>CM045911.1:16212112-17539612 GCA_025169955.1 Salix arbutifolia
TACACGGTTGGATTTGTCGATGGAAACTCACATCCCACGATTCCACCGATCCTTAAAGTTGTCTTGGTGTAAATGTAAATGCTACCTGTAAAGTCAGATGCCGACCACGCAAAAAAAATAAAAAAAATCGATAAACGGTCATATCAATTTTCAGGTCTCTAGATATTTATTTCTGACACTTCTATTATTAAACTTTTATTTATTTTTAATTTTATCATTTCAGGTTATGTTGATATCTTTTATGCTATGAAATTTATTTTGATTTACATGTAACACATCGTAATATGTATCGTGAAACATTATAGCATTTTAATAAAATGTGTTTTATTAAAAAATATTTATTTTAAATATTTATTTTTTAATATTTCTGAATCAATTTAATATTAAAAAATTAAATTAAATATTATTTTAATATATTTTTAAATAAAAAAATATTTTTAAAAATAACTATTACTGTAATATCAACCACCAAAATAAAGCAAAAACTTTTCAACGGTTAAAGTAATAAAAAAGAGAGGAACGATCTAATACAACCAAGTCCACCTTACTAAAAAGTCGACGTTCACTGTCATTGGCTGAAAACAACTGTAGAAAATTGGAAAACGTAATATACGCGGAGAGATACAAAAAGGCCAAGATGAATCAGACACAGTCTCTCTTTCCCTTCCTGTGCTAACCTAAAAAGGTTCTCTCTCTCTCTCTCTGCTTTCTATTTGATCATGTTTTTGTTTCATTTACAAGGATTATTTATTTATTTATTTGAATTCAAAGAGGAAACCAGACGATGGCTGCACCACCGGCAAGGGCTCGTGCTGATTATGATTACTTGATTAAGCTTCTCTTGATCGGGGACAGCGGTTAGTTTTTTCTTTCTCTCTACTATTTCTTCTTTGGCTGGTTTGGTTTTGATTTGCTGGACTGGAAAGGTGTTTTTTATTTTTATTTTTTCTTCTGGGTTTTTGATTTGGAATGTTCCGGTGATTTTTTTTTAGGCTCTGACAAATGTTATTTTTGGTTTCGTGTCGTGTTTGTGATTTTGTGCCGGGTTTAAGGAATGTTGATCTGTATTGGTGCAACCATTTGAGGGCTTGCTTAATTGGTGTATGTTTATGATCTGGTGGATCGGTTTTTAATAACCATTTGCATCGAAAGACGGCACTGGTCATGTTTATAGCTGTACATAGCATCCACATTGCTGTTTGATTGCATGCATGAAATTGATAAGTGCTGGGTTTTTCTTTTTAATGTTTGCGTGAGTAGTGAATTGAATTTCAGTAAGCAGGACCCTTAATGTAGTGTTTTAATTGATTATAGAGCCTGTGGCAGTTGGTTTTAACTGGATGTGTGCGGCATCACAGAAACTCTATGAAAGCATCAAGGCTATGTATTTGGATGACAATGTTATTTTATTTTAGTTTTCATTTACGATATTTATGAATATGATCGGAGAACCTGGAAGCTTTTCTGTCTGTACTATCATCATCCTTTCCAATTTTTAAGTCATAGTACATGTTTTCCTTTTATGTTTTGAAGTATGAGCATATCGTGTCAAGGCAGTTTTGATTATTTATTTATTTAGCTTGGTAACATGTTTTAGATTGGGCGATGCTGAAATGGAGCATTTGTGTCACAACGAGGATAAAAAACAATGTTCTAACTTGCCAATAATTTGTTCCAGCATATTGACTTGGTTTATCTACTTCATTTCCCCATCAAAATGGGGTTTTGAGTGAGGGATTTAAAATAGCCCTATCCTCTAGCCTTTTTGCATGAAATAGTAGCAATCTAGACCCGTACATGTGCCATTGTAACTGAAAGCCAAGACTTTTACATTTGCCAGGCGTTGTCTGTTTTGAAGTCGCTTTCATGTAGCTAGAGATGTTGCTCTCTGCTGGGAGTTTTGGAGCACGCAGAATCCTTTTTTGAACTTGCATTTGCAAATGCAGATTCATACACAATAAAAAAATATAGAAATTCAAGAGGGTTACATACAGCCCAAGTTCAACATAATCTAATGGCTGATTGTCAGATCACTGCTGAGTTTTTTGGTGCCATGGAAACCATCAAGAAAATCTGGATGATAAGTAGTTTAAAGCTAATAATAATAATAAAAGAAATGTTAGGGAGAAGGAGATTTCTTTGTTGTAATGAATCTTAGATCGCATGTGGATTTCTGCTTTGCTGGTAGAGATGATGCAGACCTGTAAATGAGCTCCTATCTGTGTTTGCGGGCAACATTTCCCAAAAGAGAATCTGTAGATAACCCCTGGCATGCGTGTAACTGATATGGTAGATTTTTTTTTATTTTTACCAAAAGGTCTTTAAAATTGTTTATAGTATGTAAAAGAAACAAAGCAGTAACTCTGACTGTCTCTGTATAGTTGCCAGCTGCCCGGTTGATTTGTCTTCCTAATTCAGTCATTGATGCTGACTCCCTGTAGAAATTGGTAGATGCTAATATATGAAGATTAGAGTCACTCAGTAGTTTCTGGTAAATTATGATTCTTTCTATTTTGAACGACCTGTGAATTGCTTTAAATTCATCACAGATTAGTCTATTTAAGTTCCGCCCTTTGTCTTTCTTGTTCCTTTAAGAATAGCAAGAGTATTGAAAATGGAATCCAATTCCAAGTGGAATTTATATTTTGATTTTATTTCAAGTTGAATCTACCTGTAAGAGAGTCTTAATAGCAAAAAAAGGAGTGATTTAGTTCATTTAAAATGTAATATCTCATTTTCACTCGTGAACCTATCAAACATCCTCAAAATGTCCTACTTAGGTGTTATCAACCCCACCTGTTTTATTTTGACCAGTGAGACTGATTTTTGATCGGATTTGTTTTGAAGGTAAACCTAATATTTTACATTAGTAATTGCTGGCAGATCTCATTTCCTGTCTGTTTCCATCTGACTTTAAAAGTAATGTGAATATATGTGATTTCTGGGGGAATTAAATCCCAGCATTACGGGCTGATCTACATACTATGCCATGTTTGTTTCTCTCTCTCTCTCTCGTGATTAATTGACTTCCTAGTTCTTGTCAATGTCTTTGTAGGCGTGGGGAAGAGTTGTCTGCTTTTGCGTTTTTCTGATGGTTCCTTCACAACCAGTTTCATTACCACCATTGGGTTTGTGTTCCGGAGAACTCTGCTATTTCTATGTTGTGAAAGTATTTTACCATCTCTGGACATGTAAATATAGAGATTTAGGTTAATCATAAGAAGCACCGTGGGACTGCTCATGTGATTTACAAGGGAAGAATCAAGGATTATTGGATCTCAAGTCACCAGTTAGTTTCATTATTTCTGACGAAAACTTAAAAGTCTAGTGATGCAAATGAAGTTAAGAAATTTGACTTCCCATTTTTAGCTGTGTTCATAACCATTCCAGACAATTTCCTTAGCAGAGGATCTGGACATATATGCAAAGTTGCTGGCATAAGAGCCCATTCTTGATGTGCTGAAGGCTAGAAACTTCATTTTGATTCTGTTTGTTGAGCATTTATCTTATTCTTTATCTGTACTATTTTTCAACAGCATTGATTTTAAGATAAGAACCATTGAGCTTGATGGTAAACGGATTAAATTGCAAATTTGGGATACAGCAGGCCAGGAGCGATTCCGAACTATCACAACAGGTTTGTGTTTTTTATTTACAAATTCTCGTTATTGTAAAATTATGGCATTTTTCATTGATGCAACCATCCTTGCCTGATTTGAGTGTATCATATGATGGTGCGGATGGTAGACCGCATCATGACTGCACTTTTGAGCCTGGAGGCTGTAGAGTGACTTCACCCAGTTGTTTAACCTATGTATGTAGGGGATAAACGAAATGCTTTATAAAACCTGAGTAAAAAAACTTGTTGGAGAGAAAAAGGGCTAAAGTGGAAACTCCCGATTTAAAAATGTAGAATCCCAGATAGTTAGGATGATTCCATCAGGTTGATATCCAACCTTGGGAATTTTGCAAGTCTCACGAGGCTGTTGGTGGTGAAATACTTGTGTTAACTTGCGTACATGATGGAGAGGCCTGGGTTTGGAGATTTATGTTAGTTCATTTTATGTATTTCTTTTGATCTCTAGATGGTGCTGGAGTTGCTTAAGTGCTTTATATTCTTATGCAGCTTATTATCGAGGAGCCATGGGGATTTTGCTCGTGTATGATGTTACTGATGAATCATCGTTCAACAGTAAATTCTCTTATTGCCTCACCTTAAGCCTTTGGATTTTAAGAAATCTCAATATTTTATCCATCTTGCAAATGTTTTATTGTCAATGTGTGCTGTTTGCATTTTCTGTTTTTGGGTGTGGGCAACCAACATATCTGTTTCTTGCTTGATTTATGTTCATCAAGTGTTGCTCGCATTTTATGCTTCTTGGTGTGGGTACCCAGCAAACTCTGTTTATTGTTTGATCCCTGTTTCATCGAGGTGGATTTGTGGAAAATATATTTTTGATATAGTGGAGCAAAATCTTCTTTCTTTCATTGTTTTATATTCTTGAATTTCTGATGGAGCTAGTTTCCATTTATGATCAGATATTAGGAACTGGATTCGCAACATTGAACAACATGCTTCTGACAATGTCAACAAGATACTGGTGGGAAACAAAGCAGACATGGATGAAAGCAAAAGGGTATGTGCTGTATTTTACAACCTGGAGGAAATGTTTGTTTCATTAACATGCTGGGTTGGGTTGCAAGCACATTAATTATGGGACGAGCCCTCTTTTGCACCCTAAAAGTGTGGAGGAGTCTTATTCTGTCTTATAAATTAGGGTGTTACTTTAGGGATCCTCGTTCAATTCTTGTAAGTGTTTGTGCGTATGCGCCATTGATGATAATTAGGAAAGACCTTCCTCTTGTGTTTCTCCAGGCTGTGCCCACCTCCAAGGGCCAAGCTCTGGCTGATGAGTATGGGATCAAGTTCTTTGAAACTGTAAGTGCAAATATGCTTCTAGACTGGAATCGTCACTGCTTTATCTGTTATCGTCTGTTTATACCCATGGTATTTTCTGCAGAGTGCCAAGACAAATTTGAACGTGGAGGAGGTCTTCTTTTCAATTGCGAGGGACATCAAGCAAAGGATCTCAGAAACTGATTCCAGGGCAGAGGTAACGTTTGCTTTTGATTTCTTCCATTAGTTCAATTATAGTACCATTTTCCAGGGGGATTGTTTTTTGCCCCCATTGTTCTTCTCAAATTTTGATGTATTTCTCCCCCTGCCCTGGTGGTACCAGCCTCAAACAATCAAGATTAACCAACAGGATCAAGCAGCCAATGGTGGCCAAGCTGCCCAAAAGTCAGCTTGTTGTGGTTCATAAATGGAGAATCAAAATATGAACTGAGGGGGGGGGAAAGGTTATGCAAGTGGCATCCATTGCGGTGTCAGACTAATGCTGATGATGTTGTGCTGGGTACATGTATTTGTGCCGGGTTATTTTTCCAGAATACCAACGTTAGTGTGCTTGAAGCAGTATTTATACTCTCAATACGTCGAATTTATAATATATATCATTCCTTTTCCCTTTCTGTCGTTTGGGGCTTCAACTCGATGGCTGACTTGATGTAGATGGATGATTCAAATTTAGCTCTTTTCTCCCCTATAAGATGCCTGGTGTTCTTTCATGTTTCTTTAGAATTTGTACTTTTCTCCTAACGATAAAGGAGAGCCAAGTGAAGGTGCCCTACTGCCATTGAAGGTATTTGACTAAAGTGTATCTCACGCGCTGCTGCCAATGACCACCACAGGGCCGATTGAGGCCCTGGATCTACGGTCCCTCTGTAGTCGGTACACGTCATCAACTAGATGGTCATGGCATCATGCAGATCGTGGGTTTATTCAACTCGTCTCGGATAGTCTCTGCATTTTGCTTATTATAATATACTGGGACCTTGGCGAAGCATGCGTGCCGGATGCTTGACTTGTTGGCTTTTGATTAATGAATAAAAAAAACCCATTTATTCTATTCTAAGTTTTGCACCGTCAATGTTTAAATAATTAAAACTACAAGTCGAACTCTGATGCATATATTTTATAAAAAATATTTTTTAGATTTTTTATTTATATATATTTTTTAACATTAACACATTAAAATTATTAAAAATTACTATATAAAAGTACTAATTTGAACATTTGTTTTTAAAGAAAAACAAATATTAAAAGTGAAAAATGATACCAAACAGAAACTTAATGATGCACAGAAACATGAAAGAATCCAGGTCAACAGCACAAAAAGTCCTAAAAACCCTGCCGGGCCTGCTCGTGTCTGAGCCCAGGACGAGATTATATCACATCACAGTAAAAAAGAGACCAGTAAATAAATTAATAAATAAGGAAGAATTAAATAATAAACGGATACAAGTAAATAAAGAATTAACAGCAGCAGCAGCAACAATAATAACCAGCTTCGAGAATACAGGGAAAGAAAGAAAACGAGAGCCCACCCTCGTTGGATTTCAGAATTCAGACAGCATAATCGCTTTTTCACGGCGTTAGGGTTTCCATCACTTTCTCTCCGGTACGCATTTCTTTCTGTCTAAACGCATATCGCTCTCTCGCTTCCCCCCCTCACAATGTTTCCCTGCAAATCCACAGCACTCGAGCTCAAATCGTGCTTATTCTGTATGTTTTTGACAGTGATATGCAGATGTTATTTCCTTTTCTCTTAATGTTATGATTAATCTATAACTGTGTTTTTTTACCTGAATCCAAAATGTTTGAGAACTTTTTGACTTTGATTGAATCCAGTCTTTCTTTTCAACTGCTGAGCGATTAAGCACTATTGTCTGATATGATTTTTATTTATTTCCTATTTGAAAGCTAGATTTAATAGAGGACTTAATCGCTGTTATTTATGTTCTTTTTCAGCGTCCTGTGCCGTCATTTTTCAGCTGTTAAAGTGTGATTAAGTTCTAATGTTTGATATTAATGCTTTATTTTTCTTGTTTCTTTGTTTAACAGGTGTTCTTCAACAGGGCAGAAATACTTGTTTTGTATGATTGATTTTTGAGCCTGGGAGGTGTATAGTATTATAGTCTTTGAAGGGGTTTGTGTGGATTGATAGCCATGGCGTGGTTTAGAGCGGGTTCTGGTGTAGCAAGGCTTGCAATTAGGAGGACTTTATCTCAGGGTGGATCATATGCAACAAGATCACGGGTTATACCTCCTCAGAATAGATTCTTTCATTCAACAGTCTTTAAGTCGAAGGCGCAAGCTGCCCCTGTCCCCCGTCCGGTGCCTCTCTCCAAGCTAACTGATAACTTCTTAGATGGGACCAGTAGTGTTTATTTAGAGGAGCTTCAGCGAGCCTGGGAGGCTGATCCAAGTAGCGTGGATGAATCGTGGGACAATTTCTTTAGGAACTTTGTGGGTCAGGCTGCTACTTCTCCTGGAATTTCAGGCCAAACTATTCAGGAGAGTATGCGTTTGTTGTTGCTTGTCAGGGCTTACCAGGTTAATGGCCACATGAAAGCCAAGTTAGATCCATTGGGGTTGGAAGAAAGAGAAATCCCAGATGATTTAGACCCTGCTCTATATGGTTTCACAGAAGCTGATCTTGATAGAGAATTCTTTTTGGGAGTGTGGAGGATGTCTGGGTTTTTGTCTGAAAACCGTCCAGTGCAGACTCTTAGAGCCATATTGACCAGGCTTGAGCAGGCTTATTGTGGGAGCATAGGGTATGAGTACATGCACATTGCAGATCGTGAAAAATGCAACTGGTTGAGAGACAAGATTGAAACCCCAACATCAATGCAGTACAATTCTCAGCGGCGTGAAGTTATTCTTGATAGGTTAATATGGAGTACGCAGTTTGAGAACTTCTTGGCCACTAAGTGGACGACAGCTAAGAGGTTTGGACTCGAAGGTGGGGAGACTTTGATTCCTGGAATGAAGGAGATGTTTGATAGGTCAGCTGATCTTGGGGTTGAGAGCATAGTTATTGGAATGCCTCACAGAGGAAGATTGAATGTACTAGGTAATGTGGTCCGGAAACCACTCCGTCAAATATTTAGCGAGTTTAGTGGTGGCACAAAACCTGTAGATGAAGTTGGGCTCTACACTGGAACTGGTGATGTCAAGTATCACTTGGGAACTTCGTATGACCGTCCAACAAGAGGTGGAAAGAGAATCCATTTATCTTTGGTTGCAAATCCTAGTCATCTAGAAGCTGTGGATCCTGTTGTTGTTGGAAAAACTAGAGCCAAGCAATATTACTCCAATGATACTGACAGGACTAAGAACATGGGAATATTGATTCATGGTGATGGTAGCTTCGCTGGTCAAGGTGTAGTGTATGAAACTCTACATCTTAGTGCACTGCCGAACTATACAACTGGTGGGACCATACATATTGTGGTGAATAACCAAGTCGCTTTCACAACTGATCCTAGGGCAGGAAGATCTTCACAGTATTGCACTGATGTTGCCAAGGCATTGAATGCACCTATTTTGCATGTGAATGCAGATGATATGGAGGCAGTTGTTCATGTGTGTGAACTTGCAGCTGAGTGGCGCCAGACTTTCCATTCAGATGTTGTGGTTGATTTAGTGTGCTATCGTCGTTTTGGGCACAATGAGATTGATGAACCATCTTTTACCCAACCCAAAATGTATAAGGTTAGCACAATATATATATGCATATTGTTTTTACTTTGCATCATGTTTTTTGTTATTGTTGTTGTTGTTGTGGCAATATAATCCTATTTTCTGTTGGCACTACTCGTTCAACTTCTCTATCAGACTTGTGACATTTCTGATTGGGTACCTGCCAGGTTATTCGGAATCATCCATCAGCACTGGAGATCTATAAAAAGAAACTCTTAGAATCCGGGCAGGTGACCGAAGAAGATATTAGAAGGATACAGGAGAAGGTCCTTGCAATCCTCAATGAAGAATTTCTGGCAAGCAAAGATTATATTCCTAGAAGAAGAGATTGGCTTTCATCTCATTGGACTGGGTTTAAGTCACCTGAACAGCTTTCACGTGTCAGAAACACTGGGTATGCTAGCAACTTAATAGTTCCAGATTTTGTTGGCTGCTTTGTTTTCTGCATTTTTATATCGAAATCTTTACTCTGTTATGCAGAGTGAAACCTGAGATCTTGAAGAATGTAGGCAAAGCAATTACCACCTTTCCAGAAAATTTTAAGCCTCACAGAGCTGTGAAGAAGGTCTATGAGCAACGCCAACAAATGATTGAAACAGGGGAGGGAATTGATTGGGCTGTTGGAGAGGCTCTTGCTTTTGCCACACTGCTAGTAGAAGGCAACCATGTTCGATTGAGTGGTCAGGATGTTGAAAGAGGTACATTCAGTCACCGTCATTCAGTGGTTCATGATCAGGAAACCGGGGAGAAGTATTGCCCCCTGGATCATGTTGTCATTAACCAAAATGAAGAGATGTTTACTGTCAGCAATAGGTAATATACCAAATATTTTCTTCTTCTTTTCTTGTGTTGAACTTTTACTGGGCAGAAAATGCCTCAAGATTCCCTTAAATTAAATAGATATATTTTGTTGCCAAATACTTGCTTGTAGTAACTTAAGAGTCTGCATTATGTGATTACCGATACTATTTCTCTCCCTCTCGCGAGTTGGTGCTATATCCTGGACTTTCATTTAACTAATAGCAGTTCTGTCTTGTGCACAGCTCTCTTTCAGAGTTCGCTGTTCTTGGATTTGAATTGGGTTACTCGATGGAAAGTCCAAACTCTCTGGTAATCTGGGAAGCTCAATTCGGTGACTTTGCTAATGGGTCTCAAGTGATATTCGACCAGTTCTTGAGCAGCGGTGAATCAAAATGGCTGCGACAAACTGGTCTTGTTTTGCTTCTTCCTCATGGATATGATGGCCAGGGCCCTGAACATTCTAGTGCTCGGTTGGAACGGTTCCTTCAGGTATTCGCAATAAAGACTTTTATCCCTGTTTCTTTCCCTTGCAGCCGATTAGATGGCTTCCTATTCCAGGAACTTTATTACAGATTATTCACAACAAAAAACAAATTGCACAAGTTTCAAATTTCAATTAGCATAACAAATAACATAAGGTTTCTTACAAGTTATTCACAACATGGAAGGAAGTTTCATGCTACAAAATATTTTCCCCTAAATTATTATAATCTTTTGTTATACAATCTCAAATCTGTTTGTCTTCTGCATTTATCCTGGTTTCTATGAACACAGTCCTTACTGATATGTATTTGAATCTTATTGTAGATGAGCGATGACAATCCTTATGTTATACCTGAGATGGAACCAACTCTTCGTAAGCAAATCCAAGAATGCAATTGGCAGGTTGTAAATGTTACAACCCCTGCCAATTACTTCCATGTTTTGCGCCGTCAGGTGAGGGCAACTATTATAATTCCCTTTCCACCATCCTGACAGCTGTCTGCAATTTCTCATGTGCTATTGTTTCATTTCACAGATACACAGAGATTTCCGTAAGCCCCTCGTCTTGATGGCTCCCAAAAACCTACTTCGTCACAAGGAGTGCAAATCAAATCTCTCAGAGTTTGATGATGTACAAGGTCATCCTGGTTTTGACAAACAGGGGACCAGATTTAAACGTCTCATAAAGGATCAGAATGAGCACTCAGACCTTGAGGAGGGTATCAGGCGTCTGGTTCTTTGCTCTGGAAAGGTGCGATACACTGCTTCTGGTTGTTGGTTGTTCTGAATTCTGTTTTTTTTTTATGCAGACCTAGAGGATGTTAGTTATGGCATTTGTAATCCTTGCTTGCAGGTTTATTATGAGCTTGATGAAGAGCGTAAAAAGGTTGAGGCAAAGGACATTGCTATTTGTAGGGTGGAACAGCTATGCCCGTTCCCATATGATCTCATTCAGCGTGAGCTTAAGCGATATCCAAGTAAGCTTTTTACCTTCCTGGTTTAATGGTTTTCTAGTCTCCTCGAGACACAAATGTACGGGATTTAGTTACTGCACAATCGATTCAAAACATCTCATCAGTTTCTTATAAAATTCGAACATTAATTCTTTGGGGAGATTGTAGTTGAGCGTGGTTTCATATTTGAGGTGGTTGAACTTGAATTTCTTTTCTCTCTTTTACTGAACTACCTATCTGTTGACATCACTAGTAACCATATCTTGACGCTCTTTTTCATCTGCGTTTCTTTTAGATGCGGAGATTGTTTGGTGCCAGGAAGAGCCAATGAACATGGGCGCTTTCAATTACATTGCACCGCGACTTTCCACTGCCATGAAAGCACTGGACAGAGGAACGATGGATGATATCAAGTATGTCGGACGCGGGCCATCTGCTGCATCAGCCACTGGTTTCTACCAGGTGCATGTGAAGGAACAGACTGAACTTGTGCAAAAAGCATGCAGTCTGAACCAATAAAGTTTCCTAACCGAAGCTCTTGCGAACTGTTGAGCATAAAGTCTAATAACAACAGTTAGACATTTATACATTAAAATTTGTTTTGATACCATTTATATCTTGCCTTGTTTATGATGCTTGTTTTGGGTTTCTTCACACCCAACCTGAGCTGCACTACGAGATACTGTCGTACATAACGCGGAAGGAAATGTTTGTCTTTATTGCCGCACGATTCACAGTGACATGGGTGTTCTGCTATTTTTTTTAAAAAAAATTCGTGGTATTCACGTGTTCTTACCATGTAATGCATTAGAGAGACGCTAATCGAATATGGGTTTCTGTGCTTGTTCCAGTGCAGAGGCGTCCGAACTCGTTTTAACCTCTCTTTGCATCGATTGTGACCCTTTTACCAATTGGACCAAGTTGCCTGGTTGCTAATGACCACTTGAATTAAAAAGAGCTAAAACCCTTGGAAAACACTGATTATCCAGATTCAATGATACTGCTCACTTTAACAGTTTCATCATCAGTTTTCCTTTATGAAAAACTATTTAGCTAACTATTGAGAACAGTGGGATGATTTTATTTATTTATAAAGCATAGTGAAATGATTCCATCACCTTTGGTCGACGTCTATTGGATTGCGATATGTAGTTTCCAGCTCGAATATTTTGACTTCGAAATTTGAGAACTCAGATTTATTGGACAGACAAAGGATATAGACAGGGGACGGGAAGGCAGGATCCTCTTATGTAATAGAAAATTGGCCCAGGCCATGACTTCTTCACAAGAACTCGAGAAAAGCGAATCACGCTTATTTGTATATTCAAGATCCACGTGTCAGGTGTAGGTGATATTGACATTTATCACTTACTAGTGACCTCTCCTCTCCATCATGATATAATTTCTCAACTTTATTTTTCCGGTCTGCTAAAAAAAAAAAAAAAACTAATCCTCGTTTGCCTCTCTTCAGCCAGCAATCCATTTGGGACGTCTCTGCTCTACAAAATGACAATGGCTCTTTCGCTTGGAGCTACATATACCACGTGATTACATGAAATCCTTTGTGTGAATCTTTGCCGATGACAAGTGGCTGGGCGGCCGTTTATTATATACAGGGATAAACAATTGATGGGTGATCGACAATTCCCTGCCTGATCTGATACGGTGGTGGAAGTAAAGCTGGTTCGCTACAATCTCATTGATGGCACCACCGTAGCTAATAGCATTTAATCTCACGGGGAAGGGTTAATTTTACAGCTACCAGTCGATTTCTCCGCTCTTGGGCCTGTGATATTTTTGGATCTACGTTTGGGCCTATTGGTTTTGTGGATTAACAAAACTAGCTAATGAATTAGTCCATACTGTTGCAGGAACTTATATTTGCCCCCCAACTCCTTATAATCCAGTAATTTCAGAAATACTAACGGGCTGATTTCAAGGCCTTTTCTCGCGCGCTGGTGCTGCAGTAGAAGCCACGTGAGACGACGCCAACCCCACCCTTCCATGAAATCCATCTAGGAATATTTATTTATTTATTTATTGAAATAAAAAGTCGGATGTCACTACCGTGTGAAAGGAAAAAGATTCATGACTTTCATTTTGGATATGGCAAGCAAGCAAGCAATTAAAGCTTTTTATCTGTCGCCGAGCTGTGTCCTCCTCGAAACAAAAAATGAACATCACTTTCTAATCTGCATGAATTCCTCATGGCTCAGTATTATATGTTTCAAGCTGTCTGGAAGACGTACGTGTATGGAGTTCGTTCGGATTTGCATCAGCCCTGGATTTTATCATTCATATTGTAGACCTGGAGTGGCTGGTTTGCTAGCTAGCTAGCTAGCTAATTAGGCAGACGTGCAAGAAAGATGTATATTCCCGGGAAAGAGCTTGGCTATGCCTTGGAGGAAATGCTACTGCTTTAACTATATTTGGAGTCTCGTAGTTATGATCTCGGACGTCAATTATTTATGTTAATTTGCTGCTAGCTGATTGCACTTGCCGAGGTCTTTAAATTATTGGGAATGCGGCACACAAGTTTGTTTCTTTTTTGTTTCTGGCAAGATGGATATCAATCTTAATTAGAAGGGGCGATAAAAATAAAAGTGAATCCACCCATTCTCACACAGCAAGAGCTTGAGCTCATGATCATTTGGTTTATCAAAATGAATAGAAAATAATATAAATTATATTTTAAAGTTTTAATTCGTGATCATCGATGTCAACACGAATTAAAACCATCAATTTATTTGCTGTCTTTAACTGGCCAGGAACAAATTAAGATTTTGGCCTGCTTGCATAAGGAGCGCATTTGCAGTTTTACATTAATATATTTTGTGGGCATCGGATGGGTTAAGAGCTACTAAAGAGAGAGAAAAATAAATTAGCCCCCTGGAAAATCAGATAAAAAATATTATGTACTTAATGGAGCTTACACCGGCTTCACTAACAAGACCGATGGAGGAGTTCTCTTTTCTGGTTTCTCGTATAAATAAAATCTTCTTACACAAGTGGAATAATTAAGCTAGAATTTTCTAGTTGTAAGCCAAAATCTAAGCGATCGAGATCCAGTTTGATTTCGAGTCTGTTTGGGACAGCTGTTACTGTAGCTTTTCAAAGTGTTTTTCGTGCTGAAATATATCAAAATGATGTTTTTTTTATTTTTTAAAAATCATTTTTGACATCAGCACATCAAAATGATTTAAAAACATCAAAACATATTTATTTAAAATAGAAAAAAAATGAATTTTTTGGAAACACAATTTTAAAAGTTATCCCAAACAGCTACTTGCGTTTATGTATCTGAATATAATGATCCGATTGAATGAAAGATAAATTCCCATCGGATTCGGGAAAAATATCTTAATTGCACAACATGTAAATGGTTAAATCACATCATGACAAGAAACGCAAATATCGAGTTCCTATTTAGGGATAAATCACTTAGTGGCAAGATGAAATTACTAGAGTATGAGATGGATTGCAATTTGTTACTGAAAATAAGTAAATAGAATAAATACAGAGTGAAGAAAAGGTGAAACGAAATGGCTCCGTTCACATGACTGATTGGGATAATTTTTAAAAGTATTTTTTGTTTATAAATATATTAAAATAATATTTTTTAAAAAATATTTTTGATATCAATATAAAATAACATAAAAATATCAAAAAATTTCAATTTTAAATAAAAAAAATTATTAAAAAAAAAAAACACTTTGTAAAACACGAGCCTCTTATGCCAACCCCGCCATCCACGTTTGAGGCCATAAATGTTTCTGATCATATCTTGACGTAAACTCTCACTGGCAAATCTTTATAGTTAAAGTCAAAATATAGATTAAAATATTCGACCATGGAATATTCGGTCACAACTCTCCAGATTAATTATCTTAGTGATATATATATATATATATATTGTAGCTGTGGACAGATATGTGCCTAGCTCAATCCAATTAACGAGAACAAGAACCTGGTATGTATAGCAACATCAATCCGGTCCACAAACTTTCATGTTGCTTAAACGTTAATTAATTGATTAATATTTTCTTGTTATAAACTCAAATCTTTTTTATATACAGAGAGAGGACATTAATTCGTGTGATTAGCCGAGTCACAAATTAATTTGAGAAGCTTTAAATAATGATGCATCAATTATATATATATATATATAATTTATTTAATCCTCGAGCTAGCTGCTTATGTTTCTTACATGCTAGCTAGAAGCTATTGTTTTCCCGAATGTTGCAGATATTTTGTCTGGCGAAAGCACTTTAAACGGGAAATGAAAAGGTGACAGAAACTCAGTAGTAACTAATCAAATCCCATCCCATAAACTTTGAATCACCCAAAAAATGCTTTAATGCCCGAAGTTACGTTTAAGTCACCACTTTCCTAGGCATTATTTTGCTTGTTGCATCCAGCTTTCTTCTTCTTTTTTTCTATCTTTAAAACTTTTTTAAAAAAAAAAACAATGATTTTTTAATTTTATTTCAAATTAATTTTTCTACTGTTTCTTATATGTTAATATCAAAAACAAAATTTTAAAAATAAAAAAATATTATTTTCAAATATAAGGTAATTTTAAAAACAATCATGAATTATTACAATACCAAATATACTCTTTGTCAGCAACATTAATTAATGGTGTTTCATATATATATATATATATATTATGAAATAAAAATGACTGCTGGTTTTCAGGATGTATGAAACCGAAGGTGGTCTTTCATAATAAGATCAGTTAGTGGAGTCCCTGGACTTTACACAAATGAAAGCCGTGTAGATATTGCAATATTGATAAATGAAAAACACTATATAACCAAGCTATCCCGCCCTCACTCAACTCATATGCTCTTTACATTGCGTGGAGAAAGAGAACGAGTTCTTGAGAGAGAGAGAGAGAGAGAGAGAGAGAGAGAGAGAGAGAGAGAGAGAGAGAGAGAGAGAGAGAGAGAGAGAGAGAGAGAGAGAGAGAGAGAAGAGTAATCGTTATGGCAACAGAGTCCTCAGATTCACCTTATGATAGGGCAAGGCCATTTTTGGCTGTGGTATTCATGCAGTTAGGCTATTCAGGCATGTCCATAATCTCTAAGCATGCCCTAAATGAAGGGATGAGCCAGCATGTATTGGTAGTCTACCGGCATGCCGTTGCCACCATTGTCATTGCTCCGTTTGCTTTTATTTTCGAAAGGTATGGGGTTTTGTGGGTTCTCAATTAATTTCTATCATATATATACGCCAATGAGCGATAGCTTTAACTAACCATTTATAAATTCACGAATGTTTTGTGCAGGAAAGTAAGGCCAAAGATGACTCTCTCCATCTTCTTCAAGATATTGATGATGGGCTTGTTGGAGTGAGAATCTTGATTTTTAATTACCTTTTACGAGCTTGTTCCAGCATTTTCTCCCCCCCCCCCCTCATCTTTTTTTTTTTTTGGATAACGGGGACCACATGACCCGGAAAGCGCACTTTGTGGGCCCAGAGCATGTGTAAACCCCCGGCTGTCCCAGGCGTTTGCGAGGGGAGTTGAATGTGCACGGCCTCGAACCTGGGTCGTGCCTTTGGCAGCCCCAGGTTACAACCGCCCCCCCCCTCATCCTTGTTAAACTGAAATAAATATTTTGCAGGCCAACGATTGACCAGAACTTGTACTATACTGGCATGAAATATACCACAGCAACTTTTGCTTCTGCCATGTGCAATGTTCTTCCGGCTTTTGCATTTGTGATGGCTTGGGCCTTGAGGTACTGCATCAGCCATAACTTGCATGTTAATATGCAGGCATGATCCTTGCACAAATTATATATATATATATATGTGCATGGATATATACGCGATCCATATATCCTCACTATTTTATATCTAGCTATATATAAAGTGAGTTTTTTTATATTTTTTCGTAGGCTTGAGAAGGTTAACATAAGGAAAATGCATAGCCAGGCAAAGATAGTTGGGACCATCGTCACAGTGGGAGGGGCCATGCTTATGACTCTTGTTAAGGGAACCCAGTTGGATTTGCCGTGGACGAAAGGGTATGATCAAATAGCATCTACAGGTGGATTAACTAAGCAGGATCCTATTAAGGGTGCTCTTATGATCACCATAGGCTGTTTCTGCTGGGCTAGCTTCATAATTCTCCAGGTAATTTGGCCTATAGCAATTAATATCATATCAGATAAAAAAAACCATTTATGTAAGGATCACTAAAAAATCGTCAGGTAATTGATTTTTTTAAAAGAATAATTGTAGGCGCGTACAGGGCAATCATTTTGTTATTGTTGCCATCCAAAACTAGCCAGGACATGAGTATTTTCGTGGGGTCATTCTAATCCGAAAGAATTATATGTTTTTTATTTATTTACAGGCAGTGACATTGAAATCATACCCTGTTGAGCTCTCCCTTACAGCTTGGATATGTTTCATGGGAACTATGGAAGGTTCTGTGTTTGCAGTTGTGATGGAAAGAGGAAATCCCGCAGCTTGGTCTGTAGCCTTGGATTATAAACTACTGGCTGCTGTCTACAGTGTAAGTATTTTTTAATTCTAACAGCACCTTTCTTTTTCCTTTTGAGTTGATTTATTAACAGTTTTTAAACTATTTTAATTTGTTTCTCCAGTTGACTTGAGAAAGAATATTGATTTCATTGGCTTTATGCTGTTGAAATACAGGGTGTGTTCTGCTCTGGGCTTGCTTATTATGTTCAAGGATTGATTATGAGGCGCAGGGGACCAGTTTTCGTGACTGCCTTCAGTCCTTTGAGCATGGTCATCGTTGCCATTTTAGGCTCTTTTTTCTTGAAGGAGATACTATATTTAGGAAGGTAAGGAAAGTATTGCTAGCTAACAGTGGAGTATATCACAGGCGCCATTGTTGATCCAGTGCTGAACTAATGAATTACTTAAAATACTCAGAAACTTCCACTGACCAGAACTGAGACACCGGTCATACATTGTCAAACTTTGAACTTAGGCATGTTTGGCTAAATCCTCGTACAAAGTAAAATAAAATAAAAATGGGAGGTAATAAAATATGTCACTCTGTGGACTAAATGAATAGACCACTGTTTCTTTGTAGGGTTATTGGAGCAGTTGTCATTGTTACCGGCCTGTATCTAGTGTTGTGGGGCAAAAGCAAGGATCAACCTCCATCCAATTCAAGCGATGATAAGGTGGCAGCAGGTGATACAGAAATTGCTACCAAAACTCATGAGAGGACAGAGACTTTGGATCAAGATTTTGTTGCTCTAGATCTTACCAAAGTTAGACCTGCCGATGAATGTGATTGAAGGAACCATGCGACCTTGAAACGATGCCGTTTATTTCTCCTAATCTGGGCTTTGTTGTAATTATCAACCAAGCTTAAATCGATGCGAAATTTCCATATTGATATTTCAACTAGGAATTTTTTTCCCCTTGCGGGGATGTCATGAATATCAAAAAATTCCACCATGTTAACCACAGTTAATCAAGATTTATTTTTCTGGTTAGTATTAAGACAATCTAATCACTCTTTAGTGCTCGCTTAATTAGTGGAGTCCATTGCCCATTGCCCCACCTTCCTCCTTATAACGAGTAGGTTTGCTGCCGTATTAAGAGATTAAAGGAATGAAACGACTGGATAATCAAAAAAATTATGTGCGAGAGAGGTTTTTCATTGTTGTCTTGTTCTTTATTTTAGCACTGTAATGATTATTAGCAGATGGAGACTCGAAAAAACAAGAAGAGATGTACTTTAGCAGCAGCATGATCACATGAATAATGGGGTGTTAATTTTGTGTCATCAAGTTATATTAGTTACACCCTGTTATCGTTTTCCATTTCTGCAATATAATTACACCCGATTTAGCTAAGGGCACGCCAATCTACCCCAATTTATGAGAGTTGTATTAGCTATCTTGCATTGTTAAAACTAGTTTTAAGTATAGGATCTTGCTGAAATGAAAACAGTGAACTTACTGTCTCATATGAGCCCACAGTGTCCATTTACAGAAGGAAATTGGGCTAGATTATCAATGGGCCACTTCAATCCTTACTATACAAGTGGGCTCTAATTAGCCTAGGCCCAAAAAACAAGCTCGCGTCCCAGAGTCTAACAACCGCTCAAACAGTATGTTCTCTCCTCTCTTTTTTTCTTATTTAGGTCAAGATTCAAGAGCCTGCCAAACTAGCCGAGAAACGAGCACATGAATTCAGAGATCAGACACGTGCCTTGCTCATTTTCGAGCTATAAGCAAGCCTATAGCTCGGAATATTGAATGGCCGGGTTTTTTATTTTCCAAAAATAAGCTAGCAAAACTATTTATAGTATATAGCTTTTAATTTCCGATCAATATTTAGACCATACACAATTATTTCAAAGCACTTAGCGGCCGATGAAATTAAAAATCTATGCAAGTGCAAACCTCTGCTAGGTTTTACTTATCGGGTCTGAACAATATTGTACAACTAAGGCAAGAATTAGTAAATATGATTTTAATATTATAGATAAAAATCTATATTGTCTTCAAGAAATTCTGTTTTACGAAGATTTAACTATGTCTAGCTAATTTTGAAACGTTTTACTTAAAGATGAACGATTCTCTAGGTAGGACACCTCCTCAAATCTCTTTCAATCATTAATTAATGACAGGCTGCTATTCAATGCCATCGTTGATGTCTTTCTCTATATGTATTTTCACGTGAATAATTAGCGTAAACTAATTATAATCATCTTGTTTTAATAATTCTGAACAGAAATTCAAGGCCAAAGATGACTCTGGACATTCGCATAAACCTACTGAGCTACTTTCAGTAATGACAATCAAATTGCTTAACTACAGAAAGTATTTTTAGTAGTAATTATGCCATCGCGGGCCTATAATTAATAAATTAAATAACTACGAGCAAAATTCAATTAATTACTGAATTCCTTCCAATGCTTCCAGTATTACTTCCCTAAAGGTAATGATTTCAAATCGTACCCAGCTAGGCTCTCCCTTTCTGCTTTAATGGGCCTGGTGGGAAGTACAATACTAACCTTTGCAGCAGAACAAACTACCACTGCTCTGATCTATATATTTGGGATGTCAGACTTCTAGCAGTTTTCTTTGGTGTTAGAAGTTCTAAGTTGGAGCAAAATTATCTTCAAAATCTAAATAATTTATATGCATATATACGATGCCCCTCCAAGGATTAAACTTAAAGCAGCATCTCCTCCTTTACCAATTCCATACTTTCCAGGCAGGGAATACTCTCTGGAGTAGCTTACTACATTTTCAGGTTGTTAGCCGAGGAAAGGGGTCCACTATTTCTGAGTGACAGCAAGGAAATGTACAGACTTCTAATCATGAATTGGTTGCCAGGAATGCTAATGCGGCAAAACCCACAGGGCCACAGATGAAACTGTTTGAAGGAACCTGACCAAATTAGGTATGCTCAAGGAATCTGAGTTTTATAGGCAAGCTCCATGCGAGCAGCAAGTCTAAAAAACATATGGCTATTAATGTATCTAATTCCTCCGTGGCTTCATTGTTCAAGAGGTATAACTTCTGATGGAAGGTAAAATAGCAATTGACCTCAAGAATAACAGGTTTCCTAGAATGATTGCTAAGATTTTTGTGATAGTAAAATGTTAAAACCTTAGCAAAATGGAGACAGGCCTTCAAATTTTTTAATGAGCAAAATTAAGCAAAAGTGTTCATTTACTCTATCCTCTATTTGCAACCAAGCCTCTATAGATCATGGCATGAAGTATAAAGACGCTTGTTGCACAACTTCATCAATACTATCCCCATCATGTGAAAAGGAATTAGATTTGCCTACACAACTAACATGCAGAAAGCACCTCTTGCCCCAGTCATGCATGCACAAACACAGTAGTCTACCAACAACAGAATAAGTCCAAAACTAAAACTTAAATTCTTATAGCAAAAGATAAAAAAGTTGAAGAAACATTTCGCCTCTCAAAATTATTAGAAATCCCAAAACATGTCTATAATTACCAGAGAAATATGCTTCTATGGACAGAACACATGCCACCACACTTCTTCTATAAGATGGGTCTTCATCTCAAGATGGTAGAGTGACTTCTTCCTTTCCATAGATGCGCTGAAGTTCACGGGTGGCAGCTTCATATGATGCTGACAAGAGGAAGAGGAGCAGAAAATTTGTTGTGAGAGAATAAGTAACTAATATTTATCTCTTATATTTGTTCAAGGAAGTCACATAAACTCATCTAAAATTACTCCTTACCTTTCCAGCTAAGGAAATTCTTCTGATTAATAGCAGATCCGGTAACAGTTTCGATCGCATTGAACAGCATCTCCTGAGGAGTGTTCTTCAGCTCTTGAACAACTGCATAGATGGTCTTCCCATTCTCAAAGTAAATATGGTTGTTGGGATGCTTGGTCTTGCAGTTAGCATGACGCTCAAATTCATATGCATTCAGAACCTGCATGGTGCATAAGTCATGAAATAGTTTTGAACATTTCATTAGTTTTGTTTCAAGACACTAAACTATATTTAGAGTTGCCTACCTTATTGCTGCATGCTTTGCAACTACATAAATACCCAGTCCCTTTTATAGTTCCTCTAAGAGTTTTCTGCCAAGATGAAGGTTATACATTTTAATGTGGGAACCTTAATCAGTAAGAAATATTTATCATTCCGAAATGTATATTGACATATGAAGCATAATATTTCAATCTCACCTCCCTGGACCAGGAAACATATTTCACAGGAACCCCGTCAAGCAAGCCAGTTGATAGCAAGCTCTTGACATTTGAGGGGAAGTTGTTAGGAGGGATCTTCTTAGATGTCTTCAGCTCTTTATTCTTGGAGGCAGAATCAATTGTTGTCTTTGGCTCTTTATTCTTGGGGGCTGCATTGAATGTTGCCTTTGGCTCTTTACCCTTGATGTCAGCATCAGTTTTGGAATTAGCTTCCAGAGCACTATTTAGTTGTGGGTTTGCAATGACCTTTGGTACAGAATTGGTATTCAATTGTGGATCAACATTCGCCTGAGGCAAATTGTTCTGAACAGGTACTTCTGAAGTTTGAGTCGTGTTCTGATTGCTCACGAGCAAGTCATAGCCTCTAATAACATTGCCAGACAGATTTGTCTCAGGTTCATCATGAAAACTTTGAAAAGAAATGGAATTATTGTCACCCTTGTTGTAGTTGTGACCAACGGATAGAATACCAGAATTCTGTTTGTCCTGGGCAGGAGTCATGGATGCAATATCAATATCTGCCTTGTCGTATATCGGACCATTTGATATGACATTATCTCCTCCCTTGCTAAATGAGGAACCCATCAAAATGAAATTTTCACTCGATTTATCATAGGAGGGTCCCATTGAAATGAAACTCTCATGTCCCTTATTGTAGGAGGGAGCCATTGATATGAAATGGTTATCTTCCTTGTCATAAGATGGACCCATTGTTATGAAATTGGCATCCTTCTTTTCAAACGGCTGACCCATTGATAAGATGTTTTCATCTCCCTTGTTATAACCCTGCCCCATTGATATGAAATTGCCATCATCCTTGTTAAATGCATGGCCCATTGAAATGAAACTGTCATCTGCCTTGCTGAACGTGGGGCTGATTGAGATGGTATTTTCATCCCCATTGTTATAAGTAGAGCCCAAAGAGATGGCATTGCTCTCCCTCTTATTATAGGCAGTACCCATTGAAATCATACTGTCATCTCCTCTAGTATAGGAGTGCCCCAGAGATGAAGAAATGTCATTGCTTGAGTCTCTAACTTGATTGACTCTCACTTTTCTGAGGCCACCAAAACTAATAGATGCAGAGGGATCTTCAACATTATGAGACATAGACAAACCCATTGAGCAGTTGCTGCCATATAGATCATTGAAATCCTTTCTTTCCATGTTCATATTTCCATTGCCGGCAGAAGGCACGTTGCTACCACTGTTAATCCGAAATGGTTCAAACCCAAACAGGCGGTCACTAAATTGCCCTGAAACCGACTGGAAGCATGAAGTATTATTCCATGGAGAAATGTTCATTTGTGACATTCCCATTACTGGCCTGTTGTTGCTAGAAGGTTCGACTGCTTGTTTCTTGTTGCTGAACAATTCAGGTCCAGCACTATCCGTAAACCACTGATGACCACGCTTTGGTTCCATTCTAGAGGAATTATCAAAACCTATATCTCCATCAGTTAAACACCCCACATCTCTGGTCATCCAAAAGCTTTTGTGTTGGTAAGACTGCCAAAAAACAAGAGCCATCCAAGTTACAATCATATATCAACAGGACTAGAGCAGAACATAAATTGGGGATTCAATATTCCAAAAATGTATTGCAGAGGGTAGAGGGGCATGAAATAGTGCCAAACAAACAATTAATGGCAGATGCGGATTAAGCAATAGCAACCTTCAAAAAAGACAAACATGTACTCCATAATGTGTTAAATTCTTAAATTCATAGATCCTCTATTCTTCAGAGTTAAACACATCAATTAATAACAGAGGGTGCCTTCTTTGTAGACAAATAAGTCAACTTGCAGTGAACTTGGAATGCAATTTAAGACCTGAAGGCCAATATCATGCCATTTCAAAAATACTTTCTATAGCTTTCCCATTTTCCCCTTTGGTCATATTCAATGTTCAACTCTGCTTGGTTTGTTGAGATAATAATGGATTACAAATCATCATGAGCACATTAAATGCATATAAACTAGAAGAGTAAACATAGTAGGCAATGAAATTTTAGATCCACAGTTTGTCTCAAAGTTACAAGATAAGATTCAGCAGCCTTGCAAATTTTATGGATCTTACAAACAACTTTCAAATGATAGAACTTTATATCACAACTTTTCTCAGATCCTCACTTGAATACTCAAATGACCAAAGGAAAAAATCTTTGGCCGATTGAAGTGGTTATAAATTAAACAAGGAAACAAACTGATTTCCACTCAAGGAACTAAGTGCACGAGCTGACTGTCAATGCCTAATTAATGTAATCATTCTTTCTTAAATATTAACTTATTTCTTAAGCCAAGTCCAACCATAATGAAAGTAAAATTACATTTTTTTCTCAATCATCAACAATAAGCCAAGTCAAAAGCAAGCTTCTAAGCATGAACCAGGCAGAGTATATGACAATAAAAAAAAGTAGGTAACACAAATTGGATCCATCAATAATTTTTTGAGCTTACTTCAAATTCTATAATCAGCTAGCGAGCTATTTTATTCTATTGACATGCACCATATACATGGATAATAGGCTTAGTTTGTGAAGATGACAACAAGCCAACTTAGATTGAATATGCTCTATCAACCATGACAATGTTATCATGGTGAGTACTTTAGACTTATGCATGTTGTATTAACTTGGCCTTGTTCATTTCCAAAGTTCTGATGAAATCTAGATTTGGAAACCAAGAAACAATGATTCTCAAGTTCAAAACTTTCTCTATAATCTCATGTCCTTGCAAATGTCTGAGGCATGCGTTTCCACATATAAGACAAGGCAATCTTTTGCTCATGCGAGGACTTCTTGGGCTTTCATGATTATTATTTTTTTAATGCGGCTCAATGGCAAGTTGTGTTTATGCCTTCTGCTAATCCTACAAATCAGTGGTATCCCTTTGGTGCTAATTTTTTAAGATTCGTTCACTTCAAGTTATTTAAAAAAAAGAGAGAGAGAAAGAGAGGGATACACATAAACCTTGGAGAGGTTTGTAGGGAATCACAACAACTCATGCAGATAAAATTCCATGTCGAACCCAATAATACTTGAGGTGTTGTGTTGAAATGTTGTCCTAATTTCATGCATGACCAAGAATGAAAATAAAAATTGCAATGGTGTGGGTCTGAACAGCTTGTCCAAACCATTGTACATGTTGTATAAATGGTTCTTATGTATCAAAAGTCTGGAAAATATACTATGTAACAGTAACAGACAACATAAATCATGACTCTTAAGTTAAAAGTGGATGGATTTAGGCCAACCACATTAATTTCATTGAGAAATAATTAGAATTTGGAAGGAAATCAAGTAAAATGTTTTAAAAAAGCCTTGCAAGTAAAATAGACGGGGACGTTCTATCCTGAGAAGGAAAGTGTTGTGGCAATACAGGAAGCAAGATTAAGAAGCAAGGAACATGTTGAATGGATGGCCCATACAATTAGAAGCAACACCATGAATACAATAGTATGTTGGAATCACTATGATACGATAATTCATTTAAAAAGAAAGTGTGAGAGAAATAAAAGGATTCCATATAACAAGGATATATATTAATTTAGTTGATGATTTATTTGGAAGGAGCTAAAAGTATAGTTGGCAATTTTCTACATTGATTTTTTTTATCCTAGACGCTATATAGACTAGGTTGGTGCCTTTAGTACATATTGTCCTTATATAACAAAAAAATGTGTCATTTTGAATTTATTTTTTCTATGCACCTTTTTCACACTTGAATTTGATTTAGTTTTTATTTGCTATTTTGTTTACATCTTTTTTTCTAAAGAATTTTAACAGCTCATTGAGTTTTGTTTTGCATTTCCCTTGTTTTGTTTGAAAGTTTCAAAAGTGATCATAATGGGATTCAAAACTACATAAATTATTGGTAAGTTACCACCAATGACCAATCACCCTATCCATTTTTACAATCCACCACCATCAATTAAGCCATTACGTATTAACAATGATTGATCGTCAATCACCATGTTGGTCGATGACCGCGTTCAACTACAGATGAGGCAATTGGCCAATTGGATTGGAAAGTCACCGACAAGATTGTTGAAGTTGTTGAAATTCATTCATTGTCAATCAATTATCTAGCACTAGTCAAATATAGGTTGTCAATGACTACAACGACATTATCGTTGCTAGTTTGCGATGTTTTTCTTTTTGTTCCAAATTGGATACAATTTCTTTAGGCATGAAAATCAAAAACAAGATTCATAACAAAAAAAAAAACAAGAAAAGAACAATTGAAAGATATAATAAATTAGCTTTTATGTTTTGTGCCAAATACAAATGTATCCCGTGAGCATTTAAAATTTATGTGGTGGGTAAAAGGCGTGTAGGAAAACCTTCATGAGCATTTTCTTATATGGGACCCACTATCGATTCACGCATGTGCAATGTACACGAGAGTCAATTTGAAGGTGGGCGACACCAATAAGTGGAGGTAGCATTACCTATTTTTCCTTTATGACTGGTAAAAGATTTGTTATAAAACCTTTATGAGCACTGGGATGGCTTTCCTTATAAAAAGAGCACATTCCAATATATGACGTGCATTTCATGTTGTGGAGGTGGATAAAAAAATACATGTTAAAATCAACTTTTCTTTCAGAAAAAAGGGTTATGTTTGAGAATATGAACATATGGAGTGATGTTCAAGGAAAATTAGTGTTTGATACAAGTAGGAAAATTTCATGCATGAAACAAAATACATCACCATAACGGATCTAAAATGCCACATGAGTTCTAAACAAGTGATTTGTACAAAATGTAACCACTGATAGTAAGACTTCTAGTAATAAGATATGTGAGATGAAGTCTTTTTCGATCTCTTTAATAGTGTCACTCCATAGAAGAATCTATAGGAAGTTGGATTGCTATAAAAGTTTATGTTCTTGTACAAATGAAAATCCTAGTTACATTGCATATTGACGTTGCATATAAATGAGATGACAACAATGCGCCTCTCTTTTTTGAAAGATCACTAGAGAAACTTTATGCCTCCATGATGTTGCTTTTAAGTTGGTTCTTGAGTTGTTGCTCAGTAGATGGAAATGCATTGTGCTCATCATGAAGAAGAAGTTTAGTGATTTTGATGGAATAGACCTTTAATGTCATGATGCCCCTCACCCCTATTCCTAATGTTGGCAAGTAGCCTTGAGCCCTCAAGCTGTGTTGACAACCATATAGCCCACCTTCCACCTTTTGGGATGCTCCATTGAGATTGACATTTTTTTCAAGAAAAGGTTAGGCATGTGCTCTTGAAAGTCATCAAAAAGACAATGGTGTTGGCCTAAAGAGCCCCTAAGAATTATCACCAGACAAAGTCCTAGCAATTGTGCACCTAAAAACCCTTCAACAATGGCATAGGTTTACATACTAGAGATTACTCGAAACTATTTAAGGATCTTTTTCCTATGTGTTTGATTTGTATCTTTTGAGTTCTTCAAAAAAAAAATGTTATAGGATTAAGTTTCCTTATCGTGCTTTTTCCCATTTACCTTGTTTACTATGATTTTATTATTGTGGATGATTGGTTTATATTTATTGCGGTGACAAAAAAGCAAACATAAGTTTAATAAATTTAAATTAAATGACTACCATTCTTAACATTTCTATGATGGGACATTAAGTTTGGATTGCCCAATGTAGCTTTGCCTGACTTAATTCTCATGTGTGTAGAAATAGATGGATGAAATGGAAAATGAAAGGGACAGAGTTGGGTAAGCATGAAAGAAATGATCTTTCAAGATTGATAAAAAACATCAAGCCTTAAGAAAAGGTATAGAAATAAATGTTTGATCTTTGCCCTTAGTTGCACATTGCACAATATTGACTTTAATCATACGAGGAAGGTGATCCCATGTTTAAACAAATGACAAGTTGAAAATCAGATTTGTCATTCCATTCAAATTGAAGCAACACAATTCCTTAATCCTACACCACAGTTCACTCCACCCTCCTCTTAGCACTTGCTCTAACCGTCTATGGTTACGAATTGCAGTCAGCATTGTGATAAGCATATAGGATTCCAAAAGGGGCTAGCACTCTCCTTGAACTTCTCTTCATAGGTTTCGTTGTAGCTGAATTGTTTTTCCATTGAACTCTGCCCTCAGTTGAGCCATGAGCCTTTAAATTAGTTCTTCACTGAGACAAATCAACATCCATCCTTGCAAATTGAAGACAACTTCCATGCAGGAGAAGTGATGAGCATTGCATATGTTGGAATGTTGGAAATCAGATATTAAGGCTTCCAATGGCACAGGTCACGCAATCTTGAAGACATTTAAAGTGGAAGGAGGTCGGACTATAGAACTTGCAAGTTCTCAACTAAAATGGCCTTGAGAGGAAGTAGAAATAAACATTGATTTAGGATGAAGGTTCATATATATGGTTGTTTCTGATTATATCAGGAGACCTAATTTTATTAGGAAAGGAATGAATTCTCATATATGGATATTTCTGACTGTATCGGGAGAAATAATTTTATTAGGAAGGAATATACCTAATATCAGTCAAGTGAGTGTCTTCAATGGATTTCCTCACTTGAAAAGATTTGTTTCTTTGTTAAAGAATATGTCTCATTAATTACTAAGAGAATTGTCATAGAGAACTTTTCTAAATGACGAGGAATCCCACTTAAGATAAGAAATCCTCAGGCACCTAAATGCTCCAAATGCATCAGGTGAGTCCATGGATCTGAAACCAGGTCAACAATGTGGAGAGCGGAGCACGCTCACTTGTCAACTCAGATTATTCCAGATTTCTCGGCTATATTCTTCCCCTAAAGCTCTGATCTCTAGCTCCATTTGAGCCCTTAATCTTATCTTAACGTGATATAGTAAAGGCAAAGAAAAATTACAGATAATATAATCCTCCTCCTCTACTTCACTCCACAAAAGTGGAGCAGTAAATGAAGTTACAATAAAACTATCTCCAAATATGGATCAGCATAGCTGGATATACTTTAGGAATTTGTAATACAGAAACTCACACAAAATAAACAGAGAAAAATAACATCAAATACAGTAAATGATGTGACAAGAAGATATGACAATAAGTAACAAAATTTAATACCAAATAGCCAAACAACAATAACAAAACAGATAAACACTTGAAAAAACATAAGCAATCACCATATCTAAGCGAAACCAAAATCTGAGCATAACCAATAAAACAAACAAACACTTGAAAAGGAAATTCCAGGCCTACCATTTTTTGCCGTTAGCTAAGTCCACAGACACTCGCTGAATCAAGACTAAAACCAATTCACGGAATTCGTTCTCAGGTGATCTCCACTCGAAGTTCTACTTTCACTAACACACACCACCCTTTACTACGCCGTTTCGCTTTTTCACGTCATTGATCACGATCAAGACCAAATAATCTGCAGCACAAACTCAAACGCCAAAACCTAACTGTTTTGAATTAACAAACTATGAAAATAAAACTTCGATCATGCATAGCATTCATTTAAAACAGTTTAGAGAGAGAGCATTGAACAATTATAGCGAGAGAAACAAGCTCAAAATTATCAAAACTGTAATCATCAAAATTCAAAATCCACTCGCACCAAGTACACACAGCACGAAAGGCATGCATATTGATGGTCACTACACTTGATAACAGAGAAAGATACTGGTAGCGTACCTTTAGCCTGAAAGATCGCCGGAGAAACTCCCGGCAACTGCAAGAATGAGTGAGTGTTTTTCTTTTTCAAGAGAGAGAATTAAAATAGAAAATGACTTATGTCAGCTTGGGTTTTAACTTCGAAAAGACATAACTAATGCCGCTCGGCTTGAGATCTTATCCGTACACGTGGAACGATGGAGCTGGGATAACGGCTGGATTTACTATGCAGGATTTGGACCGCTGAAACGCGTTGCCATATATGGAAGAGTCTTATATGGTAATGTACAGGAGAGGAGCCTTTCACTCTTGTTGTAAAAGGGAAGTGCAGCGCAGCACAAGATAGATATACCACGTGTCAATTTTCTATTGATTAGAGGTGTTCTGGTACAGTGCGAGGGTAAAGGTTTGGTGGGTTAGGTCTATGGTAAGAATTATGAGTTTCTTAAACCAGTTTGTGTTTTCTTGTCTCCAAGGAGATAAAATATAATTTTTCCCGTATTTAGAAAATTGGTGAGGAGGCATTTTGGTAAAATAGGGTGTAATCAGTTTGGCTAATCCATGAGCCATAGACCCTGTTAGGGAGTGCGTTGCAATTGGTGTTTGTTGAAAATTTAAAAAAAAATTCATTTTAAATGAATATATTTTGGTGTTTTTAGATCATTTTAATGTGCTGATGTCAAAAATAATTTTTAAAAAATAAAAAAACATCATTTTGATGTATTTCGGCACTAAAAACACTTTAAAAAGCTACCGCAATCGCACTCCCAAACAGGCTTTTAGTGAAGTGATTTTCGAAGTATAGTTTTTTTAAATATACTCTTGATTAACTTTGTTGAGTAGAATCACCATTATTAGTAGGGTGGTTTAATGGCTAAACCTTTATTTGGATAGTTATTTACGGTGAAAGTGAACTTTGGCGCTATTTGCATGTTAATGAGTGTTATTTCGGTTTTTTTTTTAAAAGCGTTTTTCTTTTTGAAACATATCTTTATTTTTAAAGTATTAATTTTAATATTAAAAATAATTTGAAAACATTAAAAAAATCAATTTAAAATAAAAAAAATCAATTTTTCAAAAGTATTTTTAAAATAAAGTATCAAGAACCAAGAGGTTTGAATACTCAAGGTTGTGGGCACAGCCACGTCACACATAGTAGATTAATTTATTTCCACGTCAAAATGTGTTTTTGAAATTATTTAATAAAAATATTAGTCTTAATTGACACACAAAATAAGATGACACTTGTTTAAAAAACAAAATTTTGTGTTAAAATACGCACTGGCACTCAAATGCATGCGTTTTTTTCTTATGAATAATCGAGTTGGTGTCACTTTATCTATTGATTTATTTAATGAAAGTGTTCGTGTGAAGACAAAAAAAAATAAAACAGTATCTGGCAGTATTTGTGCATGGTTGCAGTGGCCATAAACCGTCAACTACGAGCACGTTGTTTTGCCATCTCTGTTTTCTTTCATTTTCTAGGCGACATCCGGCCTCCGTAATTCTGGTGTATACGTAATTACGTATAGTTTGTTTAGTTGCAATATTTCTTAAGGACTTTATATATATATATATGATTGGAGGATGTGTTTGGATAAGGATTTATTTGTATGTCCATGCTAAGCTGACAAGTTAAAATTAAAAGCAGAAAAAATAATTAGGTCCTCGTATAAAATATTTTTTGATGCTGTTATTAAATCTAGAAATAAAATTGTTTATTCAATCAAGATAATTTTTTCATTGATGTGTCTCTTTGTTAGTGGCTGTTTTGGAGTGTATTTGAGGTTACTTTTGAAAGTGTTTTTCATTCAGAAATACATTAAAATAATATTTTATTAATTTAAAAAAAAAATGACATCAGCACATGAAAATAATCTAAAAACACCAAAAACATTTAATTTTGAAAGTGTTTACTTTTGAAACATTTACTTTTTAAAATATTTTTCATTCAAAGATATATCAAAAATAATTTTTTAAGAAAACTTTGACATTAGTACATGAAAATGATCTAAAAACACAAAAAACATTTATTTTAAAGTAAAAATTTTTTTTTTTTTTCAAAAACACTTTTAAAACGTAATGCAAACAAGAAATCTTTGTTGAACTCGTAGTTTTTAACTTAAATAATTTTTCATGTTAAAAAACAAATATTTTATGGTTATTAAAATAATTTTTTTTAAAAATATTGAATTATTAAAATAATTATTTGTACATGTAACTTTTATACATGATTGAAATCTCAAAATGTAATAAGTATAATAGAACCATGTTAAAAATTTATCTAGAAGCTCCAAGAATAACAAAAAAAAAATGAATTGAAATTTCATCACGAATTTATTGCCAGTACTGGCATTTTCATGTTAGATACATGGTAATTGAAAATAAAATTACAGCTCAAATATAAAGCTATAATAGTATTTAAGCATCATGTTAAAACTAAATTTAGTATATTTTTTTATGTCAAAAAAGAAAGGAAAGCCAAAAAAAAATATAGATGTGTTTGTTTTTGTGGTGGAGGTTAAGGTCATGACTAAGTATAATCCAATTACACACAAAACTTAACTATAAAAGCTATTATTATTTTTTATGTTTTGTTTAGCTTTTTTTATCTCATGGGCAAATCTTAATAGTGATTATTTGAAAGTACAATTTAGACTGTATTTAAAAGTATTTTTTTGTTTAAAAATACATATTAATGATTTTTTTTATTTTTTAAAAAATAATTTTGACATTAATACATGAAAATAATCTAAAAATATTAAAAAATATATAAATAAAAAATACTTATGAAGCGAAATGTCAAACAGGGCACAAAACAAACTCAGTGTTTTTTCTACTAAAGAGTTGAATATTACCGCAAGATTGAACTCATGATTTTTTCATGTTGTCAATTGAACCAAAGTGCTAAATTGTTATGGGTTGATTTATAAAATATTTTAGGATGTTTTATTCTTCATGTGAATAGTAAATCACTATAAAAAAACACATGTTTTAATGTTGTAAATTAATGGTGTTCTAGAGAACGATGCACCCCGTTTCAGATTTTATCGTTCATCAAATTTGAATTTCATTACACGAAGTAAGAAAAACATGGCTATGAATAATGAATAGTTAAGCTGTTACTGTTCTTTGCAAATCACGCACATTCATCTTGAATTTAATCATATAAATTCAAGGAACATGACCAAACATGAAGAATTCTGCAAAGTAATTTGCTTGACTGGTAAAATTATTGCATAGATTTACTGTGAAATTGTTTCCTAGTTTTGAATAGATTTTCTACTTTATTATTTTGTATTATCTTTAAAGGACATAATTTAAGAAAGGTTTTTTTTATTACCAAAAATAAAAAAGATGTTTTTCATTAATGTACTAGTGTAAATTCGAATGTCGGGTTCAATCCACCCTCCTTTGGTAACCAAGAGCTAACAAGAAATCTGATAATTATTATTTAAAAAAAAAGGATTTCTATTTCATTTTTTTCAAAGATTATTCTCAGCTCCCTCCTCGACTTTTTAAGGCTCCGTTTGTTTGCAGGAAAGTGGTTTTTTTTTTTAAAATGAATTCCTGGAAAGTGAATTTCGATGTTTGGTAGTGTAATGAAAAATAAGTTGGAAAACAGTTTCCAGTGTTTGGTTATGTCATGGAAAATGAGCTGGAAAAATAACTTATTAATGTTTTATTTTTCTCAAGTTTATTAAAATAATGAGGAATAAATCTTACAAATTAAAAAGTTGAATGAGAATGAAATTGAAAAAAAATATAATTTCATAAATTATCTCAAATAAAATAAATAATAATCAAAATAATAGAGATGAAATCTAAAAAATTAAAAAAAAATGAAAGGTGAATAAATTAAAATAATAATAATTAACATTTCATAAATTATTTCAAATAAAATAAGTAACAATAAAAAAAATGAGGACCAAATTTGATAGATAAAAAATTTCAATAAAAAAAGCAAATAGCAATTATAAAAATAAGGACCAAAATTAATATAAAAATTAAATTTTAAGAGATGAAATTGAAAAATAAATATTCAAAACAAATTATATATAGCAATCAAAAGTTTGAGGATCAAATTTGATATAATCAGCAAATAATGACATTTCTAAATTTTTCACAACTTCCGGAAAGTGTTTTCCGCCCAAATTTTCCGGAAAACACTTTCCTGAAAACCAAGCCAAATTTTTCTTTGACTGGAAAGTGTTTTCCGTTGACCAACTTTTCTAATGGAAAACAAACACAAGAAAGTTTGGAAAATGGTTTCCTAGAAACCAATTTCCGGAAAACAAACACAGCTTAAATCAAACAGTTTTTTTCTGTAATGTAATAATTATTAACACTGTTTTAACGGTCACATGTAAACTCGATTACAAAGCGAGACTAGTCAATAAACGGGCCTCCTTAAAAAAACTAAGTGGGCCAGCAACACTTGACGAAGCCACAATGCCACAGCTTCCCGGCCACACGTGTAGAGCTTGACTTTATAAAATCTCAAACTCCGTCAAGCCCGTCCGCTTTTATTTTTTATTTGTTTTTAAATTAAATAAATGAAGATTAAAAAACTTGGTGAACAACTCTCCACGTAGGAAACCAGGCTGTAATAGGCGCTAATTCCTGTTATTTTCAGACATGAATATTGTTCGATGTTTTCTCTATTTAATTATCCGCGGATACTTATTTGAAAATAATTTGATAGCAATTAGGTGCAATTGATAATAATGTTTGATGGCGCCACGAACTCTTTTTAATCACATTTCATAATTATCCATGCAGAATAGATGGCTACCTTTTTTTTTCTTTTCTTTTTTTTCTCTCCTTTGTTTTCCTTGAAAAACATGATTTACTTAACCTGTATTTTCTCAAAACAGGAATTTAATTCACCGCTTGCCACTGCCTGTTCCGGCCATCAACAGACAACTCGTGATACTCAAGTTTTTAAGGATCGACCAGATCTAATATTTGTGATTGTAACATGTCTCAAGCCAACAACATTCAGCAACACGCTGCCATTTCATGAAGTCATGGTATTCCAAGGATACATATAACCAAGTTAATACTTGATTTTTATAAAAAATCAATTCGTGCCGTTATAAAAAAAAAAAAATAAAATTGACCATATATAAAAGAGGTTGGGCTATATGAATTAATTCATTTTATTTATTAGAAAGAGAATTGGAAACAAACCGCAATTGAAGAGCGCTGCAAGGCTATAAAATCAGTACCAGCGACCGATATTCAATACATGTTTGAGAATATGATTGAAATTTTTTGAAAATATTTTTCGTTCATGAATACATTAAAATAATATTTTGTATTTTTTAAAAATTATTTTTGACATCAACACATGAAAATCATATAAAAACATCAATTTTTTTTTATTTCAAATAAAAATAATTCAATTTTTTTCAATTTTTTTTTAAAAACGCAATGAAAAACAATTATTACTACCAAATGGAGGCTTGAATTGAAAGCAGATCATCGACGTGAGCTGCTGATCACCTTATAGTAGATTCAGTAAAATAACGTGCAGATTTTAATTTCATTATAAATTAGTTTAATTTGGAAGCTAACTACTCACCTAGCTCATGAGCATATTATTGATTGGAGTCCTTATTTGAACCTAATTTTGACAATAAGTCATGATGAGTCATTGACACGATCTTCTAGTAGTGAATTTAGGTATGAATAGACTTGAAGTTAAGTTTCTCAGAAGAAAAATAGAAAATCGAAGTTAATTTCCAAGAAAAGTCTTTTGCTGACTCTTGAATTAATCACATAATTAATGCCATTAAAAATCCCATGGAAATAGAGAAAAAATTTAGAAGAAAACATAAGGTGTTTTTTCCTTCCTCTCCTTTCTCCTCAAAATATACACGGGCCAAAATATGCTGGCGCGTGAAGCTAGCTAAACCCTAGTTTATCTCATCACATCACCACCACCAAAGATTGATATCAGCTGCATGCGCTGCTGTTTACTACCACAGATTTCTGCTAAAGGCGTAAGATTTAGGGCTTCATTTTAGGTTAAATGTGCAACAATCATCCATCATGCATAAACGGGTCTTCTCACTTGGTTTTACTTGTAAAATCTCTTCCTTTCCAGTTAGGAATATGGAAATTAAATACAAAGATAAATACTTTAATTCTATAATATACAATAATCACCTCTCATCACCCGATTAATTATCACGACACACCTCATCCTTGTCTCATGATGACGCAATATGAAACTGATAATCCAAGTAATTCAATGAAAATGAGATTAATACCATGATCCAGGTAATTCTTATTTCATGTATACAAATTAACAAATATAAATTCAAAATATATAGCGAGCGTTCCTATATCCAGGAAAAAGGAAAGGAAAAAAAACCTAGCTATAGGTATAGTTTCATGAGATTACACATTTAATTAAGATCTATAAGAAACAATTGACAGCAGGAGCTGCCTTTCCGAGCTTAAACAACTCCATATCATTCTCATAAGGAGTCAAATTCAAATCCAAACACAAAACACCCCTACTGTTAGATCTCTTCACGACAGGAGCTACTTGTTGATGACGATCAATACTAGGAGGGCTCAGGGGATCCACCTGGTTTTGATCATTCAAGGAAGCAACTCTGTGTCTCCTCATGTGACCACCCAGAGCCTGTCCAATAGCAAACTCCAGTCCACAGATAGAGCACTCGTGCGTTTTAGGCTTTGCTGGCGATTGCGTCTCGAAGCTTCCATCACCTCCCATCAACCTTGGCTTCTTGTGGCTTGCACGGTGGCCACCTAGGGCTTGAAATGACGGGAACTGCCTGTTGCATGTTTTGCACTCAAAAACACGACTGGGAGACTTATGGATCGTCAAGGCCGGATCAAATGGAGGAAAAGAATACGATTCCCTTCCTCTAGATAGAATCATCAAGCAATTCGCCATGGTTATGTTATCAATCTCTCTCTCGTGAAAACCTCTCTTCATGGTGTGGAAATATGAGCAGTAAGGGTTTTTCTATTCTCTGGTTTCAAATGTGAAAAGGATGCTGGTAGAAGATGGAACCACATAGGTGTCGTGGTGGTGTTCTATTTATAAGGTGGTTTGGTTTGTGCAAGTGGTACAACTATCTTTTGACTTTTATAGTTGACTTTCCTTAGAATGACATCTTTGCCCTTGTACATGATGGATACGAAAGCGAAGAGGAGGTGGGGGATAAAAAAAAAATAATAACCTCAAAAGGATAGTTAATTATATTAATTGTAAAATCAGCCGTCTATTGGCACGTAAGCATGACCGAGAGGCTGAGCCATTAGGATAGAGAACGAGTCATGAGTGAGTGAGTCCTTCCTTGAATCTTCATTTTTCCAGAAGATTCTCACGGGTTCGGTCTGCTAGCAGTCTGAAAGAGGATATCGTAACTAGAAAATTTTGGGCTGGACTTTCTGGACAAAAAATAAAAATCGACAAGTGATGATCAAATATATTTAATTATCGGGGTATTCACATTAATTCAGATAGTAAATAAAATAAACTTAACTACTTGCAATGTTTTATCTCCGTGGTATATTCATAAGCAAGTGCTTCAGAGATTAATTAATAAAGATGAGATTAATTTGAGCTTGAGATTTCAACTGATACAATTATTTTACACGATTAAACAAATTAATTAAGGATTAAACTTTTCTCATGGTCGGAAAATAATACGAGGAAGTGAAAAGACATGCATGACTGCCTCATTACATGACCTAGAAACTGAACAAATAGATGCACGACATGTCCATGAGTTAGGCATAGAAGTCATGATTAATTATTTCTAGAACGATATATGATCAAAGTACGTGACGAGTATAACTTTATCCAGAAAAAATGAAGATATACATTGTTTTTTTTTGTGCGTGCGTGCGAGATAAACGGGGCTTGAATTTGGCGTCTACTTGACGCCTGGAAGACGGCCTGATTAAGTTACAAATTGTACGCAAGCTCCCTGGCTGATAGTTTGGACCATTTTAAGTTTGTAGTGAAGAAGTTAAAATTCTCTTACAACTTTGAAGAAGAAGATACATATATAATTAAGTGTATGATTAAGAGTTTGTTTGTAGTTGTTTTTAAAAGTATTTTAATTTCAAAATACATTAAAATTATATTTTTTTATTTAAAAAAAAATATTTTTAACATCAGTACATCAAAATGATCTAAAAACACTATGATTTATTTTATTTTATTTTATAAAATATAAATTATCTTTACGTAGCCTTTACTGTATATTCAAGGGTGTTGGGGAAGCGCGGGTCCTAGTAATTACTAATTAGAGAGGGTGATGAGACATGTCAAAGTCTGGGTTGTAACTGCTATAGAAGTCTACAGACCCCTCGTTCTCGGCAGCAGAGGGAGCAGCCGTGGGTTGTTTGCTGGTTCTTATGAACTACACTTCCTGTCTGTTTCGAAAGAAAATTTGAATGAGAAAATTTGAATGTTTTTTTTTGTGTTGGAATATTGATTCTTTTTTCTTTTTTTGGTTACTCAGGGATGACTAGAAAAGTTTGTAGTACGGCAATATAAAGAAATTAATCGATATAGTTAAATATAGAACACTCCACAGGTTTACAGCTATAAAATGTTGTGGTCAACCATTGTTTCGTTATAAAAACTCAGTTTTACCTGCTTTTTTACTTAGTTTATACTTTTTAAATAGCACATAAAATTGACTTCTGTGGAGATTATTAGCTAGAGCCGAGCAAACCAGCTGCAGGATTATTAATATTCCTTCGTTTTTGTCAAAGTTTATTCAATATACTCCTCTTTATTTTTCAAGATGAAAATTCTGAAATTAAATATCTTAATAAAATTAAATGTATATATTTGGCCGTAATTATCGCTCAACTCAATCCTCCGTTCATTTTTCTTTTCTCTAGATGATAATGAGATGTTTGGAATCACTCCAAAAATGTTACGCTCAACTCAAGCTTCCATTCATTTTTCTTTTTTCTAGATGATAATGAGATGTTTGGGAAGCACTCAAAAAATGTTATTTTGAAAAAAAATAAGTTTTTTTTTAAATAAATTTATTTTTAGTGATTTTAAATCATTTTGATATGATGATGTTAAAAATTCTTTTAAAAAAATTATTATTTCAATATATATATAAAAAAATAATCACAACTACACTTTTAAATACTTTCAATAAATATGGGCGCTCACAACATCGCATGTCATTCAAGTTTTTTCAAATATAAAAAAAAGATATTAAGACAATGCAAGTATTTTTTTTTATAAAAAAAGCAAATAAAATTCAAGATTTGAGTTATTGATTTAACTAGGTTTAATAAGTTTAGATAATTTAAATGAAAAAATACAACACCAGTTAATAAAATGAAAAAAAGTAAAAAACTTACGTGGGCTCGTTTAATTTAACTCGTAGAGCATGCAAACTTGTTGTGATACCGAGATAACATTGTTAAAAATAAATCAAATAAAACTATAAAACTTAATTATCAAACCATATTCAAATTAAATGTTTAATGATGAAATAAATAAAAAATTGACTTATGTCAACATGCTAATCCCGCAACAACAAGTGTAGAATTGTAATAACTCTATAGAAAAAAAAGTGAATAAAAAAAAATCAATCCCCGATAAATTAAGTGTTTATGAATGAAAGAGATAAAAAATCAACTAGACCAGATTTCTTCCATTGGCATGACTATATAATATACGAATATTAAGCATAGTTTTCTTCGAGCCCACGGTTCTAGAAGTAAAGTGGCAGTTTAATTTCCAATGCCGTGCGGTTCAATATACATTTATCCCCCCTCCCCCCACATACCTCTAACTTGAAAAGTCCTTTTTAATTTGATGTGGTACTTCACACGACTTTTTTTTTTCTTTTGTTTTTGTAAAAAGATTTGGCAGCAATTTGGAAGAGTGTGAACAAAACGGTATAGTATTTGACTGGATGGATAGATTTGATTTATTTAGGTCTTGACCATTGATAAAATTAGCTCAATCATGGAAATTCTAACAAATTAATCCATTTGCTGGACTTGGAAAATTCCTGCACGATCACCTTGTAATATGATAAGATATGATCAAGATTTTTAAGAAAAGTAAACCAAACCTTTCGCATTTATACATCAGCGAGATGATTTGCTGGATTAGAAAAATTCCATGGAATTTATAACAAATATTTATTGCTGGAAAATAAATAATAGCCTCCTCACATCACATTAAATCGCTTTCGACCAACGAATGCGCTGATGTGTTTTTGTCCAAAATGGGAAAATGACTACTCTTCTTGGTTACTAGGAGTGGGAAGGCCCGCAAACTTAGAAAATAAGTTTAATTAATGTGATGGTTGACTAATTTTATTTTTTATTTTTTAAAAAAATTATATTTGATATCAACACATTATAATTATATCATCTAAAAATACTGATTTTTTAATTTAAATTAAAAAAAAATTAATTTTATTTTAAAAATAATTTTAAAACGCATTTCGAGAAAGTGGCATCACTGACTTTGCCGAGGACTAATATATATGAGAAAAAAAATAGATTTGTTGTCATCACTGGCGATGTCAATTTGAGCCGTCACGATCGTCATTATTGACACCACTCTAAGATCCAGTCTTGCCGCGTGCATGAAAAGTTTACTACTTCAACTTGTGTCCAAACAGAGCTCGGACTGACTCTAATTAACTTGAGCCAAACCTACTCTTAAGCACTAAACAGTACTTATTTTGTCTCGAAAGGGACAGCACCATAGCTAGAACTTGGATTTTTTTTTTTTAAAAAAAAAGTTTAAATATCCAGAAATTTAGGATCGAAAATATATACCAAATTAAAAAAAAACATAACAATATATACCAAATTGGGATGAAATATGAAATTAAAAGGACCAAAAACCCATTGACTTCACTGTGCTTTTTAATGAATTGAGTCTAATATCTTGTTAAATCTACAAGCGCCTGACTTGACGTGTAATTAAATGTTTATTTGGGAGTGTAATTGTGGTTATTTTTTCAAGTGTTTTTCATTTAAAAATACATCAAAATAATATTTTTTGTTTTTTAAAAATTATTTAACATCAGCACATCAAAATAATTTCAAAACACTAAATTTTTTTTTTTAAAAAATTCAAATTATTTCCAAAACATTTTTAAAATACAGCATTAAACACCTGAGGTCTAAAAGAGTTGAGAGTCTAGTATCTTAATGGATCTACAGACGCTTGAGTGCCGTGCATAATCGAACTCAAAAAGGCCGAGTGTGATATTTTTTCCATTTTTTTCCCATGAGTTTTGACTTCTATCAAGTTTTATGACGAGTCCTTTTTCTTAAATTCTTTATACATTAGCTTTATAAAAAAAAAACGAGTTTTAGTATAAAAAAATATGCTGACGGATTGAAGGGGTATCCCCCCAATTAACCAGACAATTAATCCCACATGTCCACCACGTACGGGACCAGTTCCCGCTTCCCTCACCCAGAAGATGGTTAGAATTGACTGCAATTCCTGAGGTCCACGATAAGAAACTGCGCCTCAGTGTGAGCGACGTAAGCCCTGATCAGACCTGCCTGGTGGCCATAAAGCAGACGAAGCTCTTTCAAACCCTACTCCTTTCCAGGAAACGGAGGTAGGTGAAGATAATTGGCTAACAGAGAACGTTTGCAATCTGAAACAGACGAAAAATTCTTTGTATTTTGGTTTGAAATTTTCCTCGCAGAAGATCCCGTGCGCCTGTTTATTCGTGTTTTGCTTCCCTGGTCAATCCCGATCCAATACTGACCTCCCCATGGCGGTGCATAGGATTCGAAATTGGTGATAATAATGTCCAGATTCAATTCAAAGGTGCGTGTCATCACAGATTACTCGGCATGTTCAACTAGTTTATCCGATGAGTTTTTCAAACGTCAGCTCAAAAAAATCCAGGCCATGCTCTTCTCATCCTTCAAATGGGGAAATTAACAGAGATATTGACGGTGTTTAATATTATGATAACATTTGATATTTCAAAGTGTTTTTCATTTACAAATACATTTATTTTTAAAATTGATATATTAAAATGATTGAAAAACAAACAATTTTTTTATTTAAAAAGAAGAGCATGACCGCAATAACGAACATGGTATAGGAAACCACTACATTCAATACAAATCAATATAAAACGTATCCGCAAGAATAGTTGCTAGAAAACGGTCGATTTGCTGGGCTGATTAAAATACCATAAGCAGATCATCATCGTAATGTCAAAGTGAGAAATATATATATATATATATATATATATATATATATATATATTTTTTTTTTTTTGAATTGGCACCGGGTATCCAGACCGCTAGGCCTGACTAATCCCGGGGGTGCACAGGGCCTCGACAAGCAGTTTCCCGCAAGTGCACGACGGTTAATTCATGGGCTTCGCCCAAGTCCGATGGCCCCAAGAAATTGTTTGCACCTGAGCAGATTCGAACGTAAGACCTCTTTGGGAGCAAACCAAAGAGACCCAGGCCTCCTCCGCTAGGCCAACCCCTTCAGCAATGAAGAGAAAGGATTCGATTATATATATATATAAATATATAAATGGAGTGCAATGTGCACTCCAATATTTTCTGAAATAATAAATACTGATCATATATATGTTTACACGGGTGCTTGTACATATCCAGGGAGAAGAAAAACGCACATACATGACGTGAAAGAAAGAAAAAAATTGCAAGAAAATAAACAAAAGTCATATCCAGCAAGCTCCCATTTCAAACTCGAGTTATTGTTTTGATGAATATACAAGTAAGTGCCTTCACCAACCTCGAAAGGATATGATTAGGTTAATTAAAATATTAAACAGCGCAGCAGCACACAAGATCAAGTAAGTGGTGAAGTTTTGATGGATAATTAATTCTGTTTAGTTGCCGAGGTTGCAAGAAATCTAGCTTGTGGCGTGGTGTGTAAACACAACGCCACTACACTTAGTGTAGTATTCTGTCGTTGTCTAGTGAAATTTCGTTTCAATTTCACGTATAAATTGTGTCATAGAACAAGATAAATAAGTAGATAGACTTCAAGCATTACAAGAAATCATTTTAGAAGTCAAGGAAATGCATTTAAAGTCAGTAAAATGTTCAACAAAAGTGTTGCCAGGAACGATCGGGCTTGTTATAATGTCACAAGCTGCTGGTTAGAGGAGTATTGACTTTGAACAGAGATGGTGACTAGACCAGCAACCACAAAATTGAGTGTTTTTGAATCACGGGCGATTCTCATTTCACATTGTTTAATCTTTAATCAATTCCCTTCTAGTATATAGTTGTTTTCAGGTGCCCCATGGATCACATTTTCACGATAAAAACAAGGGGGGTTGCGTTCATGAACCGCGAAGTCAGACATGGAAGAACGGCGTCACAGGACCTTGCAAAAAATCATCATACCAGTTGCCGTGGATGGTATTTAAAGTAGCCGTCACCTGGCTGCATATTCAAACAAGTCGAGCTGGGATTATGAGTGTGATTAGGATGAGAAATGGAGTTTCCTTGCATTCAAAAAAAAAAAATGTTTATTCCCGAGCAGCTCTAGCTTTCGTCCACACCCACCACGCCGCTGGCTCTTATCTGCCAATGAGGAAATAACTTATAAATCATGATTAAATACGTTCACCGACCACCTAGTGATCAAGAAATAAACTATATTCACCGGCCACAAGCGAAAGGTTCATGGACGCAGATGAAAATCCTCAGGTAACTCGATCCATTTTGGCCTCGACTCAGAAACTAAGATCCCAATGATGCGTTACGATATATCAGAACTGTACTAATCCTAAAATTCTATCCCTCCATTCTCCTATTTGAATCTGGCTTGAAATAACAAAACAAAAGGTGATGTTAGGCTGCCAAATCACAATAATAATCAAGGCTTATGTATGCTAATGGTGCGTGTTTTTCCATAGGTACAAATTACGAGGATGAACTTGCTGAACTTCCCTTCTTCATAACCACATATCTTTGACACTGGATTGAAATCGTGCCTAAGTTTGATTAATACTAGCAGTTCCAGCACTGTAGATTCAGAAACCATTTTCCAGGGATTTGATGATTGGGATACAAAAGTTGACATTCAGAACCAGTCTCAGTGAGTGCTAGTACCTTTGTACTGCACCAAAGTACCGCAAGATTTTAATGATTATCCACTTGCTGTCATCACTCCTGTACTAGAAAGCAACCAAAGCACATCATTCCTGAAGGAGGACGAGGAAAAAAAGTTTAGCTACTTCACGGGAGACAAATTGTTTTTTTAAATATTTTTTTTATTGAGAATATATATGTGTGTGTGTGATTTTTTTAAAAATCCCATGTTAATTACGGCAATTCATGTGACTATGCAGTTTGACATCCTAAATCCCACCGAATGAAATTAATGTCAGCATAAAATTATAGCAAAAAACAAAACCTACAAATTATGCAATAAGAAAAAAGACCACTAAAAAGCAGAGAATTCAATCAACTTCAAGAAGTCAAATTTCTTTTTATTAACACTGATCAAGATATATGGTATCATCATTTTCTTAATTTATATCCTCTTCCACTCTAAAAGAAGAGAGATCTAATTTACACGATTTTAAAAATAAACTATCCACAAATACATAAATATGAAAACTATTAGAATTCATACGAACTCACTGTATTATTAATTATAAGAGAGAATGAATCGGTAAAATTTAAACTCTTAGATTAAACTTCAATTTAATAAATAAAACTTCAAAATATAGTTTATATAATCTTCTAACAAAAACCACACCATTCCCTGCTTCTTCACAGACAAAATATTTGAACTTCAAAATTCTAAAAGAATAAAATAAATTAAATTAAAAAGCAATTAATTGCGAATCACCCTTGTACAACATCAGTATTATCTTCGTATGGAGATCCGAACTTCTGCTCGAAAGAGTCCTGTCTCTGTAACAACATCGCGGGACCCTTTAACAACCCAGAAAAACAAAAGCCCGTTACTAGAATGAACCCAAAAAAGCTAGCTAAAACCCCAGAAAGAAAGAAAATATTGTACAGACAAACACATGTTTCCATGGTTATGTCATCATGTTCATCTGCAAACGCTGTTTCTTTAACCGGAGAGAAGCAGCCCAGGCAATCAAGAAAGAAGCAACCATAATTTCTCGTTTCCTTGCTTCCATTTTGTCAAGCATTATTTACTTTAAACCCTAGCTAGAGATGCTTTTGGGTTCTTGAGTCGTGAAAGAGGAGATGTAGGATTGGCAAGTTAAATCGATATACAATTATAATTTCATCTACAAAGAGAGGTCTCTCTTGTTAAGGTGGGTTTTAGATTCTATTTTATTTGTGATCCTGCCGTTCAAATTCAGGCAGTGATTCAGGTCGGGTCCTTTAATTGTTCAAACTAACAACTTCTGAATTCAACTTGAACTGGTTACCCTATAAGAATTAACATCACAGGATTCACAAGAGCTTTTGCTAAACAGATTAACCAGAGGGCATCCAGCTCCTTCTCCATGCCAGAAAGTGATGGCCGCTCTTTAGGAAGAAAGTTTTGAAGATGATGATTTTCGAGAAAAAGGCAGAGAGAAAGTTTTCTCGCATAACAATGCCTGTCTTGCTGGCAGTCTCACAAATTTGTTGCAGGTAATCTGAGTCATGCTGATGAGATGAAGGAAGCTCATCAAGCACCTCATCCGCCAGATGCCGACTGAGTAGACCGGAGCGAAGCAAAGGGGTATAACAGAAAAAATATTAATATTTATCGGATTGCTAGGATTCCTGAGCGGCTAGGATATGCTTAGATCTATTATAAATAGATACATCATGTATCCCATTTCAAAATAGTGAAAATAAAAATTCCTTACCTTGTATATTGTCAAATCAAATCAAATTTTATACTTTTTCCAAGTTTTTATTTTATAATATTCATCAATAATTGCAACAGTTTTCACAAAGTCACCTGAGCCCACAATTATATACCTCCCCAACTCCATTCCATCTTGAAGTTCTATTTTTTTCTTCTCATCTAGCCATTTCACTTGCTTAGATAGCTTGTGGAAACTCGAGTTCTGCATTACATCACAGAATCTCATGTCCGGGTCCACTATTGCTTGCAAGAGCATGCTGTGGTTCTTCTCACTATTAATCCATACACCATTTGATCGGCTCACTGTTGAAAGAATCATGACAATGTGGGTAGCGTCAATTGAATCACAAAAATTAGGCAGGCCACATATTTTCTCAAAATTTGATTTAATCCCTTCAATCTCTGTTACTGTAAAAGGCAACAACAAAGATGGTGCAGACCTCTTTCTTCCATTGCTTCCACAGATCGTCAGGATGGTGGTGGAAGACGGGTGGTGAATTATTAATCACACAATGTTTCGATTTTTTTAGTTTATATAAGGGTATCTTAGTATATTCAGACTTTTAGATGACACAAATTAAAAATGCTGTTTGTAATTTATAAAAAACAAGGGCACAAAATGTCACTTCTGCAAACTGCAGGGGGTGATTTGAAAAAAGATGGAGCTCCGCCCATATATGATATAGCCTTCCTCCCTAGCCAGCTGGGACGATGGCTGGGGCGCTGCTCTAACCGTGTGCTTGTTCCGAACCCAATTAGACCCTTGTCTAAATGGCTTGCTATTGGGCTTTGACCTTCTTAATTATATCCACTTGCTTGTTATGCTGGCAAAACAAGAGGATTTTTAATTTTTTTTACAGCTTGTGCGTTTTTAAGTAAGACGGATCACCGGACAAAACTTAGTTTTAAAAATAGTATTTGATCTTATTGATTTTTTTCTTCCATCAAATTGAAATGCGAAAAACATCAATCATTAGAGGTATTTCTAGGAGCGTGGTTGAAATTATTTTTAATAATATTTTTCATTTATGAATGTATCAAAATAATATATTTTTTTTAATTTTTAAAAATTATTTTTGACATCGGTACATAAAAATAATCTAAATACACCATATTTTTTTAATTTATCATAAAAATAAAAATAAAAAAAATTCAATTTTTTTCAAAAATATTTTTAAAATATATTATTAAACAGAGTCTAAATCAATGAGATTTGCTAGTAAGATTTACATTTCCATTAGATTATTTAAAAAGTAGATTCAGATTATTATTTTTTCAAAAAATAGCATTTCTCTAATATTAGGGTTGAGTTCTATTTAACATTATATATCAACTATTTTGTTGTTTTAAGAAAATATTTTTAAAAAAGTTAAATTATTTTAATTTTAATATAATTTTAAATAACGAATTATTCTCAAAAGTAAACTCTACTGTAATCACGAACAAATACTGTAAGAAAAAAATATTACAAGCCATTAATCCTTATCTGAGAACATCTTTGATCCACATCCTATCAATTTCATCATAACCATAGATGGCTTCATTCTTCCACTTGGACAATCATTTCCTACAGTCTGACATGTAAGAGTCCCTGACGACCTATTTGCTTCCATGGACGTTTCCAAGCTCTCAAGGCCTTTTGAACTCGACTTTAAAGATAGTCTAGAAGATTCCTCCCTACTCGGCTCTATAGCTGCAAGTAGTTCATGCCCCAGTTCTTCATTTCCATCAATATTCACTCTTCTCCTATCAATCGTGTGTTTTGACACGTTAGAAGCACCCATGCTAGCAATTTCTCCAGTGAATTTGGCCCTGTGAACTTTGTATTCATCCACTTCATCAAATGTAGTCCATGAACGGCTAGTTCTTCTATTGACTGGAGAATTTGAGCCCTCGCTTGAGTTGATAATTGTGTCCGAGAAAACTTTGGAGGTTCTTGATGATGTTGTGTTTTGTGACCGAAAGCTTAGAGAAGTTTCTAGCAGAAGTGATCCTTTGAGAATGTATTCATGGCCATGACAAGGTTGTATATAGTCAGTTTCGGACAAGTCCTGCCACACAAATCCATTTTTGTACCTCCTAAATTTGTTTTTTTTATAGAAAAAAAACAGCACAAGCATAGATTATTTCTGGGAAAACGATGGCAATCAAGAGAACTGAAAGTCTGAAGCATCAATATAGTTGTTTTCTTACAATTAAAAAACTGAGGATGACTGAAAGAATGATCATTTTACCTTTTAGATGACCAGGAGTACAAGTTAGCCATGCCCTGACCTCGAAGATGGTTTATCCTTTCTGTCACATCTGAAAAAAAAGGGCTGGAATTATTGTGCTGATGGGATCTTGAGCTTGCAAGTTCTTAAGAAACAATTTCACAAAAAAATGCGTGTTTTTCTCTTATTGCAGGTCCTACCTCTGAGTTGAAGTCCTTGGGGAGAAGAGAGATGAACTTCCATGAAATGAGGGTGCTCAAATTGGCCATTCCGCGTGAGGTAGTAAACAACACCGACTTTCTGCTCGGATTTTGATTTTGGTGGGATTAAAATCTTTGTTCTTTCTGGATTGTTTTCTCTGTCTTGATATTTCGTTGGCATCAGTAACTCCCTTCCATCTGCAGAATCGGTAGCCATTGCAGGTATAGAGAGAAGCAACTCTACCAGCTGAAAGGCTTAGGCACCAACAGAACTTGATATAAGAAGGAGACGAGTTGTTGATCCGTACATGATATTCAATGATTTGGACTTTTGAATAGTACAGGTTTTGGAAATTTTGGGCAGGCAAAGAAAGATGTGCAAGTCTTTGCTTCAATAGGGGGAACAGCTTGGAGGAAAGAATGGAAGTTTGTGCATCTCGAAGGACTTGGAATCTTGGATAGAGAAAAGTAGACCAACTGCTAGCAAACAGAGATGGGAATAATAAATAGAAGTTGCATTCGATTATTCTAGATGAGGAAATGAATAGACTCCACTAGAATCAGGTAAATTCTGTGGATAACAAATGGGTAATGGTCGTTAAATTTAGGGCCAAGAGTTAAAATGTTTCCCAAGCACATTGTCCCTTACAATCCGCTCACGGACCAAATTGAAAGTTAAGACAAAATCCCCATTTTCGACAGACAAGTTAAAGCCTAGCCCGTGAAACCATGAAATGCTAATCAGGGGCACAAATTCGACTGTTCACTGCAATTTCCAAACAGAGAGCCTGGACCTATGGAGGCGAACGTGGAATCTGCTATCTCCAAGCAAGAAATATACCCTGACTTGCAAGTCACTGTTAGCTCTGTCTCACAGCTGTTTTATTACATTTAAAGTTCATCCTAAGTAGTTGATGGTCCTTACAGACCTCATTCTAGTTCAACATCAGGATGCTCCAACCATTTTGGTGGGATTGAGGAAGCCAAACGGCAGGAGGCATGGTGATGCAGGTTACTCCTGTTGAACTTGATTACGCAGACTAGGAACTGGGATCAGGTTTATAGATTGGGCATAAATTGAAGCCTGCGTTCACAGACCAGAAAAAAAAAAAAAAAAAAACAAATTACGCTGTCTGCAGTTTCAAACAGGAGACAGAACTACTCGTGTGTTAACAATATCAACCTCCGGAGTATTAGGAATCGTTCTGGAGTTTCTGATGCTTCCTGCCGCAGCAATATTAAGGGTCTGTGCTGTTCCTCTTGAACCAGGTCACATTCAACTGACATTAGATCTAACTATCTCCAACCTTTCAGGAAGTCAGAAACAGAGAAAGGACTTTCCGTGCCGCGCTGAAATGAGCAACGGAATTTGATTTGAATTAACGAAAAATCATTTGAGTAATGATCCAGCGCATTCAATTCCCCTGATTTAACAGATGAACTTGGAATACAAAAATGTGACAGCCAGACTGGTCCGAACTGATGAGACATCGAAGAGTTCCAACAAAAATTAAAACAAATAAATAAGTAGAACTCTTTGCCTAGCTGAGTAAATAAGAAAAGAAAAACAATTTTTTTTTAAAAAAGGAAAAGAATCCCCACTTCTTTAACTTGTATTGGAATCTGTTGGATCAGCAGTTTGCTTCTTTGGGCAAGCTGTGGAAATATGCCCTTTTTCACCACACTCGTAGCAGGTCCTCCTCTTCATCTTACCAGTACTTGTGCTTGGCACGCCGTCATTAACTTCATCACTTGTAACCACAGGCAGAGAAGTTGATTGAATTTTTGCTTCTTCAATTATTTGGTTTTTGTCTCCCTGGAGGTTTCCTCCCTTCTTAGGAACCGCACAACTTATCTTGATGGGTCTCCCACAGACAAGCCGCTGGTCCAACTTCAGTGCCTTCATCAGTGAGTCATTGTCAGAAAAATCAACATGGCCATAACCACGGAATTCCCCTGTTTCCTTGTCCATACCAAAACGTATAGATGATATTTTGCAATCTGAGAAAAATTTCTTCAGGTCATCTTCGGTTATATCCCAAGACAAATTTCCAACATAGATCCTGTTGTAACCCTCCACAATTCCTGGTGCAAAATCGGGTTTCTTGTTGACTTTAGTTGTCTTGTAAGGCTGAATTTTCAGATAAAATCCTCCCCTGAAAATTATTACAAGTTTCATGAGTGTGATGAAAGGAATGGGAGAATACTAATAATGGAAAGCTAACAAACATTATATCTATAAGTTACTCACATGTCAGATCCATCAAGAGCCAAGGCTCGTTTGGCAGCAGCTTCAGTCTGCAAGGAAGAATTGCAGTAGAATCAATAAAGGAAACCAAGTTAGTTCAGGAGAAAAGTTTCAAAGTTTCAAAGTTCAAAATATTGGAACTTCATTCAGTACATCTTAACACGGGTTCCTTTCCTAGAATCAGCCTTCAGCCCAGATCAAAGAGTTGTCTTAGCATTGCTCTGACTCCATCCATTTTTTCATCTTTAGGTGTCACTTCCTTCACAGTAACCCACCATTCACTATTGTTTTAAGAAGAAAAATTCCTGTGATTTGGCCAGAGACTATGACTAACCAGACAAAATTTGTGGTTCACTGGGATTGTTTAGTTCATCAGGAAACAGGTTAGCCAGTCATCAAAATTTCAAATTCCTTAGCTTGTAAGCACAGGAGAGCAAAAAATATTGAAGGAATGACATTGCAGTCAAATTATTAAAATGTACTATAAAATAGACAACCAGGCTGAAGTAAGTGTTATTTAAATTTGGATGATTGTAGATACCTTGAAACTAATGATGGCAATTCCCCTAAACTTCCCACTGTCAGGAAATGTCATACAATCAAGTTCGGTTATGGTACCACAGCCTTCGAAGTAACTACGAATGTCATCCTCAGTTGAATAGTATGGAATGCCTCCGACATAAACTCTGTCAGCAATATCCTCACTTATTTTACTGCAAAAGCATTAGACATATAAACGAAACAGAATTAGCATTCAAAACAGCCATCAGGCTGGTGGATAGAGATCGTAATCCAGTCTAAAATAGCACCACTTGTTCATCCCTATTCCTAATACAACAGCCCATTTTCAAACCCAACTAAAAAATTATCCAAAATATTGATCAATTGCATCACTAAACACATTACGAACACCAATATCAACCATTAACAAATAAGAAACATAAAAAACCTGGTTTGAAGAAAATGGGCACCAATAATCAAAACACAAGCATGACTAACAACCCGATTAAACTACAGAGGAATGCTTCAAAAACATACCTTTCTACGGCCACTTGTTCTGCCTCTGCAACCCCTTCTGCCTCACCACCTGCCTTGTCCTCCTCAGTCTTTGCCTTTTTCTTCTTCTTGATCTTCTTCTTCTTCTTCTTCTTTTTCGCCTTCTTTGCCTCCTTCACTTCTCCATCTTCCTCTAAACCCTTCTCTTCACTCTCTCCCTCCTCCCTCTTTCTCTTCTTCCTCTTTTTCTTCTTTTCACCAATTTCACCACCACCGTCCTCACCCACTAAAAAAAACCCTTCCCTTATCTCTTCAACTTTCTTGTCCTCTTCACCATTACCACCCTCTTGGCTCCTATTTTCACTATCAACCCCTTGTACAGATTGAGTCTTTCTTCTTTTTTCTCTCTTTGACAATCTTTGTCTCTGTTTTGCTGCTTCTAGAAGCTCTTGAAGCTTCGAGTTCAACTCTGGGTTTCCCAAGGATCCGTTTTTGCTATCTCGTTCGGGTCCATTGGACACTTTGGAAACTAAAGACTCAGCCTTCACAGTTCTTAGCTTCTGCTTTAGCTTCTTGTTTGATAAAACCATTGTTGTTCGCTTTGAACCCCAAAACCCTAACTGAGGGCTTATAATTATCTGTTTAAACGTGACCGTTAAAAGCGAAAACTAAACGACGCCTCAAGCGGTCGTTCTACTGTGTAAATATGGTTGAAGGAAATAGCGTGACCGTTATAAAAATAACACCCTATTTGGTTATTATGTTGTTTTAAGTTGGATAAAAATCACATTTAACTTTAATTGGAAGGTATTAATATGATTCAATTTTAATTAAAATATTTTATTCAGCCAAATGTAGCAAATAAAGGTTGTGCATGATTTTAGCCAATTCAAGAGAGAGAGAAAGCCCTTTAAATCCATAACTTATTTTCAAAATATAAAACAATAGCGGATTGACAACTCTAAATGAGTGATAGTTTAAAATCTCAAACATGAAAAATGCGAAATATAGGCCAAAATAAACAGTTAAATAATTGTAATGGGATCAGGAAAATGCTATTGAATCAAATGGATCTTGAGCATGAAATCCAGAGAAAGAAATTTAACCAATGTTGTTGTGTCGTATATCTTGATGCCACCTTTGATCAAGGTTACGATAGGCTTTTCCTTGTTGAAAACAACTGCCGTCATGTAACCCGTTGTTGAGTAAACTCTGGTGTAGTTGCTACAACATCCTTGATCTATTTCTATTTGATGCTTTCATCTTTTACTTTGATCATATCATCCAAAATTGTTAATTCTGTTCCGTGCCGTTAAAAAAATCGAGATAAAATAGCGTCGTTTTTATCTCGATTTTAATTTTGATTCATTTTGTAAATACCAACTAAATACTGGCTGGAACATCTCGGTATCATTCCGGGTGTGTCGTTTCGGCTCAAAAGATTTGCATTTGTTTCATCACCCAACAGGCCAAGCACAACCATACAAAAGGCCCGGGTCCATAAATGACGCTAAAAACAATATTGTCCATGACAACTGAGCCCATTTCCGAATTTCTTTTGAAGTCACACAATTTGTATCAATGCATTAGACAAATATAATTTAATGTGTGAATTTCTTATTATAAAAAAATAATAATATTTATCTCTTTGCGAGTTCATCACACAGCCGTCTTTTTCTAGTGGATTGACTTGGCTCTTTACTTGTGCCGCATTGAAGAAAAATAAATCGGTATATAAATTAATTTATAATTCAACAATTAAATAGATTTAAAAAATAATAATAGGATCATACTATTCAACTCATTACCCAATTCTTATCTAAACCTAGGTTTTGTAACTTTGATTCTGTTTTCATTTTAATCTCTATTTACATTGCATTTTAAAAGTATTTTTGAAAAAACTTGAATTTTATTTATTTATTCGGTGTTTTTAAACTGTTTAGCCCTATTTTTGTAACTTTGATTCTATTTTCAATTTAATATTATATTTAATACGTGATTTGATAGAAGGATGTTTTTATATTATAAAAATAATAATTTATCTTCTATTTTCAGTTTAATATTGCCCATCAAATAATAAAAATGATATGTTTTCATTGATAAATTTTATGAGCAAGTGTACCCCACCATAAAAAATTATCTATAATCTCATCCTTGTATTTCTATCATCTGGGCATATCTTTCATGCGAGCCAATCTTCATACAGGGTATCATTTTACTTTAATAATATTTTAGAATTGTAGAAATGTTTCTAATTTTGAGATTATATTTATTTAATTTTGTGTTTATATTGTATAGTTTAAAGTTAATTTATCTTGAATTTTAATTGTGTTGGTTAAGTTAATATTTTAATTTATATATATATAATTAATTATATATAAACAATACAACCTCGAAACAGCACGCTGAATACTTCAAAATTAAAATATTCTATACCAATAAAAAAACTAAAATAGCAACCGGAAGATCCGGAATGATATTGACAAGATTGATGTCATCTGCAATCCAGTACAGCACGCGCCGGGGAAAAAATCCATAATATGGACGCAACAAAATATATACCGAACGGATTCACTTACACAAATGCTGACGTGTAAAACTGTAAAAAAAATATGTGATTATACTGCCATATGGCAAAGGCGTTAAAGTGAGGGGAAAGGCAAAGGCATTTAGCAGTCCCCTCACGTGAATAAAGGATCGAGCTTGCCCCGATATTTGAGTCACCCAGGCCCAGTAACAGGCCCATTGATCTGTTTATAAATAAATAAGCAGTAAACAACATTAAAGCCCATTTGTGATTTTGCTGTCCGTGGTTAAGTTCCGGGCCTCAGGGACCATAAGATTCCACGTGAATCGAAGAGATTATTAATTAATTAACAAAACACGAAAAAAAATATTGTTTTTACCATCTACCAATTTACAAAATACTATTTATATATATATATATATATATATATATATATATATTTTACCTTTAGTTTACTTTTTTCTCTCTCTCTTAATTTAATTTTTATTTTTTTATAAATTAAATTTCATGATTTATTGTGGCTTTCATCTTAATCTCATAGCCCATTTCAGTTAATTTTTTCTTTTATTTTTTTTGACATTGTTTTTTAAATCTCATCTTTAAACTTATTGAAAATTAAGAATCATGATTTATTTTAATTTGTGTTTGGTAGTAATTGACACGTTAACCTCAATTGTCATTGGTCATTTTTGCTCTTTTGTTGTTATTATTTTTTTCAATTACATCCCTTCAATATTAGACTAATTGAAATTTAAACTTTGAATTTTTTTAGATCTACATTTTATAGTGTTATCCTGGCCTAATAACCTAAGTTGTGAACGGTTGAGTTAATTTGAATTGAATTTTTTAATTATATATAATTTTATTCTTCAATACCGTCGTAATTTAGAGACTGAACTTCATGTTTTTTTTAAATTTATTTCATATAAAGTTATTATAATTTCATAACTCAGATTATAAATTAAAAAGTCTACTTAAATCAATTTTGATATATTATTATTATTTTAATATATATATTTAAAAAAAATACCATCTATTTTTTAAAAAATTAAACAATATTCGTATCACTCATTCCAAATTTAAACTCACTAAATCAAACATTAGAATAATTACCACAAAGTTCAATTTCTCCGTCCAACTCTCGAGCGAGAATCTCTCTCTTCTTTTCTTTTTATGGTGCCGAATTCGCCTCTCATTTTTGTTTCCTTGTTAAAATAATACTTCCCAATTAATTCCGATACTCACATGGAAAAAAAAAGAGAAGGGGATTGGAATTTATGGCAAGAACTATTCAAAGCAATTGTTTTGATCGTAGAAGGAAAATCCCAAATCACGGCCAGCCCAATCCTATTTGTGATTCAAACATAGAAACTGAAACAGATTTGCCATGGTTAAAAATCACAGCCCCATAAATTCAATGCCATTTACAGCTTAATGTTTTTTAGGGAAACGATATCCAACGATTCTTAATTTAGATCTTGATATAATCATTAGCCATTCTGCAATGCTGTTATAAAGGGATTTGCCATCACTCACCCGCACCAGTTTTTCTTGTTGTTAGAAGTTGATAAAAAAACAATGAAGTTTCTTGCATGGCTTCCCCTGTTCCTTCTGCTCAATTTCTTGCATCAGCCCACCACGTTGGTAGGGGCTGATCTCGTACAAAAAACTTGCCAGAAAACCAGATATCCTGATCTTTGCGTGAAAACCCTAAAGTCAAATCCACGAAGCTCTACTGCTGATGTCAAAGGACTTGTTCATATAATGCTGGAAGCCAACTTGGCGAACAGTAAAGTTACTCTGGCCAAGGTAGACAAGCTGCTTAAAGAGTCCCGTGATAAAGCTTTGAAGAAATGCCTCGACGACTGCGCAGAGGAGTACGACACGGCTGCCAATGAAGATTTTCCTACTGCAATACAGAGTTTAGAGAGAAGTGATCTTGGCACGGCAAAAACATATGTAAGCGCTGCTTTGGATGCTCCGGGGAACTGTAGAGACACATTTTCGGAAGATCCAGGCGTTAAAACACCGCCGGATTTGACCAAGCTGAACGATTATTCTGAGCAGCTTTCTGTAACAGCTCTCATGATGCTAAACAATCTCGGTTGATGCAACCTTTTGTTGCCAATAATACTACATTGTTCCATGCAGTGTCGGCAGTCCAGGAATTAGAATAATTTCACTTTGTCTTCAGGTCAAGTTTTGCATCGGTTCATGTTCATTTAGATGGTGAGATATTCGAAATTTAGCAATCTCATTAGCATCCACAGAATTGCAATGTAGGACTGGAAAATAAGGACTTTCTTTCTAGATCAGGTCCTATCATGTTATGAGCGACTTTTTTCTTGTTTGATCGGTGCTAACCCATCTAGCTATTTCTCTATCTTGTTGATCCGATGCATAATCAACCATGTTTATCTCAATCCAGGAACAAAATCTCGGCCCGATTCTTATTTTCGTATGAGTTGAGAGGGCAAGACAAGAGGACAAAAATAAATAAATTTAAGATAATAAATATGGATACTGAATCTAAAAGGATAATAAATTTATATTGGTTTTTTTTATCTATTTTCTTACTGTAAATTCAAAATGAATTCGAAGATCATCTTTTATATTCAATGGATCTCGACGGGTCATGTTAACCAACCCAAATCTACAGACCACGATAAGAAAAATATATCCCGAGACCCAAAAAATTCCTAACATACATTCTCCCATATTAAATAAATAAATAGAAAATGACCAAAAAAGTATATGTAGATGCATGATATATTTTTTACTTGAAAAAAAAAAGTCACCTCAGTTAACTCTGTCGGTAGAATAACGGATTAAAGCAACACTAAATGTTCCATACGATCTGGCAGGAATACGCAATTGCATTGTCTAAAACTGGTTAAATTGGATGGATTTGAAAATCAAGCAGATGAATTATTCTTGGCAGAACGTATAGGAAAGGTTGTTGCCAGTGAGGCACTGATTGTAGCATCATCAGATGGGATTTGCTTTCAGGGTTTGACCGAGGGAAGCTCAAACCAGACAAAGCAGAACGTATAGGAAAGGTTGTTTCCAGTGAGGCACTGATTGTAGCATCATCAGATGGGATTTGCTTTCAGGGTTTGACCGAGGGAAGCTCAAACCAATCAGACAAAGGGAAAACAACTCAGTAATTGAGCTGTTGCGTGACAGGTAACAATTTCTACTTTGGGCGAGAATGACCACAGATGGTTTGTTGAAGAAATTAAGCTGCCCTTTTCATTAATCTTCAAGAGTTTAAATACATCAATTAAAGTAACGGCTGTCATCAATCTTCTGAAGTTATATCTCAGAATTTCAGAAGCTTGTTCTACTACCAGTTACACAATTAAAATCCGACAACAAAATTAAAAGACAATTGAAAGACTTGAAAGATAGTAACTGATGACAGTAACAGTTCACAATTACTTGCAATAACAGGAAATTGAAATTAAATGCAATTTATTCAAAGTAACGATTCTCCTTGTGTGGCCATTACTCCTGATACTTTGGATTTGGAACTGCAACTCTAGCCGATCTTCTTGGTGGCTTATCAATGCTGCCCTCTGCGACATGAACCTTGTCCTCAAGGTTGAAATTGATGAACCTGTCCTGCAATTCTTGGGTAGTTTACCACGTAGCATCTTCCTTAGGTAGGTGTTTCCATTGTACTAGGCATTCTTCAATGAATTTGGACCCACGCTTCATCCAACGGTTATCTAATATCATATCAGGCTCCATGATGATTTCCCCTGCGTCTGCCATTGGAGGTAACTCTGTGCCCATTACCGTGTGATCTCCTATGTGCTTCTTAAGAAGAGACACGTGAAACACTGGATGTATGCGAGCAGTAGCAGGTAGTTTGAGTCTATAGGCCACGTTTCCAATTTTCTCCTCCACTGGAAATGGTCCAAAGAATTTACTGGCTAGCTTTTGGTAAGCCCTTTTGAAAACAGACTGCTGCCGATACGGGTGGAGCCTCAGAAAAACCATGTCACCGACTTGAAATTCAACATCCCTTCATTTGGAATCCGCCTGCTGCTTCATCCTATTATTGGCCGAATGCAGATTGTTTTTTAATTGACTTAACACAGCATCCCTAGAGGCCAAAGTCTTATCTACCTCTTGAACTGGACAAAATCCCTCATTATAATGAGGTATCGTGGGGGGTGGTCTTCCATAGAGAACTTGGAAGGGAGTCATTCCTGTGGATGAGTGATATGTCGTGTTGTACCAATACTCAGCCCAAGGAAGAAATGAATGCCACTTACGGGGTTGCTGCGAAGCGAAGCAACGTAAATATTGTTCAATGCAACGATTGACCACTTCGGTTTGTCCATCCGTTTGTGGGTGATATGCTGAGCTCATTTTCAAGCTGGTGCCTGACATCTTGAAGAATTCACGCCAGAAATGACTAATGAATACTGGATCACGGTCACTGATAATTGATTGCGGCATTCCATGGAGCTTGACTATACCATTGACAAAAGTTTCAGCCACTTGTTTGGCAGTATATGGGTGAGTGAGTGCTAAGAAGTGGGCTGACTTACTCAACCGGTCAACAACCACAAGAATAGTTGTCTTTCCATTTGAAGGGGGAAGTCCTTCAATAAAGTCTAGGCTTATATCATCCCAGACTTGACAAGGGATGGGGAGCGGCTGTAACAGACCCGCAGGAGACAAGGTCTCATTTTTATTGCGTTGACACACTTCGCAGGCGGCCACATATTCTTTCACCCTTTTAAACATTGATGGCCAATAGAATTGTGGGACTATTCGTTTGTAAGTCCTTAAGACTCCCGAATGCCCACCACTGGGAGAGTCATGAAACTCTTGTAGGAGTTGTGAAATGACGCTGGAATGTGGTGGTATCACCACGCGGTTCTTGTAATAAACCAGCCCGTTGCGCCAACTGTAAGGAACCCCGGGGTTCGCTGTTGCCTTGCCTTTGATGCTCACCATGTAAGGGTCCTTCTCAGCTTCGGTCTTAATGGTATCCCAGAGGGTAGTGTGAGATATAAATAATGAATCCAACCGAGGGCTGCCAGGAACTCGGGACAATGCATCCGCTGCGTTGTTGTCGCGTCCTGGTTTATAAGTGATCTCGTAATCATATCCCAACAATTTTGTCACCCATTTTTGCTGTTCTGGTGTTGTGATTCGCTGCTCCAACCAGTACTTAAGGCTGCGTTGATCGGTTTGTATGTAAAATTTTCTGCCAAGTATAAAGGGTCTCCATGTTTGAATTGCGTGGATAATAGCCAACATCTCCTTTGCATACACTGACCATGACAGCTTGGAAGCTCCTAAGGCACGACTCATGAAGGCGATAGGCTTCCCTCCTTGAGTCAAAACCGCTCCAATTCCATTGCCCGACGCATCTGACTCAATGGTAAATGGTTCTTGGAAATTTGGCATAGCCAATGTCGGTGTTGTCGTCATGGCTGTTTTGAGCTCTTGGAAAGCCTTTTCTGCTTCGTCTGGCCACCCAAAGTTCCCCCTTTTGAGCAAATTGGTGAGAGGTCGAGCAATGAGTCCGTAGTTGCGGACAAATTTGCGATAATAACCTGTAAGACCTAAAAAACCACGCAATTCTGAAACATTAGTAGGACGGGGCCAATTCATCATTGCGACGACTTTGTTTTGATCGACCTTGACCCCTTGGGAAGTGACAATGTGCCCCAAATATTCCAATTCTTGCAATCCAAATGCGCATTTATTGAATTTGACAAAGAATTGATTTTGACGCAAAATTTCAAAAGCTGTTTTCACATGTTCAATATGCATGGTCCAATTGGGGCTATAAATCAATATATCATCAAAAAAAACAAGTACAAATTTACGAAGGTATGGACGAAATATAGAATTCATGATGGCTTGAAATGTTGATGGGGCATTACAAAGACCAAATGGCATCACTAAGTATTCGTAATGCCCATTATGGGTACGAAATGCAGTTTTGTGAGTGTCTGATGGGTGTACTCTAACTTGGTGATATCCCGCCCGTAAGTCTAATTTGGTAAAATAAGTGGCCCCATAGAGTTCATCTAACATGTCATCGACTGTAGGAATCGGAAATCGATCCTTAATGGTTACCGTGTTTAATGCCCTATAGTCGGTACAAAATCTCCATGTTCCATCTTTTTTTTAACTAACAATACAGGAGATGAAAAAGGACTTGTACTTGATTTTATTAGCCCCAATTTTAACATGTCATGAACTTGTTTTTCAATTTCAGCTTTTTGAAAATAAGCGTACCTATAGGGTCGCACGTTGATGGGCTCCGTTCCTTCCTTCAAGACAATCTGGTGGTCAATTTCCCGAGTGGGAGGAAGATGGTTGGGCTCTTGAAATAGATCCTCAAATTCCTCCAATAATTGCTTGATATCGGTTTCACCTCCCTTAGATACGGTTGTGATAGGGGATTGAAAACACACAGCAAACATAGACCCTCCTTGCCGTAAATTCTTAGCCATTTCTCTTCTGGATGTTTGTTGAAGAGATGCATTCATGCCCTGCAGTATGTGCGTCTGATTGCTCCATTGAAATCTCATTGTCAACTTCTTCCAATTACACTCCACGGTGCCCAATTTTTCCAGCCATTGCACTCCTAACACCACGTCCAATCCAACAAGAGGTAATGTATATAATGTGAGGGTAAATGGAATACCTTGGAGTGTGATATGCACACTTTCAAATCTTCCACGACACTTCAATGGTTCCCCATTTGCCACCTTAACATTGAATGATTCTGTGGGAATCACGGGTAATTGCAACATATTCGCCATCTTCTCGCTGATAAAATTATGGGTCGATCCACAATCAATGAGAACCACCATCTCATAGGGGCCAATCTGCACCAAAATTCTCATTGTTTTATTGGTAGTCCATCCCGACAGCGCATGAAGTGAGATTTCTGGTTGGCAATCCGTTGAATCCTCCTGATTTTCATCCTCATCATAATCACCGTAGCCTTCCAATAACAGAAGTTGTGGTCCTCTGCATTTGTGCCCAGCTGAGAATTTTTCGTCACAATTAAAACATAAACCTTGTGCTCGTCTTTTTTGCATTTCTTCCCAAGACAACCGCTTCATTGGTGGTGCTGTCTTGAATTTGTTTTGTGGCTGGTACTCTGTAATTGTGCGATTGAATTTCATTGGTGGCTGATAGTCTGTGTTTGGTCGGTTGACAGACCGAATGGCTCTTCTTTGGTGGTTTAGTTGCTCATCTCTCATTCTTGCCAAACTAGTAGCTTCTTTCAGTGATTTCGGTTTGAACATCCTTATCCCATCTGCTATCTCTGGTTTTAGGCCACCCATGAATGCCCCTACCAACGCCTTCTGTGGCCAGCCATGTACTCGGTTGCCCAATCGCTCAAACTCCTTTTGATATTCCCTCAGTGATCCTTCTTGCTTCACCTTCGACAGTGCTTCATCAAAATCCTCACATTCCGTGGGGCCAAATCGTGCCCACAATTCCTCCTGGAAAGTGTCCCATGTTACGCCCTTTCCTTCTTCCTTATAAGACCTGCGCAACCATTGCCACCATTGATTTGCTTCACCTTGTAGATGAAATTAAGCGAGAGAGACTTTTTGTTGTTCAGTGGTGCCCTGAAATTCAAAGAATTGATCCACGCGTGTGAACCATTCCGTGGGGTCATCCCCAGAAAAACGAGGGAACTCCAGGCTAGCTAATTTAGAAGAGAATAAGGGTCTTCCTCCTTCTGGTAGCTCGAGCGTTTCCTCTCGCATGAAGCGAGGTCGTCCAGTAGGTGAACTGGATGTGGGTTCGGAAATTGAATTTTCTGCAGTGGTTTGTTTGGCTGTGAGTAATTCTGAGAACTTGTTGAGGACGCCTTCAATGTGCTGTAGTTTATCAGCAACACCAGTCTCCATTCGGCTGAAGCTATTTTGTAAGCCTCCCAAGCCAGCTTCAAGATTCTCAATGCGTTCCTTATTTGTTCCCATGCTCTGATACCAATGTTAGGTCCCAATCAGACAAAGGGAAAACAACTCAGTAATTGAGCTGTTGCGTGACAGGTAACAATTTCTACTTTGGGCGAGAATGACCACAGATGGTTTGTTGAAGAAATTAAGCTGCCCTTTTCATTAATCTTCAAGAGTTTAAATACATCAATTAAAGTAACGGCTGTCATCAATCTTCTGAAGTTATATCTCAGAATTTCAGAAGCTTGTTCTACTGCCAGTTACACAATTAAAATCCGACAACAAAATTAAAAGACAATTGAAAGACTTGAAAGACAGTAACTGATGACAGTAACAGTTCACAATTACTTGCAATAACGGGAAATTGAAATTAAATGCAATTTATTCAAAGTAACGATTCTCCTTGTGTGGCCATTACTCCTGATACTTTGGATTTGGAACTGCAACTCTAGCCGATCTTCTTGGTGGCTTATCAATGAATTATTCTTGGCAGAACGTATAGGAAAGGTTGTTGCCAGTGAGGCACTGATTGTAGCATCATCAGATGGGATTTGCTTTCAGGGTTTGACCGAGGGAAGCTCAAACCAGACAAAGCAGAACGTATAGGAAAGGTTGTTGCCAGTGAGGCACTGATTGTAGCATCATCAGATGGGATTTGCTTTCAGGGTTTGACCGAGGGAAGCTCAAACCAGACAAAGCAGAACGATACTCACGACTTAGAAGCGGTAGCACCCCTGTAATGTGAAAGGAAGTGTTCCTGTTGGATTTTAATGATATGAACAGTACCTGTTTATGAACAGTTACTGTTCAGATTTAATTGTGAAAAAACCGAGAGTTGCTGAAGGTTTACAAAACAATAAAATTCTGGAATCAAAATGACTTAATTTTTATTGAATTCGAAAATGCCTATAAATAGGCTTACAATGCAATTGAATCAAAAGCCACAAATCTCTCAACAATCCTGAGAGATTTGGATAAATACAGGTTTTGAAATTCAAAACCTGTTATGAATAGTAACTTAATTTAAATTCAAACACTTAAGCAAAAATCAGAAATCCTACAGCTAATACAAAATCCTTCTTATCCAAAGCTGAACTTACTCCAAATCTAACACTCCTCCTTGAGTTTAGCTTTGGACATTCCCATCTTCATCTTCAAGAATTCCAATCTTGCTGGAGGAAGAGCCTTTGTCATTAAATCTGCAAGCTTCACTTCGGTAGAGCAATGATGAACTTTGATGAGCAAATTTTTCTCAGCTTCCCTGATGGCATGAAATTTTACATTTATGTGTTTTGTCCTCCCATGCTGCACTGGATTCTCAGCAATTGCAATTGCTGATTTGTTGTCACAGAAGAGATCAACAGGTGAGCTTTCTTCTTGACCGAGATCCTCTAACAATTTTTTCAACCACACGGCTTGATTTGCTGCAGCTGCTAGGGAGATATACTCTGCTTCAGCTGTTGATTGAGCCACAACTTCTTGTTTCTTTGCATTCCAACATATTGCTTTTGTACCTATTGTAAAAACATACCCTGAGGTACTCTTCATATTATCAACACATCCAGCCCAGTCACTATCTGCATATCCATTTAATTTGACTCCTCCTATTTTCATGTACCATACACCAAGGTCAGTTGTTCCCCTAATGTATTTCAAAACTCTCTTAGCAATTCCTAAGTGAACATTGGTGGGGGAGCTCATGAACTGAGAGAGCAAGCCTGCTGGAAACATCAAGTCAGGCCTTGTTGCCGTTAGGTACAATAGGCTACCTACTAGACTTCTAAACACAGCTGGATCATCAAGTTTCTCACCATCATCTTTAGAAACCTTTTCATTTAGTGCCAAAGGAGCTGCAACAGCTTTGCATGACTCAAGATTGAATTTCTTGAGTATATCAAAAGCATACTTTCTTTGGGAAACAAAAATACCTCTGCTGTATTGTTGAATTTCCATTCCTAGAAAGTAGTTCATAGTGCCCAGATCAGACATTTCAAATACCTCCTGCATTTCCTTTTTGAAATCTGACATCAGCCCTTCATCCCCCTATGTCACAAGCATGTCATCGACATAGAGGGATACTACTAGCTGCACCTCTCCTTCACCTTGTTTCAAGTACAAGGTTGCTTCATTTTGACTCCTTTTAAATCCCAACTTGATTAGATGAGTGTCAATCCTGCTATACCAGGCTCTAGGTGCTTGTTTCAAGCCATAAAGAGCCTTGTATAGCTTGTACACCTTATGCTCACTGCCACACACCTCAAATCCTTCTGGTTGGCTGACATAAATGTCCTCATCAAGAAATCCATTTAGGAATGCAGACTTTACATCAAGATGAAAAACTTTCCACCCCTTCTGCCCTGCTAATGCTAGTAACAATCGAATTGTGTCATGCCTAGCCACTGGTGCGAAAGTATCTCCATAATCCACCCCTGCAACCTGTGCAAAACCTTTAACAACCAGCCTGGCTTTATGCTTGAAAATTGAACCGTCTGGGTTGAACTTAGTTCTAAAGACCCATTTAACACCAATTTGTTTCCTGTTTGAAGGCAGGTCTGTTAACTGCCAAGTTTTATTCCTCTCAATAGCATCAATCTCGGCTTTCATGGCTTCTATCCAAGCTTGAGAGCTTGATGCTTCAGTGTAATTAGTGGGCTCAGCATGCACTAAATTACACCTTTCATACACATCAGCCAAGCTTCTTATCTTCAATACTTCTGAGTCTGATGTTCCTTCAATGCTGCACTGATCATCGTGTCTTTCTGCTGCAGGTTGATTTGCTTCTTTTAGGTCCCAATTCCAGCAAGCCATCTCATCAAAATGGACATCCCTGCTAATTTTAATTTTTTCCGTGGACAAGTTATAAATCCTGTATCCTTTTGAATTTGTTGCATACCCCACAAAAATGCCTTGTTCAGCCTTCTCATCGAGTTTTCCTCTCTTCACAGATGGCACATGAAAATAACATGGTGACCCGAACACTTTAAAGTGCTTGACAGTAGGCTTGACACCATTCCAAATTTCAAATGGTGTGCAATTTTGCACAGACTTTGTAGATAACCTGTTAAGTAAATACACTGAGGTATTTACTGCCTCAGCCCACAAAAATTTGGGTATCTTCTTCTCAAACAGGATGCACCTTGTCATCTCCATCACAGTCCTGTTCTTCCTCTCCACAACACCATTCTGCTGAGGTGAGTATGGGACTGTTAGCTGGTGTATGATCCCAGCTTTTTGACAAAAAACATTAAACTCCTTAGAAGTGTACTCCCCTCCATTGTTAGTCCTCAGCCCTTTTATTTTCTGCTCACACTGATTTTCAACCATGTTTTTGAAGTCTTTGAACATGGACAAAACCTGTGATTTATTCTTCAAAAAGTACACCCATGTCATCCTGCTAAAATCATCAATAAGAAGCATGAAATACAGATTTTGATTTAGTGATGGTGTGCTCATTGGTCCACACAAGTCAGAGTGGACTAGTTCCAACTTGTGTGTTGCTCGGCTCACCATTCCTTGAGGAAATGGTCTTCTATGCTGCTTCCCAAGCTCACAGCTACCACAAGTAAATGTGTTTACATAAATGTCTGGCATATCATCTACCATTTGTGTATCATGCATGAGCTTTAATGACTTTTGATTAAAGTGACCATATCTTTTATGCCACATTAAACTCTCATCAACTTGAGCAGTAAAAGCATGTCCTTCAACTACATTTAGCTTCAAGTAGAAGCTGTTTCCATTCATTTTCAGTCTTGCTATTACCAATCCATGTGCATCAGAAATAAGACATGAGTTGTCTTTGAAACGAATTTCATAACCATTCTTCAACATTTGTGCAACACTAAGTAAGTTTTGATCTAGCTCTGGGATGTACAAAACATGAGTTAAAAATTTTGTACCTCTCTTAGTGTCCACAGCAATGGTGCCTCTCCCTTTTGCTTGAACAATATCACCATTTCCAAGCTTGACTTTTGGTTGTATTGTGACATCAATGGATGAGAAAATCTCCAGATGTTTAGTCATATGACTAGTACATCCACTGTCAATAAGCCAAACATTCAAATCATGTGAATTTGAAATCTGCGAAACCATGAACAAATGCTCATCCTCCTCCTTTTCTCCTTCTGTTACGAGAGCTTGTTGCTGAGTTGTCTCCTGGGATAATTTCTTTTTGGCTCTACAAAACTTCTCACTGTGACCCAAGAAATTGCAGAAGGTGCATTTGATGGCAGGTTTGTTTTTATACCAGCAGTCCCTCTCTGCATGATTTGTTCTCCTACAGTGAGAGCAAGGCAAGAAGACTTGCCCTTTTGCTTCCATATCTGATTTACCTTCTGTAATTCTGAAAGGCCTTTTAATCAGCATATTTGAAGGCATTTTTCCCTTGTCTTTTGCATGAAAAGCACCTTCAATTTCTTCTTCATCTCTAATCTGGATTCTTTGTTCTTGAACAAGTAGTTTACTTGTTAATTCTGCAATTGTGAGACTGCTTAAGTCACAGGACTCCTCAATTGCTGAGATTTTTGCTTCAAATTTCTGTGGTAAAGAGACCATGATCTTTTCCACCACCTTTTGATCCTCAACATCCTCTCCAAGTAGCCTCATTTGATTGACAACATCCATAAGCCTGCCAGAATAACTTTTGACAGTTTCGGCTTCCTTCATTTTCATCAACTCAAATTCTCTTTTGAAAGCAAGAAGTCTCACAGTTTTCACTCTACTGCTCCCTTGAAATTCTCCTTGTAGCTTGTCCCATACAAGCTTTGGCGATTCCAGATCCATGATTTTTGTAAAAATATGATCAGCAAGCCCTGAGTGTAGACAAGTAATTGCCTTATCTTTTTTCAGTTTTTCCTCTTCAAATGCTCTAATTTGTGCAAGTGTTGGATTTGCTGGAAGTGGAGATGGATCGGCATTGGTTGCAACAACATTCCATAGCCCTTGAGATCTTAAATAAAATCTCATCTTAACAGCCCAGATATGATAATTCTCTCCAAAAAATAGCGGAATGGCAGAAGCTTGATTGCTCGATGCAGACATGATTTTTGAAATTAATTGACTCACTTGTGTTTTCACTCAATCCACTCTGTGTTTGGCACTTACCCTCTCTGTGTTTCACTCAAAAAAAAAACTCACAATTCACTCGAAAATACTTCACAGTCCCGAAGGAACAAAATGCTCTGATACCACTGTTGGATTTTAATGATCTGAACAGTACCTGTTTATGAACAGTTACTGTTAAGATTTAATTGTGAAAAAACCGAGAGTTGCTGAAGGTTTACAAAACAATAAAATTCTGGAATCAAAATGACTTAATTTTTATTGAATTCGAAAATGCCTATAAATAGGCTTACAATGCAATTGAATCAAAAGCCACAAATCTCTCAACAATCCTGAGAGATTTGGATAAATACAGGTTTTGAAATTCAAAACCTGTTATGAATAGTAACTTAATTTAAATTCAAACACTTGAGCAAAAATCAGAAATCCTACGGCTAATACAAAATCCTTATCCAAAGCTGAACTTACTCCAAATTCTTGGAAGTTCAGGATATGAAGGAGCTGTATATCAAACATGTTTATATGGCTCTGTGAAAACAATTTCTGTGCACTGTTAGACTACTTTTCAGGTTAGCCACCTATTTTTAGTCCATGATGACCTGTAGAATCTACAAGGCAGAGGTTTATTCTTGTAAACAAGGAGGGCACCGGTTTGTCTGAACAACACTATATGACATGGTTTCCTCTATATATGCTGTCAGAGTTTCAGTTTCTCAAGAATTTAGAAATTCAAAAAGAAAATTGCACTGATTTGTGATGTTTTGACATCGAAGAAGATATGGTGCTTTAAAGCCTGTCCCTGGCTTCTATCTGTATATATTAGTGATTATAACCCGTTCTTGTTTCACTTTCTGAGTTCTGTTATCGGCTTCTTCTTCTTTTACTTGAGCTCATTCTGACATGCCATTTATTATGATTAACTTTGTCCAGTATGTTAGCCAACAAAAGAAAGAAACTTTCAGGCTAACCTACTGACATGAAATTAGTAGAAATAAGAAGAATGAAAAACACTTATTATAATAAAAGTACCACAAATCCAAACTTTTACCCTTCGTCAATCCGAAAGAGGGGAGATGTTTGTATCCCAACAAGGGGTTTAAATTATTTAGAAATCGTTAATAGGAAGTCACTCATGTCCACCACTGCTAATATAGATGTTATCGTACAAGGGCAGCTATGGCAGCTCTGATCGATGGACCGGGCCAGTAGAACCAGTGAAGACTACGATTCCAGCTCACCGCTGCAGGACCGAAAGAGACTGGTGCACCATCAGAAGCATCAATGGCTAAAATGTTGGCACCAACTATGAAGCCCTTGCAATAGGTGCAGTTATGCCCTAACTTCCTCTCTTTGGATCCTCTGTTGTGGCATACAAGGTGTAGACTAGTCCAGAGGTCACCACAATCTCACACCTGATGCTAGCGCATATTAAATAAATCAGAAACAAATGCAAACTGCAGTACCATTTCACAGCCTAAGCTCCATCATCTATTACGAAGCCAGTGATTAGGACAAAATGGGGAATCTGGAGGAAGTTGTAGGTGATGAAATGTGCGTGAATTTAGACAGAGAAGATGTATATATAGTGGGGAGCAAGAGAAGGACAGGCAGGGTAGTTCTGTTTGGAAGAGTTTTTTGTTTTGTTAGTTTGTTGGATGGCTGAGAGATGAATTGTACGGAAAATCCATAAAAGGCTTAACTGGTAAGAAGTTATGTGTTAGACCTTGAAAGGTGATTTGTCTAGCTAAGATCCAGAAAATGTGATTGACTTAGTTCTACATTGACCAAGCTTATATGAGAATTCTTCCTCATTATAATCCTAACCAACTGAGGCAAGCTTTATGCGTAAAACAGCAACAGAAATAGCTACAGGACAGCTAAAACATGTTCTTGTTTCTGGTATGATTAGAGTATGCCACCATTGAAACAAGACAGTCATCACAGCCACACAAGACACTTTTTCTACGTTGACAAGCCTGTCACACTTGTTCCAACTTTGATAGCTGAAATATTTAGCACATGAAGCATTTGTAGATCTCAGAGGAACCAATGCTGGTTTAAAGCTTTCGAAACCCATCCTTAATGCTACGAAGATCTGAAGAATTAGTGATTGCAATGAGAAAATCTGAAACATGTCCCTGTACAATCCAACTAAAAAACCCTGAATGTATGAAATCCTGCAGAATCAGGATTCAAAATTGCCCCTTAAATGTTGTGTTATTTTCCATCTTGAAGGAGTCAAATCAAGAGGATGAAATCCTCCCGGCAGAACGCACAGGAAGGGTGGCCACCGTTGAGCTCACTAATTCTAGCATCGCCAGGTGGGATTTGCTTGTGAAGTTTGAGGTATCTTCAAAACAGCCAAAGCAGAACAGAAGACACAACTTGGACGTGGAAGCACCCAGCAACATGAAAGTACATGCTCTCAATATGAAGGAACGATGTCATCGTTTGGTGCTTAAAGCCCTGTTCTTATAATTTGTCATATTTTTCATTTTCTGAGTTTTTCATAGCTTACTTTTTTTCACTAAAGCAATCCTCTGATATGATTAAGTTTGTCCAAGGAGGTCAGCCATCAAAGGAAAGAACTTTCATACTACATGATTTCAAAGCAAACAAAGCATTTCCATTGATCCAACAGGTACAAGGCAATTAAACAGGGTACCATCCAATACTATAAAATAACTGGAAACAAAAATAATACAAACAGCAACGAAACTATCAGAAATCCAAACTTTATGCCTCCTTAATCTATATGGAGAAAGATGCAATTATTAGAAATCATTGGTGGGAAGTGGCTCATGTCCACCACTGCCAATGAAGATGTTATCATAGACAAGGGCAGCAATGGCAGCACCGATGAAAGGACCAAGCCAGTAAACCCAGTGGTTAGTCCAAACCCCGCTCACAACAGCAGGGCCAAAAGAGACAGCTGGGTTCATGGATGCACCATCAAAAGCACCACCAGCTAAGATGTTGGCACCAACAATGAAACCAATTGCAATAGGTGCAATAACGCCCAAATTTCCCTTCTTTGGATCCACTGCTGTGGCATACACTGTGTAGACCAGTCCGAAGGTCATCACAATCTCAAAAACTAGCGCGTTCCATGCTCCCACCCCTGATGATAATCCAAAAGCTGGAGTTTCCTGCAGTAGATAATAAAAAAAAAGAGTAGTATCAGAAAAATCATTTTATTCCTGCAGTAGAAAATCTGTATGCTCAAATTAATCTCTTACCAGTCCACCAGTGGCAAATTTAAGTAGCAAGCAAGCAACAACAGATCCTAGCAACTGAGCAATCCAATACAAAATGCTCCTCAACAGTGTGATATTTCCTCCAAGAAGTGCACCGAAGGTCACAGCCGGATTCACATGGCCCCCAGATATGTTAGCACCAACCGAAACAGCCACAAAGAGTGCAAATGCATGAGCCAATGCGGCAGCGATTAGACCAGAAGGAGTAGTCGAAGCATTGTCGGTCAACTTGTCTGCCAAGATATCAAGCCAATTAGTCCTTGCCAAGCATGAAAAAGCAGATATAACCTCATCATCTCACCGTTGTCCTAACCAGTAGTTAGCACCTCGTGGGGAAAAAAATGCATTTCTTTTTTTCATTTGGAAATTAAAACAAAACCATTTTAAATTTTAAAAATCAGCTCACGTAGTGATAATATTATTTGCTTGTATCAATATATCACCAAGTGTCACACAGTCATTCAATGAACAAATTTACGTTATACTCTTCCAGAACATTAATGATTTAATTAATGCATAGTGTAATTTGTTCTTTAATCCAAATATGTAAATAAAGTTAATTGCAAAACAATAAAAATATATATAATTAGAATTGATATCTTACTGAAAGCCATGCCAGATCCTGAACCGGCAAATACAAAAATAAGCATGGAGATGAACTCTGCCAGTGCAGCCCTAAGTGCATCTGGGTGGCTAGCCTCTCTAGGTGTTCCAAATGCAATATTACTGATAGGCATTTTGCTGAATCTGAGCTTATTTTCTACTTTTGCTCAAGCGCGAAGCTCTGTTTTTGATTTAGAAGCTGTCTTGTTGCTTTTCTTTCTTAGTAATAGCTATTCTCGAGTGACACTTTCACTTTATATATACCTCAAATAACGGCTAGAGAACTGGTCCAACCAGTTACCCGGTAAAACCGTGAAGGTGGGGAGAACCAATAGGGAGAGGCACTTGATTAACACGACATGGCGGTGACTTTACAGCTAGTGAATGCGACTTTCGGGTCAATAAGGTTGTAACACGTTTGTGGTGGAGATTGAATGTAGCTTGGCGAGGAAGAGATCTGGGATCGCCGACCAACAGTGGTGGATGGCAGGCCCACTTGCCTAATGGTGTACTACGTTTAGTGCTTTGTCACTAGCTAGAACCTTGTTATTATCTAATGGTGTGGTTAACGCGAGATGGGCGGCGAGATTTTGTAGCTGGGACATGAACCGACCTTTGAATATTCAAAATCAAGTTTGTGTCGTGATGGGCTTGCGGGACCTCTATTGTTGCCTCTTGTGGGCCCATCAGCATCACTACGGACATACTGTTTGATTTCGTCGACTATAATTCCTTGTTTTTTAAATTATTTTGCTGGTCTGATATATTTATATATTATTTTTATGTATCTCTAAAAATCATTTTAAAAATATCTATAATTACATTATCTTATGTGAAATTAAAATATTATAAATTTATATGGGCAAATTTCTTTTTCCTTTACCTCGGACGGTCACAGTAAGTTCAAATTAATATTCAAATATTAAAAGGATGTTTATCACTGCGTTTCAAAAGTATTTTTGAATAAAATTAATATTTTTTATTTTTATTTGTTACTTTAAATTTAAAAAATGATATTATTAGATCATTTTTCATGTACTGATATCAAAAAATAATTTTAAAAAAATAAAAAACATCATTTTAATATATTTTTAAACAAAAAATATTTTCAAAATCAACTTTAACCACAATAACAATCAATCACTAAAACTTAAATATCTTGTTATAAAATGTCGAGATATAATTTGCGTCTAGATTCATATTTTATAGAAACCTTTTGTTTCCTCGTAATTTGAATATATGCATGTTTATATGTACATAAGCATATAGTTTAAGCTCTCGAATACTTTTTATCTTATAGAATTGTATTTGAGAGAGAAAAAACTCACGATTATGCTTTCACTTTGGTTTCATGCATCATTAACTTACACTGTTGAGAAAATAACACGTGGAAATAGATTCGAAAATATGATTTATCATCCCTGTAGTCAAGAGTCAAGACATTCGATTATTACACATCATCCAATGCATGCTAGAATTAACACGACAGTAATAATCTCTTGTAGATTTTGTCTGAGGATACGGACGAGCGATGATCGAGCCGAGACAACAATGGAGGAATTGATTAGTTCAGTAGCGTTTATATGCTCACAGAATGGGTTTCTTCTGCAAGCTTCGATGCTAGCAAGTGGGATGAACAGAAAATTTTGGACCCCACGTTTGAAAACCCATGTGGTTGTTTACAGTCGGCGACGGAGGACTTGAATTTCCCGACAAGGTAAAAGAGAAGCAGTGAGAGGAACAGTGCTTAAGAAAACGAATGATTGGATTCGGGATCGAGTTAAGTCGAACGGGTAGCAATTATTGGTTTCTTATTTTACTAATTTCTATTGAGGTGTTGGATTGTAATATGCATCAACCTTCTTTTTGTTTTTTAAGCATGGATGGACGAATTAATTTATATATTTCTAATTAATTTTATGAGTTTTAAAGTTAATAATTAATTAAAATTTTCAATAATTTTAACTAATATGGAGCTTAAACTAGTAATCTTTGAAGATTAAACTCAAAATCTGAGCAATAAAACACAAGAGTAATCTAGTTTGAATTTAACATTGTATAAATGAGATGGTAAATTATACTTTGTTCCATGCTTGTGTTGATTCAGCTCATGCAAGAACAAGTAGTGTTTATGGGTTTGATACTTGACCTGCTTTCAAATTGGAATAATATTCTTTTATATATATGTTGTGTTTTTATTTATATCTTAAAATAATTGGAGTTGTTGGGTGAGAATGAATATCCCATGGCAAAGGATAATTTATGTTAATCCATTATTTATTTATATAAATCCAACATAATCTTAATGATTCAAAGTCCATACCGGATATGCACAAAACTTGGTGGCTGATGCATAAATCCCATATTAGGTCAAGTCTACGTACGTGAACATGTGGTGGAGAGGGTGTGGCATTAATTTTTTATTGGATGACACCAGAACTTTCCCTTTAAAAATTGTCATTACATCATGCGATTATGCAAAAGGTCCAGCAAACGTGTCGTTGTTAAAGGCAATAATTTTTTTTAATAACTTAGATGTCTAAATATTCAATTAATTTTTTAAATTTTAAAATTAATAATTATATAAATTTTTCATAGTAATCATATTAACAACTATAATTCTCGAACCTGATATATATGAATAACATTAAATGAGCTTTATTTCCTGTTGATCAAAAAATATCCTTGTGATGAGGAGGCCACATTAAGCAGAGGCAGCCTTCAAAAAATTTGTTCGCAGATCACTCTCATTGATTAATTTTATCGTGTGATAAATTAAATCCATGAGCACCATTCAAATTATTATGTTTTGTTTGCTTCCGGCAAAGGACAGCATCAATTCTCATTATTGGACCGACCATTTCTTTCTCGCCCCAAAATTTCTGTGTCGCCTCCATCATCTCTCATCACTCGCCATGATTGAGATATGTCCTTTCTTGCGTTCTTCTAGCTGCTTCGACTCGTTTGAGACTGTGTCCTTGGAAATTTATTTATTTATTTATTATATTTTTAAATAGTTTCAATATACTAATAAAATCTTCATAAAATAATAACTTAGAAAATAATTACTAACATAATTCCAAACACGTCCAACACCTTCTTCGTCTTCATTTTTACTAACTTTGCACCGATAAACTCCACTACTACACCACTGGATTTTGTCACAAACATTTCTATGGGCTGGGCTCTAACCGTGGCTACTTGTGAGCCCATATTTATACACATAGCGGGCTAAATTCTCAATTACATGACTGAAAACCTTGATGCCATTGTAAGCCTTGCAAGTTATTTGATTACACATCGGGCATAAATTACATTAATAAATTTATAATTTTATTACTGGAAATTGCGAGAGAAGCTTTTATTTCAGCACGTGCAATGGCGAAGACAAGGGGCCTAGCACGGGCGGACCCGCCCCCTGAATAATTTTTTCCCCCAGCCGGCCCCCTATCAGCTTACAGCTTAAAACCTAAAACTAGAGAAAAAACGTATTCGAACCCCAAAGAAACAATTTCCTAATTTAGGCCCTTAGTACGTGAAAGTTGATTTAAGAATATTCTTATTGATAACTTATAAATACTACTGTTCAACACAATAACAGTATTCAATAGAAAATCACTTCTCAAAACAGGAAAAAAAACATAATTCATTACGCTTGTAGGGACTACATCTACATGTTTTAAAAGTAAAGGGGCTAAAATCTAATTTCTGATAGTTTTTAAAACCCAGCAAGATGAATGGCAATATCAGTAAAGGTAAGCCCATTAACTCCTTCTCTTTCTTCGGGGCTAAAAAATATGTATCGGCGTGGCCTTCAAATTGTATTAATCCAATAGACTAAAGCCCAGACACATAATCCATTCGGCATCATCACGTGCCCATCACGTGAAAGAGATCATATACAGTCACGCTACCTGTACCATCGAATATTGAATATCCATTCATTATTTAATCCAAATCCAAAAAGGGATAAATAACCAGGAAAAGCCTCCACATGACCACAGGCTGCATATCAGAACCAAGCCACACTATCCAGTATTTCTCACCTTATGAGAGGCTATAGCTGCTGCTTCTTGTAGTCAACAATGGCGATCTCTTCATTCTCATTGAGTTGGGCCTCCACAGCCTTATCCCAAAAGGTCAGTGCCAATTCTCTTCACGTTACTGTTCATCTTCCATGTTTATTGTGAAAGCTAATTCTTGGATATTCAATCTCTCTCTCTCTCTCTTTCCAGTTAAATGTCGCTGGTTCAAATGAAATAATGCCTAGAGTCGCAGCATTTTCTGGCAATAACTCTGTAACATGCACGGCAGAGGCAACCTTCAATGAAGAAAGTATGGCAACCTCTTTCAGTATTCTCTTCAAATTCACAGCCTGTACTATGGTAGAGTGTAGAGTCAGACACCGTCTCATCACTCATGCATCTGACTTCACCTCCCAGGACTAGGATATTTTTCTTGAGTAATGCAAATCATCTTCGTGTTATCTTCCTAATATACGAGCACTGCCATGGGGTTTTCGAACAATTATTGAATATGTTTTTGTCCTGTATTTCCATTTAATCGTACTCGATATGCCAACTTATGTCCCTTATGTTTCTCGATGCTATCCATCTGCCACAGGCAATTGCAAGAGACGTCGACTGCTACTGCTAGGAGTTGGAGCACTAACGACAAGTTTAGTCCCAGCAAATTTCCTTTTTGCTGAAGGTAACTATATATAGAATGGTAGTTATCTCTATCTATCAGCGGCTAGTATCAAAATGACTTGTTGAACCTTTCTCATTGTGGCACTGTGTAGAGATACCAAAGAACTACGCATCTTTTGTGGACTTTGAAGATGGGTATTCGTATAATTACCCCTCAGACTGGATTGTAAGTTATGCAATCATATGATACTGTGTAAATATGAAGTTTAGCTCTCAAGACTCAAAAACTTTCTTGTCCATTTCTTAGGATTTTGATTTCAGGGGGCATGATTCTGCATTTAAGGACAGAACGAAGCAATTGCAGAATGTTAGGGTGAGATTTATACCAACCGAGAAGAAAGACATTCATGAATTGGGTCCAATGGAGGAGGTAGAAAGATTTTATTTTCATTCCCTTTTCACGCCATTAAAGCCTAAGCACAGTACTTGATATGCTTTTTGTATGTCAGGCTATATACTTTTTGGTGAAGCACAGGTATGCAGCACCAAATCAAGTGCCAACCATATATAGCATGCAGGAGGTTGTATCATTGCCTATCCTTCCAGTTTATTGTTTCCTATTAGCTAAAAAATAATTTCTTCCTTCCAAATCTGGCTATGATTAGACCCTCCTCTTAATACTTTCTGATTTCCTACTTCCTGCTCAAAAGATTTTACCTTCCTCTTTGCTCAGTAAATCAATGATCTGTCATTCTTCTGTGAAGTATGACAGCCACATGCTGCAAGAAATTATGAACGTGAAACTTTTTAATTTTCTTGCAAACTATGTGAATCGTGCTTGTGATGACGGATTTTAGTTTGAGAAAAGTTTCAGCTTTTGGCGAGTGAGGACATTCTCTATTGGCACACTGAATCTCTTTGATGGCTTTCTTCTGAATGCAGAAAACTGTAGACGGAAAAAACTACTACACCTTCGAGTACGAACTTACATCTCCAAACTACTCAAGTGTTTCATTTGCAACCATAGCTATTGCCAATGGTAAGTATGTCCTATCACATGAATTGTCACCGTAGGAAGTCAAAAGAGAAGGAAAACGTGCAAGAATTAGGAAAAAGATATAGATGAGAGTGCTTTTCAGAATCTGGATTGCCCAACGGTTGTATTTCTGTACAGGGAGATTTTACACTCTGATAGTGGGAGCCAATGAAAGACGGTGGAGAAGATATCGCAGTCAGCTTAAAGTGGTAGCAGACTCTTTCAAGGTGCTTGACATCTAAAATGCTATACTGGTTATTGCCGAGCGATAATTTTTCATGTGTAACATATATATATATAAATATACTTGGCTGGCAAATTTTTGGAATGAAATTACTTTTATTTATTTGTCTTGGTCTACCCATAGCTCTTGCCTTCCCTTGGTTTGGCAATAAGTCCCAACATGAACATCAAATGACTGATGTAAAATTGTGGAAACTAAAATTGTCCGATAAAATTGTGGGTTCAGGGCGGGGTGGCTATTTTCAGAATGAAGGCAGTCCGACATCTGAAATACATTACAATCCTTGTAAAACATTCACTACGATGTAATGAGTGGTCGGTAAGTGCAGAAAGAGAATTTCCTGCATACCCCTCATCGAATTTATCATAGCAACGTTTCTAGGCATCAGAAACATATCCATCCTGATAATAAAAAGCATCAAACATAGTATCCTGCAAAAACATAACAATGGCGCCTATCTAATTGACAAACAACCGATTGAAAGTGAGGCCGTTGATACATACCAGTAAAAGTTAAGCAGGTTGCAATTTAACCACGTGGTTATATACAAAGATTACAACAAATTCTCTCACCTCTTTTCCTATTCTAAACATTCTTTCAAGTTCACAGATGTGAAATTTACAGTAAACACACACCCCCAAGGTAGTCAGTCGCATAAATTCATCGAGGGGGGGGATACTGACGACAGAGAACAAAAAAAAAGAAGCACACGCTACTAGGACTAGAATTGTCTCCTCCCCCGATCTCTGACTAATGAACAAAGCAATCATGGAAACAAAGCGAAGACGTAGTGCTTCCCTCCAAAAAGAATTTGGCATCTAGCCCCAAGAATATGTACTCACCAGCCCACAAGATCCAAGATCCCTATTTCTATATCCTACATTTGAACAACATAGCTAGCACTGCCACCACTGCACCCACTCATCTAACCATACAAAAGAATGTTACAAGCTTCATAGTTGTCAATAGTTTTTTGTGTACTCTGGAAACTCAACCAAATAATATTCAAGGCACCCTGGCAGAGATAAATGTTTCCGGCAATTTAAGATGGCCCAGGATAAGAACTATACCGAAGAACCGAATACAAATTTCAACACTGCAAACTGAACCTTAAATTAGTCGATGTTGACGCAAACCCTTTCCAAAGTGGGGTTGCATCAATCTGACATACAAACCATTCTTTGCCATCAAAGAATTATGGGTCCCTTCCTCCACGATTCGCCCTCCATTTAAAACCACAATGTTATCAACATGCCTCATCATTGCAGCTCTATGAGCTATCAGAATGGTAGTTTTGTTTCCCATAACCAGAGTATCTAGTGCCTCTTGTATTACACGACTTGATTCAGATTCAATGGCTGAGCTGGCTTCATCCAATAACAAGATGGGTGCATTCTTGAGCACTACTCGAGCAATTGCAATCCTCTGCTTCTGCCCTGGGGTAAGGTCCACGCCCCTCATTCCCACATGGGTGTCATAACCATGAGGCAGACTACTGATGAAATGGTGAGCATTAGCAATTCTAGCAGCCTCTTTCATCTCAGCTTCACTGGCATTGTGCCTGGCATATATAATATTTTCTTTTATAGTTGTTGAAAAGATAATTGGTTCCTGCTGAACAAGACCTAGATGATTCCTCAACCATCTCAAATTATAAAGTTTCAAATCCCGACCATCCAGCAGGACCTGACCAGCAACTGGATCATAAAATCTCTCAATTAAAGAAATTATAGTGCTTTTTCCAGACCCTGAAACTCCCACCACAGCTACAGTTTGTCCTCCATTAACTTTGAGACTGAAATTGCTCAATACCAACACTTCAGGGCGAGTTGGATAACAGAAATCCACATTCTTCAACTCGATGCTTCCATAAACATTCGGAGGCTTCAGTGCTGAGTTGTCATCTGGGTCAATCATAGGTTCTCGGTCTATAATTTCAAATAATGAAATAAGAGATTTTCGCCGCTTAAGTATGTATGGAGCCAATCCAAAAGGCTCCACCAGTGCAAATGTTGCAAAAGAGAAAACCATATACTCCTTGAGAGCTGTATGAAAATCCACATGAAGATTCTTTTCAGAGTATGCAGTGTACCAGAGAAGAAGGGCATTACAGGCGAAAAGAAGAAACTGTGAAAAACCAAATCCAAAACCAATGGCCATTCCATGGACAAAACTCTGCTTAAATATTTTCTTCAGTTGCAATCTGTAGAGCTCCATTACTTTGTTACCAGCACAGAATGCCACGACAGTATAAATGTTTCTAACAGCATCCTCAAGGACCAGTGACGCCTTTCTGTGCATTTCCTGGATGCCCCTAGAAAATCCAGCAAGCCACAACTTCTGCAATTTTTAAGTTGGCAGTCATTCAGGACTTTGGCACAGCAAACTATATACGATGTAGTGTTTATAATTTAACTGTTTAAATGGAAAATGATTGATGGAATCAAGGGGCAATTTGAAAATAGTTAGACTTGCAAGATAGCAAATCTGTGTGTGCTTGTGGAACTAGCAAGTCCATAGACTGTGCCAATAGAATTAGTATAAATTTGAACAATTGGTCATAGATCCTCAGTGCCAAATCCAACGTAAAATTAAAACATAAGCAAGATATTGTAAGGCAAAGAATGCAACAATCTAAAAGGTAGCATTCACTTTTCACTGGTTGGCACAATCACTGCCACATGACTGATGTTTGATGGCTAATGGCTTCCTAATCAAAAGAAAAGAATAATAGAGGGATTGACTGAGGTGTAACATAAAAGAAGCTCACAGAAACATTAATTACCACATGATCTGTTTTATTCAAACATGTGATTTATATGATTCAGATCAAACATGTGATTTATATGAACATTAAGTCATCAATATTTATGGAACACTTTGACTGGTAATAAAATGATGTAAGGTTTAAAAGCATGCAGAAAGTATGCAAACCTGTGCAAATGCAGAGACAGCGAGAACTGGCAGGGTTGCCAGTGCCACAAGAGCCAATCGCCACTGAAGCAGCATCCCAATGACAACAGCCACAATAACTGCCGCACTGTCCTGTATAAATATTGAAAGTCGGTTGCTGAATGCAGCTCGTACAAAAGTAGCGTCATTTGCCAAGCGCATGGATAATGTGTCAGCACTATTATCCTCTTCATCAAACCATCCAACTTCATTCCGTAGCATTGCTGTGAGATGATGTCCATTAATGAGTTAATAGTCCGTACACAGAACTGTGAAATCATGAAACTCTGTGTCGGGTGTGACAACGGACATTGTATTCTAGAGAAACCAACAGACATTAAAGCTATTTACCTGAAAACATCATTCTGCGGACTCGTTCAGTCATTTTCTCTCCCATGATACCAAAATAGAAGTGCTGCAAGAAATTGGCAACAACAGTCACTACACCCATGATGGCAATCATCAAGCACCACCTGTCTACATCCTGCCGCAAACGGTGTTCTTCTCGTCTATAATAAGCAGTCACTATCAGTGAAATAACATAAGCAAGAAGTGGATTGAAGGAACCAAAAATAGCAGCACCAATGCTTCCCAGCACAGCATAAAGCCACTCTGCAAGACTAAGCTTTGCTAGTCTCCAAAAAGGTGGTTCTTTCCGATGTTTTACATCCCTTGCTTCCTTCACCTTAATCAGAACATCATCAGAGTGACTGTGGGGTCGACTAAAAGTCTGTGAGTGGGAACGCTCATTTTTAGGATCAGATGTCAAAAGTGGAGAAACAGGGGATTCAGGGCCCGAACCATTTGATGTATGGCGATGTTCAGGATGGACATCAATCTTGGGTAACTCAGGTAGACGCATTTCAAAACTATCCTGCCGTCTTATTGATGGTTCCATGTCAGCACCATCCAAGGGAAGGCTGTTTTCCATCATCTTCTCTGGTGGTGGGCTGAGAACTTTTGGTGATTCTTGCGAATTAAACATGCCGTCTGGAGGCCGAAATATACCAGGGACCCTCTGGAGCGATGGTGATTTGACCATTTTAGGTGAGGATGGTTCTTGATAGCTATGGCCAGCAGAAGAATCCTTTTCAACTTGGAAAGCAGCAGTCTCTGTGTAGTTTCTAACTGGCATCCTGTATAACAGTGCACTTGTCAGGAACATGAACTGTAGTAGCATAATGGCATGCAATATTACTGTTTAGGAAATGTATAATTCAACCAGCAGAAGGTACACCATTTATAAATGAAAATTTCTCTATACTAGCAAAGCATAGTTGTCCTCATATTATACCTCCTTGGAAGTTTTGCTGCTTCTTCACATTTGAGAAGCTCTGCATACAGACCATCTAAGTTTAATAATTCATCATGTGTACCCATCTCAACAAGTTGGCCCTCCTCCATTACAGCTATATAATCAGCATTCCTGATTAGACTAAGACGTCTAGCTATTATAATGGTTGAACGTCCAAACATGAGAAGATCAAGTGCCTCTTGAACCGCTTTCTCAGCTTCAAAATCAAGTCCGCCAGTAACCTCATCAAGCAGAAGAATTGTTGGATTCAAAAGCACTGCTCTGGCAATAGAAAGTTTAATTTTCTGCTCCTCTGTCAATGCTAAACCAGCCCTACCCACCTGAAATGTATAGCAGTTACTTTTCAGAAGGATTGAAAAGAGAAAAGCAATAGATAAAGAAATCTGTCCTTGAAATATTACCTGTGTCTCGTAGCCTTTCTCAAGTGAACTGATAAATGTATGTGCATGTGCTATTTTGGCAGCTTCTTCAATCTGATCCAAAGTAGCATCTCGTCCATATGAAATGTTATCAATTATACTCAAACTTAACAAGGCAGGTTCCTGGGTGACCAGTCCTATTTGGCTTCTAAGCCATTCCAATTTCAGGTTTTTAATATTCTCTCCATCAAGAAGAACTTCTCCTGAATGAACAAACCAGAACTATTGGAATCCACATGTGGACAAGGCCAAGGAAATTCAATGAAACAGAACTAGTTCAAAAGGCAATATAAAAAATAAAATGGCCATTGTACCTAAGGTGGGATCATAAAAGCGCTCCATGAGTGGGATAATGCTGCTTTTTCCAGAACCATTTCTGCCAACAAGAGCCACAGTCTTTTTAGCTGGTACAGTGAGGTAAAATCCACTCAAGATGGGGATCTCAGGACGAGACAGGTAGCTAAAATAAACATTCCGAAACTCGATATTTCCTTGCACTGCCACTAGGCTGTTTCCATCTTGATTAACTGTGGAGGATGATCGACTTATCATCTCATAAAGTCTATATGCAGCAATTCGTCCTTGATCAAATGAATAGAAATTGGTTGCAGCTTGATTCAACCCACTGTAAACACAAGAAAGCAGGTAATAAAACCATAAAAATATGTTTACAGCACTGAGAGAGAGGAGAATACAATACTTACAGGCCACTTAAAATTACAGCAAAGAGGGCTGTTACTATTTCACCACCATGAGCTTTATGATCTTTGACCAGAAACCTTCCAACCCAAAGTTGTAAGGCACAAGAACATATTGCAAGCCCATATGTAAAACCAAGCCCAAGTCCTTGAACAAGGCTAATCAAAATACCATATCTCAAAGTTGCTTGCAGTGATGTTGCATATGAATATTTGGCTAGAGTTTCGTTTGTAAACGCATATAAGGTCCTAGTGTAAGAGAGTGCCTGCGAAGTTTATAAAATTACCAGTATTCAGTATCAATAATGTGACAATTCACCAGAATAATGGTATAACATGAAAATGTTAAACTTATGGTATTTGAACTCTCTATCTATAAATCCATGAAGGTATAATATAAAAAAGTGATGCACCTACATTGCATGGGCACATGCTGATACTACAAAGCCCAGGCAGGCAGGCAGGCATGTGTTTTCAATTCATGCATAACTGAAAATCTGTTCAGTACTTGATGAGCCTCTCAAATCTTGGAGCTGTAACAGTTTGACTAACCCTCAATAATTGGTCTATCCAAAAGTAAATCTAAATTAAAGGTATAGATGGCCAACATAAACAACAGCAGAAATACAGATTGAAGTATTTGCAGAGGTGCATTCAGTTTAATAAAAAAAAAAAACCTTTGAGTAAATCATCAAAAAAAGATATTAACAGCATTAAGAGTTGTGCCAGAAACACATCTTCATTTACCAGACATATCCTCGTGGAAATATAACTCCTTTTAATTTCTAATTTTCAGGATTAATGGTTCTACTCAATTGCAGTTAAATCAAGAAATTACAAGCAATTACAGTGCCCACCATGTTGAGTAATTGCATCTTCATAGAGGTACAAGAGAGGGGGAAAAAACCTGTTCAGCAATGCCAGCTGCTTCAGCATATGCATCTTGAATGCTCTCAGCAAGACGATGAAGAAAAATATTTGAGATACCTCCTGCAGCAACAATGAATGGACCAGTGGCTAAAGTTATGAGTGCAATCTGCCAGCAGTTGACTAATCCAATAACAAGACCACTAAAAAACGTAGCCATGTTATGAATATAATTTCCAACCTGCATCATGAAGGACCCCTCTCATCAGGTTACAGAAAACATTTGCACAGAATAGAAGTAGAGGAGGGAAGAAGTAGATTTAGCTCTAAAATACCTTTTCACTCAAAGCAGATTGAATGAGGAGCACATCACTCAATACTTGGCTAACAATATCCCCGTTATTCCCATAGGTGTCAAAAAAACTCATGTCCTGATTGAGTAGTACTTGAACATACTTTGACCTGATGACCGCAGTCTGTCGTTCCCCAGTTAGAATCCAGCAGGAAACCTCTATTACAGATAACAAGTTAGAATTGGTGTCTCTAAAGAAGCTATTGTTTGTGAGCTAATAGCAAAAATAGAATAAAATAATACGATGAAATGTGAACTTTACCGATCCAGCCAGCAGCAAAAACACCCACGGCTAAGTATACAATGTGCATGGCAAGCTGCAGAAAAAGCACAACATAGTTAAATCGAATAGCTCAGGGGTATATAGTGCACTCAGTTGCCTTATTTGGAAAACCTTTTAAGTGGCCACTAAATTTGGAAAACAAATGAAAACTCAATTGTTTATAGGTTCAGCTCCCTTAATAGTCTATATCATACATCTTTTTCTTCCACCTGAACTACCAGTACTCCACTAATTACAAAAAGAACAGGGAAAAAGAAAAAGAAAAGAAGAACAAGCATGTGCTACTAACATTCTTTATCAGGGTAGAAGAATTTGATTTGAAACTGACACGGATACCTTGGTAAACTACAATTAGACTATATATTCAGTTGCTTTTCACAAAAATTTACAATTTTAAGAGCAAGAAACTGTAGTTGCTACCTAAGCAGAACTCTCTATCATTGTCTCCAGCGGCATAACATAGCATTTCAATTTCTTAACCAGAACTAATTAACATTACTATTTTCCCAGCAGCTTACTAAACTGATTAAACAGCACTTAAACATGTATAACAGTTAAAAAAATAGCAAGTCCAAAAAACAAATTGATTTTTTCTCAAAATAGAACAAAGTACAAGCATAATTAACCAAACTCCACAAATCTAGACTATATAGAATTGTCAGCTTCAGATTGTAACTTTTGCAGCTGTTAATAAACCCTCGCTATTAACTAAAATCATCTAACAAACTCGTCAAAGTAACAAGAAGTTAGGGTCTGCAAAAATGAATTACATTAGTAAGCCTGTCAAATCGCTCATCCGGCGGAATCCTCAAAACCCCGATAATCTTCCCAAAGAAATGCAAGTAAACAACAAGAGCAGTCCCATGCGCAGCAGCTGCAAGTGAGCCAACGATCATGAGCCCCCAATCTAACTTATCAGCACAAGCAAATAACCTCGAGAACGGAACAGCAGCTGGCGGCGGCTCCATCTCCTCAGCTTCGTCGATCTCCTCCTCCGCTTCCGCCTGCGCGGCCGCCGTAGCCGCCTCTGCGTTGATATCTAAGTATGGAGAAGGACTCTCCGGCGGCTCTGAAACCTCGGATACCGGCGTCAATGGTTGTATATGAGGTGGGGACAATCCGAATAATCCCCTAGAGATCATCATCTTCGGAGAGAAACTATCTGTTTCTTCTGTCTTTGAAAAAACCCTAATTGATTCTCTTTACCTCTAAGTTTAGCAGCAGATCTGCGCTACATTTAGAGGCCAAATTTCGATTTCGTCTGTTCTTTTGAGGAGCTGAAAATAAAAATAAAAATAAAAACAAAAACGGGAGCCTTTTTCTTTTAATTTTGGGTGACTGGGTCAAATCAACAGAGGCGGATATTTAGAGAGAGAGAGAGAGAGAGAGAGAGAGAGCGGAGAGAAAAATGTTGGCTCTCACCAACTGAGGTACGCACCCAACTGGAAATATGCTTGAAAGAAAGAAAATGCTATCACCACTGCTCAGAATTCTTTATTATTATTATTATTATTATTATTATTATTATTATTATTCATGTCGTGATTTCTGTTAGGTTTAACTGTCATCAGGCAGCTATATTTCTTGTGACCAGATTAATGTTTTTTTTATGTTTATCGTTCTGGAAGCAATCATGTCTTGGTATGTTTGAATTTCAAGTTAATAATACATTACTGATTCTATAATGTCGATTAGCATAACTTTTATGTCAACAACGCTATTGGGGTGTTTTAAAAGTATTTTTAAACAGTTTTTTATTTTTTTGTTTTAAATTTTTTTATATATATATTTTTAGTTTATGCTGATGTCAAAAATAATTTTTAAAAAAACAAATATCATTTTAATATATTTATAAATAAAAAATAATTATAAAAATAATTTCAATCACACTACAAAACATGTTATAGATTGGTCTTCTTTTTTTTCTCATAAACCATTCAAATAAAAATTTGTATTTAAAAGACATGTTTAGTTTTTCATACCAAACATTCAAATTACACCTCATGTCTAATTGGAAAGGAATGATAAACTTATTATACTATTGATTCGTGGTATCACTGCCTGATTATAAGATTTTTTAATGTATATTTGTTTTTAAAGTAAAAATACTTTTCATGATTTTTAATATTTTTTGCTTGAAAATAATCTTGTATGTTTTTTAAAAAATTAATATACTAATATTGTAAATATTTAAAAAATATATATTTTCATGCATTTCTAAATATAAAAAAATATTTTAAAAACCAATCATTAACATATTTTCAAATATTATATATGTTTCGTAGGGATATATTTGGGATTAAACACAACTACTGCAACCACATGGAATTAGATTGTATTTAAAAATATGTTAGCATTTTTAAAGTGTTTTTATCTTTATATTAAAATAATATTTTTAATATTAAAATATCAAAACAATTAAAAATATATAAAAATATCTTTTGTTTAAGGGGAAAAAACGGCGTTCCAAACCGCCCCAGGTGACACGATGGAAAAATGGGAGAGCGGGAGGTGAGATTAGTGTGGCTCTGTAAGTAAAGAAAAAAGGTTTACGACAGGAGTCGTGACACGATGGAAAAATTGGGAGAGCGGGAGGTGAGATTAGTGTGGCTCTGTAAGTAAAGAAAAAAGGTTGACGACAGTAGTCGTGACACGATGGAAAAATGGGAGAGCGGGAGGTGAGATTAGTGTGGCTCTGTAGGTAAAGAAAAAAGGTTAACGACAGTAGTAGTACAGTGGCATGGCCAATGGGAGGCAGCAGACATCGCTGATCATTGAGGGAATGGTGGGATGGGTGCATGGAAAGCTTTTTTTTCTGGCTTTTTCTCTGTTCCATTTGGGCCTTTTCTTTATATTTTCAAACTTCTTGGTTTTTCCTGTTCTTCATCGATAATGGCGATCGTATAAGATGTTAATTTAACATTAATTAATAATAGATTTGCTCTTAAGGCCACGTAATTAGTTGATAATTGGATTTCGACTCGTGTCTCCCTCGCTCGATCTGAAAGGTCACCTGATTCGAATCACTGGATTTTCTTGCTTCCGCTGGACGAAGAAAATGAAACCCATGTAGCTTCCTACTTTGACGAATGCAGCTCTCATTAATTTAGGGTAATTAATGAGACTGTGTATTGATTTGACGGGAGCTGGATCCTTAACAGAGCCGCTTGCTTGGGTAAGAAAGCAGCATCTGACGAGGAGGCAAGAGGGGCAGCTTGGCAATACAGTGAAGTGAAGTGAAGTTGCAGGGAAAGGAATTGGTGATGGGGTGATAACATTATGACATCAAGAAAGTGATGGATGAGAGGGGAGGGATTTGATGGGGGTGATTAAGTGCATGTTTGGCATTGTGGTGCGATCTGTGATTGCTAGATCGCACCACAATTTGCTGTTTGGCATTGCACCGGAACGCAGGTTATGGTGTGGGACCCATACTATTTTTGCACCCAAATCGCCGTTCCAGAAAAAGCATGAATTAGGTGATTTCAAAACCCCGATGAGAATCTGCAACCCAAAATTAAAAACACGATACACATTTAAACCCAAAATTAACCGTTGAAAAGCAAAATCCCTATCTTATCCTCTTCTGCAACCACCCGCATCTCCCTTCTCTCCATGTTCCTCATCCAAGCCCGTGTTCGTGTTGGAGGTGATACTCGACGATTATAGCAGTTCATGGCTAATCACAGTTGTAGAGAGGTTGGAGAACAGGTGGCAGCCATGGATGATACCGTGGTGGGTTTGGGTTTGTTAATATTTATGGAGTCAAAAATTGAGATTGAAGAGAGGAGATGAGTGTCTGTGTGTGGGCGGCACAAGACAGAGGGAGGGAGATGGGGGGGGGTAGGAAGTAGGGTTTTTAGCAAATTGTAGTACGGGATGGGTTTTTATAATAATAATAATTATTATTATTATTTATTATAATTATTAATTTAATTAATAATAATATTAATTAATTAATTAAATTAACAATTATTATTTAATGAATTAATAATAATATTTAATAATGTAATAATAATAATAATAATAATTAGCATAAAATTTTAAAAAAAAAATCACAAGTAATTTTAGTAACCCTAAAATATATATATATATATATATATATATACCCTTTAAAGTAATTTAACAAATTAAAAGCAATATAAAAAATTTGGTAACCAAACACCCAAAACTGCTTTTTTTCAACCTCCAATTCAATCACAGTTTTAACCAAACACTTCACAACTTATTTTAAACCGCAGTAAAAGCGCTCTTTTTTAAACTGCTTTTTTTCAATCTCGATCACAAAAGTAAAAGCAATGCCAAACACACTCTAAACTCCGGGCATAAAAGTGAAATCTCAGCGTCACTGATGGATTGGTATTGTTGCTTCAATTTAAACGCCATTTTTGGCTTTCAATGGCTGAAAGATACCACGGTTTGTTTCGTAAATTGTTGTGGTCTTCGTGGGTATCTATCTGGGACTGTAAGCCATTTCTTACTCTCTTATTTCTTTTTATATCTGTATAAATAAACATTGTCCAATAAGAATAATAAAAAAAATTGAATTAATATTAAATAAAAAATTAAAATAATAAAACCCAAAATAAAAAATAAAATATATAATTAATTCTTATTGAATGACAAAACTACAATAAATTAAAACCCTGAGCCTAGAAAAATAAAAGAATTTTAAAAAAATAGAAGTGTAATTTAAAAAAAATATAAGAATGGGGATCGAAATGAAAAATAGCATGTATAACCAATTTGAATTGAAAAACAAAATTAAAACACATAGACTGAAACAAATGAAGGAACCAAAAAATAACAAAAAAACAAAACATATATGATCAATTTCAATTGAAAGGTATAGTTGATAACAATCAAAATTTCTATTGAATAAATCATGAAGAATAAAAAATTAAAAGAATAAGTATTGAAATGAAACATGCAACAACGTAAAGGACAAATATGCATTTTGTTGCAAGAGAGAGAAAAGAGAGGGAAGAAGAAGAACTAACCATTGACACTCCTCACGCTCTAGACAATGATAAATGCACTGTCAGGAGAAAGAGAACATGGTGGCACACCCAAAGACAAGGGGATAAGGAATTTTCAACTGCCCACTGACACCTCACGTGTCGCCCTAAAGGTACACGTGCGCGAAACTAACGGCATGTCCGAAAGACACACTTGCAATAACTTCGAGAAAAAACAATTAAAAAATACATTTACCTAAACACCTCTGGACCAAGCGAATAACCACAAAAAAACTAGGAACGAAGTACCACCATGCCCCCAGCATCAAGCTTTCATTGTGCGCAAAAACATGAACAACCTAAACTACCCTCGCATCTAGTGTCAGCTCATGCCTCACCCGAGGGTAAAGTCGTTATTTCACTATGTTAAGATCATGTAAGAAATCAAAAATACCCCTACCCCAACCTTCATTCTCTTGTCGGCATTTATGAGCAAATAAGTAGTTTTACTGTACAAATAAAAAATATAAAAACCAAGACACCTCTGAACAATCTGCAAATGCCACACATGCTCATGAAAAGGTCCAATATACCCCTAGTATCGAGAGTTAAAATTTGCGAGCCGAGAGGCAAAAAAGTATTTTCACCATTGAAATCTACAGTGATCTGTATCTAGAGACACGGTAAAACATAATAAATTCTTATATATATATATCTATATATATATATATATATATATAATGATAACTTTAAAGGATTGTGGATGGGATAGTTCTTGATTGTATCTTATTAGCAGCTCACTGGTGACCAGCCCAGAGAGTATTTGAGTTTATTTTGTATTTTTATAGTGGTGGTGATTATTTTTTAAATTATTTTTTATTTAAAAATTATTTTTTATATTATTGTATAAATATAATTTAAAAATATTAAAGTGAAATTACTTTAAAGTAAAATAAATAAAAAATATTTTCAAGAATATTTTTAAAACATAGGCTTTTTGTTATGACTGGGTTACCCCGGCCTCTTCATCGTTCTGTGGCAAATAAAGATTTTGGTATTTATCGTGGAATTGAAAATAATAGTGAAACACAAAGAGGAAAGTAAAAATTCTACCTTTAATGCTAGAATTTTCACGTGATGCCAGCTGGATTTATCTTTTCAAGCTGATAAGCATAGATCTTTCGTGTTAAATGTTTTTAAAAATCACAATTTTTTCAAGTTTTGTATTTTCCTTTCTTTCGGAAGCATCCAAATTCAGGGATATTCCCATACTGGTTTTTAATATATATATATATATATATATAAAGTCAATTGAAAAATAAAAAAATGCCTATTGGTTAATTTAATAGGTGGAAGGGAAGAATTGAAACTTTGATGAACGTTAAGGGGCGTAATTGACATAATACAAAATCCCAGGGTAGAAATCGAGAAATCCCTCAAACTTTAGGGGGACAAATCAAAATCTACCCTAAAAAATTTGGAGTAAAAACTAAAAAGTCCACTACTCCCGACCCCCAACTCACAAGAAACGACCATTGCAGGTGGGCCGATGGCTGTAAGGACCCGCGCCGAAGTCCAAAGGCAAACTAATAACGGATAAGCAGCGGGAGAGCTGAAAAGAAGATAAGCTCTCCACCACAAAAAAAATCTTACAAGACCAGAGGACAAGAGACTCTCCTGTTCTCACGACACCTTTCTTACACGCTCCACACAACAACAATGGCTTCTTTACAAAACTCACCTTCAGTTTATCATACATTATCTCCATATTCTTTTCCTCAGGTCATCCCTTTCTCTGACTCTCTCTACATTAGCAATCCATGTCTGTGTGTGAATGTTTGAATCTCATTTGAAAAACAGATGTCACATCATGGGTTCCTTGTTTATGTGTACAGGTCGGAGGAGCACAAAAGAATCATGGAATGTTGTCTTTCTGTAGAAGAGGCCTTTCTTTTCTTGTCAGGGCCGAGCAATCATCACCAAATTCAATTTCTCTTTCTCAAGGTGAGTTCTCTTCTCTTCTCTTTTTTCCCCTCGATTTATTGGGTATAATTTCTGTACAATGAACCATGTCTATGCTATTAATCACGGCACTTGGCTTAGTTAAAGTTTCCGCTAGTTGCGATTCTGACGGGACTTGATAGAGCATTTCTTGCTTGAAATCCAGCAGTTGCTGAAAAAATGAAACTAGAATGTCATTATACAAGGAAATTGCTGAACTTGTAGTGAAATTATCGAGAATGCTGATCTTGTGAAAGTCTCTTCTGGCAATTTGGTTACGAGGATAGAACTTGACAAATGCCATTGAAATAAGAATGCTGAATTCTATGTGATAACTACAAATATATTATTTTGTCAAAATTGCTTGATTTGATCTGGACCTGCTAAATATCAATTGAAGGAATGCAGTTGTCCACACACAAAAAAATATAAAAATCAATAAAATTCAAGACAGAGTGATGCATGTTTAACCACTATTAGATTATTGGATATAAGGGGAAAACCATACTTCTTAGATGTTGAACTTAAAGTGTTTCTTTAAGTTCAAGGAAGAAGTATCGAAGAAACTTTCTCCGTGTCCTGGTTTGTTTAATTGAACTCTCATTTCTTGCAGTTAGATTTGGGAGACGTGAATTGATAGCAGTGAGTGTCATTGCTCCTTGGGTATCCATTGTTAACCAAACTTCTCCATCATGTAAGCAACCTTTTTTTGGATTTTTTCGATGTTGTTCTTGCTAGCTAATGCAGTTTAGCATAGAAATAGACTCATTTTGAATGAACTCTGCGAGTTTCTTATAATATCATGTTTGCTGATATCCTAAGAGGACATCCTTGATATGGTTCAGTTGCTGCAGAAACTAAAAAGGGATATCTTTTAGTCACGGACAAGAAGGATGGATACTCATTTCTCTACCCATTCGGGTGGCAGGTATGGTTTCCTAAAGTTTTTCTTCTCTGTTACTCTTGTCATGTTCATAACTCATGCACTCTTCCCTTTTGTTGATCTACCTGATAGCCACAGATGACAAAAACTTGATAAAACATTTTCAGATTGGTTTTTCGTTTTTTCTCTGGTGGGCTGTTGCAGGAAGTTGTTATTGAAGGTCAAGACAAGGTGTTTAAAGATGTCATTGAGCCATTAGAGAGTATCAGTGTGAATGTGATCCCTACTGTCAAACAAGACATTCGAGACTTTGGACCTCCACAGCAGGTTTTCCATAAACACTTTACAACCCCAGTTTTTTATCATATAGGCGGGAGCATTATTATCCATTTATGTTCTTGCTTCAGTTTATAATTCTAGCTCATATCTCCATGTGATGGAAGATGCTGATTTTCACTGTGCATTTATCCCAGGTTGCTGAAACATTGATAAAAAAGGTTTTGGCCCCTTCTTCACAGAAAACAAAACTAATTGAGGCAAAAGAGGTTTGATTTCTTGTGTCTTCAAGTTTAATTCTACCAGAATTCATACATGCTTTTACTGTTTCAACGCTGCTGAGCAGCATGTTTTCATTGCAAGTAATTGAGGCAGTTCAGTAATGTATAATGTTCTTTGTACTGTTCAAATTGGATCAGACATCCCAAATTTGAGTATTTAAACAGATGATCGTTTAATTTAGGCTCGAGTAATTTAACAATTAGGGTTTTGTTGGTAAAAGAACAGTTGACTGATATTATTGTGCGTTTATGGTGCAGCACGGTGCTGATGGGAAAGTTTATTACACATTTGAGTTCGTTGCCCAGGCTCCAAATTTTACCCGCCATGCTCTTAGTGCAATCGCTATTGGCAATGGTACGGAATGTATATTTTACTATTTTACCGAGAAATGTATTGTGTAATCCCTGGCACCCATCCCATTATTCAAAGCTCACTCCTTTGATTCCAGAATGATTTCATGAAAACAAATTTGATTCCAGATAATTATCATTAGCTCATTACTTGGGATTATTGATTCAGGGTCTGAGAAGGAATCCTCATGCTTCACTTATTAATGAGACATGTTTCAGCCATTTAAAAAAGAAATTTTCATGGCAGGTAAATTCTACACCTTGACAACGGGGGCCAATGAACGAAGGTGGGGGAAGATGAAAGATAAATTGCAGACGATCATTGATTCCTTTGAAATTTTCAATGTTTGATGTGGCTGTTCAGTTTTCACTTTTCCTGCTCGGGAACAACCCTCTCTTAAGAGTTGCGAGGCACCTTTCTTATCACCATGTATTCCTCCCCCTTTCCCTTTTCCCTTCTCTTTTTCCATTTTCTGATGTAGAGGAACCGAAATCCGAAATTCTATTGTTCTTGATATGAAAATAAACTTCCCCTTCAATGTCACGAAAATATTACAGGTGCAAGTATTGTTCTCTTCGTTTTAATGATGTAAACCGTAATGAAAAACACTGCTTTCTTGAACTTCAGCCTCGGCTGTCAATTGGAATCCAAAACAATCACAGAAAAAAGAGCCAGAATTTTTTTTGAGGCCCAGCGGTTAGATTCATTTCGAGACGGAAAACATATGATCACCGCCGAGATAAGAACTTAAATTTGCAGTTCCCACGACGGCAACGGTCCAATAAATCTTGCTACAGATTCTATGCCACAACATTTGGACAAAGTAAATGTTGTTTTGTGCCAGGTGTTATAGTCCGAAAATCTTGCCAGAACAAATCGAGATGGCCATAGAAAAGGCATTCAAGCAGCATAACAAAAGTACCACACATAACAAAAATTATAGTAGAAAAATAGTTCTCAAAATATATTAAAAAAACAAACATGACATTGGAGTCCTAACAAACTGCACTGCTCCTAACCAAACTGTCAACAGTACGCTCATCAGAACAAATAGCTACAAAACCACAGATTTATATGATCCCAATCTTGTTTGCCACATCAAGGGCATCATAATCAGGAGTCAACCTGACGTATGCCTTCTTGGTTCCATCAGGCCTGCATTAAAACAGATATAATAAGTGCCACTCTCAAAATCGAATTAAACAAGTATGACGAACAGAGTTAAGATACTGGCACATTATCGATCATGAAACATGGATCCTGTATGAAGTTTTATAAAATGATTCACCGGTCAAATTATATGGTTGGGGTGTCAGAATTACTAATTCACAAGAATGGAGTAATGTAGTGTACTGGACTATGTCACATTACAGTATACGAATTCTAAAAATTGCATCTTGGAAGAGTTACAAGAGGCAAGAATATTCATCAGGATTAGACCAGCAACAGTCACCTTATCATATATGTAAAAGGTCATAACGTCTTGGTTTCAAGTAACTAAGATTTACCTGATCAAAGTATTCACTTTCTTGGTCTGAATGTCATACATCTTCTTCACTGCATCTTTAATTTTCTTCTTGTCAGCACGAATGTCAACAATGAACACCAGGGTATTGTTGTCCTCGATCTTTTTCATTGCAGACTCAGTAGTAAGTGGATACTTCAGAATCTGATAGTGGTCCAACTTATTTCTAGGTGTTGCACTGATGCGTGGATACTTGGGATTCCTCTCCTTCTTCAATGTCCTGGGACGGTGAAATGTAACCTTTGTCCGGATCTTCTTTGTTTTCTTAAATGTTGGCCCTGATTTCACAGCCCTGGCAGCCTTCTGGGCCTGTGCCTTTGGATCAGCCTTTCTGGATGCAGCAGCTGCAATGGCGTAGACAATAAGTTTCTCAGTCAATAAATTCCTAAACTTGAAGAGGTGTAAATTAAGCACAAACTTTCTGTTTACAGATTACAAAATCAGCAGCTCATAGCTCAATTCCTTCATCAAACCATAATTCACAACGAACAAACAAGCAACATGGTTTCAAGACAAAAAGGGAACAGCTAGAAAATCATCAAAATTAATTAGCGAAAAATATTAACCAACAACAACGTAAATCACAACAAATCCAAAAGCCACTACTATAACAGAGGTTAACACGTGTGAATATAAATTAAAACAGTTAGCAAAACGAGAGTAGGAAACAAAAGTACCTTTAGCCGGAGACATTGTAGCAACCACTTCCCAGACACCACTAAACCTGATAATAAAAACCCTAAACCAAAACGTCAGTATAAAAAAAAAGTAGCCCTAAAAACTAAAACCATATAAAAGAAAATAACACAAGGAAAACATGTCAAGATCTAAAACAACTTCAGTTCATTTCAAGATAAAAAGCAGAGTTATGGATTTGATAAAATCCTGAACGCAGGGTTCTATAGAGTGCACCAAATAAAAGTGAAGGGGAAGAGACAGCAAAGACGAGTTGACAGACCTTAGTTGCTGCGGCTGTGAACTAGGGTTTTTCCCAAGTGGGGAAGATGGAGAGATGGTGAGTTATATAATTTTCTAAAATTACTAATTTAACGTACTTGGTTATGGGTTGGGCTAGGTCTTGATGAGAAGTGTTCTCTATGGGCTTAGTTTAAGACTTTATTTTATTTTGTAACACGGCTTGGTTTTACGACCCATGGGCCATGACTAATCCATCATCAGTTGCAAGAGAAAAAAATTAACCGAACACACCGTCTACCCACTGCAGCGAGCTGTCTAATACAGGACCTAGCCGACCTATCTTTCAAATTAGGCCGAGTTAAAAAAAAATCAACTCATAAATTAATTTACAGGATCAGCCCATTAAAACTTATTATTTCTTAAAAAATATTTTTTTAATTAATTCATATTAACATGTTTAACTTACGTTCCAGCTTTGCCGAATCAAGCACAAATCTTTCTATATACCCAAAAAGAAACGAATTTTGAAGACTTGGTTTGTGGGCGAGGCTTCTTTTGATGTCTGCGAGTAAGTTTCATTGAGCTATCATGCAGATTTCCATGGCAGCCAAACAAGCTAGAATTTCTCAGGAGACAAAGGAAACGAGTTAAGATATCCACGAGATTCTTCGGCGAAAAGGATTTTCTTCTCCTCTGTATCAGTGAGAAGCTGCCGTGGCTTTAAAGGTTCTTGACAAATACATCATGTACGGCTAGCTTGTAGAGCTGTGTATATATACGCATGCTACTTGCCAGATGGAGACTAGTTCACGGGGAAGATGAAATGCGGTTGAAGGGAAGGTTTGCTTCATCCCTGCTACTGACTGCAAATAGTTCTTTTGGTCACTGAAACCGAAGGGACAGATGGCAAGTTTATGGATTATTGATATAGTTTTTTTTTTATTCTAGTATTTCCTGTGAAGATGTCTTGAATCTGCAACTGATGCAAATTTTATGGGATCATAGCATCGTTAGTCTTGCTACACATTAAAATCCACTAACTTGGTTGAAAAACACAAGAATTATAGCTATTAGCAGTGTGAAATATTCACTAACTGGGCCATTTTCTACCTGGAGAACAGGAGTTTAGTCTGACTTCTGGGCATAGGATCAAATTGTAGGAAAGTTTATGGATTAATATAGCTTTGTCCTTGTTAAGAATACAGCTGCACATCTGCTGTAATTGCAGATGTGCAGGTTACCGTTATTATGTTTCTTGTTGCTTTATCTTTATTTCCTTTCTCATGTATCAAACACTGCAACCTAGGAAAGTAGAAGTAGATTAATTTATATTTACTTGTATATATATATTGCTACTGTAACACTAGCAATGAATTCACTCTGAATATACAGAAAAATGTAGTATTTCGAATTCTAACATGGTATCAGAGCAAATCCCGAATTTCTTTTGAATCGTATTTTTATTTCTCTTCTTTCTGGTTTCAAAACCCAGAAATTAATTGTTACAGTACTTGTTTGTTCGTCGGAGTTACTGTTCGCCACCCATTTGTTCATCGGAGAAATCCCAGAAATTTTTCGCAGCATTCAAAGAACCCAGAAACCCATCGGAGAAATCCATCAAAAACCCTCAAATCCACAAAACCCAGTTTTTTCCCGGAAAATCAATTTTTCCCGAGAAAAAAACCCACAAACCCAGAAAAAAAAAAAAAACCCAACAAACCATCTGAACTTCTTCATCAAACTGTTACTATTCAAATCCAGTTCTTCCCGTGTTCAATCAACAACCATCACACATCATCTTCATCCTCAAACTCGAACCCAGAACCCTCCAACACAACTTCAACTGAAACTCGAACTCGAACCCACAAACATTTAAAACTCAAACCAGAAACCCAGCCGAACAACCCAGTTGAATAACCCAGAAATCACCCATCAACCCAAACACCATGAAACCTAGAAATCAACACCCGAACACCCATTGAAGAACACCCACCGAAGAACACCCATCTAGAATTGAGTATGCATCAACAGGTGTTGTGTAATGAGTTGCAGCAGCGTGATAAGTTCATTCAGCAGTTGCAGAAGGCCAAGATGGAAGAACAGCAGAAGAGTCAGTTGGAGGTTTACAGGCTTGAACGTAGACTGTATATGTTGGAAAATCTTTTAGAGGGCTATAGAAAGGAGTTGAAGGAGTCCCATGAGACAATTTTGAAGGACACGGGGGAGAGAGGAGCGACGGGGTGGCGCAGGCTTGAACGTGGACTGTGTATTCCAAAATTTGAAGGACACGGGGGAGAGAGGAGCGACGGGGTGGCGCAGGTTGAAAGAGGGGGGAGAGAAAAAGGGAAACAATGTTTAGGGCGAAATTTAAAGGCTGATCGAACTTGGGTAAAGGCTGACCGGGCTGCTGACCGAAATGGGGCTGACCGGGTTGACCGAAAATTCAAAAATACAACTGGGCTGGTTTGTTTTTATTGCAGTGAAGCGGGTCATTCGAAATAACAATGGTACAACCTACAACGAATGTCGTTCATCCAGGCACAATTGGTAAAATTTCTGCATTTTTTTTTCTTGAAACGTATTTTGTATCTCGAATCTCAAATCTCGAAGTTTTTTATCTTGAAACGTATTTTGTATCTCGAATCTCGAATTTTTTATCTTGAAACGTATTTTTTAATCTCGAATTTTTTATCTTGAAACGTATTTTTTTTTCTTTTCGAATCGAATTTTTCTTTTTATCCCCGAAGGCTACAGTGCCAGTATTACTCGAACAAACGAAGAAACACCGAAATGGTATCGGTGTTATGACCTTTTCCATCAGAAGTTACATATACCCTTGGATGTATCATTCCAAGAATCGGAATCCTATTATTCAAGGGGAGTTCCTCGACCTTCTCTTCAGGGGGAGAGTAACAATGAAGAGAACGAATCATTCCGTGACTCCACACCCTGTTAATCAGGGGGAGATCACCATCAAGATATTTTGAGTCTCCACACCCTGTTAATTAGGGGGAGATCCCGAAGATATTCCGTGACTCCACACCCTGTTAATCAGGGGGAGATCACCATCGAAGATATTCCGTGACTCCACACCCTGTTAATCAGGGGGAGATCACCATCGAAGATATTCCGTGAATCCCGAAGATATTCTGTGACTCCACACCCTGTTAATCAGGGGGAGATCACCATCGAAGATATTCCGTGAATCCCGAAGATATTCTGTGACTCCACACCCTGTTAATCAGGGGGAGATCACCATCGAAGATATTCCGTGAATCCCGAAGATATTCCGTGACTCCACACCCTGTTAATCAGGGGGAGATCACCATCAGGAAATTTTACATTCGATAAGGCAACGCAGTTTGAAGGAGGGGGACGAGATTTAAAGGCTGATCGAGTTAACCGAAAATCAAAATGCAACTGGGTTGGTGTGCTCTCATTGCAGTGAAATGGTGATATTCTCACAAAAACAGTTTCAGGAAGGGTATTTTATGACGCTATTAGCAAGATGGGCATGATAAATATCTATGCTCCATCTTGAGGGGGAGTGTTAAGAATACAGCTGCACATCTGCTGTAATTGCAGATGTGCAGGTTACCGTTATTATGTTTTTTGTTGCTTTATCTTTATTTCCTTTCTCATGTATCAAACACTGCAACCTAGGAAAGTAGAAGTAGATTAATTTATATTTACTTGTATATATATATTGCTACTGTAACACTAGCAATGAATTCACTCTGAATATACAGAAAAATGTAGTATTTCGAATTCTAACAGTCCTCTATCTCATGCGACGTTTTTTTTTCTTCCTAGTATTCCCGATGAAGATGTCTAGAATCTGCTTTTGCGACAAATTTTGGAGTCAGCATTTGCTTTTGATATTATATAATCTTCTTACACTAATCAGTCTCTTCTATCTTTTCATTGGATTAACCGTTCAGATTCATAATTAAATTTTTGACATTGCATAATACAAAGAAATGTAGCTGGAAAAAAAACATAACATGACAGATAAGAGGAAAAACGATTCATCCCATCATATTCTCATTTCACAGAATTCAAAACAAAGCAACAGTGAAAGATAAATGAAAAGGCCAAGCATAGTCCACTGCAGATGAATAATCATGACTGCAGTCCACAAACAACATCAGATTCTCAAACTTATTTTCCGACAACTTCCTCACCGACAGAGTAAACTTAGATATTGAAGAAAGCGTATCAGCTCCTTCTCTTTTTTTTTAATTTGATACTGGCGCGCCATCTTTGTCCTTAAGAAGGAAAACAGCAGTGAGAGCATCCTTCGACAAAAGAGAAGCTTTCAGCAATTCAAGACCCTGAAATATATAAAAGAAAGAGAACAAAAGAAAGAAACATTAGACGTCGTATAAACTATTGTTAAACAGCAATAAAAACTGCCAACTTAAAAACGAACAATTCTCGACAGAGTTGGAAAAAAAAAGTACCTCGTCGTTCCCAAACTCAACAACCTTCTCCTCGAGCACACCAAAGTCCTTGATATTGAACTTGTTTAGCAGACTAACACCAGACACCATTGACATTGGAGACACTGACAAATCATTTGTCACCATGTAAGTGACCAGGCCCTTCACGTAACCTCCCTGATCACTAGTTGGTGTACCTGTGGAGGTGGAATCGTTCGTCCCAGCAAAATTCACTTCTACATTGAGATAACCAGTACCATAGCCTTGTGATCTGCATTGACTACAGACAGAGTTTTGAATATCTGACACGCATCCTGGATGGTTTCGGCAATAGTATAACTTCTGGTTTTCAGGCTTTTTAGTGTTAGGAAGCAGGAAATTTGGATTGGTGACTTGGGTTGTTATAATTGGTTTCAAAATGGAATCCTTGTTCTGGTTAGGCTGCAGATAGGATTCATCCAGCTTTTCAATGCTCTCATAAAGATTTGCTACGCAGCCCGTCATTGTTGATTTTGTGAGGAGCTGGATGACATTACCCAGAGGCAAAGCCAGCAGGTTAAGGAGGAAATCTACTAAGTCTTTCCCTGCTTCACCAAAGATGACTTTGTTGTGTTTTGAATCGATAAGAAGCTTCAAACTCATTTTGGAGACTGCCATTGTTAGCTACTTTAATGATCACTCCCAAGTTTGTTTTGTTTTTGTTGACGACTTGAAAAGCAAAGGTATCAAAACACAGAGAGGAAAATATTTTATCAGGAGGCTTCATTGCATGAGGATTTAACGAAAGTACTGCCTGGAAGTCTTCAAGGGTAAGTTGTTGGAGCATCATCTCTGATGACAGATCTATTTGAACGAGTTAAATTGTTAATGTGACTTTCTAAAAAGGTAAATAGAATTTTTAATTTATGTACACTTTAATAGTGAAAAATCTATTTAGAAAATCCAATTATATTTTAATATACATATGATCCAATTAATTTGATGTATCTAAAAATAATCTAAATAAATTTTTAATAACTCGATATTGAAAAAAACAACCCGGTTAAACTCGAATGAATTGGCCAAACTCGTGACATAGATCATCATACTAGAATAATGACATTAAAAACAAATAAAACAAATATGTTTTTTTATATACATAAAAAATCAAACATGTAAACCCCTGAACAAATTCATAAAAATAATAAAAGAAAATATTATGTAAAATAAATATTTAGCCCAATATCTAAGTAATTCTACTATTATATTCGTGTTTGATTCAATAATTGTATGATTATTACGAAGTTAAGTCATGAGAAGAAATTGAATAAATAGAGATATTTAACACTACATTTTAAAAATGTTTTATTGAGTTATATCCCCCGAGCCAAGTGGAGCATGTCTGAAGGAGTCAGATGTTTCTTCTATTCTTTTCTTTGACGTAGCTGGGCCATCATGGACTTGAACTAGGAACCTCGCCTGTGAAGTAAATCATCGCGCCTACAGTCTAACCACTTGGGAGAGAATCAATAGATTCTTTTTGGGAGCAATCCATTCTTACCGAACGCAATATACAACTTTTTTGATATATTTTTAAATAAAAAATATTTTATATATATTTTTAAATAAAAAATCACATTATAACAAAAAGCCATTTTATCAAAGACAATAAATGAAACCAGCATCATTGCCGACAAATCTTTTGCAGCGAAAGGTTGCTGATATCATGGCTAAGGATCGTGGGGCAAAAAATGAAGTTTGTTTGCGGGAGAGTGAACTACAAGCGCAAATGATGGAGCGTTCTGAGCACGCGCCACCTTATCACGTGATATCCAAAAGGCTAAAAATATGCTTTCAATTCACATTTTCTCGACGGCAAGTGAAACGGAGCGCAGCTGGCTAAGATTATTTCAAATCCTTTAATGTTGAAAATTAAAGGTAATAATAAAGAGAAAGCGAGTATTTGAAGAAAAGCAAGGGAAAGTTTGATTTTATTGTGGAGTGCAATGCTGCTTTCGCTATTTGATAACATGCTTGTAAATTTTTAAAAATGATTAAATTCTATTATTTTATTTTCAAGATATAAAATGATCAATAAACACTTTATTAGAGTTAAAGTTATTTTAAAAAATATATATATTTTTAAATGTTAAAATAATATTTTTTTATTTAAAAAAAAATATTATTAATATCAGCACATTAAAATGATATAAAATAATTTTTTTTTTTTAAAACACAATAACAAATGACAAACACGGTGGACGCAGGCAACTCTGGCGACGGTCCTAACATAAGTATTGTGCAGTAGCATGGTTTTAAATTAAGGTCCTTAAAATTGATTTAGATGTAAAGGATCTCTTGTTAAAGGAAATAAATTGAATATTAGTGTAAATTTATTCGTAATAATTTAATTTAAAATTGTCGTCAACAATTATGCCACCATATATTTTAAAGCATCTTACACTTCTAAAAAAATGAATTTTATTGGTGTCGTAAGTCTATGAGTTTATATTTTATTAAGGAAAATATTCCTTTAGCTTATTTTTTATATAAAAAATGATGTTTTTAAAATAAAAAAATATTATTTTATACAGACACTTTATTATTGAACCGGGGTATCCACTGCTCGTGCCTTCAACCTTAATGATGCCCACCACACCAAAATGAACCACATTCACTTTGTTCACAAAAACGATCAATTAGCAGACAACCTAACTAAGCCACTGTCACGTCAGCGCACCGAGCTTCTAAGGTCTAAGATTGGCCTTTTTTATGGTGGCTCAATCGCAGATTCCATAATCGGGTCTGATTGGGAGTGTGGTTGCGGTAGCTTTTCAAAATATTTTTCGTGCTGAAATACATAAAATGATATTTTTTTATTTTTTAAAAATTATTTTTGATATCAGCACATCAAAATGATCTAAAAGCACCAAAACATATTCATTTAAAATGATTTTTTTTTTAAATTTTGGCAAAATACCGATTCAAACACAGAGTCAAACAGGCTCGAAGCCTCTGATCTCTAGCAGTCAAAGTAAACCAGAAGGCAACAAAAAATATAGAGTTTCCAAAGCAAGACAGCATCACAATAAAAGCTAGCATCTCTTCTATCTTTTCATTGGATTAACCATTTCTGATTTATAATTAAAATTTAGGCATTGTATAATACAAAGAAATGTGGCTGAAAAAAAATATATAACATGACAGAGAAGAGGAAAAACTATTCATCCCGTCGTATTCTCATTTCACAGAATTCAAAAGAAAGCAACAATCAAAGATAAATGAAAAGGCCGAGCATAGTCCACTGCAGTATGAATAATCATGGCTGCAGTCGAAAAACAACTTAAAATTCCAAAACTTATTTTCCAGCAACTTCCTCACCGACATAGTAAATTTAGATATTGAAGAAAGCGTATGATCAGCTCCTCTTTTTTTCTAATTTGATACTGGCGCGCCATCTTTGTCCTTGAGAAGGAAAACAGCAGTGAGAGCACCCTTTGAGAAAAGAGAAGCCTTCAACAATTCAATGCCCTGAAATATATAAAAGAAAGAGAACCAAAGAAAGCGACATTAGACGTCGTATAAACCATTGTTAAACAACAATAAAAACTACCAAGTTAAAGATGAACATTTCTCGACAGAGTTCAAAAAAACAAGTACCTCGTCGATCCCAAACTCAACAACCTTCTCCTTGAGCACACCAAAATCCTTGATATTGAACTTGTTTAGCAGACCAACAACAGACACCATTGACATTGGAGACACTGACAAATCATCTGTCACCGTGTAAGTTACCAGGCCCTTCACGTAACCTCCCTGATCACTGGGTGGTGTATCTGTGGAGGTGGAATCGTTCGTCACAGCAAACTTCACTTCTTGATCATTGAGAAAGCGAGAACCGTAGCCATCTGAGCTGCATAGACTACAAACAGAGTTTCGAGTATGTGACACGGACCCTGGATGGCGTGAGCAATAGTATAACTTCTGGTCTTCAGGTTTTCTATTAGTGTCAGGAAGCAGGAAATTTGAATCGGTAACCTGGGCTGCTACAGTTGGTTTTAAGAGTGAGTCCTTGTTTTGGTTAGGCTGCAGATAAGATTCATCCAGCTTTTCAAGGCTCCCATAAAGATTTGCTACGCAGCCCGTCATTGCTGATTTTGTGAGGAGCTGAATGACAGTACCCAAAGGCAAAGCCAGAAGGTTGAGGAGGAAATCTACGAAGTCTTTCCCTGCTTCAGCAAAGACGACTTTGCTGTGTTTTGAATCGATAAGAAGCTTCAAGCTCATTTTGGAGGTTGACATACTGCTAGCTACTTCAATGATCACTCGCAAGTTGGTTCTGTTTTTGCTGATGACTTGAAAGCAAAGGTATCAATAAATAGAGAGAGGAAAATATTTTATGAGGAGGCTTCACTGCATGAGGATTTAATGGAAGTGCGTGGAAGTCTTCTAGGCTAAGCATGCACCAAAAGAAGACTTCGAGGGTAAGTTGTTAGAGCATCATCTACCATGACAGATCTATTTGAACTTGGTAATGTAATTTTTTTAAAAATTTAAATGTAATTTTTTATTCATGTATACTTTAATTATAAAAAATTAGCCAATTATATTTAAATATATTTATACATAATTATTTAATAATATAATTCAATATGATTCAATTAAATTGATATATTTACAAATAAGCTAAATAATTCTAAATCAATTCAATATTAATAAAATAAAAATAAAAATAACTAGTATAAACTCGGGTGAATTGGTCAAACTCGTTACATGGGTTATTAGACTAGAATAATGATCTTTTGGGCTTGAAACATAGGGCTTTCGACTGTACAAGTCAAAACTATTTTATACTTAAATATTTTATAAGATAAAATTTAAATTTATAATTACTTATCAAAGCTATGATATTATATCAATAAATTATTTTATCTAAAATTTTAAATTATTAAACATAATTTATATTATTATCTTTTCAATTAGGAATACACTTGAAATGATCTAAGAACTTAAATTATTAAATATAATTTTCAGTACAGTAAATGTAATGGAAAAAATGGAAAATTCTCCAATTTAATGACGAGATTGCATTTTAAAATTATTTTTTGTTTTAAATTAACTTTTTAACATATTCTATTTTAATGTAGCATATCAAAAATAATTTTTAAAAAATAAAAAAAATATTATTTTATACAACAATTTCAATAATGATTTTAATCAAATGCATATTTTAAAGCAAAAGGTACGTAACAACTTAAAATTGTTAAGGTAAGCATAATAAAGCAACAAAACAATGAAAGACAAAAGAAAAGGTAAAGCAACAAAACAATAAAAGACAAAAGAAAAAGTAAAGCATAATAAAGCAAAAACGAGAAAATAAAAAAAAAGTGAATTAATACCATAAACATTATAACCATTACAATGAGTTACAATTGTTATTATCATTATTATAACATCTAAAATTATTATTATTGCTAAAACAATAAAAAATATTAAATTAATATGAAAAATAAAAAAAACTCAAAAACCTTAACATAAGAGTTAGGAACAAAAACAAAATAAAATTATTATTAATATCACATAAATAATGGAAATAACAAAATTACCTTGAAGAATAAAAAAAACTAAAATTTTTAACAAAAGAGCAAGAAAAAAAAAGATAAAAAATAAATATTATTTGCTTAAAAAATCATTTGACTTGAAGAATAAAAAAAAGAGAGAAAACAAAGAAATATCAATTTTAAAAAAATACCAACAAAAAATAAATTTTAAGGACTAAAATGAATAGAAACATAACCTCAACAAAAGAGAATATAATAAAAATCAAAAATCAAAACTAAGAGCATATACATATAAACATGGACAAAAATATATGGATTATTTGAGAAGGATAAATTTTTTTAAAGGAATTAAAATAAAATAAAAATAACGGTCGAAATGAAAAATAATATATGATAAATTTCAATCAAGGGAAAAAAATTAAAAATCCAAACTTTTATATCGAAAAAATTAAAGGATTTAAAATCAAATCTAAAATTAAAAGAATAAAGACCAAAATAAAAGTAAAATATATATTCAATTTCAATTGAAAGATGAAATTGAAATAAATGAAAACTTCTATAAGAAAAATCAAGACCAAACAAAACAATCAAAAAATGAGGGACTGAACTGAAATTACCATAAACCAAGTGGATTTCTGTGTAATTAGAAGAATAATTAATTAATTAATATATATTCGCAATTAATTGGAAAAAAGTGCCACATTATCATGTAATAATCCAAAAGGCTAAAAATAGTGAACCAGTTGAATCGTTCCATTACTGTAAATGGCTTTCAATTCACATTTTCTCTTTAATTCGACGGCAAGTGCATCGTAATGCAGCTGGCTAAGATTATTTTAAATCCCTCGACGCTGAAATGTAAAGGTAATAATAAAGATTAAGCAAATATTCGGAGTACTGCTTTTGATTTTATTGTGCAGTACTCGATCCACAGCCATTTCGATATATATTATTATTTTTTGAACTCACTAGGCCACTGTCACGTCAGCGCACCGAGCTTCTAAGGTCCAAGATTGGCCTTTTGATGGTGGCTCAATCTCGTGGGGGTGTGCTGTGGCTGATTCCATAAATGAAACCACTGACCTCTAGCAGTCAAAGTAAACCAGAAGGCAACCAAAGCAAGCCAGCATCACAATGAAAGCTAGCATCTCTTCTATCTTTTCATTAATTGGATTAACCGTTTCTGATTTATAGTTACAATTTAGACATTGTATAATACAAAGAAATGTGGCTGCAAAAAAAAAACATGACAGATACGAGGAAAAACGATTCATTCAATCATATTCTCATTTCACAGGATTCAAAAGAAAGCAACAGTGAAAGATAAATGAAAAGGCCGAGCATAGTCCACTGCAGTATGAATAATCATGGCTGCAGTCCAGAAACAACTTCAGATTCTCAAACTTATTTTCCGACAACTTCCTCACTGACATAGTAAATTTAGATATTGAAGAAAGCGTATGGTCAGCTCCTTTTTTATTTTATTTTTCTAATTTGATACTGCTGGCGCGCCATCTTTGTCCTTGAGAAGGAAAACAGCAGTGAGAGCATCCTTCGACGAAAGAGAAGCCTTCAACAATTCAATGCCCTGAAATATATAAAAGAAAGAGAACATTAGACGTCGTATAAACTATTGTTAAACAACAATAAAAACTACCAGCTTAAAAATGAGCAGTTCTCGACAGAGTTCAAAAAACAGGTACCTCGTCGATCCCAAACTCAACAACCTTCTCCTTGAGCACACCAAAATCCTTGATGTTTAACTTGTTTAGCAGAATAACAACAGACACCATTGACAATGGAGACACTGACAAATCATCTGTCACCGTGTAAGTTACCACGCCCTTCACGTAACCTCCCTGATCGCTCGTTGCTGTATCTGTGGAGGTGGAATCGTTCGTCACAGCAAACTTCACTTCTTGATTGAGATAAACAGTACCATAGCCTTGTCTGCATTGACTACAAACAGAGTTTTGAATATCTGACACCAACCCTGGATGGCGTGGGCAATAGTATAACTTTGGGGTTTTAGGCTTTATAGGCGTTTGAGTGTTAGGAAGCAGGAAACTTGGATTGGTGATTTGGGTTGTTATAGTTGGTTTCAAAATGGAATCCTTGTTTTGGTTAGGCTGCAGATAAGATTCATCGAGCTTTTCAAGGCTCCCATAAAGATTTGCTATGCAGCCCGTCATTTCTGGTTTTGTGAGGAGCTGGATGACGGAACCCAGAGGCAAAGCAAGCAGGTAGAGGAGGAAATCTACGAAGTCTTTCCCTGCTTCAGCAAAGACGACTTTGTTGTGTTTTGAATCGATAAGAAGCTTCAAACTCATTTTGGAGGTTGACATACTGCTAGCTACTTCAATGATCACTAACAAGCTGGTTTTGTTTTTGTTGACGACTTGAAAGCAAAGGTATCAAAACACAGAGAGGAAAATATTTTATCAGGAGGCTTCACTGCTTGAGGATTTAATGGAAGTGCGTGGACGTCTTCTAGGCTAAGCATGCACCAAAAGAAGACTTCAAGGGTAAGTTGTCAGAGCATCATCTACAATGACAAATCTATTTGAACGAGTTAAATTAATAATTGAACTTTTTAAAATAAGTTTTTATTCATGTATAAATTAATTGTAAAAAATCAGTCAGTTATATTTAAATATGTTTACACATTTATTCAATAATATGATATGATTCAATTAAATTGATATATCTTCAAATAACCTAAATAATTCTTAATCAATTTAATATTAATTAAAAAAATAACTTGTATAAACTCCGGTGAATTGGTCAAACACATTACCTGGATTATTAGACTAGAATAATGATTTTTTGAACTTGAAATTTAGGGCTTTCAATTGTAAGAGTTTAAACTATTTTATATTTGTTTTTTATAAAATAAAATTTAAATAATAAGATTTAAATTTATAAGTAATTTTTTATATATATTTTTTACCCCAGCCCCCACCCCACCCCACGGAAAGCAGAAACTCAGTTCGAATAGTAAATTAAGTGGATCTCATGGTTACAATCCAACTTTTAAAAAATAACCAAACACCCAAATATTTTATTTTTTTCAACCTCCATTTACACCACAATCCCAAACACCCTCTAAAAACTTCAGGACAGTAAACGTCACGGAAAGCTCTCCAAAGCACTACTGGGCCGGATTGCATTTAAATTATTTTTTATCCTTTTGTTTTAAATTAATTTTTTTGAGGCGTTTTTAGATGATTTTAATACAATACATCAAAATAATTTTTTAAAAATAAAAATATATATTATTCCGATACAGCAATTTCAATAATGATTTTAATCAAATGCATAATTTAAACCAAAAGGTACGTAACAGCTAAAAATTGTTAAGTGAAGCATAATAAAGCAAGAAAACAATGAAAGACAAAAGAAAAGGTAAAGCACGTTCAAATCCTTTTTTTATAATACTGGCGGGCCATCTCTTCCTTGAGTGAGCTTTGGAAGGAAAACAGCAGTGAGAGCATCCTTCGACGAGAGGGAAGCCTTCAACAGTTGAAGTCCCTGAAAAATACAAGAGATCGAGCAAGAGACTAATTAAGAAAGCCGTACTTTAAACTATCGTTAGACAACGATAAAAACTACAGGGAACAACGTATACAAGACAGAGATCAAAACAAGCACTACCTCGTCGATCCCAAACTCAACAACCTTCTCCTCGAGCACACCAAAATCCTTGATGTTGAACTTGTTTAGCAGACCAACAACAGACACCATTGACATTGGAGACACTGACAAATCATGTGTCACCATGTAAGTTACCAGGCCCTTCACGTAACCGCCCTGATCACTGGTTGCTGTATCTGTGGAGGTGGAAACGTTCGTCCCAGCAAACTTCACTTCTTGGCTGAAATAATAAGAGCCGTAGCCCTGTGACCTGCATTGACCACAAACAGAGTTTCGAGTATTTGACACCAACCCTGGATGGCGTGGGCAATAGTATAACTTCTGGTTTTCAGGTTTTCTATTCGTGTCAGGAAGCAGGAAACTTGGATTGGTGATTTGGGTTATTATAGTTGGATTCAAAATGGAATCCTTGTTTTGGTTAGGCTGCATATAAGATTGATCCAGCTTTTCAAGGCTCCCATAAAGATTTGCTATGCAGCCCGTCATTGCTGGTTTTGTGAGGAGCTGGATGACAGTACCCAGAGGCAAAGAAAGCAGGTTGAGGAGGAAGTCTACGAAGTCTTTCCCTGCTTCAGCAAGGACGACTTTGTTGTGTTTTGAATCGATAAGAAGCTTCAAGCTCATGGTGGAGGCTGACATTGTTAGCAACTTCAATGATCACTCCCAATTTTTTTTGTTTTTTTTGACGACTTGAAAAGCAAAGGATCAATGTAGAGTAACAAAACAACGGAGAAGGAATGCGGCAGCCAAAACCTGTGTTCTGCCCCTGAATTATTAGGTTAAATACAACTTTCATGAACACATGCAATCAATTCCTAATCTTTAGTTAATCTTTTCCTAGATATGTGCTAATTCCCGTAAGGTTAGTCAGGATACAATTATAGTAGGATTAGGATACAATATAATTTCCTATATTGGTATTTCATAATATAGAGAGTGGCGAAGATTCTATCAGGAGGCTTCACTGCATGGGGATTTATAATGGAAGCGCCTGGGAAGATTTCAAGGCTGGGCATGCCCCAAAGTCCAAAAGAAGACGCTTCAAGGGCCTGAAAATAAAAAACCTAAAACATTTAATAAAAGACCAAACAAAAAAACATAAATGATAAAAAAATAAATATTATCAACTTAAAAAAATCATATGACTTTGAAGAATATATAAATAAAAACTATAAAAAAGAAAAAAGTGAGAAAAAGAAAAAATAATTAATTTTTAAATAATCACCAACACAAATTAAATTTAAGCACTAAATTAAATGAAAACATAACCTCAACAATTTGTTTTTTAATAAAAATAAAAAATCAAAACTAAAAACATACATAAACTATTCAATGAAATTGGAATACCCAAAAATTTATCGAGCAAAAGTAGATTTACTACCCAAAAAAGGGGGTAATGTCAAGGGAAATTCTCACCCAGCAAACTAATTTGAAAAATAATTCATTAATATATGTTCACAATTAATTAGAAGAAAGTGCCACATTATCATGTAATAATCCAAAAGGCTAAAGTATTGAACCGGTTTGCGAGCTCAATCGGTCTATTTATGTCCTCAAACATGTTTCTTCCGCCTGCACACTATTCTCAAACGGGCTCTGCTAGATCTTGGTTTCCAAAATTCTGCTTCTCCACGTCTCTATTTATTAATCGCACTACCCCTGTCACCGCTGCTTTTTTTTACGTGGATGATTTAATTCTCAGAGCAATAATAATGATTTTGTACGATCAATCCCCTCCAAACATAGTCTGTGTCTTAGGTCTTCCTGCAAGACCTCGGCGACTTGCATTTTCTCGTAGGTATTGAAGTTATATCACTCATTCTGGAATATTTGTCACAACATAAATACATCAAAGGATGTTCTATCTCGAACTCGTATGAATGCAGCAAAAGATGTTAGCACTCCTTCATCCACCTCAGTTCCTCTTCATCTCAATGATGTCTCAGCCTCAGTTGATGTTATTTAGTATCGAAGAATTATTGGTCACTTGCCCGGCCAGACATTTCACTCACCAAAAGGTTAAGGCGATGTTCTCATTTCAGATACGAGGAAAAACTATTCATTCCATCATATTCTCATTTCACATAATTCAAAATAAAGCAACAGTGAAACATAAATGAGAAGGTCAAGCATAGTCCACTGCAATATGAATAATCATGGCTGCAGTCCAAAAACAACTTCAGATTCACAAACTTATTTTCCACCACCTTCCTCACCGAATAGTAAAATTAGATATTGAAGAAAGCGCATCAGCTCCTCTTTTTTCTAATTTGATACTGGAGCACCGTCTCTGTCCTTATGAAGGAAAACAGCAGTGAGAGCATCCTTCGACGAAAGGGAAGCTTTCAATAATTCAAGACCCTGAAATATATAAAAGAAAGAGAAACAAAGAAAGCGACATTAGACGTCGCATAAACTATTGTTAAACAACAGTAAAAACTACCAGCTTAAAAATGAACAATTCTCGACAGAGTTCAAAAAACAAGTACCTCGTTGATCCCAAACTCAACAACCTTCTCCTTGAGCACACCAAAATCCTTGATGTTGAACTTGTTTAGCAGACCAACAACAGACACCATTGACATTGGAGACACTGACAAATCATCTGTCACCGTGTAAGTCACCACGCCCTTCACGTAACCTCCCTGGTCACTGGTTGCTGTATCTGTGGAGGTGGAAACGTTCGTCACAGCAAACTTCACTTCTTGACTGAGATAAACAGTACCATAGCCCTGTGACCGTGCATTGACTACAAACAGAGTTTCGAGTATTTGACACGGACCCTGGATGGCGTGAGCAATAGTATAACTTCTGGTCTTCAGGTTTTCTATTAGTGTCAGGAAGCAGGAAATTTGGATCGGTAATCTGGGCTGCCACAGTTGGTTTTAAGAGTGAGTCCTTGTTTTGGTTAGGCTGCAAGTAAGATTCATCCAGATTTTCAAGGCTCCCATAAAGATTTGCTATGCAGCCCGTCATTGCTGGTTTTGTGAGGAGCTGGGTGACAGTACCCAGAGGCAAAGAAAGCAGGTTAAGGAGGAAATCTACGAAGTCTTTCCCTGCTTCAGCAAAGACGACTTTGTTGTGTTTTGAATCGATAAGAAGCTTCAAGCTCATGGTGGAGGCTGCCATTGTTAACGACTTCAATGATCACTAACAAGCTGGTTCTGTTTTTGTTGACGACTTGAAAGCAAAGGTATCAATATAGAGAGAGAGGAAAAGATTCTATCAGAGGATTTGATGGAAGTGCGTGGAAATCTGAGGCTAAGCACGCACCAGAAGAAGACTTAAAGGTAAGTTGTTGGAGCATCTCCGATGACAGGTATATTTGAACGAGTTAAATTGTTAATGTAACTTTTTAAAAAATTTAATCTAATTTTTTTATTAATGTATACTTTAATGGTAAAAATGAGTCGATTATATTTAAATATTTTTGATACATAAGTATCAAATTATGCGGTATGATTCAATTAAATTGATATATCTACAAATAATCTAAATAATTCTTAATCAATTTAATATTAATAAAAAAATAACTTGTATAAACTTAAATTAATTAATCAAACTTGTTATATGGATTATTAGTCTAGAATAATAATCTTTGAGGTTTGAAACTTAGGGCTTTCGATTATACAAATCTAAATTATTTTACACTTATTTTTTTATAAAATAAAATTTAAATAATAAAATTTAATTTTATAATTACTTATAAACACTATGATTAATCGATAAATCATCTCATTTTAAAAAATAAATTATTAAATATGATGTAAAATATAATTTATTATTATTTTTTAAAAAAGAAATACACTTGAAATGATCTCTTTTAATTTCTCTCCGTGACTTCGTGGATTGATATACAAAACTTCTTTTGTATTGTTTCCTTTTCGATTAAAATCTTCAGGACAGTAAACGTGACGAAAAACTCTCCAAAGTACTCGTGAGAAGGAAAATAAACGTAATATAAAATTCTCCAACTTTAGTACCGAGATTGCATTTCGAAATTATTTTTTCATTTTTTTTGTTTGAAATTAATTTTTTGAGATGTTTTTAAATTATTTTAAAATATTACATCAACGATAATTTTTAAAAATAATTTTTTTTATTACAATACAACAATTTCAATAACAATTTTAATGATCAAAAGCATATTTTAAACCAAAAGGTACGTAACAACTAAAAATTGTTAAGGGAAGCATGATAGAGCAACAAAACAATGAAAGACAAAAGAAAAGGTAAAGCAACAAAACAATAGGTAAAGCATAATAAAGCAACAACGAGAAAATAAAAAAAGTCAAGCTCATTCAACTGCACATCATCGCAGTCCAAAAACAAAATTGAAGTTCTCCAACTTATTGTTTAATTGCATCCCCACAGGCATACTCCTTTTTTTAATCCTGGCGCGCCGCGCCATCTCTTCCTTGAGTGAGCTGTGGAAGGAAAACAGCAGTGAGAGCATCCTTCGACGAGAGGGAAGCCTTCAACAATTCAAGACCCTGAAAAATACAAAAGATCGAGCAAGAGACTAATTAAGAAAGCCGTACTTTAAACTATCGTTAGACAACGATAAAAACTACGATGTCTATTTGGAAAGTGCGATTGTGGTAGCTTTTTAAAGTGCTTATCATGCCGAAATACATCAAAATTTGATTTTTTTTTTTTTACATTTTAAAGATCGGCGGTTTGATATTTTTAGATCATTTTGATGTGCTGATTTCAAAAATAATTTTTTTAAAATAAAAAAACATCATTTTGATGTATTTCGGCACAATAAGTACTTTGAAAAGCTACCGCAATCACACTCCCAAACAGACACGAGGAGGTCTGCTCCATGGAAGCTAGTTTTGGACTTCCCAGAGAGAGTCATTTATTAAGTTCATGCATGCGTCCCATTGCTTGATTCCCCAAGATCCGCTATTAATTAATTTAGTGTTGTAGGATTTGACTGAATGGGATGGAAAACGACGGTAGTAGGAAGAACAAATGGATTTGGAAATTGTGAGCATCTGCTTTCCCGGAAGAGTATTGTGCTTTTCCTTCTATTAACTTCATCGATAAAGTTACTGAGTTTTCCATTCACTTTCATCCCCTCAGGTTTTTTCTGTATTCTCCGACTATGAGAAACTACTAGCTGAACTAGCTGGTCCTGAACCAAACAAGGCCGGCCCCGACAATCATTTTTTTTTTGTATAAAGAGAAGAAAATCAAAACCAAGAAAAAATAAATATAAAAATAAAAGAGCCAAACTCTCTTTGCACCTGTGTATATAAAATAAGAACAGCTTTGCATTTTCTGTATAGTCCGGGCCAGCCCTGGATGGGCTGCGGCTGGAGATTACGAAGCAATTTAAAAGCATTTTTGAAATTAACATGGAAGAAGTTTGATCCTTTAATCGACAGATTGTTGCAATTCCAGAGGCAGAATCCAAGTGGGAAAATAGGAAATTCATTTGGTAATGTGCTCATCTTTAGCTCTCTGTAGCAGGCAGGACTACAGATCATTGCTGATAGACCATGCTAGATACATAAAACACTAATAAAGGTCTTGAATGGAACAAAAACATCCACAACGCTAAAGGTCAAGTACTCTGTAAATGAGTATGAAGTATGAACAGAATCTCGTAATTACAGGCAGGTGATTCTGTTCCTAACCTCATCAAATATTTAAATAAACAATTTGTTCGGCCCTGTAAAAGGACATACGGTGCCATCTTCCATCCACACCTATACTTCGAATAATTTGCCAATTCTTATCAACCAAAGCTAAGAGTTTTTGTGGCTAGAAACAAAAATTTGCAGTATTGGGCTTGACATAAGCCCGTCTGGAAGGCTGCAGTCTTCAAGTAAGTGAAACAATAATTTCCACAAGATTAGAGTTAGATTAAGTGTTTATTCTCTTTTATCACCAGCATTTTTATGATTTTTATTTGTGGAAAAATAGACTGCAAGGCACAAAACAAGACACTGAGAGTTGGAATTGTCAAGCAGTAGTCGATAACCAGGGCTGTAAAGAACCAGAACTAAACGAACTCTTCTTATCAAGAATTGAAGGGATGAGAACCTAACACAATCACTAACAGACAGAAGACAACCGCCCCAACAGGATGGGAATTGCAAGAAAGATCCCACTGATCACTTCAAACTTCTTTTCTTTCCTTTTTTATTTTTTATTGTGCTGCGTAATTCTGAAAGCCCTGCTACTGTCTTACGTAAATCAGTAAAAACTATCTGACTTTGGACAAAGCTTGGTAAGTATATGGGTGGCTCACAATATCCAACCTTCTGCTTTAGCCGGAAAACAGCAGTCAGAGCCTCCTTTGACGAAAGGGAAGCCTTCAACAATTCAAGAGCCTGAAATACATAAAAGAACAAGAACCGGGGAAAACCACATAGTATAAACTACTAGTTAAAGCTACTAGTTAAAAACAAACAATAAAATTCAGAGTTGACAAGTCATTACCTCATTGATCCCAAACTCCAAAACCTTCTCCTCAAGCACACTTAAATCCTTGATATCGAACTTGTTTAGAAGACCAACAACAGACACCATTGACATTGGAGACACTGACAAAGCATCTGTCACCATGTAAGTAACCAGGCCCTTCACGTAACCTCCCTGATCACTAGTTGGTGTATCTGTGGAGGTGGAATCGTTCGTCACAGCAAACTTCACTTCTTTACTGAAACCAGAAGAACCGAAGCCTCGTGATGAACTGCATTGACTACAAACAGAGTTTTGAATATCTGACACGAACCCTGGATGCTGTGGGCAATAGTATAACTTCTGGTTTTCAGGTTTTATATTAGTGTCAGGAAGCAGGAAATTAGGGTGGGGAACCTGGGTTGGTATAGGTGGATTCAAAATGGAATCCTTGTTTTTATTAGGCTGCAGGTAAGATTCATCGAGCTTTTCAAGGCTCCCATAAAGATTTGCTATGCAGCCCGTCATTGCTGGTTTTGTGAGGAGCTGGATGACGTTACCCAAAGGCAAAGAAAGCAGGTTGAGGAGGAAGTCTACGAAGTCTTTCCCTGCTTCAGCAAAGACAACTTTGTTGTGTTTTGAATCAACAAGAAGCTTCAAGCTCATGTTGGAGGTTGACATATTGTTAGCTACTTCAATGATCGCTAACAAGTTGGTTCTGTTTTTTGCTGATGACTTGAAAGCAAAGGTATCAACATATAGATAGAGAGGAAAAAATTCTATCGGGAGGCTTCACTGCATGAGGATTTAATGGGAGCGTGTGGAAGACTTCAAGCATCTCTCTTTTTTTTTTAATAAAAATATTTTAATATTTTTTTTATGTTTTTAAATGATTTTGATTTTTTTTTATGTTTTAATATTAAAACTAATTTATTTAAAAAATAAATTTAATTCATTTCCAAACAATAAACATTTTAAAACATACCCTTTTATCACATTTATAAACAATCACATGTACTTCAAGACTAAGGTAGTTTGACATTGTATTTCAAAAATATTTAAAAAAAAAATATTTAATTTTTATTTTTAATTTAATTTTTTTTAATATTTTTGGATTATTTTGATATGATGATGTAAAAAATATTTTTTTAAAATAAAAAATATATAATTTGATATATTTCTAAATAAAAAATATTTTAAAAAACAATTTTAACTATATTATCAAACAAGCTCTAGGTACAGTGCAAAGCATGTTTTTAAATTATGGTTTCGGATAGACATTGGATGTTATGTAAATATGCTAATCGAAAAGGTGATGCGGTGGGGAATTTAGAGGGTTAATTTTCGTCCTTTAATTTTTTGTTATCGCATTATTTAATATCATTTTTTTTCAAAACAATCTAATTTATTATAAAAATAATTTACTTATTTTTTACTCTTTAAGGGTTTTTGCATGTTTTTTGTTAGTTTTTATAACAAAACTCGAGGTTGATCTAAAAAAAAATTGAGATTGCTGACTAAAAAATAAGTTTTTTAGGGTTTTTGCACTAAGTGCCCGTTTGGCATTGCGATCCCACCGGCTTTTGGTCGAAATTTGATTTTTTTTTTCATTTTAAATGAATATGTTTTGGTGTTTTTAAATCATTATGATGTACTGATTTCAAAAATAATTTTTAAAAAATAAAAAATATTATTATGATATATTTCGGCACGATAAGCACTTTAAAAAGCTACCGCAATCGTACTCTCAAACAGGATAGGTGAGAGGTAAAAAAAAATGACCCTACACCAATATTTATTGGTGTTGTTATCAATTCAATTTAGGATACCTAGCATACCAGGAACTTTTATTTTTCTTCAAAAAAAATGACTCTTAAAGCTTTCATTTAGGAAAATCACTTTAAATTATTTATTAATAACAGTCTTAACTATAAACTAATAACAGCAGTCAATATTATTTAAATATGAAATTATCATATAAATGTACAAATCTCAAAATACTTTTTTTTCTTCAAGAATTGATAGGATTTTTGGATTAGCTTATGTATTAATTAAAAATAAATTTACTCTTTGGATAACTTTAAAGGTCGCTATTTGATTTTAACCTAATATATTTGACGCTGTGTTTCAAAAATATTTTTTAAAAAGATATTTTTATTTTAAATTAAAAAATAATATTTTAGATTATCTTCGTATACTAATAATTTTAAAAAATATATTTTAATATATTCTGAACAAAAAATACTTTTAAAAATAATCTCAACCACGCTCTCAAACAAACACCAAGAAATAACGATTGATTGTTTGTCCCAAATTGTTTAAAAAATCGAAAGATGGAGCAAATCCCTTTACCTAATCGACCTGCAACTATATAACCACTCCAAAATATATGAAAATCCATACGGGTAGGCTTATATGCCTATCCGGCAAAAAAAAAAAAAAAAAAAACTTGCCCATATGAATCTGCAAACATGCACTGATGATCATGATACGATACCACAAGAAGACCACCGGCGGGAATCGGCATTAGGGATCCATCATTTGACTCCTGTTTATAGCTACAGAGACGCATTCCATTTGATAATAGTATCAGATTTTGACCTTGCTTGATAGTGCCTCATACTTTCTGTAAATATACCGAGTGCCTTCTCATAGTTGAAAAACTCACAAACAAGATTCATCTTGTTCAACTTTGCGGGCTGAAACATTATTCGATTTTTGGATTTTTGTCCATCTTGTCTGCTCGAAAAGGTCACATCACATGTCCAAACTACTGACCTTCGCGGCAAGAATTATGGCCTCTGTCTGAGAAGCATTCAAAACCAGAGTTTTCACCAGAATGGCATTTCCTAATCGAAAAGGCACCAGGTCAACACCACTAATTTATCCATGCAATGCAAAAGCAATATGCGGTTAAGGCCATAACCTCTATACCCTGCATAACCTCTATTCCGGATGCTCAGATTAGATACGTCTGCTCACCCGATCTGAGAGCTAGCAGTCGGCGTGAAAGAAGGATGACTCGTTTGAACAACCGGCACTTCAGGAAGCTCGGTCAAAATAAATTTCAGCAAGCACAAGGATGAACAAATCATATCTTACCATCTAAACAAAAAGAAATTCTATGTAGGGAAGTAAATCAACTTCAGAAGAGAAATTTTAATGTATATATTTTGCCTGAAAAAGCCTTCAGGAATTTGTTTCTGGTAATATTTGAATTTACAAGAACATTCAATTGGCGGACAAAATGACTTTGCTATAGGTGTTACAGCACTGTACAACCAACAGAATTGCCACAAAGAAGCTTAGAAAACTGCCACCTGCAAACAGTAGGAGAAAACAATGACCAGGAAGGAAAAGAGAAGAAACTCGTATCATTTCTCATAAAACAAAAATACGCAGATTCAGATACAGAGCACTCAAAGTTTAGGGTTCTAATATTTTCCTCCGCTTGCAGCAGAATTGTTGATCCCATTTGCAAGCGTAACTTAGGGACTGCACAAGTTCTCTATTGGAAGACCTAGTGGTGGACACACTTGCATTCCACTACCAACTTCACTAGGAGAAAAAAGAAAATTAAAGAAACGGCTCAAACTGCAGTTGAGCAATCCTGCAAAATTTATCCTTCACGTCAAAGGTTCTTTAAAGTATCCACATGGGGGTAAACTGTTAATGTGTTGCTTTACTTCACTGCTGTTTACAACATTAAAGGCATCCTCTACGTATAATTAGCAATCATAAAAAATGAAGCAAACTCCACAATGATCAACACAGCTAAAAAACAAACGTATGTTTAGCTGCTAAACAACGAGGAAAGCAACAAACTTAATTTGCCTGAAATTTGAGTTTCCAACAAGTGATTGGAAAAATGCTCAGGCCAGACAAACACATATCAGATCAAAACAATATCTGACCTGATACATCATAGCGAACAAGGGATTGTTGTGCCTCACATAACACCCACGGTTTTTATTTCTACTGGATGTCACAGAAGGCCATAAATTAACTAAAAGTCTGCAGTATGGCTGAAAAGACCACCTAAAAGCTACATCCCTGGTGCAGAACCACATAAAACTTTATAACTCATAGATACTTGCTAGTTTTGAGTTCACAGAAGGCCATTAATTACCTCACTGATCTTGCTGCGAGAATTGTTTTTAATGCCAAAGTACTGATACTTGTGTTGAAAATTAGCGCAGCTGAAGAAATTGGAAGAAGGTTTAAGTTATTGAATTACAGAACCCTCCATTTTCCAGTGTTGTTACAATGCTCTCAACAATGCAAGAAATTCTGCTGGTTCTTCATCTTCTTTGACCACCTGTCAATAACAAGCAATTACGATGGAAAGCTATTAGCATGGTTCTACTGTCTTGGATACAAGAAGATAAATATATAATAAGTTTTGGCCCCAATGCATGGTGAGGAATGCTAGCAATGGTAGAGGAAAAGAGCATGAAAAAAAAAATGGAGTTGAAGAAACAGTAGCAACCACCAACTTGAGTAACAGGGGATTATACAATAAACATAAAAGTGGGTGATGCTAAGGTAAAGACAAGAGGATTCAATAGAAGTATCAACCAAAGTGAAAGGAGATCAATATTTCATTGAGAAGTTCCAATGACCTTGAAAGCATTCCACACAAATTTCCATTTGTTCTTCCTAACCAAGTTTCATAAAAAAAGTAAACTTGTTTACTCGTAAATCAACACAGCCTTACACTCTTATTGCTCAAATATGCCCACGCCCAAATATTTACTAGCTCTTTATAGGAAATAATTGAATTAGTTCAGAAAAAGGGACCATCAAGGCACACAAAAAATATATGCCCCAATGGCAAGAGAAAAGGGAAAAGGAAGGAAAAAGAATGGATCTAATTGTATGAGATTCTTTGGTTGTGTCACTTTCTCAGTCCCGGGGATTACGATTTAAACAACTTTAGCTTTTCAATAGGATACTTAGAGCTACTGATATGTTCTTTCCCTTACATATACCAATCAACAACTTTCATGTTTAGGTGACCTAATTTCAAGTGATTATACTAACTGTGAATAGCTATCCTATTTTACTTGAGAATCTTGATGGCAAATACGCAACTGAAGAGTAAAAATCAGAGTGCATTGCAAAAGTTGCAAACAAAAGGTAACACTGCCTGAGGTTCAAAGTATAACTTCATACCTTAACAGTGATGTCCTTGGGAAGACGCATTTGAGTTAGAACATGACGACCAGCTTGACTCCAGTCAATATGTTCAGAATCTGCTAATAGTCTTCCGCTATCTAACTGGATCAGGCCTTTCTCACCAGAAAAAGATTTTCCTACCCAGAAGTATAGAATCCTAGGCTCACATCTGCCTATACCTCTGGATGGAGCTAAAATGGCAAAGGCCGATTTAGGATCCAAATCACTGGTACCCAATGCTGCAATCCTTTCTAAACTGGGCCAGCGGCATACCAAAGGTTGCATTATATTATGACTTAAAGCAACACTTTCTTCCATCTCATTCAACACGGAACAACCTGAGACTTCTTCGACAGGGCAATTTTTACCCAATTTATCAAAATTATTTACAATGGAGGCTTCCCTGTGCTGTAAGTCAGAACTAGCTACTCTATCCAGAGATATGTCCGGCATGCACTGTTGAATTGAATGTCTACCTCCTTTAACATTATACTTGGGCTCAAAAACAATATCTAAACTATCTGGATCACACCAAGAGAAGGTTTTCTCATTTATCCTGGCACCCTCTTCATGGCTGGCAAGAGAACTTGGAGGTGTATTGCTCACCCTCATATTATCAGACACTGTTGGCAGCTTCAAAGACTTGGACAAGCTACCTCTGCGCTCGGCAAGTGAAGTAGAATATTTTTTGGATGGTGAGGAAGTTGCTAGCGAACATTGCTGGGACATGCTGACACCATGAAATCCAGGAGTGTTTGATACTGGTCGGGAAGAAGATTTAGATGTGAGAGACAAGTTAGATAAATTAGACAAGGTTGAAGATACCGGAAGAGAACATGATGCTGCTGAAGGAGAATCTTGCGAGGATTCTGAAAAGTACTTTGAGCTAGTGCTAGAATCAGAAGAAATAGAGTCTGGAGAGAGATAGAGAGGTGAAGAGGATGAAGATGATGATGGCGATGGTGAGTGCGCTATCATCATGGAGTCTGAATAGACCCTGGAAAGGAATATCTTCGGTGCTGAGACAAACTCCTTCATGTCACCAGGGGCAAATTTCCGCCTTAGCACACTCCAACTGCTTTCTCTAGCAGGAAGATGGGTTTCATGTTCATTCTCTGATGTCGCAAATGGTGGCACGAAACCCCCCTTGATGGCTTTTTGGAAAATCTCAAAATCAACATTATATGCATCCACTTTCCTCTCACCAGGGCAAATCTTAGTTCTGGATTCCCCACTATCTCCTCCATTAGCAGATTTATCCATCAAAGGTAAATAATAAGAGAAAGCGTCCCAAAAGTAAGCAGGTTCTTCACCTTCTTTAACCACTATTATTGGTCCTAGAGCTCTTTCATACCTAACAATCTGGCAAACCGCCCCTCTCGCATCCCTTTCCATGATAGCCTCGCAATTTTTACCAATCCAGACATATATTGAAGAAGGTATATGAACAATAAATGCACCTCTAGAATCCAGAGCAGATAGTGAAGGATCATTCAGCATCCTTGGGACAAGATGCAAAGGGTCATAGGGTGAGTGCGGAGCAATTCTATACATCCTCAAAAGTGAACTAGGGCTAAGAGGGAAAGCATGAACCCTCTTTTGGCACTGTAATAACTGGCAAGCGAAACCCATATTGGGGTCTGCAATCCCTCTCGCTGCCTTTACATATTGAAATGCATCATCAAAACTCTGGCCCTCTCTCCACATAAGATACGCAATCACCAATGAAGTGGACCGTGAAACCCCTTGGCAACAATGAACAAAAACCCTCCCCCCCTGTTCCCTAACATCTTCAAAATAATCGAAAACATCATATAGAATACTTGTTATATCCTCTGATGGACTATCCTGCAACCACAGAGTCCTATACACAAAATCAGCCTTGAAATACTCTGGACAAACAAAACCCACACAATTTAACACATGGGTAATCCCATTCTGCTTCAAGATTTCCCTCTCTCTTGCAACAGCATCCCCACCAAGATACACATGTTCAGCAACTTTTGAGCATTCCTTACCAAAGAAAGCAATTTTATCCTTCTTCACCAGCCCAACGTTCCTGTCCGGGTTCCTTTGAATCGAGGACAAATCAAGTTTTAACCTTTCACCACTCTTGTTCCCACTAGGTGTAGGCGGTTGTGGCCACTCTTCTAGATCATCAGAGCCAGCTTTTGGCCACTCGTCTAAACTTCTCCGAGCAATCGACAACGGCTGCAAAGGGGGCAAGCAAGACCGTGCTTTACTGTTCTGTTGAGACCGTGGGGTTAGCGGAGCAGGATACCTCCTGTTTTGCCCATTACCGCTGTTATTACCAACAGGATTCCCGTTCGGATCTATAACACGATCTTTCTCTTCTGTTCCAGGGTTTTGTAAGGCAGTCCTGGTAGAGGACCAGGAAACAGAACGCCAGAACACCTTGCGAGACCCACCAGCAGAAGGAAGATGGCATGGAGCCAGAGGATTATTGGAGGCATCTTCTTTGTCCACCATGCCCGCTCAATACTTCAACAGAAGGTATAGAGGACTAGGATTTAAAACCCAACCCAAAAAATCCAAAGAATACTTAATTTATCCTGTCTTTCTTTTACCTCTTACCATTACTTTCTACTTCAATTGTAGAGAAAACCTGGTGGGCTTAAAACTATATCAAACTGTGTGTGTCCTGTTACACAGTGTCACTGCAGATAAATAATTGACAGCAAATCAACATCAAACTAATCAATCGAAAACAAAGAGACAACACTGATCAAAGATTTGAACTTACAACTAAAGAAAACCCACGAATCCAAAACAAAAACAGGTTCAGAAAACAAGGATTAAAACCAAAAAAAATCTAGTGTTTTCAGTTTCTTGGATGCAAAAGCACACGAATAGAAAGGGAGAGATTAGATTTGAGACTTACAGTGTGAGATATGAATTTCAAGACATGGAGAGAGGAGTTAATAGATTTATGAGGAAAAAAGGAGGAAATTGAGGAGGCAACAGGACAGAGGGAAAGTGAATGGAAGCGAAGGAGGGCAGAGAGAAACAGCTTTCTTGTTTTTTCTCTTTTTGTTTGCAGTTGTGACTGTGTTTCTTCATTTGACTAGTGATTTGATTTTGAAGGGAGAGGAGAGAGCCAGTTAACATTTCTTCATACTCTTTTTCTTTTTTCTTTTTTCCTTTTTCTTTTTTCTTTTTCATCATAGTCATAACAAAACCAAGCTCTGTGGCCAGCCACAGCTAATAACATCCCTGACCATGCCTCTTTTCATTTCAAGTAATTGATGATATTTGAAAAAAAATAATCATGATGAATATTTCAGGACGAATGGTATTTCTATCAGATGATTAATTTTATTTTGAGAATTAAAAACAATAATAATTGGTGATATAATTATATGGAATTCTTTGCTACTTATATAATTTATCACCAAATTATTGTTTTAAGTTGTGTTTAGGGGTAGATTAAATTTTTAAAATATAGAAAAGATTTTTTTAGGTGTTGTTGATGTTTTTTTTTATTGATAAGTTTTTAACTTTACACGGTTGATTTGATATTAGTGAGTTGACCTGATAGGTCTATATAACTAAAATAATCATTAAAAACATGGTTTGATTAAAAAGTAAATTCAATTTTAATATAAAAATTAAAAATAAATTATGAAACTTGATTTTTAATCTATTAATGTTGAGGAATAAAATATAGAAAAAATCAATTAAAAAAATAACACATAAAGTTTCTTGAGTTAACACAGGATAATATGTTAAAACCACCACACAAGTCATAAAATTGGGATAACATGGTAAAGGTCAATCTTGATTGGCCTACCAAACTTCCGACTTGGATCACTAGATTAAGATAATCTCATTTAAAACAAATCAAAACAAATCACAAAACATAATTACCAATCAAATCGATACTGGTGAATGAAATTGAAAAAACAATTTAAATAAAAGAATAAAAAAAACATGAGTTAACTCATAAAAAAAACATAAATTAACTCATTAAACTCATGACTCGAGTCATTAATACGAATAAATAATCATGAAGTATAATCACACTCAATGAAATACTAAAAGGTAAAATTGATTGGAAGAAAAATAAATTAACTAGGTTAACTCGTCAACCTAACAATCCTGTAAAGAAAATTGAGACAAGTCATGAAAATAAATCCGTAACAAATCAAATATGAAAAGAAGAAAAACAGATTAACCCACAAATCAAATCAAATTAAAATAAATTATAAAATATGTTCCTTCACAAATCAAATACGAGATGGAATTAGAATTAAAAAACAAATTTCTATTAAAATAAATAGTGTTTTACAAGGTGATGAATGAGATGATGAACCTCTATTTTGTCGAGTCTCTCATGAGATTAAACACATCATCGCCCACCACGAGTTTTATAATGATGTTCCACTAATTACTATATCAAATCAGCATGGAAAAAAAACGTTGACAAATTATATACAGTGTAATCGGTGAATCATAATCATGCCAGTCTTGGGAGTAATTTACTTTCCTTGGAGTTCAGGGAAGACCGATCGTGTTGGATGGTCAAAACTTCCGGTGGCCTCTGGCTCCGGGCATGGCAGTATCATAAAACACCTTTTTCCTTCTTCTCCAGGGATACCAAAAAGACAGGGCAACTGTGTTGGGTGGTCAAAACTTTTGGCAGCCATTGGCTCAAGGATAGCAGAGAAGTTGAATGTTTTTTCATCACGTATTAAAAGTATTTTTAACAAAATTTAAAAATTTATATTTATATTTTTTTTATTTTAAATTTAACAATTTTTATTTTTATATCATTTTTATATGTTGATCTCAAAAATAAATTTTAAAAAATAAAATAAAAATATTATTTTAATATATTTCATGCAATCCAAAATAGTCATTTAAAAACTGACCAACCTTCTACTTGCCCACGTAGTCAAGTGGTTCTAGTGAAAAGAGTTCGGGATTAAGGTATTTGTTTCCTTGTGATTGTTAATATAATAATCACTGAAAATTTACATAGTTATTAGTTTCAGGATCAGTAAAATTAGTCAAGATATACTCAAACTATTATGAATATCCACATTATTATTAATAATAAAAAAAAAAAATGAAATAGCAAGGTCCATTCCATCTCAAATGCGGGGGGCAATATCAATGTTTGTCTGTCGCGATCATCATCTCTAATCTTAATTATAGCCATGCATGTAATATATTTATAAGTAATGCCATATAAACAAAGATTTAATATAAAAAATCCCCATGCTGCCACGTTTTTTATTACTTATTTATTGCATGTAAATTTAATATGAGAAATTGTTTTGAGATCGTTTGAGTGTATAAAAAATAAAGAAAAATAAATATTTAAAAGCAAGAAATTCAAGCCTAATTTCACCACAAACAAAATTCGAACCCGGTCCCCATTTGTTTTCCTTCTGGCAATGCATTCCCAAAATGTGTGAACTGCAATTCTATCTCCAGGTCAACAGAAGAGTGGTCCAAGAAATCTCATCGAGGGACAGCCATTAAATAGGGATCACGTAGATTGAATGAACAATTTATCCACTTACTTTTATTTATTTATTTCATTTGGACGGTGGAAAATGTTAGCGCACGGAGAATTTACGAGCATAAAGGTTTTTTTCTGGTATCATTTAAGAGTAATTTCTTTTCAATTTAATAATAGAAATAGAAATTAGTTTTTTTTTTAATAAAAAACAGTAAAATTAGACAACAAATAGGAATTTAAGAGTAATGTTGTTTTTTAAAGTGTTTTTTTTTGTTTAAAATTGTATTGAAATACTGTTTTTTTTAAATATTTTAAATATCATCACATCAAAATAATCTAAAAATATATAAAATGATAATTTTAAATATATAAAAATAAATAAATAAATAACTTTTTAAAAATATTTGCTTTTGCCGTTAGTTTGCTACCTAATTTAGGCACGACAATGGCTACGTGTTGGGTAAAAGAAAGTGGTTAGAGAAACAAAAAATTCATACATAATAAATGTGCCATATCAATGCATGGACAGAATACAAGTACTGAATGTCACCACGAAATGTTCGTGAAGTTGTTGACTTGGTATGCTGTTATATTTTTTAAAATGTTTTATAATTAAAATATATTAAATCAGTATTTTTTATTTTTAATATCAGTATTTTTAAATTAATTAATTTAATATTTTTCTAATAAAAAATAGTTTGAAATATAATTTTCTTAAACTTATAGGTTTGAGAGTGTACTTGAAGGTATTTTTAAAAATATTTTTTATTCAGAAATACATTAAAAATATTTTTATTTTTTAAAAAATCATTTTGACAATAACACATAAAAATAATATAAAAACATAAAAAAAATCAATTTATAATTTAAAAAATATATATATTTTTTTTTTTCTTCAAAAACATTTTAAAAATACAGGGCGTAACAACTCTTCGAGCGGGTGCTTATCTGGGAGTGGAATGTTTTTGGAGTCCTCTAGACTCAGCTGCATCTCTATACACTGCAATGGCTTGGGGATGTAAAACTACTTTAAAAAGGCAGTATTCTCATATTTCTTGACCGGAAAAGTACTCATATATTCGAACCGAATAATCGAAAAAGGACCAATCAGAACTCCACTCGGTGGAGAGTTCGGAATGAAAGGAAACCAAACACAAATTAGGTTCTGAAAAAAGGAAAATTTGGTAAATGAGATCAGCTTTACCAGCTCATGACCATGATTTCCCACTGTTACGTGAAAACTACACTTGGTAAAATATGTGGAAAGAAGAGACTCATGGGTCACACATCAAATTAAAAAAAAATTCACTTATGAGGTTTCTCCTGAAATCATCATATAACAAAATGGTAGGGCCCGGTGATCTTGTTTCAAGATCATGCAAGCAACTTTGGAAGTTTTACCATTTCCCTGTGCTGCAAGGTAGCTGGCAGTTGAACATGGATAAAGATGAAAGCTTGAGGTGTGGTTCGGTTCAGGCAATAGTGATACTCCATGCCCATTACTGGAGGTTTGGTTGAATCAGGTTTTGTTCTCAAAGCTATGGACTTTGATTTCTAATCTGGGAGGAGATCCATAAACTTGAATTCTACTTCAGAGGCTGGACAGCCTCACAATATTAGAGCCTTGGTCAACAAAATGCAAGCAAGAAATTGATAGCAGCGGGTGGAAATCAAACTAGGAATTAACGACAAATTGAATAATAGAGATCTTTCATTTTCGCTACAAGTGCTGTCGCAATTTTTCCAGTTTTCATGGAGCATCATTTGACCAGTTACCTGAGAGTTCAATTGACCATGATATCTTCTTTTCGAAGTTTTTCATATGAATATTTTTTCCCCTTTTGATTCGCACTGGTACCTATAGAAGAAATTTCTACTGAAACTAGGTTTGAGCTGCTGCAAGTTTCCTTGTCCTCGTCAGTGAAAAACAAAAATGAAGTTGTGTAAATGTCTGAGGAAGCTCATTGGCTTCGGATAGACATGCTCAGGAACAAATGGAATGTAAACAAAACAGCAGGAACTAGATCAAATTCATAAATCCATGTTGTAAATTACAACAACATGGCCACAGTCTGACGGCCTGAACATGAGATTCGTTTCATCTCACAAACTTTTAAGTGATTTGAACTTTTTTCATGCAACCCATCAACATAGCGCAACATATTAACCCCTTTAACTAATTACGCAAACACTAGAGAAGAAATCGGACGGTTGAAATGATTATGTTTATGTACAAAAACTCGGAAATACAGCCTCAAGTCATGTGAAATTACCTAATCTGATAAGAATATAATTACTGCTCATAGCATGACCCTGGACCACTTGGAGGTTGTCTCGCGTAGTAGTTCGTGACAGGAGCAGCCTGAACTCCACGTCTATTCAAAAGGCATCTGAAGTAATGCAAGCGAGGCAATGCAGTTAAGGTAATATTTCCTGAGGATATGGTCTCTCTGTTGCTCCATAAGCGCTCTATGGATAAGATAAAATGGACAACAATAACGTGTAAGAGCAAAAAACAAATATATAAGGATATTTCTGCAAAACTATAATTCAAATCCATGCAAAACCAAGTCGTTTCTCTCGGACACGCCCAGATGTCATTAAAGAGCATCCTACAAAAAAAAACCCGATCCTGTAAAAGCAACAACCTGGGGCTTGTTTTCAAACCATTAACTCATGTCAAAAACTGCATATAGCCACAATGAAGTGATTCAATTGTCCAGAAACTTTAAATGATCTCCAAAAGATCACTAATTTATTAAAACTCTGATGTAGCCGGCCATTGATGCGCTCTTAAGGGTGGGGGAAAAGGCTTTTCAGTTGACAAATAAGCACCCTCCCATTCTTTCATATTGATGAGAGTACATCTACTGTAAACTCTAAATGCAGGCTGAATTCTCTGAAACTTAATTAGAAGCTCGTGAAAATATGTTGAATAACTCCAACATTAACTTCATTTTTCTAACATCACTCTTAATGATGATGTCTTTGACTATAGCCATACCTGCTGCTGCTGCTGCCCGAGGCCATATTGTTTGCTGAACGACTGAGGTGTCAGCTCTCTCGGCCCACATGCAAACTTCTCCTCCAAGCACTAGCTCTTGCATAGAAGTATCATTTATTCCATCAAGTGGCTCAGCTTTGTAAACTTCATACCAAGGGACATCAAGATGGTCCAGATACCAAAATCCCTGATTGCTGAAAATGCATCTGAAACCTTTTGCGACAGCCTTTGCACAAACTCCACCACCCAACCTTCAACAGCAGAAAGAAAAGTTCATTATTGGAAGATTGTTATCTTGGAATGATACTAAAATGGAAGTATGTAGGAGCAGAAACGCACCAGTTATGCACTATAGTCCTTGGATTAAGGTTTGATGCAAATGTATTGAATGTTTCTTCCCTGAGATAATAAAATAAAGATATGTCAAAAGTGTAGAGCTAAAAATCTCTAATTTGAGGAATAAACGAAATGGATAAGAAGTCTGTCTCGACAGGTCATCCTGTAAAAATATATCTATAGACAGGAAAATCCAAGAGCAAAATCGATTTTGAAGTGTTGCAATAATTCAATATGATGCAGATACAAACATACCAGTTGACCGGGGTCCAACCTTTTGAAATTGCTATTTCTTGAGCTCTCAATACAAAATATTGATACGCATCCCTGGTTGTCATGTTGTGATCAAGAAGCCTACAGTTGGATTGATGAACATTTGAATAAATATGCAACTTAGAAGCCAGATAATTTTCACACTTAATTAACGGCAGGAAACATTCAATCAGATAAAAGATAAATGGAGGAATGACCAATTATAGGCCTATATGAAAAATTACTGACAGGTGCACTTGGGTGATTTCAAAATGTAAACATGACAACTGATCTATTATCATCTAAGATCACTCATGAACTAAGTACACATCAAAGAACATTTATAGGATACAACTAAAAATATAATATTTAAAATGCTGAGCAAAAACAATCACTTTGTTTATTATTTTCATGTTTAAGTAAATCAGCTGAGCTAAACTTTGGAAACAAATATGCTATAAAGGCCTGTCGGACATGATGCAACATGAAAGCAAACCAACTTCAAAGAACAAGCGTTTTTGCCTTATACGAGATACTTTTCGTGTTCGGTAGAGAACTAACAAGTGGAGAATGTCTAGGACTCACTGTATTGGACTTCAACTGATCGTTTACAACTCCCATCATCTTGTTTGTTTAATTTTTTGTACTTTCCATTTATTTCTAACGACAATGAGCCATAGAGACTGCATGACATTTCCCCAAGTATAAGCTGTAGGCAAAATGCTGGAGAGACATCAGACTGCAAAAATGGAAAGTACAAATATTTTTGCCTACAAACTTCCTACACCAGAGATAAATGAATTAACATGTGCTAACAGAAGAAATTTAACCCATAAGCTCGCATGAGAATTGTCAAATAATGTCAACTTCAAGGTAAATTCTAAAAGTTTCTATTAATGATCTTCAAGCTATACTCTAGGAAGACATTTTGTTTGGGACTACATGTCGTCACATAACAAGTGAAGAAGATGATAGCACAAATTAGTTCAAGAATGTACCATTGTTTCACATGTGATGTAGAGTTCCAACAATCTGTCAGATATTGAACCATTTAGCATTCATTAAACACCATAAGCATGAAAATAGAGATATACACAGTGAGAGCAGTCAGAAGCAAGATTTGACACATTTCTGAAGTGAATATAATCGATTTATATTGGTAATAAATGGGTTTTTGAAATTGAAGCTTAATGGTAATGAGCTGAAAAATATTTTGCGCACAACTCTCTCAAGCTCTGGCCAGTCAAGTTAATGGCTGCTTCTTTGCGAAACTAGGAAAACTCTAACACTGAAAATGAAAAGTGAGAGTTTCGGTCAAATCATGTGATTTCCAGTGACATTTGAGATTGCAAGTTTTCATTTGAATGTCACAAGAGAGGTTTCTATATCATGATTATTATCTGATGTCAATTTAGTCACTTCATAGGGATAGCGTGTAAGTAATATCGAATGGGCTTTAGAGTTTTTTTGTTCCATTTAAGTTTCAATTCCTCTTCTTTCCCCTCCTTCTGTATCTTTCTTTTGTCTGCTTCAGTATCAAGTGCCTAAGCATGACCAGATCAGTCACATACACAACCACCTTGTTTCTAATAGAAATCCATAAAACTATGTCAACCTAAAATGACACATCAGAAAGTCAGAAAAGACTGCATAATCTTCTTGCTGGCAAGGCAGCAGCAAACACCTCTTGAAAACTTAAAGTCTTGTAGCTCTAGTTATGAAAGCTTTTTGCATGAGAGCTAGTTTTTTTAATCAATTAAATGATTGCAAAATCTTAGCTTTCAACAAGAAAACCACTTTTACTGACCTGTGTTAACCTCATCACCGCCCAAGTGAAGGAGCCCAAAGGGGAAAATTTTTCTCAAGTCTGTAAGAATAAAAAAACATGGATCAACAATTAAAAGAGAAAGAATGCATGCTCAAATGATCCACTTCATTTTCAACTAGCATAAAACATTTTATTGGTTCAGCTCAAAGCCAAGAAAATCCAACAGAGATTACTATAACGGCCATGAACTGGATTGCTGAAAATATAACAGAGCTAAAACCCAGTTAATTTGCTTTATACAGTCTTCAAGCATACATATCCATGTCCTGACCATGTTCCTCAAATAAAAAGATTAATAATGTAAACATAAAACCTGCAGGGATGCAAAAAGTGAACTTGATAACTAGCAAAGAAAGGAATAAAAGGAGCTTAACCTGTCATGATGCCAGAGATCACGTCAAAAGTAAATTTTTTTGCAACATCAAGTGGCTCTCGACAGGAAGGGGAAGGCCAAAGGTCAGGATATCCAGTTCCCCTACAATAAAAGACCACAAGTTTACAGTTTTAAAATTGACTGGTAGAGCAAGAAAATATAACCAGACAATTAAATTCTAAGGGAAATGGAAAGCTTTAGCATTTTCTTCATTGGCCTTTCATAAGAGAAGAAAAAAAACACATCACTATATTAAAGATTGGTGTGATGAAAGAGCCCTATCCCTCGTATTAAATATAATTAAGAAATGTTTGCCAAATCTGAGCTAAACCAAGAAAATTCTTACAAGGAGAGAGACAAAAACAAATTTGATAAGAACTGCCTTACCATGATTCTGCATGCCCAGGAACGTCTATTTCAGCCATGACATTGATACCTGCCATAAACCATGCATAGATAGTAAGAAAAACATGCACAAAAGAAGCTATAGCTAAAAAATTTGAATTGGCCTATTGAGGAAATAATTGGGCTTTGTTGTTCCCATCAAACTCACAGTGCTACACTTTGTGGTAATTACATTTAATCACAAAAGAAAAAAATTGCTCATTTTGAAACATGATCTAAAAATTTTCTTTCTAAGGTTTCAACAGATAAAATGATGAGACTCACCTCTCATTTTGGCAAAGCTTCACGTTATTCCATGGAAACACAAACAAATAAAAAAAGGAATTACATGTCAGTCCAGGCAGATTGTGGTAGCATAACATTCAATAGACATGGTGAAGACCCTTGACATAGACTAGGGAAATTTTTTCTTCTAGGAAACAAAAAAAAGACAATTGTGCATTATTTTGTTCAAAACCAAAATTTTCAAGTCATAAAAAAGTCTAGTTTGCTTAAACCATTCATTATATGGAGTCCATTAAATTGGAGTCCCTCACTATTTATATATGCTATATGAAACTTAAATAAGAAAGTTATCGAATGAGCAATAAGAATCTTACTTCACAATTTCATATGCATCTTCGACTGTGTATCGCTCCCAATTCGTATACGAACCTTTCCATAAATTTGGATAGGAAGGTATTTCTAAAGGAAATGACTCCTCATCTATAATGTGCCAATGGAAGACATTCTACTAAATGTAATATCCAATATCAGATAATGAAAAAATAACAAATGGATAAAAGAATGGTAATGTAGAACTGCATGCCTGAATGAATTCCAGTTGTGGAATACAAATGTAGAAGTGTGAGTGAATTCCAGTTATGGAATGAAAAGCTCTCAAACAACAACATTACTTACAAGTTTAGCATATGACATCGATTCAATTATCTGCTTAATGACACCAACTGGTAGGTAGTGCCTTGATGTGTCTGCATGATTGTATTTAAGAAAGGAACTAAGAAACATTTTAATAAAAAAATTATTTTAGGAAAAGAGTTTGCAATTTGCTATCTCCCTCCACAAAAGAAATGTGTCTCACCAAGCAAAAGCCCACGGTATGCAAATCTTGGTTTGTCTAGAATGTACCGTGGGGCTCTGTATATTTGCACTGCTTTAGTTTCATAATCAAATGCACAAAGTTGGCTGAATGTCTGAAAGATCACAGCAAAGAAAATGAAAGGGGTGGTTATCAAACACAACTCCTGCCACCCATACATTCACCATTCTTTTCTAGCAGTTAGTTCAATATTTACACTCAATGAAATCACAAGCATGCAGCTTCATAGACTATCACAAATAGCCACGCAATAAAGATGAATTAATGATGGCAATAATTCAACGCCAGTTTTTTTTGGTAATGGCAAAGAGGTTTTCAGAGGTCAAGGTGACACCAAGAGAGTAAAAGTAAACAGAGCATTTGACCTATTTGCGGTGTTTATTCTTAATAACCATGCATTTACTCTGTGCGTGGATAAAATGAAGTAAAAATGTACTTAATCTCTACCTACTTAAATTTGGATGCGCTCATGTTACAAAGCTAACCATTGATTTTGAATTCGATGGTTTGGATTAGATGAAAAAAATAAAACAGTGAGAAATTAAGTTGTTATCATTTTTTATCATGCACTAAATCATGTTCATTCGATTTGAGTTCAGTAATTTAGATTTAACGAATCACTAGAACAAAGTAATCACACATACCTCCAACCCTCGCAATGCACCATATACAGTATTTGCCTGCAACAATAGCAGCAAAAATATCAACATTTACAGTATAACATCACTAGAACAAAGACATAACCAACCAGAAAATACGATCGTACTTTTGTAACTTTACATTCAGCAATAAAGTAGCTGGACTTAAGAATTAATCCCCATACCACATGTACACAAAATTTGGTAGAAAAAAGTCATCTCCTTTATTTTCATTGCATTCTACCATACTACAGTAAAACAAAACAGTATCCTAATCTTCAAGAAACAATCGAAAAATCCATCTGGGTCTCCAACGATTCACAAAAACTTTTCTAAATTGAGATTTTACCTCAATATATGCTTCCCCGATAATAGACTGCCCATTTCTCTTTTCCACAAGCAACAAATAACTCTCATCCACTCCAAGTTGAAGCTGCAACAACCCGAATATATATCAATCAGTCCCCATAATGATGATCATCATCATCATGAAAAAGAGAGAAAATCTCAGTTTTATCACTCAATCTTTCATATACCCAAAACCCATTTCCCAAACAGTCCCAGACATCCAAAAGTCCCAAACTTACCTCGACATTATCAGAAAGAACAGCAATCTTCAATATCCCAATATCAAAAACTAATCTTTTATTAACAGAGTAGCTCTTACTACTATGCTTGAATATAATCTTTTTATATCTATCAAACCCGTCTTTAATAATACTCGAATCCCCTCCTTTTCCACCAAGAAGTAGCGACAGTTCCGGGTCAACGGAGAGAGTGTTATTTCCAGAACTGAATTTCGCCGGCAAAGGCCACACGTAGGTGAGACTGTCATCCAATTCAGCTGATGAATACAGCTGAAACGTACAGATTGTGAAGAGAAGCAGTATGTATGATTTCATGATAACTCACACGGTCATCAGAGAAAGCAGATGAGGAGGAGGAGTGGACAAATGGAGTAGTAGGTGCGGAATGATGATTGGTTTTTCTTTCTTTTCACTGTGATTAGGTGAGCTCATTTTTTTGTCACTGAAAGATAAACAGAGCGCTCATGCTCCAGTAACTTTTGTTACGGGAATGAGATGACTTTTACGTAAAATTATTAATTGTTATTTCATATTCAGTGATGAAGTCATGGTGACTTCAAGTTGTTGTGGATAATTCCTCTCTTCTTACCGTTGGGTGGAATGGTTGCAAGGCAGGCTGCTGATATCATATACTTTGAGGGAAGAATCTGGGTCAAAATGATGGCATTTACTGTACTTTAAGGGTTTTTTTCTTCTTAAATGATGGTTGTTGTAATTATTTTAATTATTTAGTTTTTTTTGTCATGTCTATATTTTTAGTTTATATTGCATAAAACTAAAATCAATAACAACAACATTATATTAAAATTCAACAAGTTGTTAAGTTTGATCTTTTCTGTTTTATTTATAGCGTATTCTTGGTTATTTTCTTATATTATCTTTGATTTCTATTCATACATTTTGACAAACTCTGTTGATATAAAAAAATTACATTTTAATTTGAAGATAAAATAAAAATTTGTATTTTATCTATCCTTTTGACAACCTTGCATGGTACTAAGATGACAGCAGAAATTAATCATATGATCATGCTAGTTGATTTTTTCTCTGCAATCCATCAGAACGAGGAGTTGTGGGTCTTGATCTTGCATTCAAGTGATATGCATGGCAGAGAAATTGCAATTTGCAGGTATGAAATAGCTAGGCGAACACCCCGAAAAATTAAAACAGAACTGGTAATATACTAATAATTTATTTTTGATAGATATGATCATCCTGTGGCTGTAGTTTAGTGGTAAGAATTCCACGTTGTGGCCGTGGAGACCTGGGCTCGAATCCCAGCAGCCACACCGGTATACAATTTACCTTTTTTCTCGCCTGCCACAGCTAAAAAAGCTAGATAGAAAGATAAATTACCAGTCCACATGCATGCTCCTCGTTTGCTTTGTAAATCAAAAGAAATATTTTTTCTCTCCCCGCAAGGAGCAGCTGGCGTTGCTGCACATCGCCATTGAACAAAAATTCCGGCAGGAAATAAACTTTACAGCTTGACAGGCTTCTCTCATAACCTGAATCGATTCCCTGTTGTTAGTACATTCATCAGCCTCTTTCTGAAAGAGATCCTTTCATTTGTTAAATATAATCAATAAACAGGCAATCATCAGACTAACAGTACTGCCTTCCAATAACGAAAACATAACATTATTCCAATGCTTCGGAGACGATGCACAAATATAACAATTACTGATGATAATTACAATCATCAAATACAAAAATAGAATAAAAACATCGATATTGTTTTGCTTTCCAACATGAAAACTGCAGCGCCAAAATAATCACTGAAGTTCATCTCCCTTAATTATTGAATCTTGTTAAGGACCAACCAAATGGTAGCTTCAAAGTCCATCTGGGCAATCAGTCCAACTCAATCATCCGCAATATCGACAGGATGCCATGGTCATGAGCTGATTATTTACGCTTTTTTTTTAACAAAAACATGTCATCAATCTCTACAGGTGCAGCACAGGCAAGCCAAAAGGGAAAACCCTGCATAATGAAAGATGTCTGAGTTTTTGCAGGAATGAAAGAAGCAAATTTAGAAAACCCATGCACAATAAATTCGAGATCTCAAAAAAAAAAGGGGGGGGGGGGGGGGATATCACATAGATTTGTACTTCCACTAAGCAGAACGATCACTCTGGAAAAAAGTATCTGAAGCACCATATAACTGCATAATTCAAAAGCCTTTTCTTTTGGCAAACATAAGCACACATATGCAGCCACTATTCTCATGTATGTCCTAAATGAGAACTGTTGTGTATGCATGGTTGGGTAAATTATGTTCAAATAATTTCAGAGAATTGACCTTGCGATGAAATAGCACAAAACAACACTGGCTTCAATTTATGCACTCTGCTGGACTTGCCGGTGTATTTGCACCATCCAGTCACTATAACCACTGGCACCCCCAATCTGGTCCTCCACAAGATTTGTGAGAAGAAGGTAACCTTCCCTGGGCTGTTCACCTTGTCTTACAAGATTGCAAAGCTGATAATATGAAGGATCACTGTCTCTTAATTTCTTAAGTAGCCCCATTAGCTTTCTTGACATTTCAGTTTCATGCTTACCGAGAGCAACCTGGTTAGCACAGGGGATAAAAGGAGGTCAATTACAGCCTCAAAATGAAGCAGCTAACAAATGAAAGGTCATCTAAAGAGCTATTAATGAATTGATCTACAAACTAAACAGCAGCTTATTGTCCACACTTGACTTTGGGCAGACATTTTTTGGATAACATTGAAGCTCAAATAAAGCAAGGTCATGTTAGACCCTCAAACCATGTTGAAGATCAGCAGAGCATCCTCTTTACACAAAATGGTAAATAATTCAAGCTCAGAATGATTGTGAAAAAAGGGCACGACATAACTTAAACCAAGATAGAGACAGTACACACACCTTGGAAAACTCAACAGCAGCATCTTGTCCGAGTAAATTCATTGCTGCATCAGGTGAAAACATTCTACCAAACCATACAACAAAGCGAAAACCATCATCATATACATAAAGGCCTCTGGAGTCTAAGCTCTCGATGGTCAATGGTAACCGTTTCATGATGTTTTCGAATCCATTGGCTTGTGCAGATGGCTGCATAAATGATATGGGAGATCGACCATTAGTGCAGTGCAAAAATATCATCAATATAATACATGAAATATTTTTACCTTCAAAAGATATTCATCTACTCGTATCAAGCTAGGGTACAAAAGCTTCAACATTGTTTTTACAGGTAACGCCATCATAGTGAATCCTGCTGCACAGCGGTCATCAAGTCGAACATCAGCATACCCTCCTCGAAGAGCCGCTGATTTACAAAGTGCCAATCCATACAAAGGCAAAAACTTCAGAGGTTCTGGATATATCATCCTGCCTCCCAAGCGATGTTGCATGGCATAGAGATTCCGGTATTCTCTAAGAGCTTTCACAATCCTCAACTGTACAGAGCTTCGTGCATCTTCCAGCTTGTAGGACAACGATTTCTCGATTGCTGCAAATTAATTAACTTTGTTAGAAGTATCATAATGCCCACCTTATCCCAATATCTAAAATCAGAGTCATCAATGATATATTTCCAGTTCAAACTCACCTAGCCTCGCAAACAAAGACACGATAGCACCAGTATCAGCGTGGCGATACATCTCCCCCAAATCGGCAACTACAGGCACTGCTGCTGTGTGTACTCTGATACGTCTCTCTCCACAAGAAGCAGTGTATCTTTAGACAGTTAAGAGAACTTCCACAAACCTGTTCTTTCATAATCAATAAACTTAATGTACCATATTTGACTAAGAGGAAAAATATATCCAATATTCCTTTTCTCAATATTTTGACCAACTTGGATGAATCAGCAAACAGCTCAGTGAGGGCAGGAGGGAGGGAGAATTGACTCTTGGGCGATAAAACAAGTGGTCAAATTAGGAAATGACCTATGTATAACAAAATATCTTATTGGAGTTCATAGTCATAAAAAAAAAGTGGTGCACTACATGTGTAGATGCAAAATTAGCTTTATATAATTCTGCTCAAAAGGATACAGCAAAGCAACTTGGAAATATACTGTTTTACTTGTAAGTAATGTCTCTTCAAGCAATAACTGTGCCCCATATGCTTTGTCACAATCAACAGCTGGAAGTGCTAATAAATCAGTGGACCTTAGCATGAAGTTTCCATGGTAAGATGTAAACCGGACACCTAGAAGCATAGAGCAATAGAAGATGGTGGGAATCAACTTCCTATCCATTGACAAAAGCAAACAACACAGAAAATGTATATGTACTGTTTGTATGTGCCTGCTCTAAAATATAGAAGGTTGTGGAAGAAACGTGAAAGGACAAACCTTTTCCACATCTTATGCGCATGACAGCTTCCCAAGCAGTTTCTCTAGTGAGATCTCTAGCCAACTCATGTCTCAATTTCTCTCCATGAGTAGCTGATTGGAAACTTGGATAGTAATATATCTGCCCTCCGGAGTATTTTGCTAGAGCTCCTGTAAAGGGAGATGTAATTAATTTATAGCAATAGTTAATATTTAGTCAACATTGAAAATTGTTGAAAGCATCATTTAAGGACAAATGACCAGGATTACAAATCTGAAGATTCACTTTAAAATTAATTAAAATATATTTCATTGCATAAGCACTAGACACTCACAGCATAGCTAAGCACAGGCATATCAAAAAGAGGAAAAACTGTATAACAAGTTAACCTTACTAAACAACCCATATATGCACCACACTGACTCTTCAGATAAATAGCAAAGAAACCAGAAAGTATGGAATTAGAGAACCGTGCTAACACCAACAGTGAAGAATTCCAAAAATGAATTCATAAATCTCTGCTCACCAGAAGAGCTAAAGCTCAAATTCATTAGGCAAAAATGCTAAAGCCACGTCTCATACTTGAATATACTCAAGAGAATATTGTGGCTGTGTTGAATTATAAAAATAAAAAAAATAAAAAAGAGCCATTGGTTCTCTTTCTATAAATAAAAAGAAAAAGAAAAACCAACTGTGAATTTTTTTTAAAAAAAATGACTGATTAGATAAATCTGAGAGATGCGCAAAAGAAGTCTTGTTGGCCCCATTAAAATAAATCATAGAAAACAAGCATGATTTATTTTCTTTTCATTTCATTTTTTCTTTGGCTGATAACAAGCAATCTAAGATAGATACTGTACCTAAGGAGGCTATATCAGTGTATTTATCACTGAAGGTGTACACATTAACCCCTATCTGGTACTTGGTGCATTCAGCAGCCATGTTTTTATAGAACGGATCTTCTGGAATTCTTAAAGCATGCTCTTTATCAGTTCCATAAACACGAGGATCATCTCCACGCAACTTCAAACAACCAACACCAAGAGATGGCAACGTGTTCTGAAATATCAGCAATTTCCCACCAAGTTGGCTCTGCAGAGAAAGAGGGAGGCATTAATGAAAAATGAATGGATGACCAAAATACTTGAGTCGAGAAAGGAACAGCAAGCAACAATTACATTCCAAGCAACAGCAAACTAAGTGAGATCCTAATAAATATCTTATGAAGGTAACCAAATGGAGTGCAAGCACAAATGTCTATCAAAAAACTAGTTTAAGAATCAAGGCTGGCACATGTTAGAGTTTTGATCAGAGTTGGTATCTAAAATGAGAATAATTTCATCCCTGCAAAAACCACTACTTTATCTCTCCATTAATTGAACAGTTTAAATGAAAAGGAAAGAAACAAATACTATCAAAAGGCCCGAAAATCATAACAGTCAAGTTCTGTAAGCTCAAATCATTGGTGAGCCCCATTACCCTCATCATCAACTTGTTTTCCACCCCTTTTGCAAGCATTTCTTGCCCAATAGGAACTTGAACAATGTGTTTGAACATTAAACACCAAACCAACATATATATATATAAATCAAGTTGTGGACAGTGAGGATAAATAACACACCATAATCATGAAAGTTGCTTTTACAGCAGGGCCAAGAGCAGATTCCACATTCACATTTTCCTGAAACATGGAAGGTAAGCTATCGAGAAAAGCTTCCACCACAGATCTTGACTCGGACAAGTTAACAAGGAGATCATCAGGCAAAGGAACAAATATGTCATCAAGATCTGAGACCACCATCATCTGAGGCTGTGTTAATGATGACTGCACCAAAAAATCCAAAAAATCTCAGACATCAGCTAACCTTACTGTTAGTGGAAAGAAGAAAAAATCTTAATAGCATAAGCTTTCATCTGATCACACAGCGCCGAACCTTCATGTTGTAAAAATGTATTGTGCTGTCAAAGGTGATGAACCCAACCTGCGTTCTGGGGTAGCCTGGTAACTCATCCAAACAGGACTTAATAGTTTGGGCCACAACCTGAATAGGGATATTAAGGTGAAAGTACATTTTAAATTAAAGTCAAGCAAGCATTCACACAAACACAGCCCAATGGTAGCCCTAGTTCTCAGGTCTCCCTCCAAATTACCCCAAAAAACAAAAGGTGAAAAGCCAAATATATATTTTGAATACATCAATTAAATATATCAATAGAAAATGGACAATACTCTTATCGCTGCTTTTTAAATAGGATTCTTGCAAGCCTTCCTTTCACTTTTTTATACTCTTACCATTTCTCTGACAAAAACCATATCTGAACTATTCCTTATTATCATGGACCACATATCTAAAACATTCCCCATAATTCTGACCCAAGACTTTATGAATCATATCTAGTGAAAGCCGCTTTGAAACTGCCACACTACACAAATTCTAGAATCCACAAAGAGGATGTAGCAGTGATCTGGTAGCTGACCGATAAAAGGACTGCATAAAACCCCTCTAATGCATGCATATCTTAAATGAGACAGAACAGCATCCACATTAATTGTTTGAATTTAAGAATCGGCTGGTACAGACACAAATTTAGTCCTCTGGGGCAAGAAGCCATGTGGCATTATCTGAAATAACTGGCTTCAATAATAACACATTAACTTCAAGTATTTAAACATCAATCAAAAAGAAATATTAAATGTATTAGGACATTAGCTGCAAGAGCTTACCTCAATCATACCACTTCTAACTGCAGATACTGAAACGTCAATGAGAAAGAAATATAATGGTGGCATTGGAGGTCGCACCATATACTCAGTCGGAGCAATAAACTCCACACTACCCTTTGTAAGCTCAGGTCTCTGATCCAAATCAATTCTCCTGCCAGTGGCATCTAGCTGAGCAAAATAGTCTCCAGGAACTGAATATGAGAGTTAAACCATGTCAGCAACTACAATAGCCAAAACAATAAATGAATAAGATGGAAAGAAAACATGTGTAGCCATATATCAAAATTGAAAAGAAAGTGTCTCATGCTCAGAAAGGGGGGACTAAATTTTAAAAAAAAATCACAAAAAAGATGAAAAAAACAGTTGTGAAATAGCCATTAGCCAGCACATTTTTTGCAATTACAATCAATCTCCAAAGGCCAAGAAAAGAAACATCGAGGAGAGAGTCGCTAAGCTAGAGTAAGGAGTTCCGTATACAGAAGAATTGATGTATTATGCATGCTGGGTAGTGCAGTTTTTCAATTCCCAGTCTTAGAATTCATGGCATTTTACTTGCATATATTGAACGCATACTACTCCCAGTAAAGGACCACCTAAACAACATTCAAAAACAAGCAGTTGGGTGAGGTAAGCCCAACAATGAAAGCTAAAAACTCCAGAATACAAGATCAGCAATGATTATACCAAATGGACAAAAAAATACATAGTTTTCCTTTCACATTACAAATAAGCAGCTGGGTTGTACAATGTTTGAAACTGATCATTCAAACAGCACATGTAGAATTCATTGCCCGTAATTTATTGCCATATTCCTTGCAAAGATGTTCTAGAAGACTAAAATCTTAAAGCATATAGATAGTATCCGCATTTAGCCATCTGTAAAATCTAACAAGATACATGGGGACACAGATTGCAAACAGATTCTCCCTATGGGGCCCCTACCACAACCATAAATATCATATCATTTTCTTTTAGAAGATACTTGAGATTTACCTTCATTAAGCAGAGCACAGATGTTGCAACACCACTTTCTTCCAGAATCTGTAAATGTCACATAGGGATTTACATATGTGCGACATCTTCTACAACGAATAATGCCGGTTGAAACAAAATTAATCACCGGTACCTCCTCCTGAGTAAAGGAACAACAACGAACAAGTCAGTTTAAAGGGTAACAGACAAGCAGTAAACAAAGCAATTGTTAGTTGACTTCAATTTCACAGACACCAACCCCATCAGGAGCTTCTGCAAGCGGGCAAACAACTGCTCCAAGAGGAAAATGCCACCTTGAAAGCAAAGATTGTGAACTTGGTACAGCAGAAGTGGTAAGCCGAAGATATCTAGGATTGCAATTCATGGAGTATGAATCTCCCAATGAGTTTGGCTCCACATCACCATCCAATGGCCTCGGCAATGCTTTTGGATCAAGCCCTGAATCAATTGATCCAGGAACAGATCCAAGAGACAGTGAGCTGAAGTCTTCTGCCAACCCTTGGATGCCACCTATAGGAGGTGCAGAGCCTGGATGTTGGATTTGATCCCTGGAATGCAATCCAAAGGGGGTGCCTACTGGTGGAGGTTGAGCAAAACTTCCTTGCTGAGGAAGAAAGGAGGGAGGTGGTGGTGGTGTGGGTGCTGCATAACTTCCCTGTTGAGCTTGAAAGGGGGTCAATGGTGAAGCTTGTGAAATTGCATTTGCCTGCTTTACATAACCTGGCAAGGATGGCTGCAAAGTGGCCCTAGCAGTGGAATAAGATGAATCCATATGTGGGAAAGATGGCTGAAAATTCATCCTGGATGCAAAAGAAGATGAATCTGATGACAGTTGAGGAGCATTCAATCTTGATGGAGGAGATCCCATTGGCACTACAGGTACTTGTGGCTGTAGATGAAAGGAAGCTGGGGATGGTAATTGACCTGCAGGAGGCTGAAATGGTGGTTGACTGATGGGTGGAGCTTGGGCAGGTGGAGCTTGATGCACAGAGGGAAATTGTGGGTTTGGATAGCGTTGGAAGGGGGGTCCGCGGGTGGGTGGGACATATGCTGTTGATGAAGAAGTCACAGAAGAACCATTAAACCTAGTCGAGGGGTTGTTAGGCCTGAACCCAGAGGCTTGTGATCCAGCTACAGACTCAGATGACATAGAAAGCATGGTGTTTTGGGGAGGTTGAGTGGGGGGTCTAAAGCCCGAGGCCTCTGATCCCACCACTGGGCCAGATGCTGAAAATGGTGTAGCCGTAGGAGGAGGAGGAGGAGCAAATGGTGAACCAATCACAGGATTTGGACGGCCAGGATTTTCAGTCCCCATGGTTTCCAACAAAATAACTTTATCTGCCCATGACGATTATGTTTCCATAGCTAAACCTGTCAAAACAAGTGATTGAAAGGTTGTGGTAATCAAACAGAGTCACAGAAGGCAGCACAGCTAAAATAGAAGTGCATCACACTTTAGAAATGTTGAAGAACAAGCAATGCAGTTGATGAAATTGAGATGCATCAATCAAAGTCAGACAAACAGAAGACCAAATATCTATGTTGTGCCGCACAAGAGGCCATGCAAAGAGTTATTTGAAATACTGTAACCACTGCAAATGGGAACAGCAGCAAATGACAAGTTTTAGACTAATAATTTTGCAAAGAATTGATTGATCCAATTTTCAAATTTATAGAGATGGATGTGAGATATGCCTTATTTTATAAACTATAGAGAGAATTAATAGGACTTCCTTCTTTGCGTTTGAGTAATTCAGACAGTTGAAAGTATGATGCTATCTCCAATGAGTGATTCCTTAAGTCTTTTAACGTGACGCTAGCCGTGCTTAATGTTTGTTGATTCTTAGTTTACAAGTTTAGATCTGCATTTCAATTCCAGTATCCCCAAACCCCTTGAATCATACGACCCTAAACCTAAAATAGATAATCTAAAGACTTTCCCTATGTTGTCCAACATCAAAAAGGGAACGGCAATCCTACTTAATATGAACTAAACACACTGCCATAAACACAACCAAACTGAAGCATGATAAAGAAGCCAAAAACAATTATCCTATGGCATAGCAATTGCTTTGACAGACAAAAACTTTTTCTTTTTAACTGACTGCCAAATTCCACACCACCCAAATACTCCAAATGACACTTCTCCATAAGATATTATGGTCCATCAAATCCCCAGCTGAATAAATGCATAATCAATGAATCCTGCACTGTGATTAGGGATAACGACCACTCTCAGGATATATATATATATATCCACATGTCCAGGAAATCAAACTGTGTGGCAAGAAAGACTCGGTTTAATGTATTATTCTCTCCTCTCTTTTAAAGTATGAGCTTTTTATTTCCCTAGTCCCCCGCCAACCAAGTTTGTGTGCATTCTTGTTGCTTCCATCGCTTTACTGCAATTGTTTTTTCTCTCGTCTCTTTTACTAGATAAATGAAAAATGTTTGGGTTATCAAGGGTCCATGCTAACATAACATATTCTTGCCTTTTCCTAATGATTTCATAGTAACCTGGCATACTTCGACATACATCACGTGATGGGATACTCAATACTGACTGATTAAATCAAGATAGTAAAAAAATATTCTTTCTAACAAGGATCACGTTTCCATTCGACAGCCCATTAGCTGCACCTTCAAGTTGAGCCAGATTCTTGCAATGGAGGTCATAAATCCTGTAGCTCATGATTATGCATCAAGCATACGATCTTAAAAGCCACATTCCCATCGCCCACTTGATTAAAAAATAAAATAAACACGAAGATAAATTCTTGCAAATGAGCATTCACGCCCTAATATCTGCTCAAGACTCGTAATTCAGACTTCAATTACATAATAACAAAAGATAATTGATGAGCCCGACCACTTTGAGATACCGATAAACATATGCAATAGAAAGCTCTGCAAGAATTGCACGTTTCTCATTGTAGTTCAATTCAAGATCACAACAATACACACTTGAAACAACAAAAACAAACTAAAAAATTGCTATTAAAGGTCAATTGCTTCACATCTTTCCAAAGACCCAAAAGCAACCACCTTTTCCATTTCCACTAGAAACTTCAAAATTAAGTGGCGCAATTGAGATCCTTACCGAAAAATTCAAGCTTTCGATCGCAGTGGAGGACAGTTCTCTCTATCAAGCAGGACTCAAGCACCAGCTCCACGATGCTAGAGTGAGAGAGAAAACGAGATAGATTGGATCGAGAGATTGTGACTAGGAACCCTGGATAGATCCAATAAAAAAATAAAAAGGAGAGAGGCGATGGAAGAGGAGCGCAGAGAATACAAGAAGGAATTTCGAGTTAAGAGAGGTGAGGGGGGGGGGGGGGGGACACAGCTCGGAGTGGGCATTGGCGATGGGAGACTGATTTGGATTTCCGAACCCGAATCGGGTTTCCAATTTTTTTCCCCGGAGAACAAAGTTTTTAGCAAACCTGCAATTTAGTCCCTCGACTATTTACCATTACTTAACCTGATTCCAAAACTAGAATTGCTTTCAATGTATTTCTCAATGTAACAACATTCCTCGATCGAGTCGCCCGATTCGTTTTCGTTGATGACTTAAAGTATTTGAAACTATGTTTATAAAATATTTTAAAAAAAGTTAAATTTTAAATTTTTATTATACAATAAAAAATAGTATCTTTAGATCATTTTTATATGTTAATATTAAAAATAATTTTTAAAAAATAAAAAATATAATTTTAATATATTTCTAAATAAAAAAATATTTTAAAAAACAATTTCAACCATATTTCAAATAACTTATTCAGTCGGTGCTGATAAATATATTTTTTAACAGAAAAAAAAGTCTATAGCTGTCATGATTTAAACCTTAAGCAAGTTGTGAGAAGTATATTTCTCACAAATTATTTAGTCCTCGAATGCATAGTTTAATTAGACAAATTTTGTTAAGAAAAAGAAAGGGACAGTCTAGAAAAATCATGCTGGCAACATCGGATCAGCCTAGATCGTGGGATATGGTTTGACCTTCATTGCTACAAATTTCACTGCCTCTTGTTACCATCTTTTTGGGCTGTGTACCGCACTCGAAGAAGCATACAAGCATGTTTGGCATTGTAATATTACTGGTTTTTTGCTGAAATTTGAATTTTATTTTTTTTATATTTTAAATACCGGTGGTTTGGTATTTTTGGATCATTTTAATGTGCTGATTTCAAAAATAATTTTTAAAAAATAAAAAAACATTATTTTAATATATTTCAGTATAATAAGCATTTTAAAAAATTACCGTAATTGCACTCACTAACAGGCAGTACTCGAGTCCTCGAAAGGCAAATAGTGCCCGCATAGATGCTGACAAGTACCGGCCCGAAACGCGCTCGAGCAATGAAAAGTCCAAATCACACTCTCGACTAGAAACACAATTAAACACTATTTTTCCGGTAAAAGTATTTAAGAGTTGCAAGTGTGTTTTTAGACAAATAAAATACAATAATTCAATTTATAGCTGGTGACTAACTTAGGCCTGTTTAGAGCGCAGAAGACGATTGCGGTTGTTTTTGAAAATATTTTTTATTTAAAAATATATCAAAATGATATTTTTTTATTTTTAAAAAATTATTTTTGACATCAGCACATCAAAATGATTTAAAAACACCAAAAAATTTCATTTAAAATAAAAAAAAATAAATTTTAAACAAACGGCAGTTGTATCACCGAAACAAATAGGCACTAAGTAAGATGGCTATGTTAAAATCAAAAAAAAAAGCAACAATAACAAAAAAATAAATGAAATTGTACTTTAAGCACTATAAATGAAAAAATCATGAAATTCAATCTTTAAAAATGAAATGTTGAACATTGACTAAAAAATACAAAAAAATAGCAAATAGAAGAACATGAGTTAGGATCGTAAAAAACAAATTCAAAGGGCAACAACAAAATTTCAAATTTGGAGTTAAACTAAAAGGGGAATAAAAACATTAACAAAATAAATAAAAAATATTAGAAACCATGAAAGAAAATACAAACCAACCTATACTAAAATGGAGAATTAAAAACAACAAAACTTTCTATAAATAAAAAATAAGGATAAATAATAAAACACCAATACATGATAAATAAATAAAAATTGACCGTGTATGATTTTTTAAAGCATTTTTCCACATAAAAAAATATTAAATGTAAATTAAGAAATTAATGAACGCATCTAATTACATAAATTACAAACTACATGAGAAAAAAAGCATCAATGATAAATAAAAATTATAATTTAAAAATTTAAGCAATAATGACAGATCAATATATTTAACATCACAATATAGATTATTTATCTAATTATATTTGATGAATATATCTATGAAAAATAATAAAATTTAAAACACACGTTATTCTTATTGAATAAAATGAAAAGATAATTTTTTTTACACAGGGTTGCAATTATTAAAGATATTGTAAATATTATTAAAAAAAGATAATTTCAATTTATATAAAATATAAAATATATTATAGATAAATCCTATTAACCTCGTAAAAAATTAAGTATATTTGATAAAAATTAAAATGTTAATTTTAAAAAATATATAAATAAACCAAAGAAAATCATTGAAAATACATAAATAAAATGAGCTGAACTCTACCTTTATCATTTTTAACGGTGTCCATGGATAAATAAAAATGATCAAGGATGATAGGATTTATAGTCGCGAGTTAAACGGCGTAGGTTTTCTTCTTGAGTGACGTGGTGTTCCTGTGACTTTTGACTGAAAAAAAACATGATTCTTCTGTCGAAGAACGGCAATCGTGGGTCCAGGAATCTGATCCGCGCTGCTGTTTGCCCACGACAGAACTACCGTCGACGTCAGTCGTCATCCACGAGGATATGGCCAGCTACGACCAGCCCTATGTACACTTCTCTACCGTGACATGACTGTGATTATTTGGGAGTGTGATTGCGGTAGCTTTTTAAAGTGCTTATCGTGCTGAAATACATTAAAATGATATTTTTTTTATTTTTTAAAAATCATTTTTGAAATCAGCACATCAAAATGATCTAAAAACACCAAACCGCCGGTCTTTAAAATGTAAAAAAAAAATATTCAAATTTCGGCCAAAAACAGTTCCAATCGCAATGCCAAACGGGGCCTAGATTGGGCTTTGGAGTTATCTATAAAAAATATGAAAATGAAAAACCTTGTATTTTCAATTTATTTATTTGATCATAAATACTTTAAAGTTTTCTTGCATAAAGAGTAAAGCGTTGGAGATTCAAGAAACGGGATTGCTTGTGTAAATTCCGTCGCGCAACAAGGGATGAAGGCACAGGTATGGTTTGGATTTTGTTAGTTTCCTGGATTTATAATGATGCTGGTGCATTATGAAATGAATACTTAGCATGTAATAAAATGATTAGATTACATGAAATCAATTTAATTATTACAAAAAATATATATAAAATGCGTCGATGTATCACCGTATCCCTAGATACAAATCACTGTGGATTTTAACAGTGAAATTACTATTTCGCTTTTTGTTCCTAAGAATCAACTCTCGGTCCCAGAGTATTTTAGACTTTCTTATGCACTTATATGTCATTAGCATATTGTTTCGAGGTGTTTGCGTCTTTTCAAGGTTTTTTAACAGTGAAACTAAATTTTACCCCTAGAAGTAGATAAAAAATGAAGGTCTTGCAATGGTATTTTTAGTTTTTGCATCTGATCGTGAATAGTAAAATAACAACATCACCCTTGGGTGGGACAAAACATAGGGAGCTAATGGTGAGGATATTTTTGGTCTCTCATGTTTGGTGAATAGTAAGACTACTTAAATGCCCTTATAAGCAATAAAAACAGAGGTCTGACGTTGGGGACATGATGGTATTTTCCTGCCAATTTTTTTGTGTTATTATCGTTGAGTCAGGGGTGTTTAAGTAATTTTATATTTTTTCTCAGAGTTATTGTAGACGCGCCGCCAAAATTTTATTGTATGCGCCTTTTAGACAGCGCGTACGTTGTCGTGTGGTGATAAAAAATGTTCGGTCACCGGATGCATCGTCATGTCCTCTTCCAAATGATGGTGCGCGTGATGTTCAGAGAATTGTTAATGATCGGTTTTTCATTTTTCACCCCCTTTCTCTATCTTGTAGTGATAAGATACATGTTGGTCCTCTTTTTTTATACGTGTTTCACATGAGTCATTGATTCTTTTTATTTCTTTATTTTTCCTAATTTCTTATATAGAAGTTTTGATTATTTTTTTCAATTTTAAATGAAATTGATAGTATATGCTATTTTTCATTTCAACCTTTGTCCTTTCGATTATTGGTTTATTTCTTAGTTCTTTAATTTTTTTAGTTTACAAGTTTTCATTTGTTTTATTTTTTATTCTCTAGTTGAAATTGATTATATATATTATTTTTCATCCCGACTCTTATTCTCTTGATTTTTTTGTTTGTTTTAAATCCCTTTAATTTTTTTAGTTTACAAGTTCTCATTTGTTTTATTTTTATCCTCTAGTTGAAATTGATTATATATGTTATTTTTCATCCCGACTCTTATTCTCTTGATTTTTTTGTTTGTTTTAAATCCCTTTAATTTTTTTAGTTTACAAGTTCTCATTTGTTTTATTTTTATCCTCTAGTTAAAATTGATTATATATGTTATTTTTCATCCTGACTCCTATTCTCTTGATTATTTTGTTTTTTTAAATCCCTTTAATTTTTGTAGTCTTAATGTTCTGATTTGTTGCATTTTTGTCCTCTGATTGAAATTAATTATATATTTTGTTTTTCATTTCAGTCATTCTTCTTTCTTTTTTTAATATCTTTTATTTTTTTGGTCTTTCTTGGACAATTTGTTTTCTTATACATATTTATGTATCTATACTTTAGCTTTGATTTTTTCTTTTTTTTTTTATTTTCTTTTTTGTTTTTCATATTATATAATTTTTTTGTGCTCGTAATATTTATTTTGTTTTTTTTCGCTTTTGTTAAAGGTTTTTTTATTCTTTGAGATATTTTTATGGTTTTCATTGTTTACGCAACAACAACAACAATAAGTTTAATGATTGTTTTTTAATTGTTTTTTTGCTTGCTTTTCTATAAAAGTATTTTGCTTTTTTATTCTATGGGGCAATTTAATAATTTTTATTATTTGAGCGATAGTGGCGATGATAATTTTAAGTGCTATAATTATGATAATAATAGTGACGTAACAATGGATTTTCAATGATGTTTTTTCTTTTCTTTTGAAATGTTGAAAATCTACAGCTTATTTTTTTGTTTAATTGTTGTAAGTGTTTACACAAATTTATATATTTATTATTGTGTTTAATTTAAATTATTAATTGAATTGATTCCAATACAGTAAATTCAATTATTAAGGTATCCTAATCTTTTTGCTTTTTTAATAACGATAATAATTTTATGCTGGTGGTTTCATTGAAACTTGTTAAACAAATAAATTTATATCGATTTAAAATTAATATATTTTATTGGAAACTCACGTTTCACAAAAAAAATATACAAATTTATTATTTTTCCCAGATTTATAACATTATAATAAAAAATATCACACTTTTAATATTTTTTCTGTGTTGAAATAATACGGCCCAACCACGGCGAATCACGGGTGCATGACTAGTTTATACCAATAGTGAATCGTTTTAGTGCCCGTTTGGCATTGCGATCCCACTGGCTTTTGGCCGAAATTTGAATTTTTAATTCTATTTTAAAAACCGGCGGTTTGGTGTTTTTAAATTATTTTGATGTGCTGATTTCAAAAATAATTTTTAAAAAATAAAAAAAAATATCATTTTGATGTATTTCGACACGATAAGCATTTTGAAAAGCTACCGCAATCGCATATATTTATCCAGTTATTATATAAAATCTTTGTATTGTAACTCAAGTTGGTTTTTTTGTGCCATTTATTAAAATACTTGTGATAATTTTATAGCTTTTGGGTTCTGCTCACTCTTTTCTGTTTATTTTTATTAAATATTTTTACCTTAAAAAATTCAAATTAATATTTTTAGTGATTTTTTTTAATAATCACGATGTGGTGTTCCCGATAATAACAAAAAAATTAAAAGATTATTTTAGCAAGTTTTTAAATAATTTTTTTCTTAAAAAAAAAACACAATTCACCGTGATCTTTAATATCCCCTTTCATTCACGCCTAATAAGTTGTTTCACGCCTACAATCGAGCTGTTTGGATTAATCACCGGGTTCTTGTACTTGTGTCTACAAAATATCCAATCACTAGTTTTTACATCCAGTGGCGTCACCCAAAAACTATAATTAATGAGACTTGAACCTTGAAATAAACATACTTTTTAAGTTTAATATTTTTAACACTAGACTAACTCCTCAAATCACTCAAAATCAGAGTTGTCAGATGCATTTGTTTCTGTGTTGTACCGCTGTTTAATTAATTTTTTTAATTTTAAATGATTTTTTTTAATTTTTTAAAATTATTTTGATATGCTGATGTCAAAAATAATTTTTAAAAAATAAAAAAAATATCATCTTAATATATTTTTAAATAAAAAATACTTTCAAAAACAACCATTTCCAAACATGAAATCAATATGTCACGTCATTTGTATATCACGGTCACGCGTGATTAAAATACAATTTTTATTTCAAATTGAAAAAAGTTGGATTGGATATTTTGCTATCCATCCAGGACACCAAAATAATAGATTTTGATTTTGATGGGAAGATGTAAAGAAAGAGTCAATATTCAATGACACGTGTCACTTGGCTATTTGGTGCTGTGTAACAAAAAAATGGTTTTTATTATGTTTTAACTTTTAAGTTTCATAGTCACGTTAATCCGCATATGTATGCCTTTCAAATCTTCTACATGTTGTTATTTTTTTCATAAAAATATTAATTTGACATTGACAAAAAATTATTAAAAAAACATTTTTTTTAGTTATACTCAAAACCAAAGTTTTCAGATGCATACTCAACATGTCAGGTGTGTTTGATATTGTTTTTGTTTTTGTGGTTGAGGTTTTAATAAAGCAGTTTTATGAAGAGTATTTTTAACTGCAGTTCATAATAATTTTTGAAGTGTTTGGTTAAAATTGTGATTGAGTTCGGGGTTAATGAAAAACAGTTTCATGTGTTTGGTTATCAGGCTTTTCATATTGCTTTTAACTTGTGAAATTACTTTAAATGACATACACGCACACGCACATATATAATCATAATTTCATAATGTAATTAATAATTTAAGTATATTGGACACTTCTTTATATTCTCTCATCAAACTACTTGTAATTCCATCACAAACTAAATTCATGCGTGAAGGCCCCCGCAATCCCTGACTATTTGATCGAGGAACAACATCTAATAAAATATCATATGAAATAAAATTAGGATTACGAGTTAAAAGTTATATTATGATAACTTTTAATATATTTATTTATATTTTAATTAATTTTTTAGATTTTTACATTATTTTAATATTTAAAAAATATAACCCTATATTATTTCCACTCCCCCCACCAGACCCTCCCCTCTCTCAACTTCTCCATCTAAAATCACCCCCACCCCTCCCCTCCCTCGGCATACCAAACCCCCCCTTCCCTTCTCTAAACTTCTCTAGGAAGACCTTTCCCCCCTCTTCTTTCCACGCCCCTCCTTCCCCTCTCTAAACTTCTCCAGTAGATTCTCTTCAACGGGTTTTTGTGAGGATGCATGGAAATGGCAAAGACGGGGCACAATATTAACAGTTTGAGAAGCAGTAAAAACATGAGTTTTTTGTTTCTTCAAAAAAGCAGTTTATATCAATATTTTTGATGGGATCCACAATAAATTAAATGCCTTTTGTTGTTATCAAACACTTGTGAATCTATTTTTGGTTGAATCGGCGTTTCAATCGCAATACCAAACGGCTTCGTCATGTCATTTGCATATCACAATTGCATATAATGAAAATAAAATTTTATTTCAAAATGATTTTTTTATAGATATTTTGCTATTCATGACTTCAAATTAATAGATCTTGATATTGAAGGTAAAATTCAAAGAAAAAAATTATTTGTCTATTTATATAATGTCACATTGACTTTTGGTGTTGTGTAACATAAATGATTTTTATTATCTTTTTTAGTTTAATAGTTGTGTTAATATGCATATATATGCCTTTTAAATCTATAATATATTGGTGTAAAACAATGTTATTTTTCTTAGAAATATCAATTTGATATTGACATAAATTTTTAAAAAAACAATATTTTTTTGTAGTTTTTTTTCCTTCAAACTTGTTATTTAAATTTATCATAAATAAGATTGGAACTTTTATTGAATATATAAAAAATATTATTTATAATTTAAGATCTAATTGTATCTTAAATATAAATCACTTCAACCTTTTTAGCAAATATAATAAAAATAATTAATACTTTAAAAATAATAATCATATACCCATAATATGTCCATCAACGTCACACAATGTTAGAGAATTATATGAATCATATTCTAGAATCTCATTTCATAACTTAAACTCAACTTAAGTTTTTATGTGAGATGATCCATTAACATGATATCAGAATCTTATTGACCCAGTAGTTATAAGTTCGAATCTCACTATCTTCATTCTATTTGATAAAAATTAAATACATGATAGTATGGATATGCATACAAATTTTAAGACTAATTTTTTTTATTTAAAAGTATATGCCAAAAAATAATATAAATAATATTTTAAAATTTTGAAAATATTTACGTAACAAATATAACAATCACATCCAAAATCTTATGCATGTGTCTTATCACATAAAAGACAGATAAGAGATATCCGGTTTTATTCATAGAAAAAAATCATGTCCTCGATCGTATTCCGATTGTTTCAACATGTTTTATTCACAAGTAGTAACTAAACGCCAAACTGATAATTCCGTGAACACATCACACCAGGTCCCACCAGTACAATCAAAGTCCCTCAGGAAACATCCAGCCATCCTCTATCACTCATGTTAAGGGTGCTTAATATTTATTTTTAAAAATATTTTTTATTTTAAAATAATATTTTTTTAAAAATTAGTTTTATTAACAGCATATTAAAATAATTTTAAAATAAAAAAATCAAAAACTTTTAAAATATAAAATATATCTGCTAAATACTATTATCATTTCAAAAATCCTTCTTTTTTTAATATTAATTCATTATATAAAAAACAGATTTTTTTCCTAAATACACAACTTATGTATATAATTTTATTTTTTATACACTTTCCCCTACGCGGGTGGATAATTGCAGTCTAATTGTTTTTTTTTTAAATAAAGATTTATTTAGTTTAAAATATTATTTTTTAATATTTTTAAATTATCTTATGTGATTATATTAAAAATATATATTTTTTAAATTAAAAAAATATTATTTTAATATATTAATTTTTTCTTAAAGCCGCATTCCTGATATGCCAATTTACCGATTCCGATTCGCCCTACCTTTATCTACGTCTTCCAACTTCACGGGCAACCGGAAAGGCCGCCACATTTTCACATTCCCAAAATACACTCATCACCCCCACATTATTTCCCACTACGCCCACTACTTAACAGAGCTCACACGTTACCCGAGTAAAATATCAACCTTGCTAGAAAATCATCTGTACAATGGTGGAGCCGGTGAACAACGAGAACGAGGAGGAGCTTTCACTGTTGTCTCCTAATAGAAACGGTGACGAGTCGTGGCGGTTAAACTTCGACTGTTATCAGTTATCACCAGAACACAAAGAGAAAAAACCGCCTCGTGGAATCCATGATTGCTATGGAGTTTTAGGTAATTCCAAAAAAGATACGGTCAATTTTTGTGTCAATTAGCTTTATTAATGTAACAATGAACTGCTATGCTCGCCCTGTTTAATCTTCTTTGAAAGTGATGTACTTATTTTATTGTTTTTAAAAGGTCCCGTTGTTCTTTTTCCTTATCTGGGAATTGAATTAAAGCGTTGATTTTTTTTTTCCTTTCCAGTTAGGCTTTTATGTATCTCTTTTTTCCGTGTCACAAACAATTTGCTTGTCTATTTTCTGGGATTTGTTTTGAATATTTCTGTCTAATGAAGTTGGCAGCTAAGTGTTTGGCCTTAGCTGTGTGAATTCACTATGAACGCAGCAGAGGTTGGTATGGAACCCAAAATTTGATGGGTTGGTGTTTGTCTGGCAAGATTTTATTTTTATTCAAGGGAGATCTGAGCCCTCTTGGGCGCTAATATAGAGTTAGCTGTGGTCTTGCTAAATCTCGAGCTTATCAATTCATTTCCCATCGTTACAAGTGTGTGTGGGCGTGTGTAATTGGAGAGTTTAGAAAAAACTAATCTGGGCTGTTTCGTATTTTTTTTTTAATGCATATACATGCATGTTATATTCCTTTTCCACTTCTAGCCTGTTTAATACTATAATAGTTAAAAAATGATTGGATATGTTGGATTGAATTGATGAAGAACTAATCAAAGTTTATTGGCAAGAGTTTATTTTAGTTATACTTGCTTCTATACCACCCTTATTTAAATATGTGGGTAGATACAAGTTAGGTTGATAATTTCATGAACTAGAGTCAATGGTTTCAAAAAGCTTTGGCAAAGCCCTTCTGTTCATGATAAGTATTTGTGCTCTGGATAATGGTATATTGCATGAGATAGAGAATGGACGATTCATGTCTTAGTTTTTTTGCTTGATGGCTTTAGGTCCTGAAGATGATGTAGCTGAGTACTATCAGCAGCAGGTGGAGATGCTCGAGGGCTTTAATGAGATGGATGCTTTGGCTGAACATGGATTTATTCCAAAATTGTCAGAGGTTTGTGTTGGCTTTGTTCCTATGGTTCAGGGCGTGACTGATGGTTTAAGCTGAAATTGCTGCTGCTGTTGTTGCAGGAAGAGAAGGAGAAATTGGCTAGAAGTGAGACCTTTGCGATTAGAATATCAAATTTTGCAAATATGGTTCTTTTTTCTGCTAAGGTTTATGCATCTGTCAGAAGCGGTTCATTAGCCATCATTGCATCCACGTTGGACTCTCTTCTTGATCTTCTGTCTGGCTTTATCCTGTGGTTTACTGCATTCTCTATGCAAACACCAAACCCTTATCAGTATCCCATTGGAAAGAAACGCATGCAGCCATTGGTCAGTCCTCTATAAACAATGCTCAAGATTTTGGGTTGAATTTTCTAATACAAATGCAATAAACTTTCATGATCTTAATGCTGTTTTGTTGCAAAGTTTTTCCTGTTTTTCCATTTTATTATTGTTATTATTATCTGTTGTGAGTGTTGATATGAAAAAAGTGTGATGAAATAATAAATTTCTTCAACTTTCATATGCAGGGAATTCTTGTTTTTGCCTCTGTCATGGCAACTTTAGGATTGCAGATTATATTGGAATCAGTACGCACATTGCTCTCGGATGTAAGTGCAATTCATTGAAATTTACAATTTCTGAATGTTTTCAGTTAAATAGCACCACACTTTCATTGAGAAGGTAGGAACTACTGGGTGTACTTCTAAGGATTGTGCATGATCATATCTCACATTTCTTCTACCGCTCATCCCAGGAGAATGACTTTAATTTGAGCAAGGAGCAAGAACGCTGGGTTGCGGGCATTATGTTATCCGTGACCTTGGTAAAACTTGTGCTGATGATTTACTGCCGCTCCTTTACTAATGAGATCGTCAGAGCTTATGCCCAGGATCACTTTTTTGATGTTATTACTAATATCATTGGCCTAATTGCTGCACTTATGGCTAATTACATGGAAGAATGGTTGGATCCTGTTGGTGCAATAATTGTAAGTGATGTCTCGCTTTCTCTCTCCCCTGCCTGTTGTTTCTAATATCATTGGGGTAGCTCAATTCAATTTGAATACAGCATTAGTATTTTACATGATGGAGTTACCAATAAGAACTTACAATAGGGTTATGTAGAATAGTTAAACCTGTCTATACAGAGTCATTATGGTGCTTGCATTGCAATCCGAGTTTTGATTCTTTGGCAATGCACCTGAATCTATCACTTAAAATTAAGCTATTTATTGGATCTTGAGATATCCTGCTCTTACAACTGGGGATAACATTATAGATGAGTGCATCTATCTGAACTTTGCTGCTTTATTCTGTTTCTATTGACTCGCCCCCTTTGCACTTCTTAAGCAACAGGGCATACAAATAGACTGCATCCAGATTTAGAGCTCATAGATGCAGACTTGAATCTTTCAATTTGCTAGTCTTGTATTAAAGATCAATTTAGTGTTAAGAAAACTTATTTTTTAACTTGCTCCAGCTGATCGAGCTTAATAAATGTGTTTGATATTGGCACAGCTAGCCTTGTACACCATTCGCACATGGTCAATGACTGTGTTGGAGAACGTGAATTCTCTTGTTGGGAAATCCGCTACACCATATTATCTACAAAAGCTCACGTACCTTTGCTGGAACCATCACGAGGCCATTAGACACATTGATACGGTTCGGGCTTACACCTTTGGTTCTCACTACTTTGTCGAGGTTGACATAGTCCTGCCTTCGAGCATGCCCTTGCAGGAGGCTCATGACATTGGAGAATCTTTGCAGGAGAAGCTCGAATCACTGCCAGAGATTGAGCGTGCCTTTGTCCACCTTGATTATGAATACACCCACAAACCTGAGCACGCACAGTCACACTCATAGTGGCAAGTGAATATGGTCTCATCAGTACCATGTTGTGGTTAGTATTTTCCGTTTCCTTCTACCACGATCCACTGCGTGTATCCATGCAAAGCTAATCCATATGGAGGAAAGTAATTGGTGACAGGGTTGTTTGCAAGATGATTGGTTAATTAGTAGTATATTCCTCGGCCCCAAGGGTTTTCAAATTGGGAAAACTTCTAAGCTCTTAAATTTGGGAGAATATAGACAAGTGTAATACTGCTGTTTAGGGCAAAGTTCTCTATCTGAGAATCAAGGATTTGTACGGTATATCCAGTCGGCCTACTTTATTCATGTGCCGATCATTATGTGGACGAATGACCTGTTTCTAAAGTTAAATGGAAAATGAGGTTCACCTATTAGCCAAGTGTGGATTCCTTACAGAACATGTTGGCTACTGTCTTGTCAACTCTGAATTCCTTTCTTAATCAAAATCTGGTCCAAGAAATATTCTTTGTTGTTGTGAAAATTATGATCCCTCCATCTGATGGTATCATGGGCTACTTGCTGAATTGATTTTGTTTTCCTTCGACAGTCTATCGTTGCTGCATGAGCAAGAGTGGCATTCCCACCTATCATCCTCCTATCCTATTCTCTTGGTTTTACAAGTGTCTGTAGCATTAGAGTGCTCATTTTAAGTTGTTCTTTTCTGATCTTTACCACTCAAATTGAAAAAAATTATTTTTTTTACATAATCTACTTAAGTACTATATCAGTGATGAATAGTACATGACCAGACAGTGAAAATCCCGTTCTTTTAGATGTTTTTCTTGAAGTTTTTCGTGATTGACAATCCGAGCAAGTTCAAGAAAAACAAACTAGTATGATATCAGCTCCAGATACAACGCCTGCTTTTTTTCAAGAGCACGTGTCGCTGTCCATGGTGCCACGTTGGATGCCAGCCACTATTAAACCGCAGGCAAAACTTTTCACTGAATGGCGTAGTGAAGCATCCACAGCACTTTCACAGCATGTACACGTACAGTGCATGAAAAGTTACCTTTCAAAAATACATATTTTTTAAAAATATTTTTCATTTTTCATTTTAAATTAATTTTTTTTATGTGTTTTGAAATCATTTGTACTTGCTAATGTTAAAAATGATATTTAAAATAAATAAATTATTTTAATGTATTATTGAATGAAAAATATTTTTAAAATCAATATTAACCACATTTACAAACAATCACTATGTACCTCCATCATGTTTTTCCAATGTATTTTATTGTTTGTCATTGTGTTTTAAAAATGTTCTTGATTTTTTTTTAATTTTTTTAATTATTTTTATATACTGAAGTTATTTTTTTTAAATATCATTTTTAAATATTTTTTAAAACATTTTAAAAACACAATATCAACAATTACTAATAACAAGTACACGACTTTGGATGCAGTTGCTCGGGCGGAGATGATGGGCCAGTACGTTAGGGCTTCGAGACAGAGGAAAGATTTATTGATGGGTGGTAGGCCTACATCGCTGGACACTTGGACTTTTGTGCGCTAAACTCTCTACAAATGAGCCCACGACTAATTAATATGTTGTATGTTTACTGGGCCACAGAGCGAAATAACGATGACTTTTAATAAGGTCAAATATTCAAGATGTAGGTATTCAAATCTGATTCGTCATGCTCTCTCTCCTCCATGCACCTTCCTCCTATCACGGCCTTGTACACCAGTGAATCTCCTATCACGTTAGCGACTGGAATTTCAATTATTATTTTTTGAATCATTTTAATATATTAATATAAAAAATAAATTTTAAAAATAAAAAAATGTTATTTAATATGTTTAAAAAAACATTTTAAAATCACCCGGAATGCCAAAAGTACACCAATTTTTTTTCTCTCCTCCATGTAATCACAATTCACAACTATCCTTCCGCGCCACAGACTGAAAAACGATAGACCTGCCAACTCCCTTCCTCTCCTCATTTTTATTATCTGATGCACCGCCGGTGCGCATGGAGATAACCTACGCCTCTTCAAGCTTTCGTGATCTACGCACAATCTCTGCCTCCTCCTCCTCCTCACTCGGATCCTCCATGCCGAACCGACCAGTCAAAACCATTCCTCTTCAACTCCCAGACACGACGTCCTCCTCCTCCACTCCCTTGGCTCAGGCCATGTTTTCGAGATGGACCACCAAAATAAAACGAACCACTCCTTCTCAATGGATCGATACCTTTCTTCCTTGTTGCCGTTGGATTAGAACTTATAAATGGCGCGAGTATTTGCAGCCTGATCTCATGGCCGGTCTGACCGTCGGTGTCATGCTCATTCCCCAGGTAATTCTACTTCCTCTCTGGCGACAAAAAAACCATTACATAATAGAATATCATGATCAATATTAGCTTTTGACAACCCTTGCATTTTTAGTGTTTTTGAAGGAAAATGAAAGAAAAGAGAGGAAAATCTGCGAGTCTACAGTCTCTCAAAGCTGACTGACTCAAAATCAGCTAATTTTGATTTCCTTTCCTTTCTTTTTAATCATCGTTTACTGAGATGTGGTAACATTAAAATCATGCTTTATTTTTTCCTTTAATCTTCTTGTACTTTCTCGGTAACCAAACAGAGTTTTACGTGCATGACTCTGCTTTCTTTGATTATGGTTATGGTTGTTGTGGAGGCATTTACTCAACTGAGATTGATTGGATTGCAACCTTTTCAAGCTATATTACTGAAAATCCCCCCCAAATCACTCCCCGAAAAATATCCACCGTTGAATCTGGGACCCACCAGTGGGACCCACTCATTCAATGGATGGGATTTTCCTGGAAATGATTTCGGGACGAATTCTTTAGTTAAATCATCACCACTTTGTCAATAATTAACTATTTTTATGATTTTGATATATATATATAATCTTTGCTTTTTAACTGCTCTCGATTATATATTTCTATGGTTGGTTTGTTAAGAAAAATGCACTCTAAGGAATCAGATTTGGAATAAATAGGGGTTTTACAGCTGTGTTGACCGAATAAATTGATGATAGGATTTCCTGTTTTAGATGAGGTTGTGTTTGGTTGCTTGGAAATGATCTCTTGAATGCGAAAGTTCAATTTGCCTGCAACCGAACACATTTTTTTTTTTTTATTATTATTTTGCTCTGGTTTTACTTTCTTTATGGAGTTTGATGTTGGCACCCTAAACGTTATATTTTTTCTTACTGCTAGCGTTACTAATTATTTAGTGATTTTGTTACTACAGATGTCATTTTATGTACATGAGTTGGGATTATTGATTTTTTCTTGTTGTAAATGAACAGGCAATGTCATACGCAAAATTAGCTGGACTGCATCCGATTTATGGACTGTGTAAGTTACCAGAAGATCATAATTGTTGTAAATCTTACTTTTTTAGATGAGATTTGTGTTGAAATATTGTCATGAATGTTTAGTGACAGGATTCAGAAATTCCCTTTAATAGCATAATTCTTGCAGTGCTTGACAGAAAAATACTGTGTCAGAGTTTTATGGTATAAAAATATGATAAATAATTAATTTAAAATTTATTTTGATTATATTTAGCCTTAAGTTTAGGAGAGTCAGCACCTTACAGATGAAATTTCATCTAATCATGACAGCACCTATCATCTTCTGAACTGATATCACTGTTTGATTAGCTTAATATATATATATATCGTGCTTTGATGTATTGTTTTTGTGCTCTTCACTTCACCTCACTCTACCATCATATCCTTATTTACTCTAGAATGACTCTGTTTGTTTTGCAAGGTAGACACTGGTTTTATACCAATTTTTGTGTATGCCATATTTGGGTCATCTCGTCAACTTGCAATTGGTCCAGTGGCATTGGTTTCTCTGCTAGTGTCTAATGTTTTGGGTGGACTCCATTTATCTGACGCGTTATATACAGAACTTGCGATTTTATTAGCATTTATGGTTGGAATAATGGAATGTATAATGGCACTTTTGAGGTACTACATTCACTGTATATAGTTAAAAAATGCTCTTGGATTTTTCGTTTATTAAGTTATGCATAGATCTCCTTTGAAGATATTTTATGATTTCATTGGCTTAAAGTGTTATAATTGATTAATGCATATATTCCTCTTCACTGTAGGCTTGGATGGCTTATCCGCTTCATCAGCCACTCTGTGATTTCTGGCTTCACAACTGCCTCAGCCATTGTCATTGCACTATCCCAAGCAAAGTATTTCTTGGGGTATGATATTGTACGGAGTAGCAAGATTGTGCCATTGATTAAAAGCATAATATCTGGAGCACATAAGGTAGGTTTATTCAAGAGGAGAGAAAATTGTCTGCAATCTGTTATTCGTGGCTTGTTAAATAAAGAGAACAACAGTACATATTTTCGGTTTATGAAGAGCTTATCCAAAAAGGGTTCTGGCCTGATGATTAAATTATGTGACATGGATGATGGTAATTGTTTGCATCTAGTCATATTGGTAATATTATGCTCCTGAACTTTATTGGGTTGAATTCCCGGCTACTACCACTCTTCAATCACTGATTTTATGGTTATTTGGTGGCTGATAACCAGAACTTCATGTAATAAGATTTTTAAATACTTGAGTGTATGCACTTGAAAGTTCTTTATCATTTATTTTAGTCCTTTTATTTACTGTGGTTTAAGAATCAACTACCAGTGATCATTAAATTTATAATCTAATCTTCCTTTTTACCGTGTCATGTCAATAACCACAACTCATCAATACCTTTCTTTAATAACAGGTGATGTTTTCCTTTTGTAGTTCTCCTGGCCTCCTTTTGTGATGGGATCTTGCATCCTTGCAATACTGTTGGTCATGAAGCATTTGGTATGTAATCACTTCAGATTTTGGTGGTAATGGTAAGAAGTGTCTTTTCATAGATCTCTGTTATGACTTTGATTTTTTATGTTAAGGGAAAATCAAGGAAGCAGTTCAGGTTCCTACGACCAGCAGGTCCACTTTCAGCGGTCGTTTTGGGTACAGTGTTTGTGAAAATTTTTCATCCATCCTCAATTTCTTTGGTGAGAATGACATATCAAACACTGTAAAACAATTTGTTTCATATATAGGAATAAATCCATTGATCCCCTGTGCCCTGTTGAGATGAGGCAACTCGTATGCTTAGAACTCTCTAAAGTCCATGCTCTTTTCTAAGAAGTGATTGTTTATGCTGCTCTGTTTTTTTCGTTTTTCTTATGAGCATTTTGCTATTTGGTGGCCAACATTTTGCGTTGCGAGAACAATTAATTTTATGCGTTTTATGTGACTTCTTACCCTAATTTCATTACATAATCACAAAATGTAGAAAAGAAACATCTCAGCTTTGACTTTGGAACTCTACTTACGTGTCTGGACTTTGATTGATTCAAATGTGCAGGGCATTTGCTTGCTACCAATCTTAGCTACATGCCCCATTTGATATATGCTAGTACTGGACTCTCCTAAACCTTAAACATCTTAGAAACTCTGTTTTATTTCCATGGACCACAATCAAATCCTGTTATTTTTTGCAAATATGCCATTTTACCAGCATAATATTTGTTTCATCACTCCAACCAAGAATAACTGTTATAGATTTAGGATACTTGCTATTCCAGTGTGTTTGAATTCACTGCTATAAGAATCTAATTTGAGTGAACATTCCATATGTTCTACCTATTATCTTTTTAAATTACCAAGGACCTAATTTTGCACGTAATAGTAGTTTTGCATTTTAAGGAGGATGTAATACAAAGTGGAGGAAAGCAATACCGGAGAAGTTGGTTTTCCTGCCTCATAATGTCATTCCTGTCCTGTCACAGAGCTGACACTATTATTTATCTTGTTGAAAAAACCTTTGGATTTCATTTAAACTTTCATGGTCACATGTGTTATTGATTAATGTTTCTTTCAAGTGTTTGCTTTTTTAGTGAATATCATATTTCCATTTTCAATTTAGACAAATCATAACACAGCTGACAGAGACTTAAAAAATGGTCTTTAGGTTGGAGAGATACCCGAGGGACTTCCAAGCTTCTCTATTCCAAAAAACTTTGAGTATGCGAAGTCTTTAATCCCGACAGCAATGCTTATTACTGGGGTAGCCATATTGGTAAGAGAAGTTCTAAGGATCACCTGCTCGCAACATTGCTTTCTAAATTTGAGTTGTTCGGTGTCCAATCAAATTAATCTTTGAAATTTAGGAATCTGTTGGGATCGCTAAAGCTTTGGCAGCAAAAAATGGGTACGAGGTGGATTCAAGTCAAGAGGTATGTTTCTGAAAAGGAAGGTGCTAGTGCCTAATGATGTGGCATCTTGTTTTTTGAGGATGAATGTTGCATACTAGATGCCTCTGATCTCACCATCAATATAGGATAATCCTGCTTGTTACCAGTTTATATCTGTGTTATTTGATTTCCTTTTCGGCTGTGCAAATAATAAATAAGAGGACTCATCCAAAATTATTTACTGGTTCTCTATTCATGGTCTACAATCTAGTGTAACAAAATGAAATTTTGACTTTATTTATCTTTCAACAGTTGTTCGGTCTTGGTTTGGCCAATATCTTGGGCTCATTCTTTTCAGCATACCCTTCAACAGGTGGGATTTCTGGGATGTGAGAAAAGGTCCTGATCATGGATTTTGATCTAGATATTCTGTTTTATCCTTCACTCCTTTCTTCCTGGAATTTGCAATAAAATGATAAGCTTTTTTTTTCTTCATAATATGTAGGCTCCTTTTCTAGGTCAGCTGTAAATAATGACAGTGGGGCCAAAACTGGCCTATCGGGAATTGTAGCTGGAACTGTTATGGGTTGTTCTCTTCTATTCTTGACCCCGCTATTCGAAAACATACCGCAGGTTTATTTCTATGGCCCCGCTGCTGCCTTAGTTTGCAATATAAACGTTGTGAAGAACTGTAGAGAAAGAGGTTGTTTGTACAGTATCCTGTCATGTCTATCGATAAATTTTGACTCGAAGTGCTTTGCAATACCAATATATGATGCAATTCATGTTGTAGAGAGTGTTTTGACATATGTGATGGTGCCAAGTAAATCATGGTTCAATGTTTTTATTCCTGTCTACTGTATCATAATCATCATGCTGATTGAGGAGCCTGAATATTCTCTCTCAAATGCTAATGGAGGATTTTGTGGTTTCTACTCTTTGCAGTGTGCACTAGCTGCAATAGTGATATCCGCTGTGATGGGCCTGGTAAGCATGCTAGAATCACAATCTGAGGAGTTGACCGCAGATTCTGTTTCACATCTATGCCTTCCAAGTTTTGGGCTTAATTTGGTACATAAGGAACTAGACCCCCCCCAAAGCTTGAGCCTTGCTAAAAAAATATAATAGATGGGTATTACATGACTGTCAGCCTATTCACATTCAGATTTTGCATCGCATGCGACATTGAAGTTTTGGAGACTGTTGTACTTTCTTATTTAACAGTACGCAAACATTGTTTCTAAAAGGTTAAGATACTTTTTTCTCAAACAAACAAAAAAAAACCACTAAGAATTTCTACTATAACTGCATGTTTTTTTATAATTTTTTGTGGCTCTAAATCTACCTTTTACCTTTTTTTGTCTGTGAAAGCAACATACCGTGTAACAATGCATTGATATGAAGCTTTGAAAGATGCAACTGATTCTTGAACATCTGAAATCATCAGTCTGTATTGGCTTTCCAAGCAAGATCATGTATCAGTAGAAGTTGACCAAATGAATGATATAAGAGCACAAATCCTATTAACTTGAGCTCCTTAGTTATCCAAAGGCGAATTGTACTGATCACTGCCTTGTTCAGATTGTGCTTAGATTATATTATATATTTAATTTTGTTTTCTGGGTGTCTATCATTTCAGGTGGATTATAATGAAGCTATCTTCTTATGGCATGTAGATAAGAAAGATTTTGTTCTTTGGATCATTACCAGTACCACAACACTGTTCCTTGGCATTGAGATTGGTGTCCTTGTTGGGGTGAGCATTTAAAGAAGTGATTTTAAGCATGATGGGATTTGGATAGAACGTATAAGATTTATGCACCACTTATCTGAAGTCTACAAATGATCCATGTCAACTGCCTTCTCAGCTTATTTATAAGATGCTGAATCTATCAACCTTTTTTTTTTATTTGTTCAAGTGTAAAAGTTTGACATGATATTCTTGCCAAGTCCTTTTAGATCCCCGGTTTGACATAACTTCATGCAATTGGTTGACAATCCTTTACCGTGGTTGTATAAATTGTGCGTATGATGCATGGAAGCCACTGGCTTGCTGGAAGAAGCATTTTTTACTCTAAATTGGTTTTGAAACTGCAGGTTGGGGTTTCACTTGCTTTTGTTATCCACGAATCAGCAAATCCACACATTGGTAAGTAGGACTTGTTGCATCGAAGTGTTTATGCATCTAAATAATAGGTTTAATCACTCTCTGAACCCAAGTTGATCGCTATTATCTGCACTACGCATAATCATTATTATGATCTGTCCTTTGCTTCAGCATCTCAACTATGGCAATGATGATTATCTACATCTTCCTTATGGCTGCACTTGATTTCTTTCTTCCGGATTTAACTTCTAAAATATCAGAGCTTCCAAATATCTCTTTTTTATCCTCATAAAATGATCGGTTTTTGCGGGGCTTGGTGACTGGAAGTAAAGTTTGCAAGCTTCAAATCACTTCAGTTTTTGTTGAGAATCATATTATATTGATTCTTATTGTAGATATAGTTTAAGTACACATTTAATCATTACAATTTGGTGGTGTACACTGCAGCTGTCTTGGGACGACTTCCAGGCACCACTATTTACAGAAATATTCAACAATATCCAGAAGCATACACTTACAATGGAATTGTGATTGTTCGCATTGATGCACCTATCTATTTTGCTAACATAAGTTACATAAAAGACAGGTGAAATTTTGTGTTTCCCTAAATTAATCCAACCCAGGATTGCAAGTTCTTTGGATTTTAGGTTATTGAGATTTCTCTTGTCAGTTTGCGGGAATATGAAGCTGGTGTTGACAAATCTGCCAGACATGGGCCAGATGTCGAAAGGATTCATTTTGTGATTTTAGAGATGTCACGTAAGTCTTACTTGTCCTACTCGGGTTTGTAGGTCAACCTAGAACATATATTATGCATCTTCATTTTGCCATGTTCGCTAATGAAGCGGTGAAATTAAGGTTCATTAAACGATCTGGATGCTTATATTCCAAATGTTTTATTGTCTTGTAGCCATCACGTATATAGACTCCAGTGCTGTTCAAGCTTTGAAAGACTTGCACCAGGAGTACAAATCACGGGATATTGAGGTTGAGTGTCTCTGTTTTGGTGGAAGTCACACTTGATACAAAAGATCTTCTTTTTACACAGAGACACAAGTATGATCTCAACTTTCTATTGGGTTCTGTTGCAGATCTGTATTTCCAACCCAAACCAAGATGTTCTGCTGACCTTAACAAAAGCTGGTATTGTGGAGCTCATTGGCAAGGAGTGGCACTTCGTGAGAGTACACGATGCCGTTCAAGTTTGCCTTCAACATGTTCAGAGCTTAAACCAAACTCCTAGGAACCCAGATTCATTTGGCGAGGATAAACAAGATTTCTTCCAGAGGTTATCGAAGCAGAGAGAAGAGGATTTATCAATTGCAGAGCTAGAGTCAGGTGATAAAAAAACATCAGGTCCCAAGTTTACAGAGCCGCACTTGGAACCATTGCTGTCTCGAAAGTCTTGAAACTTGCTCGATTACTTTTATGAACACATGTTGCTGATTTTTCGAGGCAGGGCGTATATAGATTATTTGCATGTAAATCAATCATCGATTACAAGGTTCGATTGTTTGCAAGGCTCTATTGTTGTAAAACGCAGTGTAGAGTGTACATTGTGATGTTTTCTTTCTTCAACGGACCACGCTCTGTATTGAATAAAACAACTGGTCGATGAACAGCCAGTCTTTGCTTGCAGAAATGAGTTGAATCAAGCTGTCCGACGTGACAATGCTACCCAGTTCCATTCTCTTTCTGCTCATCAAATGCACCACGCTGTACTATCAGCTGTAAAACTGTCCGCCGGTTGCCCCGCCCGCCCTCGGATTCTACTTCAGGAGTAGTTGTCCGCCCTTCGGTGCACGCGTAGCGGAGGGAAGTAGCTGATGGGATACCCTTTTTAAGTTGTCCCGCACCGAAAGATTGACAAGCCATGTGAAAGCGAGGCGCAATAAATAATCTTTTGATACGTGCCTTTCGATCGAAGGAGCAAGGGAGATGCCTTCCTTTAACGGTGAAAGTTTTGTTCAGGAACTGAAAAGGCAAGGCTAAAAATAATATGACTATTTTTTAAAAAAAGGGTTGCCATTTTCGTTGTAATCCGAGGCGAAAGTGGTCCTTCGACCCATAACTACATAACTATCTTAGAATCGACGAGGAATTAAAAGCGTTAATGCTAGTAGAAGAAGTTGACGGCCTTGTCTGCAATTGTCGAATCGAAGGTTAATACACTCCACAGATGGTTTTTGTTTTTGAATGCGCGATCATCGTACGTACGATGTGGATTGCTCATGCTTCCATTTTCTCCTGTGATACATCAGCAAATGGGGGTCTTTTTTATCCATCGATTTGGGTTTGTGGCTTTAAAGTGTAATTAACCTCCGGCAGTAAGGATTAGTGGGTCCCAAATATTACCGACGTCTATTGCAAACCAATCTGTACCCGCCACATCATCAAGCTCAATCTACAATTATATCAATGGAAATCTCAATGCGATTGGAGTCGACCAGATCTCCAACTATATCCGACATTCGTGTTGGTAGTGCAATGAGGGAATCCTTAGCAAACAAGGAACGCTGACAACTCCGGGCTGGCGTAGTCTTCGAGGTGCTTGCTAAAATATCTACGGGATAAACTCGGTTCAAGTTCCAACTAAATATAGTTATATAATAAATATAGGTATCAAACCTGGCTCAATTGATAAATCAACTTGAGGATTCGTATAACATGAATAGAACCCGGTTGGGTCTATCTCCAAGTTTTTATTTTTATTTTCAAGATGTAGAGCTAGCACAAATTGATTTAGCAAACCTTCGGATCTTGGATCGAGAATCCGGCTCGGTTTTCATAGCCATCCTTTTAAATATAACATAACTTGAATTGGTTATTATTAAAATCCAACTTTTTTTGATTAACAGGATGTACGAGATAATTTGTGTGCTAACTCAACTAATATTATAAGTCTTAAAAGTAATAACGATATAAATTTTCAATGATTATTATATTAATAGCTATAAAACTCAGAACTCGAGACTACAATAACAAACCGCTTAAATTACAAACTCTTACCGATGGCCACCAACCAGTTTCTAAAATCTGAACTTTTGATTAACATAAAGTTATTGTATCTGCGTTTAACAAAGACAGAACGGAGGATGCATCGAAAACCAAAACACTAGTCCATTATGTTACACGACAAACTGTAATCTATCCCCAACTCTTGTGTATACTCAATAACCCATGCATATAATCAAAAGAATTGCTTTTGAAGCTTGCTTACAGAAAGCTGATCGTTTCGAGTGATAAATCAAGCAGGTAAAAACAATCGTGTTTCCTGTAGAAAAACACTCACTTGGAGCTAATAATTCCTTGTATATTGAGTGCTCAGAATCATTTTAATCGTTCATATTTCCTGTGATTGTACACTCACAGCTGCGTCTGGAGCTAGTATACCTTGTATAGTGAGTACTGTTCAGTAGCATTATAATCATTCATATTTCCTGTGATTGTACACTCACAGCTGAGTTGACGCAGTCGTGACCAGAAACAATTTCCTTTTAACTGACATGGAAAATGACATTATTCAACGAGTCACCAGCATCACAAGAATCTCACGAGGGTACTTCCAAGATTAGGCTTGTTCTTTCCTCTGTCTTCTCGTACGTACCCCTCGATGATAATGCTGAAGAAGTGGCTTAGCTAGCTTGGCATTAATGAAGTTATCCTTGGTATTAATGCCTCCAGTCTCATCATTGATCTGATTTGAAGGTGGTTTGAGAGAAGAATATCTGGGCAGTACTCTTCCGCATAACCATGTTTTAAGTCCAGCTGACTGCGTTTTCCACTTTCCTTTTTAACGTGACTGGATTGTCAAATCTATGACATAGATTGATGAATTGAATACACACAGACATGTTTACGTAAAGCCAGCCTGCTGCAGGACTCGTTGCCGTACGTCTTCCTGTGCTGTGTGAGAGAAAATATGCACGGGACATTGCTGAGGAAGATGACATGCACGCATTTATCATTCGAAATCTGGATAATAAATAAAAAATATAAAACAGCTATTTTGAAAAAGGTGCATGCACATGCACACCAAGACTATAAAATAGGAGCGCTGGTACTGTCCTGTCAGCGAATCATTTTATGTGCATTTTTGTCGTTTAGTAGCTAGCCGTGCTGCAGAAAATCAACAGTTGCAAATTACAAAGCATAGAAGATGACAAAAGCACATACACACACAACAAAAGGCCATCAAGGCCCATAATAATATCGATATGGAAATTCATTGGAGATGAAAGTTACTATTACTTCATCTTCTAACCCAATCCATGCTTGACACATCATCACGCTCCATCCATACCATATCAAAATCTAGCTATCGGGGCGTGCTGACATGGCAGAACAAGATCAAATAACAACACAACGCGCACCTCTAACTCAACATGCTGCCAATCTATATACCTCCCGTAGTTATCAGGGATCTTCCCTCTGGTTGGACCACACATGCATGGAATTAGGGCTGATTTTACGCCTTCCAGGCATCGTGTTCCGTACTCAGGGAAAATATTATCGTTAGAAAATAGTTAGGCATTCTGGATTTACTGAAAAGAAAATATATTCACCTAAAAATTTAAGCTGATAGGTAAAATTTCAGAATATGATTTATATTATTCTCTAACACATCCTCTCAAATAAAAGTTTTTTAGACTTGAAACTTACATAGACTCACTTTATTTGTGCTTGATTTTTATCAAATAGAATAAGGGTGGTGAGATTCGAACTCATTACCGCTGGGTCATCAAAGTTTTGATACCATATTAAGAATCATCTCACCTAAAAACTTAAACTGTTAGGTAAGGTCCTAAAATATGATTTATATTATTTTTTAACAAAATATTCACAGAAATTCCCCTCTTTCTTCTTTCCTTTGCAGCTTATATAGCTGTGGTTTTTGTTCAGTCGGCAAATTAAGATACAGTACCTAAATAGATGAGATGATGGAGTTGAGTGCTGGGTCAAAAGTTTTGGGAAAAATATCTATGAGAAGCTAACAATTTCATATATATATTCTTTTCGTGCACATTTATGGGGACTGTCTTTAGCTGGTTTGGTGTACGTGCCACAGCTTAATTGTCAATAAACTTTCTCGAGATGGAACTAGATGATGCATGAACTAGGAGAGAAAAGACAAACCTGTCACGAACCCTAAGCAACAAGACAGAAACGTTGACGTATTGTAGGTTGCCCAATACTGCATTTAATCAGGGATTGTTTTTAAGTATACATTGATTGTTGTTCTTTTGACGTTTGCCTCAAAAACAATTCCATTCTCCTAAAAAGTTGGCAATAATTGATCCTATGAACAGAAATAATGCATTTATCATCTGCTGATAACATTTTATTCATCCTTTTCATCTTCGGATCAGGGGATTTGCAGAGAAGTGAATTTCCTTATCTGAGTTTACACTGTGCTTTAAAAGCACAACATCTATCTATCTATCTATATATATATATATATGTATTATAAGCAGGGGTAGAGTCATATAAAGCAGCAGAATAACAAGCCCGCCTCCTCTGCTAAACAGAAAGACAAAAAAAACGAGCTGCTACATGCCATTGGCGTCCCTAGCTAGAGCTAATTCTCTTTTCTTTCAATCTGATAGGAAAATGCTACAGATCAAATTGGCATCTTGGCGGGTGCTGGCGTTGCTGACAAATCAAGTCATGTCACACTCAATGGTATGGGCAATTTTTGCTGTTCTTAAATCATCGGAGTGCTAAAAATCTGGAGCTTTGGAGAATTTTCTTAGCCATATCTATTAAAACCAAAGTGATGATCAAATTATCACCACCCTCAGCTAGCACTACGTTTACAGAGGCTACTGTTACTAATTACCAATTCCCATTTAAGCTTGAAATTAAAACAGGAAAATATCAAACACAATGTCGAACATAAAGGCTGTGATGTGGATTGAACGGTCAAGGCGCATATATATTTAGAATTATATTTTAATATTCATCCTCATGATCATATTATTACATTCTGTCGGTACCATTGCATTTTGGGTTAATTATATATATATATATCGATACATGTCATTTAGCTAGCATTAGCGGGAATCGGTTGTCTGTTTAGAGAAATTCTCTAGATGGTGGTGGTAAGGACCCACTGATCACGTGGTGAAGGACTGCCCTATAATAGCAATCTTGCAAGATCCAAGGAAATGGTCATTTACAAATCTCCTCTAATCCCCTCTCCACCAATTATCATCTATCTCTCACGTGGGATTTCCGGGCCCATCTCCACTAGCCAGCATCCCTGCACCTTATTTCCTTTGTTGTCGATCACCTCCCATGGCATGATCGATGCAGTCATCTTCCTTGTATTATATATATTGCACCACCAGCTCGTGCATTCTGCAGTTAAATATTTGTTTTCCAGTTCTTGCTTAATATTCTGCGTATACAGCACTGGTGTTTTGGATCAGGATCATGGGAGACTCGTCTGCTTCTTACATACACATGGTTAATGATCTTATAGAATCAGCTCAGCGTTTTCTTCTTTAGTTCTGCTAAATTCTTATTAACTGCTTGGTCATCCATGCTGGGACTTGTTTGATCTATCCATTCTATTGACTGTTTCTGTTTCTGAAAATCTTGATTTTGCTGCTGATGGATTTGTGTGGTGATTAAATTTACAGGTGCAGCATCTTATAGAGAAGTGCCTGATCTTCAAGATGACTAAAGAAGAGTGCATGGAAGCTCTCTCTAAACATGCAAATATCGAGCCTGTCATCACCTCCACTGGTCTGTTATAATTTCCCTTCTGTCCATTTCAAACATTTCATCCTCTTCCCTTCAATCCTTGAAACCTCTTCACTTTGTAATATTAACCTAGCTAGCTGATCAATTAATTATTAAGCAAGTAGAGAAGGATTCGATACCAGATCACGCTCGTTTAATACAAAAAGTTTTAAGTGGGTTCGTATATATTACATACTATTCACTTTTTGTTGCCTGGAAGATATCGTCATGTACGATCTTTAGACTGATGACTACAAATAGAGCACGGCCATGTCACACACACACACACACACACACAGCAGGTCTAAAAAGTTTCAGTTGAGAAATCAAAGTGTTAAATTTTCTTGATTAACTATTTAAAAAGAAATAGTTTTTAACTATGATAATTGACAAAGAAAAAAACTATATATATAATTATGATTTTTTCTTAATTACTAACGTGGAAACCTATATTCAACCCTTTTAATTTGCCTCTATTTGGGCTGTGGACTTGCCCTGTGAGGCTGTGATCCATGTAATCGTGCCTCCTTAAAAGAGAAAAGCCAATCGATCCTACCATACGAGCTTGATTATATGATGAGTTACTTGATGTAATCATCTCATAGACTCGCTCCCATATGCCTGATTGATCTTGGCTTAATTTGATCTCAAAATTAAAAACAAGATCTTGGGTTGTTTATCTCGCAAACAATCCAGAAATAAGACCCTCTTGTAAAAAAATCTTGAAATGATAATTAATTTAATATATAGTCGCATGATCCAGCACATGCAGACAAACACAGGGACCAGCTAGGATATTTTCTAACGTAAAAGGAATGTATGCTAGCTAGTCGTATACAGCATAATAGTGGCAGTAATTAACATAGTACTTGCCTGTATTTATGCAGTGTGGAAAGAATTAGAGAAAGAGAACAAGGAATTCTTCGAGGCCTATGCTCAATCGAAAAGCAACGATGACAGGATGTCCGAGGAAGAAACCAGTAAAATGATCCAGAAGATGATCTCCCAACAATCAGAATCCTCTAAAAATCATGATCCAGATGAATAAAAAATAATTAATTATATATTTTTCCATGGAACGATCGATCCCTCGATCTCCTTGCCATGTTCAGTGCTCGGGTCGGTGCTCTTGCCTTCCTTCAAAACTCTAATCCAGCCGAAACACGAGGAAAAAAGAAAGAAAAGTTATCTCAAAGTCTTATTGCGGTCCCTATATTTGTGCATATTTGTGAATTGAATGTAGAAAATCACGGTCTATTGCTTCCACGGTCCTCCTAGCCACAAATAAAGTTATTTAATTAGGTTTTATATAAGAATCTTAATTGTATTCGGATCCAAGATTTATTAATGTAATCACTCAGGGACTATTATGTCATATTTCTTGTTGTATATTGTCACCTCTTATGTATATATTTCATATTGTGGCTGATTTTTTTTTCCTTGTCGGGCCCAGAAGCCTGTTGGGATGGAAGACTCACTGATGTTTCATTTATTAAGTCCTGTCTGGGAAGCACATTAAAAATGATTTATGTCAAAAATAAAAATATTATTTTAATATATTTTTAAATAGATATATTATTAATCTTTGGATGATAATTCAATCGTGTTCCTGGTTTCTAATTAAATACAATTATAAATTATAATATATTGTTGAAAAAATTAATTTAGTTATTATCATCAAAATATAACTTACATTCATTTATTAAAAAATTTAAACATTATATTGAAAACAAGAAACTAGTTAATAAAAAAGGGATCCATTTACGCTTAAAGGAAAAGGGTACCTTTGTAATTTTTATAAGTTATTAATACAGCTGTACCTCATTTCCTTTCACAAATCCATCTTCTATTTTATATTATGTATTGTTTTTTATGTTAATATTAAAAATATTTTTTTAAAAAATAAAAATAAAATATTAACGAACAACACAAGAACCAAGCCGATCCAGGGTTGGGGCCATAAAAAGTGCAGGGTCAAGATTTGATGATCATATATAAATACTAAGCAATCGACAAACTGAATACTGGTGAACCTTCCATCCCTAACAAGTCTTTAGGTCCAAAACGACAAATTTTCTCAGTGGACTCATCTTAGCCGTATAAAGAATACAGGTTATGAGACTCGTCTTAGCTCTACACTTTTTAGTGGGCCCAAACCTGGTGGCATGGTGTGGCTCTTCCGTCCCATGCCTGGTCCTGGCTTATATATACAATCCTCCATTTGGTTGATTCATGAATTCGTCCTTTTAAGTTGTTAAAATAAAAAAAAATTGTCATTTGTTAGTGACGGAAGAATCCCTAGGGTGTTCAATCCGTCGACTGCTTCGTATTCAAGTCTGCTCATGAACCAAACCAGGTTGGGACTAGCTCATCCTGGCCTTTTATCTGTCAACATAGCATCACCATCCACTTGTTTCTGGTTTATCGAGCATTCATAGAAGTGTGTGATTTGCAGAAAAAAAGAATATATATTCAAAGAATCGATGCTTTAGATTGAAATCTTCGTTCTCTGCAGATGAAATCAAGCTGTGCAAAATCGATGAACTGCAGAACCAGCTCACCTCTACTGCTACAAAGGTAAAAGCTTTGGAAGCCCCCCTTCACCTGTATCCAGACTGGAACCTTAATTGGATCCATTCACCTGGAATCCATGGCTACATGGGGGGCCATCTGGTGAGTCCCATTTCCATCAAATGGAAGATCCCGGCGGGATAACGCAGTCCAACTTCACCAACAAATTTGGTCCAAGGCCTGTATCTACCATTTAAATGCACAATCAATGTTTCCGTCTTGGTGTACCCTATCTCTGGCTTCCTAGCTGAGTTAGAAAGAGCATTTGGGCACACACCTTACAAACTCGTAATAACATTTCAAGGAAAACCCATTTGATATCAATGGATACCTATCGTGAAGATGCAGAACGGCCTCACATTTTTGTTTTTTAAAAAAGAAATAACATGAACGGAGCAAAACAACATAAAGAACAATGCCAGCCATTTCAAAATAGTAGGTTAATAGATTTTATTAGATAACAGAGCACCAGTAACCAGCTTGGTTTTAAAACGTCTGACATACACCACGCTCAACTTTCTTCCTTACGAACCTTTTTTGCCCCTTCTCTGATAAAGAAGGCTAAACCACAGTACATAACTACTGGATTCTGGTAACTTATAATTTGGAACGATTTCATGCATTGACCTTTGGCTCCCATCCAGCAATGACATGTTCCTTGGTGGCCTTCGTCTTCGCGAAAGATTCACGGGAGAACAGCAACTGCAAAGGATGAGCAGGGGAATTTGTTAATCGGTTTCCTACTTCAAAAATTACAGGGAGTTTGGGTTCTGTAAACAACAAAAATTCAAAAACAAAACAAATCCATTCAAATCACATTTCCTGTCTACATTGTAAGATCTGCTGAAACTCAGGGTTATACGACTCGGCCACATCCCCGAGGAGGTCTGGCTTTGCACTTCCAATCCTAATGCAGGATGATGTGACCCATCGAATAGCTACCATTAACATCACGGTATTCTATGAATCTGCCCCTGAGCCTCTGCACAACCTCTGACAAGAAAGAGGGCATCTCCATAAAAGTATAGAGTTTCACGCTGAGCTTGAGGCTACAGCATTGACCATCAAGAATATCATTTTATTTTCTGGTGCTAATTTTTCAAGAATATCACACCGCTCAATAGAGTAAGTCATGCATTCAACTGGCACAAGTGATGCAAATTTCCAAACAAAAAAGGTCGATCAAACTTGAAGTATATTTCAATAAGGTTCAAGTCATTGGCAAACTTCAGAGTTCTCTTAATAATCCACACTTTTATCTCAATATCACACCCATAGAAGCCCAAAGAACTAGAACAGCTTCAATGGATCAGGCCACCCAGTGTATGAAAGTAGTTTAAAAACCTACCATCTCATATGAATGATGAGAAACATAACCAAGAGGAAAAAATAAGGAAAGTTCAAATATCAATGGCTAGGTACCTACACAAGAGATTTCCCAAGCATACATGAAAACAGCTTGTCAAAGTTTTAGACATGAAACAAAAAACAAGGTGCATAATAGCAGGACAGTCAAAGGAAGAAGAAATGAGTACCTTTATGTAGCTGAGGACATGAGTCAAATTTTCAGGGACAGTCCAGTTCTTGAAATGGGCAAGAGCAACCTCAAGATGGTAAAGCTTCGGGGCCAAGCTCAAATCTACAGCAGTGATCTTTTCTCCAGCAATGAATGGACCCTGATAACAAGCTCCAATAAATTAGTTAATATATCAAAACTAAACTGCTAAGCAGAACCATAAATTCTTCAAAGACATGTCTGTGTTTCAAATCTATACGTACATTTGCTTTAAGATGATCATCCAGCGCCTTCAATTCCTCAAGCAAAGCCTGCTCACTACCATCACTGGGATCCTTGCTCTTCAAGAACTTGACGAAAGATGAGAATATCTTTGAGCCCCTGTAGTTCCACATGGTTTATATGGCAACCAAGTTAATGATTCAATCCTTGAACTTTAAGTTAATAACCTTCTAGAAACAGCCAATGAGAATTGAAGCCGGAACACAGACAAAACATCCAAAGACAACCTCAAGCACATATCATTTAGCTGTCATTGTAATTAAACATCATCCGAAGAATAATGTATCCTTGGAAGAGGAGATTAAAAAAAAAAAGAAGCTACAAGTATGCAAGATGTTTTGACTAAGATTTTATCATCAAATGAGAAAAAAAAAGGTCAGAGAAATGAAGAAATTTCACACTCTGCCACCGAACTTCTCAGGGATACATTTTCCAGATAATCAGTGATAAGAAGGCACCGTAGCATTAATAAAAAAAAATACAAAATGGAATCCTGGGTTATTGATAGAGAGAGATGGAGAGATTTGCAAACGATATTTATCTTGCAATTTCAGCAACTTCCCATATTCACATCAGTCAGTAAATCTCGTGCTTGAGTATGAACCTGAGCTATTAAAAAACATCTTTCTCCACCTTCCCAGTCACCTGTCATTTATTGTGACAATAGAGCTTACGTTCTAAGAAGAAAATGGTACTTTGCTTCGCACCTTGCCCCATTTCTATGTAAAACAAATCTCAGAAATCTACCACATCAACGTTCAAACTAGTGGAGACGGTCATGGAAGGAAAAGATGCTTACACAGAGGCAAATTCCGGAGGAGTGGCAAGAGAGGGCTCCGGGTATTTCTCCTCTACGATCCCAACAATCACATCAGAGTCTGCGACCCATTTGTCATCAAACTTCACAGCTGGAACCTTTCCTTCCGGGTTTACCTCCAAGAACCTATCAAAACAACAACGATCTAAAAGTTAATTCATCATAACACATTAAAGCAGAAAAAAATTGCACAAGCATTTTCCACGTCTATTCAACGTGATCTTATCAAGTGTGCTCTGATCATTGAAAGTTCTATCGATCCATAGTTTATGATACCAGTTGTTATCAATGATGCCCGACCCTCTTGGCACATTAAACCTTCATTTCATATATGAATTAAAAAAAAAAAAGATCATGCCCTCCGAGATCATTTTTTAACAGTTTATTCTGCAGTGGATAACGAAGTCATCAGTAGCCATCATATTTTGGAAGTACAGTTTCTTCTTAGGAAAATACTAACGGCACACACACATGTGGAGCACGCGGTTCACAGTAAAGCTTCAAAATAGCATATCTAGCCAATAAGCCATATATACAAAAGCAACCCCCATCTTCTCAGACCCTTGAAATGAACAATAAAAGCACACAGCGACCCCAGATTTCCAATAAACACGACTAATCTTGAAGACCGGTGTATATGATCATTTTAATACCATTGAGGTTTGTCACTGAGATTGATGAGATGAGACTTGTAAGGAATTTTCTTCTCTTCCAATGTCAAGAGAGCTCTCTGGCTAAATGGGCCTAAAACAACAAAAGGACGAAAACTTTAACCCAAGCATGCAGAGTTTCCATAAAAACCCAGATCCAAAATCACAACCAAATGACACCCCCCCCAAAAAAAAAAAAGAGAGAACTTACAGTCTCCAAGAACATCAGGGGCGCCAACAGCAGCTTTCACACAGATCTCTAGAACCATTTTTTGAGGGAGAAATTGCAGCAAAAGGTTTATGAGGCAGGGAGGAGGAGATGCAGGAGGCGGTGAGTGACTGGTGGTGTATTTATTGTGTGGTTTTGATGGGTGTTAGACCGGAGTGAACAGAGCAGGACCAGTGAAATTGTGAAAACATGGGCATACGTCATCCTTCGTGGGGTTGAGGATAAAGTTACCATATTCTGGTCTGGGAAGGCGTGTTAAGTGGTGAGTTATTGCATAAAGGTTGATCCGGGATCACCTTTCCTTTTTGCCATTCATTTATCGTTCCCGTTTTAAAAGTTTTTTTTTGGAATTTCTTCGGCATGGATGAACCCGGTAAAAAATTACTAGTTTTTTATTCCTTGTTAAAATAGTGTTTTGAGCTCGTTTAGAATGTGGAAATATTCTATTCCATGGAAACAGGTGCAGGGGGAAATAAAAAATCCGCTGGGAAACAGGAAGCAACAGTGAAGACAGCTCATCGAGATGAATACGGTCGTCTTCCCGGATACATTGCTGGTGGTGTCGGGACTCTGTCATTGATCACGGAATACACTTTTATTAGCATTGTTTAATGTTGTTTCAAAACCATTTTTGAAAAACTTTAACATTTTGTTTTTAAATTTTAGTTTAATATAATTTTTTTTAATATTTTTAGATCATTTTCATGTACTAATATAAAAAAATATTATATTAATATATTTTTGAACAAAATATACTTTAAAAAACAAACTCAATCACACTTTCGAATATTCAATTTGTTGTCGACCTTGTTAAGAAATTGAGTAACTGATTGTGATTGTGAGTGTCGTTGAGGTTATTTTTGAAAGTGTTTTTCATTCAGAAATACATCAAATTGATATTTTTTTATTTTTAAAAAATTATTTTTGATATCAACACATGAAAATGATCTAAAAACTCCAAAAAAATAATTTAAAGTAAAATATACAAATTGTTTCTTTTCAAATATATTTTTGAAACACAGTGCCAAACACCAATATAAAATATGAAGTCTTGCTTTTTTTTTTTTATCAAAACCATGAAATATTTTTTTTCTATCTAAAATACTTTGATTCTTATATAAAAAAAGACACGTTTTCTTTCAAATAAATTTTACATAAATATAAATTAGATTTGGATTGAAAAATGCATTTTATAGTAGAGAATATAAATTGATAGAATATTTATTTTAATCATCATAAAATCATTTTAAAAAAAATCTTAACAACGCTCTCAAGTAAATCTGTGTCTATTTGGCATTACATTGCAAAAACAATTATAAAAAAAATAAATTGAATTTTATATTTTTATTTTCAATTATTTATATATTTTAAATCAGATATGATAATATCCGAAATAATTTTTTTTTTTAAAAAAAAATAATAATTTCAATTACACTCCCAATCCAGCATTTAAATTCTACCCTTTGTGTGTTAGCAACAACAACGAAGGTGTTAGAGAACAACGAAGGTGTTAGAGAGTATAGTTTCAATTATTTTTTATTTTTTTTTACTTGTAAATATACTAGAATAATACTTTTTTATTTTATAATAATAAATTTTTATTTTAACACATCTAAATAATTTAAAAATATTAAAAAACTTATTTAAAAATACAAATCCATTTTTTCCCAAAAAAGCATTTTATGAAATCCAGTGGTCCACAGGGAGATTTGGGTCGATCTATCTGGGAACATTGTTAGAGAATCTGCCCATCTGTCCATTTTCGGCCACATGTTCCTCCTCAACGACGTCAAAAGCAAGCCACGAGAGTGACGGGGCTTTCACGATGTCTAATCTTTATCCCAGTGGGAATATCCAGTCCCATTTAAAGGGCCAACCATAGCATCTACTTTTTTTTCTTTTTTTTTTCATTACTTGTCGTGGTGTCCGTGTCTCTTTCAGTCATTTCCTTCTCTCTCTCTGTCCACTAAGGGCGAACATAAAAAAAATTCAAAAATCAAGAAAATAAAATAAAAAATAACTGATAAAAATTAAACCATAAAAAAAATCTTATTAAACTGAATAGAATATTTTTAAAATTATACTTTTTGAATTTTTTATATTTGGTTTAATTTTTTTATCTTATTTTATTTTGGCGAAATGAAAAAAAGAAAAAACTTGATTAAAGTTATAAAAAAAAGCTAAAAAAATAAAAACTATTTCCAGTTATTTACATAAAAAAAAAAACTAAACCGGAACCATTCGATTTAAACCAGTTTCAATTTGATTATTTTTATAAATAAAAAACAAACCGAACTAAAAATATAACCAGTACTGTCCCCAGCGCTACCTTGCTGGGTAACATTGCCGCTAAGTACACAGTGGACAAAGTTTCAGAAACAGCCCAACTTAAAGGGCTAGGCCCAGGCCTGAACGATGACTCGGAACTTGAGAGCCCACTTCCCACCCAAGTCCAACTCCCAGCCGCGCAATCAATCACAACTTTGCGCCCTCATGCAGCGGAAATAACAACAACAAAATAAAACCCTGATTCTGTCTCAGCTCAGATGCAAATCACGTGCGGATAGTTTGCCGCGTTTTCCGTTGACCAAAATGAATACTCCTCTTAGTCGATTTTTCTCACTATTTCCACATCCAATCCTTCTAAATCCAATCCTAACTAGAGCATCATTTTTCATGTGTTTTTTCTGGCACAGTATTTGTTTTTTAAAACAACGTTGATAAAATTAATGCTTAATTATTACTTCTTTGTTTTAAAAATTTATATTTTCTGAAAGTAGAAGTATATTAACAAAAAAAAAATGTTGATATTACCTTCAATTTTTATTGGATTTAACTTAAACTGTTATAAAATCAATGTTTAATTAAAAAAATATGTTTTTGTTATATAATAAAAACAAGCTTCACAAAAACTTTCATCTCTTTTTTCACCAAGAAAATCAACTTTTTTTCTTACTAATTTAGAATAATTTAGATTTTTCAAAGAAGATGAAAACATTCTATTGGCTAAAAGTCTCCAAAGGGCGTGACGTGCATAGTAAATCTCGAGTTCGAGTCAGGATGTTCATCTTTTATAAGAGTCTGGGATAACTGAGATTTTATTTGCTCAACTAGACCCATAAAATATATTTTTCAGGGATGAAATTTCCTCGCATCTAATTTTTTTCTTCTAATAGCTAAAACAAGAATACTTTGTCATATTTTTCTCGGCGGCTATATAAAACAATGTTGTCACTATTGTTAACAATGTCTTGATTTTGATGATATTACAAGATTTTAAATAAAATGTGAAGGTTATTTGGTTATTTTCATTATAATAGTTTAACATATTTAACAGGGAATTTTATTTTTTATTTTTTTTCTTTGAATTTTATCATGAAAATAGAAAGTTGAGGTTGTATTTAATAATTAACAAATGTGTAATACTTAACATTAGTCTAAAAATCACTTATTAATCAAACCTTTCAAATAATAGCTCAATTTAATGGCATCCATATTTTGCATACAAAAAAATAGTATTTTTTTATAATATTTTCAAGCTTCACCTAAATTCTTTTTACCTGTAAGAAGCAAAAACAAGAGTGAGAGTAGCAATATGCTTTTATCATTCTGGCGCGAGGTTCGCGAACACGCTGTTAAAGAAGCGCGCGTAAATCCATGCAGCGGCAAAAAACCGAACCCCCTCACTTTCTTTTGATGATGCTTCTTTAAAATAATTAAATATTAAATAGAAAAAAAGAGATCCTGTCTCATTCATTTCTATTTTCTAGTAGTTAACTTCAACATATCTCTCCTTTTTTGATTTCTTAACGTCTCTCCACATTTATTTAATTTAATTACTATAATTTTATCATTTGCATTTCTGATGATTTAATTTATATATACAAAAAATAATTGCTATTTTTATTTTAGCCAAGCATTTATGTTTCTTTTGCAAGAATTCCAATGCTGTTGTCCTAAACTCTTCTCTGTTTCCGTATTAAATCTTTTTCACTTCAAACTTTTTTTCAACTTGGCGGCGTGTCTTTTCTTGCTTGATTACTAATCATGATTATTTTTTAGCGTGACTTAAAGATTTTGTTTTTCTTTTAAAAGAAGAGATTTTGATTGAATCCATCGCATGTTAAGGAGAAATGAAGTGATGGGTGTCGAATGATAACCAAGATTGGTATCAAGATTCAAAGATCTCTTCAACAAGGTCAGTTTTTTCCTTGTTTTGTTTAATCAAATTCTGGGTTTTTGTTCCCGTGTTGTTTATGGGGTGATTGTAATTATTTTAATTTTTTGCGTGTACTTTTGTTAAACTTGTTGATTTTGTTTCTAGTGGATTTTAATAGTGATGTTCTGTGGTAGTGGTATCAAAATCGTTTTTTTCTGTTTTATTCTTATTGATGTTTTTGAAATCAATGGTTGTTGTTTATCACATCTTCCTATTATGGCAGCTTGTTAATTCGTAGGGTTTTTTTTTTTGTTTTACTTTTGAAAGCTGTGACCAAGTGGTAATGATGACGGTATGTTGCATTTACTCAACCACTTTACATTTCCATGCTGTTCTAATAATTGCTTGCCAAAGAAAGCTGTTTTTAATGATTCTGTTTCTGCATGTTGATTGCCTGTGCTGCCACTTGCTAGTATCTTGTATTGATTGCGATTTAGTACTTGGTTTCTAGAGACTCCTTTTTGGCTTCATGGACTGATCACAAAAGGATGTGATTTGGATTCACTGACTGTTTTTAGAAGATTTTTTTTTAACATCTTAATGTTTCTTTCTTTCTTTCTTTCTTTATTGCTAACGGGGATGACAGATATGGTCTAAAGGTTATGATGTCTCCAGCATAGGGTTTTTTACAAGTTAAATCCATTTTTTGGTTTACTGGTCTTCTGCAACTGTTTTTAGGGTTAGCTTTCATTTTTTATGTGCTGTTTCCTTATCTTTCTGGTTGTTTGTGATTCTTCTTTCCTTGTTTGTTTCTTCTTCTTTCGTTTTGCATTTCATTTCCAAATATATTCTCTTTGCATATTTGTTGTATTTTTATAAAATAATTTCCAGGAAGCAATAAGGGTTTGAATTCCTGGAAATGGTCTGAATTTGGCACCTGATAGTAGTTTTTCTCTAGGAGTTACTCTAGAGCAAGTAGCTATTGCTGTTTTGATTTTTTGCAGAATTGTTCTTTAACTTTGCATACCTAGAGGACAATAACATGAAAATCAGGGGAAAGAAAATAAATTATGAAATACCTGTCCTGATATTTGAATAATTTTATTTCACTTGATTTGGTATTTCTCTTTGATTTGATTTGGTGCAGGGGCGTTGTTTTAAATTCTAAAGAGGGCTTGAATTTTCAGTGTTAACTTTAAGTGCCCAAAGTGATGTCAATGGAAAAAAACCCTAAACAAATCACAGAAAGTGTGATTGCAAAATTAATGGGTCTTGATGAACTGCCGCCCCACCATCCTGTTCAAAAGAAACCAAGAGTGCTCTCTGAGAATTATTTCCGAAGAGTTTCTTCTATAGGTGTCAGAGAGAAAAATTCAGAACCTAACTCATGTAGGTTGAGTAGTGAAGAGCAGAAAGATCATATCGAAGTCTTTCAAATATCAGAAACATTAAAGAGACACAGGCACCGTAGCATGTCAGTTGAAAAGAGAAAAATACGTTCAAGTTCCCCAGGAGCAAAGGTGATGTTTAGAAGGGAGGAATTCAAGCAATCGACAAGTGTTTCAGAGGATGTGAAGCTTCAAAGTTCAAAGGAATGCCATGATGCACAGGAAGTTATTGATTCAGAGGCTGATGATTTTCCAAAATATTTACAGGAACCAGAGCTCACCAAGAAAGCAAATAATCTGCAAGGGCTCATTACATTCATAAAGCCATTGTGTCCTTCGGACCGCAGAGATATTGGGAGGAGCAGGAAATTTTGGAGTCTAGGTGAACAAGGATATGCCAGGAAAATTGAAGATGGCCTTGGGACATATTCCTTCAGAAAACTTGGCCTTGACATTGCTAACGAGTTTCTGGGATCACAATTGGATTTGAATGATGGATCATGCCGCCCCACTACCAGGATTGTTGTTCTGAAACCAAAGCCAGGAAAGGCACAGAATGCTGGAAGATATTTTTCATCTACTGGTGCTGTCGAGGTTTTTCATTCAGTTGATAGGAATCACGAAGAGATTCTCAACGTTAAAAATGAAAACTTGTATGCTGAAGTGAAAGAAAGGAAGAAGATGGACTGTGACTCAGGACCTGCAAGGTCGAGGTCTAGGTTTTCAAAGCAAATAAGCAGAAGAATGGGGCATGGTATAAACAGCATTTCTACAGAGGCACAGGCGTCTGAAATTAGGGGTAGTGACACCTTTCCTAAAGAGTCCGGGTTAATGATACCTTCTTTCCCTGTTTTTTCTGAGAGGAAGAACCAATTTCACTATTCAGATAAGCCATATCTGGCCAGGGAAGCCAAGAAACATCTCTCTGAAAGATGGAAAACGACCAAAAAGTTTCAGCAGGTTGAACTAGGTAGTAGGTGTAAAACCTTGGGTGAAATGCTTGCCATTCCTGATGGTGAAGCAACGCCAAAAAAAATTGCTTGCAATCCTGAGAACTATGATCAAGTCGTTCCTGACAGTGAAGGTGCGAACTCTAATACTCCTTTAGGCACAAGAGGTCTGGAAGTTCGGGATCGTGGGCACGTCTTTCCAAAATCCAGATCTCTTCTTGTAAATTTTAATACAGTTGCAAGTCCTAAAACCATGACCAGACATAAATCTCTTCGAAAGTCCAGCTGTATGATTTCTCCATCAATCCCTCATCTGGTGTCAGAAAACAATCAGTCTGCAGATGCTGTTTATGTTCTTCAAAATGAACTGGAAAACAAAATTGAGGTGAGCAATTCACATGGCCAAAGTTCCTCATTTCTTGGTTCATCTGGACAAAAATATCAGACCTTGCAAGATCCTTGTGTGACACAGTTGGGGCACAAGAATGAAGGCAGTGATGGGGATCTATCTGAACAGAATTCTGAAGATTGCAAATCTTCAATGAGCAATATTTCTTCAATTAACGTGGTAATTAATTCAATGGCTGATGCAGAAATTGCAGTTCCAAAGAGGTCCCTGTCATATCACGAGTTGCTTGAATTGGAACCTAATAATTGTGTCTCGCCAGTAAAAGATGCATATTCTTCTCAAGACCCACCTACTTCAGCTATGCAGGTATGATTCATTTTTTTCCTTGACACCTTGAAACTTCATTAGCCAAATTTTGCAGATTCTCTAATGTAATTTAGCTGCTGCATTTATTTGGAAACATAACTATCTGTGTCTTTCCTTTTGCTGTGCAAATTGCAATAGAAAACATATAGTAACAAGTTCTACATCTTCAGAAATAATAACCACTGCTCAAGACCTCAGCTCTATGTTATGATGCATGTAACCGATATTAGTTGGTATTTAAGAAAAGACATCTATAAAAGTGTCTGTTTGTTCCTTCCCGAACTTATCGTCATGTTCTGTTACATTAACATGTTGGGGGAACTAGTTGCATGTTCCTGTCAATTGGGGTATAACTTTCTTGGCCTCTTGTGATTATTATTCCGTTGAAAGAAAATGGGGGCGTGAGTTTGGATAGCCTCTCACTTTTCACGTTTCTTGTTTTTAATGAATAATTTACGGTGTTGAAATTTTGAATTTTTTGTATTTGTTATGGTTTTATTTTCCATGTGTTTTTTCTCTTTTCTCCTATGCTGCTTGCATTGCGGGGCAGGAAGAAGTGAGGATATGCAATCGATAACCAAAATGATTTTAACTAGGATGCAATAACGATATCATTTGCAGATTTTATTAGTCATACACTGTAAATGAAGCACCCCTGTGATTTTAGCAGATGCATATATGAATATTTTAGTCATCCTTTGTAATTTATTTTGTTCACTTGATATATTACCTTTTCTTTCTTTTTGATAATTGTTACTATAAAATTTCGAAGGCTCTTTCTTATTAGGAATTAGATAATAATGCTGCAGGATATATCCAATAGAATCTCTGAGATAGAGTCTGTTTCTTCACACTGCTCTGGAACCGATGGAGACCCAGAATCTCTAATGAGCATGGAGGATGCTTATCAACCTAGTCCAGATTCTGTACTGGAACCTTTATTCAAGAAAGAGATTCCATCTACCTCTGACTGTTTTGAGAACGTCAGTGCTTCTTTACATGGTTGGTGCACTGGATCTGCTTCTTTAGAGTTGCACAGATTCTCTTTCTTTTAAATTTTTTGTCCTTATCTCATTCCCTGTCTTTTGATCCACCCATGGTTCCTAGGTTTACGGTCGCATCTTGAACTTGTAAAGTTGGAGGCATCAGAAAAATACTCAGAAGGATTTGGCATGATGGTTTCTAGCGATGAAGATGCTGGGGAAGGAGGATCAGTGGATGACTCTGACGAAAATGACAAGGCTAGAGTTTTCAGAGCTGAAGAAAGTAGAAACTTCTCCTACCTGGTTGATGTAATGTCCGAGGCAGGTTTTGACAATAGGAACCTGCAAATGGGCTTTGATTCGTGGCACTCTCAAGAATACCCTATTAGTCCTTTTGTCTTTGAGACCCTTGAGAAAAGGTTTGGTGAGCAGAAATCTTGGAAGAGGTTTGAAAGGAGGCTCCTATTTGATCGTATAAATTCAGGGCTGATTGAGATTCTACAGCCATCCATGGGTGTGCCGAAATGGACAAAACCTGTAGCAAGAAGGTTTAGCTTTAGCATGGGCCTGGAGATGATTGACGAGTTGTTATGGACGTCGCTGGTCGCTGAGGAAAAGGAAGCCGGCAAAGAGTCTGGAAAGGTGCTGGGGAAGGATGACAAGTGGTTGGAGTTGAGTGATGATGCTCAGATCATTGGTATAGAAATAGAAAAGTTTTTGATGGACGAGCTGGTTGCAGATGTTGTTAGCATGGAGAGTTTCTGAAAGGCCGGGTTATTATTTTGGCCAGTATTACTATATTGTTACCAGAATTCCTCGAGAATATGTAGATTGTCTGAATTGTTAAAAATCCAAAGAAAAAAACTGTTAAAGAGGTATAGGGGCTAGGGAGGTGGTAGTGTCTTTCGCTTGTTCATTTTTGAACAGTAGAAGAGAGGCATCTGTAGGCACAATTTTGATCTAGATGTGAGGCTTGAGATTGGTTTTGGAGATTGCAGTGAGTATTCAAGTTTTTTTTTTACTTGAGTTAAAAAAAAATTCTGTATCAAATTCACGATCCAATTTTCAAGATGTATTAAATTCATTTTTCTGTGGAAGTTTTTGTTTTTGAAGTATCAGGTTCTTCCATTCCAATGAAATGAAAAATGTGATTTTATCTTCAGTGGCGCGTGATATACCCATGCGAGTTAGTGCAGGAGCCTACTCTTAAAGAACATGTGTTGCCTTGCTGTTTCTGTAGTGGCTTTGTGATAATCTGATGATTAATTAGTCCAGTTACAAGACAATGTTTTAAATTTGATATCGGTGGTCTTCGCATTTATGATAATTGAAAGAGATTTTATTTTCCATTTCGATAGGTCAAGTAGCCCAATTAGCATTATGGTAACCTGATTAATACCAGATTATGAGATCTTCGCGATGTTAATTCAATATCTGATTAACACCACATTTGCTATAGAGGTTTGTATTTTTAAAATCACATTTTCTGAAGGCAGAAACGAGAACAGCTCCGTCTTGCATGGTTCTGATGGCCCAGTAAATAATGTATCGATTATTGATGATGAGGTGTATAACAACTCCACTGTCAGGTCCAGAAATAATGCATAGAGAGGTTTGAGATTTCATTGGGGGCTTGTTTTTCTGCTGAAAGCATCTTTTGTTCACATTCCCAACCATTCCTCTTGTTCCACCTTCTACACCTGAACGCACAAGGGTTCAGGTTCCTGACCTAAACACACAAACAGTTAAAAAAGCTGTCACCAACTCCATCGAATCAACTGCGATTTCAGAGGACACAAACTATATATACATTCATTCATATGCCCTCTAAAGCATAAGCAAAAAACACGGAACAAAACTCAAGTCTTCTTGAACTCTTATTCTTGTTTCTGCCCTCAAGTCTCTGAAATGGAAATTCAGAAAATTCTCTGTACCACAAACAAGGCCATGGCCTGTATTCTGTTCCTCAGTCTCACCATTGCATTTACCGCCTCGGCTAGAATCCTCGGTGAGCAACCAGAGGTCCCTGTTGTTCCCCCGGAGCCAGTCAGCGCGGTTGATAATCCTGTCACCGATGTTTCACCACCAACTACACCATTAGCGCCCATACAACCTAATCCAACTGGGGTTGCAGGTACTGGTGCGGGAGCCACAATGATCGATCCTGGTCATACCTTAAGCTTCTTCATGCATGACATTCTTGGTGGAACAAACCCCTCCGCTAGAGCCATGACCGGCATAGTCAGCAATCCAGCAGTCGGTGGCCAAGTCCCATTTGCCAAACCTAACGGTGCAAACCTCCCTCTAAACAATGGGTTGCCCCAGAATAACAACAACAACGGCCTTATAAATAACAACAACCTGCCTTTCCTAACTGGACTTGGTGGCACCACACAACCTGTGTCACAAAACAACGGCAACAACGCATTCAACTTGCCTATGAGCACTGGGGGCAACCTTCCATCTGGTTCTGCTCTTCAACAGCTCATGTTTGGAACCATTACTGCCATCGACGATGAGATAACTGAAGGGAAAGATTTAGAGTCAGCTTTTATTGGTAAGGCACAGGGGTTCTATGTGGCTAGTTCTGTAGATGGTACCAGCCAAACTATGGCATTCACAGTTATGTTTCAGAGTGGTCATTATGCTGACAGCCTCAGCTTTTTCGGGGTTCACCGAACAGGAGTTTCTGAGTCTCAGCTTGCTATCATGGGTGGCACCGGAAAGTATGTTAATTCTCAGGGTTTCGCAATTGTTAAGACAATCCCTTCTATCAATCAGCACGCGACTGATGGTGTTGAGACCTTGCTTGAATTCGCTGTTTATGTTAGTTACTAGTCCAAATTGTCTGAGAAAATTAATGCTGTACTAGTGAGCATGTTGTGTGTGTGTGCTTGAAGATTGTGAATTTGTAATACGTGGGGTTCTTTCAACAGAATGTTTGCTTTGTTTATGAATCATATCCAGAGAAAATGGAAACTCTTGTCTTTTCATGAAGATCAAACTAATTAAAGGAAATGCGTGATCCATCGATATTGTGAAATGAAAGCTCAATTCTCTCACATCATAGGAAACCTTCAATTGGATAAAGCTTCTTTTTTTTTTATTCGAGGAACCCACGATATAGAAAACGTACTTTGTAGGCCAAAACTCTGGTTATCCTAGGTTTTTATAAAAGTTATTTCCCTAACTCGAACTTGAGATTTATTATGCAGATATCAAGCCCCTTGTCATCACACCACGTCACTTAAACAATTAGTCCTTACATAAAATATTAATTCTGACACATATCCACGTTCAGATATTAACTATGTATTAAACTAATATAAAGAGGAATTGAGAATTTTCAGTCATTTATGTCACCATTTGTCTGCCTCTCTTCTTCTTTTAATTGTCAAAGGTGACTGTGGCTTGGCATGAAAAGTTATTGGTCTGATGGGCAACACCATACCTGCAACTTTGCGAAATACACAGACAATTTGCTTCATAACCATAGGGAACAAAGCAAAGCAAACTCCCTTTGAATTTCCGTACTGTTTTGCATGTCTGATGATAATTTTAGTCGTGTTTTCGAACAAATCTTACATCTAACACACGACATTTACCAAAACATGGAAGAGCATTCTAGTTAATCCCAGTTGAGTGTTTTATATTGATTTTTTAAAACATCAGACGAATTCACCAGAGGGCATTTGGTCTAGTGGTATGATTCTCGCTTAGGGTGCGAGAGGTCCCGAGTTCAATTCTCGGAATGCCCCTTGAATTTATTTTTTTTCTTTCCGAGATTCATTTGGGCCTATGAGAGCCGGCAAACTTTAGACCGTACTGAAAATGAAGCCCGGATAGCTTCTGTACGAAACAATTAACAATTTAGTTCATTTTCATGTTAATTTACAATTATCCAAATTCATATGTGCATGCCAAATGAAATCAATTTTTTTTTATAAACAAGTTCAGATTTGAGATTTTTTTTTAAGAAAATGGATTGCTTGTTTTGTTTCCTAAGAGAGCAGGGAATTTATAATTCCTTAGATATAGCATGAAAATAGTGATGTATTTATATTTTACTTAATGTATAAAAAATATTATTTTCTTCCTAAACAAATGAAAATGAAATTTACTATTGATGGGTGGAGAGAAATATCATTATCGATCCAAAAGCCGTGATGATTGCTTTAAAAACTAACATTTGCTTTTGCTTTTGTTTGTTTGGTATTGTGTTTTAAAAATAAATTAATTTTTTTTACATTAAATTGATATTTTTTTAAATTATTTTTATGTAATAATATTAATAATAATTTTTTAAAAATAAAAAATAATATACGCACAGTGGGAATGTTCGTGGCCCGATGTCTTTATTGAATAAGTAAGGTCAATTGAACTGTAAAGACCCGAGATATTTACAATTTTGACTCTTCCAGCCTATCAGAAATTCAAGAATGCCAAGTCCTAGAATTGCTCACTGCTCAAGCTTCATCTAACCTCAATATGGTGTGTGCCTCTTTCGTTCACCATTGCTAATAAATTTGTTCTCCAAAATCATCCAATTATCAAGATTAAACAGATGCTACGCAATTTAATTGCTAAAGCACATTTGATTCGATAACAAAGCTGGTCTCATTCAATATTCCAGTAAATATAGTTCAAGATACATCAAACTTCAAATGAAGTTTTCAAACAGAAAGCAATCTTACAGACTAGCAAACCAACTCCAGCCAAGAACACATGCACACACACAGAGACATCCTACTCGGAGAGGTAAACATTGAAATGCATTATGGTATCTACACCATCAGTTGTGTGCTGATTCACTTGTGGAAGAGTCTCAACAGTAGCATACCCTTTTGCATTCTCATACTTTCCAGTGCCACCAATTACTGCAATCTGTGAATCAGGTGTCGATGTTCTATGTACCCCGAAGAAACTAATAGTATCTTCCACATCACCTCCACCATGTAATAACACTGTAAATGCCATTGTATGGCTAGTACCATCCATTGAACTAGCCAAGTAAAATCCCTGTGCCTTCCCAATCACAGCAGAGCCCAGCTCCTGTCCTTCTGTTAATTCGTTATCGACGACAGTGATGGAGCCAAACATGAGATTTTGTAGTGCAGACCCAGCTGGGAGATTGCCTGCGGTGACAAAAGGCTGGTTGTTGCCATTGGCAACATTGTTGTTGTTGCCTGTGTTTTGTAGGAATGAGTTGGTCTGGGTGCCAGTTAGGCCTGTAAGGAGTGGAGCGGTGTTTGGGTTTATGAGGTTGTTAAGGCTGTTAACGCTGGATAGTGGGGTCCCGCCTTGGAGTGGGAAAAGGTTGTTGTTTGGCTGGGAGAAAGGAATGCCATTGATTTCAGTGCGGGCGATGATCCCGGTCACGATTCTATTTGATGGGTGGGATCCTCCTAGGATGTCATGCATGAAGAAGGAGAATGGAGGAGAAGTGGTAGCGGTGGTGATTTGTGAGCCAGCAGGTTTTGCTACGGTGGCGCCCGTGGCCACTACAGGGGCTGACCCACTTAGTGGCGTGGTGGTGGTGATGGGACCTGCAGGCAGTGGTGCTGCCACTGTGACTGGAGGAGTTACCGCTGCTGTACCATCCTCAACCGGTGGTACCGCATCAGCAACTGGTGCTGTCACAGCAGTGTCAGGGACTGCAGTTTCATCTGGAAGCGGGGGGTCCGCTACACCATTTTCAACTGTAGTGGGAGTGGTCGCTTGGACTTGGCCACTTGACAATGTAGTCGTAGGAGCCGGGACTGCTGTTGTCACCGGAAAGCCAACAACAGCTGGATTTCCCGGTAGCGCCTCATCTAGGATTCTTGCCGAGTTGGCTTGGGAGAAAGTCATAGCAATCAAGAAAAAATAGACAATTGCCTTGAGTGCCGTGGTGGTAACAAAGCTGAGTGTGGCCATTTTGGGTTTTGATTCTGTGAAAGAGCTAGGTATTGTTCAAGAGGATGTGAAGAAGGAATTGGATGCTGGAGGAGTAGTCTGTTGTGGTTATATATAGTCGAAGAGAACACTAGGGAGAAGTGGAGCTGATACAGTGGAGTTGGTGCGTACCTTCTCTCAGGTTGTGTGTTCTGGTTGTGATACCAAATTCCTATTTGCTATATTTTAATATGAGCAGGAATTGGTGCAGTTGACTGCTAGCTAGTTACAATTTGCTGTTCCAGATCACAAAGGGAAGTTGTGAGCTTCCTGTAGTAAAATCAAACGTGGTGTATAATGCTGCTTTTCGAAAGAAATCACTTGGTTTAGGTGCCTTTCTACTTTAAATATTCGAGAGCAGGTACTCTATTATGAAGGATGACTGGGCAGTTGAGATGGGATTTCTCTCTGGCATTACAAGCTAAGTCACTGCTAGGTGCAAATTATTTTCACAATCTCAATCCTGGCATGGAACAGAAATTACTTGCAGTAAATATTGGCTAAGTAGGGATTCAATTTTGAAATAACATGAAAATAGTCAACATTACTTTTTCCGGTCCACAAACTTTGTTTTTTTATTTGAGGAAACTTTATTATTCAGAAAACGCACGTTGTGGGTTTAGATAAACAAATAAAAACCTCGATTATCCTAGATTATTACAAGAGATGCACGCACTAACTCAAACTGGAAGCACTATGTTATTATACCACATCTTTTAAAGACTCCAGTACACAAACTGATAACGAGTTTCCAACATCTTCTTGATACCCTACTATTCTTAACTATAATCATTGAGATTTTGTACAGCACTTGGTTATCTGGTAAAGATGGCAATGAAAATAATGTCCAACAGGCAATTGATAGCCTTTTCCGGCATCTCAAAATTAGTCCTAAGAAGCAGCTTCTTAGATGTATTTTGCTTTCTGAATGTTGGGCATCCGGATCCGAACTCATTCACAGATTTGGAGGAAATTAACAGATAAAGCTGAAACAGCAGTTAACAATATTCTCTATTTTTGGACCTGGCTTATTATGATAATGATGAAGATGACTTGAACTAGCCTAAACTTATCGATTAGAGTTTGTCTTGTCACACCGCGACTCGGCTATAAAAAGGTGATGAACATTGTAACAATGGTAAAGAGGTTATTATATGGAAATAACTGGTAAAGCAATTGCGCTGCTGCTGATAAATCACTGCAATTTCCATTTTTCATTGATCTTGGAGCAAAGAATCCTTCTGTTTCCACAACAGTTAGGAATCCGTTTGGGAAAACTAGATTTATCACCCCATTTTATGGTTGACTGCAGCCATTGACAATCTTTTCTTTTTTAGGTGATGGTTTCCATAATTAACAGTTTTTTAAGGAACAGCAAAAGAGTAAATGGGGAATCATGATTTCCTTGTAACATTCTTTCGACTTGTGACAAAAATAAATCATATATGACAGTACAGGTCTGTAAAAGTTTTACTAGCTGAGATAAACATTGAACAGAAGACTTCCTGTTTCTTCCCCTGCAGTGCTCTTAGAACCACCACCACCCGCCTTCATCACAGCATAGCCATTGGCACCATGATACTTCCCAGTGCCACCAATGACTGCGATATGAGACTCAGGCACGTCTGTCTTATGCACACCGAAAAATCTCAGCCCATCCCTGTACTCATTCTTCACAAACTTTGCTGTCATTGCCATCATGTGGCTAGTTCCATCTTCTGAGCTAGCAACGTATACCCCCTGTGCTTTTCCGACCACTAATGAACCATAAACAAATAAGTCCTCATCAATTTCTGTTACACTTCCGAATTCCAGCTCTTGCAAGGTAGCTCTAGCTGGAAACGACAGGCCAATATTAGAAACGTCAAGTGGTTGCTGTAAAGGGATGCCTCCACTCGGAGGAAAATAGCCCAGAGGTTTTGGAAATGGTATCTGGCTAGTGACTTTAGCTGTTGCAGGCTTTGGTGAGGGGTGCGTCGCATTCAGCACATTTTGCATCAGGAAAGTTATATTCTTGTGATGTTTGTGGTGGTGCTGGCTAGGACTTGAACTGCCAAGGGTTCGAGCAAAGGATGATCGGTTGATGATGTTCAAGCAAAGGAGCAAGCAAACCAAGCTCGGCATGGAAGGAAGCTTACCCCTTTTCATATTGTGAAATTGTGATTGAATATAGATTCCGGTGACCGACGTTGTTCATTTATAAGCTAGAAGAAAAGGTATAATTAGCAATGCCGAGAGAAGTGGATTAGGCTTCTTGTAGTTGGAGTTGGTAGGTTATAATTTCTCCCTTTTTCTGAGAATGACGACGTTGGGTTACTCCATGTGGCGTATATCATTATCCTATAATTTAGTTATTTTTATATTTATACCCTGTGTTTATAAAAACTATAATTTACATTCTTAATGACTATAAAAAAAAAAAACTATAGATTATTTTTTTTACTTTAACTAATCTATCTTCATTTAGTAGGAAAAAAATACTGCCATCATCTTACAGTATAGTTATTTTATATATATACTTTGTGTTTTTAAAAATTACAGTTTATATTTCTAATGAGTGTAAAATAAACTAGATGATAAGATGTTTTAAGATGTACCATGTAGCAAAATTTACGACGTAAACTTAGGCCCCGTTTGTTTGCTGGAAAGTGATTTCTTTTTAGAAAGTGAATTCTGGAGAAAATGAATTCCTGGAAAGTGAATTCCGATGTTTGGCAGTGTTATGGAAAATGAACTGGAAAACACTTTCCAGTGCTTGTTTGTGTTATGGAAAATGAACTGGAAAATAATTTATTAATAAATTAATTTTTTTTTCAAGTTTATTAAAATAATGAGGAACAAATCTTACAAATTAAAAAGTTGAATGAGAATGAAATTGAAAAAAAATATAATTTCATAAATTATCTCAAATAAAATAAATAATAATCAAAATAATAGAGATCAAATCTAAAAATTTAAAAAAAAATGAAAGGTGAATAAATTAAAATAATAATAATTAACATTTCATAAATTATTTCAAATAAAATAAGTAACAATAAAAAAAATGAGGACCAAATTTGATAGATAAAAAATTTCAATAAAAAAATGATAAGAAAAAAACAAATAGCAATTATAAAAATAAGGACCAAAATTAATATAAAAATTAAATTTTAAGAGATGGAATTGAAAAATAAATATTCAAAAACAAATTATATATAGCAATCAAAAGTTTGAGGATCAAATTTGATATAATCAGTAAATAATGATATTTCTAAATTTTTCACAACTTCCGGAAAGTGTTTTCCGCCCAAATTTTCCGGAAAACACTTTCCTGAAAACCAAGCCAAAATTTTCTTTGACTGGAAAGTGTTTTTCGTTGACCGGAAAGTGTTTTCCGTTGACCAACTTCCGAAAGACAAACAAACACAAGAAAGTGTGGAAAATGATTTCCCGGAAAGTGAATTCCGGAAAACAAACACAGCCTTAACTTTTAAAAAAAAAACTAAAAATATAAATTTTACTAGCGGGCCGGACTGACTCGTTCAGGATTTATGAGTCCGAGTCTACCCTGGTTAGTAAGAAAATCAGGGCGGGTCGGACGGGCATGCTGAAATTCCTGACTCGGATTCGATCAAAACCTGTCGAGTCCAAGCCATCTCGTAGGACCCATGACCAGATCTATTCTCAAGAGGGGTGGAGCTTCGAAGAGGATGAGGGGGTTCAGTAATTTTATAATATTCCGTAATAATAGTTCAGTAAATATATAACAGTCCATTATTCAATCATGTAACCTACTAAAAATGATTTGTTTAGAATAATTGTATGAGATAATCATTTAATTGGCTATTTTTTTGTTTTAAATTCAATTTCAATACGATAATTTTGTTTAAAGCATAATAGAATAATTCTGTATACTTGTGCAATAATATCAATGATGTTAATTTTGTTCAGGTTGACTATGTGTATTTTTAGTTGGATCGACATGTGTTGGTTTTGAAATGTTTCACGTGCTTATATTGTTTTTTTATATATAACTCAATAAATATAATTTTAATTTAAATATAAAAATAAATTAATTTTAAATTTTAATATAAGCAAAAAAGTGAAAGTTAAATCCATATGACTCGATAAGTCCAAGAATAATTTAAGTGACCAACAAAAATATAGTTTGATTTGAAAAACAAAACTCAAAATGACATCATTTTTTTTTATAAAAAATGAGACGATAATATACTGAATTAATTCGGATCAACTGGTTAATCTTATAGTTTTATGATCTAGTTCATGAGGCTATAATAACATTAGTAAAAATAAATAAATTATAAAACTTAATTCTCAATAATTTTTCAAAACAAAATAATAAAAACTCTATTGATGGTCTTACAAGGGCTTTCTAAACTATGATCATCCTGAACATTTAACTTGAGATATAACAATGTGTTAAAAGACTCGTCATAAATTTTTTGTTTAATTAAATAGTTAAATCGGGATTTATGATATATATTGTAAAACAAGATAATATTTATAAAAAAAAAACATATGACCAAAATGAACAGTGAAAATGAACCGAAACGTTATGGATAAGATTTATTCAGTTTTTAAAACTGAAATAAGATGGACTAGCCATAGACATAACGTATCAGAATTAATAACCAATATTCGCCAGCTCTCTCTCTCTCTCTCTCTCTCTCTTCTCTCCCTCTCTCTCTCTCTCTCTCTCTCTCTGAGGTTGATTGATTTTTCGTTCTAGATAAACCTGGGCTTGGTCCTTGTTTAGCTGTAACCGAAGCGTTGGGTAGCCCATTAAACTGTAAGAGGATCTTCTTGAATTAATTTGGGCTTGTTCTTTGTAGTAGTAGTTGACGGGATAATTCTCAAAGTCCATCACCAATAAATCTCATGCCCTATTCAGTAAAAAATATTTTGAGATTACCTCATTCATAAAAAAAAATTATATTTGACATTATAAAAATGATTTAAAAACATTGAAAAGGATAACTTTAAATAAAAAAAATATTTTATTTATTTTTTTAAAAACGCACTTGATTAGCTTATGCCGCTTTCTGTTCTCTCCAGTTATGAAAGCTTTAAGCATCATCGCCCTGCAACTAGAAATTGACAACGACGATTACTCGATCCAAGTTTCTATAATTACTTCAGAACCGAAGCGATGAATGAGCTAACGAACACCTTGAAATCAAGATAGAAGTTGCCCACTATTAAATTAGAAAGATGTTCAGGCGTAATGAATGTATTTTCCGAAGCCATTTTATGTTATTAAGGCACTGTTTGGAATTTTACTTTCTATAATTATTATTGTTATTATCATTTTAAATTATTTTAATTTATTTATATTAAAAATAAAAAATATATTGTTTTAATGCATAACCCACAATTGCTGAAACACTTAAAAACACCTTCCTAGTAACCCTATCGATCACACAGTTCCACCTTCTAAGCTAACTTCAGCCTTGAGGAAGAACATGCCATCATCTGGGACGTGCTGTTTTTGAAATGGAAATTCCACCCAGAACTGATCAAATTGAAGAACAAAATCTTGCCCAGGGGAAGATCACCACCACCGAATTCCTTGTTCTTAATTAGAAGTGGAAAAACCATCATGCTTATATTTTTGCTCCCTCTCCAATCTTATATCTCCCTGACCAGCTCTGTTACCTAACCAAACGATAATGTCTTCAAAAACTCTGTTACTGTTTTCTACCGTTTCTCCATAAAGTAGACCGTGCCACATCTCAGGATACAGCTTCAAGGTCTTGTCTGAACTTGAAGCCACCCTGAGGAGTTCCTCGCTAACAGTTTTATCTATCACTTTATCTGCTTCACCATGCAGAATTATAAACGGCAATGACACTTCCTGGAGCCTCTGCTCAAGATCCAGGCTGATCCTTAGAAGTTCATGCCCTGTCTTCAAGCGAGGTTTCCCTTTGTAGCAGTATGGGTTTTCTCTGATCTGTGATTAAGTAATCATCAATATACATTTTAGTGGGGGGGGGGGGTTCTATTTGTAGTTGGAAGAAATATACCTTTTGTCTTACTTCAGGAACTTTGAAGGCAATATCCACGATATCTTGTGTTGGAATTATTTTCCAAGTTGGAAAGACTCTGCATAGCTTTCTTAGAACAGTGATTACCATTTCAGGCGGCCTCATATCATCTGCAATCTGCAGATAAAATCGAGGTCAAGTAAATTATCGTGCCTTTTGCCGAGTTTTAATGGATAAAAATTTCAAGGAATCATCTCACTTGAAAAAATTTAAACTGTTAAATGAAATATTAGAATATGATTTATATTATTCCCTAATACATTCTCTCTTCAAGTGAAAATCTTCTGGTCTTGAAACTTGTACAGGCTTACATTATCTTATGTTTGATTTTTATTGATTATAATAGGGGTGATGAAATTCAAACTTGTGACCGCTAAATCAATAAGACTCTAATATCATATCAAAGAATTATCCCATCTAAAAATTACCTGCAGAGTACCATATGACAAGAAATATTGCCTGCCTAACCAATTTCTGCGCAAGTTTATTTCACGGTTACTGAGCTTTTCATCTGTTTTTTTTTTTGTTGCAGCCATTGGCTAGTGTTCAACTTAAAAGGGTTTTCGGATACGACTGGCTCTAACAAAGTGGTTGAAGAGACAAAACACACTGTTGTTTATATATATAATATATATATATATATATATATTCAATAAAATTCTAGCCAGCATAAAAACAGCAGCAAGAACTAGATCCAATTTTGAAGGGAGTCCATGGTTATACAAGTAATAAAAAAGATACCACACAAGTGAAAAACTATAACAACAGCTCTCCCAAACCCTCTTTATATGGATATTAAAAATAGTAATAATATAAAGCAATTTGAGAGAGAATAAGGGAAAAGAACGAAAGAAAAGGACATAATAAACAAAGATACCTTACACATGGGCGCCACCAATACTGCACCGGACCAAAAATCTGGCTTATTTCTGTGTAAGAGCAAAGCGATTGATCCTCCCAAGGACTCTCCTAACAAATATCTCATCTTCTCCTTGTTCTCTTGCTTCTCTAAAATTAAGAAGAAAAAATAAAAATGAAATGACTGGCCACACAGAATGCTTCAAAACAGTTCATACAATCATAAAATCTTACCACATATACTTGTAAAATGACTTGAGCAATCATTGATGACGTAATCCATGTTTTCCACGTAGCCCTGCAAACCAGATGATTTTCCATGGCCTTCATAATCTAAACCATAAACTGCATAGCCTGCCTTTGCAAGCCGGATCGCCGTGCCTGAAAATTTTAGAGAAAACGCCCCCTTAGGATTGAGTTGACAATTTTCCTAAACGTTTTGATATTCATCAGGTCAAACTTGAAAGCCTTGACTCGCGTGTTTTCGTAGATACTCACTGTTCATGGTGATGCTGCATTCCATGGCATATCCATGGCAAATAAAGACCAAGGCTTTTGGTTCTTGATTTATGGGAATCCATTTGCACGTGAAAAGCTTCAATCCTCGAGAATTCGATATAAACTCCTGTAAAATTTTATAAAAGGAAAACAGTTTAAAAATTGATAAAATAAAACACTTTAATATAATTCAAAAAAAAAGAGCAACAGATGAATATAGCCGCATGAACGGATCTAACCTCATCATACATGACATTTCCAATCTCTCGTGCCTGAAAACATTAAACCAGAAAGAAAAGGGAAAAAAGAAGAAAAAGGTAAATAATAAAACAACCATGTATAAACAAACAGAAGCAAGAGAGAAAACTTCCTCAAAACAAAAGAAACAAGAGAGTAATTAACAGATTTCCCAGATAGAGAGCTATACCATGACGCTGAAGTATCCCAGAAACCTGAAACTTGATAGATGTATATGATTTAGACAGAGAAAGTCGAGGCTGAAGAATCTCTGGGAATTGTTTTTTTGATGTATAGAAAAGCTCTGTAAAATCTCAGGCAAGGAAGGAGATAATAAGTGGCGAACAGGGATTACAGGAGCAGAGAAAGGAACGGAAGTGAACGTATATATTTAGAACTGTTTCGTGGCCATATTTAGATCATTTAGGTCAAAAAACCCGAATTCACCTGTAAATAAAGATCCGGGTCAAAGAAAAAACAAAACAGAAAACTGTTGAGGGTCACGTGCAGACCCCACGTGAGGTTTGAAAGATGGTAAATGAAAGATGATCATGGTTGTTAATAATTAAGGAAAGGTTACAGAGATGGTAAAATTCGCCATGGATTTTTCTAAATTTAATATCTGGATATGATTCTTCCTTGCTGAGATCACGTGTAGTAGTTGCCCGCATAAGCAACTCGCCTTGGTGGACATTCTACCATATTTATATTACAAATTAATCAGGTCATTATCCTTTTTCAACTCCTTTTTGGTCAACGGTTTTTGAACCTTCCTCCTTGGCACCTCCGTTGCCGTTCTGAGTAGGCAACGAATTATTCCTTCAAGAAAAAAAGGTAGCGGTCGTGGCACTCGTTGAAAGTTTTTTAATATTTATAAATCCGTCCTGTGTAATAAATAATAAATAGTGAGTATATTGGGGAGAAATTATCTGTTAATTCTTTTTTATTTGTTATGAAATATTTCGATCCTTCATAAAATAATGGACTAGCAATTAATTTACAAGAAGTATCATGTCTTTTAATAATCCATAGAAATATGATGACTCAAAACTAATATTAAAGGGTGATTTACATTGCATTTTCAAAATTGTTTTTGAAAAAAAGTATCATGGTCGTTTTGGGGGCTGATCAATGCCTGATCATCAGCATCATTGTCTGTGTGATATGTATGGTTTCTACTCCATGGATGGCTCGAGAAGTGTTAGCTACGTAGGTGGTGAGGTTTATTTGTCAGCTACCCTGCGCAGTCATAGTCATTTTGGGGCCTGCAACTGAGTAAGCTATTGGAATTCAATTCTTCTCGGCTGCAACAGTAAGTGGAGTTCCTTGTTCCTTGACTCCTTGCGGGCTATCATTTTCAATGAGAGAAGAGTGTGGCTCAAAACCACGCACGAAAAACAAACACGACAAAACCCTAGCTACATCTCCCATACGTAGCCCGTGTTGATGGAAACTCGTGTCGATTCCGTCTTGCAATCTTGTATTTAACGACAGGGACGTTTTTGCAGTGTTCATGAACCGAAATTTGAGGGTTTTTTTTACTGTTTTTGATTTTAATACTGTTGATGAATATTATATTTTCATGGTCACGCATTCTTTTATGAGTTCGTTGTCATTGATGCTACTATAAATTAACTTGTGTCATGTTTTTATAGCACTAATTTCTCAATTCTGTACATTTTGATCCTTGATTTTAATTTTTTTATGCTTTAATCATTGTGTTTAATTGAAAGTCTTTTAGTCATTGTATTTATACCTATTAATGAGTCCCGAAATTAAATATTCGTCCATGTCAGGTTGAAGAATTAATTAGTCAACTAAAATAAATGAGTTAGCGAATTTAAATAGATATACCTATTAAATTTTGTTTTTATAATATCGATGTAGGTTGTGAGAGTTTTCTTTTCATTTTCATGTTTTTAGATTTACTCACCCGGTATTGACTTTAAAAATTTGATGGGAGAATAAAATGAAAATGAAATTAAAAGAAAAAACTTTCATGAATGATCATACGTGATATTACGATAATTAAAATATTATGATAATTAATTATACACATCTTAATATATCAGCACAATAACTAAATCTTATTATTTTTTTTGTCTATTCTGAGAATATTGGCAAGGTTTTAACTTAATTGAAAGAATGTTAGGGACTGGATTGCATACATTGTGAGATATGATGACTACAAATCTTTCCGCTAAAATTAAAGACAATTGTAAAATTAAAATTCAAGGTTTGATGTAATTTTTAAAAACACTAGGGACCAAAATATACACCAAATAAAATTTTATGCTATGGAAACATGACACGCGTCAATTTTTAAAAGCTCTAATGAAGCTAACCTAACCAGTGAAAGGATGTGTGATAGCAACAAAAAATGCAATACATATACATGGAGAATATTAAAATAAAAATAGAAAAAATTCTCTTAAACATATAAAAAAAACCAGAATAATGCTGAGAAATATTTACCCCTGAAATGACAACTGTATTTATTAAAAATATTTTTTATTGCGGTCTCCTTGGCTACGATTAAAATTTTAAATAGTAAGACAGCACATATCCACTTAAACAAAGTCTCATCACTTCATCCTGTCGATATGTGCTTGATCGTGACAAAACAGCTACTTGTTCCTTAACGAGGCTGGCTCTTTCTCTAAACTTCTTTGTTCAAATCTTAAGGTTGACATGGAAATAAAAAAATATTAAAATATAAAGTTTAACGTGAATGATGCGTTGTTTAAACTTAAATGGCTTGGACAAGGGCCAAGTGTTAGCTCACGTGTGAGTTAATATAAAAAAGGCAAGTCTAAGACTTTGAAGTTCAGAAGTATGAAGTTAGTTAGGATAAGATTGGGAATAAATAAAAAATGAAATATTATAGAGATAACATGCAATCTCTAGGCTCGAGAAACAAGCTTAATTTGAAGGGTATATTTAAAAAATCTTCAAGTCCCAGTACTAAATTATAAAATCTCCCAGGGTATATTCCTCAATATAAAACATAACTTAATGATAGAACGATAAAATAGAAACTGCAGGATTTTTTTTTCAAGATGTTTTTTTATATTCAATTAATCCATCTATGAGATATTTTTTTTTTATAATCGAGGTATACATATTAATAATCGAGATATTCATATTAATTTATACGTAATTCGACCATGTTCGAGCTCTTGTGACTATCCGCAAAACATTTCCACACAAGAATATAATCAGTTACAATTTTTTATACCAGGAAGCATGAATCTAAATAAATATAGTCAGTCAAATTTAAATTTTAAATATTAAAAAAATTATATTCAAGATAAAAACTTTTATCACTAGCACAAAAAGAACTTTCTCTAGGCCTGAACATCAAAGCAACAAGATCCCTTCAATCATCACTTGACGGGCCCGTAAAAGAGCATCCCCTCCGAAGGACAAAACATGGCCCAACACGAAGGCCTACCGAGGTATTATTGCCTGAAATATAGGAAACGTTTTGCTTGAAAATCTCTGTAAAAATGGGGTAGAAGATCCGAAGTAACCATCAGTTATTGGATCGCCACCATATCATTATTACAATGGGCCTACAAACACACAGCTCAACTGAAAGTAGACTAACACCCAGCCCAATACCAACATCATTTAAGATAGGCCCATACGGATGGAATCACAGCATGCCCATATCCACTGAAATACTTTTCCAAATAATTTTGCAAAGCAAGGCCCAAACCCAGACGCGCCTGGCCCATTTCTAGCTCCCACTATATAATTCTGCAAAACCCTACACCTATTTAGGGTTTGCATACCACAAGAGAGACGCGCAGCCTTTGCGAGAGAGTGAGAGAGAGACAGAGACAGCAGCGAAGCAATGGGTAACAAATTGAAGAAAAAAAATAGAATCAACTGCTTTTGTTTACGGTTTGATTATTATGTATTTCTTTCTCTGATTTATGTTTTTTGTGAATGATTTTAAACAGCAAGAATCAAGGTCCATGAGTTGAGACAGAAATCAAAGACAGATCTTTTGGCTCAGTTGAAGGATCTCAAAGCTGAGCTTGCTCTCCTTCGCGTTGCTAAGGTCACCGGTGGTGCTCCTAACAAGCTCTCCAAGATGTAAACACTCACTATCCATCCCTTGATTTTTTTGCCATTTTGCGTTATCTTATTCACTAAAACGGATTAATTGACGTACTTAGTTCTTTATTAGGTTTGATCGGTTCATATTTAGGTATTTATTAATGGATTTGCGTTACGTTTCATTTGCCCTCTTTTGTTTAGAGTGTCTTAATCTGTAATTGTTATTATTTCTTGATGCTTTCTGTTAAAACAAATAAGTACAAAAATAAAATCGCTTGCTTTCTAAACCATTAAACGGAGATAGATTTGCTATTGAAATTCATATATCGGCTTGGATTTGTAATATTAGTTTTGTTTATTCGGCAGCGTTTGGCTTTTTTGTGCTTTCACTTCCTTTTCGTCTATTAAGGAACTGGATTTAAAGGGCTATTAAGCTAAAATACTACTTCCTTTTTTGTTTATGAGTTGATATTCATTTTCGTCTATTAATTGATCTTGTTAAGAAATGTATACAGTATTATCTATCCTTTTGGAACAGTAAACGGGCTAAGCTCTTTCTCTTTAGAGTGATAAATGTGTTTTCATTTTGGAACTGAACATTGACTAGGTCTTATGTCGTGAATACAGAAAGTCTTGTTGTTTTTTATTTACTTTTTGTTGGTTCTACTCCCTGAATTAGTTTTGGTCATTGCTTTTGTGGTTATGTATATATTTATATATATTCTTAAGTTTGTGTTGTGTCTTGATTTTGGATGCAGCAAGGTTGTGAGGTTGTCGATTGCACAGGTCCTGACTGTGATTTCGCAGAAGCAGAAGGCTGTATTGAGGGAAGCTTACAAGAACAAGAAGTTCTTGCCTCTTGATCTGCGTCCCAAGAAGACCAGAGCTATCCGCCGGAGGCTTACCAAGCATCAAGTAATATGCTGTTTCTGATCTTTCCATTCTTATGTGCCAGGTCTTTTTTATGGACGTGTCTTGCTGTTTTTTATGCATGCAACTGTTGAACAATTTGTTCATGCCTGAAACATCAAAGCCTTGACAAGGTTTTGTGTTACATATACCTTCTGACAAGGTTAGCCAGCAATGTAAGTGAGTGTGTTGATTAGGAACTCAAGTTTAAAATCTTGAGTTATTTACGTCCTATCTGGCATGATGTCCTATCTGGTGTGATGTTTAAAGCATAACAGCCCAGCCGTATCAGCAATTGGGGATATTTTATCCTTCTGTAATTTTATATAGACTAGCCATGTGGTATTGGTCCTTCATGTTAGCATGTGACAATCATTTGTTTTTTTATTAATGGAAAATGGATCTATAATATACTTTCCCCACTGGGAAGTCTGCAAATTATGCCATTCCACTAGGGTTAATTTACAATGTAGTAATGATGTTCCAATTTTCATTGCAATGTGGTTTTTGTCTGGTCTCCAATGCTGTTGCATGTATATATTTTTTTCTGCTTTTAGTGGGATAGATTCTGTGACCATGCAAAGCATTGTCTTTGTCAAAGATGTTCCAATGTGAAGGTTTTCGACTCTAAAATTACTGGGCTTCATTAATCTTGGATAAAAAAAATCGTTTTTTGTAATTAGATTGAAGTTTATGGAATCTGTTAGTGGTCATATTCTCCTACTTTTACGCCCCTATATTTCTGTTGTCTTTCACTTAATATTTTGATATGCTTGTTTATGCAGCAATCACTGAAGACTGAGCGTGAAAAGAAGAGAGAAATATACTTCCCTTTGAGAAAGTATGCTATTAAGGTGTAGGGTGGCATCAATCACAAGCTATATTTTGATATTTTTCCTGAACCTCTTTTGTTGACAAGTTTTGATTTTGTTGGTCTGTCTTATTTGCGAACTAGTTTTTTTTTCCAATTAATGTTCAAAAACTTTGGGAAAGGGTGTATCTCACTCTAACCAGGATGCTAGATTTATATTGGAATAGTAGCTGAAGAGTATTGTTGTTTCTGTGTCTTGAAACCACGTGCAATCGTCCTCTTTGAAATTGTTTGTCGTTGCTATGCGTATTTACGTGTTTTTTCGCCCTTTGTTCTCATACCGTTTATGCTTGCGAATTTGTGAGGAATCATTCTAGTTCTTGGTCGGTAGTCGGGATAGTGGGATTGGTGGTCTGGTTACTTACTGGTTTCGGTTGATTTTTGTAGTCACCGGTCCCAAGTGTTCATCTATAGTGAATTGGCAATTTTTAAAAAATATAATCTCTTCTCTACAGAGGTCAGTACTGTTTGATGTTTTCGTTTATCAATGGCCCAATTTCCATCTATAGTGAACTGGCCCAATCTCTTGTATATTGTGGTAATTTTGTAATCTGCTTATATTTAATTGAGTTAAATTTATCCTCAGGTATATATGTTTTTGAATAGTCACCGTACCCTATCTGAAAATTAACCTGATAGAATATTTTTAATGAATAGGATATTATTCGAAATTTAATTCATAGTTTTTGAATTTCTAGATTTTGTACTGGAATGATTAATATAAAATATAATCCTGGATTATCCATTAATTTTTTTTCACCTATATAGATTGAGTTAAGGGAGTTTTGGGGCTATAAGTATAATTATTGAGGTTTCTAAGTTGTTTTCTTTTTTAAAATATTTTTAGGTGAAAACAAGTTGAATATAATGTTTAAACTTTAAAGGAGCAATAAAAATTTAAAATTTTAATCAGATCATGGTCATACACTTGTATTCTCTTTTTTTAAAAATAGATTGGGTTTTGCTATCCAAATTTAGGTCTTTTTTTAAATGACCCTTTAGCCATTTTTTAAACTAAAATTGTATTTAAAACTTTTTAAAAATACCCCCCGCGCACATTAACAAGAGAAACGAGAGTCACGGTGTTAATTTCTCGTGGAGAGGAACCGGAGGCGTTCATTTCTCATAAGAAATGACAAAAATATCCCTTACTGCTATTTTGTCTAAAGTCAAGGAAGGGCGTGGAGGTTGTGAACTTCCAGTCCGATTTATCCACCATGAGCTGGTGGTCCCCAAACCGGCTATTTCGTATTTTCGCAGCAGCATCCTTCGCTCTTCACTCACCCACTTCCACACTTGCATTTGTGGAAGGTTGAATTGTCATTGCACGCGCGCGCGCGACACACGCTTTTCCAATCAGCAGTGCAGTCTCACATCCCATTCCGTGAAACCAGGTGCACAGAATCCACTCAATGGCACGAAGAGTACGTTCTAGGAGGCAGTGTAGTCGTCTGATCTCTGGTTAATTCCATGCAGTCGTCTTCATCGTGACAATCCCCGTCCAATCCCGCTGTCATGATGCATCCATCTGGTCTACTGTAACGACTACTCCATTCATTTTTCTTTTCATAAGCAATTTATTTCCATTCAAACCAAAATGACACGTGATCTAATATCAATCCTAGTCCTCACGCTATGGACTTGGAATCAAGAAAATTATCTGATTGTGTTTATACTATGATGTTAGAAATAATTTTAAAAAATAAAAAAAATCACTTTAATATTTATAAATAAAAAAGACTTGAAAACAACGACTTAAAAAGCCCTGCACCGCAGGCATTCCAGTCTCATACTCTCATCACATACCAAACTACTAGAGCCGTCGCTCGCACCGAGTAAACAAGTCACCGATGATACATTAATTACAAGCAGACCATCACACCATTACTCTATCAATTGCAAGCAAAGCTCGTGTTTGTACTGTGATCCGCTAGAATTATATATTTTTTATATTTAGAATATTTGGGAGAATAAAAAAACATGAAGAATGATGGTCTTTTCTCATAACCTAACCTACTTTACATATCAATGATCATGGTAGACAACACTCGACTTTAACAAACTGAGAGAAAAGACCTACCTCTTTAAGATCCCCTCGCTTCTATTGATTAGGAGTGTTTTATGCTGTATTTTAAAAATATTATTTTAAAAAAATATTATTTTATTAATTTTATTTTAAATTAATTTTTTTATATTATATTCATGTACTAATATTAAAAATAATTTAAAAAAAATAAAAAATATTATTTTAATACATACAAAAACTTTTAAAAAACAATCATACTAATAAACCCCCACTTAATCTTCTGTCTCTTTTAGCTATATCATGAAGGCACATCGAGGGGACATTGGACCACGTTCTTGTTCCCCGTTGGCTAACTCAATGCTCCTATGCACGAATCAATTTTGATACGACGATGGTGTTTAATTACTCATTTCAAAATATAAAAAGATGGAGAGAACATGAAAATAAATTTGTTTCTTGGTTAATTTTAAAGTAATTTTTTATACTTTATAAATTGGAGGTATTGGAAAAACATGTCTTCAGAAACAATATTTATATTTTTTACTTCTAAAATATTATTATACAAAAATTAATTTCAAAATTATTCAACTAAAACATATAAAAATAAAAATAATTTATCGAATTTTATTTTAAATTCAAAGCAACATTATTTAGACCTTTTTTTTTAAAAAAAAAATCAACATATTTAATTTTTGTTTTAACTTAGATTTTGTACCGGGTCAAATCAGATCAATCATTCCTCTAATTGTTTTAAAAGGAAACCAGTCCACACTCCAGACCAGTTCAAGTTTTATAACCGAGATTATTATAATATCGTTAATTTTAACTCATTATAAATAAAATCTTAAAAAAATAATATATAATTATTTTCAAAAAATATAGAAGTTTAACTGCTCCAATTTCATCTCCATCTCTCTTCTTCCCTATCTTAATCACTCTAGTTTTTTTCTATTCTGGAGCAATAACCAAACACTACCTAAAACAAAACAAAAATGAATGACCTAATACGCTAGTTCCTTCGTGTATAGATTCGTAATTACAAATTTCTGAAATTCATAAACCGTGCTGGAAATTGAGGGCGTCAAATGGACTCGCATTACGCATAGGAGATTGGCGAAGTAATAATTTTAAGATGGATATATCATTTGAGACAGATGCTGGAACCAAAACAAAAGATTTTGCTTTATCAGAAAATCAGTTTCTCTGGCCTTTTCCCTTTTTTCCCATCCACTTTTTCGTATTTTGATCCGAATTAATTTCTTATCATAGTTGATATGCTTTATTAGAGGAGGCTAGGGTTTACTCTTATCACGGTCCAAGATAATGGCTTGTACGCTCGTATGTGCCTGCTATGATAAGATTCTGATGTATAGTCTGTTTCACGACCATTGAAATATAGCTGCCTTCAAATGTAAGCGCAGCTTCAAATGTAAGAAATATGATTATTTTCTTGGTTAGAAATGACGGGTGTTTACCAGAATCTAATACATGAACCACATGAAATTTAGGAAGCCCAAAACCACAACACTTGGGAGAAGTGTATGGTTAATATTCAATGAACTAGAACAAATTTGGTCAGACATTTCTGCGGTCAATGGGAGAGCCTCTCCATTTCCTTTCACAATCATTCTAGTTTCATCTCCCAAGCTTTGATGTTGCTTGCGATATGTGCATCTCCTTTTTAGTTTTTTTTTAAATTTTCTTCGAATATTTTGTACACCAAGCATATATATATATATATATATATATATATAAAGAAAGTAGATCTCTCTGAACCTTATCCGAGGTCGTGAACCACCAAAATGCCACTCATTTGCCTCCAAAAAAGGGTCAATATAAATAGAGGCCTGACTTGATATTTGGGATTCTAGAGAATCAATTTCCCCCTCATATTTCTACGTATAAGACAGATGAAAGCTTCACCAGACTAAACAAAGTTGAGAATTTTGTGGTTGCTATAGAATTAAGGTTGTCCATCGAAGTGGATAGGAATGATAACAACAGCCGTCCTGGTCCTTACGCCGGTGACAAGGGAAAAAGACCCAATATAGAAGCATCAGCTAAAGAAAAAGACAAGCAAACTCAACTAAATGCCATTCATTACAAATTGAATGTATGCTTTTTGAACCACTTTCTTAGCCTTGAAAATTCTCATTCCAGCCATTTATTTTTATTTTCTCATTTTACTTTTCAGCACTTCTTAATACAACTTATCCACTATCCAATCTAACCAAAAATCAATCCTTTTACATAAGGTTGACCGTTGACCGGTTTCCTACCCATAAGGGGTGAGATTCTCCTTTTATTTTCCTTGCAGATAATTCATTCTTAACCCTCGGATAGTTTTTAAACATGTTTTTTCCAAGGTAAGAAAATTAATTTACAATCCTTCCCGCTTCTAACATGCGTTGGCCAGATACGGAAAGGAAGAAAATGAGGATTAATCTTTTTTTTTCCTCTTTTCCCCGAGACTTTATACCCTTTTCCATACATTATTTGGCCATGTTTTTGCTGAGATTCAAAGATAAACAAGGGAGGGATTTTCATTCTTGAAATTAAATCATCATTACCCTCCATAATCCATGTTTATAAGCATTTATCAAGAATAATGATATTTTATTTTATTTCTTGCAAATTTGTTGGTCCAATTTTCCAATAAAATAAAAGTTGAAGGTGACCATAATTTGCTAATTATCTGTCCACATCATGCCTCCATGTTTCATGGTAGAACAAGATTACTGTATTTCTATCTATATTATTTTCTAGTCCTTATATTCCAAGCAAAATAATTATTTAGCCCTTCTAGTTTGATAAACCCAACATCACACTCTTCTTTATAAATTCATCGATTTATTCTGCATGTGCTATAATTGAAAGTTAAAAGTCAGGAGCAAGTGTTTTACAGCTTACCCAGTTGAGTCAGGTCAAGTCTAAGTTTTGAACCAGGACCATGAATCAATCTAACCTGGTACACCAAAACAAAATTACAATTTACAGTATTTCCAGCGTAGAAGTCAGTAGATTCTAGATCATATTTTAGTTTGGATTGTTAGCTTAATCCTCTATCTAGAAAGTTTAAAGCTCGGGATGCTTTCAATACATGTCAGAATGGTGAGGTTGCAGGCGTGCAGCCTGACCCGAATGCAAAAAATAAAATGTATTTATTAGAGAATAATATGAATCATCAATTATTTAATAGAAATCTTGACATGGATTACAATATATTTTCCTCTAGAGAGATCAATAGCAGAGATCTCGAGGGGAGACTGGCCAGATCCACAGAGTCTTCACCAGTCATTTAATACAAGGAAATCTTGATTGATAGTGTAAAACCTCATGGACTGAGTTTGTTGCTCGAGCAATTAGTGTCTCGGAAGACCTTCATGAACTAATCAATATGCCCAGGCAATCAATCCTGTGTTTTGCTTGCAACGATAGGTTCCAAGATTAGGTGAGCATGACCTTGCTTGGGAAAACCCTTGCCACAACTAGTATTTAGTCCCACTGGAATTACGGTGTTTTTTAAAGTGTTTTTGGTTCTAAAATACATTAATAAAAAATATTTTTAATATAGTACATGAAAATAATTTAAAGATACTAATATTTTTAATTTAAAATAAAAATAAAAAATTTTAATTTTTTTTAAAAATATTTTTGTAACGAAATAGTGTTTTAGTTTTCATAATTTTGCTTGCTACCTGCCGATTATTGCCTTTTTTTTCTTCCTGATCTCATCATCAACCATTCTCCAAAATAAATTAAATCATCACATAACTGACAATTATTTTTTCTTAAAAAAAAAGAAGAGGAGGAAAATGCAGTGTAATTACACGTGTAAACGCATCTTTTATCTAGAGATTCTAGACAGCTAGCTTGAGTCAGTCAATGATTTTTTGGTCTAACAAAGGTAGAAAGCAACCTTCTTGTATAAGAAACCCGGCAGCTCTTTTCCTCTATATAACCCCGCTCCATGCTCCATGCTCTATGCAATCAACTAAAACCAATAACTTGAAGCTCCCTGTTCTGAATATAATTCCTTTTGAGCTCACATTTTCAGGGCTCAATGGCTCGGCCAGAAACTCCGAGGAGTATTGCAGCAAAAAGAGGGGGTTTAGCCCACCTTTTCTCATCCCCTAAAACACTCTCCTCCTCTTCATTTTCAGCCCCCTCTACTCCTTCCTCCTCTACCCACAGCATGTTCTCCGAATCCGAGATGGAGGAAACTATAAAAAATGTTGAATCAATCATCACCAAATGGGATCCAAACTCTTCATCATTCACCAGAATCGCCTCTCTCTTCCATGACAACAGAGAAGAAGCGGAAGATTTTCTCAAAAGTGTCAAAGACTTGCGTCGAGCAATGCATGCGCTAGTCTCTGAAAATTCGACCTCTGACAAGCTTTCGCTTGCCCAGAACCTCATGCAAATCGCCATGGAAAGACTTGGAAAGGAATTCCATCGGATATTATCTGCGACACGTGATCAAATAGACCCAGAGTCTGTTTCAGCTCGATCCTCGGATGGGTCGAGCAATCTCGAAGATGAGAATGAGCTTGGATCTGAAGAAGAGTTCAAAACAGTAGGGGAGTCAAGCAATGATGTGGATAGAATCACAGCACTAGCCATGTCATCAGACCTCAAATCTATAGCTGATTGCATGATACGTTCTGGCTATATCAGTGAGTGTATCAAAATATACAAAAATATCAGAAAATCAATCGTGGATGAAGGATTGTATCTGCTCGGAATCGAAGAATTGAGGCCTTCTCAAATTCTCAAAATGAATTGGGAAGCTCTCGAGCATCTGATCAAGAACTGGCTGGGTGCAGTAAAGATTGCCGCGAAAACACTCTTTAGTGGAGAAAAAGCTCTCTGTGATCATGTGTTTTCAGCTTCTCAGACGATCAGGGAATCTTGCTTCTCTGAGATAACAAAAGGAGGACTCTATCTTTTCAGATTTCCTGAGCTTGTGGCTAAGTGCAAGAAATTGCCAGAGAGGATTTTCCCGCTAATGGAGCTCTACGAAGCTCTCTCTGATATCCAGCCAGATGTAGAATTGATATTTGACTCCGAATCAACCTCGAAGATTAAACTGCAGGTTGTTTCATCACTAAATGGACTTAGCGACTCAATCCGTGCTATTCTTTCCGACTTTGAATCAACAATTCAAAAGGACTCATCAAAAACTTTAATCGTTGGTGGTGGGATTCACCCACTGACCCGAAAGGTTACGAGTTACATATCTTCACTTGCAGATTACAGCAGGATTCTCTCAGACATTGTTGTTGATTCTTCACCAACAAGGAACACAGCTGTCCCTGAAGCTTACTTGGAGAGTCCAACCTCAGTTGCCGGTTCAACACAAGCAGTCTCGGCCCACCTAGATTGGCTCATTTTAGTCCTTTTATGCAAGCTTGATAGGAAGGCAGAAGGGTACAAAGATATGTCTTTGTCATACCTTTTCCTAGCAAACAATCTTCAGTTTATCCTTGAAAAAGTTTGTACAACTCGCCTTTATGTGCTTCTCGGTGAAGATTGGGTGTTCAACCATGCCAAAAAGGTTATACAATATGCTTCCACCTATGAAACGATGGCATGGGGAAACGTCTTCTCATCTTTACCAGAGAAAAACTCTCCACAACTATCTCCCGAAGCAGCAAAGGAATGTTTTCAGAGGTTCGACGCGGCCTTTGAAGAAGCATGCAAGAAACAAGCATCATGGGTTGTGCCGGACAGGAAGTTGAGGGATGAATTGAAGGTGTCCATTGCAAAAGAACTTATTCCAGCGTACAGAGAATTTTGTGACACGCATAAGGTGATGTTGAAGGATTATGAGGTGTTTGCAAGGTTCGGCCCTGACGATCTTCGGAATTGCCTCTCAGATTTGTTTCATGGGACTGCCATTTCAGGCAGTGCCTCGCCTCCTACACCGCGATAAAGTATTATCTCCGTGAAATGATAGAACAATAACGTGTCATCACACACACTGTTATAAGTTTACAGCACCTGCTTCTTCCTTTCTAGATTTGTTTCTTTTGTGTGAGTTCGCGCAGTAAAATAGGCAGTCAGCCAGTGCCACAGAAAATTATCCATGATTAATCGCTTCACATCTCTACTCATATTCTCCACAGATGGTGATTTTTCATTTGCAGTTTCAAACAATTATACCACAACAAGATCTTTAGCAGAGAATATATGGCACATCATCTACCGATAAAAATTAGTAAAGGGGATGAAAAGATGGAAGAATATTGTGTATATTGAATTAATCAATAAACTCAGACCTTAGGTCTGGTATTTGTACAGTGAAGGGATTCCTATCAGTTAGGAATTTCAGCTACAATATAGGAACCTTAACATAAAGATAGCATGACTATAACAGAAAGATAATTAGTACATATTATCTATTTCTATATAAAGATAATGTTCATGTTTATCTTGTCAACACTCCCCTTCAAGTTGGAGAGTGAATGTCCTGGACTCCCAACTTGCGGATCATAGGGACGAAGCTTTCCTTTCCCAAAGACTTGGTCAAGATATCTGCTAGCTGATGTGTGGAATTCACATATCTCGTGATCACTGAACCATCTTGAATCTTGTCTCTAATGAAATGGCAATCCATCTCAATGTGCCTAGTCCGCTCATGGAAAACTGGGTTGGCTGCTATATGCAAGGCAGCCTTGTTGTCGCAAAACAATAGAGCTGCTTCATGATGTATTAGACCCAAGTCTCTCAACAGTTGACGCAGCCATGTCAACTCACAGCAGGCTCCTGTCATTGCGCGATATTCAGCTTCGGCGGAAGAAAGAGAAACTGTTTTCTGTCGTTTTGACCTCCAGGATATTAATGACGGTCCAAGAAATACACAATAACCTGTGGTGGATCTTCTGGTAAGTGGGCAACCTGTCCAATCCGAGTCACAATAGGCCCTCAACCTGAAGTCATTATTTGACGAGAAAAATAGACCTTGACCTGGTGCACCTTTCAGATATCAGACAACCCGAAGTGCTGCTTCCATGTGAGGCTTTCTGGGCTCATGCATAAATCTACTTAAAACATGCACTGCATATGTTATATCTGGCCTCGAAACTGTCAGATAAATCAATCTACCAACCAATCTTCTATACTTACTCGGTTCTTTCAACACAACACCCTGGTTTGATAACTTTAAACCTCTTTCCATAGGAGTGTTGATTGGGGCAGCCCCTAACAAGCCAACATCCTCAATAATTTCCAGAGCATATTTACGCTGACAAATAAAAATACCTTTTTTGGATGCAGAAACTTCAATACCAAGAAAGTACTTCAGATCACCAAGGTCTTTAAGATTAAATTGACTATGCAGGAATTTCTTAGTGTCAACAATGCTAGCATGATCATTTCCAGTAATTAAAATGTCATCCATATATATCAAAAGTGCAGTAAAGAGCTTGCCTCGTGTTTTGGTGAACAAGGAGTAATCGACTCGAGATTGAACAAATCCAGCAGAACAAATAGCCTCTGAGAATTTTGCAAACCACTGTCTAGACGCCTGTTTCAACCCATACAGCGACTTATGTAGACGACACACCAGATTATTCTCCCCCTGTCGCTGGAGACCAGGCGGTGGAGACATGTAAAGTTCCTCTGCCAAATCGCCATGAAGAAAGGCGTTATTCACGTCCAGTTGATGCAAAGTCCACCCACGGGCTGCAGCTAAGGCAAGCAAGCAGCGCACTGAAATTATCTTGGCAGTGGGGAAAAAGTGTCTTGATAGTCTATGCCTTCCAGTTGGGTGAAGCCCTTGGCAACCAACCGTGCCTTGTGCCTTTCAATTGACCCATCTGATCGGAGCTTGACCTTATAAACCCATCGACAGCCAATGGGAATTTTACCAGTGGGAAGTGTAGTGAGAGTCCAAGTTCCGTTAGCTTGCAGAGCCTGTAACTCAGAAGCCATGGCCTGCCGCCACTCAGAATGAATAACTGCCTCTGAATAGGACTTAGGTTCAGTGATGGAGCCAATGTGAGCAATAAATGATCTGTAATGTGGCATGTATCGGTGATATGAGAGGTGATTAGACAAAGGATGACGAGTACCTTTAGTGGGACCTAGCGACAAAGAAGTTGATTGGTAAGTGTAAACGTTGTTGCAGACGAAATCCTTAAGGCGGAGCGGTGGAACGGGTTGGCGATGTGAACGACGGAGAGGAATAGGGGCAGGATTGGGTGTAGCTTGTGGAGTAGGGATGGAAGTGGATGCAGCTGGTGGAGCTGAAGGAGGTGGCTGTGGAAGTGACGAAGGGGACGGTGATTCATGACGTGGAGAAGACGGGTGTGATGGTTCTGGTAAAGGAGAGGCTGGATGGGAATTTGGTAAAGGTGGAGCATTGGACGGGGAAGGTGTGGGATTGGGCCAAGGGATGTCATGGGCCATAATGGGAATTGGGCCAATTTCAGGTGTGGAATTTGGTGGGCCTGTGTCTGGTGGGGTAATGGGCTGTATAGATGCATAGGGAAAGATGGTTTCATGAAATCTGACATCGCGGCTAGTAAAAATATTTTTATTTGCCAAATCAAATAATTTGTATGCTTTTTGTCCAACGGGATAACCAATGAAAATTGATGGAATGGAACGATGATCAAATTTATGAGAAATGCGGACATTAGTAGCATAAGTTAAACAACCAAAAACGCGGAGATGAGAAAAAGATGGTTGTTTTGAGAAAAGAAGTTCAAAAGGAGTCTTTAGAGAAAGGACCGGAGAGGGCAATCGATTGATAATGTGGACGGCGGTAAGGGCGCATTCTCCCCAAAAAAATGTGGGAAGATGCGCTTGAAATTTTAAAGCGCGAGCCACTTGTAAAATATGACGATGTTTATGTTCCACAACCCCATTTTGTTGAGGCGTGTAAACGCAAGAATGTTGAAATACGACCCCATGATCTTGAAAAAAAGAACGTAGAGAAATAAATTCTCCATCGTTATCACTTCGAAATGTTTTAATATGAGAGTCAAATTGAGTCCGAACAAAACTGAAGAATTTTTTTAAAAGCGGTTGTGCTTCATTTTTATGACGCATTAAAAAAATCCATGTGAAACGAGAAAAATCATCCACAATGGTAAGGAAATATTGAGCACCAGTAAGAGAAGAGTGTTGATAACGACCCCAAATATCGCAATGAATAATTTCAAAAGGTTGTATTGAAGAGATAGTACTAAGACTGAAAGGTAAACGACTCTGCTTTGCCAAAGGACATATATGACAAGCATTGTTTGACGGAATTGAAAAATTTAGAAAATTCTTGGCAATAAAATTTAAACAAGGAGATGATGCATGTCCTAGGCGATGATGCCAGAGATCGGTGGATGAGATGGTAATGTTGCAGGTCGACAGTTTTGTGGGTGGTGAGGTGGTGTTTACGGTTTTATCCGTCACAAGTGCCGTCAGATAATATAAACCATCTCTTTGTTTACCCAAACCAATCATCCTCCTCGTAGCCAGATCCTGCAAAATACACCAATAAGGGAAAAAAGTTATGGAGCAATTCAGGCTTCTCGTCAAACGACTAACCGATATCAGATCAACTTTGAAAGTAGGAACACAAAGCACATTATGCAGATAATAGACAGAGTTTAAAGGCAGTGATCCTTTCGCGACAATCTTTACTTTGTCTCCACTTGGCAGTATTACTGAATGTAATGAATAACTGTTATTTTTGCGGAATAATTTAGTTGACGAAGAAATATGATCCGTCGCCCCGCTATCAATTATCCAATTGCGGGAAGTGATTTTAGACAAACCTGGTTTGTTCACAGCATTTGCCTGGGATGTAGAGTCATCTTTCTTACTAACAAGGGACAAAAGTTGTTTTAATTGGTCTTTTGATATTCCAATAAACTGACTTCCATCAACTCTGGAAGAGCTCTCGGCAACACTGTTGGCTGCTGGCCTGGCCCAAGGACTCTCTGCCTCATGATGCACTGCAGGCCTGGCCCAAGAACTCTCGGCCACGTTATGCACTGCAGGCCTGGCCTGGTTGTGGAAGCCGCGTGAGCCCGACTGAAATTTTGTCTTCTGATGGCCCACGGGATACCCAACCAATTCGTAACATGTCTGGACCCAATGCCCCATTTCTCCACAGTGGGAGCAAATGGGTCGTCCTCTACCTGCGACTGTGCCCTGTCGTCGCCTGTCTTGCGAACGTATGAACGGTTGTCCATCTGCCTCTCTTGCGCCCGTGGGTCTTGCGAACCGTATGAACGGTTGAATCGTTCATTTCTGCCAGGATTGGGTCTTCCTCGAACAGCCATAGCCGCACTGTTACTGGGTTCAATGGTGGTGTGCGATGAACTGAGGGTGCGCTGCTTCTCTTCCTGGGAAACGGAAGAATACGCCTGCCGGATTGAGGGAAGAGGATTCATAAGAAGAATCTGTCCGCGAATAGCACTGTAAGAATCATTGAGCCCCATCAAAAATTGCATTAATTTTTGTTGATCCTGTTGTGTCCCATGTACTGCATTATCGTAGGAAGCTAATTCATCCCATAAACCTTTCAATCTTGTGTAATAGGAAGAGACAGACAGCTGTTCTTGCTTGAGATAAGCAATGTCTCTCTGAATTTCAAAGATGCAAGAGGCATTGCTTTGAGAGAAACGTTCACCGAGATCTTCCCAAACCTCACGAGCTGTGGAATAATAGATCACGCTATTTGAAATTTCTGGATTGAGAGCATTCACAATCCATGAGTGGACCATATCGTTACATCGAGACCATGTTGCATAGCCTTCGGGATCAGTTTCTTCTGAGGGGGCTTTGATTGAATTGTTGACAAAGCCTAACTTGTTCTTGGAGTTCAAGGCTAAAGTCATAGCCCTTTTCCAAGTGGAGTAATTATCTCCGTTCAGAGGTTTGGAGACCAAAATCAAGCCCAGATGGTCTGAGTGATAAGTGAAAAAGGGATTTGAGATGTTTGGATTTTAGATGTTTGTTTTTGTGAGATCTGCAGAAGTTGCAGGGATGGCCATTTGATTTTCCAGGCCTGTGTTGATTGCTGTGGACGTTTCTTCAATGGACATGATGATTGCTGAAAGGTGCTACAAAGATGTTTTGAGTGTAGCGAAGAACAGTGAAGGATTAGGATCTTAGCTCAGCTCTGATACCATGAAAAGATTGAAGAATATTGTGTATATTGAATTAATCAATAAACTCAGACCTTAGGTTTGGTATTTGTACAGTGAAGGGATTCCTATCAGTTAGGAATTTCAGCTACAATATAGGAACCTTAACATAAAGATAGCATGACTATAACAGAAAGATAATTAGTACATATTATCTATTTCTATATAAAGATAATGTTCACGTTTATCTTGCTAACAGGGAAGGACTAAACCGTCTAGTAGGTGCACTGTTTTCCACATGGTTATTTCCTCTATCGAAATAAAATGTCTCTTGCCATTTCTTCTTTTTGGTCTTTTTTGTTTATATACTCATCATCATCCCGCCGCTCCTACCAACCAACGCTTACTTATATGAGAAAAAGAAAGAAAAAAAAGGGTTATTTAATTTTGAAATAATCAGCCCGCTCGGCTCCGCCCATTCCCGCTAGAAAGAGTTGCATGCGAGAGAGATCCCAATTCTGTGTATGCGGCAAGCTTACTTAATGGAAAATACCGTCAACTTCAGAGTAAGATGATTGATCCCTTTTCGAGCACGTGGTTGTTAATATGATAGTTATTAAAAATTTATATGATTGTTAATTTTAGAATTCATGAAATTAGTCCAAATATATACAATCTGACCCGAATATCTATATTAATAAAAAATAAATAAATTTGATAAACACAATAAAAAATATGCTTATACTTAGTCTTATTACGTATGTAATAACAATCCACTTCAAGGTGTTTTGTTCATCAATGGAAAACTGGATTAGCCCAAATAAGCATGACATTTTTATTATCACAAAATAAAATCACCGGTGTAGGTTGTTAAAACTAAGATCTATAAGTAAATTCTTTAAGTTATATGAATTTGCAAGAAACATATATTAGTGTCTGATATTCAACTTATAAATATTCTACATTATTCCATAAAATTTATAAATATTTGCTCAATAAAAATGTCGACACATGTTCTCATAAAAAAATAAAATAAAAAATCTTGGATGACATAATCCATACGCCCAAGGAAAAAAATAAGAAAAAGGAAACAGATCAAGACAGGAAACCTAGACAGGTAGAGAGGACCACGTTGCTTATGTTATTGGTGTGTGGTGTTGCATTTTTCCGCTCCAGACAAAACCATGGTAATAAAAAGGATGGGAAGAAACTTCGCATCCTACTCAATTTAAATTGCCTCTCGCGATCCTTGGAAGACGATGCAACACTTGGTCACATACCAGTTTTCTGTAATTTTTAATTAACATAATCTGAAAGTTTCTGTGATTTTTTAGAAGCTGTTTGAGATAATTTTTGAAACTGTGTTTTCAAAAAATTTAATTTTTTTTTCATTTTAAATGAATATGTTTTGGTATTTTTAGATCATTTTGATGTGCTGATATCAAAAATAATTTTTAAACAATAAAAAAATATTATTTTGATATATTTCAGCATGAAAAGTAATTTGAAAAACTAAAGGAACAACTGTCCCAAACAGGCCTTTAATTTGATGCTATGAGCCATTAGAATTTTGGTTGGATCATTTGTCAGTCAACAGGCTTGAGATTCGCATATGAACTCTCAAGTACTGCATGGTGTAACCTGGAAATTTAAAAATGTTTGCCGATCTGATGGTCATGATCCTCGTTATAACTCATGCTTCTTGTCAATTCAGTGATATTTATGTGGCTGAGAAATCCTTTTTTTTAGTTTAACCCTTAAATATTGATTACTTTGATAATTAAGTTTTTAAATTTCGACTGTTTTTTTTTAAATATTAATTGCTATTTTTATTTATTTTTCGTTCATATTATCAAGATGATATTGACGTTTGGCCCTATAAAAGTTATACTGGATAGTATTGATTCGGATAAGGGAATCTCCAGTGTCGGATAGTATTGATTCGGATGGGAAAAAAACACATTCTTACTCAACACTTGTAAATTGTAATAAGCATGGTTGGGCTCCATGATCAGCAACACATCTCCTTCAGACTTCCAGAATTGTCCTTTTCATTGTCTGCTGCCTGTCCATCACGATTATAATTGATGCTGAATAAAAATAATTATGTTTAGGATATTAAGATTTTGCTGAAAACATTCTTTAATATGAATATTTTAAAATAAAATATTATCATTTTTAAAATTAAAATCAACCGTGAGAGAATAAAAAAATAATTTGTAAAAGCAGGTAAATTAAAAAATAAATTTAAAAACCTTAGTCTTTGAAAAATTACAAATGTCTCATAGTTATGTATCGGAAAATGAAAATTCCATCCAAAGGGAAGAAGTCCTAAATAACGTACCACCTCACGTTTATTCGTTGTTCTGTGGTGTAGAGCTTTGTCCACTCTAGACCCTAGAGAGCCGGTCACTGTATAGCTAGGGTAAGCGCCTGGTCGTTTACTTCACACGGAATTGCAACTTGATCAACCTCATTTATTGTACGAGTTGTTTATAGCTATCGTCAATGGAAAACACAAAGCTTTGGTTGACTACATGTCGTCGAGCTTCCCATTCTTCTCAGAGACTGACAACTTAATTCGCACTGGCCATCTCTTCAGATCCTGGAAGGCTGTGCAGCAAGTTGATATATAACGCCACACCAGTTTCCGTCTGCTCGGAAATTTTGGAAACTTCTGGATTGCTTTCGATGCTCTGAGCCAATGGAAATTTCGATGTTTTGGTTTCATTTATCAGTTTAGCCTTGGGATTCAAGTATATATCTCGGTTCATGGCAGAACATAGAAAGTTAAAGATATTTGCAAATCTGTACGGCTGTAAATATCCAGAGCAGGTCCATCTGGCCGCTTTAACTACAAGATGCCCCACCAATCCTCTCCTATTCCTGGTGTTTTGGGCGTCAGAACCAAGGTTTAGGCATGGATACCAACACTACAGCATACATGTGTTGCTCCATATAGAACGTTGAGATTCAAACGCGTGTTAAGTCCAAGGTTATTAATTTCATTTGGTGATTTTTATTTTCAATTCAAATAGAATGTTTTAGTTTTGGAATGTTTTAGCGTGTTGTTTCTGGATTGTACTGTTTATATATTAATTCCAAAAAAAAATTAAATCTAAAAATTAAATTATTTAAAATTGTGCAATTTGATCTAAAAAATATATAATAAAATGATTTTTTTGAAAGAATTATGAACATGTATGATATTATGAGAATATAATTATCAATCTTGCAAGGTCCTTATATTCTTTGATTGTTCTGAAATTTTAACATAATATATATAAATATGTCAACAGACTCCTCGTAAAATTTCATCTCAATCTAACGGTCGGATTAAGAGATGTGATTGATATTGTAAAATTATTCATTATTTTAGAAAACACTATTTGGCCGAAACAGAACGGGTGGAATGAAACCGGGACGTTTCGGTTGATATTTTATCGAAAAATCCAAAATGAACGAGAATTTAAACTGAGATAAAAACAATTTTATTTTGTTTTTCTTTTTTAAATAATACAAAATATTTTTACTGTTTCGACCGCAATGAAATGAAATGGACAATTAAATCCTTGATTACCAAAATCCGTCGAGAGCGGCAAGCCGGCCTTTCTCAATTCTTGACTTCTGGGGGTGCAGGCAGCCTCTCATCTTAGATTTTAATCAAATTTCTTTTCAAGAACCTTTATATATAATTATATAGTCACCTTCAATAACTAGTCTTAGCAGACCAGGTTAAGGAACTATAACATTACTTTGGAATTTCAGCTTTAGCTATGGGATTGTTCAATTACCATGTTGTTCAAGATAAACAAAGAGCAATTAAGAAGAAAAAGAGTCTGCCGTCACGTAACACTGGCCACCAATCTGGTTGCTCACACGCACGTGTAGAATCGTTCTTATGCATCCTGCGGTTTCAAAAGAAATCTGTGGGCATGTGAGATGGTGAGTGGTTTCGGCTTGTCAGCTTCAAGCTCATGTATAAATGTAGCGACTTCTGTTCTACAGGCCTTGCCTTCATCAATGGCTCTGCCCTAGATATCTGCAACTTGAAATTTACAGCAAGCAACAATAAATGGAGGTAGTTGAGAAAATTAAACTTCCAAGAACCCAAAATTCTAACTTTCATCGATCCCTATTGGGTGAAAACTGCATCACTTAAACCCAATGGATATGCATATTTCGAGCTGCACAGAACTTTCATCAACTTCAATTTGTACTATAAAAGGACAGAAGATCAACACCTGTGATGTGCACAACTTCTAAAACTCTCTTCCTTCCAATAGAGCCAATCATGATACTAATCTGTATTCTCTTCTTCATTATTTTATCCCTTTGTAAGTTGGTTTTTCTGAAAAGAGAACCCTGCTGCTACATGCTGGCTTACGAGTGCTATAAAGCTCCAGAGGATCGGAAGCTTGACACAGGAACGAGTGCGAAAATCGTCTTCAGAAATAAGAACCTGGGGATCGAAGAGTACAAGTTTCTCTTGCGAACTATCGCTTGTTCTGGCATTGGTGAAGAAACGTATGGCCCTGTAAACGTTATCTCAGGCCAAGAAGATTCTCCTACCCTGAAGGACTCCATTTCAGAAATGGATGTTCTCATATTTGACACACTTGACAAGCTCTTTGCCAAAACAGGAATATTTCCATCAGAAATCGACATACTTGTTGTCAATGTTTCTTTGTTCTCTCCTGCCCCTTCTCTGGCAGCCCGCGTGGTAAATCGTTACAGGATGAGATCAGACATTAAAACATTCAACCTCTCTGGAATGGGATGCAGTGCAAGCGTTGTATCCATCGATCTTGTGCAGCACTTGTTCAAGTCGTGCAAGAACGCATTCGCTGTTGTTGTGAGCACAGAATCCATAGGTGCAAACTGGTACCGAGGTAAGGAAAAATCCATGATGCTCTCAAACTGTCTGTTCCGTTCAGGAGGTTGCTCGATGCTCTTCACAAACAACAGCGCTTTAAAACGTCGAGCCATCTTCAAATTGAAACATCTTGTACGGACGCATCTTGGCTCAAAAGACGAGCCCTATGGCTGCTGCATACAAACAGTAGATGACCTTGGCTACAAAGGTTTTCTCCTTACTAAAAGCCTTAAAAATTCTGCTGCTCAGGCTCTTTCCTTGAATCTCCGCGTCTTGGCACCTAAAATGTTGCCAGTAAGTGAGCTAATTCGCTATGTTTACGTATCTCATCGAGAAAAGAAAACCAAAAGCACCAGTGGTCGAGAAATGGGAGCGGGCCTGAATCTGAAGACCGGAGTGGACCATCTCTGTATACACCCGGGTGGGAGGGCAATTATTGATGAGGTTGGGAAGAGCTTAGGCCTTAATGATTATGATCTTGAGCCAACTAGAATGGCACTTCATCGATTTGGCAATACATCAGCTGGTGGACTCTGGTATGTTTTAGGCTACATGGAGGCCAAGCAGAGGCTTAAGAAAGGCAATAAAATACTAATGATCAGTCTCGGTGCAGGTTTCAAGTGCAACAACTGTGTGTGGGAGGTGATGAGGGATCTGGGGGATGTCAACGTTTGGAAAGACAGCATTGACCAGTATCCCCCAGAAACCGTAGTCAATCCATTCATCGAAAAGCTTAGTTGGATCAATGACGAACATCTCAGCTTTGTTAGGTTTCACTAGAAGCTAGACCTTCCTGGATATTTGGTTCTTAATTTGAACCTTCCGAGCATAATTTCTATGTTGCTTTTCTTTGTTATTTTGTGCAACATTCAGTATCAGAAGATCGTTTCTTTCTTTTAATGCTGAATTATAACAGCTAAGAGTGATAGATTGATGTATCTCAATGCCCACATTCGGTGCTGCATCAAATTTCTAGTTATTTCTGCATGGACTTGGTGTTTTTAATTGCAAATTCTCTGAATTTCTATTGAAAATAATAATATAAATCATATTCTAGGGTCTTATTTAATAGCTTAAATTTTTAGGTGAGATGATTTCTTGACATGATATCAGAGTCTTGTTGATCCGATGATCACGAGTTCGAATCTCAACACTCCTATTCTATTTGATAAAAATCAAGCACAAGATAGTATGCGCTTGTACAAGTTTTATATCCAAAAGATTTTCACTTACGAGTATGTGTTAAAGAATAATATAAATCATATCTAACAGTTTATACACAAATCATTCTAGCCTTATTGATGAGATTGGGCAAGAATTTTAACAAAAGAAATATTTATTATGCTCACATCCTAGCTCAATAAGAGCATGGTTATATCCACCTAAACAATAGACATCTGTATATTTTATTAAATTATTAATCTCACTGGCTTGTTTGTGAAATTTAGAGGCAGAGTGGTTCATATTTCTACATGGGCCTCGTTTTTTTATTCACTTGTATATGCTAAGCTTATAATTACTGCGATGTGACAGAATAGGGTGGTGGAAATACGTTTTTTTCTTCGCCTGCTTTGAAGACAGGAGACGTTGGCCTTGCTATCAATTCATCTCATTTACAGAAAAGAATATTTACGAATAATTAATTGACCATATATGGAAGCCGATTTATTTTTTCAGACCTATCGTGGCCATTGTTTTTATGCACATTTCTATCATCAGCTTTCTTAGTTATCACTTGTCAACCATCAGTCCTGCTGTGTGAACTCGCCCACAGTTTAAAGAAGGTTTTCAGGATTTGGTTGATATTATTTTTTAAAATGTTTTTTGTTTAAAATATATTAGAATGATATTTTTTTTATGTTTTAAAAATTATTTTTGATACCAGTATATGAAAATAATGAAAGAACACTATTTTTTTTTAATTTAAAGTAAAAAAGAAAATAAAAATTTAAAAATATTTTTAAAATTACTTTTAAAACACAGTGTAAAATACCCCTAGCTGGCATCTCTAGGTTATCGATGATACTGGCTTTAATTTGGCTGTTGTATGTTCAGTGCTGTGATATTTAAGAACGAAATTAAGGATATTTTATAAAAAAAAATATACCAAAATATTTTTATTATTTCTTAACGTAAACACATAAATGTTTTAGAGAACACTTAAAAAACATTAATTTAATATATTTTTCAAGTTAAATATGCTTTTAAATCGCACTCGGTTTTAGAATAAAAAACAAGTGTCCTCTTAGCAGGCACTAGATTTGAATGAAATGTTAAAAATCGGAATTGGCATGGTAGCCACCATCGTCAAGCTCTCGATGCTTGTCCTTGCCATTAAGTCGACTTTAATTTTCTGTCGTGGATTATGAAAATCTACCTGCTCAAAAAAGGTATTGGTTACGAGTAGCAACTCTGATATGCATTAATTTCTCTTTACAGAGCCAACTGCTCGCGCAAAAACTTGAGTGATGTTTGTGAGTTTTGCAGTGGTTTTTGAAGATTTTTTTTATTTAAAAAAAATTGTTTTTAATATTAACACATAAAAATAATTTAAAAAAAAATTAATTTAAAATAAAAATAAATATAAGGAAAGAAGGAAAGGAAAAGGTAGTGAAAAAGAGGAAGAAAGGACGCTTCTGATAGGTAACATTTTCTTGGCAAAGTTTCAAGTTACATCGTCTCTTTTCCTTCGTCAGTTTTCGCTCTCGTCACTTTCTTCAAAAATTTGCTGGCTCCTTGGCCTGTCAATAACACGATCATCATATTCATTTTCCTTTTTCTTCAGAAACCCTAACCATGACTGTCTTCTTAACCTGTCAATACTTATAATGCCAGCACATGCCGAACCGAAACTTAAACCTGCCATCATCTTAAAATTTCAAGTAATCCGTACCAGTATCTAAACAAAACACTATGGGGCGGAATCAGAGACGTTCATTGATTTCTCATCAGCAGCTGTATTTATTATTTAAAACCAACCAAGCAGGCCCGTTGGAAACTCACAAGTGAAGAGACTAATTATCTTTTATAATGATTTTGTTTTTCTTTTAACATATACAGTTATGGAAAAAGCTTTTCTGCATCCAGCAATTTTTAAAAGGGGGGGTCATCGGTCATCTTGTGAACCCCCCCCCCCCCCCCATTTTGATTTCCTCCATTATGGGGGCAGTTGCTGGACCAAAAGTCTTGCCTGAGGTTAGGTGTTCTGTAATGAATTAGTGGTTTGTGGTCGGCCGATACTATGATCTACGAAATCAAAACCTGTCTTCGGCCAACAGAAACTCAAAAACAGACCCGTGGTTTCTACAATCAAAATGTGATACCCTTTACTGTTCACCCATAGCTTGCTTGTTTAATGTATTTGCTACGAGGAAAAAAATATCTACACTTGATGCGTATGGATAAGCTCTCGGCTTCTTCTTCTTCTTTTTCTCTTTTTTTTTAATATCGGGAATTGTTTTAATTCAGTTTTTGTAGTTTAGAGATGCATTTTAATCTAGTGAATATGGAATTTCATTTACTTTTTAATTTACCATCCTCGCATTTTAGTCCCTGTGAATATAAGTTTCAGGAATAAAGTCCCTTCATGTCAATTGTTTTTTTTAAATAAGGGTAATTTTTATAGGGGTTAGTTGGGCCGGATAGAAGGGTGCCCATTTCATACTCAGCCCATTACTACCCCTAATCTTCTTCTCTATCTAAAACAAATATACCAAATTGTATTTAAGAAATTAAAGAGAAACCTGAAAAATAAGATTGAGAAATGTATATTGTAAACTAAGAAATAAAAGAAAAGAAAAGAAAAACGGCATCATTAAAGTTACATTCACGCATCATCAACCCCCAACTCATTTAAATTATCATTTAAATAATCAACAAGCAGCCCTTCAAAAAATCAGAGCGCAATAAGCCGAGTCCAGCCCAAGAGTAAAGTTTAACTTGCTCAAAAGAATCGTTTTACTTTGTATTTGAAAATATTATTTTAATATATTTTTAAATAAAAAAACATTTTAAAAAATAAAATCAAGCCACACTCACACAGTATCCAAGCAGAGAGACACCATGTCAACGGGCTGGCCACAGGAGTTTTTGAAGGGGTGCTTGTTTTGCACATCCACGACATAGCTGAGCAGTAGCGGCTTTTGCATCGCAGACCCAGTGAGGTTTCCCTGTTTGTCTTTACATAAGAAAAATTACGTTTATGCGGAAAAGCTAACAGAGCTAGATAGTCAAACCATATCTTATTGGGAAATCTAACTGAATGAGGAAAAGCTCCTTATGCGCTCTCACTTCACCATCTGAAATGCGCGAAACTTCGATTGGTGGAAGCCAGTCCATGAAGATTCTTCCTTTTCTTACGTGCAATTCCCCTCTTTCGGTAAGCATCCAGGGCCAAAAAAACCCTCGACAGGAAAAAAAAAACTATAAAAAGCATCATAAAAAATAAAAATAGAAAGATTATAAAAATGACAATAACTGACGCAAATATATTACTTATAATATAAATGGCAAATATATTACCTATAATATAAATGGCGTGGGAAAAACACTGTATCCACAGTGTTTTTCCTATGCCATTTAAATCAACGCGGGAGGCAGCGCATCAAAGAATCCATGCTAGGCGCAGGTCAATCTCAAACAAGCTGCAAGCCTGCAATCAAATCCCATTCCAAGAGGGAACGCATCCAGGCAGCTATATTGCTTGAGTCATGGTGGCTTCATTGTGGGTAGGCTGATCACGGTAATTATTTGGTTTTGATGGGTTGTTTGTCAATATTTTATTTTAAATTCAAATATTTTAAAAAATAATTTCAAATTATTTACAGTAAAAAAAATATACATGTGACTTGCTCTGCATTTCTCTATATTCATAATCAAAATTTTTAACATGTAATTTTTTTTAATGATCCAGATTTTTATATGATATTATATATCTGAGAGAAATAATCAACCTACAAACCTTTCGATTATTTATTATTTTTATATATTGAATTTATTATGGATAAAACATTTTAAAAAAATAATGATAACGATTATTTTAAAGGTATTTACTCTTTAAAATATATGAGACTAATTATATGTTTTGATATTTATTTAATATTAATACCTTAGAATATATATAAAAAAATAAAGTAAGTTTTCTTTTAAATCTCAAATTAATTTAATCTCAGTGTTCTAATTTCTTCAATGAAAATTTTGATTTGTTGCAATTGTGTCCTTCAATTGAAAATGATTATATATGTTGGTTTTCAATGTAGTCCTTATTCTTTTGATTTTTGTTTATTCTTGGCTCCTTTAATTATTTTGGTATACAAGTTTTAATTTAGTTTAATTGGGTCCTCCAATAAAAAAATTTCATATATTCTACCTTTCATTTTGTTCTTTATTCTTTTATTTTTAGAAAAATTACACAACAATTTGTTTTTAAAATATTTTTATTTGTTTTGGTCATTAGGTTTTTATTTGTTTCAATTTTGTCTTTCAATTAAAATTAATTATATATTTTATTTTTTATTTCGGTCCTTATTTTTAAATTTTTTATTAGATATTAATTCCTTTGGTTTTTTTGGTCCTTCTTGGACAATGTTTATTTTTTTATTCGTATTTATGCATCTATACTTTTAGTTTATTTTTTTTATTAGGGTTTTATTTTTATTTGGTTTAATCCTGAAATTTTAATTTATGTTAGTGATCATTTTAAAATTAATATTGCTCCCTTTTTCCCTTTTTTTTTATTTTCTGTTATTTTTATCTTTTTTCGGATCAAATAATTTTATGGTTTCATTGTTTGCGCAATAATAATAATAATTTTAGTGATTATTTTTATTGTTTTTTTTGTAAAAATGTTTATTTTTTTATTCTTTGGGGCAATATTATAATTTTAATTGTTTGCACAATAATGTTGATACTACTTTTAACTATTATAGTCATGATAATGATGACAATGCAGGGATGAATTTTCAATGATGATTTTTTATTTTTGTAGATAGAAAATTAACTATTTATTTTTGTTATTTGATTATTGTAGGTGTTTTCATGATTTATATTTTGTTTGTTGTGTTTAATTTAAATTGAATTTTAAATGAACTAATTCTAATACAGTGAATTTGATAATTTAGGTATTTGAATCTTCTTGATTTTATTGGAAACTCACACTCCATAGAAATTCTGCACATATTTATTATTTTGCTCAAATTTATATTATAATACAAAAAATCTCACATAATTAATATTTTTGTATCGAAAAAAATATAATTCTGACCGCGGCGAAGCGCGGGAAAATAGCTAGTATATATATATATGGAGAGCCTCGTTATTTTCTACACAAGCATCTCTCTTTCAGTCATAACTATTAAACAAAAAAAATAATTGAATGAGAGTAAATTTCATCTCTTGAAAAATATATTTGAGGATTTTAGGTAAATGAATAAAAGTTTAATTGTCTCAGATTTTTACAGGGAATGCACGTCTTGATACTAACTCGAGACCTGTTATGCAAATCACAAGCTCTGTATTATTAATTCACGTCTCTCGAAGACCTATTATACAACCTATATCAAAATAAAATAATCGTATATAATTATTGGATTCAGATATGGATTGATGCAATCGAAATCAAATGATAAAAATATTTGTTACATGTTAAAATAATAAAAAACACCAATGGTATATATAAATTATCAAAATATATAAATTTATTTGTTTACATCTCTAATTATCAAAATTCTTCTACAACCCTTTGTATAAAAAAAAAAAAACAATAAAACTAATAATACCAAATAAAAAATAAACTAAAAAAACTCAATTAAAAAAAAACACATCTTTCAAAATCAAAATCACCACCAATTAATTTGTCCGTGACAACCAGGCAGTCACAAAAATCCAGTTTCCGTTTTACTTTGTTCTCTAGCCCACGATAATTTGTGCAAAATATTTTGTAAAGGATTTATTTATTTTCATTCAAAATTGTATTTGGATTTATTTAGCAGGGTTGAACATTTTTGGTTCAGTTTTTATCACTGCAAATAATTAAACTGGTAAAAAAAAAAAAAAACCTGAACCAGACTGGTTTAGATTAATTGATTTCGGTTTGATTTGAAAAAATAATTTTGGTTTACCGGTTCTTTACTTATAAAACTAAAAATCAGAATATAAGTTCTTTAAAAAAAATCTAATCAGTTTTTTCTAGTTATTTGTTTTTTAGTTTTCTCGGTTTAATTGATTTTTTAGTTTTTTTCTTACCCCTAATATTTAGTTTGAAAAAATAAATTGGTGTATTGTTTTTAATAAATTTAACATGTTAATATATATATATATATATAATATAATGTATTTAAAAAAACAATATAATAGATTATTAATAATTACAAATTATATAATTTTCACAATATCAAACAAACTTCAAGTTCGAATCACATGCTGCCAAAATGCCAATGATATTGACCTCCACTGCTGCCACTTGAAGTCATTACTGATTTCACTGCCTTCCACGAAATTTCCATCTGCACGCCTTTCTTCTTGTCTTGGAGTAAGTGACTTTCGTATATTGAGGTTGTTATTGAAATTATTTTTTTATTAGAATAATATTATTTTATTTTAAAAAAAGTTATTTTTAATATTATATGAAAATAATTTAAAAAAATTAAATAAAATAAAAAATTTAAATAAAAAATAAAAATATATTTTTAAAAATATTTTTAAAATACAATATAAACATCTCAGTCTCTTGGTTGGTTCCTCATGTATAACTTTTTTTAAAGTCCACTCATTAAAAATACAATAATATATCTTTTTTATTATTTTTACATTAATTTTACTTAAGAAAAAACCTATTCTTATGATATTTGATAATGTAATAACATTATTTTTTTTAAATACATAAAATAATATATTCTTTTATTTTTAATATTAACCTGCAAAAAGATTCTAAAATCATAAAAAAACAATTTAAAATAAAAAAAATTAAAACACAAAAAAAAACTCTAATTCTCATTCCCAAACACACCCTAATCTTTTGTCATTACTACTACTCACACACGCACCGATTCTCTCGCTTCTTTCGAACTTCTCTTTCAGTAGCATGACCCTTTTCACCAGCTAGTTCTAACTTCCAAGTCCTATCCATGGCTTCACCTACGGAAGAAGGTACTGTAGCAATCTATGAACACATCAATTTCTGTTTCTAGATTCTATCTAACGATCAAGATCAAGTTCCCTTCATCTCCTTTCTTGCTTTTTTTTCCCTCTCAGTTTGTTTCTGCTAATGGTAGGAAAAAAGAGATGTTTCGCAGCTAAATTCAGAAGTAAACATAACTAAGCTTTGATTTTATGTTTGTGGGTGGTTTTCCCTTGAGACCAAAAAGACTTCGAATTTTTCTGTGATCAATCTGCTTTTTTGCTTTTTGATACTTTTTTTTTGCTAAGCAAATCTAAATTTGCTGAGCTTTGAAGTAAAATGGAATTTTAGAAAAAATTGGTTGCCAAACGCTTATAGATCGTCACATACTCGAATCTAGTAAATCATGTATCCTTACTACCGCCCCTATAAAGTTTTTCTCCATTTTTATTCGAGAGCAGTATTTCTTTCTACCTTTTTTCACTTGAATCAAATCTGAGTAAAAGAACAAATCTAATTGATGTATACCAGAATTTTGTAGTATTATTTTGATTTTGTATGATCTTAGTGATTATTTAATTGATGTTTTTTTTTACAGGGAGGGAGAGGGATTTAGAGAAGGGATTAGTGCAGCCACAACTAAACCAAAACGCTCTTGCCGAGCCATCACCAACACCATCTCCATCTTCAACATCAACTGCCCCAGCTCTAGTTTTATCGAATTCGGGCAAACGAATTGACCAAGCTGGAAAGAAGAAGTATGTAAAACAAGTCACTGGTCGTCACAATGATACCGAGCTCCACTTGGCAGCTCAGCGTGGCAATTTGGCCGATGTGCAGCGGATTCTCAATGATATCCCAAAAATGATGGGAACTTTTAGTGGGGATGACTTTGATGCTGAGGTTGCAGAGATAAGGGCATCAGTGGTTAATGAAGTGAATGAGTTGGGGGAGACTGCGCTGTTTACTGCTGCGGATAAAGGTCATCTTGAGGTGGTTAAGGAGTTGCTGAAATATTCGAACAAGGAGTGCCTCACGAGGAAGAATAGGTCAGGTTATGATTCATTGCATATTGCCGCCCTCCAAGGGCACCACGGTAATGATCTTCAGCTTTTAGCTTTTTTCTTGTTGTTCTAGAAATTTGTAGATTTTGATTGTTTTTAATGAGATGTTGCTTAATGAGAGTATACTATCTTTTGATTATAGTTGTATGATTCTGATACCCTCATGCATTGGAGCTCTATAGTCACTTACATTAACCTTTCCATAAAACAATCCAATATATCTCAAGCAATCTGGCTTTTGGTGGTTGTTTTAAAACATTTTTAAATGGCTAATTTACTTGCGACTTATGATGATTATGAGTCCTTAGGTTTATGATATATTATGATTCTTCAATAAATTAGATAAGGTAGCTTTCTGGTCTTTGATTGCCTTGCGAATATTAAAGCAAACATGCTGAAGTCCTAGAAATTGAATCACCCTTGCTCAATTAATGATGCTGATAACTTAATTTGTGAGTCATGAGAATTACCAGTAATGCCTTTATTTCTCAAGTCACAGAGAACAGGAATATAATTAGAAAGATGATGAGTGTCCATAGTGGCTTTCCTGGGGCTGTTTTCTGTGGAGGATGTAATTTTAGAATTCCCCGGTTGCTTCCACAATCCTTTTGGAAACTTCCATTTCATGAACCATCTTCCTTTCACCTATTCCCAAAGAGTTGCTAGGACTAGTTTCAGTCATGTCTCATCTTTTAAATTGAAGATTGATGGTCCTGGGGACAATTTTTTTTTTTTTATATTGCTTCTGTAAGAAGTTGCATGTTGAAATCTGAATTCAAAAGAATTTTCGTAAAGGCTGCCATTTTATGTTCTCACTATCAATATGCTTTATAAAAATCTAGGCAACAGAATGCTCATAAAAATTCTTTTATGACAGCCATTGTCCAAGTGCTACTGGACCATGACCCCAGCCTGAGCCAAACACATGGCCCATCGAATGCAACTCCTCTTATATCTGCTGCTACAAGAGGGCATACTGCCGTAGTCAATGAATTGCTGTCAAAGGATGGTAGCTTATTGGAGATTTCTAGATCTAATGGGAAAAATGCTTTGCATTTAGCTGCCCGACAGGGACATGTAGATATTGTACAAGCATTGCTTAGCAAAGATCCCCAGCTAGCACGAAGAACAGACAAGAAAGGGCAGACTGCTTTGCAGATGGCTGTAAAAGGGCAGAGCCGTGAGGTGGTGAAATTGCTTCTCGATGCAGATGCTGCGATTGTCATGCTTCCGGACAAGTTTGGCAATACAGCATTGCATGTAGCGACAAGGAAAAAGAGAGTAGAGGTGATAATTTTTAATCTCTCTCAAAACTAGAAGCAATATCTCTGTATCAGAATGCTTTTTCTGTTTTTAATTTTGATTATGTTTTTTACAAATGTAAGCATCATGCTGGTGGGTTTCGCAGGTGCAATTCTTACTATGTTATAACACACACCCTACCTACTGAGGTTCTGGCATTTTATGGATTGCTCATTATTTTCCATCTCATTGTTTCAAAATCCACCAAGAATCCTAAAATATAATCAAATCAACTTTTAGTGGTTTAGCTAACATCTCAAGTTTGATTCTTCTTTTCCAGATAGTGAACGAGTTGTTATCACTTCCAGACACAAACGTTAATGCTCTGACCAGAGATCACAAAACTGCCCTAGATTTAGCGGAAGAGCTTACCCTTTCTGAAGAATCGTCAGAAATGAAGGAGTGCCTCTCTCGCTATGGTGCTCTTAGAGCTAATGAACTCAACCAACCAAGGGATGAGTTGAGGTCAACTGTCACTCAAATTAAGAACGATGTTCACACCCAGCTGGAACAGACGAAAAGGACCAACAAGAATGTCCATAATATTTCAAAGGAGCTTAGAAAGTTGCACCGAGAAGGGATCAACAATGCCACCAACTCTGTAACTGTGGTCGCAGTGCTATTTGCAACCGTTGCTTTTGCAGCTATCTTCACTGTACCTGGTGGTGATAAGGATAGCGGGACGGCTGTGGTGGTGAGCCATGCTTCTTTCAAAATATTTTTTATATTTAATGCTATCGCTCTCTTCACGTCCTTGGCTGTAGTGGTGGTTCAAATTACTTTGGTCAGAGGTGAGACTAAAGCGGAGAGGCGAGTGGTGGTGGTGATTAACAAATTAATGTGGTTGGCTTCAGTGTGCACATCAGTGGCTTTTATGGTCTCCTCTTACATAGTGGTTGGCCGTAATCATGAATGGGCTGCAATGTTAATTACTTTTGTTGGCGGTGTTATAATGGCTGGAGTTCTTGGAACCATGACTTATTATGTGGTGAAGTCCAAGAGAACTCGCTCCATGAGGAAAAAGGATAAGCATGCAAAGAGAAGTGGATCGAGTTCGTTGCATCATAACTCTGACTTCTCCAATTCAGAAGTTGATCGGATCTTTGCCCTTTGACGTATAAATCTGTAACTTGTGGTAAATGTAATCCAGACACAAATGGGCGTTGAGCAAGTAACCAGAAGCCTCATGGTTGATAAAAATAGTTGTACTTTCATCATTTACTCGGATCCATGTTGGCGAATGACTTCATTCATGAGCCCGAGGTTGTAGATGTCATGTAATGGATAAATGAAATTCCAAGGCAAGAAGCCAGCCTTCCAGGTAACATTTCAGGGCGGGGGGGCGGGGGCTTATTTACAGGGACAATTTCAATGTTTTGAGTACTGCTAACTATCCTATATGATCTTCCGTCTGAGAGGCTGAGTTTTGATGGTGCTTGGAACACAACCACCATTGTAACTGCTTCTGGTCTGCAGATAATGGGTTATATGTTGCCCTTGAATGTAGAATAAATCTAAGCTTCTTACAAGATTTCAATTACATTACAGGGTTTGTATTAACTGGCCCTTTATGCGTGTTTCGTTTTATCTGATGTTTTCAGGCGGCCTTCCTTCACTGGGAAGGAGACAGTGAGGCTTCTATTAAATTACTGTCCATTGCAATATTTTCATTTTAATGAAGGGGCGTTGCACGTAAGAGATAAGTTGACTGTGTCTCTATGTATTTTTGAAAGAAAAAAAAATATTTTATATTTTATTTTAAACTATTTTAACATATTAATATTAAAAACTAGTTAAAACGCAATCCCATCCAGACCCAAGTTATCACGGATTGAGCGTTGTTGTGGAGTAGAATGATCGTTCGATTGTGGGCCTAGTAGTTCGAGCTGTTGCTTGGTACAATGAAAGATCCAGAGAGTGAAATAGACAAAAATAGATAAAGAAAGAATAAAGTTCTTTTTTCTTTTTCGAAGCAAACAAACTAGTTGTCCAAGATGCACATAACCTGGACCGACGGCTACACGTGTAGAAGAGTGAACGTGATAAATTGTTTTTCAATTGCGTGTTTGTGATAAAAAGTATTAAATTAATATTTTTTAAATACTTTTTATAATATTGATGCATTGATATTAAAAAAAATCTGTTTTTGTTTTTATTTTTTAATATATTTCTAAATAAAAAATAATTTTAAAAAGCAAAAACCACGTTATCAAACACTATTTTATTTTATAAGTGTAGATAGTGTTTTTTAAAGTATTTTTTAGTTAGAAATATATTAAAATATTTTTTTTAATTTTAAATATTATTTTTGATATTACATATTAAAATATCAAAATATATATATATATATATATATATAAAAAAAATCAACCGACCAAAACATCAAAAAGTTTTTACATTTGAACACTTTAACATAATGTTTAAGATAACTCTTGGTTTTTTTAAAAGAAAAGGCCCATCTTCTATCCTTGGGCCTATTAGCATTAGCAACTCAGCAATAGCTCTTCGGGTTTAGGGAGACTCTCGGGCAATTTTCTCCATCGATTTGTGAGGCTCGAGCCCACTAAAGTTAATGAAGAACCCTTGTTCTCTCAAAACAAAGCCCATAAAGACAGACATCTAAAAATAAATAAAACGGTGCGTTCAAAGTCATACTATTCTTCCCTGCTGGAGATTATTTTTTTTGCGAGAATCCAAGTGAAGCACGAAGAGGTCGTTTACGAATTATAACTGTGATTGCACTTCTCAGATTGACGAAATTGCCCTTTGAAATCATTCAAACTGGGAGCTCAGTTGGGGTAAGATTAGCATTGTTCTCCATGCGTGTATCTTAGTTTTGCATCAGTCTTTGATATGCTTTTATATTTTATTTGATTTTATAATGATCATCATGCAAGAAATCAAGTAGTTAATTTGCAATAAATCAACGGCTTTATTTTATTTTATTTTATAATGATCATCATGCAAGAAATCAAGTAGTTAATTTGCAATAAATCAACGGCTGCTGCACTGTTGCTGCCACCATTTCTATAATGATCAACGATCATCAGATATCTTACTCACACCTTTATTAATTACTTTCCCCGTTACGTATTATGATTAGTTAGATTGGTTAACTCTCGTCTACAAATTTAAATTGTTAGGTAAAATTACATAATATAATTTATATTATTTTTTAATATATCTTCTCAAGTAAAAGTCATTTGGGTTTGAAACTAGCACAAATCTATATTATTTTGTGTTTGATTTTTATCGAATAGAATGAGAGTGGTAAGATTCGAATTCGTGACCGCTGCGTCAACAAGGCCCTAATATTATATTAAAGAACCTAAAAATGCTTCATATTGTATTATTCTAACACGTCTAAAAACTCTTCTTGATTTGTTTTCAGCAAATCAAGTCGTGGATCTTCACTTTAATGCTTGCTGATATGCTACGTTGCGCTCATGCAACGTGGTGATTCTATGAGCATTATCAGTATCAGACGAGGTTCAAATGTAATCCTTTTACGTTGCGTTGATGTATTTCAGGATGTTGCCATTATAAAGACCCATATAATTTTATCTGACTGACAATAAACATGAGTGTGATTTTGCTCTGAGATGATAGATAATCTTTAAGAGCAATTGTAGCAGGTCATTCTAATTGCAATAGAAATGATCATATGTAATCATGGCTTCTTTGACTAAAAACAATGCAAACATTTCCCGCTGTTGATTTTCGATTTCAAACTTTCAGAATCTGTACGAGCTGCATGTGTTCTTCTGCAGTGCCATGCTACAGGTTTCACCAGAAAGCTTGTACTATTAGGAAATCGCGGAACGCTATTCCGATGAGATACGCTATTATGACATAGTTCGAGAGTGAGATCAAGTGTACTAACATCTGAATCACCTACAACAACAAGCCTTTGATTTATAATTTCAGATCAGACAAACAGGCGCGTGAACCGGTGGAGCTTAGTTTACCGGGGCAACAAAAGAATATCCAGTAACAACAGAGAGTGGTTTATTTAATTGGTTTCTAGCAGGTATGTAAGGCAGCCGACCTTTACTTCTCCTTGTAGAAAACCTATGTATTATAGAAGTTTGTTAGAAGTTGCTAATGAATTCACGAAAACGACTGCCACTACTATTTAGTATCCATGAAGTGTTTGTTTTATTTACATTGCGGTAATAATTATTCTTGAATTTTGTTTTTTAGAAATACATTAAAATATCTTATTCTATTCTTGACATGAAAACAATATAAAATAAATCAAAAATGAACAAGCTCGAGATCCATGATATGCGAACGTGTATAGGGACTGGTCACTCTATCTTTTTCTACAACTTGTTGAACTTTTTATGTATTTTGCTGGAAGAAAACATGCCTTTTCCCCCCACCAGGAATCGCTTTTCCTCGTTTACATATTAAATGCAGGTGGGTGTCTCTTAGTAGCTACTAAGAGGCAGACAGATGGGTTTGTATACCCAAATCATGATTTAGATCTGTCATCCTATCATTGGCCTGGACACAATTATGTTTTATCTTCGCCTGGTCTGCATTAGCTTCCACCTTTCCATGCTTTAGTGTTTTCAAATGAATGCTTGCAGAGCTGCTGACAAGTGAGACTCATCTATACAAGCAGAGTCGAATTATTAGAGAAACTTATGATGGCGAGAAAGATCAATTTTTCTTTTCTTTCCACAGTCGAAACTTAATGAAACAAAGAACCATGCTGACATTTTCCTGAATTGTTTCAGGACAGAGATTTTATTTCACGGACCATTGGCCTGTGATGACTTTTTACCTTTTTTCCATCGTGTTTAACTGCAATTTGCTTGTGTTAAATTTATATTATTTTTTAATAGATCTCCTCTAATGAAAATTTTTTGAACTTGAAATTTGTGTAGATCCACACTACCTGTTAAGAAACCATCTCACCTAAAAGCTTAAGTTTTTAGGTGGTATCAGAGCCTTATTGACCCAGCGGTCACGAGTTTGAATCTCACCACCCCCATTCTATTTGATAAAAACCAAGCACAGGGTAATGTGGGTTTGTGCAAGTTTCAAGCCCAAAAAGCTTTCACTTGAGGGGGGTGTTAGAGAATAATAATATAAATCATATTTTGGGGTCTCACTTGTAAGCTTAAACTTTTAGGTAATGGTTCTTAATATGATATCAGAGCCTTGATGACCTAGCGGTCACAAGTTCGAATCTCACCACCCTCATTCTATTTGATAAAAATAAAGCACAAGATATTGTGGGTATGTGCAAGTTTCAAGCCCAAAGGGCTTTCACTTGAGGGGGAGTGTTAGAGAATGATATATATCATATTCTAGGACCTCACCTATCAGCTTGAGCTTTTAGGTGAAATGATTCCTTAACATTACCTTGTGCTTGAAACTTGTGTAGGTCCACACTACATTGTGCTTGATTTTTATTAAATAGAATGAAGGTGAAGAGATTCGTACTCGTGACCGCTAGATTAACAAGGTTCTGATACTATATTAAAAAATCTTCTCACTTAAAAGCTCAAATTATTAGATGAGACTATATAATATAATTTATATTATTTCGGCTAGATAGATATTTGTGATATCCTTCTCCTTCGTCTGTGCTGAATTACTAAAATAGATAAAATATGTCGCTTAGATAGTTAGGATCTGACCCACATCATTCTTAGGTTATAGCTAAGAGCCAAAGTAAACCCTTTAACTTAGAAAATATCCTTGTAATTGAAATCAGAATTCTTACGTTCTCTTGAACTCCCCTGAAAATGGGAAACCTCTGAAAATGCTATTTGAAACAGTTGATATTGCATTTCTATTGCTGATGTCTAATTTCCCAAGGTGGAGTTTAGTTGGCTAATTGAAACTGTAAAAGCATATGAATTGAACCAAAAGTACTGCAAATCTGAAAATGTTGGATTGCAAGGTCCTGATGTGCTTCTTGAATCACTGGCGAGTAAAAAGCTTTGGCAATCTTTTGAGAAGTACCATATTCGTTAGCACTCGTTACAATATTTATCGGTGATCATTAAACCTTGGCCTCAAGGAAGAAAGCATTTATTGGACATTTTCTGAAACCACCGCAGGGTGATCTGTTCTAGCGGTTAAAACACAGGCATTGAGAGTTTAACACCTTCCCTGAACAAGGGATAGACAAATGATCGATATAACAAAACCAGAGAAAGGAAAGCATTGGAAACAAAGTTATAGTTTACGCTCTCTTTCTTTTGTTTGTCGGTAAAGATCAGCCTCTGCAAAGAACAGGTCTTTCTTGTTCATCACATATGGAAATTCTGGAAGCTGATAGTGAGTATAAGCTGGCTTCATTTACAGTCTTCATCGATTGGAGCAGCTTCTGGGACTGTTTGCAATGTGAAATTGCTCCTTGGATTGGATTCTCAATCTCAGATTTTGCACTGCTGCTTCTCTTTAGAAATGGCAACCGGTGAGCCCCGTTTGAACTAGCCGAGCTTGAAGACGATGATGGCGAGTCAGATGAAGATGAAGATGATAGAGACTTGATTTTTGAATACCTTTTGATGGCCATGGAGAATGATCTCCTATGGAGGTGACCACTGCCGTCCTCAGTGAATTTTTGCTCGCTCTGCATTGCAGTAGTTGACGTTTGGTATTTATCATTCTGGATTTGTCCAAAAGGCGTCTTCTTTGCTGGCTTCACATATTTGTTCAAAGATTCTTTGGCTTTTGAAACTGTCACTTCATCTGCAACTTTTGTGGCCACTGTACATGAATCTTCTGAGCAACCAGACTTTCCAAACAAAGACTTGAAGTAAGCCCGGGACGCCTTGAGTTTTGAACCAAGCGAGGACTGTTTGATCAGCTTAAGCTTTCTGGTCCAAGACTTCTTCGGGTTTTCATCGATGAGACCGCCACTTTCACTTGAATACTCAAAGAAATACTCCTCTGGATTCAACTCTCTACTGACACAACAAGACTCGGAAGGTGAGATATTGCAGGATTCAAATGGAGTGCTGGTTGAAGTCGGTGTTGTGGCAGTTGTCATTAGCGGGGTGCTAAAGCTTTCTTCAAACGTATCCTTTCTATGATCATATCCAGAGTTGGATTTTTCTAGGATTTTCTCAACCATTTGTAAACGTGGAGGAAGGTGAAGAGGAAGGAGCTTGCCTTTGTAGAAGAGCTCGTCAGCTGGGGAAGTCGTCGTGTCTTTTTCTGGTGGAACTGTGGACATTTGGAACTCAAACTCCATTGGGAATGGAGAGGAGCTTATGGAGTGGCAGAGAAAGTTGGAGTATGAGCTTACTTCCAGATCAATGTAGTCGTCGTCGTCGTCATGTTCATATGATAGGTGCTGGTTCATCGCCATTTCTACCAACTCAGGAGTTTTCAAGGTAATCTGTGACTGTGGATTGACTTGTGGGAGATGAGTTTGGTGAGGGGGGGAATGAAGGGGAGTGCACCATTTAAAAGAGCGAGATGATGCTCAAGAATCATGAAAAGTTTTTTAAACTATAGACAATTGCCAGAATTTCGTATGCTTCCAAATATAAAATTCGAAAAATAATGGAAGGTCCTCTAATGGCGCAGCACCCAACCATTTCTCCATTTCTTAATTTTTCCTTGAATTTATATATTCTGTAGCCCATTCACATCGCTCTTCATTGAATTTATATAAAGAATTAGCCAAATTTTTCTATATTGTTCCACAAAATTCTTGAGAAATATAACTTTAACCATTTTGTCAGTGAAATACCTATTTATTTTTTATATATAATTATACTTTAAATCTTGGTTTTATGAAGATTAAAACGACAAATTTATTTAAATTTTATATATAATCCATCTCGTATTAAATACATATTTTTTAAAACATGAACTAAAAAGGTTTGTTTTTTCTTACCCGCAACTACAGAAAGTATAGCAGCAGAACCAAACTCACGCTTTAATACCTTTGTTTTCTTTTGATAATGATGATTAATGAAGTTGCTGGTTTAATTAGGGAATCGGATTAGTATAATCACAGGAGCAAAAACAAGTGCTAGAGGTCAGATGGAAGTGAATAAAATAGTGGGGGGGAGTCAAGGGATGGCTTTTTCTACTTTCTTAGTGAATAATTAATTGCTCTTCTACTTTAGGGCATGCTCATGAAAATTATATTAGATATCTTCTGCTACACTCACTCGCCAAGCTCCTGTCAACCAAATTCGAATTCAAAAGCAGCCCATGTCTTATTATGCACTCTCATCGTATAATTAATTGATATTTCATTGGTTTCTCTTCCTTTCCTGTGCCCCATGACCATCCGAACAAATATATATAAATCATTTCTTGAGTAATAAATATAATACATGGAGCTAAAGAATCACTTTATACTTTACATGGTTTTACTACTTTTACTGGATTCCAGGGCTTGTCTTTCCCTTTGTTTCTTACTGGGAAATCTCTTCTCGTATAATGGATTGATATGAGTGCATCTTTCCTTTTTTTGAGAATTACTCCCTAGTTTCTTAGGTTAGATTTGAATTAATGACGCAGGAATACAACATTTTAAGAGAAATGAGTTGTTGACCTCACCAAGAAAACAACGTATGATCCGACATTTGATGGTGGAGAGAGGGGAATTACGGATGGATTGCCTGCAAAGCTCGAGACTTTTGTTTTGGCTTTCCTTTTAACACATTTCCCACAATCAAGATCTTTATTTATTTTATAGTTTCTCCATATTTTAAATTATAACTACTAAGCTGACAATAGTTAAATGGTAAGAAAAAGATATTCTTATTTTGAATTACACCCACGTGTATATATAAGTTTGGAATATCGAGTTGATAGGTTACTCCTTATGGTTTAACTCTTGAAAACAATCATCGATGAATCGATTTCAGAGTATTTCCATAATATATATATATATATATATACACGACTCATTTGAAGAATAATGGGTAAACCCTTCTACATTAATTTCGACTTTGATCGATTTTCCGCAACAAAATAACTGGCAATGCTGACAAGTTAGGAACTCATGTTTATTATGTTGACTTCAAGACTTTCTGAAGAAAAAAATAATTTCCATCCTGTTCAGCTGTTCAAATCGTAAGAAATGCTTGTTTGGCAGGAAAAACAGAGAGTAGAAATAGCGGAATGCTTGTCCTCGGAGGGAGAAGCCAAATAATGCTGATTTTAACATTGCCAGGGAATACCGATTGCACTTTGTACGAACAGTATCCAAACACCCCCTCTACGGTAAATATCACACCGCTGTTCATGCTCATTTTCTCTAGAATAATGAACTTGGATTCCGCAGGCACACCAAAAAAGTTCAAGCAAAGGATAGCCATAGATGTGTCCATCTAAACGACCCACCACCCAGAAAATCAGGATGCCAAGTTTCTTTCATTGGCTCAACTATTGAAATGTAGAACCACCCTGTTTTCGATTAAATGGGTTCCATTTGCCGGGAATCCCACCAGCACAAACCAAAGCAGAAATTCCAACAGCAACTAAACAGTTACAAGCAAACTATCTTTTGGTAGTCGTTTTAGTGACTGCCTTTTTGAGAGATCTTAGGTGGAGGGGCTGGCGATCCACTAGCTTCTGTACTCGGGCGTTGAAAGCATAGGAGGCCTTGCACAATGATGGTGCTCTCCAAAGATAAAACAAATTCCGACTGCAGATATGGAAGCCTTTTGACAATTCATGCAACTATCTTTTCAATTTTCCATAAATTCCCCCCATCTTCTGGTTTTGTCCCGACATCCCTTGGAAAGGGAGTGTGAAGGGTTACCTTCAAGATAGTGCACAAAATGGATGGGTTGGGCAAAACGACAGCGTAGCTAGTGCACAAAATGGTGGAGCCCTTTACCACAGCGCATGAGCGTGTGCACCTCTAGTACAGGTGAATATTGTTGACCCGCAAGAGATTTAAACTTCAACATGCAAGCACAGACTTCCATTAATTTGTTTCATCAGTTGCATTTTACAACATGGACAATTTACAGAAGAATGAACAAAATGAAACTTTATCCAATAGAAGAATATGTTGCACCGAAAAGTTTACTATCTAAAACCCAGCTTTTGGGGATATAGACACAAGCATTCACATGCTTGCATGATTTGAATTTCAATACAAGGATCGCCATTTTCAGAGAGCTAGTTATTTGTTGCTGTATCACCGGATGTCAATTCCCTTTCAAGCTCATCAAACTCCCAGTCACCGATCTCCTCAGTTGAGTAGTCCCGGGCATCTTTCCCAAACTCTGACTCTAACTTTGCAAGTTCTGCTGCAGGGTCGAGCACATCATCTGCCTCTACTGCAGGTGCTTTGGGATGCTCATCTATATTGGATTCAAGGGTAGTTGCATTCTGTGTTGAGCTGTGGGATGGACTTCCCAGTGGCTTCCCAGATGTAGTATCAGCCTTTGGGGTTGGAGTCTCCAATTCTAGATTTGGTCTCTCAATGGACTCGAATTCCACTCTCAATTTTTCAATATCATCAAATAGCTCTTTAACCGTAGTATCATCCTTCCTGGAAGAGGAGGCCAGATATGACATTTTTCAGGCGATGTATACAACATGGGAATAATATTGTAACATGTAAATAACTGATGACAAATTCAAGGAAAGGACCAGAATCCCACCTAGAACTTTCCCCTTTCCGAGCGTAAAACTGCTGTCTCATGTTGTCCACTACACTGAAGGTGGTTAAAATCTGGACAAAACAGCCAAATTAACATATCAATCTATGTTTGTGATGCTTTTGCCAACTATGTACATGCAGGAACACAACGAGGCACAATTTCTCAAGTTAAACAAATTGTTCAGCATGTAAAAGAAAAGGGAGAAATTCAATTCCAAAAAAGGAGAAAAAACTAGAGAGAGGAGAAGCTTGGAAAATAATAAGAAAGAAACTTGAAACTAGAAGGCAAATCATGGAAGTTCCAAAATATTCTTCAAAGCAATTTACTGCATTAGAGTTTCTGCTTGACACTTTCTGAAAGAGAGATTTTCACAAGAGGTTATGTTGATAGCACAATATAAACAGTAAATGTTGATGGGCCATCGGAGTCTACTCGTAAACTATACACATAAGCCAGCAGGAATTATTTATGCAGCCCGCCTCAATCACAACACTTCATCCAAATGCTGGCAGATTAATAAAGGTTACTGTTAAAATAACCCCATGTTAAAGAATAAACCAGTCTATTAAAAGGGGATCTTGACAGCAAGATAGCATTTCATACATGATTAAGTAAAATACTATGAATAAACCAGTCATCCTCGACAGCAAGGAAACATACCTTTGCTTCATAATCCAAATATTCCTCCTCAAGATTTTTCCTTGGGTTTAATTCTTTAGAACCTTCATTATCTGCACTGGATGCCATCTCCAATCTGTATCATGAAAAATAAATTAGCAAATGGGATAAAAAAAGAAACAATCAGCAACCTATTGGTGCAGCAAATTATATTACCCTCCACTTAAATTCTTTAGGTTTTCCACAAATTTCTCTATACGACTGATAGAAGGCTCCAACTCTTTCTGCATAGAACATACAAGTTACATCAGAGCACAGAAGTGCAGTAGTCACATGAGCACGTCAGTATGGGCCTGAGAGAGAGAGAGAGAGAGAGAGAGAGAGAGTCACAGCCATAAGTTCAGTTTGTGGATAAACACTCTTCAAAGAGAATATATCAATTTACCTTATACTCGGAGAGAAGATGAACAGCCAACTTCACAAAATAATCTTCATGTCTCTCCAGCTCATTACTTGAAAGGGAATTAAGCAACAAGTAGCAATGATGCAAGTGATATGTGAGAAGATAGGGAATGGACTTTTCAATATTAAAAAGTACAAAACCAACACAGAAAACCACTAGCCATGGAAAAATGACATATGCAAGCCATGATGCTGTACATACTTGAGCTGCTTCTCCTTAGCTTCAGTGTGAGATCGCTGGAGAAGCCATGTATCTTCCAGAAAATTGAGCCATGTGCTGAGAACAGCTGCTTCTACCTTGCACGAAGCAATTGTTTTTGACACCTCATCTTCCTATAAACTCATGGAAAAAGATGCATCACATGGCTGAATAAGGAGCACCAAAGACCTTAAACTAAACAATTGTATTTGCACCTAATTAGGTAGAAAGAAACCAGAGAAAATCCAAACCTTTGCTTTCCAATGCTCAACTATCTGATTGTTAGCTTCATCAAACTGATCCCTCTCTTCCCTGGCGTCGTGAAGGCGCACATTTGCAGCAGCTAAGGAGGTATTGACCTATATGGTGTGGATCAGTCTTTAAATATTTGTGATCAATAAAGGATAAATGAATGGAGAAAAAGAAAAGAAGGCATGAACTAAAAAGATGTTGATGGTCAGTTGTCAAATAAACCCCCGTACTTCCAGCTTGAAAATCCAAACTTAAGTTCAAAATTATGACAATGCACCCTTTCAACAATGCAAAGGGGGGGAAGAGAGAGAGGTAAAACCTTTTTCAATTCATCTTCAAGCTTGTCCCTTTGTTTTTCAAGTGCTGATACCTCAGCTACTATTTCCTGGAAATAAATCAAAGCAAGGAAATCAAAATAGCCCTCAAATCAAGTACATTAGCTGCATGTCTGTAGCATGCATGGCATCCTATGTTCTACAATTCATAACCAAAGCTTAATAAAACACAAACCATGGATAAATCTACACCCACTATGACAGTGAGATTTGCATAGTATTTGCTTTAGATGAGAGCTATTAACTGATATGTAATCATGCAATGCTAAAAACAATGTGAACTAAAGAAGAACTCTTGATAAGCCAATTAAACCGAGCAGTTAATTAAGAAACAGGCAATCCTAAAAGGAAAATTTCCAAATACAGACACATAACCATGCAGACCATCACAAAATAAGATACAACTATCAAAAGAAGGTTTTCCATGGCTAGGTATAAGAGCATGCAAATGTTTATAGTATTATAGCAAACAACAAAAAATTAAAGTGCCCTGTAGAGTTTCTTCCCTTTAATATAATTAGTCTTATCCAAAAAACTAAAGTAGCTTTTAAAGATAGCTCATGGTATGATCATTGCTGTCAAGAGGCACTCGCCTAGCCCCTCCAGACAAGGTGAGGTGAGGCCACAGCAGCTTTATTAGCCTTAGGCGATCAATTTCAATTAAGCGCTGCCTAGGCGAGCGCCTCGTGAGTGGGTGAGGGGGCGCCGCCAAGCATTAAAGCGCGCGCCTGATTGAAATATTTCTTCTTCTGTTGGATTTGTTTTTTTGAACTTGCTTATGTTCTGACCTATTTATCCAATTTTTTAATAATAATGCTTTCCCTTTATTTTGAGATCTAAAAATAACTGTGCAGAACAAAGTCATTGGTATTGAAGCACATTACCTTCTCCTTTTCATTTGCTTCATCAGCTTTGGCAACGCGAACTTTCAGCGCCTCTTCTTTTTGCAATCTGTGAATTGTGGGGATGGGGTGAGGATTATAGATTCTAAAAGCAATGACACATTCAATGTATCTACTTTCAAATACTGGAAGTCTATGAAGTGGCTACCAAGAGGATCCCTGGTGTATGTCTTGTTTCTTGGTGTCAAGGTTTTACAGTTTGAAAATCATCTTTACTTTTTACCAGAGAACTTCCCAAGGAGTCATAACTTGATCAAGAATAATGACTTCTCAGCAGCTTGTGGAGAGGAGTGAAGTCCAGCCATCTCAACATAACTTTTGAAGAAATTTAGTATGCAGTGAGATGGAATGCAAGGAGTCCAGAAATTTCAAGAGTGCAAGAACCCAGCCATTTTGGCTGGCATAAATAATGCATCAGATTGACTTTATACCTGTGATCTATGATGCGCTTTTCACCTTTTGTTGTAGAGCTAGCAAGAGATTCTGATAAGACCTTCAACTTGTCAACCTGCTCATATAAGCAAACATTGTTAGTGACAGCTGGCACAGATTTTAAGAGAACTTTTCAGACTAATATGATAAATAGAGATAAGGAAAAAAATACAAAAGAAAAAATACAAAAGAAAAAAAAACACTTGTCACCACTAATGACACAATAGAAGGGGAGAAATATATTTGTATCAAAATCAAAACTAACAAATTCACAAAATATTCTATCTATATGTTGTTTAGAAAAATTAAGCATAATGGCTCCAGCAGTGGACATCCATTGTAAAATGGACACTAGTCTCTATGTCACATATGATAGCATAAAGACAACATGACAGAGAAACTTTTAGGGAAAACATGAGATACCTAATAGATTATAAAAGCTGGAAAAAACAATCATGAAGCTAAGATTTCAGAAAAAGCATTCAGGACACAACCCAACAGCATAAGTGTGTAGTACCTTTTGAGCATGAACATCAGGAGAGTCTCCCAAGTTCAAAGTTTTCTTTTTCAACAGAAGCCCTTCCAATCTGGAACAAGTTCGAATTTGCGCAAGAGCTTCTTTCAATGCCTACATAAATAGGAGTCAGATCTTTAGTTTACAGCTTTCTATACAACAATTGGTTTGGAAACCATTTAATACTTGCAGAACCATATAAAAATACCACCAAATGTCCAAAAACATTTTAAAGACAGAGCAGCAAAAAGGAAATCATAAAGGCAATTTTTTAGTTCAAGGATTTCTCGGTAACTTATGTTTTATGATAAACACAAATACAATTAATTATAGAGATTTGTGTTGTTCAATTTTTGAAGAGTATGAGATGGAGACCAAAGCGATCTTTTCCATGACTTCATATTGAGCAATTCATGTCTTTCCAGAAGAACCATGACAGCATGGTATGTGTTTTGATAATGTACATCACAAATTGCACTGTTTTGAGTCTCATTTCGTATTTCAGAGAAAAATCTAGAGTAGATTAGTGAACAAGGCATTAACATTAAATGTATCAAAAAGGAATCAAATAAGCACAAACCAGTCTCTTTGCATAAAATCAGTGTTCATATTCCCATAATAAAAGAGTGATAAGATGAGATTGTCACGTAATAAAACTCACCTCTATAGTTGCTTTAGCCTTTTCATCAAACACCTTTTCCTGATCTTCACTTGATGGCTTCTGGGAATGCATAATTCCATCAAGTCTGTTCCTCAGAGCTGTAGCTTCAGCATCTATTCTGTTGACATAAAAGATCAAAAGGCAAAGTAAGAACTAATGAACAATCAGTCAACAGCATAGCTTCATTTCATATGAATATCTATATCAGGCATAGGACCTCGTGTATCAAAATACTGAAAAGTGTGCAAGATGTATTAGAAAGATGAGAGCATGATAAGCCCTTACTGAATAACGAGTTCTCGTACAAGTTTACAGACTAATAATCAGGTTCCTAGTCATTAAAACTTGGGACTGCCAACATAGAGGACTTATGGTCAAACATGTTGACTGTGGATCAAAATGCAGGGAAAGGCGAGGTTGACACATCTACTAATTAAATTATTCCTCCACCAATAGGCATGCAAAATAAAAAAAACAGGTGAGCAGCATTGTATAGATTTTGTGGTTCTGAAGGTAGCGAATTGAAACCTTGTATCCATGTCAAAAGAGTAACCAGTTTATACATCTAGATGGGAAGTTGTCAACTAAGTTTAAAGAGGTTCAAACTCAGTTGAAGAAGTTTTGTTCTAAATGCAAATTCCATCATCCTCCACAAATATACACATAGAACATCAGTGGAAGTTGCAGAAAAGCTGTAGTTGGAAGTCCAAACCAAAATGCACAAAACAAGGACAGGAAAACAAAGCATGAAGAAACTGAATAAAAAAGGGGATAAGAACTTCTTGTTGATAACCTTGTAAGATTGGCATTGATTTTCAACCCTGTAATGGCATTTTGAGCAAACTGAAGCAATTCTTCCCGCTTCACCTAGAACCAGAAAGGGAAAATAATTGTCAAACAAGAAATTTTCATGTTGAAGCTAAAATATGGAATAGAAATTTCAAGGATGGATGCTGGAACAGTCAGAGTAATTCCTCCTGCACGACTAAATATGTATTTTATACCAGACAACTTCAAAGATATAGAAAAATAGCTTTTTTCTTTTTCAAAATACACTATTTAACAATAGGAAAGTCACTTCAGTACTATATGTTTAAACGTGATTTTGCATTCCCAGACATGGTTGTTTAAAGCACAGCGCATCAGCTTGTTTCCTATGTTTTGCACAGCAATTTGCCTAAATTAGAATTCAATCTGTATTCTTCATGTCTTTACCAACACTTCATCTTGGTAGCTTGCAAAAGCAGAAGCCAGATCCTGTATACTGCTCACAACTGCATTATGAACTTCTTGTCCTCCAGCTAGACAGAGCCTGCAAGTAACCAGATTATACTCTATCATTTACTAAATATCCAAAACAATGCATATGAACCCCAAAACAAATTGGGTGTGCTTCCTTGCACGTTAAAGCTAAAGTAATAAAAATTCTGCTAAGCCAAGAGCATTATATTTAGTTTGCATCACCTTTAATAAGAAGAATTTTAGATTGGTCCAAGAGAACCCCTAAAATATATGTGTGCTGGCATTTCCGACCCACATTCATGCGTTGAACAGTCTAGGATACTCACCTAAACAACTCCAGCAGCAAAGAAATTTCTTCCTCATTGGGTGCTTCAAGAATCTGAATAAGAAGAAAATGTTAATCTGCAGTTAAACTCCACAATCAGAGAGTACAAGAAAGAAAACAAGAAAGTATATCCCACTTGACATGTTTAAAGCTCGTGTATTAATATGTCCTCAACTGCGTTCTAATTTGTGAAAAAATATTAATTATAACGATGACATTATTGCCAATACTTAGCTTACACCAGTGCCTTTTGTAATAATAATAAAAAAAAGGAATACAATCCTGAGAGCATTCACTAATTACTCCTTTTGCAAAGCATAACCATCAGCATTTACCCATAGGAGTAGGTTATGAAAGGAGGATACTAGGATCTCTATATTTATCTTCGTCCACTGAATTCCAGTACTGACTACCTGTCTAAGTATGTCTATGCAGCTGATTGAAATAATTTACTGTACCATGGACGTTGTTATCCCTTCTAGAGCTTGACTTAGGAGAAAAACATCCCAGAAAGTCAACGGTTCGCCCCCAACATCAGAATCATAATACAGAACCTATCCATCAAATAAAAAATTAGACAAACAATCTCGAGAAGCCGGAAATTGTAGCAGTTCAGTTGTTTCAATCCACAAAATATTTAACAAGTCACCATGGGCAGTGTGCGATTCCTTGGACTGCCCTTTGATTCATCAGGGTCAACATTTTGCTCGACGGGTGTCTGTTTATCTTCAGCAAAATCTCCTGATAGCTTGTTGAATTGTTTAAGCACAACCAACCATCTTCTGAGCAACAAAACCCTCTCCAGGCCGCGACAGGAGATTGCAACCTCCTCTAATCTCTTAGCAGTTTCCTTAGCACTTTTATAATTCCTATTCCCCTAGATTCACAAACGAAAAACGGAACGAATAAAATTATTAAATGATATAGAAACTAAATGAAATTTGAAATAAAATCAAATGTATCCAATCAAACCAAAAACCCTAGTTGCAATTCAAAATCCAAGCGAAGAGATTACAATACGATCTTGCAAGATTTTGGCTCCTTCAGCAACGGCTTGACCGGCTTGGTGAACAACAGAGTCGGCGTAGTTTTTGACTGCTCGAGTCAGGTTGTTTTTGTTCCCTGCTTCCACTGCCTTGTTCACAGCAGATCTCAACCACGACATTTCCTCTTTCTTTTTTTAGTTTTTGAATGGAAAAAAAACAAGAAACGTTTCCGAGGGAAAAAAGAGAGGATTAGGAAGCTAGCGTTGTTAGAGGAGGAGTGAAGATGGTTGAAACTGATTTTGCTGACGGTGTACTGTTGTGGGTGCAATGGGTGGGGTTTTGAGGTTGAGGAAGATGAGACGAAATTTGGGCATGTGTCAAGCGTCTGGAAATTATGTTGAAGTGACGTCGTGCCGCGTGGTTTCTTAATTGGGAACCCTCATGGACCTACCGGTCTATTTGCATGTAAGCGCTTTGATTAACTGAAAAACCGACGTCATTCGTGCAAGATTTTTGGATAAACTTCTTCTCTTTTTCATAGTATCTTCAAACCAACTTATATACCAATCAAAAACATTAACAATTTTGAAAACATATCTCCATTTTATATTAAATAATTATGATTTTAAGTATATTATTCATATTCAAACTATAATTTTGTATGGAAAAAAAATTCAAACTAACAAGAAAATATTTTTCTTACTTCTCTTCTCGTAAATGCACCCATTAATATATAAATGAATTACGTAAAATTAAACTAAATATCCTTTATATTTAACCTAGGAAAGAAACATGCATGATTAATGAACCTGGAGACGCAGTCAACACGGATTATAGTTCTTCTATTTAATATTAATATGTCTAAGATTGATATTAATATATATATATATATATTAAATTGATATTTTCAAAAATAATTTTTGGATTTTGATATGCTGAGATTTAATATTTTTTAAAGTATATATTATTTTAATATGTTTTAAATTAAAAAAACATTTAAAATAATTTCCACCGTGATATTCAACATGTCACCTCGTTGGGAGTATAACAAGGCTGGATTCGAATTATAGATCCTCAAAAACAAGGTCAGGGAGTATCATAGTTGTCAAAATCGTGATTTTTACACGAATCGGAAGTTGTTTCTGAACTCAGACTGTAAAATCGAAATCGTAAAATCGTACTTTAAATTTACCGTACAAAAATTATAAAATCACAACTAAAATCGTGTGGATAGAAAAATCATAAAATCATAAGTAAAATATTTTTGAATATAATATAATATAATTATGGCCATAAAATTTTATTAATTAAGATTTATACATGATTTAAAAGAAATTAAAAATACATAACAATTATATCATCATATTAGCATTTAAAAAATATTTATTTTTTTGTTTTTTTATTTTAAAATAGGAGAGAGGGGGGGGAAGGCTAGCCTAAGAAGAAAGAGAGGGGGCAGGTTAGCCTGCGGAGAGAGAAAGGGAGGGGAGAGGGGGGGCCTAGCCTGGGGGTGGGGTGGGCATGACAGGAGCTAGCCAAGGGGCGGTAGGATATGGGATAGGCTGTAGAGTCTATAGGTAGAGCGGGATGGATTTTGGGATCGTAAAATCATACCGATTCGATCCGATTTTACGATTTTGAATGATTTTGACTCGAGTTTGACCTAGAATGATTTTTCTCCTCGATTTGACATGATTTAATGAGTTGATTACAAAATCATATGATTTTGCGAATCAACTCGCAATTTTGATATTAGAGGGGAGTATCATAAAGTAGGGTGGGGTACGTGTGGTGTGATTAAGAGAATCGGACCTGGGCCTGGCTAAATGGTCTAGAAATCGAGAAAGGATTGGATAAGGCACGAAGCTTAAGGTTTGGATTGATTAGGATCCATGGTAGCTTCGTAGTCGAGAAAAATATATACGTTAAAAAGGAAAAGGAAAAATTTGGTTTTTCAGTATGTGTTTAATAAAATTTATATTCTCATTAAACAAAAAAAAAAGCTATCTTATAATATATTCACAGTGATCTTCCTCTGGAGCTTTGAAAATAAGGATCCGTGAGCAATGTTGAGCCTTGACCACAAGCTTGTGGGCTGGATTGGATCATTTCGACCGCAGTTGAAGACGGGAATTTACAAACACTAGCCCGGTTCGAGCCCATGCATTGCTTCTCGGTAAAGGGAGATGAACACTGGATTGTTTCTTTTTTCTTTGTTTGTGAGCTTTGAGAAAAAGATAAAAGTTTGTTTTTTAAGGTGTTTTTTTGCTTAAAAATATATTAAAATTATATATTTTTTTATTTTTTAAAATCTTTTTTTTGACATTATTTAATCAAATAAAAAAACAATTTGAAACTAAAATAATTCAAACATTTTAAAAAATTTAATTGACCGCAACCCCTTCACATGCCATAACCACATATTGAATTAAAATTTGAACCACCACGTTCCATACAAATTTCACTAAATTTGGAGTCTCGTTTAGCTACATGTATTGATTTTTTTTATTATTGATTTAATCGATAAAAAAAATTAAGATTAACTTTGAAAAAGAAAAATTTAGAAAGAAATTTTAACATAAATACATTGTTAATTAATCATCTTATCTAAAAAATTAAACTGTTAGGTAAAATTTCAGAATATAATTTATATTATTTTTTAATATATTCTCAAGTGAAAGTCTTTTGAGCTTTAAATCTTGATGAGTTCATACTGCTTATGTTTTTTTTTTTACCAATAAAATATAGATAATGAGATTCAAACTCATAATCACTTGATCAATAAATTTTTAATACCACATCAATAAAATATTTCACCTAAAACCATAAATTATTAAATAAAATTTTAAAATATAATTTATATTATTATTCAGTATACGTATCATTCATTCTATTCTATTGGTCTTTACCGAACTTATTTGAATAGATGTTTAGAATAAAATACTTTCTCCACTTGCTGTACAAGAAAGCTGGACCTAGGAAGTTGACCCAATTCCACCAGAACATACATGGGAAGCCAGAGAAGTACAATGATTGTTTTTGAATATATTAAAAAAATATTTTTAAAATTTTATTTTTAAAATTGGTATATTAAATGATTTTTAAAAAATAATCTGTTTATAAATATTTTTAAATCACGGATAACTATTATAGATTCAATTCGGAACCAGTTCACCTCTTGCCAATCTGGGCGTTGACTCTATAGCCCATCTCGTTCATTCTTGCACATCTACTCTTCCATTTCCAGTTTATAAAGGCAGGACTTGACGGGATTGGTTGGCATCGCGTATCTCCACGTGCATCTACCACAGCAACGAGACTACCAGTCCTCTTCAGCACCCACCACTATTAATTATTAAAATCAACAAACTCTGAATTAACCCCTACAGATCTCCGAATTCACCATCTTACCCATTCACCAATTCCATATAAAACCACTCGTCTGAAACCTATTAGTCACACCCAACGCAAATAAAAACAATGTCTCCTTTAGTACCTCTCTCCGAAATTAAAATCGAGAATGTCACATTCCCGGCGGCGGTGAAACCTCCGGCTTCAAACAACACTCTCTTCCTCGGCGGTGCAGGTGCTTGACTGATCTACACACCCGTTGCTTAATCTAACCAATATCATGTAAGCAGTCCAGAGGTTTATTTGTTTATTTATTGTTACTAACTTGGTTTCTCTGTTTCTATTGCTTTGCGCTAACGCGAGCAGGGGTGAGAGGATTAGAGATTGAAGGCAAGTTCATCAAGTTCACGGCAATAGGTGTGTACTTGGAGGATAGCTCCCTGCAGTCACTTGCTGCTAAATGGAAGGGCAAGAGTGCCAAGGAGTTGACGGATTCCGTCGAGTTCTATGGAGACATTGTTAGAGGTAAGTACTCGTGTTTTGTCTTTAACGGGGCTAGATATTCGGTTCCTTTGCTACACATGGCAATTTTCGACAGCTGTAGGGTGATAGAAGTTTTTTAAAATGAATCTCTCTGAGATTTTTTAATTTTAAAAAATAAAATAAAAGTTGTGTTGACTAACAATTTTGCAACGGTCATTGCGGCCGAATATGGCTACTGGAGCAGAGATATTTAGTTTGGGCTTCTTAGTCACCGGTTGTTCGTGTTGATGAGCATGTTAGATGGGCGTGGTTGTGATTTTTTTCTTCTTTGAAATATATTAAAATAATTTTTTATTTTTAAATAATTATTTTTGCATTCTGATATAAAAATACCAAAAAAGAATAATTTAAAATAAAAAAATTTAATTTTTTCAAAAATATTTTTAAAGCATGATGGTATATAGTTATTTAAAAAATATATTTAAAAAATACTGTAAATTATAGTTTTTTATAGCTAAAATTTCAAGAAAGAATCTTTAATTATATATGTGTAAAAATACGATGAATTAATTAATTAAATGTTTTGAAAACTATATTCGATGCAAAACATAGTTTTAAATTAAAAATGTCAAATCATATTAATAAATGTACCCTTGGTAGGTATTTAGGGGCATAATATGCCAGACATAGCATCACATCCAGTTAGGGCGGTTATTTATTTAATTCAATTGATTACGAAGTGTGTGCTTGCAATTATTTTTTATATTAAAATAATATTTTTTATTTTTTAAAAATGATTTTTATATCAATACAAAATAATTTATAAACACTAAAAAATTTTAATTTAAAATAAAAAAAATTATTTTTTTTCAAAAATATTTTCCAAATATATTCCCGACCACCCCCAAGTTTTCTGCATTTGGCGATATTCAAATGTTAAGCCTGCCGTCTAGAAAATGTCAAATCAATCATGCATGTCTACAAGCAAGTCCGAGTTTCAAGTCAATTCATAGCATTGCAGATTTTGCATTTTATATGAAAATCTAAGTATATTTCCTCGTGCTACATTCTCAAGGTCCCTTTGAGAAATTCATGCGGGTGACGATGATATTGCCATTAACGGGTCTCCAATATTCGGAGAAGGTTGCCGAGAATTGTGTCAGGATATGGAAATCTCTAGGAATTTACACCGATGCAGAAGCCAAAGCCATCGAGAAATTTCAAGAGGTTTTCAAGGAAGAAACCTTCCACCCTGGCTCCTCTATTCTTTTCACCCTGTCATCCCATGGATCATTAGCCGTGAGTGTATTGTGCTATTTTTTATTGAGATTTTTTTCATCGTGCAGTGGATACTCACACGTGTTCGCTCTAATTACAGATTAGCTTCTCGAAAGATGGGTCCGTGCCAGAAATCGAGAATGCAGTGATAGAGAATAAGCTACTTTCGGCGGCTATCCTCGAGTCGATGATCGGCAAGCACGGCGTGTCTCCTGAAGCAAAACAGGGTTTGGCGACAACTCTATCAGAGTTGCTGAGAGAAACTAATGAAAATGCGAACTGAGATGTTTGCCTCGACAAGAAGCTTAACTGTTTTTAGCAAAACCTTGTTGCTGTCATAGATAAAGTTTGAATGCCAATGAGCTTGGAGCTCAACTGGCATTCTTGTCCGCTTTTTATGAGATCCCAGGTTCAAGCTTTTTCATTGTATCAAATAACTGCTGTGTCGCTTCACGACTTCTGTAATGGCCTTGTCCCTTTTCCAGGTGGTGTGGTTTTTCTTTGTTGTTGAAGGTTTTTTATGGATAAAATATTTTTAAATAAATAAAATTATGATAAACATGTTAAATCTAAAATATATGATTGGATAAGTCTAAAAAATATGGATTTGATAAATAGATAAGTACAAGATGATATAAATTTAATAAATATGTTATTTCTAAAATATTTAAATTTATGAGTTGATCAAGTTCAAAATAACATGGTCCTCGCAAATATTCTATAAACTTAACATATAGTAAAATCCAAGACATCATGAGCTCAACAAACACGCGACCTACTGAATTTACATTTAATAATCAACTAGGTCTAAAATATTTAGACTTGATAATCAACTAAATTCAAAATTATATAAATTTGAGGGACCCTTAAAATTTAAGACTTTTATTTTAGATAATTCTTTATTACATGAATATCAAGTATATGATGATTTGTCGTCTCTCTCCATACCTAATCACAACAAAACAATGACCCCCCCTTATTCCACCAGCCATCGTATATTATTCTGCGCTTTAAATTAACATAAAGTCCATGAACGAACAGATCAGCTGTACATGTCATGAAACTAGTCAATCGATTATCATATTCCTTGGATCATGTTGGATGGTGGATCGACTGTGGCAATGAAGTACCCCGAGTTGATCCTAACATGGCCACGTGGGGCTATTGTGGAAAACTTCACTCGACCAGGCATCATCTAACGTATACCAGATCAGCAGCCACCTGATGAGATGAACACTCTCCGAGTCTTCCCTGATCAAACGGGCCAAAATTATTATGCATTTTCCACGACCTAGTTTCTGCACAAAACTCTGCGATATGTGATTCGAGCGGGTTCTACTATGGCAATTATGATGACTCTCGAGTCTTTTAACATTTGTTTTAAAAATGTTTTTCTAAAAATGTATATATTTTTTAAAAAATATTTTTGATATTAATCTATTAAAATAGTTTAAAAATAAAATAAAATAAAATATTTTTGTTAATATTTCTTAAAAAAATATTTCCGAAACACATCGTGAAACAGCATGGTCGGTGGAATAAGATCTACGGTTAATAAAACTTCAAAAAATGAGCCCCTTTATGATTTTATCACGAGATCCGTTGCACAGTTATAGAAATCAGCGATTCTTACCGTGTGCTTGCTAAAAACAAGAGATGGCGTGGTCCCTTTTATCTCCACTCTAGAGTTTACGCCACTGCCAGATGGTTTGACCCACATCTGTACCCTAATAACTCATCCACCAATAAATTTGCGGGTGTTTTGCGGAATTGTTCTTGGAATTATTTTTTAAAATATTTTATTTTAAAAAAATATATTAAAAAAATATTTTTTATTTTTTAAAAAATATTTTTAATATTAATATATTAAATGATTTAAAAATATTAAAAAATCAAAAAAATATTTTTTAATTTAAAAAAAAAACTATTTTAAAACGAATTGTAAACAAACATTTATAGAGAGAGCCAGCTTGGGTGGTGGCGAGGTCAGGTAACCATGGGGTTAATGGGAATTATTTACAAAGTGTTTTTTTAATTTTTAATGAATTTTCTTTAATATTTTTAGATTATTTTATTATGTCGATGTAAAAACAAATTAAAAATAATATTATTTTAATATATTTTTAAGTGAAAATCACTTAAAAAACACACCCACCCAATGTATTTTTTTTCTTCATGTTTTTATGGTATAGAAATATTTTAAAAAAACTTTAATTTTTTATTTGAAATTAATTGTTTCTCGGTGTAGAAAATGACCCTCCTGTTCCAGTGTTGCGAGGGTCCATCGTATCGAATACATCCGATCCAATACCCTTGACGTTGATTTTCCAACGACGACCCCACGATCTGCTCATCTTGTATTCTACGTCACGGAGTTGGCAAGCCGGCCCTTGTTGAATGACACGAGAATAATTGATATTAACATTGACGGTCAGATGATGCACAGTGGAAGCAGAGGTAAGCAAATGCAAGGCGGTCACTTAGGACAGCTTCTCCAATTGTGTTTCGAAAAAATTCTTTTTTTTTTATTTTAAATAAATATATTTTTATATTTTTAGATCATTTTGATGTGCTGATATCAAAAATAATTTTAAAAAAATAAAAAAAATATCATTTTGATATATTTTGACACAAAAAACACTTTAAAAAGCTACAGTAATAGCTGTTCCAAACAGAGCCCCACGATTAACATCACACCTGCTGCCAATGAGTCAGTCTACCTTGCCACCGACGATCACAATTGTTCACTGAGAACGATCTTGCGCCTGTTCAAGGAAATGATAATAGCACTAATGAACAAGAACATTTGTCTTAGATCTCCTTTATAGCACGAGAGAGACACAATTGACGTGATAAGTTGCAGGGCACTTTATTCTAGATTCACTCGTCTCAGTACAGTACATGGAAATTGTCACAAAAAAAACTGAGTAATTTTTATTTTATTTTTTAAAAAGAAAAATAGAATTTTAAAAAAGAAAACCAGAATTTCCCAGATATAATATTTACGCATGGGTTTGTAGAGTTGTAAAGCACGTTTTAAATAACATAAATAACAATAGAATTGTGTGTAGTTAATGTCATGGATTTATTTTTATTATAAGTTCAATATAAGAATTTTCTTTTTTTAGTCTATTATATAAAAAATTTCATGATATTTCTAAATTTTAAAAAATAAATTCAATATTCTACAATTATATTATCACGGTTACAAAATATTACAGTAATTATAATCTTGATGTATATTATATTTTTATGCGTATATATATATATATAAACATATTCATTCTCAATAGAATGGACATCTTTTATTTTCTCGTAAAAAAGTAATAAAAAAATGAAATATATATATATATATATATATATTAATATGTAAATTGCAAGGGAATAATAATAATAATTATTATTATTATAATTATAATAACAATAGTTGGGAATCCTCTTGTTTGCTTCCGGTGTACAGACATTTTCATGACAAAGACCTGAAAAAATAAAATGCTTGATGCTTAAAATCCAGCTCACATGACTTTATTAAAACAAAAGCAGATCTTGATTTGATCTCCAAACCGACGGCGGATAATCCAAGGATGTCATCCCATGCACCCTATTCGCTTCTGGTTTCCGTCATTTGCGCAAGGTGCTGGCCGTTGTCGAAAACGCGTTTACACATCTTGTAACGACAAGGGAGGGGGCGAGGGCATGATGTAAAGTCTCATTTGATTTGAAATAAAACATCCCCTCGTCGATTATATCCCCCCCGCCAGTCATTTTCACGAAGCTTCCCACTCTTCCTCCGTCTTTCATTTTTTATTTAACTGAAGTAACAGAACCAGAGGTAAATTCCGCGATTAACAAATAAAATACAAATAAATGGTGAAATTACATGGAAGCCAAAAGATTCGTCAAATATATAACGCGATGTATTTTAAATTTTAAAGAAGGATGTTTAATTAACAATGCAGTTCGTGACATTTGACTAAAAATTTTAAAATTGGGAATCGTCACATCAACTATTTTTATCCTTGTTCAGAATTGTAATGTTGCAATATTTGGTGGAATGACTGTTTATCCGTAGTTAAAAAAATTATTTTTGATATTATCATATAAAAAAATTTAATTAATATTAAAAAAATAATTAAATATAGTGCCGAACAAGATTAAAATGCCGTAGTTTTTAAATACATACATGCATATTGATGTATAAAACATATCTGGATAAAATAATAGAATTGGTGATGATGTATAAAATAATCAGAATTGGTTGGCCAATTCCAGCTACTAAAAAAATCGGTGATGATTGGTATTTCCCTTGCATTATATCCTCATATCAAAAAAAGTATTTTTATATATATAATTTATTATTTAGCTTGCTAATCTCACTTATAATTTAGTAAACGATTCCAGAGGATTAAAGATTATATAATTTGTAATAAAATTGAGCAGAGTTTTCTTCTATACATGAATCATATCTAAGAGATTCCTTTGATTTTAAAAACCTATAAAGAATCACAACAGATCAAGACTATATATTTTTTTTATTCAAGAAAACTTTACTTTCTCTAGATATTTTTTTCTCGTTAAAATTAAACGAGTAAAATTCTAATTATTCTAGATTCTTATAAAATGAACATGCTCTTACAAGATTTTTTTTTTGGATTCGATGACACCCCATTCTTAGAAAACACACTTTACAGCTCCAGATGAGTGAGTAAAACTCCGGTTGTCCTAAACTCTTACAATAAATACACGTCCTGATTTGAACTCGAGACTTGCTATGCAGATCTCAAACTCTTTATCACCACACCACATTTCTTGAGGACCCTGCAAGATACCATCAATAATTAATCTCTATTTTCATTCAATATGATATATTTTTTTTAAAAAAAAAATCAAGGTTGCTTGTGCTCGATCGTCACTTCAAATCAAGATCTATCACAATTTCTACTCTTATTTTTTAAAATATTTTACTTGAAATTAATATTTTTGTATATATTTTTCAAAATAAATAAATAAATTATTTTAATGTATTTTTAGAATAAAAAAATATTTTAGAAAACATACTAGAAGACAATCTAATACACGCGCCAATTTACGAGAAATATTAACACGCCATCACTTATTCTCTTAACATGTTCGAACTACAAAACACAGTTGTGGCAAATCCAAACCTTAAAAACCGATCATTCTAGGTAAACACATACTGGGAAGAAAGTTGTTACGAAATCGACTGAAGCTGTGGACAAAGAAAAATACCATGATAGAAAATGGGGTTTCACATTCTATTTTTTTTTCCAGCCGTTTTATACACCAGAACTGAAAATCTTTCCCCCAAGTTTCAAGCCAATGCACAAATTATTCACGTTCGGATTAATCTTTCTAGTTGACTTTTTTCCAACCTTTCATCAATTTTGAATCCAAAACAATAATAATAATATAAATAAACTCATTTATCACCTAATAGTATTGCAAATCCAGAATAATCTGACGTGCAAATCTACCACACTGTCCTTGTCTCTCAAGAAATCTGTACACCATCACAACCTAAAAGTACAACCACCTTTTACCCATTCACTCGGTGAAGCGCAGCCCATCCATCCACTAACATTAGCTGTCTTCCTCATTTTTTTCTTTTATGTATATCCCGTCTACTTCTTCTAACCACTCCGAATCTCTCACCCACTCTATCATCTTTTATTTTAGTTTTTTATTCCTTCTTCCTCTCAGTTCTAAGAATTTGTCAAAACAAACGTTTGCTAAGTGAAAAAACAAGCATTTCTTTTTGGGTTGCTGTCAAATTAGTTAAAGGATGCTGGAGTGCAACGTGTTGCTGCATAACAAGCCGCTTCTGTTTACAAGTTGAGGAAGTCAATTATATGAATGGGGATTTTTGTAGCTTTCCAAGTATCTGGTTCGGTGTTTGTTAATAAAAAGTGATTTTGAAGATGACCAATCAGTTCACTTTGTTCCATTCTTGATTTTTATTATCATCTGGGCTTGTTGGTATTTCGAGGAGGTAATTATCCTGGTATCATACAACATTGCTGCCACACTTTTCTTCTTGTAATCGTCTCAGGTCTGTCATTTCTGTTTTCAATTATTTCACGATTAGCAAGTGTCAGCTTTGGTTGTGATATTGGAATCTTTTCTTTCCCTCTCCTGTTTCTATAATAGTCCCAGTTCTGCCATTTTTGTTATTCTTTTTATCTCAGATTTGACTGTTCCTTTGTTACAAATTCAGCTTGAGTTTGTTAATCCGAGTTTTTCGCAAAGGTCTTATCTTTCTCTGTAGTTCTTAGTCATGATGAATATCTACAGTTGTGAATTGCTCATCTTGGTTGGTTCAGTTCTGTGTCTAGTATGTGTTTCTCCAAAATATGTTCCCGAGGATAACTACTTGATAGATTGTGGATCCTCGACAAATAGTTCAGTGGGGGATCGTGTATTTGTAGCTGATCAATCCTATTCCGATGTCCTTTCAGCCCCACACAGTATTTCTGCCAATACTAGTTCAGACTCGACCTCTTCAACATATGATTCTGCTCTTTATCGAACTGCAAAGATATTCAATGAGAGCTTTTATTACACCTTTCCAATCAAAAAACCCGGGCGACACTGGATTCGCCTCCATTTCTTTCCCTTTGTGTATAGAAACTACAATTTGAGCATGGCAAAGTTCTCCGTGTCTGCTCAAAATTTCACACTTATTAGAGAATATCGGTTAGAGTCTCCTCCCATTGTTAAGGAATACTCTGTCAATGTAACTTCAGGCAGTCTTGTTCTCACCTTCACTCCTTCTGTCAATTCATTTGCCTTTATTAATGCATTAGAAGTTTTTTCACTCCCTGACGAGCTGATTCCTGCGGGTGCTAGGACCATTAGTAGTCTCCAAGGTAATTACAAAAATCTGTGGACGCATGCACTGGAGACAGTTAAGAGGGTTAACATGGGCAACCAAACCGTTTCTCCCCAAAATGATACCTTGTGGCGACTTTGGGTTTCTGATAACGAATATCTGATACATAATAATCTAGTAACGTTGGTGTCAAATGTCAAAGCGGTCAATTTCACCGGAGCAGGGGCGACCGAGAATATTGCTCCCGCTTTGGTCTATGGGACTGCTACTAGATTGAACTCAGACTTTGATCCTAATATCAATGCCAATGTGACATGGCTTTTTGATGTTGATCCTGGTTTTGAGTATCTGGTTCGGTTCCACTTTTGTGATATATTAAGCAATCCTCATCTCAGGCTCTACTTCAATGTGTATATTGGTTCTTGGCTGGTTTATCAAAATCTTGATCTTTTAAAACTCACATTCTCCCTGGGGGCTCCATATTTTATGGACGTCATCACCAGAGCAAGTGGCACTGGAATGCTAAATGTAAGTGTTGGCCCTTCTAATGTAGGGATCCCTTACCCAAATGCCATTCTTAATGGGCTGGAGATCATGAAAATAAGCAATTCGGAGGATAGCCTCGATGTCTTAGACTCTGTATCCTCAACAAGTCCGGAGTTGAAAGTCATTGTTGTCGTAGGCTTGACCGTTGGATTGTTTATCATTGCTGTTTTGGCTTTAGTTCTCGTCCTGCTGTGTCGAAGAAGGAAATTAGACCACGCTGACCCCTTGAAATCAGAAGGCCATTTTCCCACGAGTGGAGGAGGTAACAATCGATACTTCAACGGTGATAACATCTTTTCCACCTCAAAATTTGGGTACCGCTTCCCTTTCATGGCTATCCAAGAAGCTACAGATAACTTCACTGAGAGTTTGGTTCTTGGGGTTGGCGGCTTTGGAAAGGTTTACAGAGGAGTTCTGAGAGATGAGACAGTGGTGGCAGTGAAGAGGGGAACTTCACAAGCACAAGGCATCGCAGAATTCCGGACTGAGATTGAAATGCTATCTCAGTTCCGGCACCGGCATCTAGTCTCTTTGATTGGATACTGTGATGAAAGGGATGAGATGATCATAATATATGAGTTAATGGAAAATGGGACCCTGAAGGACCATCTGTATGGCTCAAATCACCCCAGCCTAAGCTGGAGACAGCGGCTTGAGATATGCATCGGAGCAGCTAAAGGAATTCACTATCTCCATACTGGCTCCACAAGGGCTATCATTCATCGTGATGTCAAGTCTGCAAACATACTGCTGGATGAGAATTTCATGGCCAAGGTTGCCGATTTCGGGCTTTCAAAGACCGGTCCTGATATGGACCAGTCCCATGTTAGCACAGCAGTGAAAGGAAGCTTCGGATATCTTGATCCAGAGTACTTGATAAGGCAGCAACTGACAGAGAAATCAGATGTTTACTCATTTGGAGTCGTCATGTTTGAAGTTGTTTGTGGGAGACCTGTTATCGATCCATCAGTTTCAAGAGAAAGGGTCAACTTAGTTGACTGGGCATTGAAGTCTGTAAGGGGAGGAAAATTGGAGGAAATTGTAGACCCTCGTCTTGAAGGTCAAATCAAGCCAGATTCATTGAAGAAGTTTGTCGAGATAGCTGAGAAGTGCTTGGCAGAGTGTGGTATTGACAGACCTTCAATGGGAGATGTCCTGTGGAATCTAGAGTGTTCACTTCAACTCCAGAGTAATGAAGAGAGATCAAGCAAAAATCATCAGATTTCGACAGAATTTAATCGTGGAAATAGCTTTGAGACCAGAGTATTGGCTAGAGGACTCAGCTTGGGAAGTGTAGATGACCTTGATGGTGTTTCAATGAGCAAAGTTTTTGCCCAGATGGTGAGAGAGGAAATGAGGTAGACAGCAGGGAAGCCATGAACTCAAACCTACAGAAAAAAGGATGCATTTGTTGCAGAAAGTGAGGTTTCGAAGAATATACCGTACAGGAAGCGTGGATTAAAATTTGTTGCAAGTATATTTTGACAATCAAGTAGCTTGATCTTGTCTGTTGTCGAGGGAAAAATGTTAGCGAATTCCATTTGTGTCTTTGATTTCTTTCTTTTCTCTCCGGGATGTTAAATGTTCTTCATTGACCTGGGGCTGTCTCTCATGATCTGTAATCTTGTTTTCTACAAGAATTTGGTGCTTGATCTCTTACTTCCATATTTCCCTTTCCACGCAAGATATATCAATATAGCACACATGAATGGCAACTTGCGTATTTGGCCACAGACTGCGATGAAAGTTTATTTACTGCTTATGAACACTAATGTTCTCTGCCTGTATGAAAGGAAACCATCTTTTGTCTCTTGGATTTCTGGAAGAACTTGCTTTGGTTATGCACAGTTAGCTGGTAGATTGATAGTCGTCCACTGAACTTGTACGGGTCAAGCGAACACCGCAGAGGAAGAGTTTCCCTGCTATTTCGTTAAGAACGAAATGTTGTGGTTTCGCACGCTAGATAGGGTGCCTGTTTAGAGGGTGGCTAAACTTGTATATTAAAATAATATTTTTTTTATTTTAAAAAAAATATTTTTAATATTAACAAATAAAAATAATTTAAAAATGCATTTACATGTACTCCATGGAAGTAAAGAAACAGCAGGTTTGCAACCTGATGGACTAATTCTAATGACCTAATTCTTAAATCCGTTTTCCAGTCTGTTCAATACAAATTATGCTGTCCAGGCGACCCAGAGTAGTATATTATCCTACGAAGTTATTCTTTGATAAATGAGATTTCTTTCGGTCATCGAAAAAGAAAAGCAAGATGCCATGCTCGAGCGGCTGCCAGCTTGCTTCTTCTAGCTAACTCCGAGTGCTAGCTGTAAATGTCTGCCATGGTATTCTCCAGGCAGTATTCAACTTGCTTGTTCCCGGCCGGGCTCATTTCCATGGGCTATGGTGAAGGTTCGTGTGTCGATGGAAGAAAGAAGTGAGCAACCCTCCCCGCCGTGGAAAAAGTGAACGGCCCTTGAAAATACAACAACAACTACTACTCTCATTTTCAGTGATATTGCACTTTATTATTCACAGATTACACAAATTTTGAATTCTCGACAATGCGCAAAATAATTACACGTGCCCCATTAAAAACACATTTTTTATGTGTATGTTTGGAAGGGTGATTGAAATTGCTTTTGAAAATATTTTTTATTTAGAAATATATCAAATTATATATTTTTTATTTTTTTAAATTATTTTTTACATAAACACATCAAAATGATCTAAAAACACTAAACTTTTTTAATTTAAAAAAAATAATTTTTTTTTCAAATTTATTCAAAAACACTTTCCAGACACACCCTATATCTACTCCATGCTCCTCACAATTTTTCTAAACGGGAATATTTATTTTTCTAGGTATTTGTGGATTATAAAAAAAAATATAATAAAAATGCCTACACTTTCATTGTACATTAAAAAAGCTAATTAGTTATTATTGGATTGATGATGAACAAACATGTCTTTTCAACTCTTCATAAAATAATTAAATTATCCTTAAAAATCAAGATTTGTTTAGTTGGTGTTCAAAGACTTCTTAGTATTTTCATTTTTAATCATCTTAAAAACAAAAATTATTTAGCTGGCATCAAGAGGCTTCTTTTGTATTTCATCCTGGATTTTTTTATTTATAGTTAAGTTGTGTAGGGATAATTATATAATTTAATTAATAAAAATATTATTTAAAAAAAGCTATTAAATTGCTATTGATGCATTTTTTCTCAATAATACTATTAAATTAATCAAGTTTAATAAAAATAATTCAAATTAATTACCCAGATATCATTTTTTTTAATTATTTAAGACATTGAAATCATCTAAACATCTATTTTTATATTAATGTTTTTTAACCTGACCTGCAGTAGTGCAAACCAATTATCTAGCGAGTGCTGGAAAATACTAAAATAAAAGCATCTCCGATGACAATTTGAAAGAGCCATATAATCTTCTTAGCATTTTGAATAGTGTCATTTCGCTCTATTCCTCTTTGTACTTGTAGTATTCCAATGAAAAAAACCATTTCAACTAAATATTTTGTATATTTGTTTTAAATGATAAAAGTTTTTGTTTGATATTTTATTTTAAATTTAAAAAATAGTATTTTTATATCATTTTCATGTACTAATATCAAAAATAATGTTTTAAAAATTAAAAAAATATCATTTTGATTTATTTCTGAACAAAAAATACTTTAAAAAACAATTTCAACCACACTTCAAACAAACACATAATATAAAGGAGAATTTTAGAGGAAAAAGGAGTTGAATTTCTCCATTTATTTCATGATTTTTCTATTAAAACATATAGAAATAACTTCTTATTTTGACAAAAAAAAAAAAAACATCTAATATAGTTACTCTTAAAACTCTAAATCATTTACTTTGATAATTTTTTTCTCAAAATAACGTTATTGAAAAAAAATGATTTTTTTATTTTTATTTTTCATTATAAATTATAAATTTTTGATATTTTTAGATCATTTTATATCCTTATATCAAAAATAATTTTTTAAAATAAAAAATCATTTTAATATATCTTTAAATAAATAACATTTTAAAAAATAATATGAACCACACCTATAAATATTAAAAAAGCATGACCGCAACCCCATCCCAATCATGCGCTTTTGTTTTATAAATTTACAAATTTATCACCTCGTCATTTTCCACAGTAAAGTATGAACTCCTTTTCTCCAAATCCTCTACCACCTGAATTCAACAACAAAATGAATGTTTGAGAACGTATTTTACTCGTATTAAAATTAAATTAAATATTATTTTAATATATTTTTATATTAAAATACAAACTTGATCCATAAGAGCATCTTTAACCCATGAACCATCAGAGAAGACAAGCCTAAAAAATTGTCCTTTTAGTTTTTGTTCTTATTTTTATCTTATTAAACGCAATAGTCATCTCAATAGTTAAAATGATTATTATTATTCTCAACTGCTATTTCTACACACTTCAACAAAAAAAACCAAAAGATTAAAAAAAATATATTCATTGCAATACTGTTGAAGCTAATTAAAATAGCTTTTCTGTTCTTTTCTCCTCCTTTGCAGTCATCTGTTTGTTAAACTCAGGCTTAGCTCTCCTAGAAAATCAATCAACACAGATGGCATGTCCAGCATGTTCATGAGTTTCTTGATCAATCGAGTATTGATTATTGTGGAGAAGAAACCAGTGGTGATGGTGATGGAGGAGAGGATGGTGACACTGGTGGCGATGAAGAAGGTGATAGGAATGTAGCAAAGGGTGGTGGTGGTGGGGGGGGGGGGGGGGCTATAGGAGGCTGAATTTGTTGGTAATGGAGACGGGACAAGCGAAAGTCGGGGAGGAGAAAACATTAGAGAAGACAACGATAGAAGGGTTCTTGTTAAGGATCAACATGGATTTAGCAAGGCTTGTGAAAGAATCTTTGGTGAGTTCGGTTTGGGAGGAATTCAAGGCAATTACTAGGTTGGCAAGTGAGGCAGAATTAAAAGCAAATGAGTTCAATGAGATAAGCCATCAGAGAAAGTTTTAAAAAAAACAAAGTTTTGAGTGATTGAAAAACAAAATAAAAAACAAAAAAACTCTAACAAAAGAACATATAAAAAACCCCAAAATAAATAGAAAAACTAGGATATCCGTTGCTAATTTATTTGCTTTGCAAAATATTATTTGTTGCTAATTTATTTATATAACATAGGTAATTGGTTTTTTAATTCACTGGGTCAACGAGTTTTTTCTAAATTTAAATGCTAAAGTTTTTTTTTTCAAATTTGATTTTTTTATTTAAATAAATTTTAAAAAATAATAATTATAATGTTGGAGGATTTTTTAAAAATAATTATTTAATTATATAAATTACTTATATTAATTTTATAATTATATTATATATAAAATAATTGTATTATATTTAAAATAATATACAAAAAAATAGCTCTTGTAAATAGTTTTTATTATTAAAATACATACAAATAAAAAAATTATATTTACAATATTTAAAAAATCATTTTATTAATTTAATTTTTTTAAATGTGGAGTTACCTTAACCAATTAAGCCAAAACCTTCAATAAAATCAAATAAATAAATAATACAAATACCACAATCCTAGGCGTTCTCTCATCACCGTCACGAAAATCTCACCCTCTCTTTACCCCAAGGTAGTGAAAAATAGAGTGAGATAAGGAGAGCAACAAAACCAGATAACAAAACCCTAGGCTGCAATGGATCGCTCCTCCAAACGCACCCGTGACGACCGTGACCACCACAAACACCGATCACGAGACGATAAGAACCGAGACTCCTCCGATTCTCACCACCATCGACCAGAGAGAGAATCTCACCATCGCGACCATCACAAGTCGTCTAGGCGCGATGATACTAAGCGGGAGAGATCTCGCGAGCGAGAAGAGAGTGTAGATAGGCGAGAGAGATCTCACGATCACAAATCGTCTTCCTCATCGAGGCGTGAGGACAGAGAGAGATCGTATGATACGAGAGAGGAGAGAGAAGGGAGTAGAGAGATAAAGCGTGAGAAGCGAGAGAGAGAAATTGGCGAGGAGGATTATTTTGAGAGAAAGAGGAGAAAAGAGAGAGGAGGGAGTGAAGACAGGGCTGTTGTTGATAAGGAGAAGAGGAGTAGAAGAAGGTTTGGCGAAAAAGTGAAAGAAGAGGATAATAGTATTGATAACAATAATAATGGTAATAGTTTTGAGAATGTGAAGAGTGTGGACTTGAGTGAGGTTAGAGTGAAGGAGGAAGTGAATGGTGAGCCGACTGGTGGCGGCAGTGGCAGCACCACAGAAAACGGTGGTGTTTCGACTGCAAATGTAAGTTCTCTCCCTGACTATATTTTTATTTTTCGTGCCTGCTTAAGTTTTCTTTTCCATTGTGTTTGTTTGCTGTTTTGTGTAATGATTAAGTGTACGTGTTTGACTTGGATAATTGGATTAATGTAGGGTGTGTTTGGTATTGTTTTTGTTTTTGTGGTTGAGGTTTTAAAAAAATAGTTTCATGAAATGTATTTTTAGCTGCAATTCCAAATAATTTTTGAATTGTTTGGTTAAAACTGTGGTTGAGTTTGAGGTTAATGAAAAACAATTTCATGTGTTTGGTTACTAAGCTTTTCATATTACTTTCAACTTGTGAAATTATTTTAAAGGGCATAGACATATACACACATTTATATATATATATATGTATATATATATATATTTAAATATTGTATTAATAATCATAATTTCATAATATAATGAATAATTCAAGTAAATTGGACACTTTTTTTTATTCTTCCATCAAACTACTTGTAATTCTATCACGAACTAAATCCATACGTAAAGGCCCCTGCAATCCCTGACTATTTGATCAAGGAACAACATTTAATAAAATATCATCTGAAACAAAATTAGAGGTTATATAAAATAAAAGCATGTAAGTGCACTTTTATTTTCTATGGATGCAATAATGGCTCTCTGAGAAATGCTTTTTATCAATGTTACATTGCCAGTCATGGTGTTCTTGATGCTGTTGGCATATGATTGACACGTAATGGTTAAAGGAACTTTAAGGTGGAGGCATGTAGTTTGGGTGGTTTGGAACTTCTCTTTCTTCTGATTTTGGTCGAGTTACTTATGGATGGTATTTACTTTTATTGTCCTTATGCATGAAATCTTTTTGGAGTTTCTTTTCCTGATTTATCCTGTGGTTTTTATTTTGTTCTGCAACATAGAGTCCTTCAAATTGATTAACTCAATGTTAGAAGATCCATTTCCTCTGTTTAAGTTCTATGGTATGGATCCTTATAGATTTGAATTAGCATTTCTTAAGGTTTTTGCTTAAGGACTCAATTTGTTTCCTCTTCTGGCCTCTCTTTGTTCACATGCTGAATTGTCCCTACTGCTTGTCTCTCCTTGCCTTGCAAGCATGCTGCTGTGAGCACATGGACTCTCTGGTTTCATCAGTTTTCTAATAGTAATAGGAACCTTTTGAACTGTATTTTGAGATTCAAAATCATTGGTTTGCTTACAGGAAGGTTGATTAAAAGCTTTCAATTTTAACAAGAAATGGCAATTTCCTTTTTGTGTTAGAGCTGTTTTCCCATTTATCTATTGTACATAGAAGAGAACATTCTATATCTTTTTTTTTTTGTTAAGACCTGCTTTCACTTTCTATAGTTAGGAATATGTGGCCTGGTGTAGAAGGATGTGTCCTGTGAATCTTGCATATAAATTGCTCAACTTTTAACTGTTCCCTGTGTAAGGTGATTGGTGTCTGATATTTTATAAGTGTTTGGATTCTGTATAATGTACTCGTACAAACATATGCATAAAATCTAAAGTGTTATAGAAGTTGTGCTTCTTGAAAGTGTATTTTCCGAGAGCCATCCTAAATTTTATTCACACGGTGTGGCTTTTGCATGATGTTTTCATTTGAAATTAAGCCATTTATCTTTTTAAAGCATTTCATTTTCTGCCCCTCCCCAATCTCTACTTCTATATGGTTTTTCTTAAGGTGCTCCTATTATCAAGCTTGTATGCTGACATGTGAAGTTAATTGTTCCATACCTGCAGGGTGCTACTCTGGAAACATTCACCAAGACACCAAGCAATTTGCCTGAAACCTCTGTGGCACCTGTCCACCCCCTTCCTACCAAGGTATCTTCAATTTCAAACACAAATGAAAATAAGGGAGTTAGTATTGCCAGGTCTCATGAGGTTCCTGGAAAATCTAGTACAGATGGGACATCTTCAGCTGCTGGGAAAAGTGGAAATCTATCACTTGATGCTTTAGCGAAAGCTAAGAAAGCTTTACAAATGCAGAAGGAACTGTCAGAGAAGCTGAAGAAGCTACCCTTGGTAAGTTCCCATCTTGGAATTTCGATTACATTTCTGTATGTGCTGTTGTTTCCCTATCTCTTTCATGTCCAAATATTTATTCACCCTCTTACTTTCTGCGATTCCAGTACATATTAACTGTTTGTGTCCATTGCTCTTGTAGTCGAGTAAGGGTAATACAAGTTCAGGTGGTAGCTTACAAGGTCCATTGTCATCAGCAACCATTACTACTGCTGTTTCAGCACGGGCAATGCCAAGTTCATCCACCTCATCTACTAGTGGTATGGTGTCTGTAAAGCCACCTGCAACTGGCATGGCACCTCTGCCTGATATTACTAGCATGCCCAATTATGAAGCTGTTAAACGTGCCCAGGAACTTGCGGCTAAAATGGGATTTCGCCAGGACCCTGAGTTTGCTCCTCTTATAAACTTTTTCCCTGGTCAGTTGCCAGCAGAAGTCTTCGCGCTGCAGAAACCTTCTAAGGCCCCTGTTCTTCGTGTGGATGCACTCGGTAGGGAAATAGATGAACATGGAAATGTGGTGAATGTGACTAAACCAAACAACCTTAGCACCCTAAAGGTTGGGTAATGTTTATAAGACCGTTCTTTTTATTATCTTTCTGTTAGATCTGTGATTGTGTAGGGCTGTAATGTGATGCATTTGGATTTTTTCAGGTCAACATCAACAAGCAAAAAAAGGAAGCATTCCAGATTCTTAAACCTGAATTGGATATGGATCCTGAATCAAATCCATATTTTGATGCAAAAATGGGAATTAATAAGAATAAATTCTTGAGACCCAAAAGGATGACTTTCCAGTTTGTAGAGGAAGGCAAGTGGTTAAAAGAAGCTGAAATAATGAAACTGAGGGTACTTCTTGCAACCTCCGCACCTTTTTGATGTCATTGCTTTTTTCATTGTGTGCTTGTATTTATACTTTTATTGGCTTTTCTCAGAATCAATTTGGAGAAGAAAGAGAAAAGGATATGAAGGCAAGGCATGCATTGCATGCAAAGGCAAAGGCAGCTCCTGATATAAATCCTAATTTGATTGAGTTATCAGAGCGAGTTACAACCAAAGCAAAGCCTAAGGATCCAATTCCTGATATTGAGTGGTGGTAAGTTTACATTCACTTCCCTTTGTATAATATGATTCTTGTCAATAACAACACGTGTTGCTTTGTTGCAGAATTAGTTCCACACTTCACACTTGAATTTGAGCCTGAATGATTAAGTGGAACGGTTGTTTGCCAATTTTCATTTTAGGAACAATTGCTTGTCACTGGAAATGCACTTTTTCAAAAAATCTTTATCTGATCCTTCTTTGTACATGATGTATAAAGATGGCTAGGGATTGATGAGCTGTTTTTTCTTTGCAACTGCTTGTGTAGATACTAAGATTCTGAAGTGTCTGAGGTTCAGCAATGACTGAATCTTAAAGTTGTGCTCTGCTTATTCACAGAGTTGGTCAGAGTGGTTTTTTAACCAGGTGTCAAGAACTCCTGGAAGTGTGGCAAGCTTTGAATCCTCTTTAAGCTGCTTTTCCCAGGGGTATATCCTGGCTATGGCATTCTCAATGAGTCCCAAAACCTAGTTAAAAACAGCCCCTGAGCAAAAAAATAAGTCCAGTGCATCCTAAGCTCCTTAGTCCACAATCGCGAGGTTTTCTTCTTTTGAAGCCTGAGAAGGGTTTCATCTGTATATGCTTGGCTGTTTGTGAATGCTATAAACTAGAATAATTACAGATAGTGGGAGATCTTTTGTTATGGTTATTCTATTTACTTTACCTTCTCATCTCTTTCCTTCTCGTCTTAGTTGGAAAGGAGTTAATCTGTCTGTGGTTGCTGAATTTTAGGGATGTATCTCTGCTGACTGGTGGGACTTATGGTGAGGATCTCAAGACCCAGCATAAATTGAAAATGGAGAAAATTACTATCTATGTGGAACACCCACGTCCTATTGAGCCCCCGGCTGAGCCAGCTCCTCCACCGCCTCAACCTTTGAAGCTAACTAAGAAGGAGCAGAAGAAGCTCCGTACACAGCGTCGCCTTGCTCGGGAAAAAGATAGACAGGAGATGATTAGACAAGGCTTGATTGAACCTCCAAAACCAAAGGTTAAGATGAGCAATCTAATGAAAGTTCTTGGCTCTGAAGCAACACAAGATCCAACAAGACTTGAAAAGGAAATTCGTACTGCAGCTGCTGAACGTGAACAAGCACATATTGACCGGAATACTGCACGTAAGCTCACTCCTGCTGAGCGCCGTGAAAAGAAGGAGAGAAAACTCTTTGATGACCCAAATACTGTGGAAACTATCGTTTCTATTTACAGAATCAACGATCTTTCAGACAAGAAAACTCGCTTCAAAGTTGATGTTAATGCTCACGAGAACCGCTTGACTGGATGCACAGTGATTACAGAGGGAATTTCTGTGGTGGTTGTTGAAGGAGGAAGCAAATCCATCAAAAGATACGGAAAACTAATGCTTAGGCGTATAAACTGGGCTGAAGCTGTTAATGATGATGAAGGTGACAATGACGAGAAACCTATGAACAAATGTGTGCTGGTGTGGCAAGGTAGTGTTGCCAAACCTAATTTCCACAGGTTTTCTGTGCATGAGTGTGTGACCGAAGCTGCAGCCCGAAAATATTTTGCTGATGCTGGTGTTGCCCATTATTGGGATCTTGCTGTCAATTTCTCCGATGATCAACTGTGAGAGACTGCCATGAAGAAAGGGTGTTTTCAGGTCATTACAGATTTTGTCGAAGTCTAGTTACTCCCTTCAATTTGTGGCCAATAGTTCTGAGATAACTTTGATGCAATTTTTCACCTATATGTGGCTTTCAGATCATTGAAAGTAGATCTATTGCTTTAAGATATGTGTTGATTTAAATCCCATGTTTCTAAACTGTTCTGTCCATGGGGCTAGGCAGAAAAATGCTTAAAAGTTTTGAATTTTAAACGTGGATGCTATTGTCAGATTGGATAACTGAAGGAGTATTCTGATGGTTGACCTTCTACAACGCAGTGTGGCCAACTGCTAGGTTTGTCTGGATACCTAATTGAATTGTCAGGTAACACTTATATGTTGCTTTAAGATAGACTAATCGCGATTTTTGTTGACGCCCCAATTACAACGTGCTTACTGATGATGTTGGGAATTGCAGTGGCCTGTAGAAAGTGGCAAGTACATTGATCATGTATTGTTTAGGGATCGTCATTTGTTGATGCAGCTGTTAAAGCTGTTAGTCAACAATGTAAATGAAATCTGCCTCAATCTGTCATAAATTACGTTAAAGGTGCTGTTAACGTAATTTATGAATTAAGATTGATGACTTCCAAGCTCTTGCTGCCCATAATGGGATGTTGGGAGACTTTGAGCTTTGATATATCCCAGCACATGCCCTCTTGCCTGAGCATTTATTGCAATTTTCGTAAGGGAGGCTTCTTGTGCCGCCGGAACTTGTCACTATTTATTTCAATAGTTTCAACCAACAAAATTAAATTTCCTCTTGCCAAAGACAAGCATAATTGAGGATTACGTGAGTGCACACGGCATCGGGCAATTAAGGGTGCCGGCTGCCGCTGTTTTTTTTTTTTAATATATTTTATTATTATTTTAAATTCAATTTTTTTAATGTTTTTAAATTATTTTTTTAAAATAAAAAATGTAATTTTAATATTTTTCTTAACAATAACAACACTGCAATCAATCTGATCTCCTGAAGGGCTAATATGGGATCTCCTGAAGTGCTAATATGGGATCGTAGAACGAAGAAAATGGTAACCGGCGTTGTTTTCCTCTCCCGTGGGATGGTACCTTTTCGCGCCGGGACTAAGCTTATTTAGTAAAAGGCATGTAATTGACATCGGAATAGAAGACTAGGAGCAGATTCACAAGAATTTACTTCTGATGTCATTAGATAAAAGTTCTAGAAAAAAGTTGTAAAATTCAAAATCAGTAGTGTTTTCGTGCACGTTGACAGACTCCTATTGATATATATCAATTAATTGGAGGTGGTAAATGGGCACGTTGAAGTCTCTATCTGGGCCTAAAAAAGTACTAGTAAATAGCAGTAAACGACTCCTGCTGATTAAGGAAAACCACATGTACGTACGTAACAAGATTTCCCTCGTCTACAAAAGTTTATGGTCCAAGTTTGAAGAAGAGAAATAAAATAGTTTCTCTTTTACACCATGACGTTGGAGTTCACCATGACAAAACACAGCTGAGAAACGAGCCCCCCCATGCCCTAACAACTGCCTTTTACCTCATGCCCATGTTTTTATTTTGACTCGGGAGATTTTCCACAGCTTTTTTGTAGGTGCGGGTTAGCTTGAAATTCGGTGAGTGACGGTAGCCTACCATGTGTCTTACGTACCAAAAATGTTGCGCATTTTTGTGAACTTGTTGCTTACACTCTCTTATCTTCCCTTTCTGAATGGGTTTCGATATTGTACGCACGCTAAGTGGGCGCTACATGGCCAACAACACCCCCTCTCATTAGAATTATTTTTTTATTTAATTTTGAGTTGTGGAAATTGTCCTCTGCACTTGCGATAGGCCATCATCGTGTCCATGCACGCACCCACACCTTCTTTTCCCTTTTTATTTTCTATTTAATTCCCTTTTTCTTAATTTGGTTGAGCTAAATAACTTGAATATTCAACAAGCCCCCCTCGTCGAATCGTACCTAGATAGAGTGTTAGAAGCATGCCTAATTATATATACAAAATCGACTAACTTGAGTGAGATTTGACTGCCCAACGTTGTAATTTACTATATTTATTCAACTTCATGGCAACGCCATTCTATAACTTTCCATTGAAGGTTTTCGTGTGTGATTAACAACTAACTCAGTGTTCATAATTGCTAGTTTAATACTCTAAAACTTCTATAAGCTTCCAAGTTTATAAATTAATAACAGGCTTGAAATAGCTTTAATTACATTATAATCTAGATTAAATGACTCTTTTTTTCTTTAGGATTGTTAGCTGTAGGATCCCATAAAGGGATGCCATCTTAACTACTACTCCACTTTTGTGCCTGCAACCATTGTCGTCTTCTTTAGGGCACGAAAAGTAAATGATACATCCAATTGTGTGCTCTAAAATTAGTTATCAGCACAGATTATAAACTCGTTTGCCTATATTAGCAATGAGTTCCGTGTGTACCTGTTTTTTATTTTTTTATGGTACTCAAAAAGTAACCATCAATTCTTTTTAAATAAATCTATTTTTAGAAAGAAACAAATATAAAGATAAAAAAAGAAGAATTATATCTGAGTTTACTATGTTAGTTATCATATTCAGTTCAGACATTTTAAAAATCATTTTTGAAACATGGTGCAGACAAATAAACTCGAACAGGACCAAAAGTTTGATACGAATATGTAACCCTGCTACTACTGAAGCCGTCTAACAACACTAGCTAAGCTAGCAAGGCAGCACCGTGGCCAGTGGTGGAGGCTTCTAACATTGCCTGAGCTCATGTGTAGGCAATTAATTACTTGGACATTTTAAGTAAATATCTATGAAATCATTGCATGCATACAGCACAAACACGGTTGTTAAACCTACCCTAACAATGAGCCGGTTCCAGTTTCTCGGTTCGCTAATTTAAATAATGGCAAATATATATTTTCTCTACTATTTAATTAAACTTAAATTGCAAAAAAAGAAAAGAAAAGTGTTTGCTTCAACAGCCCAACCAATCACTGAATCCTCTGATTAATCTATTCAACTTAACAGCTGAGTCAACTCGCTATTTCCGGGTTCGCCATAGAATAGGCTTCTTCATCAACCATATGCAGTTGATTCATCGGTCTAGACCACGTCAGATTCAGATAACAACACCGCAGAGGAGGCGATAGAAGTTTCCGTACATTTACTCATTTCACTTGGACTACAACACAGCTTACGCTAACAGTAGATCAACACCCAACCTACTTTAATCAAACCCTAAATACAAACACCGCTCAAGAAACCCATCTCGCCACATGTCAGCCCCCACCAACCACAAGTCCCCACGTGTCATACCTCATTCCCCCAGAAAAGAAGACGTACAGACAACAGATTAGGTCACCTCTCTCACACCACCTCCGTCTTCGCACAGTGAAAAACAGCACAATTAAAAAAACAACACAGTAAATATCCACACGATTCCCCTTTCGCAATTCGATTCAAATCATTTATATATAGAAATCACAAAACTCCACAATAGACACAACTAAAAACAACCAAAACATCCCTTTTTGCTCCTCCTTTCCTTCTACAACCCCCAGCCGAACACCACCTCCACCGCCACTACCAGATCAGAAACCACAGCCACGATCACGTTTCCTCTGCTTTGTCCGGCGTTGATTACCTCTAAACAAGCGTTACGCATGCGATCTAAACTTCACACTCATTCACACCGTTATCCTCACTCTCTCTAAAAATCTTCGTTAAATTCACTTCTCTTGCTACTGACTCAAAATGTCCCGTGTTGTAGCAGAAAATTACTCGCCTAGTCGAGATTCTGTTTCGCCGCCGTTTTACACTATGGATTTCAACAATAGCCACCCCCAGCCATCATTATCCGCCTCATCTGCCTCCGCCACTTCGCCCACGCTGGGCCAGTTGCTTAAACACGTCGGAGATGTCCGCCGCGAAGCCACCGGAGATGGAAGCGAGACCCCAGTGCACCAAGTCCTCGAGCTTGGAAGCACGAACCTTGAGGTTCCGCGGTCGATTCCATTCGTTCTCTCCTTCAACAAACTCACCTACAGCGTCAAAGCTCGCCGGAAATTTAAATTCCACCGCCTCGGTGCCGCCACTGATACCGATCCTGTCGGAGGGGGAAGCCTCTTCACCACTACCAAGACTCTCCTTAATGATATCTCTGGCGAGGCACGTGATGGCGAGATTCTGGCTGTGCTTGGCGCGAGTGGATCAGGAAAATCAACACTCATTGACGCACTCGCGAATCGGATCGCGAAAGGAAGCTTGAAAGGCACGAAGACGCTAAACGGCGAGGTTTTGGAGTCTAGAATGCTGAAGGTGATATCAGCTTACGTCATGCAAGATGATTTGCTATTTCCAATGCTAACAGTGGAAGAAACACTAATGTTCGCAGCGGAGTTTCGTTTGCCGAGGAGTTTGTCGAAATCAAAAAAGCGGTTGCGCGTACAAGCACTAATTGAACAATTAGGGCTTAAAAACGCGGCAAAAACCGTTATTGGTGACGAAGGCCATCGAGGTGTAAGTGGAGGAGAACGACGTCGTGTCTCAATTGGAATTGATATAATTCATGATCCAATTGTTCTTTTTCTTGACGAGCCCACGTCCGGTTTGGATTCAACAAGTGCGTTTATGGTGGTGAAAGTCTTGCAAAGAATAGCACAGAGCGGAAGTATTGTGATCATGTCAGTGCACCAGCCAAGCTATCGAATTCTCGGGCTGTTAGACCGGTTGATATTTTTGTCGCGTGGACAAACTGTTTATAGTGGTTCACCGATGAATTTACCAGTTTACTTCTCGGACTTTGGGCATCCGATACCAACCAACGAGAACCGAACGGAGTTTGCTTTGGATCTGATTAGAGAGCTTGAAGGGTCACCAGGAGGGACTAGGAGTTTGGTGGAGTTTAATAAATCATGGCAGAATCTGAAGCATTCAAGAAATGGAGGGACTGAACCTGACCGGGGTGGGTTGTCACTTAAAGAAGCTATCAGTGCTTCCATTTCTAAAGGGAAGTTGGTCTCTGGTGCAACAAATAATGATGCTATAAGCCCGAATTCAATGGTGCCAACTTTTGCAAATCCAGTTTGGAAAGAGATGGCAGTGCTGTCGAAAAGGTCCTTCTTAAATTCACGAAGAATGCCGGAACTGTTCGGGATTCGATTGGGTGCTGTCGTGGTTACTGGGTTTATCTTAGCTACAATGTTCTGGAAGCTTGATAATTCACCAAAAGGAGTGCAAGAGCGATTAGGGTTTTTCGCTTTCGCCATGTCTACAACTTTCTACACCTGTGCTGATGCTCTCCCAGTTTTTCTTCAAGAAAGGTATATTTTCATGAGAGAAACTGCGTATAACGCTTATAGAAGATTATCTTATGTGATATCTCATGGACTTGTTGTTTTACCATCGTTGATTTTCCTGTCGCTGGCATTTTCTGCGATGACCTTTTGGGCTGTTGGGCTAGATGGTGGTCTTTCAGGGTTCCTGTTTTACTTTTTGATAATCTTCGCTTCATTCTGGGCTGGAAGTTCATTCGTGACATTTCTATCTGGTGTGGTGCCTCATGTCATGCTTGGTTATACCATAGTCGTGGCTATTCTGGCATACTTCCTGCTTTTCAGTGGGTTCTTTATCAATCGTGATCGAATCCCTCCCTACTGGATATGGTTTCACTACTTGTCACTCGTGAAATACCCTTACGAAGCTGTCCTGCTAAATGAATTTCAAGATCCAGTCAAGTGTTTTGTGAGGGGTGTTCAGATTTTTGACCAAAGTCCGCTCGGGGAAGTTCCCACATCACTGAAACTTCGATTGCTGGAATCCATGAGCAACACATTGGGAACGAATATCACTAGCTCCACATGCTTGACCACAGGGGCTGACATCTTGCAGCAACAAGGGATTACAGATTTGAGCAAGTGGAATTGCCTGTGGATCACTGTGGCGTGGGGATTCTTGTTTAGGATTCTTTTTTACATATCTTTGTTGTTTGGAAGCAAGAACAAGAGAAGCTGATTAAGGCTTAGGGTGAAATTTAGATGGAACTGGGTTGGTGTTGTATACGGGTCGTGTTTGGCGGGAGGATCATATTTTGTGTGGGTTTTTTCTGTCTCTCTCTCCTGAATTTGTACTGCTGGAATTACATATAATAATAGTTCAATAATTTGCTCATTTAGATTAAAAAAAAATTGTACTCTTATATTCAATTCGTTAATTCAGTTTTCATAATTCTTGCTTTCCACAAGTCTTTTGTGATTGTTAGTTATTATTTTAATGCTGCTGGTAAGGTAGTGTTAGGAGGAGAGACAACCTACCTAGCAGTACCACTTATGTGTGTGATTGTTAAAATCTTAAAATTCCAATTCCTAAGTTTTGTGTTTACTTCTAGCAAGGATTGGTGATGTATGGTATGAACTTGGTGTGCATGGTTCGAGTGCCCGGGCCCTGGTGAAGGTTTAAAAGGGTCTGGGTGCAAAAATACATAAAAAGGGGGCATGGGTTTATATTAGTGTGTGTGTGTGTGTGTATATATATATTATAGCTTGATCAGAGTTTATTGGAATTAATTAAGTTGCCTTAAAGTAGGTTTTATCATTTCCTTACATTAGGTTATATTATATAGATTTTATTTCTCATGTATTAACTTGAGAAAGTGTTTGTGATCAGCATCCGCCTGGGCTGTATTAGAATTGTAGCTAGAGAAAACCTTGCCTTAGATCAAGTCGTTCATTTCAGATGGGATGATGTTTGATGTGTCGTCTATGCCTATTCACATGGATGAAGCCTGGAGGTTTTCAGGGCGGCCGGTTACCTAAGAAACCGTCCTGCCGCTTGCCAGTTTGACTGTAGTCATGGGACGATAAACATTTTTTCCAGGTTGGTGGCCTAATTGATGGTCTGCTTTTTTGCACAGAATAATCATGGGAGCAAAACAATCGCAGGAAATTCGGGGACTTACAAGTTTGGCTCTCTATATTTTTATGAACGTACAGTAGAAAATCATCAACTCCCACTTCATGCATCTTTTTTCCCGGGGGTTAGTTGTATAAATTAAGAAATATTAATAATGTTTGCAGCAACAAATAGGGTAGTATACATAGCCAACAAAGGAATATTGAAATTACCAAAAAAAAGAAAGAAAAAAGGAATATATATTGGAAGCTTTCACGCCCGCCAAGAGGAGAGTGCCGTGGCATTATGGGTAATAAGGAACCATAAACTACAAAAACACCCATCTGAAAGGCCATATCTTTTGGTATGATTCATTAATGTTGCACTCCTGGCAAAAGGAGTGGATTGCTGTTTAGTAGCTTTCAAAAAGGCTGGGGTGGTTTGGTCGCGAAGGGCGGGCAATAAGGATTAGCGCTTGCATGCGAGCATTGAATATATGCTGAAGTTTACGAAAATCAATATATATACATATATATATATGTATATATGTATATATATATATGTATATATATTCACTATGAACCTGGCAACTATATAAGCAAGGTCCTGCTCCTGCCAGCATGCATGCCGCGTACAGTTTCTATTATTCAACAAGAAAATTAGAATTTCGAGCTTCGATAATAAATTAGTGGGAAGAGGTAGCGCGCTGTCACCCGGTTCTCTCTTTACTCTCATTTCCCATCCATTTATAGTTACCGCTCCCTCGATATGAATTGCTAGTCTAAATAAACCTACTCTCCTGCTCGTTTAAAGTGCAAAAATACAGTATTTTGTGTCTTTCTCTATTGTTTTAGTTGATATATATATATATATATATATATATCCTTCATTTTATAACTGAATTTTATTTTTATCACAACCCACCAATAAATTAATTATTATAAATATATTAATATCTAGTGGGTGGATAGTGATAAAAGCCTGAGACCAGGAGGTTTGTTTCTCCTGTGATCTCAAGTTCGAGCCATGTGGTTGCTAATATGATAATTATTGAAATCTTACATGATTATTAACTCTAAGACCTGTGAAATTAGTTGAGGTGCGCGCAAGCTGACCCGATCATCCACATTAATAATTTTTTTTTTTATCACAAATGTATTTAGATAATAATTAATGAAAATTTTAAAAATACTCATTTGCTTTTGCCATAATAATTAATGGCAGGATTTGAATTTCTTTTCTTTTGATATGAAACCAATTTAAATAAATAAGAAAAATACAATCGGATAATAACTGAACGTCGGTACGAAAAGGAAACGTCGGTGGGTGGATTGATGTCCCAATTGTCAAATATAGCACCCACCTATTATTGAGCTTACCCTATGAGCAAGCCTTCATTAATTTATTTATGTAAACCCGGCTATATTTTTTCCACGTGCCAAACCCAGTTATAAATGCACGTAGATCCACACACACACAGTATCCATTAACATTCCATGCTCTTTCTTCTTTGGTCGCCATGCAGCGATAATAACCTGCTCGAAATCCTCATAACATTCAACTAAGAAGATCGCTTTGAAAATTAAAAGAGGCATCCCTTGATCAAATCAACCTTAAAAAGCAATGATCTCACAACCGTTAGATGCGAATTAATTTAAATCCATGAGCAAGTAAAACATGCCACTGAGCCGAAACACGCAACTCATCTCATCGATCCCGAGCTCTCAGCCACCTGTTGGTTGGGAAAGAAAGCTCTTTTGCCCCGTTCATCAAATAATAAATATGTGAGTGGTCTTGATTGTGTAATTAGCGACTTATGGTTGGAAGGTTATTAATTATAATTAGGTAATTATTAGACCAGTGCAGACTAATAAGAGGTGGCAAAATGCCTTCGAGAGCAGTGGGCGAGAAAGCTAAAGATGCTGTGGTTCAGATCATGCCAAACAAACATGCTATTTATTACATATTTATGATGAAGGTAGACCTTCCAATCGTTCTATACCTCATTTTAATTTGTAGGGATCACATTAAGTGACTGTTGAGAATGATTTAAAAACATTAAAAATATTTAATTTAATATAAAAAAATTCAATAAGGCTTAAGCTTCTGAGCTAGTCCCCATCCACTTAAAAATTGAAAACGATAAATTTCCCTCCTACAAAATACTCCATACCCTATCACATACACACAAGAAAAAAAGAAAAAAAAAAAGCTTACAGAGTGTTACACGTTTCTGGAGGTGGGTCTTCGTAGATTTTAAAGAAAAAATGACATTCTTACTTGAGTGTTACATCTAGGTTAACCAGTTCCTCTCAGAGAAACCAAATAAAAATTATTTTATCTGGAAATACGGAGAGCAAGTTAGAATAAACGTGGCCCATCTTTGGTGCCGAATGGACGCAGATTTTTTACTGTAAAAAAGGTGGAGTTGATTGGGCCCATATTAGCCCAAGACATTCATATAAAGCCCTGTAGTAGGCCCATTCATAGTTTGTTTTTTTCTAAGTGTATTTTAGTCGCACAAAGAAGAGGGAAAAACACCCTCCCTGGCACGTTCAATGAGCCTGTAAGCGTGATATTCCCTTTGGATGGCATGTTAGGGGATCCTTCTGAACAGCTTGGAGATCGCACGTGCAATACATTTTTTTTCATTCGAACCTTAGAATCAATTTTATAGAAAATTATTCTCTTAGAAAATTCAAATTTATGTAGAAAATTGTCGTTTTGACATCGCCAAAAAAAAAAAATTTAATCTCGATTAATAGATATATAAAAGAAACAAAAACATGCTTAACAGAACGTAAACATGGCGGAGTACTTTTGAATTCGAGAATACTAAGAAATGCTGCCAGGACCATCATAGGAGATGAAGAACATAGAAGCGTATCTGGAGGACAATGACGGCGTGTTTCCTTCGGCATTGATATAATTCACGATCCAATTATCTTTTTTCCGATGAACCAACGACGGGTTTGGTTATTAAGGTTTTGCAAAGGATAGCACAAAGTGGGAGTATTGCTGTTAATTATGTCCATACACCAGCTCAGTTATCGGATTATTGGGTTATTAGACCGGTTGATTCTTGTACGTCACGAGGACAAACTGTTTGAAATGGCTCTCCGAGGAATTTGTCATTGTTCTTAATTTTCGGGGTTTGGGTATCCGATACCAGAAAATGAGAACCAGACAGTTTGCATTGGATCTTATCAGAGAGTTTGAAGAGGCACCGGGAGGGACTAACAGTTCAGTGGAGTTTAACAAGTCATTGGATCTTATCATTGTATGTGATATCTCACGCACTTGTTTCCCTTCCGTGTTTATTTTGCTTGGCATTCGCGTTCTCTGTGGCCACATTTTTGGGCTGTTGGGCTTGATGGAGGTCTTCCAGGATTCTTGTTTTACTTTTTGATGAACACCGCTGCGTTTGGGCTGGAAGTTCTGTCGTGACATTTCAATCTTTTTAGTGGCTAATTTATAATGTTGATCGAATCCCAGAGCATTTATTGGATTTGGTTTCACCAGTACTGTCGAAAAACCCTTATCAAGCGGTTTTGCAAGGTGAAGCTCAAGATCCAACCAAGTGCTTTACAAGGGGAGTTCAGATTTTTTATAGCATGTGTTCACTCAAGGAAGAACCCACATCATTGAAACTTGAATTGCTGGAATCATAAGAAATACTTTGGGGAGGAATATAACTAGCTTCACATGCTTATATATATATATATATATCCTCACAATATGGTCTGTGCTTGAGTATCTGAAATAGTTGTCGATAGTTCAATCTCTGCTGCTACTAAGGAAATAACTTTTTAAGAGTATTTTAGAATTGTAACACACTTTCATAAAAGTTTTTGAGATGTAAAACATGTTATAAAAATATTGAAAAAATAATATAGTTTCAACACAATCACTGTTTAAAATAGCAGGAATAATGGTTGTTTTAAAAACATGTCCCTCCCTCTTAATTTAATTAATATATATATATATATATAAAAAAAAAATCAACCCAAATTCTTTTGAAGATCAAATTACCAAAATCAAATGTTAGAACAAAGAAAAAAATGGGTTACCAGGAACATATCATAGCTTTGTTCTGACACTCTCAATACCATTAATTCTTTTTTAATGAAACGATTTTAATTACACCTTAAAAAACCACTAAATGTGATCACAATTTGCTAGAGATTTTGTTCAAAGTAAATTTAGGGTTAATTACAGCCTCATTTGATATTTCATTCAACAAGTAGTTAGAATTGTATTATTGAGACTTTTTTAATATTGTTATGTTGAAAACAAAATCTTAATTTTCCCTAATCATCCTTTTTTCTCTCTTTATAGCTATTGGATATTCAATCCTGTTTTTTTTTAAATTTTTTTTTACTATTGAATCTTCAAAAAGTATTTGGTTGATTTTTTTAAAGAATTAATTAACTTGCACAAAAAATGTTATGAAATATTCACTAATCAATATTTATTTCAAATAGTGTTGTAAATAACAATTTTATGTTAGAAAAACATGTCATGAGACGCGCTATATATTCTAAATAATAATTTTATATAAAAATAATATTTTAAAATGCACTTACAATAAAACTGTTATTTTTAATTTTGTCCCAAAACTTTTAACAAATTAAAATATATAAAATCCCTTTAATTGCTGCACGATTAAGTATGCAAATCATCGTGTTTTGAGTTGCTAGGGCCTGTCTTATAAAAATTCTAATAATATATTTCTGTACAGATAAATTTGAGCGATTTTGTTAAATCTTTCTTAGAATCAAATTACTTGAGAATCGAGAAAATGACGGTCATGTCTTACAAATCTGTAGCCACCATCTCTCGTTATAATGATGAAATCTTGTAACCTTGGCACCAAATTGATCCCACAGGCCAATTCTTAGCAACGGATGAAAATCTTATCTGATAAAATCAAATCAGAAAATTGTAAGTTATTTAGCATGAATTAATTCTGGGCTTAAACAGTGATTGCAATTCTAGGTTTCAACAATGAATGGAGGTGTAAGCCACGTCAATACCTCAACGGAAGCAACGCTCAAAGACCCCATTAGCAATCACGCCCTTAAAATAGCAGCATACAATCTAACACCTAGACCCAAGGCCTATACATAAATAAGCCGAATCGGGGCCTCAATCAAATGGTATATGACACTTTCAAATCTCCTTGTTTCAGCGATGTGGGATTCGTATCTCACGTTGTCTTTAATCTTACCTGCTTTTTTCCAAGTGGGAATTTGATGAGATGCAATTTTGCTTTCAGTTGCTTCTTCTTTTGCAATTGCTTCACGTCGGTCTCAGTGGATGAAAGAACTGCAATGTGCAGTTTATTTACAATGGTGAGCAAAGACTAGATTTTTTAAAATAATAAGGGGAACATTATTTATCTCTCACGTTGAGACACTTTTCTAGAAATTATCACAAGCTCAACAGTCTTTGATAGTAGAAAAGTCAACGACTTTCTTCAAACGTTCGTCTTACCATCTTGTTTGATATTGTAGAGAATCATTCAACCTTAGACTAGAATTGGAGGGTGCGCCTGGCCCTTGCAGTAGTGCAACGCGAGGGCGACGCTTGAGGATCCTAGTAGCAAGCTACTATAGTAGAACCTCCCCTTTAAAAAAGTAATTTAATATCGTGTGGACCTATGGCCCACGTATCAGATATTAAACTGATAAGAACAGATACTACACTTGATCTTAGCCAAAAGGCCGAGAAAGGTATGCTTAGTTCATCTGCTCCAGTTTTATTTTATAGGTGCAGCTCTCAACATTATCTTATACTTTATCGATGTGGGATATAAGCACCTAAATTCTTTTTCTCTCGCCGCTCCTTTTGAGTCCCCTTGTGTTGAAAGCTTCGCAAGAAATTTTACAATGGCTACACCACCATCTTCACCTTCTCTACAACTCTGAACAACGGCAGCAGCAACTCATTTCCCAATCAAATCCCACGTGCCCAAACACTGCTTCACCACCCGTGCGACCAAAGATGACAACAAACCAGCCACAACCCAAGAACCCGGGTCCGAATATGATGATCAATTCTAGAGCCTGCTGTCCCAGGTCTGACTCCGATACCGAAGCGAGACCGGAAAGAAAGCAGAGCTCCGGAAAGCTAAGAAAGGGAAATCCTCATCTGGGTCAGGTCCAGGGTCAGGAATGTACCTGCCTCCGGTTCCTTTAAAAGAATCGGTTTCTGGTGGGTTAAAAGTGCAATTCAGGTTTAGCCCCTACAGTGAACGGGTAAACGGGAGGATCGCAATTCTTGGGTTATCAGCATTGTTATTAGTGGAGCTTGTAACTGGTAAAAGTGTAATTAACTATCACACACCAGCAAAAAAATTGTGTTGATTCAGATTTACTTTGTAACCGCGGTTACTGCTTTGTATGTTGAGTACGAGAAAGAGAAGGTTGGCATCTGGCCTGAAATCAATGAGTAATTTGTAAACAAAAACAAAAATCAATGTTTTAAACACTTGTTTTGTAATACTAGTTTGTTGTTTGGAGCCATATTTAGGTTTTTATTTATGACATTGTTAAGGTTGGTTGTGATGATACGCTTTGCTTATCCATTCATTTATTAATGGACGAGCCAGGCAGACATTTCCTGCTGTGTTTTATTAGTTAAATTTATTTCATCTGGAATGCGTCTCCGCTGTGTCCACTGTCCACATTCATCAAATGAAAATACATGTTGGCAAGATCGGGAGGAACAGCTTCCCTAGGTGCTTTTGGATTCATTTTTTATCACGAGCAATAAATGACATTTAACAAAGAACACGGCCATAAACCCAATTTTTAATCACCCACCAGGGAATCAGATTCAAGTAACCTTCACCCCAGCATGAATTCTGAGGATTCCCTTATAAAAGTAACTTCCCAGTGCTTCTAGTGGTCTTTCAGTGTGTTTTCTGCAAGGATTTCGCACATCCCACAAACGTTCTTCTTTTTCCGTTTTAAACACATGTGGGAATGATTTTGACGTGCTCTATAATGAAAAATCTTGACCAGTTGTGTCTCCGGCCGATCAATGAACATTAGGGCGTGGATATCCAGCTAGCATTATGATTTTGGTATTAGAGTGTTTTATTTTTATAATATCGACTATCAAAACTAAAAAAAAAAACACTAAACATATTAATTTAATATTTTTCAAATAAAAACCACTTTTAAACTATACGAGGATGCGTTGCTTTCCAACCACAGGCATTCTAGAAGTGGCCTTCCCTAAACCCGAGATTCACCCCGTCACTCTCTAACTTGTGCAATGCAAGAAAATTCACCTCACAGAAGCTGCGAGTCAAGCACCAATTGCATGTTAATGCTAAAAAAATCATTTACTTACATTAGTATAGCATACAACAAAATTCATGTTTCTTATTTCCTTCCTCCTCGAATATTTTTAACACGCCATGTCTTCCCCAATAAAGAATGAATCGTTGTTACAAAAAAAACGAACAATCTAGTCATAATTTGTCGTGCTAGCTCAGAGCCCACAGTAACCCTAGGCAAATCATTTCTAAGGGGAATTTGTGTGCCTAATTTCATCGTCTGTTTCAACTCTATACATCTGTAATGTACCCTCTAATGTTACAGCCTACCTCCACAGGCTTGAACTAAACTCCTCGGCCCAGATATACCCCGCGTTCCTGGTCGTACAATTATACTGTTGAGGTCGGCACAAGTTTTTCCATGGTTTTCTTACTATGTTATCAATATAAATCACCTTGGCTACAAGGGTGTCCGTGTCAGAAAATCATTAACAGCCAGATTAGCGTCTCCATGGGCCACAGCATCTTCAGGTTCTGGCATATATAGACTGGAAGATGAAGCCTGCACATGAAGGACCCAACATGTTGTCATAATGAAACCAAAAATACATAATACAAGCATCCATGAGCTTGTGAGTAATGCTTCGTATAATGAATTATTCTTACTGAATTCAACACGAATACAAACAATGGCATTGGTGGTAATCCAATGCAACTTTTTGGCCATTTATTTTGTGTTCTGTTGAATTCGTTTTATAAAATTTGTTATACAAACCAATGCTCTAAGCTTGTATTGTTGTGTTCGGTTCCATTCAGTATGAATTGCAACCAGAGACAATTAAACAGAAAAATACATGCAAAGGGAAATGCACTGGATTATTTTTTAGGGTAAGTTTCATGATATTACATGTAGATTAATGAGATTACAGTTAAAAAAATAGCAGTTTTCAATGCTGTAATGTAATAGGGGTTCCAGATAAGTTCCGTTGATACAGATCAAGACATTTTTTATTCCTACAATGGCTCCCTGACAGAGTAACCATATGTCATTTCTTAAACCCAAGGGAAACCTGAAATTTAACTGTTTTTCCACTGGACAAGGGATGGAAATACAGTAGCATCTAAGGCTCAGTACCATAGCAATACTTAAGCACCAAGTAAATGTTGTATATTCTTGTGAAAATTTATAGTTAAATTGAAGATACCTTCGTATCAATCTGCATCTCTCCATTGTTATCTGTGGTAAGGCAAGCACCATGGGCCTTCATCCATTCCACACACTCCTCTAATCCTGACCCATCCGAGTCCTTCTCATCATTTCCATCACTCGTACTAGAGAAGCCCAAAACCTTTGCAATGTAAGACACAGGTATTGTAGGGCGATATGACCGGGACATGCAAGTCACGGCCCTGTACCGCATCTTTTCAACATAAAGATCTGTGAGAGGACAAACCTTCTTGTCAATAACACATTGCCAGAGTGAAATCTCAAAAAGAGGAGAGTTTAAAATGCCCACCCATAAGGCAAGTGTTCAAGTTTGGCGCCTCCTTATAAAGTCTGAAGAACATTACATAGTTTCCTGAAGTGACAGCTGCACGAACTGCAAGAGCATGTTTAACAGCTTTATCCTTCTTTGTTCCCTCGTTTAATCTGGAAAATCAAAACAGTAGTGTTAAATTGTAGCAAAATCATTACAAGTAATAACAAATGAATGCAGACTGATCTATACTAATTATCCTAGAGTCAGCAGGTGAAAATTAAACCTTGCATGCACTTTACACATTAAAAAGCCAAAGTATGAAGCAAAAAGGCAATTCAATACGTAGAGCATCAGTGTAATCAAACTCTGATTCAGCAAATGTCCAACAATGAGCATCAGTATAGCCAAATAATTGAGCAAATGTCACTAACCTTGACATTGATGATACAAGATCTCTATTGTTATTCGAGTGCAATATAACACACAGTAAGTTATAAGCTGCAAACTCCATATGACATCCTTCAATTCCTTCAGCATAGAGGGTTTTCAACTGTGATTGACACTGAAACAAAATAGAGAAGGCAAAAAATTATAAGCAGCTACAATGATCACAATCATCATATTCTATAAATAATTTATCACAGTATTGGAGAGGCAATTGCTTCATTGTTTCTGAAATCTTTCTGTTTTTGAAATTTGAATTTCAAGCAATGAAATACAAATTACTTCAGATTCAAACTCCAATAAAACACACGCTTCTACAATGTAGGAAACTTGACATGCACTGGCAAGAAAGAAAGCACTAATGCAAAGATACCATGTCAGAGTAGAAGTACCAAAACAATACTTGTCACCGAGAATAAATTACAGTAAAGGGGTCTGAATATGTCCACAATGATACATTACATTGATGATGACAAAACACATACAACAAAAAGCTGCATGCTAGATAAACGCTTTAAGGCTCCATTTTCTACGAGTTTTCAAATCATTTAGCCACAACTAACATGACTAAACATCATTATTCCAGCCAGAGAGTTTTTATGGCCTCTTATGAAGTGCAACGGCACAATTATTAGCATGCAGACTGTTCTGCAAGGTGCAATGTCCCATTGGAAATGGTTCAACTGATTACTTAGAATAAAAATGTGAATGGAAAATCACTTCCAGTCTCAGGAAGAAAAACCTGGATGAATGAGCAATGCAACAAATTTTCAAGAGTTTGACTGAAGTCTAGCCAACGCAGTCAACTTCAGAAAAATAACATGGTTTTTGGCCATGTTAACAGCCCCACCAACCTGATTATACTCAGGCAAGTCCCCTGCTTCCAGTGCTAATCGAGCATGTGTTTCATACACCTGAATATACACAATCAAAACTAAATAGACTCAATACAAAAGAACAGGAAATTTTCATGTCGCGTGGTAAATTAAGTATCACACACACCTTAACTGTCAGCTGATTCTGTATGCGTTGGACAGTTAGATCTTGACGAATAGATTTTAATTGATCGCATTTATAAAGGTAGTTCTTTTGAGAATTGTGAACCATAAGCAGAGCCTTTTCTAGCACTTCTTCTGGTCTCACCTGCAAAGCAACACAGATTCAGACCAAACAAATATCACATTATATCATGTATACCTCATCTTTTGCTTGGGAAGTGAGCAAAATAAATGAATGGAAAAATGTGAGAAAAGTCTTCTAATTAGGAAAGAAGACGGGGAAAAGTTTGGTTCAAGTAATTAAACTCCCAATTTTATTTAGCCTTGATTTTGAATTTAAAATAGCATTTCATGGAGAGAGAGAGAGAGAAAAGTAACTGCAGCAAGGTAATCCTCCAAAAACACCAAAACTAAATCTCCAATTTTACCCTTGATTTTGATTTAAAACAACATCGAAGAAGAAGAAGAGGAGGAAGAAGAAGAAGAAGAAGAAGAGGAAGAGGAAGAGGAAGAGGAGGAGGAGGAGGAGGAGGAGGAGGAGGAGGAGGAGGAGGAGGAGGAGGAGGAGGAGGAGGAGGAGGAGGAGGAAGGAGGAAGAGGAAGAGGAAGAGGAAGAGGAAGAGGAAGAAGAAGAAGAAGAAGAAGAAGAAGAAGAAGAAGAAGAAGAAGAAGAAGAAGAAGAAGAAGAAGAAGAAGAAGAAGAAGAAGAAGAAGAAGAAGAAGAAGAAGAAGAAGAGGAAGAAGAGGAAGAAGAGGAAGAAGAAGAGGAAGAAGAAGAGGAAGAAGAAGAAGAAGAAGAAGAAGAAGAAGAAGAAGAAGAAGAAGAAGAAGAAGAAGAAGAAGAAGAAGAAGAAGAAGAAAGAAGAAGAAGAAGAAGAAGAAGAAGAAGAAGAAGAAGAAGAAGAAGAAGAAGAAGAAGAAGAAGAAGAAGAAGAAGAAGAAGAAGAAGAAGAAGAAGAAGAAGAAGAAGAAGAAGAAGAAGAAGAAGAAGAAGAAGAAGAAGAAGAAGAAGAAGAAGAGTGATCCTCTCCCTCAAAACACCAAATTTTTCTTATAATTTTAACCTTGATTTTGAATTTAAAATAGCATCTTATGGAGAGAAAAAAGTAAACAGCAGCATTCCCACCCAAAACACCAAAAAACAATCTCCTTCCTTTTCTACTTCTTCCCAAACAAGGGAAAATAAATTTCCTCCTTTTTCATCCCTCCTATTTTCCTCTCTAAAAAAATTATAAAGTCAACTTTTTTTTCATTATGGATGCAAAAGGATTAAAATGACATAAAGATGTTAGATAGTTACAGTGGAAGGATCAGGTGCAGAAGTAAGGCGCAAATAACGTTTCTCGATTTCTTGGCAGGTACCCTTGACAGTTAGTGCATCCCAATCGATGTCTTCAACAGCTTTGCTTCCACTGTCATCAAGACTTTTGCTAAGCATCAATGCACTCGCCCGCCGACTGTACAAGTTCCCAGCACCAGCATTTTTTGGTTTGAAATAATTAACTTCAGTTCGATATCCTTGTCCCTTTTCAAATCGCTTAGAGCGACTTTCACGTCTCTTTTTTTCCTCTGGTGTATTGGCAATTGATTTTGCACTAGAATAATAAGCAGTTAAACTTTGCTCCTTATCACTGTCACTTGATGCATCATTATTAGCAGCATTCAAACCATCAGCAAGATGTTGCCTCTTAGCTGGTCTCTGATTATTTTTGCTTGGAAGTTTCTGCTCTAATAAAGAAAACTTCACATTATTCACAGCATTCTCCTTGCTCTCGGAATTCGAACTAGGAGCCTGCATAGTTAAATAGATCAATAAATGATCTAAAGAAGCAGAGAGCACTTCCACACTCAAAATACAGGAGCCAACAATGACTCCCAAGAAACTAATGCATTACAAAGGAGGGAGAAAAAATGAGAACAACAAGATATACCTTTCTGGCCCAACCACCATATTTTACAATATCATTACTGATGGAAACAGATTTGTCTACCGATTTCTCTTCTGGTAAAGGCTCCCACCTACTTTTAGATCGTCTGCTTGGACTCCTTTTATACTTTGGTAATGAAGAAACAGGACTGGAATATTGTGAACTCCTGCAACCATAAAAGTTCAACTAATGTTTATTGTTCGATTCAAAGAAATTTTACATCCACCTATAATTGCCAAAAGGTCAGATATAAGCAGATATAAGCTAGATTACAAAAATTATTTAAGCCATGATAGTAAGAGGAGAGAGCGACTGAAAGGTTACGTACTCCACATTGACAGCCCCAGAGTTTGGTATTGAAAAAAGAGGCTCCACATCCCAGTCCAGAGTGTTAAGCGTACCATTGGCAGTTGCCTTAGTGATGATCTGGACAAGGAGAAAAAAACTTGATATACATGCTATAAAAAATCAGAACAAATTAACACAAGTGAAACCATGGCAATTTAAAATCTCCAGGAACACCATGTTACTAAAGCTCAATGAGAAAGAAGATCAGACAGAATATGATGTAACAAAGAATTTTCACAGATATAGCCTCGAATAGCTTAGAGGTCAAACCCTGTGAAGCCTTTCTGAATTGAGATGATTAGAAGAAAATTGAACTGAACAAGCAATTGATAAAGAACAAGGTAATTGGGAGAATAGTTAAGGACTTCTGGAGTTAGTTGCAGAGACTCCCAAACTATTGTATCAGACTTCATACCGGAGGCTTAGATGGATAAGAAATGGCATCTGCATTTAGTTTCACTATTCCAAAATCTTACTGGTTCTTTATATTTACTAGATTTCAGTGATTTCTTTGAATCTCTTGCCACTATCAATTATCACGACACTAATCAGCCAGGACATGGGCAGATCATAGAATAAGAAGCCCACTGAAATTTGAAAATTCTATCAAATTTCTACCTTGCAACACGATGCAGCCACTCCAGTTCATCTTAATATATCTATCCTAAGATACAGTTTTAGCATCAAGAACAATAACTTCTTTGTTGCTGTCCATATGCATTAAAAAGCATGTATTTTTAGACCATGTTAAACAGTATGTTGACAATCTATTTGTTACATGTCAGAATAAATAGATTCTAGAAGTTATATTAAGTGCCATATAATCAATTTCAAGCTTAAAACCATGCCAAGGGGGGGAAATTAAGCGAAGAAAGGAAAATAAGCATATGATGTTGCACACTTTAAAGGCAACAACTGATGCCAGAATAGCTTATAGACTGTGCAACTCACCTCCTTCATGATAGCCTGACAAGCTACCCTTTGCGTCTCATCTTTACAGAGATTGAAAGCCCTTTCAACATAACGACACAGTGAGTTAGGGATCTTTCCAGGCTGCAAGAAACAAGAAAGTTATTAATGCTGCATAAAAACAATATTCAGATATATTTTTAATGAAACAGTGAAAAATAAAAGACCATTTGTGAAAAAAAGAAAGCTTCCTGGAAGAGTTCCTCTTCTTTTTTTATCTTTTTGAGAAAGAAAAACCTCGTCTAAGGAACACCGATGTGGTACAATCCAGAAGTTGGATATCGTCTGCCTCTCCCACCCCCCACCCCAAAATAATAATAATAATCTGTCACCGCCTACAGATAAAATAATAACCCTTGAACATCTTCAAAATATCATGGTTTATACCACAAGCATAGACATTTGGCACGGCAACGGAATGTAAACAGAGAAAGGGAACTTCTCTCCCTCAAAAGTCCTATATCTCCTCCATGCTAGACAAAAAATGGTTAGAGCAATTAAGGCGGAAATTTTTCTGTTATCTGTATAGAAACTTATAGCCATATACCACTCCAACCACACAACCCCCTCTTCAATCAACCCTACTCGTCTACTACTTCAGGTCAGAAATCACTCATTACTTCTTTCTCATCAATGCTGCTTGCATATATATTTAAGGATTCTTTTTAAACATCACATCTATGAATACGGCCCAACTTTTTTAGCATAACTAAGTCTTTAGCTTAGAAACAATAAAAGAATTGGTAATGCCCTCTACACTAAGCTAAATGCTATCAAAACAAAAAGGATCTCGCAAATCTTCCAACATCTAGAATACCAGGGTCATAATTTGAAATTGTTCTGCCAAAAAGAACTAGAGACTTATAAGTAAATTAAAACAACTTTAGACTTTATAAGACTATTTGGTGGGTACCTCGAAGACAAATTATGTGTGGAATAGAAGGACAAGTTGATAAGAAACCAATATCACCTTAAGCATGGAAATAGTTGTGTCATTAGACAGCACTTTGTTGTTTGGCTTCGGCATCGACACGCTAATATAAGCAGGTTTCGCTGCTGCATCGGTCGTAGAGCCATCCTTATCGGTTTTCGATAAGCCCAAGGCTAAATTTGAAGCAATTCTAGGATTTGTTGGAATCTGCATCATGTTTACCCTTCGAGTATCTAAAGATGGAGCATTTGGCAGAGGTGATTGATAACTCTGGGTCACCTGATGAGCAGCAGGAAATTGTGAATTAGGACCTTGAGGAGCAGTATGTTGTTGTTGGTCCTGAAAATTATCATATGAAGCTTTTGAATCAAGAGAATATTGAAAGTGTGGTTGCATAGGACTAGCATGGTGATTTTGAAAACTTGGAGCTCCTTGTTTCCAGCCATCATGAGCAGTACTGATAGTTGCACTGGTCTGACAAGAAAACCAAAAAAGACAACATTAACTAGAGCAACCAAGCTTTTGTTGTGAAATGATTAACTAATCCAACACAATCATACATGTAATATGCTGCAAACCCCAACAAAGTCAAATGAGGATCTCACATATATATTGCAACTATAATCACAAAACTGGACAAGCAATTGAGGATTCAACATCAAAACATTCTTGAGAATTAGAACACATATATAGAAATAAGACACATAATAAATCCCAATTAAGTCAAACGAGGATCTCAAGTAAAGTCAAATATGCTGCAAACCCTGACAAGATCAAATGAGGATCTCACATATATATTGGAACTATAATCACAAATCTGGACAAGCAATTGGGGATCAAACATTAAAACATTCTCGAGAATGAGAAGGGACACACAACATAGTAACAAGAGCTGCAACATGTCTGGACAAGTAATCTCTAGCAGATGCATCATATTGACGAATTAAAAGCATCAATGCTATTATTGATAGGAAATAATATCAGAATCAATTAAGAATATGATTAAAGTCCAGAAACCAGTTATGAATCCATATCATAATCATAGTATCATGTTATGACAGAAACCTGAAAGAATCCATACCCTTTTCCTTTAATACTCATGCCATGTGAATTAACATCAACTTTGTACAAAATTTTAAAATACATATTTTAAATTACAAAAAAAATAGAGTAATGAACTCTACAAGTCTTTCCTGTTTTAAGATGATGCATAAGATGCGGCTAGACTGGTGGACATTTTCTAGACTTCTGTTTTCTCTCTCTCAGATAATTGTGGCATGTTAACTATTGATGTTTTTAAAGAAACTGGTGAAAAGAGAGCTTGAAAGTATTACGAGAGTGATATTTGCAGTTCCTGAAAATATCACAATCACAGTATCATGTTATGACAGAAACCTGAAAGAATCTGTCACAAAATTGTTTTCCTTTAATATCCATGCCTTATGAATTAACAACAAATCAGGACTTAATTTTAAATACATAATTTAAATTGAGAAAAAAAACATAGAGCAATAAAACTTCACAAGTCTCTTGCAGTTCAGCATCCCTTAAACTCCCACAGTTTTCAGGTGGTTTTCACTTTCATAAACAACAAAAGAACAACAAATTCACTTTCATAAGACTTTCATGCTCTCTTTTCACAAGTTTCTTTAAAAACATCAAAAGATAACATGCTGCAGTTATTTGAGAGAGAAGAGATGGGTGTTTAGAAAATGTCCACCAGTCCATATCACATGCATCATCTTAAAACAGGAGAATGTTAATCATGCATGTATCGTTTTACATTACAAGGGAAGCAAAAGTCGTGTTTGAATAGAGCACTTCAAAACCTTTTTTTCCAGCCCACTCTGTGATTTGAGAATCTACAGGAGGCCTTTCTTTAAATAATCAGGTGGAAAAATCATTCCTATTGGTTCATAAACAAATTTAAATAACATTAATTGATCATGCCAAGGATGGGGTATGCATAGATCACCAAACAGATGTCAAATGTGACCTTACCCGCAAGACAATAATTCTCATGCAATAACAGCATCCTAAATACTCAAATATCAGATTCAAATCAAATCCAGGAAATTATATACCAACCCCTCCCTGATATTCTTCAATCTAGTCCATGGTCCCTTATCTCAAGGCCCCCTCCCCACCCACCAGGCAGGACCTCAAATCACAATTTCAATAATAGAAAAATAACTGAGCTTAAACAAGGAAAAAGTCGAATCAAAAGCTGGGCATGAAATAATGATAGGAGCAAGGAGAAAAATAAGAACAGGGACATGCATAAAAATCTCCGTGCTAGCATTTTGCTCTTGCTAGCTCCAAGATAACATACCTGCAAAGAAGGCAAATCAGAAGACGCAGATTCGGTCCTCCAAGATGCCGGGGTGAAAGTTGAGGTAGGCTGGGTGCTGGAAGTAGGATACACACCAGACATGGCACTTCCCTGGTTATTTTTGCTAGCAGCAGACAGGTGTTCTGTCCCGGGAGCACAAATAACTTCTGTTTGACTGTAATAATCAGCCCATTGCTTGTAGTGCTGCTCATTGTTCATTGATGTCGAAGCTGCAGTGCTGGAACTATAAGCACTTGTTGTGTCTGGAGCATAGGTTGAATACTGTTGAGAAGTATAATTTGAATAACTGGGATCATTGCACAAGGGAGTCTGATTATTGTATCCACTGCTTGGGTAACCTCCAGCTGTCTGATAATCACCAGGATTGTAGTAAGTGGTTGAATAACTTGTTGTCCCAGTATAAGACCCTGTATTCTGAAATGAGGAAAGAGGCTGATAAGGAGCACCTGTGTTTTGATATGATCCTACAGTCGACGAGTATGAATGGCTAGGTTGCTGCTGAGAGTATGAATGGTTTAGTTGTTGCTGAGAGTATGAATGGTTGGTTTGCTGCTGATAACCATTATTATAGTAACTTGTTGAATATCCGGAGCTTCCATAACCATATGGATCTGTTGGGTTATATGCAGCATAACTACTGTAATCTTGCACTGCACTTGTTGTTCCTTGAGTCGATGAACTAGAAAGGGATGCCGTGTTCAAACTATCTTGTGCATTTCTTGCAGGCTGCTGTGTTTGCTGATCATGGTGATAGCTGGGATTTGAAAGGATTCCATTCTCTGTGGAGTGATTATCCACTCTATGCGTGCTCCATGATGCAGTTTCAGACCCATTTACTGAGGGAATAAACGATGTCTTCCCTTGGCTCACATCAACAATATATCGACCCTAAAACAGCAGCAAATACAAATTATGCTTCGACAATGACATCATAAATCACAAATTTTACAAAAATCATCGAAACATAACAGTTTGGAACTTTGAACTAAACTAGTTATCCAACACATTTTTATATCAAAATCAGGAACGCAAGCAAACTTCTATCCGGATCTTCCACTAATCTTCGCAGTGCTACTAAAAAACAAAGATTAAAAACCTAATTCCTTGGAATAAATATAATTTACTCTGGTAACAATAATTCATACCAAATAAGATAAAACAAAAATTAGCTAAAAACTTTCTCTGTTTTCCAGTAATCTCTCTCAATTTAATACAAAAAAAGATCAAATAAACGTCGGACATTACTCCGTTAAGTAAAAGCTAAAGCTAATGCCAAAGAATCCAATTCCGTGAAACTTACCTCGAGTGAATTAGGATCCGCCGAAGCTACGGTTTGCGCATTAACACCTTGATTCATCATCATCATCTACTCAGCATCCTAAATTCAACGTATTCGGAACAAATTAAACTTGAAAAACAAGATTTAGAATTCCACAAAACCCTAATTTAGTAACAGTAAATTAAGAGAATATTCAAACCTTCGATAGATTAACACAAAGAAAGCGAATGAAGTGGTCAAGAAAGCGAGAGGGAAGTTACAGAAAATCAATTGAGATCAACAAAATCAAATTTAGCAAAAAAAAATATTAATCCTGTATGTGTAAATAGATACAACAAAAAATAGTAGGAAAGAAATAAGGTTCGATAAGCAGGATATAGGTTCAACAATGATAGGCCGTGTTTGGGTCTGTGCGTAATGTAGTTGATGGCGGTACAGGAAGATATATAATCCTTTTGGATTTTTTGAGGTTAAGTCAGCTTATAATTTATTTAGTGTTGTCAATTATTAAGAACGTTGGTGTAGTTTTTACTTTATTGATTAAAGAGTTTTCCCTTTCTTCTGTTTTTTTAATTATTTTGTGCATTGCCTTTTGAGCATTTATCTAATTTTAGACATTCTTTTCTTTTCTTTTTTATATATACATATATTATGTACGTGGATCTTTAATAAGTCACGAGAAATTATTATATTATCTGAGATTGTTTTCTTCCCTCCCGAAATAATTTAATAGGATTTATTGTAATAATTAATTATCAACTTCATTTTCTCGCGTGGGTAGATTTTTTCGAATGTTTAATAACATTTTCCATTTCAAGAACTCAATCGAAGTAAGGGATTCGTTATTAAGAACAAAAAATGCGTGCGGGTTGCGGAAATTAATAGTTCGATAGCACATGTTTCAGCCAAGATTTGACCGCCTCCAACCGAGTACAAAACGAAGCCCAGGCCTACTCGAGGCCCAAAAGGAGGGTTTAAGATTACCCATTAACAAATCCATTTGAAAATGCTGTTCTTAATTTTATACTCTCGGTGAGAAAAAAAACCGTACAACTAATTAAACACCGAGAAAATTAGAAAAAAAATAACTGATAAAACCAAACCGAATAAAAAAACTGATTAAAAAATTTGAAAAACAATCTGGTTGGGTTCGGTTTAAATTAACTAAAAAATTTCTCATCATGTTCAACTATATTTTGAAAAACAATATTTTAGTTTTAAATTATTATTATTTTATATGCTAATATCAAATGTAATTTTATAAATACATTTAGAAATTAATATCTACCACATTTCCAAAAACGAAATTAGCTAAAGAATATATATTATAGAAATCACACAGGCACTGGTGTTCCTCGCTCAAAAAAGACATCATGTATACAAAATAGTCCAGGAATCGTCTCCAAGATATATTGTAATCATTCACTGTTACTGAATGCTCCAGCAACATTGTATAGGTAACTCAAGTGATTGATTTATTCATTGAAGACAGCCTCTTTCTATTATTATTATTATTATTCAGAACTGTCTGAACGTCTACGCAAGTTTTATTTTATTTTTAATTGAGTACAGGAACTTTTTCTTTTCTTTTTTTCAGTACACTTTTTCAAAAATTGCCGGTCTAAATAATTTCGTGGGTTACCCGACCCTTTCATGGAACTTTCCTTCCAAATCATTGTCGTCAAAAGCAAATGATAAAGATTAAACAGAAAATAATTGATAGCAGTTTTGAAAAAGTAGGTATACTTGATTGAGAAAACATTAAGAGTTGGTGAATTTATGGTGCAACTATCAGCGGGAAAATACAACTACTGCCGTATTTCGTGACTGCAGCTTCCCTGGTCCCCACGTTTAAAGAGTCCATCACTGGCATCCATTTTAGAAATTACCAGTCAGATCATCCAATCAAAACTTTGACATTCGTGGAAATCGACGGAAAATGCTTGGACCAGCCATTAACGAGCACAGATTCTAATCTTTATCATATAAGTTGACGAGGAAAGTATTCAACTTCTATCTAGCAGGCAGCTGTGTGCAATTCTGAAATTTTGAGTCCATTATTCTTATTTTATGCCTATTTAGCTCTGCATTTCAAAAAAATCATGTTAAATAAATAATTTTAATTACTCTTTTGCCATTGTCACTGTTCCCGGACAGAGACAGATAACTACTGGGACGACAGCAAGATACTCTGCTTGCACAATGACAATCCAAATAAAAATTCACACGAAAAAGAATTGAGGAAATCACCAAGGCTGATATCAAAACGCATTCCTCTGCTGGTAGCTGACAGATTCTCCACAAATATTTCCTGCCTTTTTTATTTTCTTTTTACTCGTCTATTGGATATTGAGATGGTCAAATTTCGAAAAGTCCAGCTTTCAATCCACACAGTCCATAATCTGACTTGTACTAGTCAACAGTGACCTAAAGGAATGGTCAACAAATACCAAATCATGGTCCCCCACCATCCCTGATCTTCATTATACTGTTCAATTCGAGATTTCTTGATGCTAAAACGTATAACATTCTAATTGATATTAGTATATTATTTTATCATTATTATATAAAAAAAAAACAGAAAAGATGACAGGTGATGTCAGTGCGATCACAATGGGGCAGAACCGAATCAACCAGGTTGCTGTTCCTCAATGTCCAATTAATCTACATCTGGTTAAGGTGTGTGTTCAATCGTGGGAACAGCCTTACCTGAGGTTTTGCAACACCACCTTTAGAATCAAACCGCCGTGTCAGTACCCACATTCAGCATATGTTTTTAAAAAACTCACCGTATCTGTTTCGGTAATCATGCAGTAGTGAATACCACAGTGTATCATTGGAGTTCGGTGGCTGAACCACCCTATTCAGTGTGTAAGCAATGAAATAGATTATCCCTGGCATTTCTAGGTAGATGATTTCCCGAAAATAACAGATAACACAACCAGTGACACAGGAAGCCTCCATCCAGCACAGCAGTAATCTGTTGCCTTCCAAAGAGAACCGCAAAATTACAAGCCCAGAAGCTCATGTTCCCTTTCAAGCAAATGCCTAATAACAGGAGATAGTAGTTTAATCTAATCCACTGAAGACAATATTTCTGGACAAAACTCAATGATTGGCAAATGCATGAAGATTAGACACACCCCCAACATGGCCTACTCAAGTTAGTGATTTTATTATAGCTTCCTTGATGGCTTCAGAATCAAACCAAGTTCCAACAACGCCTTGCTACAACCCTGCTCCAAACCACCAAGCATAATCAGCATGCCAAGCTGGAAGTACTATCGAGAAACTTGGGCACATCCATTGGAGAATATTCGAACACAAGTTTTTACTGCAATGTTCCCGCCCATGTATAAAGTGCAGCCAATATTATTACACTACAAAACTTGCTAAGGTGAAAATGGAATAGTGGCCTAACATCCGGAATTTGAGAACAAGAAGCCAGTGGATAGAGTCCTGTAGGAGACAAGCTATGTACATGACAGAACAGTCATCTGATGGCTGAAAGTGTCATTTTTAAATGAAGGTGGCATCTGAAATTACACTCAGTAGAACAGCAACTTGCTGTTGGGTTCAAACAAAGCGCATTTAACAATCCAGCTGTGCAAGTAACCACAAGCAATTCTGCCTCAAGTCCCCTATATAATTTAAAATAACAAGCCCTATGTCCTGGTCAATTGCAGATACTATTAAAACCTTTTCTTCCTCTTCATTCTTGAATTATCATCAAACCCATCATCACACACATGCCCACCATGCCTGTAATTTCCTGTCTGCTCTTCAATGACTCTGGATCTTCTAGGTGCATTTCCAGGGCAGTTCTTAATCCGTCCTTCAAACTCTCTTTCCCTCAAATTAGCTCTCTCATGGAACTCTGGATCATTTTCTGGAAAGAACCTAAGAGGAGGTCTAGGGCCATCCTCTGGATGGAGATGAAAATTTTCACCATCACCGTTAAAAGGCTTAAATGTCCGGATAGGTCCCCGCCTCTCACTAAACCTTCTTCTATCTTCAACATTTCCATCATCACCAAGCTCTTGAAATCGGGCAGCGTGCATGGGCCCCCCAAAGAACTCATCACCGTTCCTCCTTTCTCTAAGATCTGCAATACCAAATCTCCTACTGTTTCTGAGAAAAACCCTTCCTGTTTGGCCCCTATTAGAGACTATAGACCTTGGATGGCCGTGATCACGACCAAGATTCATTTCCCTCGTATCATTAGGTCGAGATAAGAATGGTGGGGAATCATTCCTCCTGACAACCATTTCCCTGGGAAAACCATGATGGTTGGGTGATCTGGCCCTCCCTATCCTGCAAATTGGTGATCTCTGATTAGAAAATTCGGAGGTTGCACCAAACCCATCTGGAGATCTTCTTCTGGCAGATGACCATGGACCAGGAGATCGAGATCTAATTGGAGATTTCAAACGAATTTGGGGAGGAGTCCTTCTCTGATTAGATGAATAGTTCCTAGTCCCTCTGACAAAATGACCATCTAACCCTTCATATGAAGGCTGGGGACGAGTAAATGCCTGATCTGCACCATCATCAGGGAATCCCCTCATGTTCCCAGCATGCCTTACTCCAGTACCTTCAGAACCATCTTCCCCAATGTTTCGAGGAACTCTATGCAGCATTTGAATGCCTCGATCAGTGGGTCCATATCTCCCTCCAGGAGACCGTCTCCTTGAGGGTACATGGTGGAAAACTTGAGTTTCATCATCCATTAATTTTCTCCCTCCCCGTGCAGTACCTGCAAATGCACCATCTGGTCCAATATTATAATTAACAGAAGAATCTGCCTCAGCAACAGCATATTTATGTCTGCGAACAGCAAAATCTGATGAACCGTTATAAAACTCTGTAGCAGTGTTACGTTCAGAATCCCTGTCACCATGTATAGTGTCAACCCCACTGTACATCCTCCCTCTACCACGGCCAAAATTCACTCTAGAGTTTCTGGGGAAATGCTCTTGATGCCTCTCTCTTGAGAATCTGCGAGGGCCATAAATTTCATCCCTAAGATAAATCACCATGGAAGAAAATCAGACTATAATACAATTAAAAGACCACAAAAAAATGGAACATAAGAGGCAAATAAATAACAAATAATCACCTCCCTCGGGGATGCAATTTACCACCTTCAAGAAGCACATCAGGCAATCTTTCTCGATGTGATGGCAAAGGCCTACCTGGTATAGATCTTGTCTTGCCAGGAGATGATAAATTAGAAGCTCGAGACAAGTTTATAATCCTACTCTGGCCACTGCTGACATCCTTAACCATATCGCGACTATTTAAAGATGCTTCTACCTTAGGCAACTCATTCTTTTCCACATCATGTGTTTTAATGTTCTTGTCTGAACCTTGCTCGATAGAAACTAAAGTTCCTTGACCTCCAGTATTGTCTTCTTCAAGTGACAAATCTGCCCCCTGGTCCATCAGATCATCTTTCTGTCCAGATGTGTCAAGTGATTTACTTTGAATGGTTGTGGTTGCCCTCTCTTGATCTGCCCCACAAGTTGGCATCTCAACTGTTGATGATTCTTTCATGATATCATTATCAGCATCTTCAGTGGTTGTGGTGGTACACTCATTCACAGTAACTTCATTGTTTTCAGAAACTTTTATTTTAGAATCATTTCCCTCAACATGGGATGAAATATGACGATCATCACCAGCAAGTTCATAGTTAACCTTTTCACGCTCAGAATTACCATGACTATCATCTTTTCCCTCAAATTTCTGACACTCTGTCACAGCCTGCACATGCAGATCTTGGACCTCACCATCCTCGTACTCATGTTCTTGATGCTCTTCTTCTATATCCATAGTCATAGAATGACCGTCGGACTCATAGCCAGAGCCATACGTATCTTCTTCTAGCATATCACCAAACAAATTGATCTTTTCCACATCAGTTACTGAACCCTGACCATTTACAAGTGAACCTGCAGGGACCTCCCCTGTAAAATTCAGTGCACACAGCTCAGGAATATCCACATTTCTGCCCTCAGTAATTGCAGTATCTATCTTAACAGAAGTATTTAATTCATTGCCACTGTGACCCACAGGTGTACAAACCATCTCTGGAAAAACTTGCCCAGCACTGTCACATGCTTCCTTCACTAACTCCTTCCTAAGAAGCACACCTTTAGCACATGTGGTATGCTCTAAACAATCTGATGCATGGCCACTTATAGACAAACCTGTTGAACAAGTACATTTTTCTAAGATATCCTGACCTTCCCTCACCCAGTCATTTGTTGAACAGGAAGGTTTTCTTGTATCCTGACCTTGCAGCACTTGTTTACTAGTTGAGCAAGGAGGTTGCCCTCCAATATCCTGACTCTGGAGCACATGTTTATCAGGTTGGATTGACAACCCCTCTATCATCCTGGGGATTTCTAGTTTACCATCCGGAAACGGTTCAGATTTTATGAAACCCTGACCAGCAAATTTCAGAGAAACAAAAGCTGAGGATTTCAAGGCTTCTGGACTACCCTTCTCAACTAACTCGCGCTTCACAAACAAATCGGATGGATTGACTTTAGCTCCTCTAAGACCATGTTTGAGGCCCAAATCAAAAGGTTCTGATTTTATGGTCCTAGAGTTAGCCATGGTTGCATTGCCTGCTGACAACAAGACGCCAGGCAAACTAATATTAGGAATGACCTGGCTTTCTTTGTTAGCAGAAGAGCTGGAAGATTCCTTGCTTAAGTTAAACAAAGGAAAAGATGGACTGAGACGTAAATGAAGAGAATCATCAGAAGTATACTCCTTGGCAAACTCTAAGGGTGTTTGGGGGAAACTAGATCTGCACTCACTCCCATCAAGGAGTTGCCTTTGTTTAGCAATAGCAGTTCCGATTATTCCTGTAGTAATATCATTTATAACACCAGCCCTGTTCCACGCATCAGCAGTTACTTGAGCTGCATGTTCATCATTGGCAGAACCATCCCATGTATCCACAGTAGTATTCAAGTCCCAGTTTGATCTGTTAGCCTGTACACCAGTGCTGTCAGTAGCCAGAATATTGTCCATTTTGTGTTGAACACAGGTCTCGACCTTGCTTAACGATAAATTCAACAAAACAGCCCCTACATTTTCATGGTTTTGACTACCAACATTGCTATAACATTCCGATGACAAAACATCATGTTCCTTTAAACCTAAGGAAAACTGAGAGGTTTCTGAAACTATAGGTGTCTCTGATTTACACTTTCCTTCTGATATTTGTAGGCTGTGTATCCCTTTACCTTTACTGTCTTCTATATTCAACACATTTTTTGCTGAAATCAGCTGCGCTTTGCCAGACTTTTCTGCCACCACAAGCTTCTCTTCTTTTCCAAATTCAACCAAAGCATCAGACTGAATTGTTTGATTCAGTTCTTCAACTTTAACTCCCAAGCAGTTAGCAATGTTCATCTGCACAATGCCTTCTAACCTGTTCTTATTTTCTTCAGGTACAGAATTCTCACATGGATTGCATAAATCAGAACTTGCTGCAACACTAGCACAGGAAGGAGTTGACACCACAAATGTTCTGTCAGGTTCTATCTGTACAGAATCATTTTCCACCAGTGGCAGAGATTGTTCTTCTCGTGGAGGTGAAGGAGGCCAGATGAACCTCCTTTTCTTGAAAGGAACTGCGATGTTTAGACTAGACTGCTGTGCAATGGGTTTAACCCCAGTCTGCAAACAAGAGATTGATGAATCAATATCAAGTAGAAAAACATTTTAAATGTTCTCTAATGTTAGTTAACATTAACCCAGAAAGAAAATAAACACCTCTTCATTTCCTGACACCGGCATCACTTCAAAGTTTGCACGTTCACAACCCTTCTCAATACCTTAACAAAAATAATTCATGGATTAATCCCCAACAATATATCCTGAGTTGCGTTCAAATCCAACCCCAATAATTACTGAAACCAAGTTTGCAAATTTATTAGTTTCAATAACTAAAATCAGTCAATTTCTCAGTCTTTTAGCACCAAGCAAAGTTATTGCTAAAGGTAGTTAGCACCTGCAGACAGCATAGCACAACTCATCTCCTTAATTAGTCCTAAATAAAATTTAAAAAAAAACAAAAGGAAGTACACTGATTGATAGAGAAAAAATCAAACTAGACATCATAAAACCCAGTAAGAATTTCATAATCAAAATATCTAGAAAGCTACGCCTCAACACTCTCATCTTACTACTGTCATTGATAACCGAATCTATGTTGATAACGAACGTGGCAGTCAATAAAAGTAAATGAAGCCCAAATCCATCAATTAGACTACATACACACTGACATATAGAGTTGTGGACCTAAAATCACCAATTACAGCCAACAAAATTGACCTAAAATTACAATCACTAATGACTAACTACCACCATTAAAACAGGCGGCAGATTATAAGAGGAAAGAAAAAAAACTCACAGATGCAAACATTTCACTTTTCAAATTCACAAATACATTAATCATTATTCAAAAAACAAAGGACAGGAGTGTCCTTAAAAACGTCCCTATGAACATTTGATTAGATAATCTATACTTAAGGCCCTTACCTCCCTTTCCACGCCCAGACATGTTTCTCTAGCTAATGAGAAGATCTGTGGAAAAAATTCGACATGAAAATTGGTTAGCACCTGATAGCTATTAAATAAAGGAAATAAAATGAATGGGATCGCAATTTCTTTATGTTTCCTGCATTTACACAGCAGGCAAACAAGTATCGAATTAGGAAAACGAACAATTTCACGATTTGTGAAGAAAGAAAAAATCAAAACACATCTCGAACATAAATATTTTCTCGCGTTGTAGTTACCAAACAAGCAGCGTTAATTAAAAAATAAACAAAAAAACACCAGTTGACAACGGGGAAATCAAAACCCTTCAGCGTAATTAATAAAAAAACAGGTGCTGATTCGAATCTTAGTTTTAGATTCCCAGATCAAGTGAAACCCTAGTTTTCGTTTTAAGAAGGGTTCAAATAAAAACGAATTTTGTAAGCGAGATCACAGCGAAAATCAAATTACACCCCAAAACCAGCACAATAACAGGGGGAAAAAAATTGAGAAAGGGAGAGGGAGGGATACCGGAAGTGCAGGCTTGGAATTGAATCTCGAGTTTTGAATCACCAATGACTAACTACCACTATTAAAACCTATTAAAACAGGCGGCAGATTATAAGAGGAAAGAAAAAAAACTCACAGATGCAAACATTTCACTTTTCAAATCACAAATAAATTAATCATTATTCAAAAAACAAAGGACAGGAGTGTCCTTAAAAACGTCCCTATGAACATTTGATTAGATCATCTATACTTAATGGACAGGAGTATATGAAACCAATTTTTTTAAAAAAAAAAAAAAGGGAACACGTTTTGGGGAAGATAGCAGAAAAGGAGAATAATCAACCCTCCAAAAAGGAATCGGAGAATACGAGGGTTTTGATTAACAATAATCAAAACAAAAACAGACTATTACCTGAGAGCGAGCGTGACTTTAGAGAGAGAAAGTGTCTAAGAGGTTTCCTTGCAGCTTCAAGGAAAAAACAGAGAGAGGGGGGAGGGAGAGAGAGAGAGAGAGAGCGGAGGAGATCAAAGATTGCTTTGATGAGTTGTTGCTCAGAGCTAGGGCTGATAAAGTAACCGTGGTCTTTCTTGTAATTTATTTGACCTTTTTGTTGGACACGCTAGGCGGTGGGGTGGATGGGAACCCGATACGAAACGGATTTTTGACACGTACAAGTTTTGGAAATCTTTATTCTGAGATGGATCTACAGCCAGGCCTTCGCCGGCCATTATTGACTTCCCATTTACAATTTGAAGGGGTTGTTTGTCATGTTTCGAAACGTTTTTTTTTAAAACAAAAAAAATATTTTATTTTTTATTTAAATCAAAAAATTTATATTTTAAAATCATTTTAATATGTTAAAATTATTTTAAAAATATATATTTTTTCATATATTTTTAAATAAAAATTAATTTTAAAAACAATATCAACTACACTTTCTAACCATAACGAACATTGTTATTGCTGACCTCGTTTATTTTGCAATGTCTTTTTGGATGCTGTGTGGCAAGTTGTCAAAATTGTTAATGTGTATTTATGTGCGGACTCCGACAAAATTTTAAACTTAATTTGATTTGTGTAAAATGATTAAAATCGGTCGGATTTTTGAAGAGTTTATTAAATTTATGATAATATCAAATTAATTTTGAATTTATAGTTAAAAAAAAATTGGCGACTTTGTGAGATTAAATATATATTTTAAACTATATATTAGAATTAGTTTGAATTTTACAAAAAAAACTATAAAATACAGGAAAATATATTTTAGCAAATTATTAAATTAAATAAGGTTCAAAAACATATTATTTCAGAGTTAAAATTACTAGATAAATCCTATCAAATATATCAAACTAAATATCCATATATTGCTTTGGACATGTTTGTAGCTATAAATAATTTTTTCTTGCAATTATAAATGAGAGAAACTAAGCATTTTAATGTTTTTAAATATATACAATAAACTTAATAACTAAAATCTACTAGAATTTTGTGAAAATTAGAGATTGCATGGAAAAATTTCTAAATTAAGACTATTTTTATTATTTTATTTATTTAATGTTGAATAATTACTTCCAACTTAAACTTATTCTAAAACATTGTTTAATAATTTATTTTAACTATTAAATTTATAGTAGTTAAAAAAACAATTTTTACAACCTAGTTGCGTGTCATTGGCTGGTGGGGGAAGTAGGAGCAAATAAAGATATGCCATTTTGCATTTTGCAAGAAACGAATGTAGAACCTTTCCTCTTGGAGTTCACTCTACCACCTATAAAAACCATACCTCAAGAGCATGTTTATCTAGGAGGACTGTTATTTTGTCAAGTAATTACTTATATTAATTGTATAATTATATTATATATAAAATAATTGTATTAATATACTCTATCAAATCAAAACTTTTAAACTTGAAAGGTTATATTATTTTATATTTAATTTTTATTAATAAAATAATAATAATGAGATTCTAATTTATAATCATTAAGTCATTAAAACTCTAATATCATATTAAAAAACTATCTCATCTAATAAATTAAACTATTAAATAAAATTTCAAAACATAATTTATATTATTTTCTAGTTTTTATAAGTTTTTTATTTATAATGTGTACCATTTGAATATTTCTACAGGTCATTTTCTACCAATGGAACTGCAGATCATAAAAACTAAAAATATAATTTTATTTTATCTCTTTTATTGGCTCAGGAGACTAGGAGTATAACTCAGGATCAATGAAACAAACACAAACTTTTAAGCAAGGAATGGAATGCATTAAAGCTTCGGTAACTGCGGTATTTTACTAGAAGCGATTCCCCTAATGAAAGGAGAGCCCAAGGCATGAGAGCCACAACAAGGCGGCGGAGCTCATGGCAATGGACTCTCCTTGCAGAACAATTCCATTGGTGTTCATGCGGCGGCTTGTATTCCCGCCGAACAACATCGATAAAACCCGCCGGGCAACCACCACCCACAACACTGGCGGCTATCGAAGGAAGCATGATCCACAAATACTCAAATTGACGTCTCAGATTTTGTATTGAGAACGTCTAGTCAATTTAGGTTTCTGTCAAATCAAGCTAAAAAAGTCGAACTCGTAAAATAAAGAAACACAAGTTCTACGAATCAAAACACCGCCGTTTTCATTCCAAGTAACATTTCAACATAAACCCAAAACGAACCTCCATCAACCCAAACCCATCACGTCCTTCTACTTACAAAATAGTACCTAAAAAAAACCCTAATTAACCAATCTAAACAACATCCCTGAAAATACCTTTCTTGACAGCAAGACTTTCATTTTAAAATCAAAAGCCCTAACCACCGAACCCATAAAGAGTCCTTCCCTGCCTCTTGAGGGCATACACCACATCCATGGCTGTAACAGTCTTCCGGCGAGCATGCTCGGTGTAGGTTACGGCATCTCTGATAACATTCTCAAGGAAGATCTTGAGGACGCCACGAGTCTCTTCATAGATCAAGCCACTGATACGCTTGACTCCACCCCTACGAGCAAGACGGCGGATTGCAGGCTTTGTGATACCTTGAATATTATCACGTAGGACCTTGCGATGACGCTTCGCTCCTCCCTTTCCCAGGCCCTTACCTCCCTTTCCACGCCCAGACATGTTTCTCTAGCTAATGAGAAGATCTGTGGAAAAAATTCGACATGAAAATTGGTTAGCACCTGATAGCTATTAAATAAAGGAAATAAAATGAATGGGATGCTGTATATAATGCATGGGATCGCAATTTCTTTATGTTTCCTGCATTTACACAGCAGGCAAACAAGTATCGAATTAGGAAAACGAACAATTTCACGATTTGTGAAGAAAGAAAAAATCAAAACACATCTCGAACATAAATATTTTCTCGCGTTTTAGTGACCAAACAAGCAGCGTTAATTAAAAAATAAACAAAAAAACACCAGTTGACAACGGGGAAATCAAAACCCTTCAGCGTAATTAATAAAAAAACAGGTGCTGATTCGAATCTTAGCTTTAGATTCCCAGATCAAGTGAAACCCCTAGTTTTCGTTTTAAGAAGGGTTCAAATAAAAACGAATTTTGTAAGCGAGATCACAGCGAAAATCAAATTACACCCCAAAACCAGCACAATAACAGGGGCTCAAAAAAAATTGAGAGAGGTAGAGGGAGGGATACCGGAAGTGCAGGCTTGGAATTGAATCTCGAGTTTTGAATCGAAATCGGTAAAGAAAGATGTTAGATTTTGTGGGACTGTATAAAATGGTACATGTCATATTTATAGGGACACGCAAGAGATGGTCCATTTTGGTCGATCCGAGGCAAGAGTTTTGAGGAGAACTTTGGGCCGCTTGTTTTTGAGTGGACGGTCGTGATTATGATATTTGTAATGACGCGGATCGATGATGTGGCGTGCTTCTTCTGTTTTTTCCTTCTTATATCGAAAAAATACTTCTTCGCTGGGGATGGTGTTGGGTCTTGAATCACCAGGGGACAAAGATGATTTGTGCTTTCTCGTGCTTGATCTGGGTCCGAATCCAAGTAAACATTTTGAGATTTTCGTTCAATTTCAATTGATTTTGTCCACGAGGAAGATGATAAATCTGGATTGAAAATCAATTTCGAGGTTCGGACGTCATCTGTTCACCAATTAGAGGATTGGATGTTTGCGTTCCATTACATTGCACAGGGATTTAAACTTTCTAAGCTGATGTTTTTCGCTGCATTTTTAAAGAATGTTTTATTTTTAAAAAAATACATTTTTTTATTTTAAATTATATTTTTTTAGTGTTTATAAGTTATTTTTATATCAAAATAATTTTAAAAAATTAAAAAAAATTAATTTTAATACATTTCCGAATGAAAATTACTTTAAAAAATAATTTCTAACTTACTCCTAAACATGCCCAAAAATATAAGATCTTCAAAACTGATGTGTATTATGAATGATTAGAAATAAAATAAAAATATTATAAATGCTATAAATTAATGTTAAAAATCAATTTCAATCAAATAATTTATTATTACTGTTATTATTTTTATATCATATAGGCAGAGAGTATCATACCCCCGAGCCTGGATTTATTTTATATATATATATATATATATATATATATACTTTTCATCTGTTAAGAGAAACGAGACGCTTTGATTTCATACCAGTCAGACAGGAGCAATCCTTGTTTTATATATATATATATATATATATATATATATATATATATATATATATATAAAACAAGGATTGCTCCTGTCTGACTGGTATGAAATCAAAGTTTCGTATAAGATGCTCAACGTGTAGCTGATGGTTCCAGGAGAAATGCAGGTAGCATGTAAATTTGGTTTTGCTGCCTGAAAGTATGCAATTTCTTTGTAGAGTTCTAAAGTTTTTAGATTGGATTTTGATTTAAAATATGAATTCGGTATGGGAACCTGTTGTTGGAAGATAAATTCTGCACGTTAGGCCCGTTTGTCATTGCGATCCCACCAGTTTTTGACCGAAATTTGAGAAAAAAATTTATTTTAAAGACCGGCGGTTTTGTGTTTTTAAATCATTTTGATGTGCTGATTTCAAAAATGATTTTTAAAAAATAAAAAAACATTATTTTAATGTATTTCGACATAATAATCATTTTGAAAAGCTACCGCAATTACACTCTCAAACAAACACTTAGACCGAAAAGGCAGATGTTATTTCTAGCTTGCTCAGCTTGTTACTCGGGCTACTGCTGTGGCTGCATGAGATAAGAAGAAATGTTTTTTATTATATTTCAAAAATGTTTTTCAAAATTGAATTTTTTTATCTTTTTTTAAGTTAATTTTTTTTATATTTTAAAATAATTATTATATGTTAATGTCAAGATTGACTTTTTTTTATATATAAAAATTATTTTAATATATTTTTGAACAAAAAAAACTTTCAAAAACAATCTTAAACACACTACTAAAAAGGATGTGCTCTTTTGCTCTATACTAGAGTGAGAAGCTATCAATTCCATTTCAGTTGATACTTTATTTTTTTCAAGTGAAGTGGAATATTTCGGTTTTGGAGTGTTTCAACATGTTGTTTCTGGGTTATATTATTTATGTATATGTATAATTAAATATATTAATTCAAAAAAAATTAGTTGAAATCCAAAAACAAAATTATTTAGAATTATGCAATTTGATCTAAAAAAAGACACAATAAAATAATTTTTTTGAACAAAATTATGAATATGTTTAATATTACGAGAATATCATCATCAATTTTGCAAGATCATTACATTCTCAGATTGATCTGAAATTTTAACATAATATATATAAATATGTCAAAAGAGTCATCGTAAAATTTCATCTCAATCTAATAGTTGGATTAAGAGATATGATTGATATTTTAAAATTATTCATTATTAAAAAATAAATATTATTTGACCGAAACAAAATGGATAGAACAAAATCAGAATATTTTGATCGAAATTTGGATAGAATTTATTAAAAAAATGCATCATTTCATTTTATTTTATTTTTTTAACCGGTAAAAGAAGTTTCTGGACGAAATTAACAACACTTACAGTAAACATAAGCATAGTTCTGTTTCTGATTAGAAGAAGTGCCTTGTCAGAGCATCTCCGGTGGAAGTAGACATTTTGAAGAGTTAAATCTTTAAAATGGATGTTTGAATAGTGTATATATAATTTTTTTGTTGATATGTGCTCCAATGATAAAAATCATTTTGGAGAGCTATTTTTTTATATTATTTTAAATATAATACAATTATTTTATATGTAGTTTAATTATGCAATTAATTATACAATTAATAAGAGTAAGTTACATAATTAAATAATTATTTTAAAAAAACTCTCCAACAATATAATTATTAATTTTATATATAATTTTTTAATCTCTTGTTAAAGTATTTTTAAATAAAAATAAAAACAAATATTTTTGATATAATTACATTATTTTATATATATATAATATATAAAGAAGGTGGCCTCAAGGTGGGGCCACGATTTTAGCTTTCTCTCCTGCGCTGCTACAAATAGCAGCTCAGTGCATTTCTAACGGGAGGAGCTATCCCAGGAGCCAAAGCCAAATATTTAAAAATATGGTTGTTTTTTGTCAATTTCTACTCTCCAACGGAAGAGCCATCCCCGGAGCCATTTTGCCTATTCTTTTTGAGCTGAAGGCATTCCTACATATATTGATCCAGGAGGCAAAAAATTAAAATAGCCGTTGGAATGTTGGCAACACAATGAGCTAATTAACAGAAATAGAAATGAAGAGATATTTGTTTGGCCAATAATACATAACTGTGCCACCATCGCCAACAATCACAAGCTTGAAGCTTGGATAATCAACAGTTTGCTGATTCGGCAAAGCCTACACCAATTACTAATAAATATCATAAAAAAAAAAGTCTTGAGATTATTGCAATATAGAAAATGAGAAATGAAAACAAGGGCTTGACTAGCTCACCATTTGATTTCGAATTGAAACAGAGAGAGCTACCGCTACTACTACTATGGGATTTGAATTTTAGAAGGTTTTTTTGTGAAGAGGCTAAAGGGTTTTGTTTATAAGGAGAAGGTATGGATTTGGGTGAAAGAGTTGAAGAAAGTGGAAAATGGCTCCAAATGGAGAGGAGTGGGGGGCGGCGGCCAGGGAAGAAGATAAAGAATGGGGTAGTAGGGTTTTTTAACTTTTAACTTTGAGTGAGGGAATGGACGGGTGGGGTGGGTTTTAATTATAATAATAATAATTATTATATAATAATAATAATTATTATCATATTATTATTATATTATTATTATATAGTTAGTATAAAAAAATAGAGGTATTAATTTGTAATTAATTTGATTGAATTATGTGTAATGGAATGTATTTTAATTAATTATGTTTGAACTTATTGGTTATTTATTAATGCGTTCATTTTATTTTTTTAAGTTTTTCTAACACTCAAAAATAATAAATAACATTAATTAACTTCAAATATAACAACCATAAAAAAACATATAAATTATTTGAAAAATATACAATAAGTAGCTTAAATTTTAAATTTCAAATATTACGGGTCTTTTAATTATATTTAAATTCTTTTTTATTTAAATATAATTAAAAAATAATAATTTTATTGTTGGAGGATTTTTCAAAGTAGTTATTTAATTATATAACTTACTCCTAGTAATTGTATAATTAATTATATAATTAAATTATATATACAAAATAATTGCACTATATTTAAAATAATATATAAAAACAAATGGCTCTTCAAAATGACTTTTACCATTAGAGTATGCATCAACAAAAAAGCCATATATACACTATTCAAACATCCATTTTAAAGATTTGGCTCTCCAAAATACCTCCTTCCATCGGAGATATCTTATGAAGAGGAAGGTATTTTTACCTTCGTTTTACCTTCTCTATTGGAGTGCTCAAAACTGCACAAACAAGCTAAAGAATTTATTTTTAATTTACAGCTCTCCAAATACCTCTACCGCCGGAGATGCTCTCACGCTGACTAGTGCAAGGCATTTCTTACTCGCTTCTAGGAGAACGTCATGGTTAACACTGACACAGACGAAAGGATACATCTTCTCTCATCTCAGCTAAAAGCATATACACCCATTTTTTACCTTTAATAATTTTGGCAGCCTCACACTTTGCAGATTTTTTTTTTGACTTCCACATTTCTCAATATTTTTCAATAATCCTGTATATATTATTTTATGTAATATATAACTTGAGATAACATAAAGGATAAAGATACATTTTAATCTCTCATTTTCATCAAAACAAGATGATCCATAGGTTATAAATACCCATTAAATTCTTCAAACTACAAGTTCATGATCTTTTTATTCACAACACTTTCAGCATTTATATTTTTATAATTTATCTTTCTAAAATATAATTGTAATTTCTCTTTTATAAAATTATTAATTTTATCTTTGATTTTACTGCTATTATCATTTTAATTGAGCAGTAAAGAAGGCAGGTAAAATCAATTGTGTATTTTTTTTAATCAATACAAGTGTCCGTGCTAGCTTGTGCGTGCATCGTCTATTCATGACCCCTGAAATTAATGATCATGTTAACCTTCAGCAAGTATCATATGGATCAAATTTGAAACCACAATAAAAGTAAACCTCTGAATTCCTAACTTTATTACCACTGAATAACTACCACGTGATTACTTGTGTACTTTATTTTCCTGGTAGAAAGCCGGCTGTAAGGAACAAATTTGTGAAGTTGCGTAGATGTGTTTTTATTGGCATTGCTATTTCTTACCTCTATGCTAAGATTCGAGGGGAAATAACAAAAATGATGGCCTATATCTGTATTTCCCGCAGGAATCAGAGAAGGCCCCTTGCATCAGCTGCCCACCTCAGCCTGGAGAAATGCATAGCACGGTAATTTGCACTGCCACTTTCTTCATTTTCGTTATTATGATTACTGTGCTACCTTGTAGCAGCATATTCATTTTCGCAGTCACATACTGGCACGTGTAAATTCATCTGAAACCGTGAGCAGGAAACTCAGAAAGATGCGCCCTTCTGGGGGTGTACAAACTTTGCAGTACTGGGATGGAAATCCCAATTGCAGTGAAGAATGTGCAAAGTACGTTGTTTTTTTTGCTACGTAGGATGTAATTGTAGAATCGACTCTCCTACAAATAAGGTGATGCTGGCGTGTCCATAACAATATGATTTCTTTCATGATCATTTTTTATCAAGTATCTAGGTTATGCACAAATAAAATATTTAACATTTATCAAACAAAGGTTAGCTTTTTTAGATATAGTAAAATATTTTAGATATATAAATTTGGACAAGGGTATACATCGATTTGGAAAAAATATCATGTCCGCCTTCATATCCAAAGGGTATTTTACTAATCTCCAAAGCTCTATCTTCATAGACATACAGACACCTATTTCACAAGTCATGGCCCCAAGGCATCCACCACACCAACCTCCAGGGAATGCCGCCAGCACCAGCTTCACGGGGATCCCTCACAGTTGCTCTTTGTAGATTCTCAAACCCAACAACTCCTGTAACGAGGAGTTTGCTCTTTGTAGATTCTCAAACCCAATAACTCCGGAGTTTGCTTCAAGAAGCAAATTATGATATATATGCCTTAACCAACTCTGAATAATTGCAGACCAAACTTGTCCTTGGACAGGTTATTTTACCATCATTCCTCTTGGCCATTTCATCAAGTGCCTGCAAAGGCCAAAAAATAAAAAAGGAGTCAAACCAATCAAATTAGCGCAACAAAGTGGATAAGAGATATCTTTAAATCAATGAGAAAATTGAACCTTAGTGCTGTAAACGTAGCCATTGGGCAAGACTTGGGGTGGGTTCTCTGTGTCCATTAGTTCTTTAGTTATGTAACAAACAATCTTTGAGTGGTGCTGCTTTGAGTAGGGCAATGGAATTGCCAACTTCCTGAAACTTTCCTGTGACAGTGGATCTTCCTTGGTGCAATCATCTTCATAACAGTATCTAAAAAAGGTCAAGGCAAAAAACAAACACTTGAATAGCATATCAAGCAATGACAGCATAGTCTTGTGGTTTGTGAGAGAGGTGCAAGACATAATGCCACGAGAAAAACTCGGAAAATTGTTAGATCATCAAATCCTTCACAGACTTGAGAAGTAGTCCAGCTTAAACTCAAAACCTCACTTTTAGCTTTTGAAGTACTTTGCCACCATAAAATATAACTTGTCATTCGAGGCAGAGAGAGAGAAAACATCTTCTCTCCTTTTCAGTTTTGAAGTACTTTGCCACCGTTACACATATAGTATTAAACAAGACAGGCTGTGTGTGTGAGAAAGAGTGAGAGATGTTAGCAACAAGTTAACAAATAATGGATACGGAGTTTTCAGGGAAGATAACCCTGCCTGTAGAAATATATTCAGCAATGGCTCTATTGTCATGCCATATAACCTACAGAGTTCCTGTTTAAATTGTTCTACCAGGTAGTCCCACTGCTTTGGTTCAAAGAAAGCCTGGAAAACAAAACACCAGATATCAATCAGTCTATCCCATAAATCTGTCAAGGAGGAAAAGAGCAATAGCAACATGAATCACAGTTTCAAATCTGTCAAGGAGGGAGATGAGAACTTTGGATGTAAAATTCACTAAGGTATATTTCTGGGGTTATCGTACAAACATTAAACTATCCAAACTGATAAGATTTTCTTACTAATGCACAAAAAAACAAGAAGCAACAATGGTCAGGATCAAACTAGAACAATAAGCAGCAATCAAGTAGATGAAATGGACAGATTTTTTTCAAAGTGCAATCTGAGTTCACAGTAACTTTAAGCCCAACACATTTTGTTATAGAGAGGGGCCTGCATGAATAGAGTTCAAATCTAGGGAACTTTAGATTACCCTACTGTGATAATTATGGAAGTTGGACTTTGTGAATGGAAAATTCAGAGTTATCCTTTATTAAGTTTGGTTTTGGTGCATCTTGCTTTAATTGTATAAAAGATCTTGGTTTGGTAATTTTAAGCTTTTTCGAAAACTGAATTTTTTATAGCTGGAGTGAAACTCAGTCAAACCAAACCAACTAAATGCTTCCATACAGAGTCAATGTAACATTTTCTTTACCAAAGTCATGAAGAATCATCATTTGCAGTTAACATGGTCATTATCCACTGATATCAGGTTACCTTGTAAACAGAACAATCAGGAATGCCCTTAAAAGCTACTGTTGCAAAGACCTGCTGCATTTCTTTTGTATGCATAGCTGCCCATGGTGCAAGATACTTCCGAGCAAATGCAATGGCACCCATGTGGTTTTGAGCTCGTACTAACTCTATATATTCTTGAAGTCTCAACTGGAATTCAAATTTGCTCTGCCATCCATAAGAGCAGTGGGCATTAACAATTATGGCACTGATTTTTTTTTTATTGCAATTTCCAATCAATTCTGCAAAAAACCATTAATATGCATTCGCTAATAAACTCTGACACGAAGTGGACACTGATATTCCAATTCAGTACTTTATTAACACTTCACCATAGACCATGCTCTTAATGGTAATGGAAGAACAAACTTAATAAACAGGACACTTTGTATCACAGAAAAGTATTGGACAAATAAAAATTGAGCAAGATACAGCTTCACGATTCACACATGTAACTAATAACCACAAATAAATGAAGAAGCGACACTGTAGTCAGATTGGGGGTACCTTAACTGCAACTCAGAGGTCCATATTTTAACATGGGTCTAAAGAGAGATGTACAGTAAATTATAACACAAATAATCCCCAGGAAAAAGAAAAGGAAAAGTTTTCCGTATTGATGAAAAAAATGTTTCTTTTGTATTGTTGACATTATATCCCCAATCCCTTAAATTATTTAAAGAGAAGGAATGGAAGAGGCACAAGGTGGTGAGCAAGAAATCAACCTCAGACTTAAATATATTTTTCCAGCATCAATCACCAAAATTAACAAACTTACTGTTTAACAAGATTGAACTCCAAAATATTCACTCCAGGATCAGAATTTGATGCAACAGTTGCAAAAGCTTCAGCTAGTAGTAATTTTATCTATGTGTATGCTGGGTAACAAATATACAAAGCAGAACAAAATATAGAAATGGAAGAGCTAGGATTTCTATTTCAGTTCATATATCTGATTTATGCTGAGTACACACAGCTAAAAGAAGATCCAGCATTTGAGATAATAACAATGGCAAATCTTTGTAGTATGTATCCTAGAGTCAGCATTGAAAAATGATGAGAAATTACCTTCAACTTCTTCAACCTTGATTTGTTCTCAGCACACCATGCTAAAGCAGGAGCTATTTCCATATTTTGAAGAGCATCTATAACCTTTTTCGCCTCCAGATATACATCAATGTCAACAAGATCCTGGCATTCAATTTGCCAAATTATTAGAGCACGCAACAGAAAGGTGATATCGCTCTCTCAAGTCCATTTTAAACACATATAATTCAGACACTCCAAATACGTTCACAGAAAGAACCTCTAAATGCAGCAGTAAATGGCATAAGACTCACGATAGAAAATTACCAGCATATTGCTGCTTTCAGCTAACTTCAATCCAGTATCGTAATACGACATTCGCAGCATATAATCCACAAGAATCCTCTTCAGCCGCATGTTAGCCCACCCCGTCAGATTCTCCGCGTCTGGTGATTCTAAATGATCAATACGAGCACGGCACCTCTCTGCTTGCAAGTTCTCCGTCCTCCTTCCCTCTTCCATCTAAATAAAGTTATCAAAGTACACGCTAGAATCACTAGAAACCAAATCCAAAAAAAAAAAAAAAATACACCAACCACGTCATAAAATATCACTCAAAAATACCAACAACTGAAAAATCAACTTTAAACATGTCAATTTCTGTATTTGTTAAATTACAATCAAATTATTTATAAAAAAGTTACAATAAAGATTATGAAAAAGAATCTATTAATCCACGCAAATCAGCATTTTCTTGTACAGAATTATAGCCTCTGATTGCAATTAAAATTAACCTAAAAATAACCACAACCAACTAAAATATCTTAACTAAACAACGTCGATTAGGTTACTTTCATTTTCTTTTAATCAGTATACCTTTCGTTTAAGACCCTGCAATCTGGAAACGAGAGAAGTGAGACGCTGAACGGCATCGTCTTTGGAAATATCAGAGTCAGCGGAGTCATTGACGGCGGATATAACGGAGGAGACTTCCTTTTCGACAGCGCGGAGGTTAGCACGGATCGTTTTCTTGTAGTGTTCGAAAGGAACGCGCAGGAACTGGTGTTCTAGTTTTAAAGATTCAGTTAGTTGAGTCAGTTTTGAGGGAGGTGCCGTTGAAGGAGCGGTGGTTGAGGTTGTTGTGGAGTTGCCGTTGGGGAGGGAATCCATTTCCATCGTCGAAGAAAAATAAGGGATTCGTTTGGGAAATGGGAGGGTGGGATGAATTAATTCGGAGAATGGAGATGAAGAGTGAGTGACGAAGGCAAGCAGAGGTTTTGTAAGAAAGATAGTTATTATTTTTATTTGTTTGGAGGATGATGTTGGGTTTGATGGCTGTGGGATAATATGGGCCAGCTCAGGGAATTTAGGTTTAGGTTCGGTGGGCTCGTTATGAGGGTTTAAGTTCTGAAAGAAATTGATGGAGTGATAGCCGACCCCGGCTTACAGTATATTTGTTTTTTCTTATTGGAGAAACCTTTTTTTAAATAAGTTTTTTTAAAATTATTTTAATATTATGATATTAAAAAATTAAAAAATATTTTAATATATTTTAAATAGAAAACATTTGTATAGGTACATAAATGGTAGCACAATCCACTCGTGCAATACCAAAGTATAGAATTACAAGATGATGGTGTTAAAAAAAGACATCGAAAACAGGTATGACATGAGAGACTAAATTAATATTTTTGGTTCACGAGAACCAAAACAAAAACCTAAAATTTGTATTGTCGGAATGAGATCAACATTGTATTTCCAGTAACTCTTTTTCAGGATTTTGCCTTGATATCTCTCTTTTTAGCCGGAACTGTCCCCCTCCTCCGGGGAACACTTCACATGTAAACTGAACACTGCATGTTGTAACTCACCGTGGCATTCTGGTTATTGGTATTTTCCAGCAACAATAAAAGAATGATACATTTTTCTGCACAGAGGTTTTTAGTTTTACTGTGCAATTTTCCCCCCAGTGGCCAGGACTCGGAAACATGCTCCCTCCTCGAAATAGTTCAATGTATTACGTGCAGTCACGTCAATATAGTTTTAATTCAAATTCAAAATTGTACAGTTGCAGTTTGAATAAATTGAGTGGACTATTGAAAGTTTATAATTTAAATTCAATTTATTAAACTTAATAATATAAATTATATATTAAAGTTTTACGTAACAACTTAAACTTTTAAATATAATGATTTATTAATATTAATTAAAAAAATTATTGACTAAACAATTATTGAGTTTGAATTTACTATTTTTATTTTATTTGATGAAAATTAACTATAATCTAATGTGAGTTTGTGCTAATTTTAAAAATATATATTTTTAAATAATCATTCTTCATTTCAACCTTGAATCGGGCATTTATTTGTGCATCTTCTGTAAACTAGGTGATAAAACACAGAGTTTAATTCTCATGTAACAATTACTACAATGGGTAAAATTCTAGTCTCATATTATAGCTTGTTTGAGAATGCATTTGAAAATATTTTTTTAAAAAAACATTATTTTTTTATAAAAAAACATTATTTTTTTATATTATTTTGATATACTAATATAAAAAATAATTTAAAAAAATAAAAAATATATTATTTTAATATATTTTTAAATAAAAAATACTTTCAATTTCAATAATTTCAATTTCAATTCCAATTACAAAACATTACATGGTCGAATAATCCACATCACAGCCACGAAACCACTTGGACAGTTTTCTCGAGCCGAGTTCCTCTGCATGGCACAGGTGCAAAGGGTAGAAAAACGAAAAAAGAGGAGGAACCGAGGAAGAGCCATTTTTAAGGTCGCCATGCTATTTCCAGGTTGGTTGTATTCAATTCTCAAACCAATCATCACTATGGACATCTCAACATGCAGAAGGAAGATGATCATCCTGTGATGGATGTTAAGTAACTGTTTAAGATTATATTTGAAGATATTTTTTAAAGTATTTTTTTAATAAAATATATATCAAAATAATATATTTTTATTTTAAAAAAAATATTTCTGATATTAGCGCTCATCAAAATAATCTAAAAATATTTTTTTTAATTTAAAATATTTTTTTTTTCAAAAACTCCTAAAAAGACTAATGACGTGTATTATGATGTACCATAAAAGAGATGCACGAACCCGTGATCGAAGCTTAACCTTTTCCTTTTCATTGCACTTTGTACAACCCTCTTTCAATAACAAGGCATTTTTCCTTTCAGTGGTTGCTATTTCTCGTTCACTAGTATGATATTTGTTTTTAAAATAAAAATAAATCAATCTTGTAATTTAGATATTTAAAGGGAAACTTCCATATCTATCAAATCATATTATTTTTTCTTTTATCTATAACAATGTTTTTTCAGGGTTGGTTCTGTTAATTTAGTACATATCTGGAATTATGATTGAATTTATTTTTGAAAGTATTTTTTTATTTAGAAATATATTAAAATGATGTTTTTTTATTATGTAAAAAATATTTTTGACATCATCACATGAAAATAATTTAAAAACACTATAATTTTTTATCTATACCAATGTTATTTGAGGGTTGGTTGTGTTAATCTAGTGCATGATTGAAAATATAGTTGAATTTATTCTTGAAAGTGTTTTTCATTTAGAAATGCATCAAATGATTTTTTTTATCTTGTAAAAATTATTTTTAATATCAGCATATGAAAATAATATAAAAAAGATAAAAAAAATCACCTCGCAATTAATCGAACCCAAAACCTAAATTTCAAGCTAGGTATGACTCTTAATGATTCTTTGAGGGTGTGGTTGAGATTGTTTTTAAAAATATTTTGTTCTGAAATATATCAAAATGATATTTATTTTTATTTTTTAAAAATATTTTTGACATCATCACATAAAATACTATTTTTTTAATTTAAAATAAAAAATAAAAAATATATATTTTTTTCTTTTCAAAAACTCTTTTGAAACACAATGCTAAACTCCCCTTGTACTCTATTTGGTGCAGCATTTGCACCGCTAATTCTTTATTTTATTTTATTTTATTTTGAATGACTTTAATATGCTAATATTACAAATATATTTTTTTAAATAACTATTATCACTATTTCAACTAACCCAATTGAGAATTCGTGGTGATGATTAAGTGCCCGTTTGACATTGCGATCCCACCGGTTTTTGGTCGAAATTTGAATTTTTATTTTTTTTCATTTTAAAGACCAGCGGTTTGGTGTTTTTAGATCATTTTGATGTGCTGATTTCAAAAATAATTTTTAAAAATAAAAAACATCATTTTAATGTATTTCAGCACGATAAGCACATTAAAAAACTACCGCAATCACACTCCCAAACCGGCCTAAAAAAATAAAAAAAACCACCCTCTTTATACAAATCCAAATTGCACACACAAAGGGTCCACTTTAACCACCTTGTCCATGGGTCCACTGGATCCCAAATTCCACAACCCCATCCCCCCGCTCCTCCCTCCGCTCTATCCGCGGCAGCCAAATATTTTAAATTTCCTTGTTTTCTGACCAAATTACCCTTCCGTATTCCCCTCAATCTCTGTTTGGCTCCCTCAGTTGACCTCTCCTTCTTTTGGTATCGCCTCTCGTTCTCTCTTTTTCTCACAAGTTCCTCTCGTAGTCAAAATAAACATCACTTCACTTTCTCACTGGCCCCAAGCAGCAACCCTCTATTATTTCCATTTTTATTTTTGACACTAAAAAAAATCACATTCCCCGTCACTTTTCAAATTCTTTCAGTCTCTCCAAGCCGGCTTCACCGTCACACACTGGCGGCCCTGGAAGATTCCGTTATATAATAACTCCCTTAAATCTCGGTTTCGTGATTGGACTTTTTTCTAATCACTTGTTTTTGAATTTTGAAATCCGCCCGAGAAACTTGATTTATTACCCAGTAATCACTGCAGTATATGTCTTAATGGTAAGTTAATTATCTCTTAGATGACAATTTCAAAAAATTAAAATTCAATCATTTAATTCGCTCTTGGTTCCTTTTAATGGATCGAAGTGTCATCAGATATTTTTTTACCGTTAGTAGAGTGAGAATAGTGAACTTTCGTTGCAAGTGAAGCTGTCTTTTCCCTTCCTTGCTTCGCTTTTCTTTTCTCTTTAATTTCCTTTCTTTGTTTCTTGATTCTGTTTGGTTCCTTAGAAAATAAAGGAAGGGGAAAGGATAGAGCAAGAAAACTGCTCAGGTGCATGTGCTGCTCTTTCCGTTAAGTTTTCAAGTACTGGCAACTGTGTGATTTTTTAGTTTTAATTTGTCCCTTTCTTTCCTTTTTCATTAGCTTCTCAGCAACCAAAAAGTGTTTTATCCTTTTTCCTTAAATAGATGATTTAACCATTTTTCCTTTCTTTTCCTTTCCATCAGTTTCCCAGTCTCCAAACAGTGTCGTCTCCTTCGATGTTTTTTTCTCTTGTGCTTTACTTTCTCTGGAATTGTGATTGAATCTTCTTTTTCGTCAATCACGATGTTGTTTGATTATCAAAGGTTTGTATAGTATTAGATTCTCTTCGTGTCAGACTTGTGTAATTTTTTAAAGGGTGGTGGTTAGATTGGAGACGAGGTTTTTCTTAGGGTTTTTGAGAAATGAAAATGGTGAGGGTAGTTTGGTATTTTTCTCAAAACAGGGCATAACTTAGTGAGCTAAGGATTGGATCACAAGCCCTGACACGTGCATTTGATACTCGTTTTGTTCTCTGTTTTTTTATTACATAACGCTAATTTATATTGCTGAATTTGATGTCTACTTTCCTCTTAACTGCTGCTTCTACATTAAATAACCGACATCTTTTTTTGTATTCAATTGTTCATTTATTTTCTGCTTGTGTGTGTCCGCGCGTGCGTGTGGGTTTCTATATTGTGTTGCTATGTGAAATCCGTTGGTTGTTGATGGATAATTATCCGAGAAAGTTATTTATTCATGAATGCTCCAGGTGTTCTGTTTTTTTCAACTTTTATTTTGTTCATGTTTGCCCCTTTGATTTTGAATGAAGGGAAAAGAATTACTCTAAACTTATTGTTTTAATTCAAGTATTTATTATAGCAATTGAATCTGACCACCTTTTGGATCAGGAGTTTGAAATTAGATTCAGTCATGTACTTTTGGTATAGCACTGTCATGTGTCTTTGGCTAATATGTATCTCAGGTTTCTCAAATTGTTAATTGGGTTTTATGCCTGTTAACGTGATGGTATGAAGTGCCAAACCTGTCTATTTATGCTTTGAGGGTTTTCCGGTACGAATCCATAATTAGACCACCTTGTTGTGTGCTTTCTTTTCACCTTTTTAGATATCTTAATCTTGACGTGGTGGCTTGTGTGTGGGGGCGGGGGACTGGAATCCTAGCTTGGTTAATGTGCCATGAGGTGTGGGTACTATCTAGTTGGCGGACTAATTACCATTGTCCTTTTATTTGCTTTATACTCATCCACACTTCTGAGTAATCTCAATGGTCATCATGTGTGTGTCGAGTAATCTCAATGATCATTATTTGTGTATGAATTGCTACATTCCTCTTCAGATATTTCTTTGTAAGATTTTAATCCAGGGTTTCCCCTTCGAATTTCTTACATGACATAATTTCAGGTTCAGTGAGACCCCTTCTGTCTGAAGACGGATAAAGCACAGGTCGTGAGCTACTATTTTTCATGAGCTACAAATAGCAGTTCTGGTTTGAGATAGAGAGATGAAGAAACTATTCTTTTTCAAATCTTCTTCCTCCAATGATGGAAACAACAATACCAGTTCTCCGCTGTCAGCAGATAAGCAAGTTTATTGGGAGGCACCATTGGAAGGTAAACCTAACAATCAAGATAATGATATTGCTCAGTGTAATTTTTGGAGCCCCAGGGGACTATTTTCAAAATCTGGAAAGCAAACATATGACAGCCAGATCCCAAGCAACAGTTTGGGTCTTAGAAGGAGCCGCTCATTGTCATCAGCTGCCTTTCTTGATGATGGGATGGGCCAGATGAATTTTTCTTGTATAAATGATGAAACTATATCTTCTTCTAGCAGTTCCAGCTGCGCTCATCAGCAACATGACCACTCATCTCGGTGAGACTTTCGATCTCATTAACATCAAGTTATAAGGATGCATTGACACCATCATTTAATGATCTTGAATACAAGTTTATTTGTGTAGCACTTCTGTGCACTTTTTATTTGAACTGCTTCTTGAGATTAATTCAGACTTTTTCTCATTTATGACAGCAGGCGCAACCTTACTCCCGAGAGGCGAGCCAAGACAAAGCGATTTGAAGTGGCAGCTACTAGACTAGAGAGATCTGGTCATTCCAAATCTCATTATGATTCGTCAGGATATTCTTCTTCTAGTAATGTCTCAAGTAAAATTGTGGATCGCTACATTGACGGAGAACAGGAGCAGGAAATGAGCAAGCCCAGAAACTGTTCACAGAGAAATGTTACTGGAAGTGGAAATGCTGGTGGAAGACTTCCTCCAAGAGTTCAATACACAGCCCCTGCTTCACCAACAGATAACGTCAAAGATAAGCCCAGGTCTCACTCATTTCGAGAATATAGAGGGACTCGACAGAAGTTTTCTTCAAGAAATTGGGTGGATAAGGGATTTGGCCATGAATCTCCACAGAAACTTGCGAGGAGTGTCATGGAAAGGCTCTCCCAGTCTCGTGCTTATCCAAAATCAAGTTTGAAGAAGTATGACCGTGACATTCCTATCACAATTGAAGATGTCTATGGCGGATCAGCGAATTCATATATGGATGTTCCTGCCCGAAAAAGCTACTCATTGGAGGAACCTTGTGAAACCATTAACAGTTACAATGGTGATGATTTCTCAGGCTTTGAGAAACAAAATTACTTCCCTGGACATGATTTTGGGGATATGAACTCTGTTGGTAGTGATGACATGGTAGGTGTTGAATTACAACGAAGATCCAAGGAAGCTGAGGAGAGGATTGCCCTTCTTTCTGAAGAGCTTGAGCAGGAAAGCTTTCTCCAAGATAGTGGATTTGATGTTCCATTGTTGATGCAAACTATTCAAAGCTTAATAGAGGATAAGATAAGCTTGGCAATTGAAGTCTCAGGTCTTCTGAAATCTCGAATTGCTGACAGGGATTCTGCCAAGGAAGGTTTTCGATTAGCAAAGGCAGAATGGGAGGCAAGAAACCGAAGATTAGAGAAGGAGAAGAGTGAATTGCAGACAGCTTTGGAGAAAGAATTAGACAGAAGGTCGAGTGACTGGTCATCAAAGCTTGAGAAATACCAGCTAGAAGAGCAAAGGCTTCGTGAACGGGTTAGGGAGCTTGCAGAGCATAACGTTTCACTTCAGAGGGAAGTATCTTCTTTTAGTGAGCGGGAAGTGGAAAACAAAAGTGTGATAACATATTCTGAGCAACAACTCAGGCACCTGACTTCAAAGGTGGAGGAAGTGAGTGATGAGAATCGAGATCTGAAACACAATATTTCTGATCTGCAAAACAAGTACACGGTGGCAGAAGAAGATTTAGATTGTATTAAAAGGAATTTTGAAGAGAAGAACAAGGAGTGCAAGGATTTGCAAAAATCCATAACAAGATTATTAAGAACCTGCAGTGATCAAGAGAGGACGATTGGGGGGTTGCGGGGAAAATTTAGTGAGGATATTGAGAAGAAGACCTCATTTGATAAGTTTGATAACCATGTGACACAAATGCAAATGGAGCAAATGAGGTTGACAGGAGTTGAACTGACTCTCAGGAGAGAGGTGGAATCATATAGGCTTGAAATCGATTCCCTTCGACATGAGAATATAAACTTGCTGAAGCGCTTGAAGGGTAGTGGTGAAGAGATTGGTGCTTTAACTTTCAAGCTAGATAAGGAAATGTGGACACGTGTTTGCTACCTGCAAAATCAAGGATTGTCTTTGCTAAACGAGAGCACCCAGCTTTCTGCCAAGTTATTGGAATACATCAAAGGGAAAATGGGCCACTTTCAAGAAATTAAGCAGGGCATGGAATTTTTGGGGAATGGTTTAGATGGGCAGTTTATTGTTGAATCTGATATGAAAGTTCAGGGCTTTAAGCGTGGAACTGAAAGCCTAACAAGGAGTTTGCAGACGATATCTTCTTTACTTCAGGAGAAGTCCAATCCTGGTGCTTCAAAATCTCATTCCCCAGGCAGTAATGATAATGGGTCTGAGAAACTTAATCATACTCCAGAGGTAGGTTGCTGTTTAAATATGCTCTTGTAACATGTGTTTCTTTTGATTTCTGTGGGTGATGGTCATGATGCAAATATTTTCATTTGATTTGAATTTTCTTTTTACTGACAATTATTCAGTATGTTAAATTAAGTTGATCTTTAATTTGGGCATTAAAATGTTAACAATTGATAAACTTGCATTCGACCCTTGGTTCTATTACTGATATCCTCTTTTATCTTCACAGGAATCTTTGAGATTCGAGCTTAAAGCTGAAACTTTGCTAACAAGACTGTTAAGAGAGAAGCTGTACTTCAAAGAGTCAGAGGTTGAGCAGCTGCAAGCTGAAATAGCAGCAGCAGTGAGAGGTAACGACATCCTCCGGTGTGAAGTCGGGAATACACTGGATAACCTTGCTTGTGTCTCTCATCAGCTGAAAAATCTTGACCTTCAGGTATACCTAGACGCCAAATCTGCAGCAAAAATTTTACGTCACATATCACTTTATGCATTCATTTACACAGATTTGCTTTGCCAACATTGCTTGTGTGAAGTGCATGTACAAAAGCACTTAATTGCAAGATGATGCTTCAACTTGAAGGGTTAAATTCTGGGCTTATTTGATCAGCTCGTACAGTTCCCTAAGCTCTTTTCTATGCATGATCACCTAACCTGTGATTTTGGTGAGTTGGGCTTCTGTAAGCTGAAATCTCTGTTGCGGAGGTGTAGTGATGTGCTGGCCTTGTGTTGCCTGTGATTATTGAAAGTTCTTATAAAGCAATGTTCTCCACTTTCAATGAATTGGCATGAGGTCATTTTCTGCCCTCTTTTTTCCACGATTGTTTTTGATTGCCATTCTTAAAACCAGTTTGGTGTCAATCATTATCCTTTAATTTTTAAAAAATATAAAACATGTTATTTTAAATGCTGCTTTTTGTGTTTTTTGCTTTAAGTTTAGTTTCTCTGCTATGACATGATTCAGTGTTATTGTTCATTGAAGACTAACTTTGTTATGATGGACATCTTTGACTTCACTGACTTGTTCACTCCTTTTTATTCTTTGGTCCATATGGTGATCGACTCTGCATTTTTTGTCATATTGCATGAAAACAAATTGCTACTAAAACAATTTAAATATTTCTCCTTTTAAACTTACTCTTTTTAGGATACTAAAAGTCGACAACATATGATCTTTTGGCACAGCAGCTTGTCAGACTGGTGGTAATTTTGAATGTTTTTACTTGTATTTCAAGTTTGGAGAAATCAGCAAAGAAGTATAATGAAATCTATTAAAAAAGTTTGGAGCTATTGTTATGCCTTAAGATTTGGTTACCAGTGTACAGTTATCTTGTTTTTTTGCAGGCCTATAATGCAATTAATGTTTTTGTCTTTTTAACAGATGCTGAAGAAGGATGAGAATGTAGATCGGCTACAAAGTGACCTCCAAGCATCCGTTAAGGAATTAACAACGATTAGGGGGGTATTGGCCAAAGTTTCACAGGAGAGAGATATGATGTGGGAGGAAGTGAAGCAGCACAAAGAGCAGGATATGCTATTGAATTCAGAGATTAATGTATTGAAGAAGAAGATAGAGGCCCTAGATGAAGATAGTCTTCTTAAAGAAGGTCAGATCACAATCTTGAAAGACACGCTAGGTAGCAGATCTTTTGATCTCCTTGGCAGTCCTGGTTGTACACGGGAATTCTTGCTAGAATGATCGCGTGGGGACAACTTTTTTTTTTCCTGGGTAGGTGTGCATGCCTGTTTATAGTTTGAAATTGTGTGTTCTTGGGGTTTCTTTAAATTTCTTATACTTTCCATTACTTCATTTCCTTACTGGGAGCTTTGATGGGTAAAGATGTTAAAGCTTCGAAAAATTCACACACTGATTCATTGTATATACGTAGATGGTTTCGTCGGTCACTTACAACTATGAATAGATCTCTACAGTTTTATTTCTCTCTGTACCAGTGTGTCTGCGTGGTTTGATTGTTCACAGTGTGATGGCAGGAGTCAGGAGGAATGGGTTCTGATTCCACTGTCGATTTTCTATCTTGCCAGTTTGTTTCTAAATTTTTGTAAGAGCACAATATATTTGATATTTTCTGGTTTGTGGTTTCAAGCTTCAAGATGTTCTTATCTCATCTTGAACTAATTATTTAATCTCGATTCCCTTACCAAAATTTTGCTGGCAAATACTTTGGCACCTCAGGATCCAACCCAGAATCAGCAAGTCACAGGTCAGACGATGGTAGCATCTTTTCATTGTTGACATCTCCCTAAATCTGGACCGTTGTTTAATTGTCGACACAATCGTGTTGTTGATTGTAATGGGAGCTGGCGTTGTGTAACTTTTGGTTCATTGGATGGCATTAGATTTTTAACTTCGATGAGCAACAACTGTTGCACCATCTACAAATGGCTCAAAATGTTTGTTAAGTTTGCTGCATCTCTGGGTGGATTCCACGTCGTCCTTCTGCGGGAGGATAGGGTCAGACGTCATGTAAAACAGAGGCAAGTGTTTGGAACTGTTGTTAAGGTTAATTTTGAAAATATATTTTTGTTTATAACTATATTAAAATAATATTATTTAATTATTTTAAAAATTATTTCTGATATCAGTAAACGAAAATATTTAAAAATATCAGAACAATCAATTTTTTTAAAACAATTTTTAAAATGCAGTACAAAACAAACGCTCCGAATTCTATAGAAAAAGAGTTCAACGGACCAGAATTTATTAGTACTTCTTTCTAAAAGTAACACGGACTGACCTTGGAGGTCGAATCTGTAGGATACACATTAACTTTGAAATACATTATTTAAAGTATACGTGCGTGTGCGTGTGCGTGTGATTTTGAAAAATACTCGTCAGGTAGTCACTCGAACTTCTAGTCAGTACTAAAAAAATATTTTTATATAAATATGACCTTATAATACTGTGTGTTAGGTACATTATGTTTCAAAGGTTGCAACGTGAGGCAAGAAACCTTGAGAATCACAATAATCCAAGACATACCAGACATTTTCAGGAACAAATGTTCTAACATAGAACATATAAAAAAATGGTCCTAAAGCACCGCTGCTTTCTCGATGAATCGTGCCCGTTTGGGACGGCGTTTCAATTGCCGTTTTCAAAAAATTTGATTTTTTTTTCCATTTTAAATGAATATATTTTGGTGTTTTTAGATCATTTTGATGTGCTGATGTCAAAAATGATTTTTAAAAAATAAAAAAAATATCATTTTAATGTATTTTGACATGAAAAACATTTTGAAAAGCTACCACAACCTTCTCCCAAACAGGATGGAAGCACCTTGACCCAGCCTGGTCTCCAATCATCAGCACCAACTTTCTTAAGGTACAATGAGCACATACTTTGCTTCATGCACCTTCCACTTGCCTCAAATAATTAAAAACAAAGGTTTTTGAAAAATAATGAATTTTTTTATTTGAAATAAAAAAAATAGTATTTTAAAATTATTTTCATGTGCTAATATCAAGAATATTTTTTAAAAAATAAAAAAATATTATTTTGATGTATTTTTAAATGAAAAAAACTTTGAAAAACAATCTCAATCACAATATTATACAGACACTAAGTCTATGGCACATCTATTGAATCGTCCATACCACCTTGTTTCTTAAAACCCTTTGGAGCATATAACAACTTGGGGTTCTTTAGATGCTTCACTATGATTAAGTTCCCTGCAGAATCACTGAACCTAGCACTGATGTGATCTTTCGTTTCAGCAGACGGTGCGCAAGTTGTTTCAATCTCAATTGAATACGAACAGTATTTTGATGATGATCCTTGGAGGTTGACGAAATTGCGATGGCTACAATGAAAAGGATTAGAGAGCTTGTTCTCCCCATCGAGACTAATTCTAACTTGTTTTCTTGGTTCTGGCTAATCTGTGTCAAGGGTCATGCGTCCATGTATTGCATCACATGTACAGGGCTCAATAAGTTAGTGCCATTACTGTCAGCTGGGATAAGAAGAAGAGGGCACAAAAAGGATCGCTAAAAATGGCTTTGCTTTCGATAAAGGCGAACGTTTGTGGCAGTGAAATGGGTTACTTTGTGAAAGAAGAGGGATCCCTTTCACTTTCAGTCGTGAAACGCTATCGTTTAACTGTTACAGATTCTGAGACTTGAAAAGAAATTCGGTGGCGTCCCTTTCCAAAGATGGAACAAGTTTTTAATTTGGGGCTGTTCGAGATGCCTCTTGCCCTACGAGTGAATAATGGCATTTCATCTCACATGCTGAGTTGCGGAACCCATATGAAAATAGCCTTCTCTTTTCTGTGAGCCTTGCAAATATCCAAATCCTCCATTGATCGGAGAACTCGATGATAAACATGGACATTTTCCGGTGACTAATTATAGGCAGTATGCTTGCTCAAGCTGTTGAATCGTAAATTATGTTATATCAGCCACGCCGGGCTCAGTGGCATGAGAGCGCCTGAGTTCAAATCCCACCTTTGCCAACAATGAGCAGCATGCAGCGTTGCAAATAGCAATCCCATCCATTATTGCATATCAGTATCAATTCCACCCACAGTTGCATCGTAAATCTTGCCATGTTAACAATCAATCCTCCCTACTGATAAATCAAAGGTCAAAACAGTTCCCCCCCCAGCTCCATTTGATACAATATTCCCTTTGGCATGGGAACCAACAGAATCCTTCAAAGCACTGGGGCGAGACTGTCCTGGACACAAAAAAAAACCTAGCTTGTCCTTGTGCGAGTGTTCATCGATAAGCATTTGACCAGGTGGAGTCTGGACAGTTTGTATCGCTTCAGTGGCGTCCTCCTGCTCGGCCTCTCGACTATCATCATTGGGATGTGAAGGTTGAATATGTTCTGATGGTTCAAGCAGTTGCTTCCCAGCTATTGCTGACAGAACAGTCTCCTTAAATCTGGCCATGTCAGCACTCATTTTCTCCATATAAAACATCACATCCTCTCGAAGTTTCACCATATCATTACGCAGTTCAGCAAGTTCTTTATTCTTTGCAACCTGCAGCACGAAAAAAAATCCCAGTTGTCACTGCTTGTTTATGTTGGTAGATGATACATCATAGAAGGGAGAATCTCACAACTCACCGTAACGGCATGTGATGTCATAGCGCAAACACCTCTCATAACCAGTTCAACCTGTTTGTCAGGAGGGGGAAAAAAGGTTGTTTATTAGAGAAATTCAAGAGTTTGTAAGATGATGAGGAGGGTAAATGGAAAGCACGAATTTGAGAAAGTTGCTCTAATGCCTACCTTATCACTGTCCATACCTCCAAGCCTGTATACCTTCTCAAACACGAGACTTTTGGCATCTTCATCCCAATCACAAATCCGAGGTGCTAGTCCACTTGCTCTTGGTAATTTAATATGGCCAACATTGACATGCTCCAAGTAAAAGATCTACTTAAGAATGCAAGGGTAACTATAGAGAAGCAAGACAATAACTAAATTGAAGTCTTGCGCATCACAAGTCTATAAATGAATCCAGCAACCAATAAAATCATACCTCTAAAATGAGAAGACACCCAGTCAGCCGCTTGGCTTTGCTAGGCACAAAATCGGTCTCGCGAAATTTCTTAATTCCACTAACAAGGCCCTCCAATGCATATTTTGCCCAATTGAGAGCACAAACAATTGAGAGATTTTTCAAGATGCCAAAGCATGATGGACTGACATATACAGATGTGCTAGGCCGTATCACAGTAGAAATGGCATACAAAAGGAATTTTGCTTGAAACTCAGGACTGGCAGGGATTGAAGCCAAACTATCCCCTAGCTGACCAGCATGAATTCGATCTGAACCAAGGCTGTACATCATGCGGACATCCTCATCATTTCCAATAAATTGGTCCACGCTAAGCCCAGACGATGGTAGACCCAGCAACCACTCAACTCCACTAGGATTTAATTTCAATCTCCCTCCATGAACCTCTAGCTCACAAGATTGTATGTCAAACCTGGCAGCGAGATCTTCAATCACTTGGAACTTCCTTTTTTGCCTTTTAATATGCAAGAGCCCGGCAAGTCCAAGAGCATTAACTGCTTGAATCTGATCTTGATCAAACATTTTGACAACTGCTGAAAACTTTCTCAACGAACACCGGGAATCAAGATATGCCTGGATGGTCAAAAGAACCATTAAGAAGTTATGCCACTTAGGCTTTGCCCAAGATCGAAATTGAAAATAATTTTTGGATAAATAGTTAAATCTTTGTAATTTCAGCAGGCAAGCCCCATCCCAAATTACCTTCTTTGGTGCTTCAGGGAGCTCACCTCTCTCTTTAGCATGATTCTTCCAAGCATCTTTCACTGCATCTTGGAATGGTCTCTTCTCCTCCTCTGGGAGTGACTTCCATTGCTTTGCGACATTCTTTGGAGCCTGAATCCAAATCCCCCACCCCCAACCAGTAAACACAATTGAAATATTCTGTTGAGGCAGTTGTGACATCTAAATTTCACGCAGAAAAGCTTACTTCAAACTTCTTGTACCTTCAATTTCTTCTTCCCCCCATTGTCCCTTTCTTCATCCAATCCTTTGCTCAAGCTAGAATCACAAACACTCTCCATAGTTAACACAAACAAAATACAGGTTGCGTAATAAAGAGATCAACTTTTGATTCTTCTCAAACTCACTAGTATTCAATGAAGCTGTTGTGAGGCCGTTTTTTTGTTGTGCAGGATTCATCCACCTCTATTTCATTTGCATTCTGCTTGCGTTTCTCTAGAGAATTACATAGTGCTCCAGTCAGCGAGGCACTGAGATACAGTGCACAAAAACATGTCAAATAATCGTTGCTGGAAACACCTCAAAGCAACAGTTTTAAGTGAAAAGGCCAACTATTCAATAAATTTTAACAAACCTTGGCTCTGAATTATCAGAACTTGATGCGGTCGCTGCATTAACACTTCGACTTTCTTGGGAATCTTCACCACCATCCATCACTGTGATGATTAACATCGCCATTGAAATAATTTTTCAAATATAAAGCTTGTCTCATTTCAGTTTCATGCATTTATTCTCATAAATTTAGTTATTTCTGACCAAATAAAACTAAAGGCGACATTAATGCAATTCAAAAAAAATAAATCAGAAATCCACAATTTGAATTACACTCTGCATTAAAGCATGCAAAAAAAAAATCCCTCGGGAAAGAAATTTAAAAAACCCACAAACCAAAACGTAATTGACTCTAAAACCCATGATTATTTAGCGAAATTGAAGTGATTGAACATGTATCCAGAAAGGAAACGCCACATGAGAGGAACCTGGATAGTATTTGAGCAGCCAGTTTGCTGTATAAGAAAACACGCACCTGGTATATTAGAGGAGAAGGTGGCGAACGGTGAAGAAGTGACAGCGAAAGTATCTGACAACAAAAGTGAGACTCTAATCGAATGAATCCCAGTTTCAATGTTCTTGCCAAAACGAAAGCCCTCTGCTGATGCATTCATAAGTTACAGTGCTACACTGCCCGAAGGACATTTGTCGTTTGTCATTGCGCTAGTTTTTACAATTTAGTTTGAAACAATAGATGTAATAAAAATTATAAACTGTACTTTTTTAATTAAACTTTAGATATTTTTTAGCAGAAAATTGGATTGGTAGCCTGCGCGCAGTGGCGGACCGGATAGAAAAAAAGTAATCAGGAAAACAAATTCAAATGACACTTGTATTTTCTAAAAAAAAAATAAAGGAAATTTGATAATTAGATTAGATTTTGATAAATTTGATAATAAAATAAAAGTTAAAAAACAATATTGAATGATGATATTAAAAGAAAAAAATAAAATAAAAAAAGATTTTAATCTCTACAAATTTTTCGAATCATAACCAAAGTTATCATACTGGAATCACTATACATAAAAAAATATATAAAAGTTAAAATTACATATAGAAAAACAAAATATTAAATAGCAGGGAAAAAAGAATCAAAGAGCAACAGTAAAACTTCAACTTGAAAGTTCAATTGAGAAGAAAAAAACATTAACAACCATAAAAAAACAAAAGAAATAAAATTAAAATAAGAAATAAAATAAAATAAATACAATGATTGAAAAGTAAAATTAAAAATAATATTTTTTGTATAAAATAAATAAAATAGAAATCAGAAAACCAAATATACATTGAAACATCAAACCCATATCTAAAAAATAAATGTTAATCAGGATATTTAATATTATAGTACGAGTAATTTATCTTTTTTATTGAACAAATTTGATTATCAAAATAATTTTATAATAGAAACTGACAAACATAAAATTTATTGAATAAAAAAACACTGTAAGTTTTCCCATATTAAAAATCCTATAAAAAAATTAATTTTAAGGATTTTGTTTTTAAAACTAAACACGCTTAAATATCATTAAAAACAATCACAGTCTAAAAAACTTTAAAAAATCACAGAGAAAATGTATTGGTTAAATTATACACCAAGAAAATATTTCAAAAAACTAAATATAAAATAAGGTATTAATTAAAAAAAATATTTTTAAAATATAAAAAATTATAATAAATTCAAACGTAACTGGGCCTAGTAAGTGAAGTCAGGTGCATGGCTTATTAAGCAAAAAACCCTTGCAGGGGAGCCCCAAACATGCAAACCTTTGTTATTTTTTTTAAAAATCAACATAGAGGATGACATATTGCTTGTCCCATTTTTTTTAATAACATGTTTTAAAAGAATTCTCATTCTCGTGACTTGACACAGTGCCCCATTTTTATTTTATTTTATTAAAAAAACTCAATTTCTACTTATATTTTATTATAAATACCTAGAAAAACATTTTATTATGTTAGAAAAACATAATTGAAACCTTGTTAAGTCAAATACCTCGTATATAATTTTTTAAAAATATTTCAAGGGTAAAAAAACACATGATCTGCACTCTCATCATCGTGCGAAACCATCCAACACAGAAATTAATTGTTTTTGTGGTTTAAATATCATGAACAACAACTTTCTCTTTCCATTCCAAAATCCAACAACCCTCTCTCTCTCTCTCCCCTCTAAACAATTTCGAGAAAAATGAATTTTAGTATCAAAATTGAATATTTTTTATATTACAGGACCGATTGATCTAAGAACTTTAAAGACAAAGGACTAAAATAAATTTTTAAAACAAATTAAAAACCAATCACCTGTTTTTAATTTCAGTTTTTTGTCTTTGAATTCAACCTTTTCTCCTAAAAAAAACAATACAATTAGATGTTACTATAAGCTCAAAAAAGTCAAATCATGCAAAATAATTTTTGATGAACAAATTAACAAAAAAGTACTGCTCTAATTTATAATAAGACGCGAGAAGGTGAAAAGTAACAATAAAAGAACTCCTGTAGTATCTGTAAACTGGTTGCTTGGATAGGTATTTTTAAAATTATAACTAATGAAAAATATTCCACCCCCTTGAAGTAATTGGATCCAGAAGGTAATACTCTTGTATGACATGTCATCCGAATCACAATCACAGCGCTTAGAAATGCCGAATTGTCCCGGCCCATCAAATCGCCCCGATCCGTCCGGGAAAAAACCCAATCTCTTCAGCCGTGGAAACAAGTTCTTGTGCCCAGACCCGTACCAGCCACATCCCAGCCCAAACAAATCTTTGCACCCGTTTGGCATTGTGGTGCGATCTGCGATTCGCAGATCGCACCACAATTTGGTGTTTGATTATTTGTGAAACGCCGGTGCAAGCTATGGGTTCCACACCAAATTTGTTTTGAAACGCCGGTGCAAGAAAAGCAGCAATTTGCTGCTTTTCTTGCACCGGCGTTTCAAGATTGCACCGGCGTTTAAAGCAGCAAAGCAGCAATTTACCGTTGAAATTTTAATTCCAAATCAACCCTCGTCCCTTCAACCGACGAGAGAGATCGGGGTGAGTGCAGGTGGAGAAGAAGAGAGATCCTTTGTGCTTTTCTCCCTTTCTCTTCTCTGCACTCTTCTCCTCATCTTCTCCCTTTCTCCTCATCTTCTATGGCAAATCATCTCCATCGCCATCACAGAGGAAGAACACAGACATCCCACCATGACCAAAACCAGTGCCTACTGGGACCATTTTGAACTCGCCATTGACAAGCTTGAAAGATGGTGTAGCTGGGGGTTTGGGTGCCAACAGAAATGGAGAGCCAAGTATGGAAGAGATGGTTATGGCAGAGGCGGGGGCTATCGTCTGCTCAAAACAAAAGCAATGGAGCTCTCTGGAACTACCCACTTTTTGATAACTTTTTATGCCTAAAGGCCAAACGGGCATTTAGATTGGGATTATATCATTTTCTAAACTTGTTGGGCTAGCTAAATTCGGTTCTATCCAGATTTTCTTTTTATTACTTGATTTTATTTATTTATTTATTTATTAACTCTCAAACCACACAAATATCCTTCTTGGGTTAATATAAGTTTTTAGATTTTTATATTATTTTAATATTAAAATAATATAAAAATCTAAAAACTTAATTAAAATATAAATAAATATATTAAAAAATATCATAATATAATTTTGTCTCGCAATCCTAATTTTATATTCTAATTTTGTTTCAGATGATATTTTAATTAATTATGTTTAAACTTATTAGTTACTTGAAATATATTATTTAGTGTGTTAATTTTAGTAATTGATAATTATATTTTTATTTTGATGGGAGAATAAAAAATAATATTTGTTTTTTCATGAATTAATAATTATATTATATTATTATAACTATTAAATTTACAACATTTAAACAAATTATATATATATATATACCCTTTAAAGTAATTTTACAAGTTAAAAGCAGTTTGTAAAGTTTGGAAACCAAACACCCAAAACTGCTTTTTATTCAACCTCCAACTCAACCACAGTTTTAACCAAACACTTAACTGCTTATTTTGAACCACAGTAAAAAGCGTTTTTTTTGAAACTGTTTTTTTTCAACCTCAACCGCAACCGCAATACCAAACAGGCCCTTTGTAGTTTTATCAGCAGCGACTCATTGACGGGGCCACGCGCCACCACCTCTACTCCCCACTCGTCAAGATAAATTGCTTTTTTATATTGCACTTTACAATATCAAACAGTCAACGGTAAACTCGCCAGAGAAAATAGCATTACTATCGGCCAATCATTCATTAGAGGAAAAGTGCATGGATCATGATGCAAATAGAAACCTCAGAAGATGTATTTCAACCGGCACAAGATTTTTTTCGAGTTCTGGGGAGAAAATGAAGTGCACGCGACCCAACAGCAGAGCAGAATTATGTTACGACAAATGCTAGGGTGAAACGAATCTCTGTTTGCAAAACGAAAGACCTTTTATGCTTTCTCCCCCAAAACCCCTTGTACACCAGGAGTTGCAAGCTTGCAAATTGCAACCATAATCCACAACATTTACTTGACATATCCACAATAACAGAACGAAAATGCCACATTCAAATCCTTGCATGAAGTAACGAAATATGCGATGAATATCTTGGAGTTTCTGACAGTATACAAATGTGATTAAAAAGGTGAGAGCATGATTGAAGCAGGCATGCTCACTGACAAATGGCATCTGAACTTATTTTGCAAATCCCAACTTACTTTAAATAACCGTATCATCCTTGATATGCAAGCAGGAATATGGATGAAATCATATGGTACAGCAAGAATTTGATGCGAGATGGCATATAGTCTGGATAATAGCACAGATGGACGGGCACAATCTTCAACGATCATAGAGATTCAGATTTCCAGAACTCGATGGGCTTTCTTTGCTGGAAGCATAAGAGATTGCATTTCTTTACAAACAAGAAAACTCTGAATAAATAGAATGATGCATACACCCACACATCATTGTACCATGGATTCACATGCACAGCTTTTAAAGCATTACTACACAAAAGACACACGAGACCACACACACTGAAAAGCTGCGTCCATGCGAGCGCAGGACGCATGCATGCATACCAAGCTGAGTTAGAGCATATAGACGCTCACAAAATCTAAATCTAGCAGCGGAGGATGGACATGGGGGAGGCCAGTTGCTAGATTAACAGGCGATACCAGGCAACATGTAGTTCAAGCACACTTGGTTAGACCCCGAGTAGGATATAGTTAGACATCAACCCAACCCAGCCTAATAGACAGGGAGCCCCGGCACGCCACTATTCACACCTAGTATTCCACAATTTCGGGCGAATTAAATAAATCAAGCACAAGCAACGTGGACCTGGTCCATAATTCAAGTGCTTGTCCCTGTCCTCCAAAGCAGAGAGCCCATCAAATCCAGGCTCAACTGTGTGATATGCATGTCTTTCCACATCAAATCTCTCTGAGGCTTGGGCCACTATTGAGACCTAGAGGGCTGTTCTTTCTATTTCAACACCCGTGTTAGCTATTTCTTCCCTCCAAATTTAGTTGCTTAAGTACTTGTTAACTTATAATCAGTCTCATATCCTAGAATTGAACAGGATAAAGTTACCTTTGCGATTGGTATTTTTGCTCGTACTGAATCAATCAATGAGAAATCAATATCAGCCACAGCAATCCCTGTTGAAATGCGATCTGCAAAGTAAAAGAGAACCGAATTAGTAATCGGTAAATTCATAAAACATGATAATGGGCTATAAACCAAAGCACACAGCACATACTATGAAAGCACCACAAGCATGGGAGGAAGAAAGGAGAGCGGGACATTATCGATGAGTCCATTGGATGAAAACAGATAATCAAGTAATGTAAATAGAAATGCACTCACAATAGACTCTTCACTCAATTATAAGAAGAAGCACTAGAATGAGAGAAATTAACTCTAACCAGGTAATCGACCAACAACAGTTCCCCAAGGATCAATTATTAATGTGTCACCATAGCTTTCTCTTTTATCATTATGCTTTCCAGCTTGTGCAGCAGCTATTACCTGATAAGGGGAAAGCAAATATTATCATGCTTGCATGGTTGACACAAAATCATAATTCTGTTAAGATAGAAATGAATTCATACATAGCATTGAGTCTCAATTGCATGAGAACGAAGCAAAATCTCCCAGTGTGCCTGACCAGTTATTTTTGTAAAAGCAGAAGGTACCAATAAAATCTGAAAATTATAATAAAAGCTTCATGTTTTACATGGTAAGTCATAAAAATCAAGCCATACAAGAGAGTAGAAAAACTGAATTATACCTGGGCTTCATGCTGGAACCTGAGCTGCTGGTATAACTCTGGGAATCGCAGATCATAGCAAACTGATAAACCCAGGCGTCCAGCAGGACTGTCGACTGCAACTATATCCTTCCCTGGAAACATAATTAATATAGAGTAGTCACTCCCAGAAATAAGGCACTAATTAGGAACAAGGGAGACGAAATGCTCTCAAAAGCATTGGAAAATTTCATGAATGCATTACATATGGCTAATTCTTATTAGAAAACTCTATGAATCCAAATATTTGGAACCAAGAAAAATAAAGTATTAGAGGATCTTCATCAAGATCATCCAGAAAGCATTCCACATTAGGCATATTGGCTGGCAGTGACTTGTTTTGCTATAGATTTGCAAGTATGAGGTTACAAACAACACACACGTCAAAAGTGAACCAATAAAATGCTATTTTATACCAGTCAGAAACAATTTGTAGAGTGAACCAGATGCAGGTGTTGGCAGGTGATAAGATATTTGTTTATTCAACATGCAATTCAAGATGAAGAGCTCACCAGGTACTGTAAAGCTGCTTTCCTTGTATACCCGTCCACCAGGAACATCCACATCAAACCTTAATTTAGAAAGAAAACTTTTAAATAGCCCCCAGATGAATAAATTAAACCATGATATGCACGAATTAAGATAGAAGAAAGAAACGACATAAAAATTTCGAGCAAGCAATACTCATACAATCATATACACTAGGAACTAGAGTGATAAGGGGAGAAGCATCACAACAAAACCTAGAGTTAACCATCTTACAAGTGTATTTTACTATAACTGCTTCTTATACTCCCACTGTCGTCGATTATAACATGCGTGTTGCGCAAGTGTGCATCGTCAGATCCTCTCTCTTGGAATCCTCCAAGGGACAACCAAATGCCGGAATCCCTGCAATCCAAATGACCAAACCATTTACAATTCAATAACCATAACCATAAAGCAATAAGAAAATTCTAATATTGCGACAAAAAGAATATGATGGTCAACGTCTATCGCAAACAAAATAAAATAACCACGCAGAGAAAATAAAGCAAAATCATATATTACCTAGCCAATGAACAATACTGTTGCATAATCGGTCCATCCAAGGGCTCCGCGATGTTAACGCTTTCTCCGTCCTTGTCCGCAATGAAAGAAAAACTTTCCGGGAAACAAACAAATTTTGCCCCTTCAGCAACTGCTTCCTTCGCATTACAACCCCACCAAAAAAAAAGTTAAACAGAGGAATGCTAAGCACAATCGGAACAGAAATAAGTACAATAATAACAAAACTGTGTGCTAACGAGAGATCAAAAGGGAGTTTACTTTGACGAGGCGAGAGCAGGTAGCGAAATTGGCAGCCAGGTCGTTGATTGACGTCATCTGAGCCGCAGCGACTCGGACTGGGTTAGACGCCATGGATGGCTCGCTGGAAATGGTGGAACGTGATTGAACGGTCAGTGAGCTGAAGCGCGCGTGGCGTATCGGACAGAGAAGAGTTCTGTTGTTGTTTAGTTTGACGAAAAAGCGGTAGTTGATGAGACAAAATGGCATCGTTTGGTTAGAGAGAAAAAATCTTTCGGTGATGTTTAACTGATGAAACATGATGCTTTTTCACTTTTACAGGTTTGTCCTTGTTGTTTTGGTTTAGTTTCATAATGGTTCTATTTACTTATCTTGCTTTTGGCCCCCGAGGAGTGGAGTCTTTGCATTCGGCTATCTCATTTGGGCCATGCTGTAATTTCCAATTTATTTCACGCGTTCATCCTTGCCCGAGGCTGCCATATTTATGAGAAAAAAACGTAAAAACTTTATAGAATTTAACATTTATCTTAGCAACTAAACTAAATATCAAGATTTAATTATATTGTAATGACTACTTTTCCTCTGAATATTATACTTTTAGTTTTTCCAGTTTTGATTTGTTCTTATATGGATGGACTTCCAAAACAACAGGAGATCAACAATTTCACATATATATCCTCCTCGAGTTTTTGGCTTTTTTAATAATGTAGTTAAAATTGTTTTTCAAAATATTTTTTGTTTATAAATATATTAAAATAATATTTTTATTTAAAAAAAAATGACATTAGCATATCAAAATAATATAAAAAACACAAAAAATATTTAATTTAAAATAAATATAAATAAAAAATAATTTTCATTCTTACAAATTTATGAAATGTGTTTTTGGCTTATTATAAGCACTCGTGACTTTCAGTTTTTTTTTATCAAGTATATGCAATAACCATCTTATCAATCCATTTCAACATGTCTCGGAAACCAATAATAGTATTATACTCATAGATTCAATTTTCAAAAATAAAAATAGGAAGATAAAAATGAATATGAAAGAAAGCCAACCTCTTTTTTTAACTTTACTATAAAAGGAGAAAAGAAGATGAGCAAAAGTTGCCTGAAATGACGGGTTAGTTGCAAGGTCATAGTCAAAACCCTCCCACAAAGGCAAGTAAATTAGAAGAAAAAAATATAAACTGAAAATCACAGCCTAATAAGCCCTACTAGAAATCAGAGAAGAGGACCTTCTTATCATGGATTTCCTCTGAAACTCAAGATTTGCTGTATAAATTATTACAGTCCTCTATTTCTTTAACCAATCACAACTCCACAATCTCTCTGTCTCTGTCTTTCTCTCTCTAGATCTACTTTTAATACAACCTTATTTTCTCTGTTAGAACATCTAAAATCCCTTCCTTGGATTCTCTCATCCAGTGAATCCTTCAAAGTTTTTTCCTTTTTTGCAAGGATTTTGCATTGAAGGATCATAAAGTTTTGTTCTTTGCCCCTTGAAATTGATGACAAGGTATGCTCAGGAACTTCTTTAATTCTCAAAAAAAAAAAAAAAAATAATTGTTTGCAATTCCTTTATCCAATTTTACTACAAACCCATGTCAAATTTGATTCCCTCAAGGGATTTTTTTTTCTTTTTCTTTTTCAGGGTGATGGTGTCTGCAATTTGATTGACCAGAATCTCTCAAGGCAACTACATATAGGTTCCCATGGTGTGCTAAAGAATTATCGTCGGATAGTTAATAATATATACTATGATTGTAAGTTTTGGGTCCTTTTCTTCGCATGCCTCCTAATCATTAAAGTGTTGATTGTCCTTGCATTTGATATTTGTCTCAAAATTGAAACTTCTCTCTCAAATATTGACCCATGCCATGATGGCATAATTTCGGTTTTGCATGTCCTGAACTCCGCATAATGCAGTTTATGGATATGCAAATTCACTTGGTTTATTAGATTGATGGTGGGTTGAAATTTGAATTTTTTTTAAGCCCATATTGTGTTTGAGCAGTTTCTGGACCTTTACAGAAATGAGTTTGTTGTATCTTGAATCTCTGATGAGGAAATGCTTCTTGCATTCAGGTTCCTCCCTAAATATAATGCTATGTAGTTTATGCACAATTCGTCATTTGTTGTTTTGAAATGCTTGTTAAATTTATGGCCTTTGGATTTTAATACCAAAATCATTAACGCAAGTTTTTTGTACGTACTCATTGGTTTCATAACTGTACCCTCTGCAGATTAATGTTGTCTGCATTCGATGCGGGTTTGATTTCTGATACATCTGTTGCGGGATTGGAGATTGGTGAGAAACAAGAGCCAAGAACAGTCTCTTATATACTTATTGATACTGATTCAAGGAATAGTTTGATTTCTGGGTTATTGGGGAGAGAATATGTGAGTGATGGTTTCAACTACATTAATGAGAATTGTTTCACCCTGTTGGAAGCCTTCTGTTGAGGGTGAGAATTCAAGTAACGGCGGGGATACTGGTGGTAGAGCTGAGGGCTTGTTATGGTACAAAGATTCAGGTCAGCATGTTAATGGGGAATTTTCAATGGCAGTGATTCAAGCGAACAATCTATTGGAAGACTTTAGTCAACTTGAATCAGGGTCAATGAGCTCAGTTGACCCAGGTCCTCAAGGAACATTTGTAGGAGTCTATGATGGCCATGGAGGTCCAGAAGCTGCCCGGTTTGTAAATGAACGCCTTTTCGAAAATATCAAGAGTATGTAGTTATTACTCATGTATGATGAATTTCATTTTTATTCAAATGATTGTATCTTGCCATTCATGTAATCCCAATCTAGTCCGTTGATGATTCTATGATCAGTCCATGATTATCATTGGTGAAGTCTTGTTTTCCATGTATGGTATTCATCTTGATGTTTGGGCTGTTTGGAAGTTCATGAGTATGATAGATAGTTGTTCTCTATGTTTTACCCCCTTCAAGTACTATACGCCCACCATCAAGATTCTTCTGGGGCCACATTTTCTTGAAAAAACTGTCTTTGCATGATCAGTTTAAACAAATTATCTGAGTGATTTTTGGATTTTTTAAAGATTTGTTTTACCTGGATTTCGACCAGGGACAGAGAGAAGTTTCAGAATATGTGCAAGTTATATAAGATTAATAGAAATTCAAAATTGATATCAACTGGAAAGATTTTTTTAGATATATATGAGTTGTACTAGATTGATCGAAAGTCAAAACTAACTCCAACTTATACAATCTTTTTAGAATAATGACAATGGATGCATTAACTCCCTCATGTTCTGAGCTTGAAAACTTCATTTTTCCAGTTACCGCACCTCCTTTAATGAGTTGCTACAGTGCTTGTTATTGCCAGAATTCATAATGCAGACTGCCTTTCCAATGTCATTGGTGTATTATACTCTCTCTTTCTCAGTGTGGATGTTTTATTATTTTCTGGATACGTGGATCGAGAATTGTGGGGTATTGTTCAATTTCAGTGGAGTCTTGGGTGGTTGTGCAGAAGGTGGCACACTAATAGTCTCTGACTTGGCTTTGGGTATTTTCTTTTGGTTTTAGAGGAGGAAAGAGTTTATGACTCTATGGTTTTGCATCTTCTGTGCTGTTTTTTGTTGTACTTGGTCAGAGTGTTCAGAAATAAATAGTCTATGAAACAACTGTTATGGGACCGGATAGTTTCTCTTTTTTCCTTGTGTCGTGCTTCAGGTGCTTTCAGGGGTGTTTCCTAATTGGATATCGGCTGGGATTGGGCTGGGTCATTATGATTGGTTTTCTTTTTTGAGTTCCTTTCTATGGAGGATAGCCTATTCTCCTTCAAGTTTTTCTATTTGTTTGGTTGATGTCCTTATACAATTTTCTTTTATCTAAAAAAATACTTCTCTGCCTAGTTTAACTTCCTGTTTATATAGCTGATGCACATGTTTACTGACTTGACAGCTATTCATGGTGCAGGATTCACGTCGGAAAACAACGGAATGTCAGCAGATGTTATCAACAAAGCATTTTTGGCAACAGAAGAGGAATTTCTCTCTCTAGTGAAGAACCAGTGGCTACATAAGCCACAGATTGCTTCTGTTGGTGCATGTTGTTTGGTAGGTGTAGTATGCAGTGGTGTTCTCTACATTGCAAATGCAGGAGATTCTCGAGCAGTGTTAGGAAGATTGGAAAGGGCCATTAAGGAGATCAAAGCAGTTCAGTTATCATATGAACATAATGCTAGTATAGAATCTGTGAGAGAGGAGTTGCATTCATTGCACCCAGATGATCCACATATTGTTGTTCTAAAGCACAAGGTCTGGCGTGTGAAGGGTCTGATTCAGGTGACCTTTCCAATGTTCCACTAGGTTCCTGAAGTTTTCTCTATGATGATAAATGGTGGCATTTAATATTCTTGATTATTGATATTACGATCTAATCTGTTAGCAAATCTTTGTTACTTCCACAGGTCTCAAGAGCTATAGGTGATGCCTATTTGAAGAGGGCGGAGTTTAACAGAGAGCCTCTGTTTGCTAAATTTAGATTGCCTGAACCCTTCAATAAACCAATTCTTAAAGCTGAGCCCACAATTTTAGTGCAGAAACTCTACCCTGAAGATCAGTTTCTTATCTTTGCATCAGATGGCCTGTGGGAGCATCTAAGCAATCAGGAGGCAGTTGACTTTGTCCGCAGCTGTCCACGTAATGTAGGGTTGCTGTTTATGATTTCAACTTTCTTTTGCCTTCATGTGACTTTGCTGTTGTTTATGGCTGTCTGTAATCAAATTCAGGGAACGATGACTTCTAGAACTTGCAAAATCATCCTTTCCTCTGCTTATGAAGAGTCCTTAACTTGTCCTTGTTTTTGCAGGGTGTTGCAAGGAAACTTCTCAAAGCTGCACTTCGGGAAGCCGCAAAGAAAAGAGAAATGAGGTATTCGGACTTGAAAAAGATTGACCGTGGTGTCCGGAGACATTTCCATGACGATATCACAGTCATAGTTTTGTTTCTTGATTCGAATCTTGTCAGTCGCAGCTCCTTCCGCGGTCCCCTAATTTCCATCAAGGGAGGTTATGGCATCTCTGGAAATGGCAACACTTAGTACGAGAATTCCTGCACTCTATCCCCATTTCGTCATTTGTATCGAGAAACAATTTTTTCTTTGAAGAGGAGAGAGTCTAAGAATTTTTTCCCCTTGTTTTTTCAATTGTATAGCCACGCATCTCAGAAACCTACTTCTTTAATTTCTTAAAAGACCTCCCTAGGTAAGTATAGTTGATGCCTTGACAGAGATACCTCAGCAGAAGCCTTCGTTAGCAGCAGTCTGGTTGCTGGCATATGATACTTGATAATCTACTCACTTACAGTAGCTGTGTTTTTTACTCATCTGCCTTGAGAATTAGAAAAAACAATCCCATTTAAAGTGAAATTAACAACGTTGTTCAGTTTTACTTGAAAATCTGGCCTTTTTCAAGCTCATTGTGTATTTTCTCCAGCTCGCCTTGACTAGTATTGTAATTGGAATTTATTGCATGTCGTCTGTTGGTGCTTTATCTTCTTCTTAAACTGTGGGAATCCTGGGGCTAGCTTTTACATCCCGGAGACTGATGTATGAATTTTCTTGGTCATCTTTATCACAATCCCCTTTTGCATTCTGCCGAGATGATATGATAGGGGGGTTATAATGTTTTTTAAAGTGATTTTTGTTCAGAAATATATTAAAATGTTTTTTTTTTAAGTTATTTTTGATATCAGTATATAAAAATAATTTATAAATATTAAATATTTTTAATTTAAAATAAAAATATTTACATTTTTTCAAAAATATCTTGAAACAAAATGAAAATCAATATCTAAATCCACTTGCTTGTCACAGTCTCCTTTTGCATTCCATCCTGAAATTATATGAAATCATTGTCCAGCCCGATAGTGCAGGTCCAATTATTAGCTTAAAAGAATAACTAATGCTATTAACATATTTTCTATTTTTTTTTTAAATGTGGGATTGACTCATTATAGTCTCATGCATTAAAAAACAACAAGATGACCGTTAAAAATATAATCTAATTAACAAATTAACAGATGTTATTTTTAAAAAAATATTGAAATTAAAATATATTGAATTGTTTCAAATCAATCCAGATTAATTTGTTAAATTTATTATCCAGATTATGAAATTGTTATAACTTTATAGAAAATAAATGTAAAAAGATTATGAGATTCAATTCTCAATCAATCAAGTATTAAAATAATGAAATAAAAAAAATCAAGTCATCCAAGGGTTAATATGTCAAACTCGCAATCCGGGTTACGTGATCGTGATAACTTCATGAAAAACATATTAAAATAAATTATAAAATTCAATTTTTTATCAATCTAATATTTAATGATAAAATTAAAAAATAATCAAACAAAAAATTATAAAATAACCTAAGTTAACTTATTAAACTAGTGATCCAGGATAACCTCATAAAAGATATATAAATTTAATTCAAAATTAATCAAAGATGAAAAAAACAAGAAAAACTTTATTTAACTTGTCAAACTCGCAATACAAATAATTAGGATAAACAAACTGTTGTTTTATTAAATAATGAAATTAAAAAGAAAAAAAGAAGAAGTTAAACCCTTGAATATCGGCCTCGTCAACATGCTGTACTACAGGTTGCCAGGGTAGCAGATAAACTGGAGGAGGTTCTTATCATTCACAACGCAATATATTGCAATGTCATGTAAATCAATATATGATAATGTGTTTAAAAAATATTTTTAGAAAAAAAAATTAAAAATATTTTCAATTTTATTTTAAATTAAATTTTTATAGTATTATTTTCATGATATCAAAAAAAAAATTAAAATATTATTTTAATATATTTATCAAATATATATTTTTAAAAATAACCACAACCGCTGTTCATGTTATGACCTCCTAACCTGCAACACGACGATTGGTTCTCGGTGATGCGGGCACACATTAGTAAACATCTTGATTTTGTGATCCTGTCTTGGGTCTACATCACAAGGATAAATCATCGTCTAATGACTTCGATTAGAGATTAGAAAACAACTTGAGATAAGTCATTGATTCTTCTTGTTCCTAAATAATTCTCATGTATATGAATACGAGTCCGTTTTCCATTAGAGATTAGAAAACAACTTGAGACAAGTCATTACTAAGACTCAATTCTGGCAATATGTTGAGAAATGCCACAGAAAATAAGAATGATGTCGATCCTAGCATTGCATCTCACTGGGATATTGTCCGTGAGAGCATCTCAGATAAAGCTACAAACTTTACGAAAACATCCGATAAATAATTAAAGTTCTTAATTCTCTGTAATTATTGTTTCTTGTTTACATTGGAATGGCGATAATTTTTCTTCAGCTCTATCACGAATAGATTACAATGTGATACTACCAGCATTCACTCATGGCATCAATGATCCAGGAGGCATCAGATCAACACTATCAATGACTCTGACCAGGCCTTTTCTGTTTCAACTTTCAACGTCTACCTCCTAGCAATTCTATTACAAACTAACACGAAGCCTTTGAGATTTTAAAAACACTAGAAAAACCCTAAAAGGACAGGGAGTCTGCCTCCACACCAGATGCAAACTTAATATGAGGAACTTCCCAAGAAAAAAGAAATATCTTCCCCCCTTATCGCCACCTACTTGAGGAACTCAATCAGTGAGTAAGCATTAAAACGGGACATGTATAAAGTGTCTGTGTCATCCAGCAGGCAACGGCTGTCTGCTAAACTACTTCAACAATACTTTCCATATCTTACTCATATATACAGCTAAAGACCATACAGAAAGACCTGCTGAGATATAAAGCAGAATGACACCTGAAGGTACTAAAATCCCTGATCCTCCAAGACTGCACAACAAAGAAAAAACGAGGAAACAAAGAAAATATCAGATTCGGGGAATGACAACAAATTTTCTTTGGGACACTAATCTCCAAGTTGACCACATAGCAGGAAGAACAATGTGAAGGGAAAATTGGTGGGACCTGCTGTCTCGACTGGCCAAAAGGATAGTTAGTGAAATCATCTGGGTAGCAGTTTTCCACTTCCCTAAGTTGTTTACAGCAACAGCCTGAGAACAGGAATCGTTCTTAGTATATAAATCCCAGTTAATAGTAAAGCATTTGTTCTTAGCAGCTTTTTTTTTTTTACAAGTTTGAAAAGAAATGAGGTGGTTGAGGAGCTTGTACAAAAAAACAGATAAACCTCTAAAAGTTTGCCATTCTGTGAAGCGGCCCATTCTCTAACTGCAGACATGGTTATCTACAACAAAAGGCAGCTCAACTGGTCAGATCAAATCATACCATGACCCCATAACATCACAAAATAATATATGATTACCTGAAGGAAGAGAAAGGAGAACGAATGAAAAAATAAAATTAAAATTGGATACAATAGCATATGACATAGGCACTTGGGAAACTACGGCTATTGGCATGTGGGAGTGAAGGGGGTTAGGAAACATTATAACAAATAAAGTAAATTACAAAATCAATGATTCATCGATGAAATTGTCAATGGTTGAAGAGGATTGACATTATTCACAATCGCAATAAAAACATACTACCATCAAGTTCCTCACGAACCCCGAACAAAAGGGACTTACAACATACCCCAAAGAACATATGAAAACGAATCATTAAACTCCAGTGAACAAAATGCCACACAAAACATGACTTTATTGTTAGTTATGGAGATGAAAGAATTACAGGTAAACAGCAATAAGAATATATTCAATACCTCCCGGCCAATAATTGCAGTTGCAGGTACGGTGAACAGCCAAGCTACCTCTCCTGACATTGCAACTTCCAAAGGTCTAGAACATAATAAGATCAAGGCGGCAGCAACCATAAGCTGCATTTAATAGACAGAAGAATCAAATAAGAAAAGTCAAATACTTCTTACAAGTTACATAAGCCATGAATACTGATCCCACTAGGCTTGAAAAATGCAATACCTTGTCAGCTACTGGATCCAAAAAAGCACCAAAAGCTGTGCCTAACTTCATCTGAAACACAACGAAGAAGCGTTTAGCTTTAACCAATTACATAATAATATCAAAATAAAATTTACTCTTTATAATCAAACAAAAGACTACACCTTTCGTGCAAGGTACCCGTCAAGCCAATCAGTGATTGCTGCGACAATGAAAATACTTGTTGTAGCAGTTCTTCCCCACCAACTATCCGCATAAAATGCTACGGAACAAAAATTACAGCGTCATTTAAAATTTATTTCTGGAATTCAAAAAAATTCAAAGGGAATTTAGAGCTGAAAGCAAAATTCAACATAAATTCAAAAATCATGCGCGTTTTAACCACCGAAATAATAAATAAATTTCATGCCTCCAATAAATTGCAAAATAAAAAATCTACTACTAAAACTGCCATTCAATTCAATTAAATTTATACGCATTTCAAATTTTCTACAACAAAAATCGCCAAATTGCCATTAAAAATTTAAATACGTTCACCAATAGAGACAAAATTACAAGACCTAAAAGTTATAATAAACACGAATAAACATTACGAAAAAAACAAAACGGTGCGTACTAGCAACAAGTAGCGGCACCGCAGCGACGCGACCAAGGGTTAAAACGGTAGGCAAAGTTAGAAATTTAGAATGTTGATGTTGATGATTGTGATTCTGCATAGACGGTGATGCTGACAGCGGTTGATCTTGACTGTCATAGTTATACCAACCTACATCGTCGATTTTATTCTCGGATCCCATATCGGACATGAAACCCGACCCGGGGGAAGAAGCTTAAGGCGGCGAATCAGATCTAGAGAAGCGGATGGAGGAGTTGAGTGTTACGTGAGGAAATGAAAGGGAACCACGAAATGTAAATCCTAGAAAGTATTTATTACTTGTATTGTTATTACTAGTGGTGTTATAATGGTAATAACAGGGGATACTTTTATTATTGTTGTTATTATTGGAAGGGGGTGCGCAGGGTGTTAACGTGCACCAACTTTTATTGCTATTTATGGGTAGATAGAGAGTAAGGAGTGAGAAATGTGGTGAGGTTGGTGGCGGAGGTGATGGTTATTGTGAGGGTCAATTTTTTGTGGTGAAGGGGTGAAACTGCCGTGCCAATTTTAATGGCTGTCATGGTGCTGGTGGTGGATTGGGAAGGGATTTGAATTATTTTATTTTTGAGCTGGGATTTTAATTTGAGGGATGGATTTTGGGTTCTCAGTGGAGGTCGGCGTCGTTTCGGTCCTGGTTCGGTGGGTGGATTCTAGTGGCTCATCGGATTTTTTTAATGTTGTTTAGCTTTTTTCTAGTCACTGTATTGCGCAGTGTGTGTATGTTTAGTACCTGTACCGTGACTGCATCAATGAAGTCACGAAACCAGGCTAGTAACCGTTCTTCTTTTGGTTCCTTGTGTACCGTTACGACGCCGGAGAGGCGAGCGCTTGGCTTCTTCTCTCGTGTCGGTATATGATGAGCGTCTCGCGCGTGATAAAAACAACAAAAATAAATATCTCTTTCATATATTTTCAGAGGACAATTTTGTCCCGTTCTATTCTATTTCCTGGGATCGCATCTCTTCGCCAAGCATAAGGTTTCACTTGGTAACATCTCCATGAAATGATAGTCTTTCTCTTTCTTTCTGCATCGATGGCTTGTGTGGTATGCAATTGAAAAAAAAACAAAAAAAAAAAAGGAAAGTTACAAATGACAGTGACATGGTGACCTTATCGCTAAATTAATCATCTCAATTGAAAAAATCTAAACTTGTAAATATATTTAATAATCTAAATTTTTAAACAAAAATACAAAGTGTTTCCAGTTTAAAACCTGTATATAATTCTTATTAAATAAAATTTAAATAATAAAATTTAAACTTGTGATTAATAAATTAATAAGATTCTAATATTACATCAGATAATTATTTCAACTTGAAATCTTAAACTATTTGATGAGATATTAATATATGATTTATATTATTTTATTATTGTATTAATATATTAATATATCAGATAATTATTTTGATATGTTCGCCCCCAATCACATGACTAGGGTAGTGTTTATTATTCTGATAACAACTGCTATTTAAAATGTTTTTTTTTGTTTAAAATTTTATCAAAATACTATTTTATTTATATTTTTAATCATTTATTTTTTATATCAACATGCTACAATAAATAAACACCGAAAAAATAGTTTAAAGTATTTAAAAAAAAACATAATCACAAAAATAAACTCTTTTTTTTTTGCCTTGAGAATAGAAGTTGATCGCAGTGTCTACATGTATTTGTATTATTATGTTGTGCTAAGTACGAGTGATTCAGGATTTTAATTTTCAATTACAACCCGCCGTTCGATTAGTTGGAGAGAAAATCGTGAATATTAATCTCAGGAACCACGTGTACAATTTCTCGAAAAGTTTGGCTGTCTTATCAGTAGTTTCCATGCACTATAGCGAGAGATATTTTTTTTTATCAGATATTCTTTTATGTATTTTTTTTCCAATTAGATTAAACCTTACTTTTTTTAGATATTTTATACAAGCGTGAATTAAACAAGTAAAATTCAAATTATTCTAAAGTTTTATAAAATAAATATATTCTGACCCGAATATAAAATCTAAAATCTAAATCTCTAAATGCCATGCCCCCCCCCCCCCATGAACCCTCACACGTGCAACCCCGCGAGGAAAATCTCACGACACAGAGAGTTCCCTTAAATCGTGACCTGGATATTAACAGTGATTTATTTGTAATAAAATAATACAAGAAGATATAGAATATGATGTATCATATTTCGATGGTATTAAAAAAGTAGCAAATAAGATTTCATTCCGTCAAAATAGACTTTAATTTACTAATAAAGCTGGCATGAAACACCAAGCATACACAAATTTCTACCAATCTCAAAGAAATCTCCCAGTAGTTAAGGATATTAATGCGCCCATGTCCTTAGTCTTACTGGTTTAAATCACAGGGCAATCATTTAAATTTTTTAATAAATATACTATATCAATATAAAAATATATATTTTTAAAATCGATGAGCATTTAACTTTAAAAAAATTAAAAAATCCACTGCCCATTAAATACACACAAATTTGTCAAACTTCAATTTGTTCCGGTCCATTTCCCCCTCCTTTACGAACAAGTTGTCAACAAGAAAGTCGATATGCGTAGCTGTCAAATCAATTTAATATTTTTTCAATTAAAACACATTTTCAGCACACGTACAGAAACATAAACTACGACTGAACTCTCAAGCATGCATACCTTGGACAAACAAATAAATAAACTCATTGTCAATTGTAGTGGTTTCCTGCATGTTTTTAGATTCCCATTTCCGTTTTGTTTCGTTTAAAATAGTAGATATATATTATTTCAGTTTAAAAAATAAATTAAATCAAAATAAATTATATATTTCTTAAAATTTGGATTTGCTCTTCAAATTTCAGCTGGAATATACAAAAATAATATGTTTTATGAATTTGTGTTATTAACTAAAATATATTTTGAAAAACAATTATTATTCCACTCTCAAACATAAAATAAAAGCCACAGTATCCTGTGTGACTGTACCCATAAACTTAGCGGGTAAAAAAAAAATATATATATATAAAGAGATCTTATTTCAAAAGCTACCGACCTCTGCCACGAGTGTCGTGACATTTCACGTTGATCATGAATTTGTGTAAAAGAGTGGGTCATTGTATGATCGTCCAGACCCCGAAACACAAATTGCTATGAGAAGGGGACTCTTGCCCACAAGACACTATGCCAAATTAACGCCTTGAAGCAAGTTCACGCAGGGAAAAGTAAGCGACAGGTCGCATAACAAGGCTTTTTTGTGAAGTTAACCTGCGAGACTTTCTATAAAGCTAGCAGCTAGATTGAAGCGAAAGCTCGCGCATTCGGTCTTGATCTGTACTGAAATTTGAAAGTCCACAGCGAAGAATTATATACGAATGCAATAAACAAAGATCTGATTTGATTGGTTAAGTATCCATCTCAGCTTGAAGTTTAAGTTGTTAGGTAAAATTCTAGAATATAATTTATATTATTTTTTAACACATTTACTCAAGAAAAAATTCTTTAAACTTGAAACTTGCATGCAGATTCATTTTACATTGTGTTTGAATTTTATCAACTAAAACAAGGATAATAAAATTCGAACTCGTGACCGTTGAGTTAATAAGGATATGATATCATATTAAATAATCATCTCACTTACAAATTCAAGTTATTAAATAAAATTACAAAATATAATTTATATTATTCTCTAGTATATTCATCTTCAATTGGTGACCCGCAAATTCAAGAACGAATGTGACCCTTATCTCGGTTCAATGGTCTGGGGCACCGAGTAGAGGGGTAAGTACATGTTTCTCTTTTTTTGTAGCGCCTCTTAATTATCCAGTCGCAAGGTCAAACAATTTTAACCAGTTTTTTTTTATAAATATATACAAAAGTGCTAGTCTCACTTCCTCTGGGCCACGCAATTTATTCCAAGCACATGTTTTTAGGATGAACTTAGGCTTTAATCCCTGATAATGAAAATCATGGTTTATAAAAATCCATTCGGAGGTCAATCTACTTTTGTATTATAAAATGAAAGTGAATGAGTTTTGGTTTGTAAGATATTGAGTTTAACTCAATTTTTTTTTCAGATCATTTTTTTATATTTTTAATCGACTAATCAGACCAATTCATGTTTTATAACTATGATAAAAAAAAAAACATTAAAACGAAAGAAAATTGGTCACAGCAATTTTTAAATCATTTTTATATACTGAAATATTTAAATTGGTCACAGCAAAAAAGAAAATGCAACTTTCTTTTTTTGGCCTGCTTGTTTGAAGGAAACCCACTCATCTCATGTCTGCTCATTTGCTGATTGCTACGATTCGGTGTGGTTATTTTCAATGAATTCTCACCATATTTAGTGCATGTTTGGCATTGTGGTGCGATCCACAATTGTCATATCGCACCACAATTTGTTATTTGAATAACAGGTAAAAACAGTTTTATTGTGTGGAACCCACACCAAATTCTCTCCAAAACGCCAATTCATGGAAAGCTGGAAATTGATACTTTTTTATCTGCGATTCGTGCTTATTGAAACGACGATACACATTTGAAATAAATAACCGTTGAAAAAAAAACCCTTACGAAGAAGATGACAATGCACAAGCATGCACTGTCATCTTCTTCGTAGTTTTTTTTTTCTTCACATGCCAAACGGCCACGAGGAAGCTTCGACTCTGCATGAAGGTGAGTCTCTCTCTCTCTCTCTCTCTCTCTCTCTCTCTCTCTCCAAAATAGAACAGTCATGGAAGTCGAGAGCTTCATCGTTGACACAGGCCACCATTTACGATGAAACCACCACAGGAAGAACCACCTCGGCCTCCTCTACTCATCGGTATCGTCCGTTGAAACTCTCGTGGTGGTCGGTGAACAGTACCACCATCTTCCAACGCTGCCTCCGGCCACCACATGCCACCATTTCAGACGCCACCATCACATGAAGAACCATATTGGCCTCCTCTACCCGTCGGTATCGTCCGTTGAAGCTATCTTGGTGGTCGGTCGGAAGCTACTGTGCACGTGAAATAATTCACGTGCGCAGGTGCGCTACACTGTCACAAGAAGAAGACGCACAGTGCAGCGCACCGTTTAACTTCTTTTTTTTGTTATTGAAGCTGGACTTGGGTTGGGCTGCACTCGGGCCAGCCCAAGTCCAGCAAAGTTGGGCTTATGCCCATTTTGGTTGGGCTGCCCTCGGCCCAGCCAGTTTTTTAAAATATATATTTTAAAAAAAATAAAAAAAAGTGTAGATACAGATCAGTCCTAATGGAAGGAAAATATTTGTTCGTGATGAAATTGCAAGTAGTTTGATTGGAGAATAAAAAATATTATTTGTTTTTTCATGAATTATTAATTACATTATATTATTATAATTATTAAATTTACAATATTTTAAAAAATTATATATATATATACACTTTAAAGTAATTTCAGAAGTTAAAAGCAATATGAAAAACTTGGTAACCAAACACCCAAAACTGTTTTTTTTTTCAACCTCCAACTCAACCACAGTTTTAACCAAACACTTCACTGCTTATTTTGAACCACAATAAAAGAGCTTTTTTGAAACTGCTTTTTTTCAACTTCAATCGCAAAAACAAAAACAATGCCAAACACATCTCGAAACGGGAAAAAGCTTGTTTGCCGACACAATCGTTACCGTGTGGAGAGATTTTCCATAACACGGTCCACACTTCTCGGTCAGGATAAGCTACCCAATGTATTTTCCTTTTTAAGTTGTAGAGAAAAAAATAATCTCAAGAGATGTTACAGTGTCCACTAAAAGAACATCTTCATGTTGTTTTGTAGAGTAGAATATTTTTAAATAAACTTTTTCATGATTGTATTTATATATACTTTTTAATCTACTTTTTTTTTAAAAAATAATGTTGGATTGGTTAAAATTAGTATTTTTTCTCAGTTTTATAAGAAAAAAATTAATTTAATATTTGTTGTGTTATATCATTTAAATTTGAATTATTTTAAAATAATATTTTTTTTATTGAATTATATCATTTATATCATTCAAGGCACATGGTTTTGTTTTGTTAGTTTGCTTGTTTCGCTGGTTTTTTTAATCTATTTTTTTTAGGTTTACCTAAAAAATGTTTAATTTATCAGGAAATGTACCATGATTGTTTTTTACTTGTACTCCGTGTCACAGTTGCATATTTTTTTATTAACGAAGTGTTTAGGTCAATTTGTGTACTTCGATTAATTTTGCATGCTCTAAGAAGTTAACGAATATTTGCATGCTATTTGGTTTGCTTAAGTTTGATTCATAGCTTCTGTCACATTTTTATCTCAGTAATTGTTATTTTTGTTTATAGATTTCTATGATTTTTTTTGTTCAAACTGGTTTAGTCACTATCATCATCCATTCTTTTATTATTCGGATAAAAAATATGATTGGGTGTGCTTTTTTTGGTTTGTTTTTTTAAAACACATTTGTTTAAAGTTTGTAATTCTTTTTTAAAGTAATTTTTATTTGAAAATATATTAAAAATAATATTTATTTATTAAAAATTATTTTTGATATTAATATATTAAAATAACGTAAAAAATATACATATTTTTTTTTAAATACTATAAAACACAAAAATAAAAACTTTTAAATGTTAATTTTTTTAATCGATAAAAGAAGCTGTTCTGATCCCGATATAGCAGGGCCCACCAATCTTGTTAAACACCAATCGGCAATCTGGCACTGATGGAGAACATTTGAACCAATAGGAAAATTATTTTATTATTTCCCGGGATTAGATTCACAATCAACACAAAACAAAACCTCAGCCTCAGGTAGCAGTACTGGCTCACGGTGCATGCCAGCACCCACCTGCCATCTCGTCATCATCATCCACACCATTTCTAATTTCTACCCGTTCCTGACCGATCTATAAGCTCCATTCGTGGGTCCCGTATCTAGCAAAATACAGACATCAAATTACCCCCCCCCTCTACCTCCGCTAAACGCCTCCTTGAACTCCGTGCTTAAAGAAAAAAATGAAAAAAAACGGCAACTCAGTGAACCCACCACACACATCCTACATGTTAATAATGTAAACGCCAATCTCGCTACACACTACTCCACTCTACTCCCCCCCTTCTCCTAAACTCTCACAAAACCCACCCTCCTAAGCACACACAAACGCGAACTCTCTCCCCCTCTCCCCCCCGGAAAATCAGTAGCAGAGTGAGATCTCTCTGCCTGCATCAATCTCTCAACAGATAATCTTGAATAACGGACCAATCAAATTCATCCAGCAAATGAAGGCTCAAACTAAATCTATTAACCCTCTCCCTGGCTTTGAACACAAGAGGTACATCTTAAATCCTCTCCCATCTTCTCTCGCCACGCGTCACTTTCTTTCTTTTTCTCGCGATGATCTATCAATCCCGGTTCCTCTGCTGCCGTGATTGAATTGAACTTCATCAGGAGACACATTTCCTTGATCGATCGCGTTAATAATTACTATTTTTTGACTTCCCTTTGACTTTGACTAGTCTGATTTATTACTGAGTTGATTTATGATCGAGTTTGATTTGTGATTACCGTTACAGAGTAATGCATGATGTCTGGCTTATCTTAGGAAGTATGTGTGAAACGCGGTGTATTTTTTTAGAGTATTTGAGTGTGAATTGAGGAAATTTTGAGAGATGGGGAGTAGATTTGGACTTTGGAGTGAAATTTGTTGTTGCTTAGTTTGAGCCAGCTAGAGTTTGAGGTTTATTGCAGGTAAATTCTACTTTGTTTTTAAAATTAAATTTGGCTTAATCGAGTTTTTCGATTTGTTTTTATAGTTATAATTATTATTTTTTGAATCTGATTGTTGACTTGAGTGTTTGTGTAGGGATTTGTGAAGTGTTTGTGTAGTGAGTGAAGTGTTGGTCTAGTGATTTGAGAGATATTAATGATTTTCGATATTTTGAATTAAGTCTAGTGATTTGTTCGTCATTGTGGATTTGCTTGAATTTTTATTGTGGAGGTATGTTGTTAATAGATATTACCGTGGACAGGGATGCGTATGGATTTGCGGTGAGACCGCAGCATGTGCAAAGATACAGAGAATATGCTAATATCTACAAGGTTTGCTTGCTTCTGTCATACTTTCTTTCTAATTTTGAATATTCCTATCCATGCCTTTTCTAAGATTCGTGAAGATATTGATAATTGAAATCAGCAAATATCCGAACCTTACCAAGACTGAAAAATGAGGCTCGTTGTGCTCTATTCCTTAGTGACCTGGAATTTTTTTATCCAAATATTTTTTTTTTATCTTAATTTCCTAATATTTTTCAAGCAACCAAATGGAGCTTGAGAGAAAGAAGTCTCTTACTAAGCAGAATAGCTTTTTATCGGTTTTTCTGATGCATTTGTGATTTTAGGAGGAAGAGGAGGAAAGATCAGATAGATGGCAAACCTTCTTGGAACAGCAAGCAGATTCATCTCGATCGCCATTGAATGAGATATCTTCTGAGAAAGATAGCAAGGAATTGCGTGCGGAAGGAAAAGAGCAAGAGACCAGAAATGGCTCACAGAAGTTTGCTATTGGAGTTGATATGGGTGGTGAGAAACCTAGTTCTGATGTTTTACTGGAAAATGTTACAGAAAAGGAGGAGAAACAGTCAGCGACCAGTAAAAAAACTCACACGATCCAAATTTGGACTGAGATCAGACCGTCCCTTCACGCCATTGAGGATATGATGAGTCCTCGCATCAAGAAGAAAGGTAATCAATCAAAAGACCTGCAAGAAACTAAAAGAGAAAGGGTGGTACCTCCTTTTGAAGATGCTAAATCATCAAAAGGAGCACCTGAAGAGGATTCTGAAGATGAGTTTTATGATATGGAAAGATCAGATCTAATTCAAGATGCCCCTACCAGTGACAGTGCCCCTGCCACAGGAAATGCTCCTGATGTGCTGCCTCTAGAATCTTCATTTCCTTGGAAAGAAGAGCTGGAGGTCCTTGTACGTGGAGGAGTCCCAATGGCACTCAGGGGAGAGGTATATTCCGACCCCCCCCCAATGACGTTCATTTCATGGTGCATAAGCATCAAAATTGATTTATGCTCTCAATTGTAGCTCTGGCAAGCATTCGTAGGTGCAAGGGCACGCCGAGTGGAGAATTATTACCAGGACCTGCTTGCTCCAGAAACTAAATCTGGAAATCATGCAGACCAACAGTCAGACAATGATACTAAAGGTTCAACTACACACACTGTTTGTGTACCAGAGAAATGGAAAGGTCAGATCGAGAAGGTAATGGCATGCATAGTCTTTCAAATTCAAAATGGGACCTACTTCCATGTCTTTGGTATTCTCATCCCAAGGCACCAACCTATTAGTGGTTTCATATGCAGGATTTGCCTAGAACTTTCCCAGGTCATCCTGCTCTGGACAATGATGGTAGAAATGCTCTGAGGCGATTACTGACAGCATATGCTCGACATAACCCCTCCGTTGGGTACTGTCAGGTAATTGAAACAACTCATGGTACTCAATGAAATCAACTATTTTCATTCAAGGCTTGGCCTGCCAGTTTACTGAAAGGAGAAAGAAAGAAAAGAAGGAAATTACATCTGGAGGCGTGTGATGAATTACATGACACTCTTATTAACCAAGATGAAAAATCCATAACAAAGCTGTGAATTAGAATAATTTGCGTTCAAACAAAATTTAGGCCAACTTCTTAAAATTTCTCTTTATAAATTTAGCAGACACAAATGAGATGATCAGTCAAAATTAAGTAATTCCTCAATGCTCTCTCTGAATTTTTTTATTATAATTGTCAGCACTCAATTGCTTTGAACAATAACATCATCATTAACCATAGATGTGATACATGTAAGTGAAAATTATTGATATAAATTTAAAATCACAAATATATGATATTAAAGCTCAGGCAATACAGAAATTGCAAAGATGAGCTCGCAATTGCAACAGCCTATCGCTGTTACTTTCAGCTAAGTTAAAAGAACTCTCATAACTTTGAGGTGCAACCTTCTCTCAACTTATGAGATATATTCAAATAACGAAGATACTATTAGACAAGACAGAACTTACAGCATCAAAAATGTGATTTGACTGCATTATACTGCCAGTGCAAACAAATTTCACCTAAAGAAACAAGCAATTCAATTTGAATGACTGGTATTTTTATGTGCCATTGAATTCTAATGTGCTGTTGGGTTCAATATTTGTGCAGGCCATGAATTTTTTTGCTGCCTTGTTGCTACTTTTGATGCCGGAAGAAAATGCATTTTGGTAGGTCTTGAAATTTAGTTGACATTATATATATCTTTCTAATTTGATTTTCTTTGTATTCAAAAGAGTAGAACTGTGGTTGGCATTATATATTTTTCCAATTTGATAGTCCTTGTATTTAGAAGAGCAGTGCTTTAGTTTTGTTTAGGAACATGACAGGGAACACTGTTTTTGGATTTATATTTTCTATTGACATTGCCGTGCTTCTAAATTTTGGTTTTATTTGCAGGACACTGACGGGTGTTATTGATGACTATTTTGATGGCTATTTCTCGGAGGAAATGATAGAGTCACAGGTAATGCTTGCAATAATCTGCCTTTCTGCATATATGCGCATTTTACTCTGGAGAGACATGTGAATGATGCTGAGATCAGTGGGTGGACATGGATAAGTATCTGATCTGCTGTTCCATTTGTCAGGTTGACCAATTTGTTTTTGAGGAGTTGGTGCGTGAAAGGTTTCCTAAATTGGGTTTGTTCCATTCCTCATCATCTATACATTCATAAGTTTTCTTTGATGATGCTTCCTCAGTGAGTTCTTATGCCAAGTTTACTTTTGGTGCAGTCAATCATCTTGATTACCTGGGAGTGCAAGTTGCTTGGGTTACGGGGCCATGGTTCCTTTCCATATTCATGAACATGCTACCATGGGAAAGTGGTCAGGTTTTACACTTTTAGATATGAACTTATGTTTGTCTAACATTGCATGCTAAAGTTTTTCACTTCAACATCGGCTGTATTCCTAATTTCTTCATTTGTATTCTCATGGCATTGTGCCCTAGTTACAAGATTGACATCTGACAGCTTTCTCCTGACTTCAGTTCTCCGAGTCTGGGATGTCCTTCTTTATGAAGGAAACCGAGTCATGCTATTTAGAACAGCACTTGCCCTGATGGAGTTATATGGTACTGAAAAATGATGTTGAGTTGTTTTATTTACTGTGCAGACAATAACTTGGTTTTTCGATCATCAAGTGATGCTGTTATAATTTATGGTACTTAATTTAGTTCAGTTGTTTTGTAGGCCCTGCATTAGTTACCACTAAGGATGCTGGAGATGCAGTTACTTTACTACAGTCACTGGCAGGCTCAACATTTGATAGCAGTCAACTTGTCTTCACAGCCTGCATGGGTTACCAAAATGTAAATGAACCCAGATTACAAGAGCTGAGAAATAAGCATCGGCAAGCTGTTATAACTACAGTTGAGGAAAGAACAAAGGGGCTTCAAGCTTGGAGGGATTCTCAGGGTCTAGCAACTAAGCTATATAATTTCAAGCATGATCCTAAGTCAATACTGATGGAAACAAATAAACAGACTAGTGGTGAATTATCTCGTTCAGAGTCTGGATCCACCAATGCAGATGAAGTTCTTATTAGCTTGACGGGGGACACAGAAATAGATAGTGTTCCAGATCTTCAAGATCAGGTAGCTAAACATTCACCCCCTTTTCTCAAGCATAATCTTTTCCTCGATACAGAGTTCTTACAAAATTAATGATGATTGCCTATCAGTTAATTTCCATATGTTAATCCATGATCACCTTGGGTCAAAGACTGCATATTTTTTTGTTTGTAGTGAAGAAGAAACTGTAAAAATGTAAAATATATAGATCATCCTTATTTTCAATTTACCCTCCTCTACTAAAGTCTTTTAGTTACACCAGCTTGACCTTGATTGCAAAAAATGTGCATGGAATGGAGTGGACATATTTTTGAAGTCATATGAAGGGAAAGAATTTATGGGATTTGCTCTGATTGGAATGATGCGCAGGAAGATAATTATGTAAACACTGGCATATGGATTTTTGGGGCAATCACGTGACTGCTCTCTGTTGGAATGTAACCTCTGGAGAAATTATCAGGGAGGGAAATGTGTATTGTTGATCTAGATGCTCTTGATCAGAGCTGATTTGCACCAATTTGATATATTTTAAAACATCACGCTTTCAACCAGCTAGGTTCAAACTGGACGTGCTGATTAAATGCTAAACTTGTAGGTGCAGTTGCTTCATTATCAGGTGTTTTCATTAATGGATGGGACTGGGATGGGTTTTTATTTGAGGTTTATTTTGTTCTCCCCTTTGTTATCTTGTTCATGGCAACCATCATGAAACTTCTTTAACGACATTAATACAAGTTTAGGCGGTCTAGTCTTTTGATGTTAAATTGTGAAGTTCAGCTCTATTGTCATGCCATTTCTTTGATAACTAATATATGAATCACATGCAGGTAGTGTCGTTGAAGGATGAACTATGCAAGTTGCTAGAGGAGAAAAGATCTATTCAACTCAGGTTAATAGTTTTATTGGGATTCATAGTTTCGGTTTAAAATCTAGGCTGCTACATGCTGCAAACAGCGCCTGGAACAATTTTTAAAATTGTTTTGGAGAGAGGTTTGATTGAACTTACAACCTTCTATTCCGAGGGCAGAGATGACTGTCAGGGTTTGTGTGTGTGGTAGAAGGAATTTTGAAATGTCACTAGTGGAGCTTGCATTGTGAACAGCTCTATGGAAATCAGTTACCTCCTTAGGATTTCTTAGATCTCTAGACATTTGGAGCATTTAAGTAGAAAAGACCTTCTATGTTTTCCAAAGTCACTGGTTGTTTTTTTTATCTTTTCTGCTGCGGTAAGCTTATACCTTGTCCTAGTTTTAGAATTATCTTCTCTAGTTGTTTAGATGTGCCTCTCAAGCTTTCTACATCCACAGCAAGCTTCTTTCTACCTTTTATCACTTTTCCAATTCAATTGAGCTAATGTTCCTTTCTGTTGAGTGACATAGTACCATTTTGACTGCTGAGGGCTATACTATTAAGATATAATTGCACTATTCTGTCCATTGCAATATTTGTTTAGTAACTGTAAGGAAAGTGATACATTGATTCATCTTCACTCTTCAATGTGCATTTCACGAGTAAGTGAGAATAGTAAGGCTATTTGCTAAGTTAGTATGAGGATACACGAGGGTTGGCAAGGGTAGGTGCAAAACTGCTGTCACATGAGTTGTATTAATTTGGATGCTTTTCTGAAACGTACCAATTTATGAGCCATGCAGGAGAATCTTGCATAGAGTGAGCTGAGGTTCTGAACATAGTACTCAGGTTCAAAGCTAGCACTTGCTTCATAACTATCCACCAGTTAAGAGCTAGCACTTGCCTCCTAACTATCCACCAGTTCAAAGCCAGCACATGCCTTGTAACTATCAACTAGCTATTTTGATCTCCAAAATATAGCTTTTGTGTGGATGGAATTCACAGTTTGCACATGACTAGATCTTTTAAACATTCCCAATTAAAAAGTGCAAAGCTTTAGAATAGGTGAGTTTTCTATTCCGATAAGAAAAAAAAGCTGATTTTTGTATGGGCACCATGTCTCTGGCAGAGTGAAAAATGCAACATTTTTGTCTTTAAGTGGCAGTCTCTTTTGGAAATAACAATAATAACAAAATAATATCTCCCAGTGGCAGTCTTTTGAAAGTCAAAAAGTTTTCTGTAGTCCTCGTCTGCAGAATGTGATGTAGTCACTGCATAAGTAGTCAAATTGTTTTCCAATAATATTGCATTTAATTCTGCTAATATCAATTCTTTTCCAGAGCTGAGGAGTTGGAGACAGCTTTGATGGAGATGGTCAAGCAGGATAATCGGCGGCAATTGAGTGCCAGGGTATGTGCAAACTTTCTTCTTTAATTGATAAATGGTTGATTTTCTTGCAAGGCCCAGAATTGAAATTACACTAAATCCATAGTTATTCTGCATTATTTTTAGTGCCCTTCTCAAGCGGTTCCACATTGTAGTTAGAATCTGCTTCATTTCATGCCTCTCCCCCATGAATGATGGTAGCAATAGGGTAAATTATGATCATGCAGTGGGTAGTGTTAGATTGGACATTGGGATGCGATTTTGTGCAACATGCAGTTAATCAGTTATTAAGCCAGATAAGTCCTTGCTGGCTAGCCTTTATTATATGTTGTATTTCATTCTGAGCTTCTTCTGATCTTCAGGTTGAACAGTTAGAACAAGAAGTTTCTGAGCTGCAGAGGGCTCTTGCTGATAAGCAGGAACAAGAAAATGCCATGCTGCAGGTTATTTTTGCTCCATGGTCAATAAGTTCATTTTGGGAAGATTGTATCTTCTCTAATCTTGGATTGTTCTTTTCTTGATACTAACTCACTTTCTACTTATGTAGGTCTTAATGCGTGTGGAACAGGAGCAAAAGGTAACCGAAGATGCTCGCATATATGCTGAGCAAGATGCTTCAGCACAGAGATTTGCTGCTCAAGTGCTCGAGGTTTATAATTTCTTGCTCTATTCTTTAATTTCATATTTTATATGTAATTTATGTTCACGTAAAAGTCTGAACAGTTCTAAGATGTGTGTGATGTTCCTGACCTGCAATTTTGCTGTTCGAATGTACCAATCATGCTAGCCATTGCAGGACTCTTATATGTTCTTTGGAGCTAGAACCCACAAATAATGCAATTATATCATATTTATTGTTATATCAACTATTAGGAAGAGTACTCTTTCTATATGTTAGAATAGATGTAGAACACTCTTGATATGATTGAGATCATCCTTTTCTACCATAATACCTTGCCTTATTGAGTAGTTGTGCTCCATCTCCACCAAGGAGTGCTCCAGAGCTCTTTTTTTCACTCTTTAATTGGCCTGTTCTCATTCTGACATTATATGTTTTTTCCTTTCACTACTCTCTCTGACAACTATATATATGCAGGAAAAGTATGAACAGGCCGTTGTGTCACTTGCTGAAATGGAGAAACGAATGGTCATGGCAGAATCAATGTTGGAGGCCACCTTGCAGTATCAGTCTGGTCAACTCAAAGCACAACCTTCTCCACGGTATGTAGTCAGTTTTGCTAGCACCATGGTCTCTCATACCTTTTTGCTGTCCTAGTTTTCTCCACGGTTTCTCATACCTTTGTGCTGTCCTAGTTTTCTCCACGGTTTCTCATACCTTTGTGCTGTCCTAGTTTTCTCATTGACAGGGTTTAATCCCTTACCATTCCTTGTACTGTATTTGGTAATATATACTTTGATTTATCACTGGGTTCAGTTTTGGTATGCTAAAATGGAGTGGGGTGGAATGAGCATAATGGGACTAGTGAGTTGTTTCAATGCTGACAAATAAGTTCTATTTGAATCTTGTCATCTTTCTGTTCATCCCCAGGGTTTGGCATGCATTCATGAGCAACACTGTATGTGTCTAATTACATGCATGAAGTACTGTCTGTTTTGAATGCATATTTTACCTACTTGGATGATATTGATGCTTATAAGAAACATAATTTTTCTTTGTAGATCTTCACATCCAGATTCACACACGCATGGCAATCAAGAGCCTGCACAAGATATACCTGCAAGAAAGATTGGTTTACTGGCTCGGCCGTTTGGACTTGGATGGCGTGACCGAAGCAAGGTTTGATTTCATTGTGCTGTTGCTCCCTTAAATTCGTGAATGCTTTCATCATCTACCCATTGCGGAGTACAGATAAATAGGATTCTAATGTGTCTTTTTGGGATAGCACTGTCATTCTGATTATTTGTTACTCTGCTTTGTTTTCTTTGTCAAATTGTGGAGTAAAAAGGAGAGCTAGCTCTTAAATCTCCGATGTGATACCCCCCAAGAGAGTTTACCCCCTCCTGTGTACTTGTTTCGACTGTGTTCGTTTACTATGGCTTAAATATTGCCTAGTGGAGCTCTAATTACCAGCATCTTTTTATGTGTTTTCATGCTGTGGGCCACAATGCCGGCCTTGTATATATTTTGTTAGAGAGTTAGCTGTTGGCTCTTTTTAATTGAAGTTGCTATTTTTTCTAATGAAGCAAAAGTTAATGTTGCTGATTCGAATTGAACTAACAGGGGAAACCCACTACTGTTGAGGAGGCAAGTGATGACAAGCCTTCGAATGAGGTGCAGAATCCAAGTGTTGAGCAGGAGACTAATGGCATTTCAGCACACGACAAGGAATAGAGAATTGCGGATTTACTATAATGATAGGTAGATCATGAAATCTCCTCTTTGTTGTTGGGCTGGTAGATATTTTTTGTGTATGAATTCATGTTCAGGCAGAATGTAGATTAGTATCTGTCTTTTTTTTTTTTACAGCCATTGCCATTGTAGAGCCCATTTCCACTGATTGTTTGTTCATTAAACAATAACGTTAGTTTAGAGGCGAAGAGAATTTAAGGAAACATGGTATCATTAGTGAAACAACTGTATAAAACTCAGTTAAGTTCATCTTGCTGAAATATGAAGGGAACTTAAACATTTTATAATTTATTTTGATTTGCTCCATGTGAGTTTATCTCAGTTTAATGATCAAGGTCACAGATTTAATAAATTATTTCAGAAAAATGTTTCTTTTTTTCTTTTTGTGAGGTTATCTCTGATGATGATCTGAGTTATAAGTTTGATAAATTGACTTAGATTGTTTTTTTTTTATATATGGTTTTTTTAGTCTTGTCCGGCAATTGGATTGAATGGAGATTAGAATTCTTAATCTGTTTTGATTTATTTTTTATGGGGTTATCACGAACTTATGACCTGATTTGCAGGTTTGATAAATTTTAGATCCTCTTTAGATTATTTTTTTTTCAATTTTATTATTTAACATTGAGTTGATTAGAAATTAAGCTTTATAATTTATTTTGTTTTGATTTCTATAAAGTTATAATAATTTCATTAATTTGGTTATGAATTTTGATATGTTAACTAAGAATAATTTAAGTAGTCCAATATGTTATTATTTTAATATTAAAAAATATCATTTTAGAATATTTTTAGTGAAACTATGTTTTTATAGCTTATACAAGTTGTTTTTTAGCCCCACAGAATCAAATGAATTATATCAAGTCAATCTTCATATGATTTAATTTTATATCTAAATTTATGTTTTAAAAAAACTTAAATGGCACGGGTTTATCACATGCTAAATAAATAAACTCAAAAGGCGGGCCAAATAAGCTCGCACACCAGTTCCAAGTCATCAGATAATGTCTTGTACAAGACTCCGGATCCAAATATCTTCGTTCCCTACTTTCTTTTGTTTGTTCTTCATAAAGAAAAGAGGTCCATGCCCAGCTGCCAGATAGCTATATATTGACAGAAAATGAGTGAAGGCTTGGTTAGGGTTCAACTTTCGTTTGAGGACAATTTCAAGACTGAGGTGTCGTGAAATCCAGAGGAAAGGCAGGGTTAGGATTCATTTTTGTTATCGATAAGGAACATGGATGAAAGTAGATGACGAGCTTTATACAATGGGGGTTGATAAGAGCAAGAAGTTTAGGAAAAAAGACCTAAATTGATTGGGGGATTGCTCGTGCACAAAAGAAGTGCGGGGAACTCAATTTATCCTAAAAAAAAACAAAAGTATATGATCTGAACCTTGTTAAGTTGGATTTACATATTGTATATTCCGGTTAGTCCGTCACACCCATATTCCAAAACCGCATGTTCAAAGTGCCGGATCCAAAGGAAGTCACCCATGAGAGATATAGATGGATTTTGGGCAAATCATTTGCATGTGTATTAATATATATATATATAAAAATAGATGAGGAATAATTCCAGGCAACCAGAGGAGACTTTTGTTCAAGGCTGCACGAGTTTCTATTAAGAAAGAGAATTAGATACAAGGCCCAGAGCTCAATTGGACAAGAATAAATTTTGCAAAGAAAGGAATTTGATCGACAAGAATTTTGTAAGGAAAAAATAACGAACTCACGGGCAGGAAGAATTTTCTATTGCAGCATTTGTGCCTGGCACCGCTGCACCTGGACTGGTGCAGAATTTGATCAACAAGAACCATTGCAAACGCAGCCAACAATTGCATACTACTGGACTCTAATCCGCTGATCTCTGAATCATGGATAGAAATTTGTTCGGGTGAAACATCCTGTGTTCCCACGGTTTCCACCAGGGTGATAGCAGTCTAAATTTGGTTCCAAGGTTTGAACCATTCTTGGACAACTGCTCCTGCTAAATCTCTATCCTACCAACCTCATTGTTCCCTTCTAGTTCCAGGAGCAGGAGGGCCTGTGCGAGAGCCCTGGACTGGCTGGGTCTCTGGATCATACTTTTGGGAAGCAAGATAAGAAAGTGCTGTGACTACATCAGCTATGAGGGGTCGCATGTTAGGCTGTTCTTGAACACACATTGCAGCAACAGCAAGAGCTTGATACAGGCCCCTCATTGGATACTGGCCTTGGAGTAATGGGTCGGCCATCTGAGAAAATTTTCTCCGATCTTTAAATAAGGGTCGTGCCTGCAATAAGGGGCAAATTAGATATGGTAATAGTAAGTAGCTTCAAGACTAGAGCTTGTGTTCTTGGTGATCAATTCCTAACAAGCTGATGTGACAGCAACAACACAGCAAATGTGAGATGCAGAAATAATAATACTCACTAGCTAAATATGAAACACTAAGTTTATAGTGAAGCAGATAGATAATTTAATCCAAATTCAATAGATAACCACCCATCTAAATGGGTTGAGTTTTTATGGATAGTTGCTATATTTAAAATTTGTTTCCAGCGGATAATGGATAGGTTATGGATATTATTAAACCCGCCCCTTATTATATAGATATAATGTAAAATATTTATATTTTTCAATTCAATAAAATACAAACATACCCCAATATTAACATTATACACATGTATGATATTTATTATACCCCATTACAATAAATATATATCTATTTTATTTATGTTGAATAATATAAAGCATTTGATTTAGGAATAATGGGATGGATATCACAGAGTATAGATATTCAAGTATATTACTTATTGATAATGGATAAAATATAGGTATAAATATTGGTTTTGGGTATGGGTATGGATTAGGCCCCAAACCTAAGGATCAGCAGCAGTTCTTCTCGTGATATAACCCTGGGCTCAAAAAACAAAGAAGAAGAAGACGGCCAAAGGTACATGGATTCATGGTTGCTGCACCACGTATTTATTCAATTCAAGTGAGGCATCTATACAGAAATGATGAGAATATCAGTGCAGGAGGAAGACATGGATAGCTTTCTTACCCATGCAACCAAGTTATGCTCCCCGGCAGCTTTTGAATGATCGATAGCTTTCCTTCCAGTAATAATCTCAAGGAGAACAACACCAAAGCTATAAACATCTGATTTCAGAGTAAGCTGACCTGTCATTGCATATTCAGGTGCACAATATCCATAGGTTCCCATCACTCTTGTGGATACATGAGTCTTATCACCAACAGGACCCACTTTCGCCAAGCCAAAATCAGATAGTTTGGGATGATAATCTTCACCAAGTAAAATGTTTGAGCATTTCAAATCACGATATATAACAGGGGGGTTAGCACTGTCATGCAAATACTCCAAGCCTTTCGCAGCACCAGCAGCTACTTTCATTCGTGTATTCCAGTCAAGTCGTTTTTTATCAGGTGGCGGGTCTGAAATATAAGCATATAAGAAGGAAAATTGCTGAAGCTTTGCTACATGAAATCTATATCAAGCCACTGCAGTGGTTAAACAAGAAATGTGAATCTAGAACAGAAATCTTAGCTGCAACCATGTAGTTTCTGCACCTCACCTACCATCAATCTCATTTGACTGTTTAACAGGATATACAATGGACAAAAAAAACCCTACTTTTTTGCAGACTAATTATCTAGAAATCAAGATTCAGTACCATACCATGTAGATGGTCTTCCAGGGATCCTAATGGCATGTATTCATAAACCAAAAGTCTCTGATCTCCATCAGCACAGTAGCCAATCAAGTTAACAAGATTTGGATGGTGGAGTAGGCTCAACATCAATACTTCAACAAGGAACTCTCTGTTCCCTTGCAGCCCATTACGATCAAGTTGCTTGATAGCTACAACCTACACAATCCAACGGAAATGTTTAAGGTCTTACCACAACCCTGTTGCATACAGTCGAAACCGAATGCATTAAAAAGAGATTAAATGCTAATGGTTAAGGGATTATTTTGAGCTAAACAAAGAGCAACCACAATAGAAAAGAAGTATATTTTACTTTTAGTCTAGTTAAAAGAACAATGTTTTTGCAGGTACAAGCTTTCCCAACATGAACCTTATAATTCCCATATTTCTTTGGGAACTTTTATACCTTCCAAAATAATGAAGACTACAAAAATAAACTTGTTTGTAGGTGTTGCTTTTATTTCCAGTTACCTTCCTGTTTGCTTTACATTATAGATAATTATCTTGGAAAAAAAAAAACACCAGGGGAGATCAAGTATACATGCTACCTAGAATGCCTTTAATAAGCTTGCCACAATGATCTCCTGGAGTAGTGGAAGGGGCAACAAAGATTCTGCTGTAGGTTTTGACTTTCAAGATCTGGTGGCGAGATGGAAATGGACATAGATGAACATGTGGGGATTTGCTGGGTGATTGGGGGCCCTATGCAATGGTTGTGATGTGAAGTTCTGGTACTTGAGTTATGATGGTGGTGACAATAGTGGCTAGAGACTGACCAACATTGATCACAGTACAAGACAAGTGACAGTGGGGCAGGACACTGGTGGGGTAAGGTGACCACCATGGCATGATCAAAGTAGCGACAGGGCAGAACTGTTGTTCGTTCCAGGCAACAATGATCATGGCATGAGATGCAAGGCAGTTCAAAATAACATGTGAAGCTTCAACTTTAGTCTTGGCCAGGTAAGGTTTGCTTTCTCTTCTAAGCTACTATCAGTGTTTGTTTCTTCTTTTTTGTTCTTTGCACCCATAGTAAATGTTTTTTCCATTGCTTCAAACGCACACTCCCGATGCCTTTTGTGTGCTATTACTATTGCTTTCACGACATGATCCGAGGAACTTTCTATAAAATAACACTGGTATGTAGGTAGGGGTAACTTGATCCCGGGCATACAACGGGATACTTATACGTATGTGCTGCATCTGAAATTTTCATGACTGCTAGAATCCAATAAGTTCAACCAACCTGATTAGTACTCTCCAATCTCCCTTTATATACTCTGCCAAAACCTCCTTCACCCAAAAGACAATCTGCCCTGAAGTTCTTTGTTGCATTTGCCAGTTCACGAAATGTGAATGTATGTGCTGCAATGTATTCAGAGCCTCCATCCTTAGAAGCCTCCTTTACATCCAGAGCCATATTTGACTTTGTTTTATCTGGAATGCAATTAATACCATTTTTTTATTGAATGTAGAAGAGCAAGATATGGTTCATACTATTACATCAGCAAACATAAAGTATTTTGACAAATGATTAAAATTCATCACGCAATTAAGACTTTAGAAAGAAAAGAAAAATCACAAAACACAAAACTGGCATTTAAGAAGGATCCAAGCTTCGATTTTCCTAGTCATACAAGACAAGAAAACAATCGAGCTCTGTTACAAGTAATGCGCATTGCTTCCGTATGCAGCACAAGTTATCCAACTATAACGGAACTGTAAGCAGTTTCTGTACTAAGCGGATGCTGACAAAATCTTAAGGCAACTTGACCTCGACATGAAGTTAACTGGCCTTTTATTCAAGTATGAAGCGGATGCTGACAAAATCTTAAGGCAACTTGACCTCGACATGAAGTTAACTAGCCTTTTATTCAAGTATGAAGGAATTGAAAAAAAAAAAATCTTTTACAACCACTGTAATGTTAGTTAACCTACCTTTTACAGTTAGCATGAAAACAAAAGTGTGATTAACTTCTTAAAAATGAGGATTTCAAAATAACAAAAACATGTATAAGTGATCGAGCCAACACATAAAATTACATATCCATCAAAACTTTAATTGACACATATTTTACAGCCAATGTGGCAAAGCCAAGAGGTATTAATAAAATTCAGCTTCATTAATTACCTGATTTCTTGAATTTGACGCTACGAACAACTGTTTAAGGTAAATCGTTGCTGAGACTATCCTGGTAGTACTAACAGTCATGTTAAGCTGGTATGATATTATATCACACAAAAGCAATGGCATGGTTTACATTACTTGTAATTATGGAAACTCGCCATGCGACGAAGTCATTATCATTCGATTAAGCTTCGAAACAAACCACTTTAACCTAGTCAAGAGCTAAACATGTGCCATAGAGAAACATCAATCTCAATTTTAATCCTCCGTAACCAATCCAGATCAATACATTATTCCAAACCCATAAAAGATTGCTTCACACAATTATGCAAACGGCACACCTTTAATCAATTCAAATCATTTTACATGGCAAAAAAAAATGCATGAAAATCAGTCTAAAAAATATTAACTTGATACTGGGCATGTAGCAAAAAAAATAAAAAATTATAAACTCTCAAGCCTTTTGGTGTCTTTCATTGAAATACCTGAAGATGATGGGATCTGATTATCAGGCTTCTTGTTGCTGGCATTTTTTCTGGACTTTCCAGAACAAGAAAAGCAACCCATTTTAGTCCCTCTTTCTCTCTCGCTGCAACGGGTTCAGAGAGAGAGGGGGGGAGGCAAAATCAGACTAAACACCGCTTGAGAAAGAGTGTTGGTTTCTTAAGTTCAGGGAGAGGGTTATTCTAGTATGTTGCTTTCATTCCCGTGTCTTTTTGCAGCTGTGCCCTTCTGTCTTGCAGATTTATGAATGGCAACTCAAACTTTCTATATTCTCTTTAATTTCTCCTTTGTTGATAAAATTGGAGTATGGTTGATGTTGTTTTTTATTAAAAAATATATCATAATAATATTTTTTTTATTTTTTATAAAATATTTTTGTTATAGTATATAAAAATAATCTAAAAACATCAAAAAATAATTTAAAATAAATATTTTTAATTGTTTTTCAAAAATATTCTTAAAACACAATACTAAAGTACAAAGTAAGCTGAGCTCATTCTCATGCTCCTTGAGTGTCTTATTTTCAAATCACATAAATTTACAGCATCTCAATTTTAGATTTTATTACTGGTGCTTCTAAAAATATTGTATGATACTTTGTGTGAAATATATATATATATATATATATATATATAAAAGTATGCGTCTTATTTTTTCACACAGGCTGATTTATCGAATGATTACTCCTTTTACATTTTTTAAAATTAAAGAAATTGACTGCCACGTGTGCTCTAGAGATGTGTGATATTTTGATGGCTAGGTGTGATTGCTGTATCATAAATACATGGTATTTTAAAATTAGACATGAAGAAGCTATTTATATACAATAAAGATATATTAAAGTTTTTGTATAAACTAATATATTAATGTTAGGTGATAAGTGGTTAATTATAGACTTCAAATATATTAGATGTTCATTAAACGATGAAATAACAGCTGTCACATTGTTCTGTACGACAACGTTTCAGGTTCTTGAATTTCCATGCTTTTTACTGAAACTGGCTTGTAAATGTACTGCCAATGATATACTGATTCTAATAATATACAAATTGCAGACTATATGTTGTGATAATTATACATGGATAAAATTTTGAAACTTCTTTGGTTTCAATGATTTTTGTTTTTTGATGTTTTTTTAAAACATGTTTATCTTAAAAAAAATATTAAATTAATATTTATTTAATAAAAAATAAATATTTAATATATTTCAAATAAAAAAGTATTATTTAAAATTATCGTGTAAATAGTAAACAATGACCTTAAAGTTCAACTAAATTCATCGCCCCTCTTGTCATTATTGCTATATCTCTTGGATTCAGATCTCTCCTTTGTTAAAAACAAAAAATCCACTCCGCCCGGTATGTTTCCAGGTAGAAAATAATTTAGTGTGATCTTTTGAAACATCATTTGCCAGTGCCATTTTGGCGGTAAAATCGAGGGTTTGAAAAAAGCTAGTTCCGTGTTTCGGGGGAGGATTTTTCATTAAATTAATGAACTTTTCCGGGATGAAAAAAACAAATAAATAATTAGTTTGCTTAATTATTTATATTCTTTTTCCACAAAGTCTGCGGACAGCGTAAACGGTGAAAGCCGTAATTCATCGTATCTCACGGCACCAAAAACTAGACATTTTCACTTTCTTACGAGACTGAACATGTTTCTTTCTTCTGTCTTTTTTTATTGTTGCGAATAGAATCCGAGTAATTTGTTTAGGATTCAGTCAACGAGAAGTTGAATTTTAATATCTGGTGGCTAAAAAATTTGATTTTGTAAAGCTGGTTGTTTTGAAATGATCACGATGAGCCATGATCATCGATCAAACGGCAGAGAAGAAAGTTTTGTTGAATTAAATTAGGAGGGAGCACGGGGGCTTTGTCGTTTTGAAAGTTTTGACTTGCCTTTGAAATAACGGACCAAAAGTGATCATGAGAGTGCCAGCTGGTGCCAAATGGCTCATGGCTCATGGCCCTAACCTGGGCACACACTTTTTTTTATATATAAAAAACATAGCAGCAAGCATGGAGAGGAATAGCATTTAAAACCAACCGTTAGCAGACCACCAGTCATGTCTTTTCTTCAAGGCAACCCCCCCCCCCCCCCCCCCCCGTGATGATTAGCTATAATTCCGCACAAGTACAACATCGGGCCCATGTAGAAATCTATTATAGCCCAGCCTAAAGCCCATTCCAATAGATACATAGTTTGGTTTGAGAATCTATTATTTCCGTACCAATCTTCTCAAGTTAAAACTATATGCTAATCATCGTTACAAGAGAGATTTATTTATATCGACCGTTGAGAAGAATGAGATGTTTAGTCTTAACTGATATAAAAAGGGTCTCGATAATAAAATATTCATAAAAAATAAAATAAGAGCAGAGACCTGACTCAACAACGATAACTGGCAGAGAAAGAATCTTAACATAAAGAGCAGTCAAATTTCTTCTTTTTAATCTTTATTTTTTTCCGAACTAAACTTTGATTCGGAGGTTGAACTAATAGCCTGGAGCTTGTCTACGTTTGACAACCGTCTTGGAATTCCTGCTCAATGAATTCATGGGTTCATTGAGCTTGTCTAGGCTTCAAGGGAAAATATCCTCGGTAAAAAATATAGTTTGTGCCTCTGCGATATCATCAGTTCATCACGAGTTTTAGCCTCGTTGGCAAATCATTACCTTGCTGAGTAGCCGATGATTCGGTTTCGGGAGTCCCCGGATAATTTGATGACGGGGGGCTGTTCAAATATTCATGGTCTACCGGCCCCGAGCAATCATCACGCTGGGTTCCTTGTTAATGATAACAGAAGAAACAAAATGAGAACTGAGGCATTATAATTAGAACAGAACCCATACAGGGAGAACAAATGATATGACCTTTCAAGTTTGAGGCAGTCCTGTAAACAACAGCACAGCAAATTGAACGGCTCATTTATAGGAGAAGGCTACCCTACCCTGTGAAGGGTTACCTTCTATCTAGTACTAGAAGTCCGTGGCAATAACATGTATATTAGTCTACAATAATAGAATAGTCCAAGATTTCCTTCTGAAAAACTCTTTACACAATTAATAATTTGTATTTGACAACAGCGGTTCTGTAATTTTTCCTGCCAAGCATAATCCAACGGATCTCAAGGGCAAAATTCCCAAGGCACAAGCTGGGAACAGGTCAGATTGGTCATGTGAATCCTCGCCCTTATGTTCAAATGCTACTTGTGACACGGGATCCTTGTTCTGCCAGTTTCTTCCTACGCTGGTATTGAACCTGGAAAGGATCATGTAAATCCAAGTTAAGCTTCAAGTTCTAAAATTTAGAAACAGCAGATATCGTTACATCATTCTTAGCTTCACAAACTTACTTAGATGACTGATGGGATATTGTTTTCAATGCTAATACTAATAAAGAAAATGTCTGATGCTTGATAAGTCATAAGTCCACGGTGATTGATCTTAGTGTTGGGTGTTTATCCATGTACGTATAAGTAAATAATTGAGAGATATTTTGTCCTTGGATGTAACAAAGTTCAAATTATCCATCGATTATCTACATCCTAGGACTCTCTTTTCACCAAAAGTTCCTTTAAGAGAAAATAAATGAGTTCTAAGCTTGTATCCAATTATGCTGCAATTTCAGTTACCTTCTTCTCAAAGCATCTCTCCTTCCTCTTCTGGCGGAATTTGTTCAATGCAGCTGCAGCCGCTCTCGGTGCAAAGCAAACTCGACCAACTCTGCTCCTGCTCCCACTTTCATCACCTGTTTCAGGAGTTTCATCTTTCCCAGCTGTCCCACTATTGCTCTCCAAGTTTGTTCCTTTGGGATTCAAAGCTACACTGCTGCCACGACCTCCATTAAAACTGTAATTGCCACCATTTCCTTCCATGGGTGTGCTCAAAATGTTAGATGACCCACACTTGGAAGCTGCAGCTGCCATATTTTTCAGAAACAAATCATCATGGATAGTGAGAGGCATGTTATGAACACAGTGATGATGGTGTTGCACTTGGCCTTGGTGGTTCATGGCTCTTGATTGAGCCTGAATTGTGTTAGCAATTGGAGCATCACCCTTACCCTGTATTACAGGCTGAGGAAGAGGTGTATGGTCATTCTGCACTGGCTGGAAGGCAGGAGGATGGAGGCATTTAACTGTAGATTTTGGTGTTGGCTTGTCTCTGATTACCAAAGGTTTGGTGAAAGCATTATTAGTTTTTGAGCCCACAATATTGCTGTTACTACTACCATTGGGATGCAGATTACGAGGTGTGCTATTTGAGTTAGATTGAAGATTTTGCATTGTTTCTGTTTTTGCTGCTTCTGAACAATTGTCAAGCAGAGAGAAGCAACCAACATTCCCTGTTGGAGCCTGATCAGGGGTTGAAGCAGAATTATACCTGCATAGTAATGAAGATTCAACTTTCAAATGTAGCTCCATTGAAGGACCAAAGAATGGATATGGTCAGAATCCAAATTTATCAAACCTTGAGAATGCTGAATGTCTCAATACATTTCGTTCATGGGAACTGGCCCCAGCATCTCCAATATCTCTCAGCCTTTTCAAAGACAGTTCAAGAGAAGGCATATCCTTGGACTCATAGACGACCTTGTTCTTATTGTTAGAGGAGCAACTGTGTGGGATATCTACGACTTCACTTTCAATCTGAGGATTAGTGGTGTTTAAGATGATATCATTGCCTTGGTTTCTCAATTCTGTATTGTGTTTTTCACTGTTGACCTCCGCTTGTGCTTTCTCTAAATGCCCAATGTCCTGTTCTGGTTTTATTTCACGAAATCTCTCTCCATTATTCCCTGCTATGTTGATCAGTGCCCCTTCACATGAATCGTTAAGCTGCAAATTTGGAATTCCAGGTACACCTATCTTCAAGTCCTTACCCATAGCGATATTATCTATGAGTTCAATGCAGTATAATTTCAACCAAAGGTCAAGAAAAGGAGGGAGATAGGGGGGGTATCTGAGAGTTGAAGTTCAAAAACAATCTCTGCATACAGGGTCATACATACCAAATTCATCAGCCTGCTTTCCACACTTCTTCATTGTAGCCAGGGGCACCCAGTTGTTGTCACACGCCTCAGGCCTTGAGTGAATAATCTGGGTGCATTTGCTATCAGGAGGATCAGCTAATTGGTCCCACGGTAACAATGGTTTGGGACTGTCAACTTCAATAACCCTCTTTGTCCAGGAACTCTGCAAAGACAAAACATAATTGTCCATACAGAATATGACTTTGTTACAGGATAATTGGACTCTTATTTGTACATTTGTTATTATTTATTCACCGAGTTGTGGAAAACTCAACCTCTTCTCATTTCAAATTTTTCAGGTTTATAGTGCATATTAGCAGATCTTGTGCATATTTTTTAAGAGTTCTTGTTTATACTCTAAGCTGGTATGCCCAACATTTCTTCTTCGCGTGGGCTTTCTCATTTTAGACGCTCAACTTGTAATATATTTTATAATTTTGTGTATAGCTTAAGCTCCGCAATTACAATGGTTTTCAATGTTATCCTTATGGATTGCCATGTATATAAATAGATATGTATACATGATCTAGTAATACAAGATGATGTTTTATCTTTATATTATCGAGCCCACTTTTCACTGGCATAAAAAATTGTGGTCCCCAAAGTACAGGGAATACCATTACCCACTACTCTATTACTATCCCTGTAATCTTCTTTTTTCCCTACATAAATATCAAAGTATAAGCTTGTTCATAAAAAAAAATACCTGGGTAACACTTCCATTGTCACTTCCATCCCTTGCATTCAAACCAATGCTTCCAGTGTCATCGACATCCTTGCTGTCAGTATCATTATCGGACTCATCAGCACCTTTTGACTTTGGGGAATTTTGAGTCCATACAACACTCCCACTCCCACTAACCTGATGAATAGTGAACAAATAAAAACAAAACAGAAATTCAAAACTTGCACTTTTCTGTGATCCTATAACACTGGACTCGAGTTGTAAATATGGTGAAAACAGAAAAGGCCAACAAAAATCCATACAAAGCTCCCACGGTGTAATAGTTGAAATTTGTATCAAAGGTGGGGCTCCAAGCAAATTTGACATCTTCCTTTTAAGTTTGAATTTCTCGACAATTGACATGCAAATGCATCTATATATATATATATATATATATGGCAGACCTGAAGTTGAGTCCAAAAATTGGCCAGGTTATTGTTTGTTACACAAATTGGCATAAGTTAGCAACTCACACTGTGGCACCTCCTCCAAATATGTTGCCAAAGGATTTTAAGCTCATTTTTTCGAACAGGCTTCACTAAAAAGTCAACTGCACCCTTTGACAAACACCTAAAGACTACATTCATGGAATCATGAGATGACATCACTGCACAGGAGGTCAACAGGTGTAACAGTTAAAAGTATCAATCTGTTAAGATGAAAGTTGTAAAACAGTGTCAGTTTCAAGAGAGCAAAATGGTCGAAGTACACTCACTAATTACAGGAATATTCCTGCAAGTTTTGTGGCTCATAATGTTGCTTAAAAGGCCAATGCCTGATAAACAAGGCATGGCCACCTCAGTTAAAACAAGATCAATGTGATTTGTCAAATCCTGTAACAGCTTCCAAGCTTGTAGACCATTTGCTACAGCGGTAACTAAAAATGAAAAGAGAGGGAGAGAGAGAGATTGTTAGCTTTATAAATGGGAAGATCAGAAACAAAGAGGAGAAAGTTCCAGTCATTTGTTGGAGTAATTAAAAGAGTAATTTACATTATCTGTCACTTCCTTGAGAAATTACAACGTTTATAAATTACCAATCATTACTTATATATTACATCTAAGAGACATAATTAAAAGTTAGATTAAATAAATGTACACACAGAAAAAAGGGGGGTGACCATTGCATAATTATATTTTATCATGCATGATAACTTCGCAGCGCAAAAACATAAAAAACAAACAAAAAAATTAACTCATCTTGGACTCTCTAATCAAACCAGGTTATAAACTACCTGATCTGTTTCCATCCAAATCCTGAAGTGAAAACCAAGTTTTTGGAAAAAGTACAAAAATCATTTTGATGGAACTCAAGGAATGAGGGGGAGATGTCAGAAATTGAACCCAACTTTCTCAAATTTTAGATCGTTAGAGGATGCAATTGAGCCTTGTGGCTCAATGGTGTCATGTTCTCCTCCCCCAGAAAAGCTTGGGTAACCAAAAAAAGAAGAATCTTTAGGCAAAGGCCTCTGTCAAACTCTATGTAACCCTTATCTCTACTCAGAAGCTTGAGAAGCATGATGACGAGTCCTTAAGCTGTGGAGTTTATTGGAGACAAAAATCTTGTTCTCCTCGAGAAGAGCAAGGAATGAATATCATCCTGAAGGAATGATCATATTATTTGGCTGTCCTGAAACAAACACATACAAGACGGATGTGGGATGCATCTTTATTTCCCAAAGAAAGATCGTGTGGGATCTTTTTAGGACAGTGAAAAGTTAGGATGCAAGGCTTCTAATACTGCTAGTGAACTGGAAAAAAAGCTCGACAGAAGAAATGAGGATGAGTTCAATTCTCATTGCAAGCCAATCTATCCATGCTTTGAGGCTGTTGTTCATATCTTAAGAAATTTGAAATTAGGCACCTGGATGGAACTTCTATTTTGCAAAATATGAGAAGTCAAAATACATTACGAGGGAGCACAAGAGATGCAGATTAAGCTGGATTGATTAATAACAGCTGATCTACCCCGGGGATGTGGCAAGATGAAAAGAGACAGGGGAAGGAAAGAGAATAGAGATGGAAGTTGAAGTGAAAGTCAAGAGAAGAAAAATAGAACATTCAAGATAATTAGTAACTAAATCGTATGTCCAATTGTCAAAAAGTGCAACTCCATAAGTAAGCATCAAACCTAATACAGAATAAGTTCCTAAACAAAGACATTTCAACTGAAAAAACAAAAACAAAAATAAAAACCCTAATGGCATGGTTTATTCACAATTTCCATCACATGCATGTTTCCATACTCTTGTTTAAAAGAAAAGGGATCTTCAGTTTCTTGTGCATCTCAGGGCATCACTTATCAGACTTCCTATTATAACACACCTTGATAAAATGGGTTAGTTAAAAAAAAAGAGAGACTTGACTGAAGTTGCCCAGAGGATTCTACAATATTAAAAGATATCATTACTGCATGCATCTTTTTTTTCATATGTTGTTTAGGTCCTGGTTCTCTGATCAAAGTAATGATAATTAGTTCTAGCTCGTGCATCATTCTCTTGACATGATACAGAGTATCTAATTTAGATCACATATCAAGTTAGCTCCTAAGCAAATGAATTTACAGCAGAAAAATCTTACCTTCGTAGCCGCAATTTCGAAGCAATGCACTAACAACATGGCGAGTTGAATCATCATTTTCCACAAGCAGGACCTTCAGAGACTGACGAGGCAGGAACCTCTCCCAGCGAACCAAAGGCCCTTGAGACTGTTGCAGTTGGCTCTGAATGACAACCTGTGCATTGGTCTGGACCTGAAGCAATTTCATGCCCTTATCATTCACATCTTTTTCATCCTCATTAATCTGACATTCACCTTCCACTGGAAACTCTTGGTCCTCATCCATGATTCTGTCCGTTATTCCCTTCTGCTCATCTTCTACAATATGATTTGCTCTGCCAACCCATTGGTCAATGGGAGCATTCTTATTCATTTGAATTTTTTGATATTAAACAGATTCAAGAACATTAATGAGAAAAAAAACAGAACTCGGTAGATGAGAAAATATTCCTTATTCTGCAATAGAGATCACAAATTCCATTGTCTCCAGGATATTAACTAAGGCAAACACAGTAGCTCAGAAAGTCCTACAAAAGATATACAGTTACAAATCAGATATCATATACAAAACCAGAATATGATGTGCTTTGAATGCTCAAAGATGTTGAAAGCTTAGTTTGAAACTCATTCTTGAAAATGAGAAGAAGAAGAAGACGAAGAAGAAGAAGAAAAGAGTCACAATTTTGTGACTTTACTTTTTTTTCTCTCTGGGTTTTTATTATGAATTCGAACCATATACATCCAAGCTAGTTTTTTCCCCTTGCTATCCAGACTTCTTGAATCCCGAGTTTCCATATTTCTCTTCTTCCTTTATTTCAATTTTCTCAAAAACAAAGCATATTATAATAACAGAGATTATCTAACCAAATTCTGACTACGGAAAAAAAAGAGCTTCCAAACTGCTAAAAATGCATGAATTCAAAAATTTATAAGAAAAGTACTACATTTCTAAGAAGCAGACCTTGATAATTCAAATCAAGCTTCCTTTCCTCAGTTTTCTACGCAAAAAAACAGACAATAAGTTAGTGAGTTCACAGAGCAGTGCAATTTCAATTTTTTCACAAAAAAAAAATGAAAAGGATAAAAAAAAGTATACAGTTGGTTTCATTTTCCAGGAAAAATTGAGCTACAGTTCTCCAGCATGTCAAACAGTACTAGAAAATAACGATTTTACCTTTTAAAATCCACTCTCCTCGTTCCAGTTATCAGACTTCAAAAATTCAAATATTTAAAACACACATATTGAGACTGATAAAGCGAATACATAAACTTTATAGGGTTTCACTTACCAAAACTGAAAAGAAGAAGAAGAAGAAACGAGTTTGATTGGTTGAGAATAGATAAACAAAACACGGATATTGCTGGAGAAACAAAAAAAACTAGAAAAGATATTATTATACTCCCGTTTTCTATCTCGGTGACGTGGACAGAATGAAGGCTCGCCGCCTTGCCATGTCAATACCACGTGGGAATCTGATTTCTGATGTGGCGTGAGATCAAAAGCCGCGCTGCGAATCAACTTCGCGCGATACGGGGATCGAGGGTGACCCTTCTGTGGACGTTTTAGTTACCATGCCAGTTGCTGACGTGGAAAAAATCATGTACTCGGAAAACAATTTCATGTATTTAAAAGTTAGTAGCTTATTTATTAGCACGCCAATTGCTGGCGTGGATAAAATCATATTCTAGACAAATAATTGCACAGGTAAAATACAGTTAAATATATAAAAATTAATATATCGAGATCGTAAAATACTATTAATTAATCGATATATTATTATAAATTAAATTAGAATCGTGATAAAAAAATAATTTATCATTTTTGCTGGAATTAATCCTCGCATGCATTTTGCTAATCGAGCTTGAGAGGAGTGACGTGGGACTGATAATTAAATTACGACAGTGAATAAATAGAGTTCAGTTTTACCTTATTGTATCTGTGTTTTTCTAAATTATATTTGACTTGAATGTTCTAGGTTTTGATGGAGATAAAGCTCATATATATTGAGACCATGTCGTGCTAGACACATATTTATATATAATATCTCTCCGTGTTTTATAACTTTAAAATAATTTTACGAACATGGCTGGTAATAGAATTTAAATTTGGGAATGCATTATTAACCCTCCGAAACACTATTATTGATTTATATACATTTGTATTTTGCAGTCATTTGAGTGATTGTTTGTCATTACCTTCCATAAACATTTTTAAAAAATAAAGAAAAATTATTTATTTATTTTAAAAAATTAATTTTATAATGTTTTTATATCATTTTAATATTCTATTATAAAAATATTTTAAAAAATATACATATTTTAATATTTAAATTACGAGTACCATGAAAATATATCTTTTTAGTATTATTAAAAGGAAAAAATATGGACCTCAATTACAGCAATCCCAAAATATTTACACAACATTCATGTTTACCCATTTTATTTTAATTTAAGCCTGGGCCCTACCCTGTATTGACGTGTATTCTTTCAATTAATCTCGTGATAACTTTTTATGTTCTGATCCAATCTAAATTTGTTTATTTCAAGCTCGTTCTTTGCAAAAACCATAAGATTTTCTCTCACGCCAGTCTAATTATGACCAGAGCAGCCATTTTTATCATTTTTGATAAAAACAAAGCAAATCCAGAGAGGAAAGCACGGGCAGTTTGTTTAAGGGAGCTTTTCGAGGGTCCAGGGGCTTTTTAACGAGCATGGACCGGGGCCTCATAATCTGATTGCAAAATGGGTTTCTGATACTCAACCTATCCCCGATGAAAGGCCTGGGTACGGTTTAGGTATGGCATCTGGTCAATGGCGGTATAACTGAGAAAACACCCGGTTCACTGAACGAAGACAGCAAAATCCAGGCATCCAACCCAAAATGAGTTTATGAAGTTTTTGTCTGATTCAGAACATGTGTTATGATGGATTTTGATGCTCTTGGTGAATTACAGTATCTTAGAACAAGTTACCAGGGCGATAAACTGGCTCCACCCAGCTTTATTTTTGCGCCAGACTTCCATCAGTGGAAGAAAGAAGGAAAAGACTTGGAATGCCTAGATGGGAAGCTAAATCAGAATACGGTGATACAATTCATCATCAACATAGAAACCATTTGAACAATAACGAAAACTATACCAGTCAAAAGAAATCCTTAGATCACCCAGGTAGGAGGAACCTATTGGCGGCATAATTATTAACATAAAACAGACGTTTTATAGAAATTATAATTGTAAAGAAGGCAAAACAATTCACATGGAAAAAAAACCCTGCACAGAATATAAGCAAATAAGTAGAGAACACAATTTAGGACCATCATATTGAGAAGTATAAACTGAGAAGATGAGAAAAAGGTATGATGATGGATCAGAAGCTAAGGATATGAGCGAGCATCTTCTTTCTTAAACATCTAGAAACCGAACAAGAGTGCTGGTGTTTTGTGTAACGAGAATATCGTAAGGACAAGAACTCCGACTACTTATCTAGTCTCAAAACATGCACAAAACAGCAATAGCAGGCAGCATCTTACAATAGCTAATGTAACCAACAAGAAGGAAAGCTGCTCGAGTCTAAACAAAACTGGAACGCAGTATTTCCGTGTCATATAATGCAAGTTTATTCAATCCCCTATATTGTCTGCTCTTTGTTCAAAGAACCCTTGAAAACAAATTTCATAACCAAATGTTACAGCAAAATTGAATGGCACTGACATTTATCCACCATTGAATCATCACAGGCCAATACATCTAATAAACAAATAACTTCACCAGTAGTGCACAAGGCCTCCTTGCTCTCCAAACAATAAAATATATTGAAAATAGTATACACTTGTTTATTTAATATGACTGTTAACCCCCTTTATCTAAATAATATGCATGCAGTCTCCGGCGTGCAAAGAATGACCTAACTTACCTTGAGAATATGTTACAGAACTACAGGGAGTTCATGCTGCTGCAATGTGTTTATCCTTGTGGTCAAGATTCAAGGCTTCCAGCAGCTTTGGCCAGGCTTCAGGGATTCCTCCAGGAAGATCAAATTCCAACAACTTCCGACGATTGCGGTAGAATTCCTCAACAGGTCGACTCTGCAGGAAAAAGACAGTTTGCAGATGGCAGGTCAGTAATTGAGGTGCAAATGACAATTACAGTTGTTATGTCAAAATAGCTAAAAAAAAAAAACTTCATGCCAGAAGTTAATGGTCCCATTATTATGAGTGCGCACCTCTCCACCCATTATTCCAATTCCAAGGCAACATTTTCATTCCTGTCTACCACTTCAAAAGAAACAATAAAGGGAGGCGGAAAACATGCAGCATAGCATCTATGTATCGATAATAAATTTCTCACTTATCTGTTCAGAAAACACCCCATGGAAAAACATTTAAAATAGAACAAAATGCATTTGAAATCAAAGGTACACAACTACACTGTGTATGCATCTCAGGAACACCAAACTGTGATCCCTGCCTTCTCCAACGAGGTATATCAAGATAAACCACCATTTCTTTTTCATTTTTTTTTAATTCTCGTAAGTGTAAACCATTGCTGAGACGCAAAAAAGTACATCTTAGGATCACCAAGATTATAATGACAATGAGGACAATAACAATAAAAAACTACATAAATAATTAAATACAAGACTAGCCATGGAGTTCATGACTATATATTGATGGAAACAAAAACTCAACTTGGACTCGGTACCATAGAATTCCAATAAAAATTGCTCCTGTACTCATGTTTGTGTTTGTCACAGTGAAAGAACATAAAAATAATAATAGTTGCAGTCATGGAAAAAATTAATTGCTTGGATATTAGATGGGAGAAGTGTATAAGAGAGAAGCTGCAACGAGGTGCCTTAAGGTTGTTTGGAGCAACGTAAAATACGTGAGAAAGACTGGAGCACTTTTAAGTGCAAGAGTAGACAGATGTAGGGCACTTGATAATTAAAGATGCGATGTTGTTTGAGTGCAACTAAAGTGCTTTGACTGCAGGTGAGAAACGAGGGCTAGCGAGAGATGTCTACTACGAATGTAAGGCAGCCATATATTTTGAGTGGATACCAGCATGTAAACTGAGTTCATTTATTGCATGTCAGTAAAAAGTTCATGTGCTGTTAATGAAAACACATGCCAACTATTTCTTACAAATTCACTTATAATACTACAACCATTTTTGTGTGACTTATATACAAGTGCACTTATAATCTCTCCAAAAGTGAAGCACTTAGAGAGAAATCGGAAAATACATATCAATTATCTGCATATTTTTCAGGGGTCTAAACAAGTAAACAGAAAGTTACAATTCACTTTTTTTATTGAATACACAATAAAGCATCATACAAAGGTTATAAAGCATAATCATCTGGGACAACAAACTTCAAAAGAAGATGATATCCGGCATATTACATGTGGCCGGTCAACAGATGGCCTGTTATAGAACTTCACAATTACGTGCACAAGTTCATATGATGATTATATTGAAACAATAAAACACATAAGAATAATGAAAGATGAGCAATACCGTTTCATTGTAAATACGAAGTCGCTCCTTAACAACTTCTTCAGTATCATCAGCTCGTTGGATAAGGTTCGGAACACATTGTGGAGGAGCTGGAAGTGGAGCCATGTAAATTCCAGGCTTCCCATTCTCACCCTTGATGTCAATGCAAGCAATGTTGTAATTTCCTCCACAATGACTACAAATCCTTCTCCCAAGGCATTTTGCAAGCAAAGCTTCTTCTCGAAGCTTTAGGTTCACCACCAAGTCAACGTCTGTTACTCCCTCTAATATTTCCTGTAGCATGAACAGAACATGAACATCAGATAGATTAAATTGTCTAAAAGGGATGTGAAAAGGAAAATGAAGTGCTTAACATAACGAACTAACTCAAATGATGCAAATGAGAAACCTCGAAGCGCTCAACCAGCTAATCATTTACAACTAGACTTACTTTACCAGTTTCAATATCAATGAGAGTATATAGACAACTGCCAACAGAACTATAGAAAATAACAATTAACTCACCGCTTGTCTAATAGTTCGAGGGAAACCATCGAGAATGAAACCGGATTCACCCTTAGCTTCTCCAGCTTCAAGACGCTTCGACAATAAGCTTATAATAATCTCATCAGAAACCAATTTCCCTTGATTCACAATCTCCTTAAGCTGCAGTACAGCAACAAAAAGAAAACCACACCCGCACTATCAGCTCAACACAAACACATAAACCCGACAACAACACGAACGATACCAAAAAAAAGTACAAACCAGCTCAAAAACATTCATATTCCAGTATTTTTTATCATGTGGGGCCCAACCGCGATAACATGAGATTTTCCCCCGATAAGAACCAAAATATCAAACAGGTAACAGTCGATGTCACAATCTCCACAAAAAAAGTCTTTAACAGAATTAAAAAACTTAATAACGCAATTCAGTCATGGCAAAATTAATAAAGTTACGATGCAAATTTCAACTGCAAAGATTCAGAGACCAAAAAAAAGTAAGAGACGCGGAAATTAAACACCTTAAGAGTGAGTACCTGGGAGGAAAGTGTGCCAGAGGAATTGAGCTCCTCGCGGACCAGATCACCGGTGGCGATGTGAGGAATACCGAGAAGACCGGAAAGACGGGAAGCATAGGTGCCTTTACCTACACCAGGACAACCAAGAAAAACCCACTGGACATTTCTGTCCTTAGGCTCTTGACGGAGAGGGGGGGAGTTGCGAGAAAGAAAAGAAGGTACTTTGAAGTCAGTTTCGGAATTCAACGTAGTTGAAGAAAAACTTCGAGAAATATAAGAAGAGAGTGGTTTTATTGAAGATGTTGTTGTTCTTGTTAAGGTTTTAGGGATTCGCGAGAGAACTGCCATGGATAGATCGGTTGTTTTTTTGGAAACAGAGGCGAAAGGGGGCGAGTGGAAAGCAGGAGGAGACTGTGTTTGATGATGCTAGGCTGAGGTTGGGGGACTTGAGGTTCTTTTTACTGTTCTTGGAGCGAGGGAGAGAGCACGTTGTTTTAAAGTTGACGTTGAAATTCCGCCACGAGGGGTTCAGGTGTATGGCCGAATGCTGGTGATACTTATTATTATTTTAATTATTACTCTTTTAATCTGACTAATATCTAATGTAGAGATTTACTTGAGTAAGTTTGGAAGTAGGTGCTTGGGAGTGAGGTTTTTTTAGATATATATTTAATTGATATTTTTGTAGTTTTTTTTTTGTGTGACCTCGATGTTAAACAGAAACTAGAAAAAAAAATTATATATATATAAATAAATAATACTTTATACTTTAATATTAAACCAACTTTAATTTTTTTTTGTTAATATTATGAAAGTGATTTTCTCGTGTTTATGTATTAATTTAGATGTGTAGTTAAAGTTGTTTTTGAAAATATTTTTCATTTAAAACTATATTTAAATTATGTTTTTTTAAAAAAAAATTATTAATACATGAAAATAATTTAAAAACACTAAAAATTTTAATTTAATATAAAAAATAAAAATAAAATTTTTATTTTTATTTTTTTTAAAAAAAATAGTCTTAAAACACAGTGATAAATATGGAAGTGTGCATACCAATAAAATCACATTTCTCGATGAATTTGATTAAAAATAATTTATTTGCTGGTGTTATTAAATTTAATTTGATCTATGACATAATTTAAGATAGAAATCAATAATCGATAAAACAACTAAAATTTTACTTGCATATCTAGACCCACAACGTACACTTTCTAGAAAACAAAGTTTCCTTCGCATCCAAAAATAAAAATAAAAATAAAAATGCCCTTGAGCTTGATAAATAATATGTCTGACACACTAAGGTGGGCATTTATATAAACTAGCCAATATAAAACTATCGATAATTCATTCACGAATAATAATAACATTTTTTTTTTCAAAATTAAGAATTTTTAAGCCATCCCATCGCATTACAAAACATATCATAACACACAATTAACTATTATACACAAAGCATTATTAAAGGCTTGAGATCCGGTGGCAAAGAAATATCGTGGCTTGAGAATTGAGACGATCCTTCTTTTTTCTCAAGTTCTTTTTTTATGAAACAAGAAAATGGTATTCTAGACGCTGATGATCATGAAAAAGAGCTAGTTTACAACATGGTTGCTATAGATCTGATCATAATCTTGATCTGGTTAAAACGCTGGAATTATCCATGCTCTTATGGTGGCGAGATAAGCTCAAGGCATCTTTTAACAGGCTTGAGCTTTCATCCTTGCTGATAACTTATTAATCGATGCATCAACTGAATAGTTTATAGCAATTTATGCACACAAGTTTTCTGGCCATCACTAATCGAGATTTCAAAATGTATTAAAAAAGATAAGGAAAGCATGGAGAAAAATCACCAGAACACCTCACAATATACTAAACCGGAGAAGAAAAATATCAAAATTACACATATTGCTACCCTTCTTTTGCTGAAAATAAAACATTACTGGATAAAGATAAAAACACACTAAGCTACATCAGCATCATTTGAGGATGCCATTCAGCAAACATGGTCAACCTTCCCATCTTCATCATCACTGATGACATCCCCAGCATGCCTGCAACCAACCAATGCATAATAAGGTCACGAGTTTTTCTGGTTAGCCAGTTAAAAAACAAAAGCATGAGGCTACCTTGGCAAACAGAATCTTTGGCATTACAAATACAATGAGCATGTTGCTAAACTTTTCCCAAATGCAGAACTTCAGTTCATCAGGATGATGTTATAAGACCTCTAACCATGCAAGATCTAATTGCAGTGTACACAACTGCTAGTTAGTTGGCTACCAATTTAGCTACTTCAGAACGTCTATACAAGACTGGACTGAAGGTAAAGCCATCAAAATACAGTCTCGGGACTCTAGGGATGCAAATTCCAATACCAGTCAATTTTCAGAATGAAAAAGTACTTCATAGCAATCTAATCAACCCCTTCAGCAATTTTTTAATAAACGGTGATCTACAGTTTCCCAGTCTGTTTTGCAGTGCTCCGGAAGAAAATTATCATCAAAATACATTTTAACCAGTAAATAATGGAAGAATCCATTACAAGCAAGTATGAGAAACAAACCTCCAAGATGAAGTAAGATTCCGAGCTTTTCTGTCCAACTGAAGGTTTTCCAGGGCAGCAGAAGCTTGAATCGCATCCTCAGGAAGTTCTTCACTGTCATATCTCCTACTGTAATCATCTTTCCTGTAACCAGACATGGAAGACCCTGATCTCCTATCTGGAGGATAGAGAGTATCAGAAACAGGGAACCAGAAAGGAAAGAAATGGAAGAGCAAGTAATGCATATTTTAATCACTCACCGGTTGCCTGGGAAGAAGCTGGCCTGGCATAAACACGAGCATAACAGAAACAATTATGAGTAGTGTAGGGAAGAAAATATCAAGACAACATCTAAAAGAAAGATAAGGAAAGAAGAATTAAAGGTTGGAATTGGCCCAGAACCTTCCTAGTGGAGGCAAGCCACCAGCAACAGATGATGGAGAGGGTCTTCGCATTCGTATATTCCTAGACTCTACATTGGATAAGGACTCGGCCTCTGGTACTCTCCTTCCAGCACCCCTTCCTTGTGATAAATTCTGTCAAAAACAAGATTTTCATATATAATTAATAGTGAATGGTTTGAGAAAATTTACCAGGAGAAAAAAACATTATTGAGAACATTAACATGCACAAGCAATATATTCAGTCGAGTTTTGGATTAAGCTTTAAAACCTTTTATTCCAAGAAAAAGATATATCCTACAAAAAAAAACATATTGTATTTAATTAAATACCAAAATTCAATATAAAAATTAACAGTACCCAACAAAAGCCTTGCATCACAGCCACTTGGACTTAACTAAATAGATCTTAAATTGCCACTTAGAATGCATGTTGTATTTAATTAATATGAACATTCAGTATAAAAGTTAATGGAACCGAACAATAGCCTAACATTATAGCCACTTGGAATTAACTAAATAAATCCTTAATTTCCACTTAGCTCCATCTATGACAGAAGGCTTCTCAGAATTAGTTTCATGTTATGTCATTTTGCCACGTTAGCTCATTCAGATGCATTCTTCTTGTGCATTTCCTGATAGTCATCATATTCTCCAATTAAGCTTGTGAGAACTAAGGCTCAGTGAGTTGAGACGTTAATCTTCAACTCCCATCTCTAAGGCTTTAAAACTGACAACATCTTTTCTCATAAACATTAACCTGATCATCCAAGCACGCAGATATATCCAACTTAACAAATCCATCCCGGTTACACATTCTTTTCTCCTGTCTTCAGCCTCCCAGAGTCCTTTTGGTGAGAACGTGTCCTCACTCACTTTATTTAGGTTCTTTCAATCAACAGTGAACCATGTGGTAGGTTGTAGTCAATAGTCTTCTCAGGGAACCAAAATTTCCCCAACTAAAATTGGTCAAGTAATCTACTTGAAAATTAGCTCCTAAGCTTTTGCAGTACATAACATTCAAAAGATAAGAAATGGCTGTCTGTGACTGGACCATTAAGAACCCAACTTTTAATTCTATATGGATGCGTAAATTAGCAAGCTCGTATCAATCCCAAATTCAGACAATAAAACTACTACACTCATCCAAGTGAGATAAGAGCATGACCAAAACAAAAATAAGCGTTATATATGAGATAAGACCAAGACCAGAACAAAAACCATCCAGGTTAGTTCACCATATTCCCGAATATCATGCATGGAAAGTTATTACAAACTCAGGCATCAATTCCTCTTGTTATGTGTGATTTGTCTAAGAAATAATCAAATAGTTAAAGAGACAGCACTGCATTACATTTATAGCCAGAAGTCCAGCACCATATTGCCAGTTTTATTTCCCCTAAGATCAGTCTTATATGTAGATATGCAGCTACAAACAAGGACAGACCTCAAATTTCAAGAATCCTTCAAGAACATCCAAAAGCAAAGGGCCGCTATCTCCATTCCTGTTCAAATCGTATCCATTCTTGCTACTAAATTCTTTCAACTCAGCTTTCCAAGAATCTTTTTGCTGCAATAGAAAGTAAGGATTGGTATTTAATATTCACAAATTAACTGCAATGAACATCGTACCAAAGGTTGTTAATTTTTTTTGTGAAAATACCATTGATAAATTACATGATTACCGCATTGCATTCTGGTAGATAAACTTTTAGTGTATGATTTAGCTGTGCCCAGTCTAAGTATTCACATAAAAGTGCAGTTAGCAGCCTCCCTGCATTTTTTAGAAGAGAAATCAACATAACGTACATAAACAATTATGAGATTCTTGCTTTACAAAAAAAAAAGCAGGTGCACAAATGCTTAAATCATTAGAAACTTTATACGCCACAAGCAACTCACTTGAGGCACAATTTTTAGGAAAAGGGATGTGGAGATAGCTATTTGATATCCTGTCTTATCAAAAACCAACATCCAATGAAAGACCAGCAGTCCTGTAATATCCTCTATACTCTCACAATTCTAACAGGGAAACTTGAAGGACAACCTAAACCAATAAAATATAACATTACTTTTAGGTTCAGCCCCCAGAAGCATGTCCACTCACGAAGATTTTCAAATTTTTAGTCACCTGTGAAAGAGATTTCAAACATGTATTCTGGTTGGGGGGGAATTTTCTTTAGTTTGTCCCCCCTGCATCAAAATTGTTGTCTAGCGCGATAGAATGTTTTGAAACATGGGTATTGGTCCATGACAAAAATAAATTGTCAAGTCAGTTACCACCATTTAAAGCAATCCAACTTTATTTCAAGACACTCATAAATCCAACAAAATGCTACCAATGTACACAAACATACTAACATGGATCACATTAATTTACAAAAAAATTAATTAAGGAAAAGGCTTCACATTTTCAAATTTGTGAGACAAGGATGGAAAAGACTGAATTCAAGGAGCGACCTGATGGAGAAGCATGAAGTTGTTTAGCACGATCATTGCAGCTACCCAGTAATGCAGGAGGTAAGCCTTCATCCTTATCAATCACCCTATCCTCCTCTTCAATTGCCTCAAAAACACTTGCCCTGAGTTCAGCCTACCAACAGAGTATACAGGTAAGATACAGATATTAGTAAAAAGGAAGCTACAAACTATATCGACAATGAAGAACAAGACCAGCCCAGTAGGGATTACTGTGCCCAGCTACATTTTCAATTTAATTTGACTCAATAAACAAATTTTAGGATAAAAAAACGAAAAAGAATTGCTTCATTAATCACTTCCTAGACAAAAATGTAGCATGAGACAAAAGATAAAACGCATAAAAACTTACAAGAAGGAACAAGGAAAGGCGGTCTAATTCACTGGAAAAAACCCAAAAATATCGATACCTTTTGCTTCACATTAGACTGCAAAAGATTTGATCTTGCACAAAACAAAAAACCCTCGCTACAAGATATAAAAATACCAATTTCTCCTCCCACCCACCACGATAAACAAGATAACCTGATTTCAATTTCAAGCAAAGAAAATACGATCCAGAGCAAAAACAATCATCCAATTAAAAAACCCAATTTTTTCTACCACCGGACGAAGTCCAGTCCAACCAAAAAAAAGTATTTTTAATCTCAATTAATTAGCTTTAGACAACAGAATTAAAAATTTTCAATCAAAATTTTACTTTCAGTTTATTATCATTGTAAAAAGGAAATTGAAGGTTTGATACCCGGATCTTAGCAAGAACGCCTTTCTTCTCTAGGGTTCGAGTGACGAGAGTTTTCAGGTCCATCATTTCTCTCGTGTAATCGTCCATTTTTATTTTTATTTTAAAAAAGAGGGCCGGTTCGTTTCTTCCCTGCTCACTGTTTCTTTTTGAAGAAAAAAAAGATTTTTTGGAGGAGAAAGGAAACACGGAGAGGGTGAGAGCTAGAGGGACTGTGTGGGGGTGTCAAGAAAAAAGTGGATGTGACTAGGATTAAATGTGGGGTCCAGTGGATGGTGCTGAGATTGGATCTGGGTCGTCCATACGACGATCTGAGGTTAGAGTTTGTAGGTCCTACTTGTTGGCGAGTAGAGTAACTCATGTAATAATTTACGCTATTATTCAATAATAATAAAATCATGGGTTGGTTAATTCATTATTACCTGAGGTCTGAACACATTTCTACAGTCGTTTTCGCTTTCGTGACTGTTTGGGAATTTTTAAAAATATTTTAAAAAATATATATTAAAATTATTATTATTATTTTTAAAAAAATATTTTTAACAGCTTATCAAAATGATCTGTGGTTGTGTTTACCGGGAATATTTCTGCTCATCGGTGAATTGCGGGCAACAAACCTTTTTCGCGCTATAATGACAAGAAAATGTCCTGGACTGCCGGTCGCTAGCAAAGATTTCTTTATATTTAGTGCATGTTTGAAAGTGTGTTTATTTTTTAAAATATTTTTTGTTTAAAAATATTTTAAAATTATGTTTTTTTATTTTTTAAAAATTATTTTTGACATCAGCATACCAAAAATTATTAATTTAAATTTAAAAATAAAAATAAAAAATTTTCAATTTTTTAAAAAACACTTCCAAACAACTCCTTAAAATGATTAAATATATTATTTTATATTAAAAATAAAATTAAAAAATATATTATTTTGATACAAAAATATCTTTAAAAATAAAATCTATGTTAAATTATTTAAAATACAGATTATGATATCAAAATGTTAAATGATACCAGGCCCTGGTTCGATATTTATGGGCTTCATTATACACCCACCTCAGCCCAAGGACTATAATAGAAGGCATTGACGTAACATCATTGTGGGCTCGTGTATCCCACCTACTTATCCCGCGAGATCAATTTCTGGGATATAGTAATAATAATAATTACAATAAAACTTTATCCACGCGTGCTTTTAATAGTCATCATCTTTTCAGTTCCCAGCCGTTGATTTACAGATAGACAACAATGGATAATAGAGTTTAAGATCTTCAGATTTTTTTCACCCAGGGCATTCTTTAAAGTTTTTAAAATATTCAAAAAAATATTTTTAAAAGAACAATTTGGATAAAAACAGGCCACGTTAATAAAAAGAAAAAAAGGTATTTTTTTATATTTTATTTCAAGGATAGAATCACGTTTTTCTAACAGATTTTTAAGAATAAAAATTTAATAAAAAACTTAAATTCCAACTCTAAATGCCTGTATAGAGAAAAGTATTTTTTATTTATATATATATATTTTTATATCATTTTAATATATCATTGCCAGATATAATTTTTATAAATAAAAATATATTATTTTGATATACTTCTATATAATAAATATTTTAAAAACAATCTCAATGTACAGCACTAAATCTAAAAAAAATATTTTTAAAAAAGATTATTCTTAATCGGCACCCTTCTGAAGCTATAGAAATGCTACTAGAGAGCAATTCGACGGGGCAGTACTTGAATGGCTTCAACTTTTGCAACCAGCGGCCCATGTCTCCAGCCATGGTTACAGCAGTAACTAGCCCTTCTGACTTCATAGTTTCTGTATAAAAGTGATAAAAATATTTATATTAAAATTTTAAAATAATCTAAAAAAATCAAAAAAAAATATTAATTTAAAATAAAAAAATAAAAAATATCTTCACGGCCCAAATACGAAGATAGAATGAGGTACCATTTCAAATATTCAAGACCAACCATCTCGCAGCCCAAGTAGTGAAGTGTCAAAATACAAGAAGACATTCCATAAACACTGCCTCGCTAGATATTGCAGCACGGTGAGTGCCGAGTAGAAAGATGCACGTATTAACAAGATCAGAGTTCATATTACTGCCCCCTAGACATTACACGTGTTTAGCAAAGATTGCCTCGATAACACCTTGAGCTATAGGGTGATAACATTCACGAGCTTCAGCAAACAATCTCTTGGCCAAAATTTTATCTTCCTCGTTTCCAGGGCCTTGAACAAGACCACTGTAGAGTGGACGCAGGTACTTCATCCTCCCAACTTCCTTCAATGTTTTCTCCACCTCACCGTAGTAATCTCTACACCTGGACGAAATAGCCAGTTGGAGAAATCCCACTTTCACCTCGTAGTCCTTAGATTCTGACATCCTATAGCGTGCATCCAAGGCTAACACCTGCATGATGAATTATAACAATCAGTGACATAAAAGTTTGTTTCGCTTTCACAACCCATGAGAATTGACACGTGCACCAGCTCAAAAACCAGGGGAAGATGTGCAGGAATTATACAGAATTTGAACATAGGTTACCACATGCAGACGTGGAAAGACAGTAATTAGGAAATGAAGTTTCAAGAAATTAATATTGCTGCAGGCGAGAAATTTTTTGCAGGGGTTAGCACGGGGAAATTGACAAGAGAATTAAGTCATTACCTGTGAGGGTTCGACAGCTCTAGGCAGGTTCTTTAGGTACAGCTCCCATTCCTGCCCTTTCCAGCTAGCAACTTCATCCTCTCTCGGGATCCTCCCGAGCTTAAAATCATTTGCAAGTGATGCAATCTTTATGTACAAGTTTGAAACTGGTTCATGAGCATCTGGAGGGATGCCAGTGCCCTCAGTCCATAGCTGAAGGTCAATATCTTTCTCTATTCCATGAACATTGGCTTTCAGGAAATCAAGAAAAGTGTCCGTGTCAATTGACTTGAACTTGAATGTGGCGATATATTTCTTGAGGAACTCATCAAATGCAGGTCTTCCAATCTAAGAATTTCAAGGGTAAAAACAGAACCAGTAAGAATATTACTGTTTGAAATATATTCAAGTTCAAATAAGAAATAAATCAACATACCTGATGTTCAATGCGCCACAGAAACTGGAAACCTTTCTCATATGGCACTCGAGAGTGAATGTCATCTGGGTCCACTCCTTCCTGATTGTTTTTTAGCTTGGTATATTCCATGTTGTCCTTGAACCTCTCCACTTCCTCATTCAAACCTCTCCAACCATTTCCAATATTCAGAGCAGCTATATCTTCGCCCTGCACAACCTCAACAATTCTCCTCTCCGCATATGTTGTGAAACCCTAGTTTCAAAATCAGAAACTTATAACTCACAACGAACAAAAAATGCCGATCACAGGACGGCACAAAAATAACCATGGGCTATTGGAAGTTTAGGAGCATATAACACACGGACACATATCCTAAAAGAAATATACCAGAAACATCTGCTCATAGTTTCCATCATCTAACAGAGTTAAAACATGTCCCTCTTGAACACTTTGACAATCATACCAAACGACCAGCATTACAAATGTACAAATCAATTAATATAGCATGAATTTCTTAATGCCATATTTTATAAAAGAAAATTTATTGCACCAGTGAACAAAATCAAACATTTTTCGTAAATAAAGTTGACTACAAACAGACACCGAGAGGAAACACATTCGGCACATCAGATAAGAACACATGCAAAGGAAAATAAAATAAAACTCCATTAAGCATACAAAGAGATACTATTTGAGGTGGCCATTAATCTGATACTGAATCGCGAAAAAGAAGTCAAATAATCAAATGTTAAAAGCAAGTACTAATTATACCTCATTCAACCAGAAATGCTCATTGTTCTTGTTAGTAATCAAATTACCAGTCCAGCTATGAGCCAACTCATGCGCAACCATCTGCGCGCCACTCGCATCCCCTTTGATCACTGTAGGAGTCAAAAACACCATCCTTGGATTCTCCATTCCACCATATGGAAAACTCGGTGGCAAAACCAATAAATCAAACCTCTCCCATTCATACTCGCCAAACAACCTCTCCGCTTGCCTAATTATCTCTTCAGTTCCTGCAAACTCCCTCGCAGCTGAATCCAAAACCCCATCAACTGCCTCCGAATAAACCCTAGTCCTCGGCCCCACCTCTCTAAACCCCAATTCCCCAACAGCAAACGCAAACAAGTACGGCGGAATTGGCTGTTCCATCACAAACTCCTCCACGATCCTCCCTTCGTCACACCACAACGACTTCAAATCAAATCCAGACTCCTCATTCGTCAACACCCCATCCAAATCAGTACCAACAGGGTCATGACGGTCACAATGCCTGGCAGACATAACAGCAGAAAGCTCCCGCGGAAGATTCAACTTTGCAGAGTAACAAACACGAGCGGCAGGCGTATCCTGGCAAGGAAAAACGGAGCGCGCGTGAACAGAGTGACACTGGGTGTAGACGAAAGGGTGAATTTTCTTGAAAGTTTGGGGCAGAGAGAGCCATTGGAGGGCCGAAGAGGAAGGGGAGGTGGAGTAAAGGATGAGAACCGAGGAGTTGTTGTTGAGATAAACGGTTAGGAGTCGGCCTTTGATAGGGTGTTCAGAAGGGGAGAGAGTGAAAGAGAGGGGAGTTAGAGTCGCGGGGTCGAGGATTTTGTGGATGGTGAGGGCGCGAGTGTCGAGAGAGAGCGGACCAGTGTGTGGGGTTTGGAGGGCGATGAGAGCGGTGGCGTGGATGGTGGAGGAAGGGAACTGGAAGTATAGAGTGAGGGATACGTGCGTGGTTAAGGGGTGAGTTGAATCGGTGAATGAGTGTGGATCGATTGGTGCCATTTGGAGGAGAGATTGAGAGGGAGATTTGGTGCTGTTTGGGTATTGTTTTAAAAGATGTTTGTCAATACATATCAAAGATATTTTTGTACAAATTTAAATTTTATTTATTTATTTAAAACTAAAAAAATTTGATATTTTTAAATTATTTTTATAATTTAATATCAAATTTTTTAAAAAAAAATTAAAAAAATACTATTTTAATATATTTCAAAACAAAAAAATATTTTTAAAATTATTCACGGAATATGAAGGCAGAATACAAGCAAGTTATCCATGGAAAAAGAAGAGAGGGCAAGGTACTCTTGCCTGTGAATATTTCATTGTTCACAGGCTAATCACGTCTCCAGAAAATAATAAGATAAATAATTGAATTTTCGAGGAATTCACAACCTCCAAGTCTTAATTTGATAAATTGTTCAGTGCTTTATTAATGACTCCTGACTTTAAATAATAAAAAAGAATAACTAATTATCGGTTTCGTACTACCTAGTAACACCCATCCTAATATTGAACTTATCTCCAGCTAACAATTTTATTGACTTATTCAATTGCCACGATCTGGCAATATCGTGGCAATTGCTGATATGTAACCCAGCACTCTAATATTAACCTGTTACCCTTAAATTACTCGACCAACTAGAAACCCGACTAATTTATTCAGATAGCATTATGACCCAACTAATCCCATTAAAACTCCATCTTCAATTTGACGTGACCAGCCCATGCTGCTGGCAGGCGGCTGAATGTGACTCTTCTCTGAATGATGTGGACACGGTAAAACCAGCTTACCCCATTAAAACTCCATCTTCAATTTGACGTGACCAGCCCATGCTGCTGGCAGGCGGCTGAATGTGACTCTTCTCTGAATGATGTGGACACGGTAAAGCCAGTTTACCACACAATGTCTTTCAAGACATGTGACAATGTCCCTCCTTTCACATGAGCACGTAACATTCTAATCAAACTGTTACACCATCTTCAATTTGACGTGACCAGCCCATGCTGCTGGCAGGCGGCTGAATGTGACTCTTCTCTGAATGATGTGGACACGGTAAAGCCAGCTTATCCCATTAAAACTCCATCTTCAATTTGACGTGACCAGCCCATGCTGCTGGCAGGCGGCTGAATGTGACTCTTCTCTGAATGATGTGGACACGGTAAAGCCAGTTTACCACACAATGTCTTTCACGACACGTGACAATGTCCCTCCTTTCACATGAGCACGTAACATTCTGATCAAACTGTTACACCATCTTCAATTTGATGTGACTAGCCCATGCTGCTGGCAGGCGGCTGAATGTGACTCTTCTCTGAATGATGTGGATACGGTAAAGCCATCTTACCACACAATATCTTTCACGGCATGTGACAATGTCCCTCCTTTCACATGGGCACGTAACATTCTGATCAAACTGTTACACACTACTTGTTTCGATTCAAAAGGGAATTAAACATGCACAATAGGGAGTAACTATTGACATTTCCCAGTTACTACCATGGAGAAAATCCAGGGAACCGAGAAAAGATTAGAGACTGGCATCACAAAAGTTCTTTCACAGTGGTGATGCCGGGTTTCACAAGACAATTACTGAAACGTTTCCTTGTATCGTTTACACGACAAAGTAGACAAAACCTCTATTGATCCATGAAATATACACTCATGGTATCGCGATTCACAGAGACACGGCTATAATTCCTTGTTGCGGGTGCTCTCAAGAAACAAGATATGATCTTTCCAAAAAAAACTGTCCCGGAAATTATATTTACAACGCGATGGACACCTCACACGTCTGAGACTCCATCTCCATATATATCTTAAGAGAAAAGATGCCCTGACTCGACTCATCAAACACAGGCATCACTGTGTGGATCCTTATCAGCTAAATTAACCATGCTGTGCTCTTCAATGCAATTCCAATCCTTCAACAGCACACCTCTATGCATGAAAATTAGCAGTCAATGAACGACAGGACCATGTCTGCCAGTTGTAACCACTTCATCTACTTTCTAAACTCAAAGGATTCGCATAATTAAAAGAAAAGAACTGATGCCTTGCCTCTGTGACTCTTATTCTAGAAGAACCCTTCTAAGAATTACTACAACCAGAAGTGCCTCGTATGAAAGCAATCAACATTCGGATGTCAAATCTAATGGTATATGCTCCTATAATCCAAAAGAGATAGATTCCTTAAAAAAACAAAGCATGATTGAAGGAATACCTTGTCAAGGCTAAGGTATTTGTCTCAAGCACATATGCTCTTCGGGCACTTGAATTTACTTGAATGACATCTAACTAAATCATTAATGACGGGGCTCAAGGAATTTCCACAAAATGGTGAAAAATACAGCTACATAGATTCCCTAACAAACTATTTACTGTAGGACCTGGAGAAACACAGATGGGTATGCAGAAAGAGCCCACCAATTCAACAGCCGCGATCAAACCAGGTAGAATACACAAAGTATACTGCACATACATTTTCCCAATACACTATGTATATTGGCATAACCATAAATTTGGCTCCAAAAATCACAACGGGGAAGCTGCATTCCAAACACTTAAAAGAGGAATGAAAACCAAACTCACAACAAGAAAAACATTGCTAAAACATCCCCCAAAACAAATTCGTTAAAATAAAGCCATAAGAAAATAACAACCTTGTACTAAACTTCAAGGAAGGTTCCAATTTTACAAACTCTACAACTTCATTCACACTTTCGTAACCAAAATAACATCAATAGCATTCTCGTATCCAAAACCAGAACGTTTAATCATTAACTTTACTACAACAACTAAAAAACAAAGAAATGGGGACCTTTCAAACAATACACTTACATCACATTACATTGCATCTCCACTACTGCCCACCACTCTCATCCTCCAACTTCTGCACATAAGCCTTCAAAACCATGACAACATCCCTCGCTGGCGCTTGTAAAGTACCCACCAATCCAATAGCAGGACCCTGTAAAGCCCCCAAAATCTTAGCATATATCTCAGCTCTAGAAGGCATAGTTTCAAGTTGCTTAAAATCACCGGGCCCGTAAAACTTTCCTTCAAAAACAGCCCCAGTGAAATCATTCTCTAACTTTTTTTCCTTCTGAAAATCCCTATAAGGCTTTAAAGCTTCTGGTATCTCTTCAGTGTGCACAAAAAGCCAAGCATTCATTCCTTTCATACAAGGCTTTAAAGCCTCCCATGGAGTGCCTTCAATGGCCTTATAAACCAAAGTGTTTTTAGCTACAATGAGTTTTGATGTATCAGGCAATGATCTTCTAAAGTCTTGAAATTGTTTGACTGTGAAGCCTGTGTATTTTATAGCCGCTAAGAGGTAGCAATTTTCGAGTTGGGTTTTGACTATTTCTACTGTTTCTTCTTTTTTGGTGCGGGAAATTGCGGATTTGATGGTAACGGGTCTGTGTGAAACGGAGGTTTTGTGGGTTGTGGGGAAGGAAATGGAAAATGGGTTTGCGGGGCGAAAATGGGCTCGGGAAGGAGGGGGTTTCGAGGAGGGCAAGGAGAGGAGACCAGTGGTTTCCATGGTGGTGGTGGTGGAAGACTAGAGGAGGAGGAGAGTGTGAGCGCGTGCTTTTGTGACTTATCTTATCATCATCCGTGTGCGTGTTTTGTGTTTGGATGCGCGCACAGTGGATGACTGGATGGTGCAGAAAAAACGGAGGGTAAATAATTTTGAGAGAAGAGAGACTGTATTTTTTTTTTGTCACTTAATTTTTCATCTTCTTATGCGTGCAACTTCAATAAAATAGCTAAAATAAAAGAAAAAGGACAAGATTTTTAGTTTTTATCATTTATTTTTATAGTTTTAAAGAGAATAGCTATATTGAATAGTAAAAATAGCACTTATAATTTGAATATGTCGATCAAAATAGTCAAAATTTTATTTAATATATTTTTATAAAAAAATAGTTTTGATTGGACTTGTATTCTTATTTATTATTAATAAATAATTATATCAATATTATATATATTAAAATAGAATTATTTTTTTTAAATGGTCGTTTTTCATCAGAGTGCATATATAAAAAATATTATATTTATACTATTCCTTCTCTAAATAACTTTTCCCTTATTAACTCCATTTTCTTCTTTGAACTCCTTGAGATCAAGAATCTGTTTGGGAGTTATAGTGGTTTATGTCTTGTAGTTAATTTTTGAATGTGTGCATCAATTTTTTTAGTTTTTTATTTTAATATGCTATTAAAGGTTTTGAATGGATTGATATTAAAGGAAAAATGGAGCATGTTGAGTTACAGAACGTCTATGAAATACACTCCCTTCCAAGAATATAGTCCACTGCCTCTTCAACAGTATCAACAACCTACACAGTTGAAATACAGATCAGGCAAGACAAATGGACACTGGATCTAAAAAAAAAGACAGACAAAAGTAGATGCAATTCTTAAGATTAGTCATCCTCAACCCCTGGGTGATTTGTCAGTGGGGGAACGTGTGATCCCATCATGTTTATGAATATTAATTTAAAGCCTGCAGAGATTTCATCGTTTTACTTGCCAGATCTGCAGGAAACTCTGCATGGTTGTGTTTCCCGCGGAAAACACCTGTCCTTGTTAGGATAGAAAACCAAGGATGTCCTGCCTGAGAGAAATGAAACAAAATTTTCTTCTGTTCTCAACATGTGCGTGGGGAATGCCTAAGAAATTGGTATAGAAATGTTATGTGCTCCACCAATAAAAACTACAGGGAATAGGCAGGACAAACCTGTTGTGCACCTTTAACGTCAACTGAAGGATTGTCACCAATCATATAGAGAGTTTTGAATGACTGTGACCCAGAATCTCCAGGTTCCTTGAAATAATCACTATGATAAGATGGCTGAAGTTGCTTCAACATAGCTTCGGCATTCTTAAATACAAATGGATTTGGCTTCCCAAAAGAAACGTATTCCAGTGGATTATAGTGAATTCTGCAGGCAAATATCAATTAACAGGCATTATATATATATATATATAAAAGGAAACTACAAAGCGCTTTCACAGTTTCTGCCCCGTATATCTCCATATCAAGATCTTCTGCTATGAATTCCAAGTTGGAAAAAAAGTCTTATTTTTCTTATCTTAAAGCAAACCACAAAATGTGTGAAAGCAATTTAGGCAAAGAGAAAGAAACAAAATTGTTTCGAAGTGCAGAACAGATTTGAGGATGTAAAGGAGAAAAACCTGAAAATAGAACTAGGTATTCCATGTATTGTTAACACCATAAAAGAAACATGTTTAGCTGGTCAAAGCGAGTATTGGTTTCTTCCTTCTCAATTTTATCAAATCAACTCCTTCAAATGTCTTATCCTGGTATTAATAGTCCTTCCTAGAATTATATAGCTCTGATTTTTCTGTGAAAACTACCAATTTCTCTTACTAAAATAGTCGCTCAACTAAGAAATACAAAACGAGCCAACAGCAGAAAATTCTGAAATCATGACTTGGACACAAAGCTCACAGTAGCCCTATTTTGAGATTAGTTTCGACATGTAAACCCCAGAGATCCATTAACAAAACCAGTAAGATTGATGCAGTCCTATATATTACAAAGTGAAATATGATGAAATTTAAATTTAAATGGCCCAAGACACTGAACTTACCTGTTGAAGACACTCTCCAGAGCAATTCTGAAAGCACCCGTTCCAAGTCGATTAGAAGGAAATGCAGCCTGTATATCAAATAAGCTGATTAGGCGATATATAATCCCAGGTTTCCATAACTGAGCTGAAAAACCATTAAAGCCAAGTTCCGCAGGCAATTTTAACCTGTAAGAAACTAAATTATAAGAAACTTAAGAAACAGTCAAGAAACAGAAGGAGAGCATCTAAGAAGATGGCACAATCACATACGATGTGGATTTCAAAATCAAACATACTGGTCAGATTATCCTTCAGATTAAAGGTAGCAAAACTTCTTGCTTATAAGTTTTCATTCACTTCCATTCAATTCTAAAGAAAGAATCGTTCAGTGGAGAATCCAACTTAAAGCCATTTGAAGGAGCCTACAAGTTACGACCAACTGTCAATATCTACTGAGCAGGACTACCAACCTGGTATTCAAGATCATCAGCGGCAAAATATAGAGGAGGCTGGGGCTGATGCCCATTATCCTGTCCAGGAAGACCTCCACATCTTAAAACATCACAGAGGACCTAATGTCATTCATTATCCGGGGCAGTGTTTTGTTAGGTACATAGGCTAAGTTACGCTAAATCCAATAAAATGAAATGCAGTGAGACAAAAAGAAAGAAAGAAAAGACTCCATTGAGTAAAATTTATCTCATGGCACCAATTAAATAAATATAATTAACTTCCATACATTTTCAAAATCTACTTAAGTGTTGAAAATCATTCATGCAAGGGTTAGTAAAAAACCTAGTCTTTTACTATTAACAGTACCTCATTACAATTTCATGATATTTTTAGATGTCAGCAGCATTTTGATTAATGATTTCTTCTGATTCATCAGTTACACTAGTTCTCATTTCTTAACATGTAAAAAATACATTGCGATACAAAAGAGTAGCTTCTCAGGTCAGACAAAATGTTTTTTGTTTCCTGATTCAAAAATAGTACAATTCAATATCTAATTGACTAACTGCAGACTTTGCAAAACAAAATATGGTTAAAACTGCAATATGAAATTATATCCATACACAACACTTGGATAAATGATTGTAAAAAGGGAAAAAAATTATAGCATGAACGACACTTCATAGAGTTTGGAGCAGTCAATTTTAAAGGGATCTAATGTATGGAGCTCAAAAGATACAGTGACTGGCTTATATTACATGACCAAATAAAAAAGAGAAATACCTGAATGTCCCTGCCCCAATCTACAGGATCACTAACAACAAATACCGCCTTAACTGTTTCAGAAGAAACATCATATCTTGGCACTGTATTCAGGGGGAGACTGCTCCTATCCAGCCCCTGCTTAGTTGTCCACATTTTGTATTGAGCAAGAGGATCAATGTTTTCAAAACAGGATGCATACTCTTCTAAGGATACAGCTTTTCTGCCATGAATAATAAATCAGGCCATATGGAATGTGAAGAAGTCTCGAAATCTAAAAATAACAAAATGATTGGGACATTACAGGAACCTTACTTGAAACCATACTCAGACATTACTGCGGCAGGTTCTCCTTTTCCAGTGGCAACAATGAGTTGATTCTCGTATCTGAGGGGAAGCAAAGAAAAAAATAGGTGGGGTGAGGGTGGGGGGGAGCACAATTCACAACAACACCTTAAGAAATCAGAAAGATTTTGGATTCCATTGACACTGCAGAGATGAGAATTGTCGCAAGTAAAGATAATAAATCTACTAGGTCAATGAAACCTTTTTCCCTTGGGATGGCTCCTTTTAATTCATCTTCCCTAGTTCATACTTTCGTTTAGCCATAAATTAAAGTGGCAGGATGAAGATAAAGGAGAATTGGAGGTCGGTGACAAAAAAAAAAAAAAAAAACTAGGTGAGTTGCGGAGAACATGTTATTTTTTTGAAATTGAAGATATGCATAAAATAAAAAAACTCAAAATCTATAAACATCCATATACCTTTTCAACAAACTTTTAAAAGGTGAATGACCCTGTAAAACCTGTACAAGGAAAAAGAGACAGCTATGCAAAAGGTTCCACAGTCAAATAATGCTGGTCGAAGATAGACTAAAAAACAAATGACAACGAGTAAGTCGTATGAAAATAAAATAAAATCTCAAAGAAATACCTGAGAAGGTAAAATCTTTACTCCAAGCAGCTCGCTTAGCTCATTAGCTCTCCTCGATTCCGGAATGCCACCTCCTAATAAAATATAAGATCGTACGAACATGAAATTAGTCATTCAACTGCTCTACTTTTCTCTCTAACAATCATGTTTCTGCTTTGAGATTAGGACCTAAACATCACTAAAATTCATATAAATACAGGCAGCGAGCCATCGATGCCTACATTTTTTCCATAGATTCATTCCATGAGGACCATAGCAGCCATCTTCTTTCACGGATAGCTAAAATAGACTATTTTTGAGCTAGTGGATGACAACATTTTAGAAAATAATTATTCAAATAGCTCACCATTTGTCAGGAACAGAAATGGAACGTTCAGGTTTCCTGCAAAGTAAGAGGCAGTAATCATAGTTAGATGCAGCTAACGTGTATGCACAATTAGTATAATACACGTATTCATACATATGCGAATACGTATAGAGTACCGGAATCTCCGTATAATCTACGCAGAGCTTGGGGGGAGCCGCCTATGGGATCTTTACCGCGAAGAAGAACGCCGTCGATATCAAATGCGATTCCAAAAGAGGACCTGTGAATTGTAATCACCGAAATTCCCAAATTCATTTTCTCTTGAATTCCATTGTTGTTGTGCAAAAAAATTAACGAAACTTTTTAAGGATTAATTAGATGAACCGTCGTTTCTGCTCTGATTGAAGCTGTGAGGAGAAGTAACGTGAGGCTTGGTATTGAAACAGAAATGGCGCTGCTTTGTTTTTTATCTGGGGAAACCCAAACGCTACCGTATTTTGGAATCTCATCTCTCTCTATGTCTCTGTCTCGCTTCTGGTACAGGGGGTAATTCTCGTTGAAGGAGGAGACAGGGAGCCTTGTGGCAGAAATGCGTCGTGGTTTTGTGTGAACCACAAGCGCCACGAAACGTCGACGAGAGAGTAAAATCGCCGCAAATGTCCGCTTTATCCTTAATTTTCTTTTAAAGATTTTTATCTTGTTCAATTTATTGCATGCTTTGGAATATTCACCGTGAGTTAAATTAGTTAAGATTTTATTTTTACAAGGTATTTTTCATTTGATTTGTAAGGCATTTCAACGGGATTGTGGTTTTTGGGCAGGTGTCGATGCCAGGTCTATGCTATGTGAATTTTACAAGGCAGGCTAGAAGTTTCAAACATGGATCATGTTTGGAAACACCTCACAATTACATCAACAAGAGCAGTGCTGAAACGGAAGAGGCCCTGCCCGACAATGATGAATACGATGACGGGCTGGGCTTGGATGAGCTAGACGATCTGGAAGCAAGCTTGTCAAAAGCATCTATTCAAGTCCACGGGCCTGGTATTAAATTTAAGGCTTCGTACGAGGGAGAGAAAAAATAACAGTTAACGGAAAAGTCAGCGTGAGAGTGTGTTTGGAGTTTGGACCGTGATTCGGTTGATTTTCAAATTGTTTTTTATTTAGAAATATATTATAATAATATTTTTTTATTTTTAATACCATTTTATTAAAATAATCTAAAATATGAAAATAATTTCTACTTATAACCAAAAAAAATTATTTTCGAAAAACAATTTTATAGTGATCCCAAACACCCCTTTTAAGAGGGGAAATTCTTCTGTAATTTTCACTTGTGATGTGAAATTTTTTTTTTTATCTATGTGTTCCTCTTCTGTGATGGAAGGATTCCAGTTGATTAGACAACACATCACCCTTTATACGGAGGCAGGTTAGGCTGCGCATGATAACTTTCAAAGTCACCGTACAGGCTCACTTAGCAGTATGAAAATTGGACAGAGTGCACCTGCATTGCTGACCTCAACTGCAATTTATTTTTATTTTCAGGAGAAAAATATTATTACCTAAAGAGCTGAAACATCTCGGTATTCTACTGTAGCACCAGACTCATTGTTACTGTTTATTTGACATTTTCAGCCCTTGCTTCGCGCGCGTATGTGCACCTGTTTCTGTTTTTTTTTTAAACATAGATGCTTTTTATATTTTTTATGGTTAAAATAGCTAGGAAATACCTGTGGCCTAGCGGTCCTCTGCGCGCTGGATCCAGCGCGCAGGGTTCGAAACCCTCAGCCAACAAATTTGTTTTGGTTTTTTTTTTTTTTTTTTTCCCTCTCTCTCTCTCTCTCTGAGATCAAGACTGGTAGGCAGGCTAAGGCCAGAGATTCAATGCCCGAGGGAACGACCTTCTTCAACCAATTGCAAAAAGACAATAAAAGGGCGCAGGAAAGTTTGAAATACGTTTTGTTAACAATTGCTTTTCCCTTTTTTTTTCTTTTTTCTTTTTCTCTAAAATACGTTTTGTTTTTCTTATTTGGGAAAGCACAGTTGCTTTCCCTTTCCCTTTTTAAAAAACAGTTGCTTTCCCTTTCCCTTTCCCTTTCCCTTTCCCTTTTTATTTTTATTATTATTTTTATTTTTTAAAACTATCATGTTTTTGTTTTTTCCTTCTATAATGTTGATTTTGAAAATATTTGTCTGTAAAAGTTATTTTCCCTTTTTTTTATTCTTATTCTTATTATTTTTTAAAACTAGGATATCAATGATGGTTTACGCGTACCATGACTAAAATTATCCTCCGTGCAATGATAATTTTAGATTTTCAAACTTTTATTTTCCTATTGTTATACTAGGAGGTGTTGAGCTATTTTATTATATTAAATTTCACATAAATAAAAATTATATTTTTATTTGCATCTAGCAAATCCTATAAAAATTGTTTACTCAGCCCGCAACGTAGAACAAATATTTTTTAAAATTTTCAAATTAAATGATTTTTTCAGCTAATAATTTTTTGTTTTGTTTTATCATCTATTATATTTTTTTTTATGTTATCTTTCTTTTATTTTTTTATTGGTTTTATTGTTATTATTTTCAAGTTAGATGAATTTTTTCCCCTGATAATTATGTTTTTTTAAAAAAAAAATTAGTATGATTTTTTTTTCTTTTATTTATTTATGTTCTTTATTCATCATTAACACAAGAATAATAATAATAATAATAATAATAATAATATATTCTTTTTCCTGCTTACTCTTTTGTTAATGTTTTTGAGTGTTTTTTCTCTATGGGATAATTTGATAATTTTAATTGTTTTTGCAATAATGACAATAGTCATTTTATATCTAATATTATTGGGGATAAAAGACAGCTCAAGAAAAAAAATTGACAAATTTACATAGGTGATCTACAATTAAAAAACGATACAAGTCACTTTTATCTCGATTACACTGTTCCTATGAAAAGGCAAACAAGTCATTATTATATGTTTTAATATTTATTGCATATTATCGCCTAAAAATATATAAAGTGAAAAAAAAATGACCTCGGATTTTTTGCAGGAAAAAAAAATTATATCAACATTCTTAAATACATTTAATATAATAATATGATGAATAAATCTTATAAAATAAAATAAAATGCTGTTAATTTTAAATTTGTGCTCTTTTATTCAAGTTTATTTCTTAAAAAAAATAGATTTTTAATATTTAAAATCTAATATTACCCGGAAAAAAATACAACTCAAAAAAACAAAAGGTGAACAAATTTGCCTACATTATCTAAAATTAAAAAATATACAAGGCACTTTCCGTTTCGACTACACTGTTCTTTTTAGACGGCAAATAAATAATTATAGCACACAAAAAAATTATATTTCTTTTTTAAAAAAATTTGCAATATTTGTATTTATAATGTGTCATATCTAATATTATGAGGGGAACAGGCAACTCATATTTTTTTTTTACAAATTTATCTAGGTTATTTACAATTAAAAAACTATAAAAATCACTTCTCATTTCGATCACACTATATAGTATGCGAGACTAAGTATATGTGTTTAATATTTATTTAATATTATCGCCTAAAAATATATAAAGAGAGAAAAAAAAATGACCTACACTTTCTTGCAAAAAAAATTTAATATCGGTATTCTTAAATATATTTAAGATAATAATATGATAAATAAATCTTATAAAAAAAATATTTGGCTTTGAATTTAAATTTAAATTTATATTTTAGACTCTTTTTTTTTCCTTTTAAGAAAATATGACCTTTTTTTCACATGTATTTTTTATTTTTTACTGTCCAAGTCAGTTGTTCTTTTTTAACCGGGTTTTTTTTTTTAACCAGAGTATCTGTGACAACAAATTCCTAATGAATCATTTCACCTTCTTAGCAAATTTTCGAACAAATTTTATCAAAAGTTTTTTGGCAATAACAATATTCAATCACATTTTGGTTGAAAAAACCATTTTTAACGAATTTTATCAATTATAATGATACTAATTAAATATTAAAATTACAAAATATAATATTTTTAAAATCAATTCATTTTTTAAATAGATAAAAAAACCCAGCGAAGCGGGCAAATCAGCTCGTATTTTCTAAACTATAACAGTTTAAAAAATAATTCTTGAATTGATACAGAATTTGATATAAATATATATTAAATGCGTAATCAGGTGTTGTTCATGTGACACGTTATCAGACAACAAATTTTAATTCTTCGTTTACTTTCTTGAATAATTTAGGCGTGAAAAAGTCAACACGCATTTTTATTAAAAATCCAGAAAAAAAATAATTTAATGGTTGGAAGAAAATGACATGACAAGGAAGAAAAACATGAGATGAGAAGAGAAAAAAACGAGTTGTCGGGTGTATACCTGAACTCCTATGAAGAAATTTTAATATCATTAATAATATATTTACAAGAAAAATTTATAGAAAGTCAACTTTCAAACCAGAGATGATAATAAGTGAGCATGTCGTTGCTTTTAAAATATGAATTTGGCTTTTTACGGTGTATATATATTCGCTTGTTGATGTTTTTCCTGGTGATACTATGAATTGTTTTTGTCATGTTATTTTTTATATAGAAATTATTATTTTTTATTAAAAAAAATGCATGTTAACTTCCACATACATGAATTATTCGAGAAAGGAAATAAAGATTTGAAATTTATTGACTGTACCTGTAGTGTGCTATGTGTGCAACATATCGGACTACACATTGAAGATAAGCCGATGGTCGCTGCCGTTGACGTGTACAAAAGGGTCGTTTTGGTTCTCCACTCTCGATTATTCTTATCGCCTCTTCGAGCCGAGAAACGTTGGAAAAATCTAAGTATCACTTTGTTTTTTTTAACATACATGCCTGAATGAACTTAAATATACTTTAATTAAACTCATAAATCATAGAATAAATGATCAATTACCTTTCGTTCTGGAACCTGGATTTATGCCAAATCACGTTTTAAAAATGGTTTTAGGATAAATCCAAAGCTCCGAAGCATAATGCTGCTGGCGCATATTCACTGCGATTTAAAATTAATTTAGTGTATCATATTTCGTAGAACTTGGTCCCATGGCTCGCGTAAAAGCAGGAAATATAGACAAGCATCATTTCATGCAGAAATTAACCATAAAAGGCAAAAGCGTTGTCGTTTTAAAATCGAGATTTAATGCATTAAAAATCCTTTTGCAAGTCCACATACATTGTATCGGATCATAAAGTTTGACGGTGATTCTGTAAGGGACCTCAAATGATGCTGGACATTAGCCACGCACAAGCTATAGATAATGTAGTGGTATTAGAAATAACAGTAATGATAAGTGGAGGAACATAATAGTAATAATAGTTTGTTTTTATATTTTAATAACATATTGATATTTTTTTAAAGATACTATTTTATATAAATATTAAAAAAATAAACACCAATATAATATTAAAAAACTCCAAGTGAGGCTCAACTTTTTGCTGTTATCATTATCATGGCTCAGATGTTGTTCCAATTCGCACCCGATTCGTTTGCAAAGACAAATCATCTTCGTTAATACTACTTATGTCGATTGTATCAAGCGTGATTTAAATCGGTTTGAAAATATGATTGTAGTTGTTTTTTAAGTATATTTTATTTAAAAATATATTAAAATAATATATTTTATATTTTTTTAAACTATTTTAACACAACGTACTAAAATAATCTAAAATCATTTGATTTTAAAAAAAATATTTTTAAAATATTTTCCAAACATGTCGAGGAATTAAATGGAAGTGGGTACGTAAATCAACGAATAATAATTAACTACATTCGATGCGCACCGCAAGCCAGAGCAGATGGGGCGAGGTCTTGAAAGAATGACGGGTGCTGACATGGGGTGGGTGATGCATACACATGAGGTCAGGAAAATTGTTGTCTGGCTACAATTGTATATGGGCTCCTTCACGGAACTCAATCCACCCGCCCTCGAACTGAAAAAGTACCAGTAGTGGACTGGATGAGATTGGATTCATTTTTTTTAAAAAAAAAATAATAATTATTTTATTAATTTAAATTAATCATAAATAAATCAATATTTTAAAGATTACTTATCATTTGAAAATATAAATAATAACACCAACAATATAAAAATACTTTTCAAGTATAATGGATTCTTTCAAGTATTTAGATAAATAGAACTTTATAAAATTAAAAATCTTGGATTATCTATGTAATGACTGATTCCATAATTAAAGCCTTATAAATTAACGGAACATTAAATTAGAAATCACAAAAGCATTAATTTGAATGGACCCACAAATCCATTTCAAAGTTAGGAATTTTTTTCCCGCCATGTTTTTTTTTATAAATAATGTGTTATATTAAAAATAAGTTTAAAAATAAAAAAAATATTTTAATATATTTGATAATAAAATAATATTTTATAAGACAGTTACCATTCAAACCCTATCTTCTTCGTGTTCCATCAAAATAATTTATCGTCCAATAGTAATCTGCAGGCGTGCTTTAGATCTGCCTTCCTAGACATGGGATTCGAAGAAGAAAAATTTCACATGAACAAAGCAGAATGATGGACCCCCGAGATCCCCTTTTTTTTCCCGGTAGCACACACATCACCTTTTAGCCATAGAATATTGGTCAAGCACAAATCCCAACTTTGAACGTTGATTCTTCAAAAAGTTATCTGGAGTTTATTTTTTAAAATGTTTTTTATTAAAAAAATAATAATAATTTGTTATATTTAAAAAAAAATATATAAAAATATTAACATGTTAAAATATCTAAAAATAATTTAAAACAACAAATAAAAATATTAAAAAATATATAATTTTAAAACATAATATAAAGCACATACTTCGATGTGAAGTTACTCATCATGCTAAACCACCCATCTCTCTCAACAAATATTCTAATATGTAGCTGATAGTTATGGCTTTATTACGTTTTAAAAATTAAAAATATGTTTTTTTTATATTTTTAGATAATTTTCATATGTTAATATTAAAAATATTTAAAAATATAAATAAAAAGCATCATTTTACTATATTTCTAAACTAAAATCACTTTAAAAAACAACCTCAACTATTCTCGCTCCAAAACAAGAACATTTAACACATGAGAAATTATATGTTTTTTTAAGTGTTCACTAGCTGACAGGCAGATAGAGCCGAAATTACAGGATACAGACTGTTTAATTAAAAGAAAAAACCTACAACTTAACTTCAGCTTTATAGGAAGATTCAAAGGATCTGGCACTCTAGATAAGTTTAAACAGGAATAAAAAAAGATATGATAATTTGATATTGACAATTTGACATACAGGGACGGTTCAGCTTCAAGTCAAATTGCTTGGCTGGCTTCTACTGATATTAAATGAGCCTAATTTTTAATTAGTTCACTAATTATTGGTGGAAACATAGGTAATTCTCCATTTCGAAGCAAAACAGCGAGAGAGTCAAGAGAAAATATTGTCCCAGTTGCTAACATTACGTGATGGAGAGAATGAAATACTATGTTGTATTTTGAAGGTATACAAAAGGGTTGTTGGGAACTCGAGGGTGTGGTTCATTGATCAGATCTTGAGTTTGCTCTTTAGAGATTATTAATTCGGATCTTATATAAGTCAGAGTTATTAAAAGTTTCAATTGATCATAAAATTTAGAATTTATAGGATTAATTGAAATGCACATAAATAGACATGAACATCACAGTTTTTTTTTAAAATAAAATTGTTGAGGCTACTATTTTGCATGTTGTCTTGGACAGTGTAGTAACTACAAGCTAGTGCATTGTAGATGGTGTTAGAGACAAGATTTGTGTTGCTGACATGAAGTGGGATGACACCAGACAGTCCTGTAGGTAGTGAAAAAAACAGAGAAAGAAAGAAATAAGGGAATTGCTGGGGCATAACCTTTTCTGATTCCTTCATAGAATTCAATTCACATGGTTAATATTCCTTTTCAAAATGCTTTTTATTTATAAATGTATTAAAAAAAATTATTTTCAATATAGCATATGAAAATAATTTAAAAATATCAATTTTTTTAATTTAATTAAAAAATAAAAATATTTTTTTTATATTATTTCAAAAATACTTTTTAAACAATAAAAAAACAGTAACATGTAGAGAATATGGGGGTGTTTGTTTTAGCTTTTTCAACCATGGTTTCAAAAAAAGTTATATTTTTTTTATTATTTTAAAGACCGGCGGATTTAGTGTTTTTAGATCATTTTGATGTGCTGGTGTCAAAAATAATTTTTAAAAAATAAAAAAAATATCATTTTAATGTATTTCGGCACGAAACATTTTTGAAAAGCTATGAAAAACTACAACAACAATTCTTCCAAACACCATTTGTGTAGCAGTGCATTTGTATTGGCATCGAAAGTCTAAAAGTCAAGTCTCGTAATTCAGTGACTGATCAAATATTCCACATTTTTTTTTCCCAATATGTTGATTTAGACTTTGAAGTATTTTTCTACGTGATCTGAGAGCTGGTCTGGATTTTTTTTCAAAAGATCTGGTCCGTTGATTCCTCCTCAATAAACACATGTTTTCCTCGATCCCTATCGAGACATGCACCAGAAATTATATCACGGTGGATGCATTCCACAAATCAATGGAGAGCATTAATTATCATCATTTTATCTTCCGAGTAGGGACAGATTGATCGAAAAGAAAGGGGAGGTGGTGAAGTGCTTTTTGTGCACTAGAGATCTAAAATACTAGTGAAAATGACACTCTGATGACCACCAGACCATTTTTTTTGAATTACTAGCCATTCCATTGCATCCAGTTTTAAAAAGAACTCTGAAGAGTTGTCGCTTTTTATAGGACTGTACCCTAGAAATTGCAATGGGCATAAATTTTATACTCATGATCAGTTTATTATTTTTATTTATTTATAATGTATAATTTTATAAAATAATCTCAAAATACAGTTTTAAATACATGATAGCTTCTTACCATTTCACATGTTATGATCTGTACTTGACCTGACCCGGTGATATATCGAGCCGAAAAAATGTAGTAAAGGAACATACTTAACCAAAATAATAAATCAAGAACACAACAATCCAAATCGACACCGCACAGGAAGATTTTTAGCTTCACATCGACATGATGTTAATAAAAATTGAGAACACAAGCACAGAGCAAGGAACAGGGGAACTGTGTTTATTAAAAAAAAAATTAAAAATTTTTATTTTCTAATTTAAATTATTACTTTTTTGATAATTTTAGATATTTTCATATACTATATCAACAATAATTTTTTAAAAATAAAAAAAACAATCATGTGCAGGGCTGTGTGAGAGGGTGTTCTGGTTATAAATGTTTTCGATTCTTCACCTGTTTTTGCTATGATTTTACCCCTTCCTGGTGGAAGGCCAGCATTTCCTTTCTTCTCTGGTGTGCCATTGTTGTTGCCCATGAACCTGATCTGATAGGAAAAAAATAGAGTTTGTGTTTCCAGGGGATGTACGAGGACAAGAAAGAAGCCGTGAAAGTCACCCGAGGAGAAATGCCACTCCAGGGCTGGTACCACAGGGTAGGGTCGTACGAGGTGGTTGAGCATATAAGACCAAAACCACAAAGCAGTGTGACACGTCGTCACGTGGTACAGTTTGATATAGTAATGAGATATTCTCTGTGGGGCTGTGTTGAATTGAACAAGGCAAAGCCACCCAAAAGATACGAGGTGGAATCGATCCATCAGGAAAATTTCTTAGCCTGTTTGGTTGTTCTTCCGGAATTACCATTCAAAGCCAGGGGAATAATGAAAACAACTGACAGGATTGTAGAGTACAGGTTGCCAGGCAGATAAATATCTAGTGCCTATTTGGAATAATTGTTGCTATAATTTTTTAAAATGTTTTTCATGTTGAAATATATTAAAATGATATTTTTTATTTTTAAAAAATTATTTTTGATATCAGTACATCAAAATGATCTAAAAACATTAAAATATATTCATTTAAAATAAAATAAAATAAAATTTTTTAGAAACGCAATTCCAAAACCTGTTCAAAACAACTTAAGTCAGGCATATTTGTCCTCGTGCTATATCAATATATTTATAGTTGTACTACTGCCAACTAGCATCAAAACTTTTAATGACCCTGGAATCCTTGAAATTCCTTGTCATAATAAAGTCTAGGCACGCGATGAAAAAAGTTAAGCTATAATAATTAACAACTCTCAAAAATCGTATTTCTCAAAAATCGCTTTTAATGGGGTTTAGAAGGATGTATTTTTGTCTTCTCCGTTTGCCCTTGCTATTCCCATCTACACGGGAACCAGACCCTGTTGTAGCAATTACCAGGTTGCCTAGCAGGATAAAAGGTCAAAAGTATTGTAGTCACTGGTGAGGGAAAATAATGGATATGATCTCCAAATAGTAGGTTTTTGGAGGCCCTTTTTCAAGAATAGAATCATTTTCTCAGATAAAGAAAAGAATCATTCTCTAGCTCACCACACCACACCACCCCCACCCTTTCTTTCTTGTATCGTAAGCTTTTGTATGAATAGCCAAGAAAACCCTACAAGCTTTATATCTCAATCATATAAAGCTCACATCAAAAGTTGATCGACCACGGTTATTAACTTTGTGATCTATAAAGAAAAAAGACAAAATTATTCTTCAAAAATTCACCACCACGCCTCTTCCGTCTATAGTTCACTGCAAAGGGTTCTGCAATGCCTTTACCTTCTGCTTACAGCATCAGCACGAAAGCAGAAAAAGAAACAGAATTTTTCGTAAGTAGTAGCACGTCGGGGTGTGAATGAGGTTTTACTTTAGAAACGATACAGGCTCGCATCATAAAATAAAACCATCATGTAAAACCTGGAATAAAATAAGAAATCAAAATTGAAAATGCATATTTATAGATGAGATGAAAAACAACTGGCAATTCTGCAAATATATGTATCCAGAATACAGAAATCACAATCACCATATTACCTGTATCTACTTACAACACTAATATCAACCAGCCAAATCCATATTCAATCCTCCATCCAATTGGCTAAAACTAAGAAAGAGGGGTATTCTTATTCATATGCTTCAATATCAATTTATTGAAAAGAAAGGGGGGGGGGGGGGGCATGGCTTAATCTGTAAACAGGGAGAGAATTGGCTGTTATAATAATTCAGAGTCAAGAATCTGAATGGCCCTCTGAAGCATACGTGCTCGTAGAAGCCAAGCTCCCATTGCCAGCACCCCTCCTTGCATATCCAACCAGTGAAACAGCGTTCTTTACTTTCTGTGCGAGCCCCCTAAATATCCTGGCCTTAACCTGACCCCTTTGCGGAGGCAATCTTACTATTTCCGGACTTTTTGGCGTCTTCTGGTACTTATATTCCATTGTTTTGAGCAGTCAAGAAGTTATAGAAACAGAGCACAAACTCTGTTTTCAAAAGGAGGAAGAAACAGGGGTGAGGCAGAACTTAGGCCTGGCAAGTAGAACAGAAGTTAGAGAGAGATTTATTTTCTAGCCGAGTCACTGGAAATAAGAAGACGAGGAGAGGGAGGATTTATTGTGGGGGGTGGGGTGGGGTGGGGTGGGGTGGGGTTAAAGAGACTTGTATTCATGTGGAGCTAAGAGTTCGTCGACCGACTCAGTTAAGTCAAAGAGATTCTGACGGTGTGAACAAGGTTTTAAAACTCAGCAGAAATAAATGCGTAGGTTCAACTATAGAAGTGAAAATTCTTGAGTTAACTTAAGACAGCTGTCTTTTCATTTTAGAATTTGTTTTTAATGATTTTTTAGTCGTAAGGATAGATTCTAAGACAAGGCAATATATGGATTTAAATAATAGTCACCTCTTAAAAATCTCAGTAGTGGCAACAGGAGTCTTGTAAAAAACAAATCACTTCAAAGAATTTTATAGTGGCAGCAGAATCAGTTCCTGGCTCCCAGACCTGGAGAGGGTTTGGCAGCAGAATCAGTTCCTGGCTCCCGAACCTGAAGAGGGTTTGACATGTTTTATGTATTTCTGCGATAATTTATTAGAAACATCTTCACGCAACTCAAAAGATTGTGTTTTCAACCAACTTGCATGTCTTGGAGACTACACAGCAATCAGACTGAAAAGTAATGCACCGTGGTTTGGTTTTGACCATTGGCGTGGAAAAGAAAGTAGACATCCGAGCAAATGAGGCATTGCTACGCGGCAAGTACTGAAGACTAAGGTACTGGAGTTGAATTGCACAAATGCAAATAGGCCCACATCCTGCTTGTGACGAGGAAACATTTCATACGCAAAAGTGAAAAAAACGTTTCTAAAAGATGAAACTAGAGTATTGAGTTTCATGGAAATCATATGTGCGGTGACAAAAAAAAAAAGAGTTTTTAGTATCTTATTAAACAAATTTAGAATGGTTTAAAGATTTATTATATAAAGATGTATTTTTTTAATAATTTTTTTTAAATAAATTGTCACGTTAGCAGATAGTCCAGATATTTGATTTTCAATGGTGATCCACGCGAATCACTGATAAAATATCTGTTAAATCTCTATTTATAAGAGAGAGATTTTTGTGCATGTAAAGCTATTTTTGTGCATGGTTTTTCTGTTTAATAAACAATCACTCTCCTCTCTTTGTTAAAAATAAGAGGTGTAACTTGTTATTTACAAGTAAATATGAAAAACCTTGTAAATTGATAAAATATCAATTTATTATTTAAATAATATTAATTTATTAATTTAGAATAACTTCGAAGTTAACTCAATAAGTATTTCTTGATTTTTCTAGGTCAAAAAACATAATTTTTAATTATATTATATTATATTTTTTGATTTATAAAATATACGCTAATCAGGTCCTGCTTGATTAGATCATTTTAGTTTAATTTATGACTGGTGATTTTTAATGCGCGTGGTCCATTAGATTTCTAATATGTTGACCCAAATACATATTGTAATTTCAGTCAAGTAAAATTAAATAAATTGAATAATTTTATTCATTAACAATTCAATAATTAATTAATTTATACTTGAACATTAAGTGTATCATATAACAATGTGTCATGATCCCTGAATATTAAAAAAATCATTGGTTATTTAACTTAACCTTTTAGTAATATTTTTTAATTAGTAATATTTTGATTTAATATTAAAGCATGTAGTATATTTAACATGTAAAATAATATTTGCTTTTTATATAACAGTTATTGATAATTTAAACAAGATCTACAACTTTTTTCATGTTCGTTCTGTCTTGACTAAGAATTACAATCACTACTATTCAGTAATGTGTACTTTTTTTTAATTAATTATAGACAATGAATCATCTGTTAATCACTCGACTACCTTTTATATATTTCATCTCATCGTGTCAAATAACTCTTAACATAATCAAAGCAGGACATTGTTTATATAAAATAATCTGGTGCTCTAGTGCTCTCATATATAAAAATTATCTACACAATCATTACGTGAGTTTTTTTCATAAACACTAGTGGTATCTCCGTGTGAATTTTTCACCGAGATTAGTTTAATATACATGTTAGATGACAAATGTTTGTGTAGTAATTTTAAGTATTTCTTGTATCTCGGTCCATGAGAGTATGTTCTTATTTTATATATAAAAAATAAACATGATATATACCAATCTTCACGAGTACAATAAATGTTTAACAATTTAAAAGGACTTATTAGAAATATTCTTATAAATAATGTTTCTATGAGTGAAAATCTCATAATTATAAACAATCATATAATTTTCATCGCAGAATATTATTGTGCGGTGAATTCTATTTTCACTCTAGACGCATCAATATTTATCATATAAAAATTAAAGATAAATTAAATATTTATTAATATTAAATATATACTTATAAAAATACAATGATATCACGTTTGATCATCAGATTGACTACAAACATATCAAGCTAACATAAAGTTTAGATTCTACTGTGAAAATGGCAGAAAAAACAACCCACGGCCTCGTGCTACACTGTCCACCAGCTTCATGCATGTAAACACAGTAAAGGACCATCCTATAATTCCCTCTCAAATTCAGCCCTTGAGTGTGCGCATGGAGATGTGGGAGCAACAAATCATTTGAAGACTCAGTTCACATGAGCCATATAAACTTTTTCTGACATTGATGGAGAGGTTGAAAGTTGAAACTACTAGTCGTAGCCAAAACGACGTGGCTTAGATTTTCGGAACTTCATCAAAAGTCGATGAATGACATGGCAAAGAGGATATGACAATTGACTGTTTTTTTATTTGTTAAAAATTATTTTTGATATTATGACATGATATGACATAAAAATGATTTAATAATATATTTTTTAATCTAAAATAAAAAATATTTTTTAAAAAAATATTTTAAAATGTAATTTCAAACAATTATATAGAATATTACCGTTGAAAATCAGTCAGCGACAAGAATTCAACGTTTGAATTGTCTGCAGTATAAATTTTTGGCTTGTTTGCGCAGAAACGACGAACCATAAACACATATTTTTCACTAAAAAATCTTGTTTTCCCTTCTGGTCAAATAATCCAGTACATCCCGGCCTTTTCAGTAGCAATTTTTTTGAAGAAAAAAAAATACCTGTGAAATATGGTGATTTTTTTTTTAAATAACAAAATTTGCGGCCATCTAAAAACATGACATCTATTAAATTTTAATATTGTGCTATTTCTTATTTAACATAGAAAAGAATAATACATTAAATGATATATATATATTGATTTTATAATATTTATATTTTATTTACCACTCGTTAAATAAAATAATTGTTCCAAAATATCTATCTATCCATTCAATTTAATTTGATATATATAGATTTAGTATTATAGTAATAATTATTTCTTAAAATATTTTTCGTTTAAAAATGAATTGAAATGATATTTTTTTATTTAAAATTTTATTTTTAAAATAGTTATATCAAAATAATATAAAGATATAAAATAAAATAAAATCTTATTTTTTTTAAAAGCAATTTTAAAACAGATGACAAACGGGTCTAAACCTGGGTTGTGAAAGCCGTTCCGTTCCGGCCGGAATGGCCGGAACATGCCGTTCCACGCATAAAACCGGCACAAAATGGCGTCGTTTTTGTGCCGGTTTTAATTCCGGGTCGTTCCGCAAATTCCGGCCGGAACGTCTCGGTTCCGTTCCGGCCGTTGAAAATTAAAACGACACCATTTCATGTACCCTTATAAAACACAAAGAACCATCCCCGGTTCTGCAATTCCCAAATCAATTTCCTATTTTCCTTTCCCAAATGTTTGATAAGGAAGAGATGTTATCAACCGACCAGATTAAGCGTGAAAGGAGAAACACACCGATTATCAGACCGGATAAAGCCACTGCGAGGAGACTGGGAATGAGAGTTGCTGTTGACGTTGTTGCTGTTTGGACATAATCGGCGAAGACCAGAGAACTCAGGTGCACAATACAAAGTGGCAGATTTTGGACCGGAAAGTGAGGTGGAGAGCATTGCCATGGCTGCTAAATTCAAGCCTCTTGTCTTTTTTCAAAAAAAGAATCTGCTCTGTAACTTTTTGCTGGGAGTGATAGAGCAGATGAGAGGAGAAAGAAGCAAGCAATCGGGCTTATTGCAGATGAGAGGAGAAAGAGGAGAAAGAATCTGCTCTGTAACAATTTCAACCACTACATTCTGATTAAAAAGTGATTTGATTTATCTTTGTAATTAATAATAATGATTTATTTTTTATTGTTTAGTGATGTATTCCTTGAGAAAAAAATTACACAATATGTATGATGTATATTTTTTTTTATTTTAGAATATTTTATTTCCATAATATTTTGGAATTTTAGAGATGTTTTTAATTTTAAGATTATATTTGTATTGTATAATTTAAAGTTTATTTATCTTGAATTTAAATTATACTTGTTAAATTAATATTTTATTTTTTTCATATATATAATTAATTAAATATAAACAGTACAAAACCGGAACGGCACGCCGGAATACACCGAAACCGGAACGTTCCGTTCCAATTAAAAAACCGGAACGGCGCCCGGAACGGATTTAACAACTTTGGTCTAAACTGACATCTCTACTCTCAAGCTATAACCTGTTTCCTTGTTGTTTAAGGAGCTGGGCTTCACGGTAAAACTTTTAGATTCTGTTGCCGAAATTTACCTGGGCCGTATTTCCTAGAAGGCCTGTGATTGGACTAGACTGACCTGGGTCGAGAAGACAGGCTGTGGCCGCACGATTGTATTATGTATAGTTATTGGGCCAAGAAAAGTTGGCCCTTAAATGTTTTTTTTTCCGAATCTGGAAGGATATTTTCCTTGCCACACTGAATATCCAGTAGTAGATGGACTGAAATGAGATTTATAAATTCTAGACGTTAGACCGGGTCGACCCCCGGGCTGGGTTATAACCATGATCCAAACCAACACCTGACATCAAATCCTTAGTTCCTAACCATTCCAAATAAATGGTTCAATTAACCCGTGCACCCAACCCGAATATTGAGCCTTTACTATGGACGGTTGCAAAACTGAAGGGTTCATCTTTCTCGGACCCAACAAACCCTGCGCTAAGCATTCTCCCCCCCCTCCCCCACCCCTCTCTCCCTTCAAATTCCTTTGCTTTCACGGTTAATATCCGATCAAATAAACCCCAAACCTCTCTCTATCTCTTCTAACTATTTATATACTTACATGTAACCGCACAAGCAACAACGATTCAAGAGAAAAATACAGGTCGCGTTTCTCTTGCTCTCCATGTTCCATTTAATTTCCAATTATTAGCACTATTTCTAGGGCTCTACCAGTGGATTAAACTCTGCAATTTGTTATGTTAGGTTTTTTTGTGATAAGTTATCGGTTTCTAATTAGAGAAAGATGGATCACCATGAAGATGAGAGCCGTGGTGGAAGTGAAACTCCTAGAAATGAAGACGATGAGGTGCGATTGCATTTTCTCTTTCTATTAGTTTGTGTTTTGATCCGCGTGGGCACCTGCGTGCTTGTCTGTGTGATCTTTAGACTTTCTGAATAATGATAGTTTTTTCCTAACAAATATTAGTCTATGATGTTCAAGTTGAATTAGTTTTTAGATGTTATAAAAATACTTTGGATGTGCAATGCTTGTTGCAGTTATTTTTATTTTTATTATCCGCTTTTCTGTGTTATTGTTTTAACCAATGTTGATGAGATGATTTGTTTTGTTTGTTTGTCAGGAAGCTGTTGCTCGACTCGAGGAAATGAAGAAATCTGTCGAGGCCAAAGTTGCTCTTCGTCAAAGCAATTTGAACCCTGAAAGGCCTGGTTGGTTATGCTACGAGATTTTTTCAGGCTTGTTTAACAGTTTATTGGTCACTGAAATGGATAAGATCATCTACCAGTTTCTTGTTTTGCTAATTTTTTTCATGTTGAAAAAAAAATGGCTTGTTAGTTTTTTAGTGATTTTTGCGTGCTCAAATATGAACAAAAATCCTTGGGCTGGTAATGCTTCTGATAATAAGATAGTCAGGAAAATAAGGTTTTTTTCAAGGCTGATAATAAAATCACTTTTCCAGAGGTCTGGTCTATTCCTCACTTCCTCTTTTTTAGATAATTGAATTGGGAATATACGATCAATATGTGTTGAGGAATCTTTTATGAGTGTAAATGACATATCTTTTTTTGTTGATTTATTATTTTTACTGGTTTTTATTGTATGTAACAGGTGGCAATACCTTAGTGCATTGCCTATTTAAGTTCCTATGTTGTGTTTTTCTGGCTATACAAAAAAGAAATGTTTGACCATGTCAGATTTGGTAGAGTTTTTGTAGTGTCTGATTGAATCCTATGTTGGATATGCTTTGATATTTTTCACATTAGCTCCGCTACTATATAATAGGATCCAGAGAGTAGATGTTTTTATTTAGAATATCAAGATGGGAAGTATGCTGGATCCCTTTGCCATGATAGGATGAAGTAGGAGATTGTGGGCATGCTGATGCAGGTGGAGATGGTTCGGTGCTTCTAATCTAGGGCCGCTTGCATGAGATGGTTACAGAAAAAACCATCAATCAAGAAACCGAAGAATGGTGGTAGAATTATAGCGATGGTGTAAAAACCAAGGACATATCTTTGTGACAGATTTTTCAATGGCAGTAATGATAATCACTGTGATGCAAATGATGATTAATAATAGCTGATCTTATAATGGTGTGGATGGATAGTAGTGGTGATAGAACATTGTGCTTTTGGTAGCAATTCTTAAAAAACACCTTTCTCGTAGTATCAATAGCAATTGTAAAGACTCCGGTAACTGCACTGCAGCTGTATGTGCTTCCGTGCAGGCATGGTAGGACATACGAAATGATGGTAAAGGCAGCTAACAACTTTGCACAAATGGAATTTCAAAAATGACAGCAGCATAGTCCGAGTTTAATTAAAGACTTCCAAAAATATCACGATGTTTTCTAGTTTTAACCATGAAATATCTTGAAAACCTTCCCCTTTTCACTCCAGTCATGGATTTCTTGAACTCACAAATCCTTTTCAGAAGTCAATTCTCTTTGAAACTCCTTCATATACATGCACTCTTACTGGAAGAGAGAATTCTCTCGTGGTTGGGTTTTCTAAAACATGCTAGGAAGACTGACAATTTACTTTGTTCTCCATGCCTGATTGATATCCTCTAGATATATAAAGATGGTTCCTGCCTTTGAGAATTCAATTATAGCTTCCATGTTTTTGATAAAAGAAAATGTGATTGCTTTTGATTCTAGCTGGATTCACCATCTTTTGCCCCTTGAAAGTGATTTTAAATCTTTTACTGTATGCTGCTATGTTTCAAACAAAAGATGCTATTTTGTCATAATTCTAGAATGCAGGAGGGATTGATTCAATTTACCGCTGTTACAGACTCAGGATTTCTCAGGACTTTGGATTCCAGCATTAAGCGCAATACAGCTGTTATTAAAAAACTGAAGCAGATAAATGAGGAACAGAGGGAAGGACTGATGGAGGAGTTGCGAAATGTGAACCTTAGCAAATTTGTCAGTGAAGCTGTAACATCCATTTGTGATGCGAAACTTAGAACTTCTGACATACAAGCAGCTGTTCAGGTAGCTTTTAAAGTTACAAACTGATTTTTTTGGTTTTGTGTGTGGATATGATTCACTAGCTGCAGAACTTGTTTTTTCAGATCACTTATGTGTCTTCATGCCTTGATCACCTTTATAGTTGATGGACTATGGTAGTCATATTAAATTATCTTCAAGCTATTGCGTACTCATTCAATTCTTGAGACTATAATAGGATTATTGCATGCTTAAGATCATGAAAATAACGTAAGTGATATGTTATAAAACAGTTGAATGCTCACTGCAAGTTTTGCAGAAGTGTGCTGTTGAATTATATATCCTACATTCATCAAATAGCACTTTGGCAGCCTTGTCTCTGTCCAAAATGCACTTATATGCTTGGCTCAATTGTCCTGTTTTTTTATTTTTGAATCTGCAATGAGTGCAATTTAATCTTATTAGGCTCTTGCTGTGCCTTGCAAATTTCTTTGAATGCTTCAAGTTTCTGGATTAGTTGATGGTTTTCTCATAATGTTTTGTTTTCCTTTTCATAGCCATTTAATCTTTGACGAGTCAACTCTGCAATTATTCTCAACTAGCAGAGATTTTGTAAAGTTCTTAAGGGACAATAACAGTCATATGTAGAGCTATCCAGCAACTTGCTAGTTTTTCTATGTATAGAAAACTGCATTTTCCCTTCGACTTGTTGCATGAAGTCTGCAAGGCATGTTTTTTATTTTGCCTGCCCTTCTGCACAGTTCTAACAAATGCCTTTCTTTGGAAGATCTGTTCACTGCTTCATCAACGATACAAAGACTTCTCGCCAAGCCTAGTACAAGGGCTCTTGAAAGTCTTTTTTCCTGGAAAATCTGGAGAAGACTTGGATGTGGACAAGAACTCAAAGGCTATGAAGAAGCGAAGCACCTTAAAGCTGCTTTTGGAACTTTGCTTTGTTGGAGTTACAGAAGACAGCAGTATTTTCATCAATATTATTAAGGATCTTACTAGTGCAGAATACTTAAAAGACAGAGATACTACTCAGACAAATCTGACTCTCCTTGCTAGTTTTGCTCGACAAGGAAGAGTTTTTCTGGGACTTCCACTATCTGGACAAGAAATTCATGAAGAGGTGCTACTTATTCTTTTATTCTTTCACTTTTAATTCTTTCTGGCTTTCCTGGTTATTCGTAAAGATATATTTCATGATACTGATTTAATCTTACTCCTGTTAGCTTCTTTTTTTGGTGATAATTTATACCTCATTTATTTTTATTTTTCACATTTTTGTCATGTCTAGGTTCTTTAGATTAGATTGCCAATATCATTTTTGTTTGTGTTTATCTTAGCTTTGCATAAAACTCTTTTTGAGATTATTTCTAACTGTTTTACGCACACTATTTGCATTATTTTTTGTGTTTAGGTCCTTTAAGATTACTTAGTTAATCTTGTTTGAGTTCTCATTTATATTCTACATTCTGAAATTTTGCTGCAGATTTTTAAGGGCCTTAACATCACAGCGGATCAAAAAAAAATCTTTAGGAAGGCCTTCCATGCATACTATGATGCTGTCGCTGAACTACTTCAGTCAGATCATGCGGTAAGAGTGTTACTTCTTTTAGCTGTTCCGTTTTTTCATTGTTAATTTTGCTGGGCTTTTGTTTGAATGAGGAACTTGGTTTCTTTTCATTATTTTTGTTTTACTTGTACCATTAAAGATGCCAGCAATCTAAGAATTTTATCTCTTAACAGTCACTTCGTCAAATGGAGCATGAAAATGCAAAGATTTTGAATGCCAAAGGAGATTTGGGTGATGAAAATGTTACATCGTATGAAAAGCTGCGAAAATCTTATGACCATTTGTACCGTAACGTGTCTTCGTAAGTTTGCTTCCTGATTTCATTTTCTTGTATTTATTCCGAGTGACTAGATAAGCTGACTCCATTCCAACAGCATGCCATACATTGTAAGAATCGAAGCATGCCATATTTCCATTGGAATTCCTTCTCTATGAAACTGCTGTAACCAGTGTGCAGAGTGGACTTTTTTAGCAAACTAAGATGGCTATGGTTCATGTTTATTATTTATAAATGCTTGCCTGAAAGTTATTTATCGCTGCTGGCATTGGTTCAAGCCTCAATCTTTTCTTCAATCTCAACTTGCAAGAAAGCTCGTGAGCTAATTAGTATGTTATCAACAATCTTTCAGACACTTTTAAGTAGAAGATTTCTGACTCTTGAGAATTCTCTAATTGCTATGATAAGGTTTAAAATTGAATTTAGGTGATAATAAAATTTTATGACATGCATGGGATAGGTGGTGAATTTGTACCTGCAATAAAGTTTCCCTCATTTGTATTACATGGTAAATGCTTTGGTTGATTCTTCCTGGTTGCATGTAGTGGTACTTGTATTATTTGAGCCTAATCTCATGGCGTGCCAACCTTTCAACTTCTTAGGAGGCTATAAAGTAATGCCCCTTCAGTTTGCATTTGGTATTATGTCTTGATGATTTTCCGTTGACATGTAAATTCTTTATACCAGTTTAGCAGAAGCACTTGATATGCAACCTCCAGTGATGCCAGAAGATGGCCATACAACTAGGCTTACTAGTGGAGAGGACATTTCATCGCTTGCTGCAGGGAAAGATTCTTCTGTCCTTGAAGCTTTGTGGGATGATGAGGATACTAGAGCCTTCTATGAATGCTTACCAGATCTCAGGTTTGCTGTAGCCAGACAATCTGTCAATCCAGTTAAAAATGGTGTCGGTATTTACAGATGCATTTTCTTATTAAATTTGATTCTGGCTACATTATATAACAGATTTGCTAGCTTGAAATTTAAGGTGGATTTTTATGTGTTCCTTTTAGAGCATTTGTTCCAGCAGTGTTATTGGGAGAGGCAGAACCCAAAGCAAATGATCATTCTGTGAAGATTCAAGATCAACCCAGCGTAAGGAATTAAAACTCAGATGTTTTATAAAGGATTTGGTTGCTCCCATCTTAACTTTGAGTTTATGAAAAAATTGGTAAAGAACATGTGCTAACTTTCCTGTAAATTTTTATTATAGCTTGTGAACTATCAATTTGGAGTGCTCATTAAAGTGGGCTTAATTTGTGGTTAAATCTGCTGTATTGTGATTTATGCTAGTAAAAGCCTTTTGTCGGCCCTTCTGCCCCCTCCCTCTTCTCTGAAGCGAGCTTCTTGTTATTTCTAAACTTACAGATATAATTCCTTCAAAATATAAGCATTTTGAGTTGTATTAGTTCTCAGGGGAGGTTTGGTGTTCTTTTGTGAAACATGTTACTTTTACCCTCAACATGGGAGCAGTTTATTACCTTATCTTTTTAATGATGTCTCTATTTATTTTAAGGAGCTGGCACCAGAATTGGAACAAGGCCAACCCACCCAAGACATGGCAGAGATTACTGCAGAGTCTGGCACTTTGCAGGAGGGAAAAAGTACAGAGAAAGGAAAGGATAAGGAAGAGAAAGAGAAAGTAAAAGACCTGGATGCTCTGTTACAGAGGCTCCCTGGTTGCGTCAGCCGTGACCTAATTGATCAATTGACTGTAATCACACTGCTGCCTTCTTTCTTCTTCTTCCTCTTGGGTGTTTTTTCTCTCCTGAATTGATGCTTTATGTATTTTCAGCTAATCACCTTTACCCTAAAGATCTCATTGCTCCGTGTTTTTTTTTGTGAATATTCTGTTTCAGGTAGAGTTTTGTTATTTAAATTCAAAGTCAAATCGGAAAAAGCTTGTTAGGGCATTATTTAATGTACCCAGGACATCTCTGGAACTGCTGCCATATTACTCACGCATGGTTGCCACTCTCTCGACTTGCATGAAGGATGTGTCTTTCATGCTCTTACAGATGTTAGAGGAGGAGTTCAATTTCTTAATCAATAAAAAGGTCTGTGTTTGATGAGTTTCATTGAAGAATGACTTGTTATTCTTGTCAATGTTCTTTTACTTGCTTTCATTTCCAATCTGTAAATATTATGATTGGAGTTTCAAATTGTAAATTTTCTACAGGACCAAATGAACATTGAAACGAAGATCAGAAATAGTAGATTTATTGGAGAGCTATGCAAGTTCAGAATTGCACCTGCAAGCACTGTTTTTAGTTGCTTGAAGGTATGTGTAGTGGCTTACTCATTTATAGTTTTTCATTTAATTGTCTTCTACTCTATTGCCTTTTGAGCCTTTGTTGTAACTAAATGGGTTGGTTATGAGAATCTATCTGCACAATTTTTCTTTAAGCAAGGCATACTGTTTTATCAATTCCCAGGAAATTGATCCATGTTGTCAATCTTCCTCTTCCCTTTGCGTATGATGCCTTTCGGTTTAGGAAGACAGGAAGAACTAGGGACATGATACATAATGCAGCAAATTTTTTACATTACAATCGATGCAGTTAATTTTTGAACCCTCATTTTCATTTCTTTTTAATATCATTATTGCAGATTGATTTTGACAGAAGACAAATTTAAACTAATATATGGTCTGTTGGGATCTGAGATGACACTTTCATCATGTTTCATTTTGCTGACTATGTGCTTCTACATCTATGCTTTTGTTTTCTACAGGCTTGTTTGGATGATTTCACTCACCATAACATTGATGTTGCTTGTAATCTTCTTGAGACATGTGGCCGTTTTCTGTATCGTTCTCCTGAAACTACTGTACGCATGGCTAATATGTTGGAGATACTCATGCGGTTGAAAAATGTCAAAAATCTGGATCCTCGGCATAGCACCCTTGTAGAAAATGCTTACTATCTGTGCAAACCACCTGAAAGGTCTGCACGAGTGTCTAAAGTCCGTCCTCCCTTGTATCAGGTGCAAACCATTTTACAGTACCATGTTTTCAACTGTTTTTACTTTATATATGTTCAATCAATGTTTTCTCTATGCAGTATATCAGAAAATTACTATTCTCCGATCTAGACAAGTCTTCTATTGAGCATGTGCTCAGACAGCTTCGTAAACTACCATGGAGTGAATGTAAGGCGTACCTTTTAAAGTGCTTTATGAAGGTTCATAAAGGGAAGTATGGTCAAATTCACCTGATTGCTTCTCTCACTGCTAGCTTGAGCCGCTATCATGATGAATTTGCTGTGTCAGTTGTTGACGAGGTTTGTTTCTTTCATGTTGGAAATTTGAGTTGTTTATATTTTATTGTTCCTTGAAAAGATAATATTGTGCTTTTCTCATCTCCCATTTTGTGTGATGTCCAGTTGGCTTTTATATTTTTTCTGATGGCATGCACCATTCAGATGTTTTATTGTGGAAAATATTCTATTATGAGGAACTTGCGGCCATTGAAATCCCCCCCCCCCCCCCCCCCCAATAAAATGTTTTTTCTTTAGAAATAACACCCAAAAATTTAAATTCTATAGTTTTGTTTATGAGAATTTAAGACCACTAAATATGTAAAGGAGAATAATTTTGAATATGGATAGTCACTGAGCGGAACTTTTATCAGAAACAATTTTGCTCAATGAAGTGGGAGTTTGGCTTCTCATGTAGAGAGTTTGATATCTGAAATTTAGGGTAGTTACAGAACAGAATTGCCATAATGTAGTGAGATTTTGAATATGGGTTAGTTAGATGACTTGCCCAAATGGTTTTAGTGATACTTTTAATAAAGATATTACAACGGATGGGTGGCAGGGTACAAAAATGTTTTCCCATAATCTTCCCCCCTAATATCAAGCTTATTTTCCTTACAATTCCTTTTGACAGGGTACTGGGGACATCCTGATTTGAATAGCTGCCTTTTCTTTGCTTTGACTCTTGCTTTTTGTTTCTTATGATTACTTCTTGACTTTTTGCTATTCATGCCCACCATTACTTTAGCCCATCAGAACCAGCTAGTAGTCTTTGAACCTTAAACAATTTTTTCTGCAGTCCCCACTCTTGAATGAATTGTGGACAGCTTTCTAAATTTGACTTGTCTCAAATGTCATTGATGTTCTTAAGATGTGGAATGTTCTGAATACTCATTTGCCAGCATCTTTGGCCATGTGTATATTGGCATGCAGTTTAATGTGTATAGTAGGCTTTTTAATGGAATTTTAATGGTTTACTTTTGGCTTACAGGTTTTGGAGGAGATTAGGCTTGGGCTTGAATTAAATGACTATGGGATGCAGCAAAGGCGCATAGCCCACATGCGATTCTTGGGGGAACTATACAATTACGAGCATGTGGATTCTTCTGTGATTTTTGAGACTCTCAACTTGATCCTTGTCTTTGGTCATGATACTCCAGAGGTATGAGATGTAACAAATTCATTGGTAGATATAACTATGACTTTAAAAGAGGGCATCTGATCAAGCATATGCATGAATAATTTATATAGGTTTATCTTTGATGAAAGACATTATTTAAAAACTCGTTATTATCCTACAACTGATCATCTGACCAGTTGTTTTTTTAGAAATCACAACGAAATGCAAATGAATAAACATATGTATCTGCTCCACTTGTTATTAATCACATCATATGCTTGCACATAGACTGCATGATCAGAAAATAAGTTCTGGGTGAGAAATTGACAGCATTTGTTTGTGAAGCATCTGTAATTTTATTATCTCTCATACCAGTGTCAGGTGGTAATATATTGGCTTCTGTTTTTAATCCTTTTATGTGTGAGATTTATGTTCTAGTTTTTGCCGCATATATGATAATTTGCTTGCTTTATGATATGCTTTTGATTGTTCATGTTACTAGCAAGATGTGCTAGATCCACCAGAGGATTGTTTCCGCATCAGGATGGTTATCATTCTTCTGGAGACTTGCGGACGGTACTTTGACCGGGGTTCTTCTAAGAGGAAACTTGATCGATTTTTAATACACTTTCAAAGGTATATTCTCAGCAAAGGTGCACTACCTCTTGATGTTGAATTTGACTTGCAGGTCAGTCGTACAGATCTCTTTATGCTCACTTATTTTCTTGATTAACTGTAAAACCTGTCTACTGTAAGAGGTTTGGAGTTTAGAATTTGTTAAATTGTTTTTACTATATTGTGGAATGGCGAAGATGTCTTTTGGTTTAAGGAGATGCTGCTCGATAAGTAATACAGGAATACTCTTACATGTGCAGGTAGGGAACATAAATGCTTTGTGCAGCATGCTTTAATTCGACACAAGTTGGGACCACCATTACGATATAATTAGTTGGCTGATAATAAGATATCATGAACTGAAATAATAATTTGGATTCTTGCTGAATATAAGAGTGATACAAACTCAAAAACAATGTGACAAGCCTTTATGTCACAGAAATACAAAACTCATATTTCAGGGGACTTTGCACTTGTACGGATATGCATTTTTCAACTTTGTTTTTGCAACCGTGCAATATTAGACATACCTGGATATGCCTTCTTTCAGCAAAATACAATAAGTGAGAGAATCAGCATATGATTGTAATTCTCTCACTTATCTAATTGAAAAGAAATGAAAGTATTCTGCTTTGAACGTAACATCTTTGAAATGAAACAATAAGTTAGAAATTAATCAGGCAAGACTGCTGATTAATCAAGGTGCACTTGGTTAGGACATTGACTATCATATCTAAATTGTAAAAGCAACTCCATTATGCAACTGTAGAGAATTTTAATAAGATTCTTGCATGGAACTTCAGCTTGAGATTGGAAAGAGAATTGTTCTTTTTATTCTGTTTGATTTGATTTATAGTTGGATTTCAGCTTTCTTGCATAATTGTGTTATGAATTTTATTATTTTTTGGAGTTATTTCTGTGTGTATAAAGTTGATTTAAATATCTTCACCATCACTGTTTATTCAATTGCACTATGCTCATACATCAAAAGCGTTTGCAGGATTTATTTGTGGAATTACGTCCAAATATGATACGATACACATCCATTGAAGAAGTTAATGCTGCTCTTATAGAACATGAGGAGAATGAATGTACTGTCTCCACGGACAAGGCCAGTAGTGAAAAGCACTCTGACATTGATAAACAATTGAGTGGTACTACTTCCAGTATCATATCTGCCAATGGACAAAGAACCACGAATGTGAATGATGAAAATGGATTGCATGAGGGCATTGGTGGCAGTGACACTGATTCAGGCAGTGGAACCATTGACCAGGATGGACATGATGAAGAGTTAGATGAAGAGAATCATGATAATAGGTGTGACACGGAAGATGAGGATGGTGATGGGGTTGGACCTGCTTCTGATGAGGATGATGAAGTCCACGTCAGACAGAAGTTTGCAGAGGCAGACCCTCATGAAGTAGCTAGTTTTGAGCAGGAGCTGAGGGCTGTAATGCAGGCAAGATACAAATTATTACTGTTTTTTTTGCTCACATTTGCATGTGCCTCCCTCTCAATAGTGAATACAGTATACACGGGCACATGTGCACTCTCACAGCGTGCTGATACATGTATGAAAAATTATTTTTGGGAGTTTGAAAAGATTCTTAAACTTTCTGATGGTAGGTGGTCTATAATTTGTATTGTGCATCTGTTTTGACGAGGCAAATTACATAATTTTGCTGATGAAGTTTTGATTGCTGCCATTGCAAATAACTTGATTCTGGAATTGAGCTTAAATAATTGCCAGAAATGGGTAACCTCGTAACACCTGTTACTTCAATTGCAAGTGCAGGAGAGCATGGAGCAACGCAGGCAGGAACTCCGTGGTCGGCCAGCTTTAAATATGGTGATACCCATGAACTTGTTTGAGGGATCGCCTAAGAATCATCATGGAAGGGGGGGTGGAGTGGAAAGTGGTGACGAGGACGAGGAGGATGGAGGAAACAAGGATGTTCAGGTGAAAGTTCTTGTGAAGCGTGGGAATAAGCAACAAACAAAGCAGATGTACATTCCTAGGGATTGCTCTCTTGTGCAGAGCACAAAACAGAAAGAAGCAGCTGAGTTTGAAGAGAAACGAGACATCAAGAGACTGGTGCTGGAGTATAATGATCGAGAAGAGGAGGAGAATAATGGGTTGGGGACTCAGGTGCTGAATTGGATGCCAGGTGGTACCAGCAGGGTTGCTGGCCGCGGCAGCACATGGGAAGGAAGTAGAGGAAGAGGTGCTGGGTCACGTTACGGGTATTATCACCATTCAGGCAGTGGACTCTATCATGGCAGAAGAAGGTGATTGTTTTGAGAGGAGGAAATGAAATGTCTGGCTTGCTGGCACTGCTATAAGACAAGGCAGTGGAATCGATCGCAGAATAAAAAAGGATCTTCAACAACAGAAAAAAGCAATTAAATAGTTTTATTTACTTGGAAATATAGATCAACATCAATTCTGCCCCGGTAATTGATCAGGATGCAATATGCCTTGAGGTCGATTCTGAAAGATACAGCAAATCTTGGCATTCATTCTCAATCACGAGGTGTAGAAGCTATCCCTTGTAGCAGAGGAAGAATTCTGTTCCCCTCAATGGGGACATATTGGGAGGTTGATATCTGAAGTTTTTCATGCAGAATGTGTCGACGCAGAACGAAGTTGTACAAAGGATTGCTATGTGTGCTTGCAGTGTGGTCGTTCAGAACCATGCGTACGGGGTGTGGCTGTAATTAAAATTGTGTGCATATTCCTAATTGGCTGGGCCTATAACCCTAGCCCATAGATACAGATTATGGACAAAGGGAACAGAAAAATTATCTTGCTGTGATGAAACCTGATCCTACTCAGTGGTTTGACTTTGGGGATCCAAAACTGAGGCCAGACTGGGTTTTACAAGAAATGGAGAAAAAAAGAAGAATATTACGTGTTAAAAATATAGTAAAAACTTCTTGTTTTTTTTTTAAAAAAAAATATTATTTTTAATTTTTATATAAAACAATTTCTAGTCTTAAGTTAATTTAGTATTGTCTAGCCCACCTAGGACTCGAATTTGTCCTTTTAGGTTTAAAACTAGAGCGGCGCTGCAACTCGCATATTGATGCACATGTTCTAATTCAAAAATATAGATTTTGGAAGTTAATCTGCGGCTCCATTAAAAGAATGGGTGAGTATATTTACTATTGTAATGTATAATATTTTAAAAAATATTTTATAAAACTATGATTCCATGCTTTTGAAACACATTTTAAAAAAGACCATTACCGCAATCCGAAATAGATACTAAGAAACCCGAGACCGAGACAGTAAACGTGATATTTTATCGAACTTGGTATGCCTGGTCCTCAAAACTATATATTATGATTTCAGACTGTAGACTAGGTTCTCGCCAGCTGTGCAGACAGTGCAGCGGATACGAGGAGATATTGTCATTCATAGTAATGAGATGAGTCAGATGACTTTGGAGTTTGTATAAAAATGCGATGCTAATACCACACTAGTTAAGAAATTGCTGGGCAAACATGGGAACCTCACATTTTCATCGTCTTTACCCCACATTTTTATTCGTTTCTTCCTTTTAAGCAGGATCCAAGGCAAGAACAATCAGACACCACAGCCCTTTCTCGTTCTTTACATTCTCATAAAAAAATTGTATTTCATGCCATTTTTGTTCTATATTTTCAAAAATGGAAAGAAAAAAAAAGAGTGATTTTTTGTAGACCTCGAGCAGTACTCCCTCGGGCGATCACCTGATACCTGCAATATAGCTTCGTGCAGCTTGGGCCTTGGAGCAATCAATCGATGCCTGCAGATGCCTGCAAAAAACGCCACTCAGGTTGACCACAAGAAAAGCAATTGGAACTAGTAGAATACTCCTGACAATATTCTTGAAAAAGATGTGCGTGTATGTCTAAGAGCCTTTTCAAAGGTTGCAGTGTTTAGTTTATTACAGCATAGCAAATCTATATATATATAAAAAAAAAACTATCCAGTTTGTGATCTAAAATATTCCCGGTGAAACATCTTGGATTAAAATATTTCCTTAAATGGTAGTTTGCTGTTGACATGTCCAGGATAGTTATTGCTCAAAGTGGAACAAGACGTTCCTTTAAAAAGTGAAAAGCGAAAGCAATAAGAGTTTTCTTGCAAGGAATTTGGTTCTCCAATGCTATTGTCATTAATATCATTATCAAAATACATCATTGGAACGCCTTATTCCTGTTTCAGAATTGCGTGCCTCTTCTCTTCTTCAGCAGCACCTCCCCCCCCTATATTTTCAGCATAATCATGGGACAGCTCGACCTGCGGGCCCACCTCGAACCAGTTGGTGCTAGACCTAGTCGTAGATCCTTTTTTTTTGGGTGGGAGACAGGGGGGTACCATACCATTCGAAGCTGTTAGAGTGTCATCTTATTTTTGTGCCCTTTCAAAGGTATTGGTCGTCTACATCGTGAAATCCGGATACGCCTGGAAACGTCCTATCATGGTCGATAATTTGATCGATCGATTGTTTGAACTACCCTAGTTTACGATTTTAGGGTAATAATTAATCGAAGCATGTATCATGAGATATGCTAACACCTGTTTCTGTTTTCTATACTCAATTTTTCTGTGGAAATCATTGCGAAAATCTCTACGAGCTCTTGCGGAAAACGAAGATATTTTAAGACCAAAGGCATAGCGGATCAAAGGGACTAGTTACAAATAGATAACCACTGATAAATCTATGATTTTAGCATAAATGGCATATACACACACACATATACATATGATCGCCTTGTTTTCCATGTGATCCACGCCACTTCACCTCACGTGATCGTTTGCAATTTCTACCGTCATGGGTCCTAGATACAATTATAAAAAAACTAGATGAGAGGGGAACCTTGGAGGGTGTGTTTCCTTGCTCCTTGCCGACCAATAATTTTTAATTCTAGAATAATACTGATTGGTAAGAAAAGGTGAAAAAAATGAAGACAACAAGACGAAGTCAAAGATACGGTAGCACTTGGATGAGATTTCATGGGATTAGGGTGCGGAGCCAAGGATTATTGGCTAGCTTCATCTAAGTGTGCTCGCCATTGATGTGGATAGTATTTGTTAGAGATTGATTAGTGGGTATAGGTTAATTATATGATCCAGTGGCAGGCAATTTCCTGGCAATCTATATAGTTAGCTGTCGTATTTCTTTTTTCCTGTAAAAAATACAAATTCTTGGATAAGATTTAGATTTTATTTTGATATAATATATAGTCATTTCCGAGTGCATATCAGCACTTTAAATTTTAAAATACACACACGCATCTCCATACAATATAGTATTTCGATGTGGTTTTGTATCCTCGGATCAAATATCCGGCAGCACCGATCTTCAAATCTTTCAACCTCTATTTAAAGCGGAAAAAAATGAATTTTTTATTATTATTTTAAATGAATTTTTTATGTTTTTAAATTATTTTTATGTACTGTACTGATGTCAAAATAAATTTTAAAAAATAAAATATATATTATTTTAATATATTTTAAAATAAAAATTACCTTTAAAAACAACTTACATACATAATAATAATAATTATTATTATTATTATTATTATTATTATTGCTGCCCACTCTTTTGCCTCTCTCCAGAAACCTCGTGAAACCATCTTCTTCTGGAGAAATCAATCTTTGCCTGCACATGTTACTTTGCGTTGCCGTCATTATCAGCCACCACCATGGTTAGCAGTTGCAAACGGACGGCTCCTGTCGAGGGTGTATCTAAACGTGGACGGTTGGAAATTAAGGAAACGTGAGACGAAAATGACAGGGAGGACGTTTTGGTAAATAAGAGCCAAAGTTTGGCCACCAAGTTATGAGCATAAGCTATAAGGCTTTGGTACGAAAGGAGAAGAATAGGCCACGTCACTCAACAGCCTTTCAAACCTCGTACCCTTGCCGACAAGTACACAAAATACATTGATTTCTCATCTAATTTCACCATCTATCATCCGCACCACATAAAATATTATAACCATCCAATCATGTAATACCATGTACTAACAAACACGATGATGTTATAATAATACCGCTGTAGCTTTAATTATTTCTGCCCCTACGTGGCCAAAACCCTTTTTTTAAAGGAAAAAAAATGATAGGGGAGAGCGAACACCGTGCGAAAAAAATAATATTTATTTAAATGTATTAAAACAATATTTTTATTTTAAAAAAATTATTTTTGATATCATTATATAAAAATATCTAATAAAATTAATATAAAAATAAAAATAAAATTATTTTAATATTTTTCAAAAACATTTTTTAGAAGTGTTTCGTGTTTTTGCCTGTTCTGGGACCGTCTAGCTTTTTTTCTTTCATGTCACCCTTGTTTATGTGATTAAATCCGTGCATTCAGAGGATGTCGACATCATTTAGCTAGAAATCAACAATACTAAATAAATAAATAGCTAAGGTATTGATTTGACGTGGCACGAGAGACCTACAGTTGGCCCAGGTTGCTGGCAACCGGAAATCCCCTCCGGCCTTGATTTCTGCCGGCGAAGAAGATGCCGATGACACGAAGGAGGATGTTTAATGGATTTTTTTTTTGTTTGGTCAAATAATTCTAAATATTGAAGTGGTCAAATATTGAGAGAGAGAAAAACATAAAACACATTTTGTTTCAGGATAAGTACATGTTTCCTTCCTTGTTAACCATCAACGCTGATAGCATTATTGTACTCTGCTTTTGCGTATCCTCTTATAAATTTACAGGTGTGTTTTGAGACATGTATATTAGATTTGAGTCAATATATTTTTATTTTATAAAAATTTAAAATAATCAGAATTTTATTTATTTAATCCGTACTTATAAAAAGTATAAGTTCATCAACGTTGATAAATCGATTGTTGAATTCCACAAGCAAGGATCATGACACGTTTTCTCCACGCGTTTTATTTTTTATTTTTTATTTTTAAAAATAATAATAATACTCCACCTCTTGACATCAGAAGATGCGAGAAACTCCTTAATATTTGTGTTTTTTTTATTTGTTGAGTGAAAGATGTTACAGATTTTAAATACGAATTTAGACTTAAAATACAGAATTGAAACCGCACTCGAGGACATGTTCATGGATGAAAAATTGGAATTTATTTGGACTGTACAAGCAAATTATAATGAAATTCAAAACATGATAGCTTTGCCTGAAAATGAATTTAGCTGACGTGCTAGAATTGATATTTTAGCCCTTCTGGTGGTTATTAAAAACTAGTTTATAGGTGACACTGCCATGCGGGTTGAATTATCTTTTTATATGATAAATAATATAAAAATTACAATAAATTATATAGTATGGTAGTTGACCTCACTGAACAGGTAACCTTAAAATCTCTTAGCACAATTGCTTGCCTGATCGGTCTAAAACTAGAATATGTAAGAGTTATTCAACATGATTTGGTTGGACGTGGTTGGTCATAAAATAGCTTGGTCACAAGCAAATAAAAAACACAAGGATAAAACAAAGAAAATATTACAACTTTTTACCTAACCAAGGTTCAAAATTCAACCACATGTGGTTGATATGGTTGGTCAAAAAACAACGTAGTCAACCAGTGAATAAAAATTATAAGGACAACACAAAGTAAAAAACATATGACTGATAAAAAAACTCTTCAAAGTCAACTTTTTATCTAACCGAGGTTTAAAATCCAGCCACGTAAAAGTCTCATCATAAAATTGCAAGGAAATGGTGGAATTGTTAGGAAATTAGCCTCTTTCACTAATTTGTTGTGTAGTTTAAGTTTAAAATTAAATTATATAAAATCTATTATCACATGATCTGATTACCTAGCTCATTTAAAAGCAACCTGAATAATTAATAAAAAATAGATTATAAGAAAAATAAAAGGAATGAAAAAAAGAGGGGGAGGTGGAAGGCAATTTGTTTTTTACTTTTCATATTGAAGATTGAATTAAGAAAAAATACAGATCAGAAAAGGATCGAGGGGGGTGATTTTTTCTTCTTAATATATAAACTAATTAGCATGAATTCAAGGGTTAAAATGTATTGGGTTGAGATAAAGGAAGAACCCTGTATTTTCATGCTTAGCTAGAGTATTTAATCTTTCTCGAGCTCAATTAAGAGATGGACTCCAATTAAATTATATTTTTTCTACGCACATTAAATTTATATTTTAAAAAAAAATTAATTATATTTTTATCGAATATTGATGTTTTTTAAAAGATAATATATAAAAATCTTTTAAAAGCTAACCATATTTCCACAATATATCAGCACAAATGTCAAAAATATTTTTCATCGTTAATACTCATGTCGTGTATGTTTTTCAATATTATTTTTATTGCACTTTAACATTTTTTTTATAAAAAAAAACTCATAAGCCATGAATAGATAATGAGTTTCATAGATATAAGGTTTGGAATCTTCCATTTCCATTGCATTTTTATTTTTATTTTTATGGTATATTTCTGTAAAATTACTGTATTTTATCTCAAAAATTATCGATTTGGCTATTAGAGTCCCTAAATTCTTCAATATAAATATTTTTGTACGTATCAGACACCAGACAAAAAACACCTTGGTTAAAAAATAAAGAACAAAATTCTCAAATCAATAAAATAATCAATTATCTAAAATACAAATTATATATTAAGGTATATGAATCCTTTTACAATCTCATCTACCATATATGTACATAGATCTTTAAATAAAAAAAATAGCAGCCGTCTCTCTAGCCACGTGTTTTTCAAGCAAAATTAATTATAGATACGTGATCGCATGTGGTACATGTTTATAAGGTTACTGTTTTGTCAAGATTTACAACTCCGTCGATCATCTTGACCAGAATGCGAAAAGGTCAGAGGTGTAAGGTGAGTGTCGGATCCCTTCGTAATATTTTTTCATTTTCTCGTACGCTTCTGATTTTTCGTTTTTTCTTCTAGTCAAATTCATCTCTGCTCTACAATGAAAATATTGAATAAAAATAAAATAAAAGACCTATTGGTCTAGGACATGTGTTTCCTAGTTAACCACCAACGTTGATATCATCGTTGTACTTTGCTTTTCCATGTCCTTCCAGGAGATCGATTGTCTAGATCAAACTCCACACGCAACGATCATGACACGTCAGATCTAGCCCTCTCCAATCGAATCTGTTTGCTGTTGCTCAAAGGAATTGATGCTCCAATTCTTAACATCAAAGGATGCGAGGCGTGGTGCAGAAATTTCTTAATATCTGTGTTTTCTCAAGTGCTGGCCGTGACTGATTTTAAATATTAATTTATACCTGAAATAAAAAAAATCAAGACTATGATATAATCATGGAACACAGACTATAATTAATACAAGATGCCGTTTTCATATTTTCATATCATTACAATAGCTGACAAATCCCAATGTTCCTTTGTATTTTTCTTGAATTTTCATGAAATATTAAATGCATGTTTAAGAATGTGGCTGGAGTTGTTGTTTTTTAAAGTAATTTTTATTAGAAAATATATTAAAATGATATTTTAAAAAAATATATTTTTAATATTAACACGAGAAAATAATCTAAAACATTAAAAAAATATGTTAAAATAAAAAAATCATTTTTTAAAATACTTTAAAATGAATTTATTTAAGTATTAAATGTATATTTAAGAGGGTGATTGAAATTGTTTTTAAAGTAGTTTTCATTTGAAAATACATTAAAAAAATATAATTTTAAATAAAATAAAATTATTTTAAAAAAAATACTTTGAAACGCAAAGCTAAAGAAGACCTAAAATAATCATTAAATTTTAAATGTAAATATAGAGGGATTAATAAAATTGAAATTTATTTGGATTTGAAGTGCACAGGGGATTTATAATATTTTAAAGAAAACAAACCTGGTATCTCGTCACCATGTTTTTAAATCTTTAAAAGTATATAATAATTTAATATTATAAACTAATAGATCTTCGATTATTGCAACATGACCTCATACTCAATTATCTAACTGGGGACACATGTTATTTTACTTGATACTCAATCACGGTGAAATATAAGTATTAATTAAATAGGCGCGTTGTGATCTAAGCAGTGACATAATCACGTGTGAGTGTTGCACGTGCGATTTTACCGCACGGTCGCATCTCTCAACTCAACATTCCACCGCACAAAAATAAACGGCTTTACGATGAGCGCGTGGGAGTAGGCGCCCTAACTTTCGTGTGGCAGCCGTAATGCCCCACCGCACCTTATCTTGGTCTGGAAAGTGATTTGTTTACGTGGAAGACAGTGACTGGGCAGTGATCACTTGTCGAGGGTTTAACGTTTATTTATCTAGTCAAATCGAATCTTAAATAAATTATTTTTACCTGCTGTAGAAAATTCATTTTCAAAGCCTCTTCTTAATTCTAGATTTTAAACTCATCATGAAATAAATAAAAAAAAATCGATATCAAACCCACTTGCGAGTGGGATGAGTGCAATTTAATTTTCTAATTTATGTCAAGTGAAAGGAAAGGCAGTAATCTTAATCACAAAGTGTTATGATAACTTTTATATTTGGTACAAGTAGCTGTCGTTCATTATGTCCCCATCACATCTAATAAGCACCTTTTTGGCTAGAATTGTATAAATTATTATTTTTTTCCCTTTCCCCAACCTCGTCGAGACATCACCAACTAATTTTATTGTAAGAACATTATTTTGATTAAAAAAATTCAGGCAATCTATTAACATCCCCATCAATTTTCAGGGGTAAAAGTTATAGTTTTTATAATTTTAGAAATGCCACGTCACTTCCAATTATCATACGCAGTTCACTTTTTTAAGTGTCATGGGATTTGTATTTCTTTCACTGTCTTTGTTTGTATTCTTTCGAATTAAAATACAATTATGTTGAAATAATGTTTTAAGTTACAGTTCAATTGATTGTTAATTTTAGCTTTGAATTATTCTTTGCGTTTGTTATGCATTTTCCTGTTTAATAGGACCACTCATCTTAGCTTGATCTGGTCTTATCTGTTTCCTTTTGTTTAGGAATTGTTAAGCTAAAACTTCTGCAATTCTGTTATTTCTTGTAAGGCTATTTATAGCCAAATTCCAGTTCATGAATAATACAAGTTTCTTTCGATTTATCCTCTCTGAAATCAACAAATTAAAATTACAAATCTGCCTGCCACAGGGTCGAGGATAAAATAAATAAATAAAGAATACGAAGTTTTATGAAGAAAAGGTATACGTTCAAGCACAATAATCTTGTAGGAGCAAGTGAAGTGGTGGTTGTATGGATGGCAAACAAGTGGCGTGGTGCTTTTAAAACAGCATTAAGGCCCTGCTTAGCTGTCCGTAACGGGGCATCTATCGCATCTAATAAATATTACTATTTTTCTTTTTGAGAATTATAGAAGCATCAATTGATTAGAAATTCATTAAAGAAAAATCCAGGGTTGCAAGTTGCATATATTCAATGAGTGTTTGGAAGTTTGCTAATTTTTCCCACTGTTTTTCATTTAAAAATACTAAATTAATATTTTTTTATAATTTCAATTTGTTAGTATAATATATTTTAAAATAAAAACTATACACCATAATAACAACGACGCTTCAATAAAACCAGCTAGCTCGCCTCCCGGGGCACTCATGGATTCAAACCATATTAGTTTTTGAGTGCCGGATGGTATAAAAATAATTTCTCTAGAATTATCTTGACTCGACATGAATGATTTCCTGCGAGACGTAACGTGTAATCCAGTAAACGAGACAGGTATAATTATAATCCATGCAAATTATTATAAATAATAAATTAATTCGTCTAACCTCGAGCCTCTCATAGAGTAAATTGTTTTGATCAGGGACCATCAATAAATTTCTTCTGCGAAAGTCAATTTTCTTGATCGATGATCATGGTTCCCTTTCTGAAAGGAAACCAGTTGAGTTATGGCCCGGGATTCAAATTAGGTGAGCAAGACGACCAAAGACAGCAAAAAAAAATTTCTTAAGAAAATAAAGTTAAATACTCAAAACCCGCGAGCAGCCCTTCGATGCAACCACTGATAAAAAATTGATGAATTAAATATAGTTGGTCAACGTATAACTCTGTGATTTATCCATTAAAGCTTACAACTAATTAAGTGTCATTGTCAGGGCTTCCAAGTAAATAGCGAGCTAATGCACCACTCCTATTTGAACATGGGGAGTCGGTAATTTGCAAGGGGTTCTTGTTTTGGGTCCGAGATCGTGTTTTATTATTTTTTAATATGATAATATCAAAAAATATTTTTAAAAATAAAACATATATTTCATTGAAAAACAACTGTTACTAAATTTATACATATCACATAAACAGTTGTCTATTTTAGGGTGGGGTGGGACCGGTGGGGTGTTAGGAATACACTAAATGTGATTTTTAAGGTACCCATTAAGGACTGCCCCAAAGGGGAAAGGTTCTACGTGAGAGGATATGAAAGATTCTAGACGTTTTTTGTCGTTTTCAGGCCCAATCAACTTTGCCCGCCCACTCTCCTTTCCTGATGAGGAAAGAAAAGTGGGCGGTCCAGATTTGGTTGCGAGGCTATTCCCCTTTTTGAATGATGGTTACGTGTCTGGGTCTCTTGTCATTGTCAACTGACACTTGATAAGACCTCCCTGTCTCCATTAAGTTTTCTCTCTCTATTATCTTCTCCTCTCCACACAATTGGTAGTTGGCTTCTCGTAGCTAGAATCCCTCCTTCTCTACTCTTCTTTCTTTTAATCGTCCATTTGTGACCCCCCCCCCCCCCCCCCCGTATATCTCGTGTGTTACCTCAACACCTTCTCCGCCTCACAGAAATTATTTTAAAAAAAAGTCACCATTTATTTAATAAAAAGATCGATCCATAATTTAGCACCAAAACATGCCAACTTGATAAGATTAAAGTTGTTTTTGAAGGTATTTTTTGTATAAAAATATATTAAAATGATATTTAAAATGATTTAAAACCACCAATTTTTTGAATTTAAAATAACAAGTAAAAAATTTTATTTTTTTTCAAAAATATTTTTAAAATACAATATCAAACAAGATCCTATACTGTTGATGTCATTGCTGCATTATTCATATACCCAACCCAATAATTCAATGATAGTGGGATAAAAATATATTTTTTATTATAGATATTGTTTTGCATGTATAGTTTAACGTGGGTGATTTTTATTTATTTTTATTAAAGCACTGATACTTGGAAAAATGGCAAGGAAAGGTGGTTGGGAACCTTCGGTAAGAAAAAATAAATAAAAAATCACAGGAGCTTCTCAATTCACTGCCTTGAAATAAATGTGCAAGTGGGTCGAGATGTAATTCCGAAGGGTGGAAATTTGTGGTCGTAGAATGAAAAAACATTTGCCTTTTCATAGAAGAGAAGAGGCATTTTCTTGGGTTATAACTTTTGATCTTCCACGCGATTGGTCATTGGTTATTTAAAAATATGGTTAAAGTTATTTCTAAAAATATTTTTTGTTCTATTAAAATAATATTTTATTATTTAAAAATTATTTTAATATCATCGTATAAAAATAATCTATTTTTTTTTAATTTACAATAAAAAATAAAATTAATTTAAAAAAAAACACAATACATGCAGAGAAACTCCTAGTGTAGTTTTCGTCTTGTACGGGTTTTCACTGGGTTTGTGTTTTATATCACAGTAAATTTTGTGGTTGTGTTTTTTAAAAATATATTAAGTTATGGGTTATACAAACTTGTGTTTGGTTAAAATTATTATATTATTATTTTTTACTAATGAAATAAATAAAACCAGAAAAAATAATTATTGATCTTGTATGTAAGTGTATGTATAGAACCAAACACACTTTAAAAGATAAAATAATCATGGATTAATGATTTTTATTATATTTTTATCTGGAAAGATGAGAATTTTTTATTTCAGAAATCCAAATTCTATACAAATACGAGAATAGAAATGTCAGTTGATTCGTGTAAGGTTGCGAGTATAGTTTAAATAAAAAATACGAGTTTTGGACTATAATAAATATTATTGTAATTTTATTTTTTCAACATGTCCAAGAGTGCTTAAATGATTTTTAAAAGTGTGCATGCCCTGTAAAAAACAACAAAATATTATTTTTTATTATTTTGTTTTGATGGTATTTAAAATAAATAAATAAATATTTTGATGTATTTAGCGAAAAACTTTTTTAAAAATATATTGTATCAAATATCAAATACAATCCTTCCTATTTAAAAAAAGAATAAATTTATGCCCCCCGTTATCACGTGGCCTTTATTTTACCAGTAACAAAATAATTTTATAGTTATTTTAAAAATAAATTAAAGCATGTTTTTTTAACCTATAAATTTATTTTTACTGGGGTTTTAAAATTTTAAAAAATAAAATTATTTTAATTTATTTCAAAACAAAAAATACCTTATAAAACAATTCCTATCACGAACTAAACACGCTTTTAGTTTGCATCAATGGTTAGAACAGAACAAAATCAGCGAGATAGACTTAGGGGTGCATAGCATTGATCTAGGCATGGACAGCACACAATCATAGCTCTGACCCAGTGAACCGTCTAGGACATGTAAGTCAAAGATTTCAAGGGACAAGTCCGTATAATACTTTTAACTGTCTGTTTCCGTCTTTTTATTAGCTTTTTCGTCGCCACCTTTTAGACCTCAAAAAGGCCACGACTGCTGCTCCTTGTGGTGTATTAATCAAGCAACATAATAACATGCAGGCGATAGATAAATGCGGTAATACACTTGCCGTTGGCATTCAGAGATGTGCACACGACCTGTTTGTTCAATTGCCTACCCTACTCCACCACCTTGTTAAAGGCAGATTTTCCACTCTTCGCATTAACTGGACAGGTTATGCGAATTTAAATCTTCCCTTGCCAAAAATGGAAAGGGGATAGTGTTAGCTTAACGCGTGCATGCAACGTGTTTTCAATGGAGACATCCAGCAATACTTGAAGCATACAAGATAGATATGTACGAATGGGAGAGAGACATCTGGAAAGTTAATAGAAAAAAAAGGATATTTTTATACATTTTCTAGCTAGTGAATTTCAGTATTAATTTCTTTTATATATATTTTCGTCCATATTTCTCTCCTATGATATATATTAGATTTAGAGGGTGTTTGGGAGAGCTGTTGCTGTAGCTTTTCATAGTTTTTCAAAAAATATTTCATGCCGAAATACATCAAAATGACATTTTTTATTTTTTTAAATCATATTTGACATCAGTACATCAAAATGATCTAAAAACACCAAACCGCCGGTCTTTAAAATGAAAAAAAAATTACAACTTTTTTGAAAACCATAGTTGAAAAAGCTAAAACAAACAGGCCTTAATCTTTTCTCTTGAAAATATTAATTTTTAATTTTAAAAAATGTAGGATACAAACTAAAGACAGAGAGCTAACTTTTACTGTATATATAGTTCAAAATCCATTTAATGTCAATAAAAAATATATGCAGTCCCATCTCCCAGCAACTCATTCCTATTTATATATAGTTTTCTTCAGCTGCTGGATTGGACACGATGAAAAAGATAAAAACAATGAGAATGGAGAAATGGGAGAGAGAAAATTTTAAAAATCTGTTTTTAATAAAACAAATATTATTTTTTAACACCTTTTCACTTTGATAAATTTTTTTTAAATCTATTTCCCGTGTTATAACAGTAATTCCTACAATTGTGAGAGGTGTGTGTTGTAAAAATAAAATGAGCATAGGAATCCGACGAGTCTCGTGCGACATGAAACAAGGACTAGGATCCTACATAAAAAACAGACGTAGAAGATAAGGTATACCTCAACCACAATATTTTCCTTTTTAATCAAAATTGTCGATGGCATTTGGAACAAGTTGGAGATAGAAGGGTTGTCTACTTCTTCTTGGTACACGCATGGAAAAGCTGTAGCCTCCCTTCGTGATATTAGCGGGACCCAGCTACCAAGATCGAACAGCCCCAGCCACTGGATTCATCATGTGGGGACCACTATCACCTATAATACACGTATGATAAAAACTAGATGAAATATATACAAATCAGGAGAGGGTGGCCCTGGGAATTAAAATTAAAGTTCTATTTATAGTAACCTTCTTCAGCACGACTTTTTTTTTTTTAATAAATATGGTATCTCCGTCCACTTTTTATAGCCTATCATTTTTCGCCACGTATTTGAGCCCCGGCTTGGTGTATTCGGTATATGGATTTATTTATTTATTTGCGCGAGGAAGACAATGGGAATGCAGAGGAAGTCTATGTGTTCATAGAATCGATGACCGAGCTTATATTATAATCTGAATGGCTAGCTGACAGAGTTCATGATTCCTTTGAATTGCTATGTATTTTGCTCGAAAAATTGTCTTGTATAATGACAATTTCAACTAAAAACCATGAATAAAATAAAATAAAATAATATTGTTGGTTATATAATAATCAGAATTTTACGGGATTATATATTTATATTTATCGACTGTTTGAAAGTGTGATTGATTCTGATTTTAAAAGTGTTTTTTATTAATAAATATATCAAAATAATTTTTTTTATTTTTTTAAAAATAATTTTTATATTAACACGTGAAAATATCTAAAAACGCTAATATTTTTAATTTAAAATGATTTGTTAAAAAAAATTCAATATTATTTTTAAACCATGCAGATAAAATTTGATTTTTTATTTATTTTAGAATCGGTTTGCCAAGCAACAGTACAAACAAGTCCGTCAAATAGTACACAATGATTTCTTCTTCTTTTTTCTTTTACAGGAGGGGTGGATATTATATGATTTTTGTCGTGTCAGGACAATAAAATAGTGGTGATCCTAGTTTTTAATAGAGTTTGATACAGTCCTTTTACTATTTCTTTTGATTGATTGTCGTCATGGATTTAATTTATAAACAAATAATTCATGACATTTATGATCAACTTACCTCATCTGCTACTGTATTTGTGGTTAAGAAGGTGTGAGTATCAATCATGGCAGCTTCGTCAAACTCTGTGAAAAGCCATTGCTGGCAGTAATTAATTTCTTGTAAATTTCTAACTCTGAAGCATCGGCTTGTGTTTTAGCTGGATCGAGAAAATAGATTTAATCTCTATGCATGCATGTTGACATTGGTGTGAAAATAAATAATAATAATAATAATAATAATAATAATAATAATAATTAAGTACTGACGCGGTAAAATAAAATAAGATTCCAGATCCATTTTCTTAGTGGAAATTGTGTTCGTGGTGAGTTGTTTATTGGAAATCACTTTTTAAATCTTCATGTGTTTGTTTGTTTGTCATTACAAAAATTGATCAATTAAAAATGTTTTTTCAAATAAAAAAATTGAATTGATTTTTTTTTATATATATATATATTTATTTTTTTGAATTGAAAATACTTTCTAGAAGTTATGAAAAATTAAAAAAATGTCATGTTATTTGTTAATCATATCAAATTATGTCCTTTAACGTTTAATTGCTTTATATTTTGTTTTGATTTTTTTTTTCCAGTTTAACGTTATAGAATTTGATTTAACTTATTTCTTATATTAGTTTTAATCCTTAATTTTATACTCTTATCTCTCTAGTTGAATTTTTATATCTATCAGAATTGATCTTCATTATTTTAATTGTTATTTGTTTTATTTTAAATAATTTATGAATTATAATTAATATTATTTTTTATTTTTATAATTTTTTATTTTTTTATGTGTCATATTTGGTTTCTATTATCCTAGTCGGTAATAATTTATTTTCAACTCCATTCTCATTCAACTTTTTAATTTGTAATATTTTTTTCATTCTTTTAATAAATATAAATAGTTTATCTCTAACTCATTTTTTTTATAACATAGTCAAACACTGTAAAATATTTTTCAATTTATTTTTTTATAATACTACCAAACATAAAAAAATAATTTAATATTTAGGATTTTCTTAAAAGCTATTTTTAGCAAATAAACAGTTCCTAAACCTGCTAAATAAATTCCCAGTGAAATTACCCAGTACCTCAATCTAAAAAATAAAAAATAATTTACCAGGATTAAAAAAAACCCATCATGATCTTCAATGGCTCTTCAATGAATGTCCTGTCCGGTCACCAGACAAAAAATATAAATGTATAAAGAGAGAAAGAAAGAAGGCTGGCTGCTCCGTGAACGCTGGGCATCGAGTACCTGCTGACAGTAAATTAAAATGTTCTCCAATTTAGAGAAAACAAGATGTCTCATGATGGTGAATTTACCACGGACTGTTGGAGCAATCAACTCCTTCGAATATCTCGGAATTCCACTGTGTTGTAATATAATATTTAAAAAATAATTCCGATGTTTTATCAGAGGTTCTTCTAATGAAACGATAGGTGTAAGTAAAGAGCAGTAACCATGTTAGGAAAGTGGTGGAATGGGGTTTGGCCGACAAAGAAATAAAATAAAGATGTGTGAAGAAAATAATTGGAGAGCCAGTCTCACCTACCATAACAGGCATCCCAAAAATACGAGGCAAGTGTAAGAATATTACCCTTTTACGGTTAACACGTCCCAATCTCTCTGTTGTTTTTTTTTTTTTTTTTTTTTTGGAGTCCTAGCCAGACACAGATGCCTCTCTCTCTACGAACTTTTTCTTATCGCAGGCCGCTTTCTCTCTCTAGATTTGTCCATATAATCTGACAGACAGGCAGTATTTTCTCTGCTTTTACACACCCCTGCCTTCTCTCTTTCTTTATCCATCAAATGTACTTTGGTTAAGGTTTCTTGGTCACACACACCTTAGTAGTTATTTAGTCTCTCTCCTTCTTTTGATCCCATCCGTTACACTCAAGAAACTGTCTTTCAATTTCTCCTTTTCTCTACCACTTGTTTGTTTACAAGTTTATTGAAATGGGTTTTGCTTATCCTGGTTAGTTTCTTTAAAGGATCGAATACTAAGAAGTGAGAACCATAACATAAGCCAAACCAAAAAAACAAAACGAAAGATCATCATGTTGGATCTCAATCTCGGTATCACCTCTAGCGATTCATGTTGTGACGATAACAACAAGAACAATATGATGGTAATTGTTGATGCTGGGTACCACCAAGAAAAAGAAGCAGCTTCAAGGAATCAACAAATGGAAGATTCAGCTACCTCAAACTCCTCCATTACCAACACTACCGAGGATGAGAATTCCTCAAACAACAGTAACTCTGCTTTCATTTTTGATATCTTGAAGAAAGATGGAAACTTTACCAACACAGGCACCAATATTGCTACAAAAGAAACAAACCCGAACTGTGATTTCACAACTCAACAACTCTTTCCTGGAATCACCGGGCTGGGACTGAATTTCCAGCCAGGATTGGCTGTAACATCGGCTACAAGACCGCAGTGGCTGAAGCTTTCACAGATGGGGTCAAGTCCGGAGGCAGAGCTGAATGTGCAGCAAAAACAGCAGCAAACGAGGAAGAGTAGGAGAGGACCAAGGTCTAGAAGCTCACAGTATAGAGGAGTGACGTTTTACAGGAGAACGGGGAGATGGGAGTCACATATATGGTGAGTAAGCATGGATTTTCTAGTGGGATTCGTTGCCTTTCTAAATCGCTCATGTTATTTGTTTTTATTTTTATGTGTATGCGTGTTGATAAGAGTTTTGCCTCTGGTTATTTTGTTCATTGATCTTGAATTTATTTTTTCGATTGGCACAGGGATTGTGGGAAGCAAGTATATTTAGGTAAGTAGATGGATGATCTCACTGGGTGACTGAGTTTTCTGGCAAGATATTAGTTTTGGTTGCGATCTTGTATTTATGAAGGCATTTCATAAATATTTTTTTCTTTTCATGTTAAGCAGGTGGATTTGACACTGCTCATGCTGCAGCACGGTAGGAATTTTGTTCATTCTCCTCTTTAAGTTAGAAGTACTTTCTCCCATGAATTAATGAGAAAGTACACATTTTGTTCCTGTCTTGGAAGGACTTGAAATCTTGATAACTTGTGTCCGAATCTGGATCTTACTTCTTCAGGGCATATGATCGAGCTGCAATTAAGTTTCGGGGAGTTGACGCAGACATCAACTTTAATTTAAGTGATTATGAAGAGGATATGAAGCAGGTGAGGGTTCTGTTCATTCATAAATTGCTATCATTTGTCTCTTTCTATTTTCATATGCCCTTAATGGTTATGGGAAGGGGGGTGGTTGTGGATATTAATTGCAATACTGATGGACTGTAGATGAAAAACCTTAGTAAAGAAGAATTTGTTCACATTCTTCGCCGTCAAAGCAACGGTTTCTCACGAGGTAGCTCAAAATACAGAGGCTTGACTCTTCACAAATGTGGCAGATGGGAAGCTCGAATGGGGCAATTCGTTGGAAATAAGTGAGAACCCTTGAACCTAAAGACGTTTTTTCAGTGATGTTAGGACATGTGATTGTTAAAACTTGATAAACATTGTTCTATACTCCAATCATCAGACTCTAAAAATCTAAATCAAGAAGTAAAATGTGGCAGATGGGAAGCTCCAATGGGGCAAGTCCTTGTGATCTTGAATCTGTTCTCTTTGATTCTAATTGCACTAGTATCCGGATTATATTTTAAATCTAACATATAAATCCATCTTCATTTTCTTATAAACCAGGGCTTATGACAAGGCAGCCCTCAAATTTAACGGAAGAGAAGCAGCAACCAATTTTGAGCCTAGCGTTCATGAAGGAGATATGATTTCCGATCCTAATAATGGAGGTACTGATAGATTATTATGATGCTATAGAAGAAGGATCGTTTCTCCCTATTTTTTTGATTAAAAAACATTATAAATTTTCCTGGGGATATAAATGCAGGAATCGGCCACAATCTTGATCTGAGTCTTGGAATTTCTCAGCCATCAAATGATCCCAAGGGGAATGGCAACGTGGGAGACCTCCATTGTCGTTATGGTGGTTCTGAAATATCCAGCAAAGAGAGACAAGTGGTATAATTCTATCTAAGATGCCTGAAACCAATTGTTTTTTTTTTCACTGTTAAACATATTCTTGTTGCTCAGTCAACTTCTTTAGGCATATTCTGGTCCTTTCTCTTCTGAAAATGCTTGTAATATAGCTGTTGGTAATTGATGACACGTTGTGCTTTTAAAGGTGGAGGGCACTGGTGCTGCACATATGGGTTTACAAACCCTTCATGGTTCGCCAATGGCGGCAAAGAATCTTCCGGCATGGTCTGGCATATACCCTGGTTTATTACCAAGCTACGAGGTAGTTCTGTTCTATTCGTTGTCCTTTTGTCCTCGCAGCAAATTGAGTTGCCTTTTCTACCGAAAACAAAATGCACGTGCAGCATATTTTAGCTTCAGAGAATAACTTTCAAATAACAGCAGAAAAAGCTGTCCCATTAAATTTGGGATCTGAAAGAACCATTTTGGCCTGGAACTTTGCTCGGAGAAATTTCATGTCTATATTCTAAAGGGCTTCTACCCATTTTAATCGGAAGAAAATGCTTTTCATATTAGTTGTCGGTGCTGATTGATCTTATATGCTGGCAGGAAAGGGCTACGGAGAAGAGGGTGGAAGCTGTTTCTTCACCGATATTCTCAAGCTGGCCGTGGCAAATAAATGGCGGCAACAGCGTTGTTGCTACAATGTCACAGCTCTCAGTTGCAGCATCATCAGGATTCTCTGCTTCGACGATAACTGCTTCTTCAGCCACCCTTCCATTCAACCAGCGGGACCATTTCGCCGGCAACCTGCGTTTCTCTGCACCCACCCCATCCGCCACCAACCCCTCTCTTTACTCTTATAAGAGCTGATTAATGTTAAAACCCTCAGGGCAGTTTTCAATTATGCTGAAATTAAGCAAAGGAAGAGAACTGAATCAAATGTGAGTCTTTAGGGTGGATATTGTTTTTATTATGTAATATATAGCAAGAAAGCATAGATTGCTAACAATCTCTTCAGCTCCCTCGATGAGAATCGGAGCTAATCCTTCTTCTTCTTTTTTTCTTTTTTTATTCTAGGAAAACTTTATTCCTGAAAAACATATTTTGTGAGTATAGATAAACAAGTAAAACCCTAATTATCTCAGTTTTTTATAATATATATGTCTTGAATTGTACTCAATTTTTTTTATATAAATATTGAATTTTTTATCATCATATCATGATAATCGGAGCTAATCCTCTTCTGCGTTTTTTTGAACGAAGTGGCCACTGTCGATGCTCGAATTTACATGATCATGGTTGTAATCCCGCCATGCAATGGGTCCCCCTGGCAAGGAACCATACATTGTATCAAAGCAAAAAGACCTGGGATCTTCTTCGATTACCTGGAGGCAAATTAAATTATTCCCGAGCGCGACTCGAACGGTGCAGAGTTGCATCGTGACCTCGATTGATGAAAATATTCCTACGAAGTATCAAGGATGGAATTAGTTGCTCCATAACCTTCTACCGAGGATAAAAATTAATTAATTTTCGCTGCCTGCCTCTGACTACATCTAGAAATACCTACCATCCTAGCTTTTTCAGTGGCAGCCACATGTTTTTTTATTCACTCTTTTGAGTAATTACTAGAATTCTCTGAGTTGTAGCCTTGTGGTTGCTTCGCTGGTTATTTTCAACCTGCCCGGATTGCGGCAACATTTTAATTTTCAGGCAGTGGATAAATCTATAGCCATATGCACGCAAAAAAATAAAATAAATAAATAATATGAGGGCATGTTGGTAAGAATGTATAAGCAGATAGAGTTGTTAATAGTTTACCTTATTCATTATTCTTAGCCAAAATGATCGGTAGGTTATTGTTAAAATTTGGTATGCCAAAGTGCCCTGTAGCTAATAACTGTAAAAAACTAACTCTAAATAAAACGACTGAAGTTGATTTTTAAAGTATTTGTTTTCAGAAATATATCAACATAATATCTTTGTTAAAATCATTTTTAATATCAACATATCAAAATGATCTAAAAATATAAAAAATAATAATTTAAAAGCAAAATATAAAATAATTTAAATTTATTTTTTTGATAAAAAAAACAGTCTTAAAAACAATGTTAAACAGACAATAATCTTGATGCACTAATCTAGTAAGAATGTGAAAAGTGAAAACAGGTGAATCTCTGCACTCGAGCCAATGACAAGGTGTAAGCGAGCCTGGCCATGCAAAGCTACAAACAGCATTGGACACAGGAGGATTTTAGTATTCAAAGCCCATCCTGCATTGACCGACCACATAACAGGCCCAAGAGATGTGCGTTAATATTAGAATTGAGGAAAAGAAATTAAAAATCAATTAAATCTAGAAAACTGGAAGAAAAAATATCAAACCACATATGCTATATTTATATTTTTTTTCTAGTTCAGTTCATTTTTTTTTAATTTGCTTCCATTTTCATTAAATAAAAAAAAACTTGGTTAAAGTATAAAAAACAAAAATATTTTCCAAACCGAACCAAAACCGATATGTTTAAACAGGATCCGATTTAATTTCAGTTTTTTTATTTAATTATTTTTATTAATAAAAATCAAACCAGACCGAAAATATCATAGTTAATATCTAGCCGATTCTCTCAAATTGGATAGTATTTTTGAAAGACAGTAATTATAATATTTAAATTTTTGAAAGATAGATTAATGTCTTATTATTATTATTATTCAGAAAAATATATGGATTTAGGTCCAAAAAGCTGATAAGAAAATGTATTTGAAAGTAATCTGGAATAATGTCAAAAATACTAATTCTCGATACTAATATTACAGGTTAGATTTTTGCATTGACAACAACAATGGACTAAGTAATTACTAATATTAAAATATTATCTTAATATCCAAAACACTTTTCTTATTAAAAAAAAAAGATAATTTGTGCATAACGGACCAAAAAACAAAGCCCCCTCAAAACCCTATTTAAACCCCAAAAGCCTGACTCAAGCTCTCTTCTCCTCCCTCCAACACCCACCCTAAAAAAAATGTGGCGGGCCATTGACGCTCACTCGAAAACAATCCGCTTCTCTCTCCGTACAGTCCTCTTCCCTTACCACCAAAACCCTGCCTCTCCTAGCTCCGGTCATTTTTTCTCTCTCTCCAAAACCCTGACTGTCTCTTCATCAACCCCTAGCCCCGCCTTTTCAATTCTCGCTTTCACCACACGCCACTGTAATAATGTTGCTTGCGGCGGCGGAGGACGCGGCGGTAGTTTGGTTGTTGTGAGGTGCATTTCTTCGATCTCGGCCTCTGCGGCACCGAATCAGCAGCACACGGCGGTGGACTGGAATGAGCCGGTATCTTGCCCGGACGTAGGCGTTGGTGGTAAAGGCACCGATGTCGAGGAGGACACCCGGCCGTACATTCCTGTTCGCGCCTTCTTCTTCTCTACTAGGTTCTCTTTTCATTACTCCGATTTCTCTCTCTCTCACTCTCCGTGGTTGTTAAAATTTAACTTGGAAGCTGATTATTATTGTTGCTGTTATAGCGTGGATTTGAAGAGCGTAGTGGAACAGAACAAGCTAAATTTTATACCACCAACGTCGCGAATGACTAATTATGTTGTTCTTAAGTTTGGGAATCTCTCTCAACCCTCTGTAAGTTTCGTAGCAGTTTTATATTCATCCAATTATGTTGTTCCTATTATACTAAAACGAGTTTAGAGGATTATTGTGTCGAATATTGTGAGATAAACAACGCGTTGTTTATGCTTAGATTGCTCTTTTCTGTTTAGAATTAATCATGGATTTGTTCTCTCAGTGAAATTGCAATTATCAAAGTGAAGCCTACTGTTTTCCCCTGTGTTCTATAGATGAAAGATTATGCAATTTATGGTGCATTCAAATCGTTTCTCTCATTGATTTTAGTACGAGTAATCCGCATGTTTCTATAAATGATAAATCAGTCTGGATATATTACTTAATGTAATTCTAAGTTGTTTTCAGGGCCTGGGCTCATGCATAAGTGGAAGTAGTTGCTCTTACATGGTAGTGTTCCAATATGGATCCATTGTTTTGTTTAATGTCCGTGAACATGAGGTTGATGAATATCTGAACATTGTAAGGAGGCATGCCTCAGGATTGCTCCCTGAAATGAGAAAGGATGGTAAGCTCTCATGTGGTTTTTTTTCTCTCTCTCTTCAAAATCACTATGTATTATTACCTCGACATTGTATAGATTGCTGAGTGAATGGTAATCTAGGTAGCTGAAGCACAAGATGATTTGGCAGTTCAAATATATATCTCAGTTAGAAGAAAGTTATTTTTGTAGTTTGGCATAAAGAAATGAATTAATTGATGTTAAAAACTAGGTAACCAAGAACCACAAAGATGAGGAACACTGTTGACATTGGTTATTCCTTGTCTAGTATCTATTGACTTTGTACCATGGGGAGTAATTGCTTTTGCATCTGATTGTGGCCGTCTTTAATTCATTTATATATTCTCTCTAATGTTATTAGTCTGTCATGCTATGTCTTCTTGTGTTCTATTGAACTTTATTTTTTGTTTTGCAACTGCAAGAGTATGAGGTGAGAGAGAAGCCAACTCTAAACACATGGATGCAAGGTGGGTTGGATTTCATTATGTTGCAATTCTTGAACACCGATGGAATACGGACAATTGGTAGTGTTCTTGGTCAAAGTATAGCTCTTGACTACTATGGGCGTCAGGTACGGGCCATGTTATTTTCAAAGTGTTTACATTTATATAAGTTTCAAGACTAAGCAGATTGCATAATTTTTTCTTCTTCTCTAGGTTGATGATATGGTTGCTGAATTTACTGACATAAATCGTGGGATGGAAAAAACTGGAACATTTTCTATGGACAGTAAAAAGCTTTTTCAAATAGTGGGGAAGGCCAATTCTAATCTTGCTGATGTGATTCTAAAGCTTGGGCTTTTTGAGAGGTAAAGGTTTTAATGCTTATTTTTTCACTCCTATTCTTGTGATAGTAGATCTAGCTAGTGCATAGTGAAAGAAAAATATTCCTGTAGCCAATTCCAATTTAGTTTTGATATTAAGTTTTGTTTAGTTTGTGAGAACTGTGGAAATCCAAAAGTAAGAATGTGTGCGGTTCATCAGACAGAGAGGGTAAGAAAATCAAGAAACTAAGGGCAAAGAACAGAAATAAAATGAAAAGTTCTTGTTTGCTTGGATCTGTGAGGAATGGCATGCTTGTGGCATTTATTTCTTGTTTTTGTTGCACATGCAAATAATTAGTGAAGTGGTTTCTCTTCTTTCCATTTTCCTTTATTTCATACTTTATTTTTTTATATGAATGGGCCTGATGCATTAATAGAGAAGGAAAGTTCACAGAAAGTAGACGTGTAAGAAGTAGAAAGATGTCATTAGACTACACGGTGCAATTCCTATTCTCCCGTTTATTTTCCCCATATTTTTCTGGAAACCAATGCATCCTCAATGGCACACTTTTTAACTAGTTCAAGAACCTTCTAGGCCAATCCAACCTGGGTTGGACTAGTATATGCCCTGTGCTTCATGGACCTTCTGGGAGATGACAGGACTGGGGTTTAGTGAGGATGGGCTATTTGCCAAGATATATAATAAGAAGAAAGAGGGTCAGAGATATTGAAGGCTGCATCCACTTGCTGTTTAATGTACCGTGGTTGTTGCTTTGTCTCTATACATGCTAGTGCCAGGGCCAACCACCTACTTTTCTTTCTTGTTGCCTAATGCATAGTGAGTGATGGCTCTACTTGAGTCACCAAAGCAGACATTTCAAATTTCTGATGGCCTATTTAGCCACCTAGAAATGGAAATAAATAAAGAACCGTTCTAATCGAACTGTTAATTTCTGATTCGAGCAGGGATAGCAAATCCAGTCTCTCTCTGTTTTTACTGTTTCATTTGTCATGAATGTGCTATAACTCCAAAAATACTTAATGGTTTCAACAGATCAGACATAGCTTGGAAAGATGCCAAATATGCTCAGATATGGGAATATCTCAGGGATGAATTTGAATTAACCCAGAGATTTGCAAGTCTTGATTTTAAGCTGAAGTTTGTTGAGGTACTTTCTTTGTTAGAAACTCGAGTGATTATGTTGCCCACTTGCTGCTAGTGCTGCAAAGCTGACCTTAACCGAAGCGTTACAGTGATGTCTTTACTTGTCTTTGCAGCACAATATTCGTTTTCTTCAGGAAATTTTGCAGAACCGAAAATCAGACTTTTTGGAGTGGCTCATCATTGTGTTGATTGGTGTCGAAATCATTATATCCGTTTTCGATATTGTCCACAGATCAGGATTTAAATTCTTCTAATCAGAGTACTATTAATGTCCTATACACACAAGTCAGACATGAAAGGTTACGATTGAGGTGGCACCTGCTGTAAATTTTCCTCTCAAACCCCCCTCCATCCTGTTTCTGACAACTTGTAAATAGTTTTTCGGATTGTAATTTTTCCTTTCAAATGACAGTTCTCATTTGTTGAGCCAGTGATGGCGCAGCAATCTCGCTTTCTATATCCATTATATGCGTATTTTTGCAGCCCAACTGTGCCTTTTCATTTTTTTGAATGAAAACAATCTCTAATCAAACACGTGCAAACCACTGGAAATTACAAAACTCTTTTTCTTTGCTATGTTCGGCAGCAGAAATGCATCTACAATACCGCATTGATCGAGGGCAAATTCAATTTAAATTCTATTTTAGATTTTACTAGTTAATTGCCCGCACTACGTTGCGAGCGGAGCAAATAATTTTTACAACTGTTGAGATTAAAATATATTATTTTAACATATAAAGTTTGATATAATAAAACAGATCAACATACTCTATCTAACAACAATAACATCGATGTTTTAACTTCTAAAATTATCATCATTATTACTGTCAAAACAATAAATATCATTAAACAAATTTGAGAATAAAACACACAAAAAAAGCAAGTAAGAAAAAAAAACTAAAATTATTATTATTATTATTATTATTATTATTATTATTGTGTTAATAAAGGAAAAAAAATTAAATCAAAGGCTAAAAAAAAGCATAAAAACATTAACAGAAGAGCAAATAAAAAAACATAAAAATTATTGTCTGAAAAAAAATCATTTGACTTGAAAATTAAAAACATTTACCGCACTACGTTGCGGGCTCAGTAAATAATTTTTATAATTGTTGGGATTAAATAAATTAATAGAATTTGCCGGTCCAAAATTAAAATATAATATCTATATATGCAAAATTTAATATAATAAAACATATCACCACACCCTATTATAAAAATAGCAACATCGAAGTCTTAACATCTAAAACTATCATTGCTATCACTGTCAAAACAATAAAAATTATTAAATTATCCTGATAAAAAAAACTGAAAAATAATAACAAAAAAATAAGCAAGAAAAATAAGTAAAATTCTTCTTGTTCTTCTTCTTCTTATTATTATTATTATTATGTTCATAATAAAAAAATAAAAATAAATGAAAGATTAAAAAAATCTAACAAAAAAATAAAATACAAATTATCAGATAAAAAAATTTGATGAACAAAGCAATTTAGCATGCAACAGTAAAGAAATCGAAGAACTGGATATTCAAAAGAGAGAGAAAAGGAGTGAATCTTAGCAGGGGCCTCATCAGCCCTCATCTTTGAAAAGAGAACAAAGATATGCAGCTTGCGTGCGGCTTGTTAAAGGGTCGAGCACGTGGCGCAGGAAAAAGCAAGCGAAAAAAAAAAATATTATTGAAATTCACAGTGTTCACTCACAATGCACAGTGAAATCCTGATCCTTTTTAGTTATATTTATTTATAATTTGGCAATTACTTTCTGCCACATTCACCTTATATATCAAACTAGGTTGTTTTAAGAGAATCAATTTTATAGGCCGTGGAAGGCGGAAAAATTCAAGTAGTTTAACCTTGCCGTACATTGTATCCACGACACCCTCAATCTTCATCACTGACCCTAACAGCTAGGTCATTCTTGGTGGAGTCAAAGTGTCATGTTGCTCGAACCCATCACCTTAGAGGTGAGCCCGGCTCGTTCGTGCCCATTGCAGTTCTATGGCTTGTGGTGTTACTGGCCATCATCAGGGGTTCTCCCAAGTCGCTAAAAAGCACTTCTACTGCTATGAATCATTGCTAATTGGAATTGGATATCATTTAAGCCCAACATTAACAAGTTTGGTCCGTCGATCTTCAAGACTGTTACCTAATAACATCAACGATGGAAGATTGGATAGTGTATTTTGATTGTTATTATTGAATTGCTCTGATTTATACCAACTGTCAGGGTGTTTTTTTGCAATTGTACACTAGTTTTATAATTTCTCACGCTAGATTTTACCAGAGGGACTTACCCGGGGATCTTATTACCGAAAAACATCCTCGGTTGCGGTGGTTTTTAATGCTGATCTTCTCATGATGACTAAAGAGTAAAGTTTTTTTTTTCCAAGAAAGAAAGATTCAATCAGGATTAATTTTGTTTTGTTTCGGTAGAAATATTTTGTACCAGTTAAAAAGACGAGATAAAATGACACAATTTTTATGTTGTTTAAAATTTTGACCTGTTTTGGAAATTATGCTCAAACTTCGTCCAAAATGTTCTGGTTTCATTTTGTCCATTTCGTTTCGGCTAAATAGTGTTTTTTTTTAAATAATAAATATTTTACAATATCAATCATATCTCTTAATCCGACTGTTAGATTAAGATGAAATTTTACGAGTCTCTTGACATATTATATATATTATGTTAAACTTTTAGAGCAATAAAATAATATAATGATCTTGCGAGATTGATGATGATATTTTTATAATATTATACATATTCATAATTTTATTCAGAAAAATCATTTTATTATGTTTTTTTATTATTATCGAATTGCTCACGATGACTAAAGTGTAAAGTTTTTTTTTTCCAGGAAAGAAAGATTCAACAGATCTTGACAACACAGCTGAAAGTATTTTTCTTTCAAAATCATCAGGCTAAATTCTACTGATTCCCTTCTGTTTTTTCCCTGAGATTTCGTGTTAATGGGTTGGCTTGTCAACAGTACTTGAACTTTCAACGTTGTACTCGTAAGGCCTAAACTCTTGATAATAAAAGAGTAGCCCGATGCTTGCAGACGGGGTTGATGATCATCTGATCGGCTTGTTTCGAGGTCAAGAAATGTGATTTGTTGGGTTTATCTCTATACAATAAAGTCTGTAATGTTCAATCAAAATATGCATGTAATTCTTTCTCCCATCCGGAACTTTACTTTAGAGAGAGAAACACAGTACAGATAGTTTAGAGAGAGAAACACAGCTTCTCTGCTATTGGATCTACTCTATCTATCATTTCGTGTTAAAAATGTTTTTAAGAAAATTAAAAATATATTTTTTTTATTTTATATTTTAAATTAAATTGTTTTTATATTTTTAGATCATTTTCATATGTTTATATAAAAATTGATTTAAAAAAAATAAAAAAATATCATTTTAATATATTTTTAAAAATAACTTTAACCATGTTTCTAGTTTTTTGAATAATTTCCATGGGATTGCTAATTTTTATAAATCATAACAATACAGCTAATTGTTAATTAATGGAATGGCGACCACAACTATGATTAAAAATTGATTCCCATGGAGGAAAATCCTGATTTCTAATGTATATTTATATCAAAAAATAATGAAAATGGTATGCACCAAGATAAATATTTTCATATATCCCTATCAAATTACTTGTTTTTTTGGATACAAGAAAATTATATCTCAAAAAACAAATTTTATAATATAAATAAATAAATAAATCCTCAATTTCCTGCTTTAACATGACACACTATCATAAAGCCACTACCCTTGAGTTGTTAATGCAGTCATATATAATAAGGATCGAAGTCACTTCAACCACCCAAAAAAAAACTCATAATCAACACATACTAGAAGTCACTTCTCAAAATAAAATAAAAACAATTAAACACAACCCAGTTTTACTTGTCTTCAAGGGTGACACAGAATTGATAGTCAAACCCAGTTTAGGCTTGCTGGTTCTGTGTCGGGTGAGGTTGGCTGCGGTGATGTTGGTGATTTTGATGGAGACGGCGACTTAGGAATCTTCCGGACATATTTCCTGGCCCAGACATGTTTTCCATTAATGGTGAACTTTGCCTTGTTCTGTCCCAGGAGAACGTCGTGAAGGATGGCGGCGGAGTGCACAACAAGGCGGGCATACAGTGGCTGCTCCTCTGCCGGAACTTCTTGCATGTATATTGCTTCAATACAAACTCCATGCTTTCTGTCACCACAAATTAACATTAATGTGATCAATTCCTAATACAATTTCAGGATTCTTTTTCTCAAAATCTAGAGATGTAAGAGAGATCGATAGAGAGATTACTTGGTGAAATAGTCTCTGACTTCATCTTCTGAAATAGGGTACCCTTTGGAGAATGTCAAGAAAATAGTCCTGCTATCAGCCTGCATTTCCTTCTGATCTTCCTTCTGATCGCCTGCACTAATCTTTACACGATTCAAAGCTCCAGCAATGGTCTCAGTGTTCATAATCTGCCTCTGAAATGCCAGATCGTAAGGATCGTTTCCTGGCAAAATCCCAGGGTGCCTTACGTTAGGCCAAGTGAATCGTGGGCTGATCCCCATTTGACCATAAACACCAGCAGCATTCGAGTTATAGTACAGTACAGGATTAATCACTGGACCATAATAATTCAAAGGGTTCGTGTTTTGACCAATAACATTTTCAGCACCATTACTACCTTCTGCAACTGCCTTTCTCTCCATGACTTGTCGCAAGATATCTTCGAAAGCTCTTGCACAAACTTCATTGATGATCTTTGTAATCGCACGAAGAATGCCGAGTCGATTGTCATGGAAAAACCGGAGAGAGAAGCCGGTTTTTGTCAACTTTTGAGTCAACGGAATCTCATCGTTAACAGTTTCTATAGAAAAATGAAACCGATCCGTCTCTATGCAATTCAGGCAAAGAACAGCCTCATCTGCTAGCGAGTTGATAAGGGTATCAGGCAATGACAGCATTCTTTTCACTAAATTATCACGTGCCTCCCTTTCAAGCCAAATCCACAAGGCCACGACTTGCATGGATTCTGCGGGGTCGCGGTCAAGATTGACAACAAGTCTGGTGTAAAGAGTTCGGTCAATGGTGTGAAAAATCTTGAACTCTTCTGGAGTCACCATGGGATTCAAAACATAAGAAGAAGAAGATCCCATAGTTGTTTTACTGTAATTTGGTGCTATGATATGAGGGAGAGTAAGGGGATACACCAGTGTGTGTTCTTATAGATTTGAAAGAACACAATCGTCGGGTTTGAGTTTTGACTTGAGGGAATGAAGGAGTGTTTTTGGACAGTTTGCCATTTTTCTTTTGTAGAAATGGTATGTTCGTTTTAGTTTCCGTATAAGGTTTCAAAAGCAGCGTTCAAAATTAATGTTCTCGGTTGGAGATGTGTCGGATTCGATGTATCAGAATTCTAATCTCACAGCGTGCAATGCGAACACTTAATGTTGTCAAAATCATGATATTGACACGGTATAAAATTGGGTTTTAAATTTGGATCACAAAATCGGATTGTAAAATTATAAAATTATATGTAAAATATTTCCGTATAAAAATTATAAAATTGCAACTAAAATCATGTAGGTAGAAAAATTGTAAGTAAAATATTTTTCGAATATAATACAATATAATTACGGTTATAAAACTTCATTAGTTATGGTTCATAAATGATAGAAAATAACTTAAAAATACAATACAAAACAATTATGTCCATAGAATTTTATTAGATAAAAACTAATAAATTTAAAACAAACAATCATTTTTCTTATTATTTCCAAGACATTCATCAATATCATTACTAATTTACTATAGAAAGGATTATTTATGGAAACAATTAAAAAAAGTGATTATGAATGTTCATTCAATAAAAAAAACGAGGACAACATTAAGGGTGTGTTTGGTATTGCGGTTGCTGTTGTGGTTGAGGTTTAAAAAAATCAGTTTCATGAAAAACACTTTTAGCCGCGGTTCATGACTGAAATTGAAATATTTGGTTAAAAGTTAAAACTGTAATGGAGTTTGAGGTTTAATGAAAAGCAGTTTCAAGTGTTTGGTTATCATGATTTTCATATTGCTGTCAACTTGTGAAATTACTTTAAAAGGCATAAACATACACACACACATTATTTTTTAAATATTGTAGATTGAATGATTATAATAATATAATATAATTAATAATTCAAGTAAATTGAACACTTTATTTTATTCTCTTATCAAACTACTTGCAATGCTATCACAAACAAAATCCATATGTGAAAGTATTTGAAATCCCTTACTATTTGCACGAGCTACAATATATGATAATAAATTATTCGGGACATAATTGGGATTGCGATCTATCTAAATACCTATCTATTTAAATCAAGTTCATATTCATCAAGTTCATATTAAATTTTTATCTCTAATTTTAAGTGGTAGTTGTACAATTAGGGTGGTTATGCAAAGTATATATTACATCTCAAACAATAGGTTTATTGATTAAAAAAGTCTGCCCTTTCATTAATCCATTATGTTCAATTTAAAATTCATACTTGACAAAATTTATTGTTTTACATATATCAAATTAATATGAAAATCAATATAGAAATCATAAAAACAAGATCTAGATTAATTTATACATAAATTAGTATAAAAAGAAAAGTAAACATATTCCATCACAAAGTTTGTTGTTTTTTAGATTTTTCAAGCAACAAGAACATGAATCAAATTAGCATAAATAGTTATTTTGAATTTATCAATTTAAAGATTTCTTAATTTATTTTATTAAATAAAAATATTAATAATTATATATATGATTGCAACAATCTTTCTTCCAATTTTATTATGTGGGACTGACATAAATTTTTAATTTTTTGTATTAATCAAACACTAATATATCAATATTTTTGCAACATCAATTTAAATCACAATACCAAATACCCACTAAATTTCACACAATTGGTATTTTAGTGAATTAAATTGCTATTTATGGAAACAACACAATGCATTTACCATACTATAATGTACTTACTCTTTATGTGAAATATATTGCAACATTAAATTTCACACAATTAATACTTTAGTGAACTAAACTATAATTTATGGAAACAACACGATGCATTTGCATAACAGTGTCGGAGATCCAACGGTGTCCGAATGTATTTTAGTGAACTAAACCTTATTTGATTTCGTGTTTTAAAAATTTTTTTTTAGTATGAGAAACTTCTCAATGATGAATCAGATTAATAAAATCAATGTTATTAGAATCAATTCAAAATGTGGACTAACAGACTAGACCAAGGTTTTGGACACTTGATGGGGGCAAACTCAATTGTATAAAAGCAAAGTGAAATACAATTATCGTGCAAGTTATTTAAGTGTTTGGAAAATGTTTTTGAAAAAAAATGAATTTTTTATATTAAATTAAATATTTTTAAATTATTTTGATATGCTGATATCAAAAATAATTTTTAAAAAATAAAAATATATATTATTTTAATAATTTTTAATTAAAAAATAATATGAACGGAAATTATGATCTTCAACCTCTATCAAACAAATGGGTCCAGTTTCAAACAACCTCGATATCAAAAAATCAAACTGGGTCCCTTCAACATCCATCTTCATCACCACAAAATCCTTCTCCATCACCGTGCTCTTCAACCGCTCAGCAAAATCAAACCCTTCAATCTCATCCACCTCTCCATTAACACTTCTGATGCAAACCAAGGAGCTAGACATATTGATCATACACTCGGGAAGGCGTCTATTCCTTCTCCTATTAATTAGTAATTGATCTCACCAAACAATGGCATAATTAGTGAATTCAATTGCAGCCAACTTAACCTTCTTTATCTCCGAGTAGTTGTGACAATCAAACACCATCTCCATTTTAGTTTCCCACTCCAAATAAACTTCAGGATCACTTTTACCTTGAAAAGATGGGATTTTAATCTTTATGTTTCCCAAATCATTATCCCTCCTAGGCCTACCCATCCTAGCTTCTCGAATCTCATTCCATTGCTGAAACCTGCCTCGGTTGTGCTTCCTTGAAGCGTTTGGCTCTAAGTCTTGTAATTGGGCCACTTGGAAGTGACAAATGGTCTTATGCGAATTCAGACGCCTTCCCGAGTGTATGATCAATATGTCCAACTCCTTGGTTTGCATCAACTTCCCGATGAGAACAACCCACAAGTTTATTCAGCGGAAATAAAAAGATGAGAGGTGATGTAAGCTGAAAAAAAGAGAATTACCAATGAAAATCTGAAAATCTTGCTGGTGAATCAGAGGGAGGGACAAGGGAGGAAGATGGGGACTAGGGAAGGCGAGAGATCAGTATTGAAAATATAAATATGAAATCAAAAATGAACAAACTCATCCAGAAGACATCCGAAGCTCATGAGTCATAACCCTCATTTTGCATCTTACTAGAGACATAATAGTTTGTTTAATATTGTTTTTGTTTTTGTTTTTGCTTTTATGGTTTTAAAAATTTAGTTTTATAAAAAACATTTTTAGCCGTGGTTTATAATAATTTTTGAAGTGTTTGGTTAAAATTGTGATTAAGTTTAAGGTTAATGAAAAATAGTTTTATGTGTTTGGTATCAATTTTTTTCATATTGCTTTTAACTTGTGAAATTACTTTAAAGAACATAAACATATACACACATATTTATTTATTTATTTATTTATTTATGTATATGTATGTGTATGTATATTTAAATATTGTATTAATAATCATAATTTCATAATGTAATGAATAATTTAAGTAAATTAGACATTTCTTTTTATTTTCCCATTAAACTATTTGTAAATCTATACGTGAAGGTCTCTGCAATCCTTGACTATTTGATCGAGGAATAACATCTGATAAAATACTATTTTAAATAAAATTAGAATTACGGGATAAAAATTATAGTGCGATATCTTTTAATACATTTATTTATATTTTAATTAAGTTTTTAGATTTTTATATTATTCTAATATTAAAAAATATAATAAATAAATAACCCATAACCATCCCCCACCCCCACCCCTCTAGAACCATCCCCCCGTTCCAGCCCCTCACCTCCCGAACTGACCCTCCCCTCTCTCAACTTCTTCATCTCCTTCCAGCCCCTCCCCTCCTCTCTCTCTCTCAACTTCTTCATCTCCAGAATAAAACCACCACCCCTTCCAGTAATGAGACCCTCGAGAGAGAGAGATTATCTATTTGCGTTTGCGGGTATCTTTTTTTTCCCTCTGCTTCTCTTCTCTCTAGTCAATACTGGTATGGGTTTGCAGCAAAGAGATGATCGATTTGAGGGTTTATTTGGGAATTAAATACTAACGGTAATATTGTTGTTGAAATCGGTTTATTTATGGTGATTTTGCCCATGCTTAACGGTTTGAGAAGCAACAAAAGCATAAGTTTTTTGCTTCTTCAAATAAGTAGGTTTGATCAATTTTTATGGTGGATCCCACAACAAATTAAACTGCTTTTTGTTGTTACCAAACACCTGATAACCTGCTTTTGGTTGAAACCGTGTTTCAACCGCAATACTAAACGGCTTCTAAGGCTTCGTGCCCGTTTGGCATTGCGATCTCATCGGTTTTTGGCCGAAATTTGAATTATTATTTTTCATTTTAAAAACCAGCGGTTTGGTGTTTTTAGATCATTTTGATGTGCTGATTTCAAAAATAATTTTTAAAAAATAATAAAACATCATTTTAATGTATTTCGGCATGATAAGCACTTTGAAAAACTACTGTAATCGCACTCTCAAACAGGCTCTTCCTCACAAAACCCATCTTGAGAGTTAAGAGACGAGAGGAGTTGAGAGTGGAGACTGAGAAGAGAAGTCAGTTAGATGATTTGGGAAAAAATAATTAACGTGTACAGTGCATTATGTGTACCGATTTTAATAGATTTTGATTTTTTAACCCGATTTAACTAATTTTATAGTTTTAACTTGTAAATTCTTATGATTTTATGAGTTGAATCGTGAGTTTAATAACATTGTGATAACCGAGTTTTTCTTGTAATATATTTTTTAGAAACAATATATTAAAAAAAAATTATTTTTTTTATATTAGACCATTAAAATTATAATTTTATTAAAAAAAATAAATTTGAATATTTTTAAAAACAAACAAACATATTTGTAAATTGCATTCAAATACAATTGAAAATAAATTATAAAATAAGTATTTATTTATGCTATGTTTGTTTACATGGTTATATATTATTTAAAAAAAATGTTTTTTTCTTTAAATTAATTATTTTTAGTGCTTTTAATTTATTTTAATGTTAAAAATAAATTTTTAAAAATAAAAAATATATATTATTTTAATATATTTTCAAACAAAAAAATATTTTAAAACACAAATATTAACAAAAAAAAACACTCTCCTTTGCTCTCTCTCAATGCTAGACACCCACTTGATCTAATTCTATTTTTAAGACTTTGTGTTTAGCATTGTTTTTGACAATATTTTTTCGAAATATTAAAAAAAAAATTCAAATAACTGTTCGACGACAACGCCAAACAATCTTTTTGCAGTTTCAAACATAAAGAAAATTCATTTTATTTTTGGATTAACCTAGCCGATAGAACTGGTGAAGTAATTCCACATCATTTTGCAATTTCAGTTCCAGTGACTGTAACACAAGCCAGCAAGAATGACAAGCGCCGGATTTCTCTACAGCAAAGGCATCGTTTTCTACCCGCCAGACACTCCTCCCATCTCCACCTTCCTCGAATCCAATCCAGGAGCTTACACCACCACACGGACACACAACAACTCAGCATCTCTCTTATTCTGGGACCGACACTTACAGAGACTTTCAAACTCGGTCAAAATCCTATTAACCTCAAACCCACAATTTCTCTTCAAATCCTTAAACTCCACAATAAACCCACTGTTGACCCCTCCTCCACCGTCAAACCCCATGTGGGAATCGACAATTAAATCTCTCGTCAACGAGTCAGTAAACAAAGTGTTGCCAGTTGCGTTGAGGGAGACGAGAAATGAAGGAGAGGAACTGGCAGTTACTGCTCTTGTTACTGGAGATACAGAGAAACTGGGTGAAGTCAAGAGAAATGTTTTTGAGGCACTTGATGTTCATGTTCATGTTGGAAGTCATGTGCCTCACGTGTTTGGTGTTAAAGGAAATGGAGCAAGAGTAGCTGTGGTCGGTCCCGGGAGGAATATTGCAGAAGCCAAGTATTCTGATTGGGTTAGGTAGGAAAATTAAGCAAAGCAAAGATTTTTTTCAATATTATTATTTTGCAGTCATTTTCGAGACGGGTTTTGTGAACTGTGATTTTTGAGGATGTGTGCAGGTTAAGGAAATCCTTGGAAAAGTTGAGGCCTCCTTTAGTAACTGAGCTATTGTTGTCTAATGATGGTGATCGAATACTTGAAGGTTGTGTTACTAATTTTTTTGTTGTTTGTCGCAAGGTGAGTGATTGAGAATGTTAGAGCAATGTTCAAGACTTTCATGCTAGGTGGTTACTTATTTATTTTTATTTTTCTGGGTATGTGAATTGTGCCCTTTTGCATATTGTTGATTTTCTAACTATGATTTGTCTTGTGTGCTTTCAGGATGACCGAAACGAGAAATACTTAGGTGGTAACGAAAATACATTACCTTATGAAGTACAGACAGCTCCTATTGGTGACGGGGTCCTTCCTGGAGTCATACGCCAATTAGTAATTGAGTAAGTTTCTGGCGATGTCATATGGCCGTTTGCTGTTGATTTTAAAGGAGAAGTCTTTATAGCTCTGTAAGGTTCATGTCGAAGACTGGAAATATATTATCAAGGTGTCCTCCATTGTTACAAAGCTTATGTTCCTGGTGTGTGTTGAGCATTCATGATTTCATACTAATGTAATTAAAATTGTGGTTGCAAAATTTTATCTATAAAATGATTGTAAACAGCATGTCCTCATAAAGTCAGGGACTGAACACTTGGGCAATACAAGTTTCTGCATGGCCATGCTATTCGACTACATCCAAGTTGACCATGCAATGCATTTGATTTTGATGAGATGAGAGTTATAATCACCGGACCTAGTATTTTGTTTCAGAGTGTGCTTGAGCAAGGGAATTCCATTTCGAGAAGTTGCACCATCATGGTCAGAGCATGAATTTTGGCAAGAAGCATTCATTACAAGTAAACCTTTTGGTTTTTATATGTTCTCTTTGCTTTTTGAGTCCTGGCATTTGATGGGAAGCTTGGCATTGGCTGGTGGTCAAACCTTAGATGGCAACAGTTTAAGTAGCACAGCTGTACCAATGTGGCTCTGAAATTTTATTGATTTCTGAAATGAAGTGTGGGGATCTTTCAGATTGCCGTCATCCTTTCTCTTTCTTATTCTCTTGTCATGGTTTTGGAATATGATCCCAGCTTCACTAATTTCTCAGTTTCTCTTTCCATAAGCATTTGTTATCTGCTGTTGACTCTGTCACGTGATGTTGCAGGTAGCCTGAGAATACTGCAGCGAGTGGAGAAAATCCAAGTCCCAAGTTCGTGGCAGTCATTGGAACTAAAAGCCCTCAAGGAGATCTCATGGGAGGAAAAGCAGTTCGAGGTGTGTGAATATATGGAATTTGTAAAACTGTGGCTTTCAACTGCAGAATCTATCTTTTCTCTTAACTACAACTATTTTACTGTTATTATTAGGAGGACCCTGGGATGATCACAGCATTGATCCAGGTACGTGAAATATTTCTATCATGGCACCATCCATTTAAACCTCTTTCATGTGCAAGACTGCAAGCACATGCATGTAGGCAGAACAAGCTGTTACAAGTAGCAACCATTATAAATATTAATCATGCAATATCATTTTGAAGTGTTAACCCTAATTTATCAATTCATTTTATTATGTTCTCATTCACTTTTTACCAGAAAGAGATCATGGAGAAGGTAGGCCTCTAAGGGTATCCATTCTAGTGAAGCCCCCATGTCATTCAATTTGGGAAGTTCGGAAATTGATCATGTAAAAGACCTGACAATATGTTTGTTATATCACTTGCTGCTACAACAATCGTCAAAAAATGTTAATCTTCTGCCTGTTTTTCTCCGGAGAGGATTTAGAATTTCTTTTCTTGCCAGTAACTTTTGGCCTCTTTGTTTCCGTTGGTTCTTTACACATGATCATGAAAAGGCATTAGCTATGTAGTTGGAGTGATAGTAGTTGCCAAATTTTACCCCTTGAAGTTCTGGGTGCTGATTGTTAGAACTCAATTCCAAAGATGCTGGTCCATGATTGATAGCCTCATTCTTCTTTGTGTATTGCCATGCCCAGTATGCTTGCTTTCTGTCAAACTTTCGTTTCATTTCTTCTCCTGAACCAAAACCACTGCACTTTATTTTTTACTTGACACGCCATGATCATGGCCTGGAACATTTTTGAACATTGCAATCCATTTTCCGGAATTACATATCTTGTTCTTGCACCATGTTCTGTTTGGTTTTGCCTTCTAAAGGAATCCATGGCACAGTATTGTTCCATATTTTCAGATTGAATGAAACTATCACAAATACTTTTTTTGGATGCGAGGAAACCCCACCCTGGAAAGCATATTTTGTGGGTCCATGTGAAAGAGTAAAATCTCGGTTGTTCCAGGTTATTACAAAAGATTCACGCCCTGACTCAAACTCGAAACTTGTTGTGCAAATCACAAGCTCTTTGTCATCATGTCTCTTGGGGACTAACACAGATGCTTGAGTAAATAACAAAACCAAGTCAAAGTATAGTCATTGTAACTTATAAAGCTTTTGCAAATCTACATGCTCCCAGTTGGTTTCCTTCACGAGTTTGGTCGGATTTGATGCCTTGATGCCTGAGTTGATTCCATGTTCTGGCAGAGGCATTGAGTGAATAACTTACTATCGAAATGCACCTGCCCTGATAAATGGCAGAGATTTTGAATTATGATCCAGGCTTGTAGGTTTGGTGACTGAAATGCTGTTCTAGCCTGTTTGCCTGGGATAAGCTATATGTTCACCTCAAATGTCAACTGTGAGACGCAGATCCGCACCAACTTCTGTCGCACTTGTCTTTCAATCTTGGGATATCTTCCCTGGTTAACACGAAAGGTTCTGTGGGTTCCTCGTGTTCTGGTGATAATCGACAGCAGGTTTATCCCTCAGGATGTGTTTAGGACTGTTATTAACCGTCTTTTAAAAAAAATGAATTTATTTTTCTTCTTTAAATTCATTTTTTTAATGATTTTATATTGTTTTGATTCTCTGGTATTAATTAATAATAACTTTTATAAAATAAAATTTATTATTTTAGTGTACTTATAAATAAATCAATAAAACATTTTAAAAATAATTTCTACCACAATTCCAGTGATACGGCATTGCTCTCTACAACAATTCCAACAATACTGTATTTCTGTATAAATTAAAACATGTATTGGGCTTGTAGGCATCGGGTACTAGAGCCCAAACTACGACTAAACTGAAAACCCAAGGCCCATGTAACTTAGTCCAGTAATAGCTACAGGTACCCAGCCTAAAGTTACCTGGCCCAGCCCACATGACAGGCACAGCATTTACATGGAGAAAGCGAGCAACATATATCAGATTTGGCAGCATAAATGATCACCTTTCCACCACCTCGCAGTGGATTACAGATCGTCAATGTTTCTGTCAAGCAGTGAAAGACTTCCATTCCAGAATCCCGGACTCGAAAAGTTCCGATGCCTTTTTCTAATCTATAGAAACCTTAGTATCAGTATGAGGTATCATGTTTAATTGTAATGGATAATACAAATTAGAATATATAATTCTTATCTTTGATATACATTGTTATTAAACTTATATATTTAAAAATAATATTTTAATGTATTTTTTTAACTTTAATTTATATTGAATATTAAAATTAATAATATTATAGCAACTTTAGTTATAAATCATTATTAACTCGATGGGTTGATCAATGACGTGGACTAATCCAAGTTCAGGGACAAGTATGACTCACTCAACCTTGTATAGTCAAGAACCCATGTTAACTCAAGATGAGAACACGAGTAAAAAAAAAATGTTTTTTTCAATAAAAAAATTAGATTGATTGAGTTGACTCTTCTAATTCATGATCTGGAATTTTTTTCTTACTTCTAAGTTAAATTTTAAAATTTTAATAATAATCACTTTTATAAATATTTTGACTTGAATAAACTCATATTAACTCTTTTAGCATGTAATTTGGGTTTAGCTTCTATTAATCTTCAAATCAAGTTTTAAGACTACGATAGCCTGGAGTAAGGTTTTTAAACTATGATGATAACTATTTATGTTATTGTGTTGACATGAGTCAACGACCAACCTTACTCGTGACCCAAATTTTATCTCGAATCAACCTCCAAATTGAGTTTAAAAATTATAATAATTATTTTTATTTCTACACTAACTTGAGTCAACCCGGCCCATGACCATGACCAGTGACTTGGTCTTTGCCTTGACTTGATTTTCGAGTTGAGTTTTAAAATTACGATAATAAATATTTTTATTTTTACATAAATTAGTTTGTCAATTTTGGAATTAAGAGTTTTTTAAGAATAAAAAAATAATTAATATTGTTTTTGGAGACATGTCTCCCATGTACCTCCAATTTTAAAAATACAGAAATTCACATCCAAATTACCATAAAGATAAATTTATTTATTTTTTCATCCAAGTTTTTTTTTTCTGTTTTGATAATATGTATCTTTTATGTCTCAAAACAACAAGTAAATCTTAGCGTTAAAACAGAATAAAATAAATAAAAAGGGTTAAATTGATTAGAAATGAGATGAATTAAATAATAATAACAACAATAAAGAAAATAATAATAATTATTATTATTATTATTACGCGAGCGAGAGCCAGCCATAACTTTTATCCGAGTCAAAAAGGAACCAACGGTGTTGATAAACATAAAGCCAAACCAATAAAAGAAGGGGGAAAAAATCCATCAAATCACAAACTGCTATCTCCTTCCTCTCTCTCCCTTCTCCTCTCTTCTCCATCGTCAGATCTAAAAACTTTTCTTTCTTTCTTTCTTTCCCTGTTTCTCCCTCCCTCCCTCCAACTCTCGCGCCAAATACAAAACCACCCTCTCCTCTCCCCCTCTTCCTCTCTCCAGGTAATACCGAACGACCTCCTCCTCACTCCCTCTAAAATCCATCTCACTTAGGGTTTCGATCTCCTTCAATACCGCTCTTTCTATACTTTCCGTCTCAGCATACGTATTCTTGTCCCTATCTGTAGGTGTATACGTACAGAAACGTCCCGTGTTGTATTTAAATTTATATTAAACGTGTAATTTAGGGTTTGGTTTAATTAGAATTGAATTACTATAATTTCTTTGGTTTGTGATTAGCTTGTAATTTCTTTGGATTTTGAATTAATGCGGTGTATTTTTCTGATCAATGTGGAGATTTTTTTAGCGAGATGGCGGACAATCCGACCAGTCCAGCGGCGGGGAGCCACGAGAGTGGTGGTGAACAGAGCCCGCGTTCAGGTGTGAGAGAGCAGGATAGATACCTGCCAATTGCCAATATAAGTAGGATCATGAAGAAGGCGTTGCCAGCTAATGGAAAAATTGCCAAGGATGCTAAGGATACTGTTCAGGAATGTGTTTCTGAGTTTATTAGCTTCGTTACCAGCGAGTAAGTAAAATTGATGATGATGTATCTCTTTTGTGATTGATTTTGGTTTTTGATTATTGAAGATTGATTGCTCTTTTTGGTGGATTTTAATTCTAGTGGAAGTGGGATTCTGTGGAGAATTGTTTTTTGGGGTTTCAGGGAAATGGGATGTTGATTGATGATGATGTATCTCTTTTGTGATTGATTTTGGTTTTTGATTATTGAAGATTGATTGCTCTTTTTGGTGGATTTTAATTCTAGTGGAAGTGGGATTCTGTGGAGAATTGTTTTTTGGGGTTTCAGGGAAATGGGATGTTGATTGCTATTTGGAAATGCTTTTGGGGCTTTGGAAGCATATCATCTGCTTACTTGTTTGGTGTGTTTGGAATTAATGGTTCTCTTTTGTGTTTTCTTATTAATGTAATTGTGGGTTGAGGTTTTAATTTGTGCAATGAAATTTTGTTGCTTTTGGAAATTAGGGTTCTTGGACTGAGAGTTCGGGTTTGTGAAATGTGATTGGATGTTGTTTTCTTCAGGGCGAGTGATAAGTGTCAGAAGGAGAAGAGAAAGACAATCAATGGGGATGATTTGTTGTGGGCAATGGCAACATTAGGATTCGAGGAGTATATTGAGCCACTTAAGGTGTACCTGGCTAGGTACCGGGAGGTAATTAGTCTTTGATTTTTAGGTCATCTGTTTTCTAGTTTATGATTGATTTTGTTTCAATTTATAGGTTCTTTTGAAATCTAATCATCTTTCTTTTTTCTCTGGTTTTATTGGATGATGTCACGCTACAGTTGGAGGTAATTAACATTTTTTTAATTAAAACATCGTTTCCTTCTCTCTCTTTTCTCTCTTACCTTAAGCAACTTCTATCTAAATGTTTTTATAAGAAATATGTTCTGTAAAGTTGGGAGTTATGTTTCAGCAACTTTGGCAGGGTGATGCAAAGGGATCTGCTAGAGGTGGAGATGGATCTTCTAAAAGGGAAGCAGTTGGAGGTCTGCCTGCTCAAAATACACAGGTGAATTTTTGTAAACATGCTTTAGAGGTTGATTCTTCTGTCCTTGTTGAAGTTTCATCAGCTTACCATATTGTCTTTTTCCTGCATCTGTGACGAACAACTACGTCAGTATGCTCTTCAAGGATCCATGAGTTATATAAGCCCACAAGTAATACTCTCTCGCTCTCTCTCTCTCTCTCTCTCCCTCCCTCTCTCTCTCTCTCTCTCTCTCTCTCTCACACACACACACACACACACACACACACACACACACACACACACATTTTAAGATTTTTAAACCAGTGGAATATAGAGTCAAATTTTAAACATTTAAACTAATAGTACTAGAGAAGTATTAATCTTCATTTACTGAACTAGTTTTTAAATTATCATGCAAATTCCTCCTCTTGGATTCAGAACTTTTGTCATTGGGTCAAATATAAATGACACATACTATGCAAGAATAATCAGTTCTTTTCTTTTTCTTTCTTCACAAAAAGAATATGTAGGAGCACATTCTGCCTTTGTTCCTAGAGTGTCCTAATTTTAAATCTTGGATTGACAGGAAAACAAATTTGACTAAATTCTTGACAAAAATTAACATGGAGATAGGTTAAAAAGTCACAAATGTTAAGTGAGGTTAACTAATAATCGCAGAGGAAAATACAGAGAAAGGGGAGGGTGACCAATGTTTTGATTGCTAAAAGTTTAAATGATTGGTGAAAGGGAAGAAGTCTGTAGAATTATATACATCTATCCACTCACAATTATATTGATAAGAGGCGTAGATAGGGTTCAAAAGGAAGAAAAAGAAATGTCTTTTACTATATTTGTCCAAACCAACCATAGTTGGGTGGTTATATAATTTAACTTTGTGACTTGCTTGTATACATTTTCAAACATGTACATTTTCAACCATATGATTATTAATGAAGTGAAAAAATGCATTTCTTCTGGGCTCAGGTTGTAAGTGATTGTTGGGGTCCTGGTTTTTTAGAACTCGTGAGAAATATCTATTAGAAAATCACTACATTTGAAGTTTTATGCACGTCTCGGAATTTGAAGCAAATTATGGATTTTATTTTGTTTTATTGAGATGAGCTTTACCTATTTTTTCTGAACTTCACACTTGAAGGTTCCTGTGTTTATAGAAGGTGGAGCTACCTGTCCTAAATCCCAGTACTATTATACTAGAATTGGTTTGGTGCCTCTAATTATATGCTATTAGCTTTCCCATGATCCTTGTAATTATCTCCCTTGAACACCCATTCTTGGAGAAAACATGTGTTGTCTGAAGTTGTCATTGCTTATAAAGGCAGTTTCAAATTAATTGTCTTTAATCGTCCCATGAAACTACTCTCTGTTTTCAGAGTCTGTGGAAGCAAAATAATCACCTTCAATAATATATATGTCGGCTCTAATATGGGGGAAGTTTGTTGGATTCAAGTTGAATAATAGCGAACCTTGCTAACAGTCAACAATAATATTCTGCTAGTAAGCACTTGATATGCTGTTAAAGAGCCTCTGACAGCCTATATTATATCCTATCCCCTTTCCCATTCTGCTCAGACCTCAAATGATTAACATTCTTACAGTAGAATCATTTTTCAGTGAGCTCCAGTATGCTGGAATGACTTATGGTTGCCTATGAGTTTGTTTGTGACAGGGCTACTATCTCAGGACATCCTCCTATTGAACTAGGGATGTTGTTGTCATTTATAATGTAGACAGCATCATTTATGTAAATGAAAAAATAAAACTTGATAGGCATATGGTATTGCATGAAACCAGGTAAAAACTTGATAGACATAAAGGGAGGGAGACCAGACTTTGCCTTCCCTTCTTCCTGACTACATTATTCCTCCACCTCTTTGCAAACTTATTTTAGGGAACTTGAGCTTGCACTGTGCACATATTCCCTCTTATGATGATTCTGACATGATTGGTCATTGATCCAATGCTCGGTTTAATCAAAGTGGGTTGGTAATTGAAACCGTATTGTGGACCTGGTTTAGTTATGTGGAATATCATATTTGACCTGGTGATCAATTTTTTTGACAGTGTGTGTTAGTCTTAAGATGGTCTGGATGTTGCTCCTGAAGAATATCTTAAATAGAGTGATACATCCTAATGGTTTGACATTAGTAATCATGCTTTTCTCATTGAAAGGTTTATCCTTTCTAATCTATCCAGGACCTTTTCTAGAGTAATTTTAAACAATGCAAAACAGTTGATATTTTCAAGTTAAATCTGCTTCTGATACTTAGCACGCAAAATATTTGCATGATTGTTCTGGGATGAAACTATGAGGCATGTGAAGAATCAGTAGTCAAATTCTCATTTTGTGCGGATTAAATTAAATAAGCTAACTAAATTAAGGCAAGTTATTGATTTATGTCTAGTTCTTTTCATTTGCAGATGACATTCTTTGATGATCTTGTTGACATTATACATTCATATTGTCTTTGATGCTAATTCATTAATGGGATCATGTTTGGATTTAATTACATGTAGGATGTAGCTGGTTTAGCGTTGATTTTGTTCCATTCCTTGTAGATAGGTGTGTCAGTAACGTGGAAATTGGAATCAGATGCTTTTGTAGTTCTGTTTTCCCGTTCTTTTAAAGTGAAAGGGAATTAGGGGGTTTCACGAGATTGTACCCGCGGCCTGTATTCTCATGGGCTTCTTGCCATCTTGCAGGGACAGGGACAGCATATGATCCTTCCTTCCATGCAAGGCAATGAGTAGGATTTGGCTTTGCTTTTGTCAATTCAATGAATTCTAGTGCTGGTAAAAGATTTTAGTTTCAACACTTGTAGAATCTTTTGCATTAGTTGATCTGATTGAAACCAAAGCGCTATACATTTTGGCGCCTTTTTGGTTTTTGGTTATTGTTGGGGGTGGTTTAAATTTGGTTGGTGCCGTCATCAGCTGAGCAGCTTTCTGGTCAGATTAAGTTTTGTAAATTTGTCCTTTATCTAATATTTTACTTTTCCGAGGATTGCCAGGATGGTTTCTTGGAGCATTTGAAAGCATACCCCTCATAAGCCTGTTGATGTTAGCCTTTGATTTTTCGGATTGCTAACATGTTATATGACTCTTTTTTTTATCACCATCGATATTTTTCCCTGTGAACTCCTTCGGTTCATAGATTTCGATTTTCGAGCAACCTGTTGCTATCGTCGTGTGCCCCTTTTGAATTGACATTGAAACGACATTGCAAGGGGACACGAGTAATAGCAGGTGTTTCTTATCACTTGTAGTGCATGTTTAAAGTTGTTTTTGAAAGTGTTTATCGTTTAGAAATGTATTAAAATGATATTTTTTATTTTTAAAAAATTATTTTGACATCAACATTAATTTTTTTAAAATTTAAAATACAAAAAATATATTTTTTTTAAATCACTTTTAAAACAATGTTAATGTAATTCTGATCGACAAGGCCGAGGGTAAGATGGGCCTTCTTGGGAAAGAAACCGGCAGTTAAAGCTCTCTCGTACTCCAAATGCACATCACTAGAAACATACAAGCATGGAATGCCTAGAAGCGCCATATCAGCACGTGACATGGAACGTGACACTTTACTCGCAGGTGAGTGGTGATAGTAAAAACTTGCTTTGAAAGAGAGTCACACAATCATCATACAATGCTTTTGTTGCTCTGTCAAAAAACTTGGAGACGAAACCACCCGGTGACTGAAACAAGAAACAAAAGAGAGCAGCATGACGGTGTTTGTAATATCCGATGTCTCCATCTCTCACCCCTTCCCACGACGTGACAATCATTTCTTGCTCGCACGAGCCAGCCAGCTCACCCCCCATTATTGCCCTCTGTTTAGGCGACTAGTCTTCCCTCTCCAATGACTGTACCGTAGCATGCCTCTAATTCCTCTCCAAGTGATGGATTATTTTTATATAATACGGTAAATAATATCCGGATTTATATGACACGGTTAATTTTATTTGTTTAAAGTACCAAGATAAAATCTTAGAAATACCTCCTTGGTTATTTCTGACCAATCATTTTTTAGGGGAAATAAATCTTTAATTCATTGTTGCTACAGCAATCACTAATAAATCAATAAAAAAAATCCCCAGATATTGTTTTAATGTAATGTTTTTTTTTTTGTCAATATCTTGCTATTTAAATCCCCATTCTCTTCGAGCTAAATTAACAATGACAAAAAAATGCAATGACTGGCTGCTACATTTAACATGACTTGCAAGAAAATATTACAAACTCGATCGATATAAATAAGGTCCTTCATTTTGATAAGGACTGAATATAAAAAGATGACATGATTATATATAATCTTATACCTTTTATCTTTTATTTTGTTTTTCATCTGAATAGTTTTATAAATGAAGGAGAGTCTGAGTACTAATTATAGATTTAAAGGATCAGTAATTAAGGGTATGCCAGTAAAAAACAATCATTTAATTTTTTCATTAATAAGCAACAGTTTTGAGATATACTAAGTCTCTGTTTGAAAGTGTGATTGAATTTTTAAAAAAATATATTTTTTATTTAAAAATATATTAAAATAATAAATTTTAAAAAATATTTTTAATATCACACATAAAAATAATTTACAAACACTAATTTTTTAATTTAAAATATAAAATAAAAATATTTTAAATTTTTTTATAAAAACTTTTGAAACACAATAATAATAATAATAAACCAGCTTTAAATAGTCAGTCTTAAAAAAAAAAAAGTGTAGCAGTGTCGGCTCTATGCCAATCACACACAGAAAAAGTTCCAGCTCACACCACGAGCACCCCTTGCTGGGTGGTCACCATTTATTGTTTATAACACCTCTCTTGTCGTTTATAACCCCTCTCTTGTCGAGGCAATAGTAGTCCAGACCTAGCGTTCCTTCACACCCAGAAGTGATCCTCGTCAAGCTACTGTCTTCTGATCTGTTGTTTCCATGGTCAAACCAAGTTTACAGGTCAGCCCTTTTGCTCTCCAGCTGGCCACGTTATAACCCAGTACAGGGAAGTGAGCGAGGGTGAGAAAGACTGGTCATCGGTTAATAACATCCAGCAATCCAGATCACATGGCCTAGCTAGTGCTGGTCAAAATGTATCTAGTTGTTTTCATGGTTTAATACTATTCAAAAATATTTTAAAAAAAATAATTTTTTTTATTTTAAATAATTTTTTTTGGTGATTTTAGATATTTTAATATATTTATATCAAAAATAATTTCAAAAAATAAAAAATTATTTTCATGTATTTTTAAATAAAAAATAATTTAAATCAATATTAACCAGAATAAAAAAAAAAACACAAAGTACATTTGCATTTTGCGAGCACAGACACCAGACTCTTTAATTCTCTTTTTTTCATTTTATCACTTCATGACCGCTACTATCTAGCAGCCACTCTCTTGCTCGAAAAGCTGTCAGGAAGTAAACTGTAAGCCAGATGGTTGTAATAAATTAAACTGGCCTTCGAATTAATTAATTCATTATTCAAATATTTATGTTGCTAAAGTAATGAAGAATAATATAAATTATATTTTAAAATATTATTAAAAAAATATTTTTTTTACTGAAATGTTCTTTTTAGGTAACATCAAAATTTTGTTGATTAAGGAGTTCAAAATTATTATTTTTATTCTATTTAATAAAAAATAATAATATAGAATAATTTAAGCATATACAAGTTTCAAATTAAAAATAATATAATAAAAAATAACATAAATTATATTTAAGATTTCACCTCAGCTTTTAGGTTTTTTTTGTTAAGATGGGTTTTTTTTATTACAATTAATCTCTAGCATTTTTCAAGGGTGTCAAATTGGAATAGCTCGAATGTTAGAGAATATCTTTTTTATTATTGTTCATTTTGGAAATCTATAAAAGAAAAACAAAATAGAGGGGCGACTTTTTTTTCCAGCCCCAACTCCACCACTAATTGGTTCTGTCACTGTAGTTGTAAAATGCTAAAATAGAGTAAGTAATATAGAGTCTGTGATATAAAAAATATTTTTATCTTAAATAATACTAAAAAAATCTCTAGAAAAAAAAAACAAATAAACAAGAGATTGGCTTTTTCTTTCCCAGAGGCACTTGTCGTGGTGGCCACTTAGGAGGTGTATGATATAGTATTTATTTTTAAGTGGTTTTTAAGAGTATTGAATTAATATTCTTTTTAATATTTTTGATATATTGATGTCAGAAATATCTAAAAAATATTATAATATACTTTTAATCAAGAATTATTTTAAAAAATCATCCAGTTAATAGTCAATGAGGACAAAAACAAACGTGACAGCTAATGAAATGGTCATTTATTTCACTGTCTGGTTCGTCTCATCAAAACCTTTGAATCCATTCATTTACGAACCCTCGCTTTCAGTGTGTATGATTTGTGGAAAACCAAGGGGAACTAAACTTGATGTCGTGGGCCAAACCGCGACCGGCTTGAGTAATGTTTGGTAGTTGGATCATTATCTAATTAGTAAAATCAAATTTTAAAGGATAATGATTAGGGTTTTTTCTTTTTCTTTAACGTCCACTTCTGTGGCTCATCGAATTTTATTTGTTTTTTACAAAAATAATTGATTTTTTTTTTATTATGTTAATAGCATGGGTATACAAACTAGTTTATCCCAAGTTTAACATAACAAATAATAATCATATTCGTCACTTGCAAATCTATAGAAAAACTTTTATTGTATTTAATTATATCGGGTCAAAACTTTGGATAGTTTTATTAACAAGATTAATCGGACATAGATATTTCAATAACAACATTAATTTGTACTTTAACATTAATTATATCGGGTCTAAACTATCAAGTTATGCATGTTATATGTCGGGAATATGTTCAGAATGTATATGGTATTTTTAAAATTTATTTACTATTAAAACATCAAAATTATAAAATATAACCATGAAAACATCATATAAAAAAGATTAGTATAAATAAATTAAGTAGTCAGCATATATTGTTTATTTTCCCAAACCATCATGAGAATTCTAATCAAGCCATTGTTTATTTTTGTGGTGGTATTGTTATTTTGAATTTTTTTATTTTTATTTTTGATATATTAATGTTAAAAATAAAATAAAAATATTATTTTGATGCATTTTCAAACAAAAAATATCTTGAATAAAAAAAATACAAGTAAAAAAAATACAGATTTAGATTATAAGCTTATGAACAACATATATAGTGGCAAACATGCAATCAAGTATTAAAAACATATAAATATACTAGTGTCTGTGTTTGTATGTGTGTGTATATAAATATATATAATAAACATAAAGGGTCATGGATTTCTATAAGATATATGAAATAATAATTCATTAAGATTAATTTCTATTTCTATTATATTAATATTTTATGTTAAATAAGTATATTAAATGCTAAATTTCAATAAATATTTAATTTAATATAAAAAATGCACGTTGACCATGTTTAAAACAAAATCATCAGAAAACTCCTGAATTAGCGCCTTAGGTTTTCACAGAAACCACCCGCTGATCACGCACGCGGGGAAGAAAAACAAAATGCTAGACCATGTAGCTTGCTGGTTAAATTTTCTAGCTAGGTAGGTAGCTACGTGCATCCAATCACCTCCTTACTTATTACATTTTCCACCCGATTGACAACAACATGCGAAACACTTGAGAAATTATCTGCGCAGCACAACCTCCTCGACACGAAGACATTTGTCGTGGGACCCCATGATCATGAACCTAACAAATCAAGCGTTAGCCAATCAATGCTTGAATGGGGTCGCAGTTTGGGAGAAGTGGAAAGTAATAATTAAGGATTAGGGTTTTGATTAACATTCTAGACTCTGTATATATATACATAAACACACACTCTACGATATATATAATCCACAAACAAAATCTATAGAAATAACGAGGTACATGGTTGTCACGTGATTGCATCTTACTAGTTCATGTATCTGGCCTAGAAAACTCATCTGCTAGGGCTTTTATTTAAGTACCAGCACGTTCTTCACTTCTTGTAAAGGAACAAGATATTTATATATAAACGGGAAGAAAAACGAATGTATAAATTATTTACATCCAAGTCGACCGACCGGGAGTAATAAATAAGGTGCAAGGTAGCACAATCAAATTACCAATTGATTCCGTTCCAGACATAAAATAATCAGTTATGACTTGTTGATAAATGAAAGACCGTGGCGTGGATTTGGTTAACTGAGAGCGGTTATTTTGTAATAAAAACAAATAATAGATCTGTATCTGATTAGTTTTATTTACAGGTATTTTAAAATATCAATACGATGGGGGTTAATATAAATGTGTACAAATTAACATGAAAAACACATTTATCATTGCTTAACTAAACCCATTACATTACTATTTGCATAAATTATTTTTTCAATAAGATATTTGAATTTGAAATATATCTTTTTTCAGAAGAGAAAAAAAGGACTGGTTATGCCGGTCAACTAGCTGCCAGCTGGAACGTATTTTGTGTATATACAGTGGCGGAGGCGATCCAGTCGTCGGATCAAGGTTGGCGCCGATGCCCATCACGGTAACCCTAGTCGTGTTTGGAAACCATGAGCCATCAGCTTAATTAAGAATACAGAATATTACCTTTTTAACCTCGAGAGTTAATGCTAGTTTTCCTGAACATGGCAAGGCATGATGTTTTTTTGGTAATGACAGCAAGATGCGGAGTCGAGCAGCTGATTATTATTGTCCCTAACGACCGGCATTCAAATTCAGACTTGCAATTCTTAGGACTGCACGACGCGTTCGTTAAACTTGCCGAACCCTCATCCTTCGTCATTGTACGGCGTTTAGCTGTCATTTGTGTTTTCCTTTTTTTTTTTATTTTAACCGTCTTCTCGGCGCGTGTAATCACGCTCAATCTTATTAGGAATTTAGGCCTTTTCTTCTATTTTAATTTTCACGTTGCCTTTTCCTGCCAATCGTATGAATTAAAAATAGATCACAAATTATCCCCAGTGAAATACTAGTTGACCTGCCCAATTTATAATTCAAAGCTCAGAGTGAACCGAGCCGAATGCTGCAGCTAATATCAACATCATCGTGTTCAAATTTCTCATCCAGAAAGGAGAAGAAGGTTAGTTTACATCTTACATGTATAATATACAAGTTGAAAAAAAGAAAATAACAGTTAGCGATATTAAAAACAATATAAAATGCATAAAGAAAGAATTAACAAGAAAAAAAAGTATATATAAACTAAAACAATAAACTATTTTATCCTCATTAAATAATAAACAACACAACCTGTATATTATAGGACGGTTGATCTAGCGGATATCAGCTGGACCTGGAGGCTACCTTTTTCCAAATTTTAAATTCGAATCCCTTAACCAATAAAATAACTTTTGGGATCATGGGCTATCGGGGCTAAACATCTTATGATGCAAAAACTAGCGTTATGCATGGACTTATCCTTGATTTGGTAGATAATAGTATAAGGAAATACGTGTTCAACGCATGGTTGACGCGTGCGGTAGGGCATGCAGTGGGAAAGATGCTCATGTCGTGGTGCTACGCTGCCTTAATCAATTTAGGCGCGTGAGGGCAGGCGCGAGTAGCTTGACTACATTTTTCCTACCAAAAAAAACAGAACACGTTAAAAGCTCAGGATCGCCAGATAAAAGAATCATGTCATCACTACTAAGTATTGGCAACTATGTTAGCGTGACTGTGTAATCACGTTGTTGATAGCCCAAGCACCAACTCCACCCGTCTGCCTCCCTGTCTCTCCTGTTTTTCTTCAATTCTTTTATTCTTCGAGCACCCTGTACTCTCCCCCCCACTCCCTCTTCCCCTTATATTTCCCTCCCTCTCTTCTCCTACCTTTCAAAAAACCCTCCTTATCTCTCCCGTAAGCACTAAAGCACACAATTCGTCGTCGTATATAGGGTTTGGTTGAACTGAGTTGGGCTGAGTTATTGTGCGTCAGATTTATATTTTTGCGCAGGGATTTACTGAGAAAGAATGACAATGAGCAACAATATTATTGGGCAGTTTGGTGACACCACACTGACCAAAGTATTTGTCGGAGGGTTAGCATGGGAAACACCGAAAGATACCATGAGAGAACATTTTGAAAAGTATGGTGAGATTTTGGAGGCTGTGATTATTTCTGATAAAATCACTGGTAGATCCAAGGGCTATGGATTTGTAAGTCTTCATCATTTTCACTGTATATTAGACGAGTACGTTTTCATTTTAATTGTTGCTACTGCTTTGCTGATGTTAGCTTCGGTGATTGTTTTAAGGTTACGTTTAAGGAGGCTGAATCGGCAAAGAAAGCTTGCGAGGATGCTACACCCGTCATCAATGGCCGCCGTGCCAACTGCAATCTGGCTTCCCTTGGTGCACGCCGCCCTAGGTCTGCAACGCCGGCCCCTCCTCAACAAGGTATGAATATTCTGAAGTCTATAAACGTATTTTCGACATAAATGTTTATCCATGTAAATACGTTTCTTTGAAAGGAATATCTCTTTATTTTCTTTTTATGGAAATTAAGAAGGGAAAAAAGGAATTGTGGATTCTTTTTACTTGTATAATCATTTCTCTCTCTCTCTCTCTCTCTATACATATATAAACAGCCAACTTTCTTGAAATGAAAATCAAATAACTTTTGGACGCGTGCATTAATTAGTATATTATAAATCTGACGACAGTCTGATTTATGGCATGATCACTCACTATATATTACCAAAACAATTTGTATAATCTTCCTATTTGATCAACCTTACTCCTTGTTGAAAGGGAAAAAAATGTTTGAATAAAAATTGAGAAATAAATCTCTACCATGCGATAGTATTTTAATGAATTTTAGCATCATATAGTTTGCTAATGTTTGTGATTAAATTTATCATGAAGGACCTAACATGAACGCTGGACCGAGGTCCACGCCAGCAGCGCAGGCAAATCATGTCCAGTGGTATTACCCGGCAGGGTCGGCTGCAGCATTGCCGTTTCATCATCAGCATCACCAAGCCGTTCCATATTACGGGTAAGCTGATACTTTAGTAGCTTGACAGATCTTAATTTTACCATATAAAATACGAACATGGACCGTTTTTTATATTGTCGCTATCTTTTTCAGGTATTCTCCAGCCTACATTGCCACTGATATTAGTCACAACCATGTAAGTTTTTCTACAACCCTATTATCGTTGATGATCATTTCAGTATGCTTGGTGGTTATGATAGTTTTATGGATAATTATATGCAAGTTGATGAAATGAGAGCCCAATAATTTAATTATAGTACTTGAATATTGATAATGAGATACAAATTCAGCCAGTTAATGAAATATTTAACGGCGATGAAAAAACAAATGATCAGTTGAAATTCCCGAATTTTAAATAATTTGATTTCACCTCAAAATTAGTAGAAAAAAATCTTAGAATCAATCGTGACATAATGTTGCTACGATGGCCCACAGAAGCTAAACTACACAGGCGGGTCCTACATGAATGGGCATTTCTCCCAGATGTATCCAGGGCAAGCTATGGTGGGTGCCAATACAGTGATGCCAATGTACCCTTTTTATCACTTCCATCAATCACAAGCAATGGGCCTACCTGCTGCCCACATCTTCCCACCAACAACAGCGGGTCCCATGACAACCGTCCCGACCATCATGTCCAAACCCCCGACCATTGCTCCTCCTAGTGCAGGTACATACACTTCCATGCATGTTAGCTGTAAACGATGATTTCATAGCCTCTCGGCTTAGCTTCACATGGGTAACATGATCGATCAACCTTAGTCAAGGTGAGCAAAAGAATCATTGTGTCACGTGCCTTTGTGACTGAATAGTTGCGTTTACAACTGGCATGGTAGAAACTCACGTGCCCTCCAAGTCAGTGGATTCTTTCTAATCTCTGGTTGCTGCATGCTAGTTACTGTTTACAATAACAAAAATTGCTCGTTGCGTAGAATCTACAAGTTTATTTACCACCTTGTCCTTACATGTCACTTGCCACCTTGTGTTTCTTAATGGGATTTTTAAAAACATATATTTAGAGCGTTAGAATATAAAAACCAGCACGAGAAGTTATCTTCAAAGTGTGTGTATTTGGTGTTTTTGTGTGGTGGAAAATACTTTTTTTATTTAAAAACATATCAAAATAATTATTTTTCTTGATACTATAACATCAAGAGCATATATATATATATATAAAACAATTTAATATTTCATTAAAACATCAAAAATAAAAACTGATATTACAGAGACAGTTTGCTTGGCCGTGGAGTAGGTACAGTTGGCGCAGGTGAAAGCTTTAAGAGGGCTGGATAAGAGAGGGCCGGGGCACTTAGGTGGCAATAACAAAAGGAGAGGGGAGTAGCTGCTGCAGAACAACATAATTATCAGATCTGTTGGGGCTCTTCTTTCCCTTATATTTTTCAAGGATAAAAATATCTATGATTCTTTCATTCACTTTCTCTACCTAATTAACATCTCAGCCTGAGCTGTGAACTATTAGAGCCAAAACAAAAAATGTAATCGAAGGCCGTTTGCTCATATCTTATGGGTTTCTTTTGATGGTTTTCAATGAACTTTTCTGCTTAAAAAGCCTGCATCTTCTACTAATTTTTTGCCCCCCTCTCCTGGATTATTAGCTTGATATGTCTATATACTATATAGTTTTCTATAACAATATATGCTTAAGCATGCAGTATATTATATGTACCGAGTATGAATGCAATACGGCCATAAATTAATCTCACCCTCCATTCCATTGATTGGAAGAGAAAAGCTGAACGATTATCATGACGTGTGTGTGTGTGTGTAGAGAGAGAGAGAGAGAGAGATGCATTTTGTTGAGAAATTAAAGATAAAAATATACAATAAATATATTTTCAAAATAGTTTCGGGATAAATTTATTTAGTTTTAAATATCTACTGTTTCCATTCGTTTTTTTTTTTTAACAAAAAACAATGAGCAAATGCTAATGACCGTTCAATTTATTTAGACGTTGTCTCGATGTATAAAAAGCTAGTCAAGGGGTAAAAAAGCAATTGTTTTTTAAATTATTTTTTGTTTAAAAATATATTAAAATAATACTTTTATTTTTTTAAAATTATTTTTTATACCAACACATGAAAAATAATTTAAAAATATTAAATTTTATGTATAAAAAGCTAGGCAAGGGGTAAAAAAGCATAAGGGAGTATAATTGAAATTGTTTTTTAAAGTGTTTTTTGTTTAAAAATATATTAAAATAATACTTTTATTTTTAAAAAAATATTTTTTATACCAACACATGAAAAATAATTTAAAAATATTAAATTTTTTAATTTAAAATAAAAATTAAAAAGATTTAATTTTTAAAAAATGTTTTTTTTATAACACAATCACAAACAAGAAACTAGAATGCGATGCAGGCAGCCAGAATCCATTTAGGTAAAGATCGTTATGCCCTTCAAGAAAAGAAGATACTGGAGAAGACACTCGGATAGCAAATAAAAGGAGGGTACGTAGACCCTCTATCAATTAAATGATTGTATAAAAGAAAAGTCCATCATCAGAGATACAAACGGACGTTTGATCCCTGTCATGACATGTAAACGTGGAAGTTTGGACCGTTAAGTCCTTCCATAATGGCAGCAGAAATTAACACACGGCATGTGGCTAGTCTCCCTCCGGTTAATGATCGCTATATATGTTGAGATATTACTTGAAATTCTAATCGGGATATAGAAATCCTTGATTAAAAAAGATTTTTTGTTTATAATTTTTGTATTTCAAATCCTTATTAGAATATGATAGTTTGAGTTTATTTTTGCTAGGATCATGTGTTTAAAATTATATAAAACTACAGAATGAATAAAATCTTGGAAGATTAAATACTACTTATTCATTTATTATTTTTAAAATTGGTATGAGAGCTTAGAAGAAAAATGAGTGCATAAACGCAGCAGCAAAACATGTTTCCATCGACAGAAACACAGCAGCAGTTTTTCGATTGTTTAACACCGTATTTTAAAAATATTTTTGAAAAAAATAAATAAAAAATATCAAGCAGAAGAAAACTCCATTAAATGTAAATAATTTTCCATGGGATCCACGTTCGGTCGTGCATGCGAGGGTTAATTTGAATAGTCCTCGAGAAGTAGTTTGTTCAAACCTAATCAGATGATTTGTTGGCACGTAAAATGGAAAAGAAGAATACAATGGAAACGAGAGAGAGAGAAACTAGTCCTCAGTGAATGATGAGATAATGTGGGTTTGACGGACTTTTCTGGATCTTGTATCGTGGCCCAACGATCGGTGTGCTGGCTTGGGCTCAAAATATAATACGAGAACAACGGTGAAGCGATCGGAATTAAATGGGCCGGTCCAAATAAATTTGGACTCGAAAATGTTAACATATGGGCCATGACTCATTTGGGCCGAGGGGATCTCGTAGCCACAAAGCACTTTTGTTAAACGTGTTTATCGGGTTATTATAGAGGCTTGAGCATCGGGAACACTTAATTTTAGCAAGGTTAAATAAATGTTTACCGTTGTGTTACACGATGTTTTATTTATTTATTTATTTAAGAGTATATTTAAATATTTAATTTATATATAAATAATTAATATAATATTTTTCATGTCAAATATCTTTTAAAACATATTTAAATATATTTTTTTCAAATTCACAACATTGTGTTTATCCTCTAAAAGATGTTTAACACTCCATTTCAAAAATACTCTTGAAAAAATGAGATTTTTTATTTTTTATTTGAAATTAATTTTTTTATATGTTTTTAGATCATTTTCATGTGCTAATATCAAAAAAATAATTATATTAATAAAAAAATATCATTTTAATATATTTATAAATAAAAAAATATTTTTAAAACCAACATAAACCACTATAAACTGTCAATAAATTTTGAAAATGGCCCGGCTCCCATAATGGATGGCATTAATATCTGTTAGGATTATAATTATTAATTAAAATTAAAATTGTTTTTTAAAATATTTTTTAATTTTAAAATATATCAAAATTATATATTTTTTTAAAATTATTTTTAATATAATCACATCAAAATAATATAGAAATACTAAAAAAGAGACTTAGTTCTAATCCAACAATTGAAAGAATGAATCCGAAGAACCACGATGAAAGCTTCCTTGTTCCGATCAATGTTCCATTCTTTTCTTCGACGTATATTCTATCAAACCAAACAAGCACGGCCTTGAAGAGAAAATGCGAAACAGTTACTTTATATCTATTTGCAGACAAAATAATATTTTGATTTTGTGAAAATTTAAAATAAATAAATTTGTTTTTATATAAAACTCATTTTCTAAAATTTGTATTGAGATTATAAAGTATATTTTAGAGGTCCTCGTAATTTTGCTTTGTAGTTTTTTATTAAATTTTTAAATAAAGAAGCATGATATACAAGTATTGTTTTATCATTATAAAAGATTTTTAATTTTTATACCTAGCTAGCATAGTAGTTACAAGTCAGCGGTCTAATTTTTTCATTTTGTTTTTAATTTGAATAAAATTAAATGATATCTTGTAATTAGATTATCATGAATATAAAATATCAAGATAGATATTATAAATTATAATTTTTTTTATTCTCTTGTGTGATAAATAATTGTGATTTTGATATTTTTTATTTTTTAGATCTTTTTTTTTTAATAATCGAGCAAATTTATTTATTTTTTGACGAGACAAGCAAAAAAAAACTAGAAAAAAATATTTTACGAGAGAGAAGAAAACTTTATTAACATTTTCACTTTTTACTGTATATTCTTTTTATTGTTAGACATGAACCGGCATACTGCAATATAAAAAGCGAAAGATACAGCTTGAAAGTGTCTACAGAGACCAAGATACTGTTTAACAATACGGTATCTATTGTTGTATTTTTTGTTTTGAAATATATAAAATAATATTTTTTTTAATAAATTTTCTATATAAACACATTAAAAACAACAACAAAAATAATTTGAAGAAAAAAAATATTTTTTTGATCAAACATGGAGAAAAAAATTCTCTAAATAATATTTTCAGGTATATATTTTTTTATCAATAGATAAAAACTATTTAAAAACACTGAAAACATTTATAATTTTTTTTTAAAAATTTATCTTTAAAGACATCAAAATAAAGTTGGTAATGAACTCTCAGACATTCACTTGTTTGACTCTGCGGTTGTTGTTGTGGTTATGGTTGGAAAAAAAAAGTTTTATAAAAGTATTTTTTGTTGCAGTTCGTAACATAGATTTAAGTGTTTGGTTAAAACTATGGTTGAATTTGAGTTTAATAAAAAATAATTTTGTGTGTTTGGTTACCATATTTTTTATATTGTTGTCAACTTATGAAATTATTTTAAAAAACACATGTACACATACATGCATGCATGCATGCATATTATTTTTTAAATTTTATAGATTTAAATATTATAATAACAAAATGTTTGTCCATATTTTCAAGTCTTTTTTGCAACCATCATACTTGTTTTTTAATTGTGTTTTGATCAATAAATGACCAATTTGTTATTTGAATGATAGATGTGATCAGAAATTTACATCTGTTTTATCAAAATACTTTTTTTTTTTATCTTTATCATTCAATCCCATGGCTTTATTTTTGTTCATCTTGAATTGCAAAAAAAAATCTCAATTATCAAAAACAAAAAGCTCCCATTACGAAGCCACTTCATGTGTCAAGACCCTCCAAATCATTGTATCTTTTCCTCCTCCTTTACTAACAAAAATTATGGCCTCCCACCACCATGCCCAAAACCATGACTCCACCCCTACCACGACCCCTTGCTATTGTTTCTCCCAATATCACCACCACAATTATCTATTGATCTACCTCTCCAATCCCAACGTCAGGTCCGTGAGGGAGAAGATAGAGATGGGGTGAGGGAGGGAGAAGACAATGGTGAGGTCGGGGAAGACATGGATGGCGTGAGGGAGGAAGACAGGTGAGGCCGGGGAAGAAGAAGGATGTTATGGCAATACGTCCTGGGTTTGTTTTATGTCGCGTGTGTGGTCAATTTATGCCATATATGCAAAAGCATCTCTCAGCTACTTTTACACCTGTGACCAGACTATTATTTTTTACGTGGGACCCACAGTTAAAAACTAGAATCCCATTTGGTTAACTTTCTATTTAGCTCTACGGTTCAATCAAGGTTGTCAAAATCGTGATTTTGACATGACACGGAAAGGAGTTCGGAAACTCGGATCATAAGATCGGATCATAAAATCGTACATGAATTTTTCCGTACAAAAATCATAAAATCACAGCTAAAATCGTGTAAGTAGAAAAATCATAAAATCGTAAGTAAAATATTTCTGAATACAATACAACATAATTATGGCTATAAAACTTCATTAGTTAAGGTTCATATATAATTTAAAATAATTTAAAAATATATTACAAAACAATTATGTCCATAGAATTTCATTAGGTAAAAACTAACAAATTTAAAATAAATATTTTTATGATATGCTATATAAATTAAAATCAGTCTCATGTCCGTCATTTTCCTCGTTATTTTTAATATATTTATCAAAAGTATTATCATTGAAAGGATTATCGGTACTAATACTGGTATCAACAGTCAACATCGATATTACTAGTACTAGCTCCAACTCCAACAAATTATTTTGATATCAGGATATGAAAATGATTTAAAACATCAAATTTTTTTAATTTAAAGTAAAAAATAAAAAAAATTAAGTATAAATTTTAAAATTAATATTACTGATTTTCAAGAGTGATTCCATGATATATATATATATATAATTTTTATTTTTTATAAAATCAACACAAGAATTTTATTTTTTTATAATATATATTTTTTATAATTTTATTTAATATATATATTAAAAAAATTCTATATATATATATATATATATATATATATATATATATATATAATCTGTCCAGCAGAATGCTGGACAAATACAATTGTTTCTCAATTCTTCTCCTTTTAAATACCCCAGTCTCCACTCTCCAGTCTCCACTCTTCAGCTGAGCATCAGTTACAATGTTTCATTCTTTAATTATCCCACATCGGATAAGAAATAAGAAGGTAAATTTTTTTGTGTATAAATATAAGAGGTGATTAGGTGAATCAGTGAATGATTAGGTTTTAAATAATGAAAAACCTGGATCGTAAAATCGGACCGATCCGGTCCGATTTTATGATTTTGACCGATTTTGGTCGAGTTTGACTAAAATCAATTTTTCTACTCGAGTTGACAAGGTTTGATGAGTTAGCTCGTAAAATCGGACGATTTTACGAGTCAACTCGTGATTTTGACAACCTTGAATTCAACACAACCACATGTTGAACCGTGAAGTCAAACACCTACAAAATATGTGCTGACAATGTATCGCAAAGTTTGTTTACAGGAGTATTTTTGAATTAAAAATATATAAAACAATACTGTTTTTATTTTTTTTATAAAGCATTTTTTTTTAATTAACTACGAGTCCAAGTGAAGTTAAATAATTTCAATACTACACTTATCAACCGAGCGTGCAATTATGGGCGCGGTTTTGGTCGTGTCGGAAAGTAGTCGTCGGGAATGACATAAGTACTTCCACAAGGATTCTCTTTTCTCCCACGTTAACTTAGCAACAATCTTTTAAATTACGGGGACAATTTCGAAGGGGGATGACACATTTAAGAAGGTGTTTGGAGTGAGGTTTGACCGAAGGTGGAAAAAAACTGGTGAAATGAGTGTTTGGTAATGTATTAAAAAAGTTGAAATAGTTATATGGGACCCACAAATTATATCCTGAAACCGCTGGTTAAGGAGAAGTAGCTGGTAGTTGCTTTTCAACCCCAAATTTCATTACTGTTATAGATTAATAGGAACTGCTTTTCAATTCCAAATCAAACCCTCGTGGATTTTCTCCTTCACACATAAGAAGCACAGACAAGCAAAACCCAAAAAACCCCGAGCCTCTTCACTATCTTCAAAAAAACCCAAACACAGAGAGGAGGATTTCACAGAGTACAGGGGTCATGAGCACTTGCTATTCTCAAGCATCAAGAAAAAGATTAAGTTTAACCTCACAATCCTAATTTTGTTTCAGATAATATTTTACTAGATGTTGTTCCTCAATTAAATAGTCAGAGATCACAGAGGCCTGCACGTATGAATTTAGTTCATAATAGAACTACAATTAGTTTGATGGGAGAATAAAAACAAGTGTCTAATTTATTGAATTATTAATTATATTTTATTACTATGATTATTACACACACACACTTTAAAGTAATTTCACAAGTTGAAAATAATATGAAAAGTTTGGTAACCAAACACATGAAACTATTTTCCATTAACCTCAAACTCAACCACAGTTTTAACCAAATACTTCAAAAATTATTTTAAATCGCAGTTTAAGTGCTTTTCATGAAACTGTTTTTTTAAAACCTCAACCACAAAAGCAAAAACAATACCACACACTATGTTATCTTTGTAATTGGGTTTCATTTTTTTTAAATGATTTTTTGATATTAAATTAATTTTTTAAAATCATTTTTATCTTATGTGTTGATATTAAATAATTTTTTAAAAATAAAAAATTATTTTAAATAAAAAAATCTTACAAAAAAACATAACCCAACCAAAGTCTAGGCAACAGGTGCTGTTGATATCTTTTGGTTTGACTCGCAGGATCAACCGGTGAAAGCTAATTAAGAGAGAGAGGCGTGAATAAAAATATTCCTTGACTGAAGAGTCTATCAAAAAATGATTAAGCCATTTACCAAGGTCCTATCAGCCTGTCATCACCAAAAGCCACGTCATAATCCACCGCCTCCACTAAATCCTAACCACATGTGCTCAAACAGTATTGGACCGTCGCAATCCATCGGTCACCAACAATGCTTGTCATCTCTCATTGATAGAAAACGGAGGAAAAAGCCTGTTTAACAGTTCCGAGTCTTCTGACCAATCACTGAAAAGTGAAAAAGGACAATAACCCATTATATTCGGGCTTTGTTTACGGTTCACTCAGGAGGACGCCTAAGCTATTCCCATGCCCAAACACTACCTTTCTTTTCTCCCTTTCTCTCTCTAAAAACTCAAAAAAGAAAAAACCCACAATCCCCTGGCTTCCACCCCTTACAAGATCTAACGAGGTAAACACGTAATCACCTTTTGTATTAATATAGCAATCTAAAGTGCTGCTCTTTAATATATTTTTTCAAACAAGTACATCACTTGATTTACTATTTTTCTTGACAGAATTGTGAACTTGTTGTGTTTAGGGTTTATCACTTCTTGATATTTTTGTTTAAAATTTTGGTTTTTTATAGTGAGAAAGCTTCCTTTTGGAATTTGAAACCGGCCCAGATACTGTTTTCAATGGACGAAAGCAAGAATGAGAATGATTTTGCTAGTAACGCTACGGAATTGTCCACTGTGACTGCTAGTGAACATGCAGACAGTGAGAAAATCACAGAAGCAACGTCCCCAGTTGTTGCCGACTCTGTAGTCAGTGAGGAGGCTGAGGGTCTGGGTAAGGGTAATATTGAGGGTTCTTCAAGGGATGATGTGGTGGCAAAAGAAAGTGGATCTTGTAATGGAGATGAAGTATTGGTTAGGGAGTCTTCAAGCGAGGATGTTGATGGTGGGTGCACAGGCGATTTGGGTGATGGAGGTGGAGGGGGAGGGAGAAAGGAAACTGCTGCACGTGGTCATGCCGAGGGGGATGCGCAACATTCAGATGATGGCTGTGTAATTGGTGATTTAGGGACGCATGAGAATAGGTGTTCTGGTGTTGAGGCATCAAACTCAGAAATTGAGTCTTCTAAGGTTGCAGAATCTGAAGAAGGGAAACCAGTCGAGGGCGGGGAGAAGGAGAGGCAGGTCAGTGGCAATGGTGACGGCACTTCACAGGAAGTTCAGGAGTTAAGGGCTGGACAGTCTTCTAAGTTTGAAGAATCTGAAGGAAAAGGTGAACCGGTAGAGGGTGGAGAGGAAGAGATGGAGGTTGGCGGAGATGGTGGTAAGACCTCATCTGAAGTTGGGGTTACAGATACCGATGCTGATGCTCAGTGTGTGAATATTGTAAGTGGGATTGGCGGGGAAACCCAAGCTATAGTAGAAGAAGCGACTATTGTTGCGGATGAGAAGAGTTTGAAAAGAGAAACGCTAGAGGAGGATGTTGAGGGAGTCGATATTGATGCAAGTCAGAAAGTGAATTCTCGAGTAGTTGGGCTGTCAGAGAATGAATCTCAGGATCAAAGAGCTGAAAGTGGAGCAGGAGGTCCTTCCATGGCAGCAGGTTCTTCAATAGGTGAAACCCAAGTTATAGAGAAATGTGAATTGGTTGAGGAAGCTGCGGGAAAGGCTGAGCAAAAAGATGGCAATGTGAATGATGCGCTTCAGGATGCAGAGACGCAAGAGGTGCTTGTTTTGCATGATGAAGTGTGGAATTCTGGCACTGAAACTTCAATTGTATCCTCTCCATCAACTGTGGAAGATATGAATGTAGAGACCGAAGTTGTTGCGGAAGTTGTGGTGATGGCCAATATTGAAGGTTTAGATTCCAAGGTTGAAGCAACTAGGAGTGATGCTTTGAAGGGAGAACCTGCTGGTGATTTAGAGGGGATTATCTCAACTTCTGAAAGTTCACCAGTTTTAACAGAAAAGGACAGCATTGCCAACTCAGACTCGGAAGTGTTGGAACAGACACAAGTTGCCATTGAAGGGAGGGTTTCATCAACTGACGACAAAAATATCACATGTCCTAACAATGAAGGTATGGACACTGATGCTTTTTGTGAAAGTTTTTGTTTTTCAGTGGAAGAACTGCAGGGAACATCTGAGATAGCCAATGGGAGCATTGAAAATGGCTATAATGCATGTGCAGATTCACAATCTTCGTACCAACCAGCCCAAGTAGTTGTTGGAGCTGTAGTCGTAGCAAAGGAAGACAATGTGCTTATGAATCCTGAAAAGAATAAAAAAGCAATAACTGCATGCTTAGTTAACGACACTGTAGAAGCTGGTCTACAGAAAGAGCAAGTAATAATAGTTTGCCAACAGCAGAAAGTTGAGACCATTAATGAAAGCACTGAAATAAGGACTAAGACAACATGTGGAGGGATGGAAATGGATGATGAAACGGCTTTGACACACAATGATGAGGTTTTGACCTCTCATACTGAAGTTCCAGATCCATCTGCAAAAGATCAACAGTTGAAGCCGGAAGAAGGTTTAGAAAAAAGTGCATCTAGTGAGCCTGCTCATGTTGATCCCATCAAAGAACAACTGATGGAAGTTCAAGAACAGGCTACTCATGATAATGAGCTTGGAGGGGAGAAGAAAAATCTAGAAGAACAGAACTCACATGCCGAAACAGCATCCGTGAGCACAGAAACAGATACCCAGCTCATGGATGTGGGGGGAAATGTTATCGCAAGCAACAAGGAATCTTTGAATTCCAAAACTGAACTCAAGGATCTTGCCGAAAGCGATCAGCAATCAAAGGTCGAGGAAGGTTTGGATGAGGGTGCATCTCAAGGTCCTTTTGATATTGTTTCAAATACAGGGCAAGAAATGACAATTGAAGAGCATTTTCTTGATGCTGAACAGGTTGATTTACAAGGGCAAGAAATGGAAGTTGAAGAACAGGATTTTGACACTGAACAGCCGAACACCATGGAGGATAAATCTTCTACAATGCCAGTGTTAAAGCCTGGAAGCTCAGAGAAAGAAGATCAGGCTTGTTATCTGCTGCCCCCAGATAATGAAGTCGAGCTTTCTGTATCAGATTTGGTCTGGGGTAAAGTAAGGAGTCATCCTTGGTGGCCTGGACAGATATTTGATCCATCAGATGCCTCCGAAAAAGCAATGAGGTATCATAAGAAGGACTGTTATTTAGTAGCATATTTTGGGGACCGAACATTTGCATGGAATGAAGCATCTTTGCTAAAGCCTTTCAGGTCACACTTCTCTCAGGTTGAGAAGCAGAGCAATTCCGAAGTATTTCAGAATGCTGTTGGTTGTGCTCTAGAAGAAGTTTCCAGACGAGTGGAGCTGGGTCTGGCTTGCTCATGTGTGGCAAAGGATGATTATGATGAAATCAAATGTCAGGTAGTTGAAAATGCTGGAATCCGGCCAGAGGCAAGTATAAGAGAGGGTGTTGACAAAGATACGAGTGCTGATTCATTTCAACCAGATAAATTAGTGGATTATATGAAAGCATTAGCACGATCTCCGGCTGGTGGGGCAAATAGATTGGAGTTTATGATTGCAAAGTCTCAGTTGCTGGCCTTCTATCGTTTAAAAGGTTACTCTGAACTGCCTGAATATCAGTTTTGTGGAGGTTTGTTGGAGAAGTCAGATGCTTTACTATTTGAGGACGGAGCGATTGATCACACATCTGCTGTTTATGGGGATCATGGGCAAATTTCATCTGGTGAGGAGATTTTGCAAACTCAAAGAGGCTCTTCTAACAAACGCAAACATAATCTGAAGGATAGCATCTATCCCAGTAAAAAAGAGAAATACCTGTCTGATTTGATCAGTGATTCTTGGGATTCTGTGGATGATGAAATTGGGTCTGATAGGAAAGCAAACAGTATTCTAGTTTCCCCTTCTGGCAAGAAAAGAAAAGGCTCTGATGCCTTTGCTGATGATGCATCCACGACAGGACGGAGGAATACCATATCTTTTGCAAAAGTGTCTTCAACCACATCGAAGCCTTCCTTCAAGATTGGCGAATGCATCCAAAGAGTTGCTAGCCAAATGACCGGGTCTCCTTCTATTCTGAAGTGTAATAGCCCTAAGGTGGATGGAAGCGGCGATGGGCTTGTTGGAGATGGATCTGATGCTTCATTTTTGCTTTCTGAGGATGCTGAGATAAAGAGAATGATTGTTCCAACAGAGTACTCATCACTTGATGATCTGCTATCACAACTTCACTTGACAGCACAGGATCCCTTGAAAGGATATGGTTTCTTGAACATCATCGTCAGTTTCTTCTCTGATTTCAGGAACTCAGTGGTCGTGGACCAGCATGATAAAGTAGGTGGTAAGAGAAAAACATCCCAGTCTTCTGGTGGTTTTCCTGAAACATTTGAATTCGAGGATATGAATGACACTTATTGGACAGACCGGGTTATTCAAAATGGTTCTGAAGAGCAACCACCACGCAAAAGTAGGAAAAAGGATAATCTTTTTGTGCCTGTAGTTCTGGATAAACCCAGTGGCAGGTCAAACTCTAGGAAACAATATTCTGATAGCAAGTATGACGCATCAGCCCAGAAACCGGCTGGTTATGTGGACGAGAAGGCTCCGGCAGAGCTTGTAATGCATTTCCCTGTGGTGGATTCTGTTCCTTCAGAAATAAGCCTCAATAAGATGTTCAGACGCTTTGGACCTTTAAAAGAATCCGAGACAGAAGTTGATAGGGATACCAATCGTGCCAGAGTAATTTTCAAGAGGTGTTCCGATGCAGAAGCTGCTTATGGCAGTGCTCCCAAGTTCAACATTTTTGGTCCGATTCTTGTGAATTACCAGCTCAACTACTCTATATCTGTTCCATTTAAAACTCCACCTCTATTCCAAGATGAGGAAGATGCAACACTTTTTCTTCAATATTGATGTTGATCTGGTATGAAACTCAGGTAAACATATACTGTACTAGGAATGCCTTTTTTATGTGGTTTCTTGGTAAACATTAGCAGCCTTTTGATGTTTTCCTACTGAATTGGAAATGTCTTTTTGATATTCTCTCTTGGTAGAGCTTGATTTATTTAGAACTGGTTAGCAGATTTAGGACAAATATATTCCAAGTATCCATATCTATATATAAAGAGTACCAACTATATGTAAACGTTTGATTAGAGTAAAATACACTCGTCTTTTTCTCTCTTAAAATTCCCTTATTATTATCATCTAATTCTGAATAAAGAAACATTTCACACTCTGTCAAACCTCTTCTTTTATTCAGATATCTTACCGTACTTTCCCCATAGAAATAGGAGGCATGGATCAAATTCATCCTCATCCTAAAGTATTATTTTCCCACCCCTTGTGTTTTGATACTGTTACTACTATTATTGCTGCTATTGTTTATTATTACTAAACAAGAAGTGAATCATGGTGGTGCTAAACAACTCAATGCCGTTTCTAAATAAATTAAGAAAAGAACTCATAGGTATGTCCATGTATGCCCTTGTTTATTTTACAAAATAGTAAATGCTTGGATAGTTAATAAATGTATTTTTGAAATAATAAAAATTTCCAATGAACTGAATTATACATGTGTGAATGAATGCACATGCCTGTGATACCAGCGATTTTAAATATTTGAATTTGTTCATGAGAGGAGAATGTCTGACAACCAAGAAGTTTTGGCATCTCGACTTCTGGGAGTAGCAAGCCTCTGGAGTCTGGAACACTTGGGTGGATTGATACATGTTCGTGTTTTTGTGTGCACTCTTACTCACTGAAGTTGGAAATACTCATCATTTGCCAAGAGTATGAATCGGCCTTAAAGTTCTCCCTTTCAAAAGTCAGAAACATTTTTATTAAAAAATTAGCATGGCGTTTAGATGGATGTAACATTCTGGTGATAAACCTTAAGTTTTGACTTCTTATCGGTCACTGCTGTAGCACGCTTTTGCTGCTTTTCACTTGTTTTGCTTCATTACTCGTATAAAATGCTGTTTGTTTACGAAACAATTTTTATGATAGGAGATGGCTGGTGCTGAAGATACACACGGGGACAACATAGCTACTGGCAACGTCTGGCACATTTAACTGATGAATTTGCTGAGAAAAGTAATGAAGCAAACAAGTTTTCCGCCGCGGCTGCAGATGTCTGGCACATGTTTGGCATGCCAGACAGTTTGCTGAGGAAATAGCCAGACTAGTAATAACATTTTTCTCTGTATCTTCCACTTGAGCTTCACTTGATTCTGTCAGAAGTAGGATGTAGAAGGTTGCCTTGTTCTGGTGCCTTGTAAAGCAGGTTAGTTATTAGCGGATTGTAGTTGATGTTCTTGATGAGTAGGAGATACGATCATGGAAATCATGTCACATGGAACGCTTTTCCTTCTGTAAGAAACTGCGAAGGAGGAGGTAGAACACTTTTGTCCATAAAGCTGAAAGCACTGGCAGTTTAGCAATGCTGTAATCGCTGGCAGATCCCTGGATCTATAGCATCCAGGGATCCCTCGAAAAAGCGCGAGCCTTCTTCTTCGGGAGAGAGAATCTTGGCACGTGTGGCACAAAGCTCCGCCTTTCCTTAATTTTCCACAAACCAAGGGGCCAAATTCTTACCTCTCAAGCTTATGGTGAATGGTTGACTCGAATTTAACAGGGCGACTTTTCAGCTCCTTGCAACTTTTAGGAGCGTAAAAAGGGCATGCAAAGTTTTCAAATTGAGGAGCTCGGCTTGTTACCTGAGAAATGGGCGAAAATGCACCATGATCAACGTAAAAAATCAGGCCTTGGATGTCCTACAAATCGTTCATGATTTTGGTATTTCTCATTATACTTGTTAGAAATGGCTCAAATAATGTGGGCACAATTGATGCAACATATAGGGGTGTTTGAAGTGTTTTTCAAAAGTGTTTTTGAAAAAAAAAATTATTTTTATTTTTATTTTTATTTTTAAGTTTAAATTAATAAAATTTGGTATTTTTAGATTATTTTGATGTGTTGATGTCAAAAATGATTTAAAAAAAATAAATAAAAATAATTTTAATGTATTTTTAAATGAAAAACATTTTTAAAAGCAACCACAATCATACTCTTAAACAGTCACATATTATTTCAAGTTTGTTTGAAATCATCACCTTAAAAATATTTTTACAGAATTAGTAATATCTGTTTTTGCAGTTAAATTCTTGTTTTTTGAAAAATATATATTTTTATGTTTTTGTATCAATGTGTTGATGTTAAAAATAAATTTCAATATATAAATAAAAATATTATGATATAATTTTAAAGGGAAAGTATTTTGAAAAAAAAAACAATTGTTATTGTAATACCAAATATAATTAAGTTTAAGAAATAGTAAATTATTTAATATAAATAGAATATATTTATTTATGTATTTTCAGTACAATGTTTAGCATTTAATATACTTGCGTTATTTCTAAAGCAGAACAATATTTTAAAATATTTACTTTGATTTAAAAGTAAAAATAGATATTAACCAAACTTTTTTTTAAAAAAAAAACTGTGATTCAAAGCAAATGAACAACAGGGCCGAAAATTTTGTTTAACGCCGTTTTTAAAGTGATTTTGAAATAATTAAAAAATAAAAAATAATATTTTTTTATTTTAAATTAAAATTTTTCATATTTCTAAATTATTTTAATGTGCTAATATTAAAAATATTTTTTTTAAATAAAATAAAAATTATTTTAATATATTTTTATATAAAAAAACACTTAAAAATAACTTCATCATATTCTTCTTAAACAGTACTCAGTAACCTGTTTACATTCTCTTAAAAAAAAATAGATTTCAAAAGATTGAATCATATGGTAACCCGCGCCGAGGTGGCCGAAAAGATTGGACCTTAGTGGACGAGCCGTTGATGGCGCGTAAATGAGCCACTCTTAACGGCTCTTAAACCACGAGCCTGTAAAATTATCACTTTTGCCATCTTGAAAAAAAGAAAACAGAGAGAGAGAGAGAGAGAGAGGAGAATCTTCTCCTCCGCTCCTAGAGCACAAAAATACAGCAGCCGTTTTATAATTAACGCCTTTCATTACTAGAAATTTTAAATTTCTTAACTCACTGTCAAAATTTTAAAAATCCCCCTCTCCTTAAACGTCTCTTCCCCTGTCTAGATATATCCCCTGCTTGCAAATAGTCTGAAGGAATTGAAGAGGGAATTTTTGAGTGATAAAAAACACACACATCAAAAATGTCCTCCAAAGGAACTTTTCAACAATTTCAGTTCTCAGGTTCTCTCTCTGTTTCTTTGCAAGAAAGAATGGAATTCAAGTTCTTGTATCTTTTTTATTTATACTCTTCCTTTTGGTTATGATTTTTTTAATATTGTTTTCTTAGCTTTGCATGCCCTGTATTTTGATGAACTTTTTAATTTTTAATTTGCATAGTTGAGTTTACTCTTCTTATTATTTTCATGGATTGTAATAACAGTTTATGATACAAGAAATGCCTGGAGATTTTTTCACCTCTGTTTTATAGAACAAGTCTGTTTTTCGCATTTCCCGTCAAGTATTTTTGTCATGCATCACAATGTGAAAAGATTGTCTTGACGATGGTGCTGGAAAGGAAACAATGCCCTTTTAAGAAAAAATAATTAGGACATATCAGCATGGTTTGGTTTTCTTTGGTTTTGTTCTTCCAATCTTGGAGTGTAGAAATGGTTGCTTTTATACTTTTGACCCTGGCTTTTTTATTTCTTACAAGTTTCAGAGAGTAGAGGGAAGGTTGATGTTCAGATGATTCAGAGTCTGAATCCTCAGCATATGCAGAATCACTCGGAAAGAGTCGGACATAGAGAGACGGGTGCTTCACAATCTGAATCCGAGTTTAACTTGCGCAAGAGTTTGGCATGGGATAGTGCCTTCTTCACCAGTCCAGGTTTGCTTCCTAGGCTGAATAAACCTTCTTAAGAAGTGCTGCCGGTTGTTTTCTAAGGTTGAAAAAGTTGGAAATATGAATGTGTTTTGCTGTTCTTCCTCAGGAGTTCTGGACCCTGAAGAGTTGGAGACGCTTAGTATTCGGATTGTAGAAAATGGAGTTTACAAAACTGGGGCTGTGGAACTGAGGCCTGTACCCTCTCAGCCTGCAGGACCGGTAAGAAACAATGGAATTGATGAGTGCGCTTTGCGCAAAAGTTTAGCTTGGGATAGTGCCTTCTTTACAAATTCAGGTACCGTTTTAGATGATTTAGAAGTATATGTTGAAGCCCCATATGTAAATCAATGCTTGTTCTTACTGTAATCTTGTATGATTTTCATGTTTAACTGATCAAGTAGTTGTAATAGCAAGTTTGCTGTTCTTAGGAGTTTTGAATGCAGAGGAGTTGTCTCTTGTAAATGGAGGATTTAGACCATCTGAAGCACATTTACTTCCTGGGATTGAAGAAGTTTGGAGTTCTACTGAATCAAACTCAACAAGAAATACCGCTTCCTACTCCCTTGCAAGCCTTGAGATTGATCTTTTAGACAATATGAGAGCATTCATGCAAAGATCACATGAGGCACCATCCAACACGGCAATTTCAACCGGAAAATTTAGTAGAGAAAATGAATTGCGAAGGGGCAATAGTAAGTATTTTGCTGTTTCTACAAGTATATTCATTGAGAGCGAATGAAGGCAGCTCGTTCTTTCAATTTTGGGTTGAATTCTAACTATCCTTGTCTACAATTGTTGATCGTCATCCTTGTCAGGCTGTTCTACAATTTCATTCCATTGTTGAGCCTCATTCCTTCTGTAGATAGTTTCTCTCCATCTATTGCCATGTTAGGCTAAGCAAGCCAGCATTTTTTTGTCATACCCTTTTACTTTTGTAAATCGTGTACTGCTCAATTTGATTTTTAAATTATTTTTTCCTCATGCTGCTTTCACTTCCTTGTTGAATGTATCTTGCTCTCCTGTATTCACCCCCCAGTAATAACCTGTTCAGTTCGATACTCATGCTGTTTTTTGTCGTTTCTTCAGCTTCAAAAATATTGGACGCTTCCTCCCGATTAAGAGTAAGTTGTCTCGATTCATATTCACTGCATCATTTTATTGGTACTGTACCGGGGCCTCACACATGCATCATCTGAAATGGTCATTGTTTCGCTTTAATTTCATGGTTTAGGTTTAGGAAGCCATTAAAGAGGTGTTTCTACAGCTTTTGCATTCACTGTCAGAACTGATGAACATATTAGTGGCTGCTATTGTAGAGGAACTGAATTTCTGAATGTGATTAAGCAGGTTGCACCTAACAAAGAATCCAAATCTTTTCTCAAGCCACCAAAGATATTATGCCGTGCTCGCACTCTATCCACAGCTCCCAACAAAAGGGTTTCTTTGGGTGTAAACCATGTTAAATTGGAAAACAAAGGTGCACTAGCTGCTTCTGGTAAGAATTCCAAAAGATGTCTCATCATGTTCAGAAGATACTGTTGTTGGTAACGACCTCTATGTTATTCTTACAGGGAGAACCAAGATTTTGTCAAAGAAAACTTGTATCCGAGGTTCATGCAGTATTGTCCCAAGTTCAACACCACCGGTGAAGTCACCTTCTTCAGTCGTGCCCACTGCTGGGAAAGATTTTGGAGGATTTTGCTGTGCTGCTAATTTCACCGGTAAATCTCCTCCAGATTCCCTGAGGAGAACAGTTACTTCCCAAGTGTCTAGTTCTGTTTCAATCTCAAGAACTCCTTTAAAGCATTCATCTGGAAACAAAAATGACTTGATGAAATCCAGCGACTCTATCCGTTTATTATCCACGCCCAAGTCATCATCTTGTACATTACCTGCTAGTTCCATAGATGGATGGTCCTCAGAATCATCTTCCATCGTTCTCAACCCAAGATCAAATGGTTTTGCTGCCATTCATGCAACCAAAGCTTGCACAGGGATATCTTTTGGCAAGGATGTCTCTCAATCAACAGATTCTCAGAGACGTCGTCATGATGAACCCTCTTTGGTACATGAGAGTCAGGAAACAAGATTCATGGCCGCACAACGAAACAAAAACTCAGAGCGAACCAGTCTTGTTCGGTCCACTGTTTCAAAAAGCTTAACATCTTCAAGTCTTCGAATGCCGTTGCCGAAGATTGGATATTTTGATGCGGTTGGTAGTTTTTCATCTGTTATTTAAATACTTTCTGTTTTGCTAACAGTGGACATGACACAATTTATTTCACATCTCGTGTATTCTTGTCTAGAAAATTCTTAAAATGCATGAAGAACCCTTCTCTCAGGAAAATTCTGTGGATATAGCACCGAATGGAGGCCTGAAGTTTTCCTCTGGTGTGCAACGCAATGCTTCCAAAAACAGAAGTGTTACTAGAAATGACAGTGGAGCTGCAAATAGAGCAAGATATGGCATGCATCAGATGGAAGGAGCCACGTCGATGTCTGAGAGTAAAACAGGCACAGATGAGCTGGCGCTGGTCTGCTTACAGGAGAAGAAGCAGCCTGGGAAAGAGCGTGAAGCTATCAAGGGGCAAGATCCTGGAGATAAAGTGCATAGAATTGATGAAGATAACAAAGAAAACATTGGTGGTTATGAAAATCAAGTTGATGGTTTGTGCAGTCGTATGGAAGGCATTCTTTTAGGAGAGAGTTGGTTACGTAGTCTAAAGTAAATAAATGTCCTTCACCGCTTGCTGTCTTAGTGTTTGAATTTTCTTTAATTTTTTGATCCGATAAACTCCACAGTAACACATAAAAATAGAATTTTGTGGTCATAAAGCATATTGCCGGAAGAATCAATAAATTTGGGAGAAAACTTGTTCAACAGATAAATCTATGAAACTCAATAGACTGGTTCTCCCTCTTTCTCCTGATTCTGGGTAATCTGCTGCCTAATCCAGTCAACGAAGCACCTGTTGGGTTGGGATGCTGTATAAAAAAGCTGCGTAACAGGGACAACTGCAGAACAAGTTAGCAAGCAACTAACTTTGACATAGCAGAGCCGCCATATTAGAAGGGGGAAGTGAATCCGCGTACGGACACGAGCCGTTTACAACGAGATCCAACTTTGATCGAACCGCTATATAGCCTGCCTTGATATTTTACTAACTTCTTGATATAAATAACCAAATGCCTCGATTATTTGCGCCTTTTCACCAATTCTCACAATAGACTTTTTTTGGACTTAAAATGGCGTTACATTTTAACATCACGAGCTTCGCCCTGAATGGGCGTGCTTGGAAACAAGATTTTTTAAAAAAATTATGTTATTAAATTATTTTGATGTGATATATTATAAACATTTTTTTATAAAAAAAACATGTTTTTAATATATTTCTCATCGAAAAACAATTAAAAAAACCCAAAATTCTGCATAAAATGCATAGAAACCCCATGAGCTGCTTGGCCATCTCAGATGCGGTCAATAATTCACAGGAGAACAGCAACATACGGTAAAGTAATGGCAACACCATGCAGAAAAAATATTCATAAAATATCGTTCTGGACAAAAAATTTGTTTCCTCAAGACAAGCAGATTCATGTTCTAAGTCATTTGCAAAGTTTTGCCGTACATGATGAAGACTACTACTATAGATTAAAGGGGGGAATAAGGACGAGATTGGATCAATGAAAAACTCTCCCAGTAAAACTATGACCTTGGCTTTTCCTTCTTCTCTTTAAACAGAGCAAGAAGGGATACACCAGACACCTTCACAACCTTGAACCTGACTCCAGGAATATCTCCCACTGCGTGGCCCTTTCGCCCAAATCCAGCAATCAAAACCTCATCCTAAACAAAATAAAGGTACAAATTAGATTAAGCATGTAAACAGGCATCAACAATGACATAGAAAGACATCTACATTTCAAGCTTTCTAATAGATGGTGGCTACAAACTAATGCCAAGGAAGCAATATGGAAAATCCACAAACTGCAAAAGGATAATCGATAAAGAATTAAGGATACAGAACTGTTCCAGACTATCCACCTAGATGTCACTGTGTCAGCAGATACTAAAAGATCACTAAATGAAGTTCCAGACAATATTCATCTTCAAAATGAAAAATCCTTTCATGCTTTATAAACGTGGAAAGAACTTACATTTTCCTCAATGTAGTTTAAACAACCATCATTGGGTACAAAGGCAGCAATCTTCTTCCCATTCTTGATCAGCTGAACTCGAGCACATTTTCGGATAGCAGAGTTTGGCTGCTTAGCCTCTATGCCACTGCATAAACCAATTAACAAACATACATGCCCCAGTTGTAAGCATTAATGAATACAGTGGTATTCCTTGAAAGATGAAATTATGGGAAACAAGTCTTACATCTTCTCAAGAACAATTCCCTTGGCGTGGGAAGACCCAGCAAATGGTTTCTTCCATTCATTTCCAAGGTTGGATTTCTTGTATGACTTGTCAGCCCACCTTTGCCTTCTGCGATGGGACTTCAGCTTACGCCCAGCTCCCATTCCACGAGTCTTACTGTATTGCATACAAATTCCTCAAGTTACAGAAACTTCCATTTTCTATAGTACTAAAACAATTGCCATTTTGGTTGTCATGCAAGTAAAAAAGAAGCAGCATTGCAAGGATTTCTCTGACTAAAACAATTGCAAATTATCTATCAGAGAACGAGCAGTAATTACATCTACAGATGACGACAATAAAAAATAATGCATTGATATAAGCATTTTTTCAGCTGCTTTCTTTGCGAAATCGCAATCAAGGAGAAAACTTTAACTAACATCAACCATTTAATCGATTGAATCAACCCAAATAACGGGTTGTGCAGAGAATCACATAAAATTATATACAGTTGGATCTCAAAACAGTCATACTGACACGTATTAGTTTGAAACAACAATCCCATTATTTTAAAATACAAAGTTTAACTAAAAACCACCAATAGTTCGCAGTTTTAACTTATTTTTGTTTGCAACATCAACATAAAGACTCAAACTTTTTCATATCTAATTGAACGTTCAATAGAATACTCAGCCACCCTTTGAGACAAACAAAAACCCAATTTGAAAATAAGATCAAGAACTCAATTTAACCAGAACAAACTAAAATCTACTGTCACTGGAGCACTGTTGACTACAAAACAAGAATAACAGGAACATAGCCATGAGTGATGTAACAAAATAGAATAAAAGTGTTCGTGGAGAGATAAGATGAGAGAGATGCTAACCCCATTTTGGCGGAGAGAAAGTGCTGCTGGAGTGAAAAGACGAGGATTGGTTGTTTAGTGCAGGGAGAGAGGCCGCCTTGTGGAGAAACACAGAGGAACCCTAATTTTGTGATTGGACTCTATATATGGTGTACTAAGGGCTGTTTGGTTGCCTGATAGTTTTTTAATTGACTAGAATAGCCTTTCTTTTGGTGTTATTACGGATACATTCTGCTGCCTCTTCGGTTTTTGAACCTATTGGGCCTAAGGGAGGATTCCGTTTGGGCTATCATAACTCAGACACTGACCCAGTACATTTATTGGGTTCAAAGGCCCAAACCAAGCCTACACTTTCCTTCAGCTATTGGCAGCCTCGACGTACCAAAAGGGCCGAAACTTACATCGGTTGCACCGAAACAAATGCATCAAGTACATTTTGTGTTTTAGTTTTTTTTTATTAATATATTAAAATTATTAAGAAATATTCAAATAATATTTTTTTATATCAAAAACTTTTAAAACAAAGACATAAATAATTTTATGTTTACTATTATGGTAGTTTTTGTAATTATAGTTTTGAAAAAAAGAGTTCTAAAAAAATATCTTTAGTTATGGTATTTTTTAAAAATGTGTTTAGTTAAAAGTTAAAACTACTACATGATGATTTACAGGCTGGATGGTTCAATCTGTTTTTTTTTTTTTATCAAAAAAACGTTTTTTTGCTCTATTTGTTTTTAAAATCATTTTAATGAGTTAATATTACTATTTTTTTAAAAAAATAAAACAATTTATTATTCATCTGTATTTTCAAATAATATTTTAATATAAAAATAATATCAAGAATGATTTAAAAATAAATAAAAAACAATTATTATTTAAATGTATTTTCAAGTATCTTCAAGTAAGTTTTTCATATAAAAATAATATGAAAAATATCTTTTAAAAAATAAATAAAAATTATTTAAATATATTTTCAAGATTCTTTTTTATAAAACAACCACTAACAGAATCTCAAACACCCGTATCAATCTTAAACATAACATCCAAACTTTAATTGATGAAATATTTCTGCCACAATTTAATGGTCAGCTTCCTCTGTTAAATCCATCGAGAGTCTCCGTTGAATTTCACACAATCTTTTCTCTATTTATTTTTTTATATTGAAATTCAAAAACGCATCACCTTTCGATTCTTTAATCGGGGAAACATCAGATCTCGTCAAATATTTGCTGAAATTACATTCCTGCTGACTGTGATGCTCAAAGACTACGAGATCAGGATGGTGTCATTTGCGTGCAAACCAGGGGTGGCAATTAGGCCTCGTCCAAAAGTCCCAGCTTTCGCCGGACTTAATGGAGGACGGGCGTTTCTATTGAATGGGCCTGTAAGCCCATCTCAATTCTCAAGCCCTAACCCACAACTTGCATTTTGTATTTGTATTTATGTTTTATATTTTATGACACGCTTCATTTATTCACACGTGCTAAAAACAAATTCAAAATGGAACCCGGCGTTGTTCAAACAGGCAAAGGGTATATAACAAGTGGGTTAACTCAGAAACCAGGTCGGGTTTGATGTTGGATCGGAGAAAACTCGGTGAATCATGTTCAAACATGCACTCGCTCAGTGATATTTCTTCACTCTGCTTTACCCTCCTCTCCTTCCTCGATCTAGATTGCAAAGCTATTTAATATATCAAGGAAAAAACCATCACTGTCGTTGGTTTTTGCTACCAACTTTTTCGTGACCAGGGGCATTTTCTTTTTCTGCATAATATTATCGTATCATCTCGCGACTGGAAATGTTAAAATAAAGCTATTCACGTACTCACCGAGTTACCCGGGTCAAGCCACCGCTTGCGGTGGTAAAAAGAAACTGAGTCTGCTACTCCAAGAAATATGACAAGATCTTAAAGTGTCATGAATTAAGAACAAGGAAGTCCACCATGATCTAGACCATACTGAAATATGCAATGATCGTCTTACAAGAAGAGAAAACAACTGATTATTATTAATAAAAATAAAAATAAAAGACTAGCCAACTGAATTGTCCTCGAACATACAAAAATCAAACCTCATCAGGAGAGATCTGTAAACTATCCAACTAATACATAAAGGGCATATATTATCCCTGGAATATATCCCAGAATGGTCAGCAGCAAACATATCCAGAACTCCACCTGCATATTCAATAGCCAGAAAAAAATCAACCAGCCATTTTCGCCAAACGAAAGAAATATGAACATGAACAGAGGATTGCACAAAAGGGTTAAGAAGAAATTACTCCACAGCCATAACGCAGGAAGACCCCAACAGGTGGCAGGATAATGGCCAGAATCACTTCTAGGAATGTCTCTGAACCCATACTTCTGTCGATGGTGGTGTTGAATTTCCTGAGTTGCACCTAAATCTAGCTACTGATGGCTTCTAGCTAATAAAGAAGAAGCAGAAGAAAGAAGACAAAACAAGAAATAAATGGTGTCACGTGCGGAGAGATCCAGGGTGCCACGTATGTGAAAGTTTGCACAGGTGTATAGTCTTAGCTCTCCTGTAGTGTTTCTTTTGACTTGTTCTAAAACTTTGGATCTCGGATCAGATCCACACATGGCCCGGATCCAGTTATTGATAACATCAATTTGATACCAATATCAGCACGTGAAAAGAGCAGGATACTAATTCTGAGGGAGCAGCTCGACTGGTTACGTTTTAAATTTGTTCTCTAAAATATCATTAATTTGAATCTTATAAATTTCAGGATTATTATTAATTTTAGGGCTCGTAAGAATAATTGAGATATGCATAAACTGATTTAGACATTTAAATTAATAAAATAAAAAAAAGATATTATATTGAAAAATGTGCCTAATATGGTGACAGCTCGGCTTTTTGCTCATGAATTTGAGTTCCATTACGTGCTGTGAACTATCTTTAAAGATATTTCTCACACTGAGATATTTTCTCACAATGAGATATTTTCCGGGATTCAGTAAGCTCTTCTTCAAATAAAGAAAAAAACACAAAAATAGCTTAGAAAATAAGAGGAGTCTAGCAAATAGAAGAAGAAGAACAAAAGTATTTTTCGGATTATTTGTTTGAAAAATATTGCATAGTATTTATAGACTACTATAATATAACAGTCATATTTAATTTAAGAAATTAAAGTGACTGTTACTATAATTTAAAAAAAAAAACTGAAAATACACGCGGGTGAATCAAGGGTTTTCTCTAACTCGACTCGTCTTTATATGCACGAGCTTACTATTTTTTTTTTGTTACTATCTCATCTCAAGTTTTAATATATAAATACTTGATGAAAATCTTTTTTTTTTTCAATGTGGGATAGTAAATCCTATATATACTTTTTATACTCAAGTAGTCTTTTGTGTTTTACCAGCGTGGGATAGTCTTTTGAAATACCTTCTGTAATTTTTACAACAGATAGCATATCCAGGTCTGAATACTATAACTGAATTAACTGCATGAACTTCGTCCCTAAGAATCTCAAAGGCCGTTGTTTAGTTTGACTTCGAACAACAAAAGAATTGTTTTCGATATCATTCTGGCAAAATCTCGAATGGAGCTAATAATGAAGTGCTAGCATAAAACAATCTTAAGTTATGAACCGTCCATGTTGCCGCATGATCAGTCGACTTTGATGTGATCGAGATTTCTGGCCAGCAGCCGGAGAACAGCATTTTCAACACTGAAAGAGGGCACAGCAATTCATTAATTCACCGCATCCTAAAAATTGTCAGGGAAGAGAGGAGAAACGCTTACGGGGCACCATTCATTCGGTAACAGACAGGATTTGCAAACTTTGCATTGGTACTCCTTCGGAAAGCAGGTTTTCTTTACTGTACTCGGATAAGCGCAAACAATATTTTTGCTTGTATTATTTCAATAGATCAGGTAATGACCTGACTGATTTACATAATGAATGTTTCTAGCTAGCCATTTATTTCCATACGAGTGATTCAAAGAACATGTTCTGATTATCAACCTGACTCGCAACCCAAAGGAAAAATTCATATAAGCAGCTAACAGATTTTCCCCATATATCCAATAACACAATTTCCAAACAAAACAAGGAAGCATGTCGAACAACTGGTTCGATCAATGTTTTTGAACTTATTTTCTTCCTGAACAAACAAGAAATTAATGAATGAAGCCTCGGTAAGCTGAAGACCTACACTTGCAGCAGATTTTCCTAGTATTCTTTTCATTTCACCCGATGTATCCACAGAAAAGTTGTAAGAGAACAGCAACCCCTGCAAAAACAATAGCCAGCACCAGCCTTGTATTTAAGCAATACCATAAAATGCTTTCTGCTAAAAAGTACCCCCATACAAAAGAATGAAGAACATTCCTACAAGAACAACGGTCATTTCAGTTCAGTTCATTGGAAGAAACATCAAGCATTAAGTTACACTACAAGGGTAGCCCTTCAACTTCTTCAATTCCTGTAGTCCTAGGTATGGAGAAATCATAACTTGCACTTGGTCCTGACTTGGACGACTTTGATATCTCAGACCAAGTGACTTCACTCAGAAAGCTAGCCTGCACGAACCAGAAGTACAATATGAGCAAAACTCACAACTGGGAGTTGCCCCTCTTTCAAAGATATCAAGAAAAATGTAAAATTATAATAAACTATCGTCAATCTTGAGCCAAAAACCAAATCATATTCACCCTTAACAAGGTAAAGACAAAAACTTTATCATACAGTATTCAGAAAACCAAAACTTTAGATGCCAATTGGAAATTTAATTAAATTGTGACGCTGCACGCTGTTGAGTAAGAGAGTGTAATCACAAGCAAGCTTGAGTTTTTGCAGAACAGAAGATTGGTTTTCTCTCTTAACTACTGTGTTATACAATCTCCGAAATGCTTCTTGTAGCCTTCTTTTCCTATGTGTTTGTTGACGGATTTGAGAAGATCCCTGTAATGTATACGTTCGAAGCTTGTAATGACTTGAAACTCATTTCCACAAAAAACTCCTCTGTATGGTTACTGAGAAAGTCTAGGAATTGACGAGAAATGACAATAGGAGAAAGGGGAGATCCAATCACAGGATTTCCTTATTGGGCCTTATGGCTCAATGATATAGCTCATTTATGGGCCCAATAGAGGCCCATAATGGAACAGAACAAAAAGGGTCCGTCTTCTATAACAAAGTAAAACTGAATTGGATCTGTCTGAAGTCTGAACTCTGAAGAGGAGGGGACATCATGTCGCGAGAAAGACCAAGGAGGGCTACACTCCCTCCTGCTGAAGAGGTAATTGAATTACGAAACGAACCTTTGAACTTGTGTTTGGATGCAGAGAAAATTGGATTTGTACTTTTGTTGCTTTGATTAGCTGTATTGATATATTATGTTGAAAGTGAGGTTGATTATGGAAGGACAATATTTTGATTCTAAATTATCAAATCATATATCACCTATGCAGACTGGATGAAAAAAATGAAAGATTATAATCTTTTATATTTGATGTGGGCTTTTGTTTGTTTGTTTTGTCCAAGGAAGAAGAGGTTTCTAATGGCTTTACATTGTGTTTGTGGTGTCAATTGTAGAATATTAAGAAATTGGAGAATGTCATAAATGAAGGTAATTACTATGGAGCTCAGCAGATGTACAAGTCTATCAGTGCAAGGTATTCATTTTATTATGTATTTTATTTTTCGTCGAGTTCATCTTACTTTTACTGATGTTTGTGCAACCTATGGTATTTGAATTTACCAAGTCTAGCTAGAGTTGAATATAAACGTGTTTTGTTATGGTACACAACCGGGGCAGATTTACGTAAATGGATATATAAGCTTGTTCCCATATGTGCTCTTCTGGGATCATTTTTTGTTATGATATTAAAATTAACTTTCTTATAGATACGTATCTGCTCAAAGACATTCTGAAGCTCTAGACATTCTTCACTCGGGTGCATGCCTCCAACTGAAAAATGGCCAGGTTATTCTCTTCCAATTCCTTTGATGCTATTTCTGTCAGGTGATTTTGGCCATTTTGTATAATAACATTATTAAGTGGAAGCCAATGGGAATATGAAATTTGGCCTGTGATAGAAAAATATTTCAGCTGGATGCTAGCTATCCAGGTTGTCTTCATACGTTGATGATTGGTTTATGCTCTGTCTGGTTGCAGGATGAGTATGAGAATATAAACGATAAATTCCAGTATTATAAGAACCTTCATTAAAGCTCTGTTAACTAAAATGGATTGATGTCAAGGGTGGATGGGTAGTAGGGGTATTGGAATGGAGGAAGCACATCAAAACAGCTGACTACTAGCAATTGCATCATCTGTCAATTCATTTGAATTTTTTTATGTTCTTACTTTCAAATACATGGATATACAACTGCATAGCTTCCTCTAAGACGAGATACAACCTTGCATAATTGATGTAATGGTCCAACTGAAGTGGGGTTATTCTGTTAGCTTTAGATTTTCTTGGCCTGAAAACAGTCTTCTACAATTGAAAAGTTCAGGCCATGGCTGTTCCATGTTACACTTGTCATCCCATTTACTAGATTATTTACTCTCTTTTTTGTGTTGGTTTCTGAGCAGGATATCTGCATAATGTGTACATACAATGGCAGAAAAAGAAAGCATTACTAATTCTGCATCATGGAATATATTGATGGATTCTAGACTGTTGTCATTCTTCTAGAATTAGAATTCATTCCATAATAAACCAATTTCAGGTTACTTGTGGGTCGGAGCTTGCTGTGATCTATGTGGAGACACTTGTTAAAGCAAAAGTTCGTTATGGTGATGATGTACTTGGTTAGTATATTCTTTGTGATATAGCTTATAATGCTTCCAAACTTTCCCTTGGTCTATTTTCAATGCTATGGAATGATTTTTAATGCTTTCTATTTCTCCCTTGCTCCAACATCCTAAAAAAGGGGAAAAAGTCTTCCTTGATCTGGTCCTGGTAACTGAAATTCTGGGGTTTATATGGACATTGAAAATAACTTAGGGAGAGTGCATTGTTTGATTTTATATGGTCATGTCTCACATTTTTGTATAGCCATGCTGCTGCCTATTCAAAGTTTTAACAGTGTCCATTATTAATCATGTCTGAATATCCAGATCGCATTAGAAAAATCTACAAGACGTTCCCTCAGATACCTTTGCCACAAGACTTAGGAGAGGATGACGATATGCAGCAACTCAATGAAGCTCTCGGGGCTGCAAAAATACATGTAGACTGTTGCCTGTCATTCTTAAGAGCTGCTATCAAGTGAGATATCTTGTCTTGTTATTTTTCTCTCTATTTTGGAAATTGTAACGTGCTTTTATATATAATACCTCCTATACGTGTTCTTTTGTGGAATATTTTAAGATGGTGTTTTGCCTCCCTTATCTCCTCTGTAGTTGTTAGATTGGACTGTAGAGTCCCTTTGCTGGTGGTACAAGGGTGTATATAGTAAATAAGCCTCTGTTTCTGGTTTCTTTAGTTTTCTTGGCACCAAAACCCATGATACCCTTTTCAAATTCATGTATAGATCCCACTTAATGTGGGCCATCTGGGGTTGGTTTTATTTTATAGGCTGGGGAAGCTGTTATTGTTGTGGAGCATGCATATATGAGGGTGTTTTAGAGCATTCAAGCTTCACATTTTTCTTATCCAGAAAGAGACTAAAGAATGGGAAGATTTGATAGGGGCGAGTAATGCGTGGAGTATGTAAATGTATGACAGAGAGTATCATGAGAAAGGGCTGGGAAGGTGTGATAGATTAAAACAAAACCTATGAGAGGAAAGAGGTTCAGTGTGTTTATGTGGGTCTCCAAATCTTTAATTGTTTCCTGTGGCACCACAATTAACTGCCTTGTTGATTATGAGCTATTTTGTTTTTAGGTGGTCAGCAGAGTTTGGAGCTCATAGGAATGGCTCTCCAGAACTACATGTTATGCTAGCAGAATATGTTTATTCTGAATCTCCTGAGCTGGTAGGTCTGAGGTCAAAGTTTGCTTAAACTTTGGTTGAATTGATTTGTTGGTAAATAATTGCTACTGAGGTTGGCTCTTGGTATGTTTATTTTTCTTTGGCCCACTCAGAGAAGATCCTATTTCTTTTAGGTTCTTAGGGCATCTCCAACAGGGCTGCTATATTAACATCTGATGCCAAAAAATAATAAAATAATCACCTTACCTTGAGCAATAGCTAAAATAGCATTTACCATTGGAGTGCACACTTAAAAAAAGCTTTAATTTTACTATTCAAAATGCTATATAGATCATTTAGCTATTTGATTTAACATTTACCATTAGAGATGCTCTTACAATCATTTTAGCAATGACATTGTTCATTTGATTTTGGATGGCAATTTTCAGCACTTAACCTGCTTTGGCAGATTCAGCGGACTTTTTTTTCTGGTTACTAAATTTTCATTATGCCTTTGAAGTTATCCTAATATTTTCTCACTATGCACTGTCTAAGTGGTGATATGGAATATAGAGGTCCATATTATGCCTGATGTGATTTCATAGATCATTTCTATGTGGTGTGGTCACTGCTATATGCTACTTTTGTACAGGACATGACTAGAGTATCATATCATTTTGTTAGAGGAAACAACCTGAAGAAGTTTGCATCTGCTTTAGTCAATTTTATGGGCAAGGTTAGTCATCTCTAATTCTATATATATGAATATTATTCATGTGGATTGTATCTATAGTGTTCCATTAATGTCATTGCTATTGCATATTGATAACTTATGTCAATGAAGTATTATTGTAGCTATTGACTTGTGGTTATATTTAATATCTAAGATTAATGAAGTATGCCTGATTTATTAGCATCAATATCTACTGATAAATTTTAATCTTTTATTTAGCATTTATTATCTAGAAGTCATGGTTGCTGTAATCTCACGCTGAACACACCAGAAAAAGGATATCTACTATCCAGTAATTTGATGTCATATTTCATGCCTTTAAGTGTAGGTTTTATTTTTCCTGGCTTGTATTTTGATGGATTTTTCACCGCGCAGTGTTATCCTGGTGAAGATGATTTGGCTATTGCACGAGCAATTTTAATGTAAGCACTTCTAAAACATTAAAATATTTGCCTATGATTTAACTTTTATTAATGCAAAAATTATCTGACATGTCAATCATAACCTGCAATTCCCAATCTTTTTCCCATTATGTAATTATAGTCAAGTGAAATGCCAACTTACCAGGTAACTTTCCTCCTCTGTGATAGGTATTTAGCTATGGGTAATCTTAGAGATGCTAATTTTCTGATGGATGAGTTAAAGAAGCATGACCTTCCTCAATCAGATTTGATCCAGTTTGTCAACTACCTTCTGCCCACGTAAGTTGAATTTTTCTTCTGTTCAGGGATACCGTGTAGAGTTTAATGCTCAAATTGAATAAAAGATTCTTGTGTTACTTTTGAGACATCTTTATATGATGCTTGCTAGTAAATGGATTCATTGGAATTCTGTTGTTAAAGTGGAATAATAGCTACACCTTTTTAACCATCTACATTTGTGAGTTTTTTCCGCGAAAGCAAGTCATCTTAGATGCCTGCTCTATCCATGTTAAAATAAGCTCCGTAAATTCTTTTCTGCACAGGTTGCAAAGAGATGCTTTACCTCTTTTCAATATGCTGAGAACTAATTACAGGTCATGCATAGACAGGGAACCTACATTCAAAGAGGTGCAATTTTCTGGCTAATTAGAATTTTTGTTAATTGTTTCTATTTTCTTCAAGAATGGACGTCTTATCGTGCTGTTTCTTTTCTGCGTCATATCCTGCTGCTCTTCTTTATGATGCTATAACTTTCCTGATGTTTGTGGCTTGTGATGGCCTTTTCTGCATCTACAAATTCTAACATGATTACGGATTATGGATCAGCTACTAGATGATATTGCAGAGTTGTTCTATGGTGTACAACGTAAGAATCCCTTGCAAGGGATGTTTGGAGATATTTTCAAGGTAAAATTCTTAACGCTGTTGCATCTAGTATTCTGCAACACGTGTATTGCTGAGTTCACATATGTCACATGCTTGATACTATCAACTGGGACAGAATTTGATCTCTTCAAATGTTAAGTATATAGTAATAGATAAAATTGCTTTCTATCTACCAAAATGCAATTCGTTGTCACATTTCAATGTGTTCTCTGGTATTTTTTTTACAGCAGTATGTGTGAAAATGCAATATAATGTTGGTTCAAATGGAAGGTATAATGCTTCTCACAAGCAGAATTCTTACTTGTACTATTGACATTAAATTTTTCAGATGATGGGTTGATGGCAACATGAAGACAATTTCAATGTTTCAACTGGACTAGCAACTGGACATCTGTTGTTTTCTTAGATGAAGTGATCATCTGTTTGATGCATTAGTAGCATAATTTGAATATTTGTAAAATCATCGTTTTTGAACAATAAAAGATCTCTTGTAATTAACCAAAAATTTTATCCTTGCCCCCCTATTCTGGGTGAGCTATTAGTAGACCACAGTGAATCAAAATTTTACTCAATTCTCATTCTTCTTTGGCTAATCCCTCCGAATATGGATGCTGGCATATGCATGCGAGAACTTGAGTCTGCACTTGCGAAATTTCCAAACGCACATTTTTCCCCATCACATATTCATTCACAAAAAGCAACATGTACGGTTGAAATTGAAAAGTTTGGCTATGCATCATCGTGTTGCTTCTAGTTTTAAATACTTCGATGCTGAAGCACGTTCTTGTTTATGATCAAGTATATGTCAAGCAGGTATCAAAATATGATTTATATTATTTTTTAATATATACTTTCAAGTGAAAGTTTCTTGAACTTAAAATTTGTATGTCTACATTATTTTATATTTAATTTTTATTAAATAGAATAAAGATGGTAACATTTAAACCAGTGACCACTGGGTTAACAAGACTGTAATACTATATTAAAGAATTATCTCATATAAAAGCTTAAGTTATTAAATGAAATCCCAAAATATAATTTATATTATTTTTTAACAATATCTTTAGATTGATGGGTACAGAAATTAGTGATAATGCATGAACCTTCAAGTTTTTTGGTCTCCCGTAAGTAAAACGATGTCCACGCTCGGTGACTGGTAAATGGAATCGTATTTTTTTCCTGGGGATATTGAAAGTGCCTGCTGGTAGTAAAGACGAATTCCCGCAGACTCTTTCATAAACTACCATGGATTGCATCAATCAATTACAGCTAGAGAAACCGTTCATCACCTATCTTTCAGCATAAAATCCTGAGATGCATGGAATTTGAGAGCATAGATAGAAATGATTTCCTTACCTTTTTTTCCCAGAAATTTAGGAATGCATATTTATTGCAACAACAGAGACATGTTTTCTGCTACATTCCCTAAGTTCTTCCGCACTATACGTGGATAAACAAGGGGCATAATAAGTCATGTTTTTCGATTAGTCATCTATTACAAAAACAATCCCATCATGCTTCTTGAAGTTGTGTGTTGTGTGATCCACCACCTGCAAAGAAAGAAAGACTAAAGTCACAAAACGTCCTTGATTAGTATTTACATAATGAAATTCATAAATTGTTGAGATGCCCTAAAGAGGGGGCTCCTGGATGATGTTTTACAAGGTACACTGGGGATGGATTGAAGATAGTAAAACCCGATCTCAGAAGTATAAAACACAAATTTAAATTTCAGAGGATAATAGAATGAGTTAAAGGGGAAATTTTCAAATCCAAGCACTGAATGGATTATTATAACCTGGTTTAACTAAAGTGTTGAGGAAGCAGATAAATAAGCTCAACTCTTACCTTTAACTCAAAGGACCTCAATGAACCGCATGTTTCAATTTGAGCACTGGCACACAACGATTTATGAGGCACGGGAGCCAAACAAAGGGGGAAAGAAAAAAGAGGGCAGGGTGGAGCTGAAGGAAGGAGCGAAGTCATAGGTGAATGCAAGATAAGAAGAAACATGCAACCATGAACGTTTATGATCACTAGAGTAGGCGTTGATCTCTGTTAAAACAGATTCTGATCAGTGAAGCACGTAAATGTAATGACAGAAACCCTGTCGATATTGAATCATCAGGATCAATCGAGGTTTCCAACTTTCCTTTTTGACTCATTCTATCCCCAAGTGGCTAAACCAGATAAGTTGGCAATAGGTCATAGTTATGATTCATTTTTTCAACAGCTAAACTCAAAACAACTCAACATCGATTAGCAGAAACAACGTGTGTGCACAAATACAAACACAAAAACAATGAGAAGCAAACGAATATCCATAGAAGATGAGTGGGAAAAAATAGCTGGAAAAGAGAAAAAGGCTCACATTGGTGTTGCTCAATTCCAAGTTGTAGAAATCCATTGTCTGTGGCTTAAACAATGGCCCCGCATGCCAAGTTCCAACATTAAGCTTGATGAACTTGGACCCAGAGATTCTGAAAACCTGGACTTTATCAACAGCAGGAGGCACATAAAAATGGCCGCGTTTTGACTGCACAGCATCACTCCCTGCATTTTCTTTCGTTTCCACAATCGATGGCTTAGCCACTCCTAGATACCAGACCCCACCTCCAATTGATCCAAGGCATTGAGTCACATTAGCATGGTGCGTTATCGCTGGAAACTTCAGTGACCTTTTTTCAAGCTTCATAATGTAGAACCTATTAACTAGCAAAAGATACGTGTTAACATCATTCACAACACACAGCATCTATGGTGATAGTGGTATCATCGAGAAAGAAATTTTTTCGTGGATTCACCAATTTTCCTGCCTTTGATCGTACGGAAACTAACATTCTCCGACTGTGCACGCAACTTGGTATGGTATAATGTTAAGAAAATATCTCGTCTAAAATTTCAAGTGAAGTGAAATCTTAAAATATAATTTATATTATTGTGTGTCATATCCAATCAAGTAAATAAAAAAAATTTAGGCGTGAATCTTGCAAAAACTTATGTTTAATTTTTATCAAATAAAATTAGGGTGAGATTCGAAATTAGGTTTATAAGATTATGATACATGTCAAGAAATTATTTAATCTAAAAACTTAAATTGTTAAATGAAATGCAGTATATAGTTTATATTATTCTATAATACCAAAATATAGGAACAAGATTAGTGACTGTGAAACATGTGTATGATTTTACCTGGGAATTCCTAGGGTAAGGTTTAGCTGAGCATCTTTGGGACCAAACTCCTCACCATCAGGTGATGCCTCTATTACTTGACCATACTCTTTAAAGCTCTCTGGCGTTGCTTCAGTTGGTTTCACCACCTTCACGTTCACTGGCTGTGGATTTGATTTCCCAGAGATTTCCATTTCTCCTCTTCCTTGTCTACCCGAAAACAAAATTGAGAATCGGATCTAGTTTCTCTCCTTTCTCTGGTGTCACGCTCACAACTGCTACTTGTAGATAATAAAAAGAAAGAAAGTGGGTGGTTCGTTTATCCAGTTGCTTTTGAACTTGAACGATGTCGTCTTTACTGATTTTGGAGGGTTTTGTTTTTTTAATAAAAAAAGAAAAGAAAAGAAAAGAAGGGCGAAGTAACAAAAAAGAATTTACAAGAATAGCACATAGGAAAACTTATTTATAAAAAGCACTAAGATGCAAAGTTCAGAGGTTAGAAGAATGACAAAAATGCACTTGTTGGTCACCCATGCAAGACCCGTTCAGTTCGATTCAATTTTTATTTATAAAAATAATTATATTGAAAAAAAAAAGAAATCAAACTAGACCCGGTTTAAACTGGCCGGTTTTGATTTGATTTTTTAACTAAAAAATCAAAAAATAGTTTTGGTTTTTTTATTTTAACCATTTTATTTTCTCTTCTTCCATTTAACCAAAATGAAATCAAACCAAAAAAATTGAACTGAACCGAAAGAATAAAACAATTATAGTATATTTTTTAAAATGTGAATCAGTTCAGTTTCGGTTTACTGGTTTTTGCCTTAAAAATCAGAAAACCTTAATTGTTTTTTTTAATAGTTTGATTTTTCTCATATATTTTTTTTTATTTTCTTGGTTTAATCGATTTTTTAGATTTTTTGCTCACCCCTATCTGCAGTATAATAAATTATATTATTTTTATAAATAATTTTTTCTTGGACCAATATAACTTCTTTTTTTTATTAAAAAATTCACTTTACTAGGCGGGCTTGACAAGATACTTGTATAATTTGTAACACGTTTCAGATCAAGCAAAGTTAAAGTTCCCACTGAAGTTTCCTTGCGTGTATTGTAATTGGGAAAACATAGTTTATTTTAATCATTCTAGATTAATTTAGAGCAAAAATTTAAATTATAAGTTGGGAGGGTTAATAAAATAATAATCTAAAATTTTGTTTCATAATCTTTTTTAAAAATATTAATGGATTTTTTTATTAGATTTTACTCGATTATCTTGATCAATTTGATCTATATTTTTTTTTTTTTTTTATAAAATTAAAATTGAGTCTGCCAAATTAGTCTAATTTTTATAATAATAATAGAAGAAAGGAATATTTGATGATTTTTCTAACGGCACATATATCTTTATTTAATGTAAAATAAAAATGTGTCTCAAATAATCGATTGCAATTGGGATTGAATTTTTTTTTATCTTCAAAAGAAAAAAAAAGAAAATTACATTGATGCTATAATTTATACCTCATCTCGACAAAACAAATCTTATAATTTCAGAGACAAAAGGAGTTATCTTATTCTTGTAAGAAATCATTTTAAATGTTTACTTATCCTTAACGTTCCACTACCACGACCATAATAATAATAAATAAATAAATAAAATTAGGCCCAACGCCGGCCCAAATCGACATGGCCCGTTCCTAATTAATAATAGCTTCATTATGTTTGCCTTTCAAAAACGATTTAAAAGAAACGACGTGATTTTTGTTCAATGAAAACCGAACGCAATGTCGTTTGAACCTTTTCCATCTCTTCCACAGTTCTCCGCCTATCTCTCTGCAATCTGCATCTGCTCAAAAACCCTAAAACTCTCTAATCAAAGTTTGAAACTTTTTAACAATGGAAACGCCACCACGAGATCCCCAAAACTGTAAATCACAATCAGAACAGCACCTATTAGAAACCCTAACAAAAATCCTAACATCAGAAAACTTCTCCTTTGAATCCCTAAACCCCTACATACCTCATCTCTCCACTAACCTTGACCTCTTAATTTCTTTATTAAATTCAAAAACCCTAACTCAAAACCCTAACACTCTCCTTCAGTTTTACACGTACCTCCCTCCTTCAATTACCTACAACTCTCCTCTCCCTCTAGTCTCTCTTCTCCCTTCAATTCTCCGGTGCCGCCATTTCCACACTGCCAAATCCCTTCTTTCCTCCTTTATCTCAGCCGACAAATCGAGCTCCCTTCATTACCTCCTCCTCCACCCTCAAAAAATCAATAACCCCGTCTCCTGCTTGCACATTTCGAAGCCTCTTCTTGATGTTTCCATTGGAGCCTATGTTGCGTGCGGTAGGCCCCATCAAGCTGCGCAAATCTTTAACAGAATGAAGAGGTTGGGTATGCAGCCTAATTTGTTAACTTGCAATACTTTGTTAAATGCTTTGGTGAGATACCCGTCTTCGCATTCAATCAGATTGTCTAAAGCTGTTTTTTCTGATTTTATTAAGTTTGGAGTTAAGATTAATACCAACAGTTTTAATATTTTGATTTATGGATCTTGCATGGAGAACAGGTTTGGTGAAGCAATAAGGGTTTTGGGTAAAATGGGGGATTATGGATGTCCGCCAGATAACATTACTTATAATACAATTTTGGATGGCTTGTGTAAGAAAGGGAGGTTAAATGAGGCTAGGGAGTTGTTGTTGGATATGAAAAATAAAGGGTTGTTCCCGAATCGGACTACGTTTAATATATTGGTTGTGGGGTGTTGTAAGTTAGGGTGGTTAAAGGAGGCAGCGAGTGTTATTGAATTAATGTCGCAGAATAATGTGGTGCCAGATGTTTGGACATATAATGTGATGATTGGTGGGTTTTGTAAACAGGGTAGGATTGATGAGGCATTGAGGTTAAGGGAAGAGATAGAGAGTTTGAAGCTGTCACCTGATGTGGTAACGTATAATACTTTAATTAATGGGTGTTTTGAACATGGGAGTAGCGAGGAGGGGTTTAAATTGATCGATGAGATGGAAGGGAGAGGAATGAAGCTGAATTCAGTTACATATAATGTGATGGTTAAGTGGTTTGTGAAGAAAGGGAAAATGGATGAAGTGGATAAGACTGTTAGAAAGATGGAAGAAAGTGGGTGTTTGCCAGATATTGTTACTTATAATACTTTGATAAGTTGGCATTGTAAGGTGGGGAAGATGGATGAAGCATTCCAATTGATGGATGAAATGGGGAGGAAAGGTCTGAAGATGGACGGCGTGACTCTTAACACCATGCTTCATGCCCTTTGTAGGGAGAGGAAGCTTGGTGAGGCACACGACTTGCTTTGCAGTGCTCATAGGCGAGGCTATTTTGTTGATGAGGTTAGTTATGGCACTCTGATCATGGGATATTTTAAGCATGAAAAGGCAAGTCAAGCTTTGAGGCTTTGGGATGAGATGAAGGAGAAAGGGATCATTCCAAGTATTATCACCTATAACTCTATGATTGCAGGCTTATGCCAAATGGGAAAAACTTATCAAGCAATAGACAAGCTGGATGAACTTCTGGAGAGTGGTTTGGTCCCTAATGAAATTACATACAACACAATTATTCATGGATATTGCCAGGAGGGTCAAGTTGAGAAAGCATTTCAGTTCCACAACAAAATGGTTGAGAAAAACTTTAAGCCAGATGTAGTTACTTGTAATACTCTTCTTTGTGGGCTTTGCAAAGAAGGTATGCTTGAAAAGGCTCTTAAGCTCTTCAACACATGGATTTCAAAGGGAAAAGATGTTGATGCCGTTTCATACAACACAATAATTCTAGCCCTTTGCAAAGAGAAGAGATTTGGAGAAGCCTTCGATCTTCTTGCTGAAATGGAGGAAAAGAAACTAGGACCTGATTATTACACATATAATGCCATTCTCAGTGGACTTACTGATGCTGGAAGGATGAAGGATGCAGAGGAGTTCATATCAAAAATTGCTGAGAAAGGAAAATCAGAGTATCAGTTCTTAGAATTGGGAAAGAGGCAGGATGCAAGGACCAGTGAGATTCCCCAGGAACCTCATCCAGATGCGATTGCTTATTCAAACAAGATTAATGAGCTTTGTTCTCAAGGGAGGTACAAGGATGCAATGAAAATTTTCCATGAATCGACTCAAAAAAACATCGTCTTACTTAAATCTACTTACCTTAATCTTATGGATGGCCTTATTAAGAGGAGGAAAAGCACATCAAAAGCACATCGTCTTACTTAAATCTACTTACATTAATCTGATGGATGGAGGAAAAGCACATCAAAAGGCATGTTATCTTCGTGACTTTTTATTGGGGTTGTTCTGGAAAGTGTTGATTTGGAGAAGGCTCATCGTAATGCTTAGCTCAGATTCATCAGGATTTGAACTCAAAACCGAGTTTCAGTAATTTTTTGTATCAAGTTTCAGTAATTTTTTGTACATGGCCTTATTAAGAGGAGGAAAAGCACATCAAAAGGCAAGTTATCTTCGTGGCTTTTTATTGGGGTTGTTCTGGAAAGTGTTGATTTGGAGAAGGCTCATCGTAATGCTTAGCTCAGATTCATCGGGATTTGAACTCAAAACCGAGTTTCAGTAATTTTTTGTATTAAGTTTCTTCATGTTAAACAACCTGAAGAGATAATTTTCTGGGAAAAGATTTGAGCCGAGTTACAGTAATTTTTTGGATCAAGTTTCTTCATTTTAAACAACTTGAAGAGATACTTTTCTGGCAAAAGATTCGAGAAGGGTGCCGTGCTCTGGTTAAAAAAAAGTGTGAAGGATTAGAGTCTGCCTTCTCAAAGCCCATGAAGGGGAACGTACACCAACCCTGAAAGAGGAGAGTTGCAGTCCTACCAAATTACACTGAGCTTTTGTCCCTCAAAAGTCCTGATATTTCTAGTTCTGTAGTCTTTACTCCTATTCTTTTGTATACTGTCGTGTTGATTTTCAATTACGCCAGCCATATGCATATATGATAGAATAAAATTTATGTACAATTGCTGCGTAAAACAGTGCAATAAATCTAACCTTCCTATAGCTGCATATATGGCAGAATCAAAATTTTGTATAATTGCTCCGTAAAACAGTGCCATAAAATCTCACTTTCCTATTGCTGGGATCATTTTGGACTGTTATCTGAGGTTTAATCGCACTGTTCCGTTTCATGTAAGAATTGATGTACTTCAACAAACCTGTTTGTCTCGGGTAAGCATGCTACCGATACATGACAGTTGGAACAGAAGAATAGCTCCAGTTAGTGGATGAAATTTAAGGTCCCCAAGCTTCTGCTAAAGATCCATATGCTATGCAATTTGAATCTGAGTATCTGCTCTACGGATGCTGGGATTTGCAAATCACATATCCATTTATAGCAGAATGTATTTCAGTAGTTAATTTTAATTTATCTGTGTGAAGTTCAAGGAATCAGCAGCGGGGACTGATCGGCTTTGCCAAGCGTAGCTTGCTTGCTCATTTTCTCTTCCATTCTGATCCCAGGAAAAAAAGTTGAGGTCTGACGAATACGCTAGAAGTGGTTGCGTTAAAAGATATATTAATTTAATGCAGGACTTTGGGTTAGTGGAGGTTTTGTCCCTGAAGAAGTGCTGCATACATGCGTTGTATCTTAACTCTGTCAGTTGTTCATGGTCAAGCAGAACGAAGCAATATCCAAGGTATGAGAATCTATACTTTTTCTAAAGATCTTGGACGCTTTCCTTCTTGATAAAGTCACCACCTGCAACTCTTTTCAGCTAAAATGAGAATATCAATTTAAGTGAATATCTAATGTTTCCAATGTGCGCCACCTTCTCTTTTTAGATGCAATGAGTTGGTGCTTCATGATCGCATTGATTGTATTGTTTAGTCAGAAGTCTCCATTGGACATGGCGTGAAATCTACATAGTAGGTCTCGAGTTCGAGTTAGGATATGCATTTCTAGTAAGAGTCTAGGACAGTTAAGATTTTACTTGTTCATTTAGACCCACAAAATATATTTTTCAAATAATAGAGTTTCCTCGAAATAAAAGAAATCATTTAATCACGGTACATAATCAACTAGATCGATCAAGTCTGAGACTTGCAAGGAACAATTTAGCTGAAGGCAGCTGTCTGCACTATATTTTCTCAAACAATAGTTTATCCCAGATTCTGTTGAAGCCATAAAATCCAGAAATACCCTGTATCGAACCACTTTAGGTCACGAATTTTTTAAACAGAGAGACATTCTAGCAAAGTTTGGACCTTGACCCTTGTGAGGAGATGGGTGGGAGAGGTCTCGTCCAACCTCATCCTGTTTGGAATGCTTCATTTTTAAGCATTCATATTTTCTAGCAATGACTACGGTGGCTTGCACATGCTTCTTATTAAGAGAAACAATAACCCATTAATTTATCGTGCGAGGAAATTGTGTCAACAGGGGAAGACTGAGTTTTTTCTTCGCCAAACATATGGGGAGAGAAGAAAAAAAGAGAGTTGTGCAGTTCTTTTCTTTTCCACTCATCGTTATATGACCGAGCGATGAGTTATTTGAAAATTCTCACTTCAAATGCAATTTCCAGAACACGATTGTTGAATTTTCTTGCAAAACTCAATGTTCTTCTCTGTGAATTTTCTTCCGAAACTAAAGACAATTTTACAATCCATGCATCCACTTCAGATTTTCTCTTACTTTTCTCCACAACTTTGTTCAGTTTATACTAAACCAAAACAAATTATCAGCTTCCTTTCTTTTCCGTTAACTAATGAGACCACAATTACTATCCAAATTGACTAGCCGATGGCGATTGTTGGCTAACTTTTGAACTCTTATATGCAAGTAAACAAAACTATTTACCGTGAGAGACATTTTCTTCTTCAAATTAATGGGGTCCCTTAAATTTACATCTCCTTTTTCTAGAAGATCATTTGAAATAGATTCAAGAAAATAAAAAATAAAAAACCATCCAATAATAGATCTAGTAGTAAAAACTTGAGATAAGAGATTTGTTTCCCCTGTAGTTTGTAGTTCGAACTTTATGGTTGCTAATATGATGGCCACTAAAGACTTACATAATCGTTAATTTCAAGATCTATAAGATTAATTAAGGTACACGATAAACTGGCTCAGACGTACACGTAAACCAAAAAAAGAAAACAAAAAAGAAGAAGGAAGAAACCGTGTGACAAAAAGCCTTACAAATTGTATTCAAACTAAGCAATGACGCGTGGACCTTAATGGAAGCTAGTGCAATCCGATTACTTTGAGATCTAATTATTTAAACTCATGAGCTGCACTGAACTGCTTAATTATGAGATTGAGTAATTAGGATGTTTGGTTATTTACTTAAAATTCCATGCTAAGTCCTCTCTCGTGGGAAGCATGATGTCGATATGCCTATACAGTTTGTGGATTTGGAGAGGGAAAAAAATGATTCTAATTCATAAAACAATTGGGATTTACTTTTATTTTATTTTATTTTCTCATAATTATGGTTTGATTGGGAGTGCGATTGCAGTAGCTTTTCAAAGTGCTTATCGTGCCGAAATACATCAAAATGATGTTTTTTTATTTTTTTAAAATCATTTTTGAAATCAGCACATCAAAATGATCTAAAAACACCAGACCGCCGGTCTTTAAAATGTAAAAAAAAAGAAATTTTTTTTCAAATTTCGGCCAAAAACAGTTCCAATCGCAATGCCAAACGGGGCATATTCAATAAGGTTTTTGGAAGGAGTTGAATGGACTAGTCTTGTAATGACTAGTCATTTTCGAACTAAGGCATTCTTGGTTGGAATATTTGATTTTCTTAAAATCTTCACAACCTCACGATATGTTTTGTTATTGCGGTGAAAAATAATTTTTTTAATTTTTATTACAAACATCAAAACTATTAAAAAAAAAACAAGTTATAACGCAAAAACAAACATCGAATCTATATTAAAAAAAAAAGATTTTAATTTGGAAACGAAATGGGATTTTTTTTTATTAAATTATTGAGATGGTGATGATTAATTGCATTATAACTTAGCTATTTTTAGAAAGCATACCCACACCCCCGGCCATATAAATAATGGTTTCTGTGGTCTTATAAATGGTCGGGGGGTGACATTACACCTACCGCTTACGAAGCAAAAGCAATTTTCTTCTGACATCTTTAATTATTTCCCTAAGATAAAAGGTGTGTGCAGAAAATAATTTATCAGACACCAAAACTATAGTGTAATCAGTAAAAGAATCTACATTGCATCGTGGAACAGCCGAGTGACCGTCGAGACTTTTCTATCTGCTGTGTGCAGTCAAACCCTCATCTCCCTGGTCCCGTTTCAAACATTATTTCTTAATTCATCTCTTGGTCTCCCCATTTATTCTAATTTTGTAGGCTAATTCCTCCCCTCTCCCTTTTTTAATCATAGCTTTTCGGCCTAATCTAGACTAATTGGGCACGAAATTACTTTTATTTTCCTTTAATTAGTGTTTATAAATGTGTCTCACATTGGTCCAGATGATTCAAAATCTGGCAACCAAGTGATTCCAGATGCTTGCTGTGTTATCTGCGCGTACATGTTTGATCTCCTGTGTGTGAAGTGGAAACAAACAGCAAGGATTCAATGTTGGTGGGGGGTAAATAATCCCAGCATGATTTTGGGTGCGAAAAAGGAATTTGAATATATTGGTGGCTAATTTATTATGAACATTTGTTGACTTTAGGAGAATTTGACATGAGTATTAGGTTGCTGAGAATTTAATAGGGAAATTTAAGAAATGTTAAAGTCACTTGTCACAGGATTATGACTTGTGTTAATCATGGTTAATAATTAAGTTTAGGATCAATTTACTTTTTTTACCCTTGTATTGCATGGGAGGGAGGGTAATAATTCCTCCTCCTCCTCTCTTTTTTTATTTTTATTTTATTTTTTTAACTTGGCTTTGGTCCACACGCCAAAGACTCGCTGTCTGTCTCGAATATGACAAGAGAAGTTGAGAAATGAATCCACTGGAAAAAATTCAAGCAGGTGCTATGCAGCCTATAATATTGGGTATCAATTTCGAATTAGAAAACTTGAGAGTGGACTGATTAAATTAGTGGTTTATGGTACTTGTCGTCTACTTTTTTACAAAAATAAAAAATCCATGAAGATTTTGCTTTTTGCAGTATTATTATATATGGTTTCATAGAATTAAAAGTCACAAACAAAATGTTCACTTTTTTTTTTGATATCAGGAAATCTCATCCCCGGAAAATATACTTTGTGGGCTCGGGTGAGCGAGTAAAACTTGAGTTCTCCTAAACTCTTACAAGGGGTGCACACCTTGATTTGAATTAGAAACATGTTGTACAGATCGCTGGTTTTCTATCATCACATCACATCTCTTGATGACATGTTCACTTACCCTTTTGCTTTGAAAACATGTTGTTCATGGATGCATGGATTCACTATGTACATGCTAATGTTAATTCAAATATATTTTCTTAATTTTAAATGTTAATACTGACGAGTCTTAAAATCCAATATACTTAGGAATAAAATTGATGTGTTGAGTAATTTGTTAATATATCAGTCCAAGCAAATCTGATATGCTCTCTATGGTCAAGGTATTTGGTAGTTTGAAATGAAAAGCTTAGAGGGTTGATAACTAGCAACAGATAATGTCGGGGAAGTCAAGTGATTGGTCATTGTGGTAGTAGCAAGTTATACAGATAAGCTTCTTGGGTGTCGGGCTCGGGTTATCAAGCTCGAGTCCTAGATTTGAGTTTATTTTGGAGGAATGTTTTGGTTCCATCTACACATATAAATAAAAACAATTATAACAAACATATAAATTAATTAATTAATTAATGTCAAGATGAGCGATTTTATAATTACTCGAGCTAATTTAAAATTAATGTGAGTGACTCGAGAGTAGAAACCTAACAAAGGGACCTCATTGGAATAAAGAATAGGCAAGAAAAATACTGTCCAACTACTTCGCACTACAAACCATGTCGAAGACCCAAAAATTTCTAACTTGAAGAAAGAGTGGCGTTAGGGCGTAGAAATATTACGAAGAGAAAACAAAAGTCTCTTTTAAAAGGTCAGTCCGCTGGACTTTTCATTACAAAATGAAGATGATAAGGATCCTCTTTTCTCTCTCATTTTCTTGCTCCCCCACGAGCCATCGGCTCTCACCGAACTAGTGACCCACCATGGACAATACGAGCTTCGGACGAGCTTCGGGCTCCACTGCTGTACTCTCTTAAATCTCCTGTCATTATCTCTAATACTCGCCACGTCATGCAGTTTAGTAGTTGGAAAAAGGTGATAGGTTGCCTTCTTATATAATAATATAATTTATATTTTGTATCTCTTCTAATATTTTAATCTTGTAGATGAGATAGTTCGTTAACATGATATCAAAGTTTTGTTGATTCAGTAGTTATGAGTTTGAATCTTATCACTCTCATTCTGTTTGATAAAAATCAACTTTAAGATAATGTGAGTTAATGTTAGAGTTTGTTAGAGAATAATATAAATTATATTTTAAAACTTTATCTAATAACTTAAATTTTTAGATGAGATGATTCCTTGAAAGTTTTTTTATTGGATGTGGCAGCTCATAATTCCTCGTTAAAAAGTCGGCATCCGATGAATTAATTCGGATGGCAAGATCGGCGGCCAGGTGGCATTCTCTTTGTAGTCGAGGCTTTAGTTGGAAGCCATCTTTTTTCCATGCAGACGGCAATATCTCGAAGAGAAAGAGCAGCGTTCTTGACGTCTCCATTACATAACGTCAGTGCCTGCCTGTCTATGAACACATTTGTGCACGTGATCATTTCTGTAGTGCTGTGGAATATAAACGGCCGTTAATTATTCAGACTAGTGGAGCGAAGCCAGAACTACTACTATTGCTTCATCAACCTTGAGATTCTATAACAAGGTCTCTTGGTAAGTGATTCGACAGGTTGGTACCAAGATGATCGATCCGCATCTACTTACGTTTAATTAACTTACAGACAAGACCTGTAACTAAAAACATCACTGCAGATTCAGGAAATTGGACAGATGTGTGGCTCTGATCACTGGAACACGGGTTTGAAAGCGATGTTGTTGTTTACGATAACATAACAGAAGGTAGTTATTTTATATATATATATATATATATATATATATATATATTCCTGGAATTATAACTGGTGTACGACGACGTATGCTGGGGAATGTATAGTGCTGTGCTGGCATCAGCCTTGAAGCCAATTTTGTCTCCCGATTCCTGATAGGACGAGTATTGGTATGGAGTTAGTGATGAGCAATACCTACTTCAATTTGAACGACTTGGCAATGATGGAGGGCTACCAAAAAGGATCCATGTAGATTATCAGTCAAATCCTGCAGTGAAGGAGGATGTGAAGTTGCTATCCATCGATTTCTTTACACACACACACAGGGAATGTTATCTATCTATACTTCGAAATTAATCTCAAAACATAATTTATATTTCAGAACACGGCAAGTAATTCTTGGTTTCGATGAGATTTTTTAAATGGGATTGTAAAATGGAGTTATATTCCTTGCCACTTGGTCAATAAAACTATAATATTCTTAGTCTAAAACATAATTTTATATGAACTCATCATCAACGTCTAAACCTCTCCTTCACAGTGAGTCAGCTCTCAAAAGATGCCGGTTGTTGAACACTCGTTTTAATGATTTTATTTTTCAAGTAATTAATTTGAATATGCTAAAGAATGCTCACAAAAAAATAATAATCATACCAGCGAATGTATGTGTGTGTAGATATATATTCTCTCTCTCTCTCCTTATATTTTTTTATTGTGTTTAAAAATATATTAAAATATTTTTTTATATTAACACATAACAACATCTAAAAACATTAAAAAAATAATTTAAAAAAAAACACTTTTAAAAAACATTTCAAGCACGAGTTTAATCGATTGGTTTTCGTCGTAATCGTGTTTTAGGAGACCTTCTTGTATAAAATTGACTAATTCTTCAACCCAACTTTTCTATTGATCAATTCCCAGTGGATTCTGTTTCCATCTTGCTCTCTCTGATGTCATCTACAGTTCCCTGGAGAAGATTTTTTAATATATAGACAGTGGAAGATAATAAAAGTTTTCGACGTATATATAACGCGTCAACCATTACTTCTGTAATTTGTTATTGTATTTATAATTTATTTATTTATGTATTGATTTTAAAAATAATTTTTTAGTTAAAAAACAACTACTATAACAATATTAAATAGACCTTGGGTTGCTGTACTTTTTATGTTTCTAAGTTATTTTAATATAATAGTTATTAAATAAAAGATCATTTCAATGTATTTTTAAATAAAAATTAATTTTAAAAAATAACTTGTACAATAATATAAAGTATTATCTTAAAACAAATACTAATATTTTAATTTTCACATTGAAGAAAAATGTTAAGACTTGACCCAAAATGTCTTGATTTTCTTTGTAGAAAAGGCAGCATATATGTATATTAAAATGACATAAAAATCAATGTTAGGCACAATTAATTTGTTTGTTACCTTGAGAACACAAGTGTACAACTACAAATTTGATAATCCATGGCTAGCACTGAAAGAAACTTCTCTGAATTCATTTTCAGTACCGTAGGACTCTTCCCAAGCTCTCTTGTCTTATACTATGGTATTATGTTAGTAGATATTTTATTTTAAAATACATTAATTTTAAATTTATTTTTATTTTAAAAAAACACGTTTTTAATATCAGCATTTTAAATGATTCAGAGTTATCCGATAAGCTATTTAAAGCAAAAAAAAAAATCAAAAATATTTTTAAAATGTAAAATAAACATGTTACAAATAGATTAAAATAATAATAATAAAAAGGTAGAGTTTTGTAAAAACAACCAAAAATAAAAAAGAAATATTTTTCTGTATTTTTTTTAAATCATATTTATTTTATATCTATATTTTTATTTTTCCAATCAAATACGCTGTGTGTTTTTTTTCAAAGTAACCGCACGCAATACGAGTGATTTCAAACTGTGACATCATTAATAGATTAATGACGCAACTTGACATCATTAAAATAAATGCTTTCTTTCTCTCTCTATATATTCCCTCCTTTTGGTTTCCTTGAAGCATACCCGCAAAGCAGCAGCATTAGCTCCTCTCGCCCTCCATTTCCCTTCTCCATCTCTCCTCTCTCTCTCTCTCTCTCTCTCTCTCTCTCTCTCTCTCTGTGATAAAAAATGGATATGATTGAGCAATCTGCAGCAAAATCTCCAATCAATGTTCCTTCCCAATTCCCTTACTCTCCATCTTCTTCTTCACCACCTTATTCTCATCATTATTCTCCAACTACTTATTCTTCTCCTTCAAAGTCTTCTCCAAATCTTACCCCACCTTCAGCTGCCACTCCCCCTCCTCCACCGGTGGTTGTTAGCCCTTGTGCTGCCTGCAAAATCCTTCGCCGGCGATGCGTTGACAAGTGTGTTTTAGCTCCTTACTTTCCTCCCTCTGAGCCATATAAATTCACCATTGCTCATAGGGTCTTTGGAGCCAGCAACATAATCAAGTTTTTGCAGGTACCGTAAGAAATTAATTCTTTAGTCCCGTCAGTTTCCTTACAAGACAAGTGGCCTTCCTCCATAGTATTTGAGTTTAAGAGATTTGATCAGAATTAATAGAAGTTTGTTTTAATGTCTTTTTCATCCCTTTTTTTCGTCTAATTAAGACAGAAATGTGTAGGCACAATGCAGTTCCTCAGGTTTGACTCGAAACAATTTTACCAAAAACTGATTTTTCTTCAACTGCGAATTAAGATATTTTTTTAAGAAAAATTAAGTTCGATAATGGACATTCGAGGAACAGGTAGCCTTTAGATTTTAAAATGGTTTTAACTTTTTATCCCCAACCATTTTTTGCTTTCTCTAAACAAATCCAAAGCAGCTAGCTGCAGTGCTGCTGCACCTGCTTTATGGAGAAAAACGATCATGAGAGGTTGAATCGGGGAATCACTATTTCCAGACAGAACCAGGAAAAGAAAAAGTAGGGTATGGCCAATTAGTTAGCAGCATATTGCACAGAGAAGTCAAAACCAAAAAAAAAGGTGTCCATTTTAGAGGTCAATTGATGTGCTAGCTACTTCCTCCCACCCCATTTGTTTATAGTTTTTTAGAAGTCATTCCACACCATAACTTGCACATGGGTTCATCATGCATCACCAATCCCATCCCCATACAAAGGGCAAGTTTGGAATTCCATCTCTATGTCAACATTTTGCCATGTTAGGAATCACATCAAACTTTTGCTTAAAATATTGCACGGGCCGCTTTCAAGACTCGTCAATTACAAAAACTGACCAAAACTATTACTGCTGTGAAAAATTGCAGGAGCTGCCAGAGTCCCAGAGAGCAGATGCAGTAAGCAGCATGGTTTATGAAGCAAATGCGAGGATCAGGGACCCGGTTTATGGCTGTGCCGGTGCGATTTCTCAGCTTCAAAAGCAAGTCAGTGACCTCCAAGCCCAGCTAGCCAAGGCACAAGCTGAGGTGGTGAACATGCAGTGCCAACAAGCCAATCTGGTTGCTTTACTCTGCATGGAAATGACACAGTCCCAGCAAGAACCAATCCTGCAACAGCACGTCGACACAAGCTGCTTTCTTGACGAGAACAACTTGGGCACGTCATGGGAACCTCTGTGGACATGATCGACCGCGCCGATTACTTATGCCCTCAAGATGGGGCAGGCTCGGGACATCGAAAAACATACTCATTAAGGAAAAATTAAATAAAGTAGCCATATTAGGTCTGGTAGATATGTGTCATGATGAGTTTCTGTTTAGTCATGTTGACGAAACGGACTGATATTGATGGGTCTTTCTTATACATGTAATGCTGGGAGAAAAAAGAGGGAAACCATTGAAAAAGAAAAGGGAGAGAGACAGAGAGACAGAGAGAGGCGATTGATCGGTGCTAATTGTTGAATCAGATTAAAGAAGTTCATATATCGGTGACCTAATTTTCTAATACGTATTGTTTGTTCATGGGTTCCTTGTCAAATTTGCACCGGACCACTCTCTTGCTTTGATCTTTTATTATGATTCTACTGCTGTTGCGGTACTGAACGCACTAGCCAATTGTGGATCTACTGGTATATCATTCAAAAATATTTCAAATTAAGCCCTTTTTTCCCTCTTGGATATCCCATAAAGTGGGAGCTAGGATGGTCGTGCCACTTCTCATGTAGAACTTCTCTGTGAGAAATCCAACATGGTGATTAAAGAAAGAGAAATTCCCAACTACATATATTCTTGCATTAATTATCAGTATGATGGATCTTATTTTAACAGTAAATACTAAAATCACAACCGAAATAATATATGGAAAATTGATAGATCGAATTAGTTTTTAGTATTTAATTTTCATAATTAAGAAATCAGGATAGATTAATTAATGGTGAATATTTCAATAACTTCAACTTTCTTTCTCTTTCACATTAATTCATTAACAGGCTGTAAACTACAATCAGCTCTACAGACTTCATGGTACAGATTAATTTCAAGCAAAAACTAATATTGAACTCTGAAAAAAAAATCCAAGTCGAAACACTGTATACATTTTGAGCAGGAAATTAAAAACTAATCAATACAGTGAATTCCAAAATCCAAACCCTATCCATGAACAAAAATTCTCTCCTAGCACTTGGTGGATATGCATGCATCTAGCTAGGTGTTCGGCTGGCTAAGTAACATGAAACTCACTTGATAAGGGTCCCTAATCTAGAAAAGGAACACATGGAGCACGTACCAAGCTCTATAATTTTTTTCACTTTAATCATGTCACGTGCACCCCACATGTGTGTTGTGATTTATAAGCAAAAGAGCATATCTTCGGCATCACAGGACAGTACAATTCCCATCTTTTTCTCTAACATTTTTTGTGTTCTACGCCAACGGAAGAATCTCTTCTTTTTTCCCCCACTCTTTTTTGACAGATTGGTAATAATGCAGCTGCTTAGGGTTCCTCCCCGGTTCACATCACCTCCAAAAGAAAAGTTAAAAGAAGGTCAAAGTGCTAAATTGCGAACCACTCCAAATCATGCATCCATTTCCACTATAATGACAAACTTTCTGTTCACATCCAGCTTACTTTTCTTGCTCGGAGAGAAAAATAATGAATATAATTTAGATGTGTGTGTGTGGTCCAAGTCACACGTAGAACTTTCGAGCCATGGAGGTGCAGTCCAAGTCACTTATGGACTTTGTCGGGCAATATATGTACGGTCTTGAAGGGGCAAGAACAGTTAATTAAAGGTTTTCATCGATGGTTCATGCAGGGCATCTATGTATCTCTTGAGGAAAAGAAAAGAAAGCCAGGGATGCATTCACCCATTCAGCAAATGTAAACGTGTCAAAATGTATATATTTGACTCTTGATCTGAAATATAATATATAGTTTGTTACAAGTTTTTTGTTTGGATATGAGAAAAATCTATCCCTAAGAAATATATTTTGTAGGTCTAGGTAAGCGATTAAAACCCCGGTTGTCTCAAACTCTTACAAGATGTACACATTCTGACTCGAACTCGAAACCTATTATACAAATCACAAGCTCTCTGTAATCACGTCACGTCTCTTGGAAACATAAGTTTACATGCTCTTTTGCCATCATGCTACACTCCTTAAAGACACCACGTCAAGCCCTCTACTATCACTCTGCTCGTTATAAGTTGTTCATGCATAACAATGAAAACACATATGAGATTATTTTTCATATTACTGATCGGAATCAATTAATCTGAATGCATGGCGTAGTGAAACGGGCAGGGTCTAAAAATTGCTAAGAGAAAACAAAAGTCTCTTTTAAAGTTGTCTAGAGCTCTTATACCAAGTCTACATTTTGAATTTCTAGATTAGAGAAGTCAATTATCAGCAGGAATTAGAAGCAAGAAATGCTCTTGATAGAAATTCATCAATTGGTTCCTTCAAAAACAAATAAATTATGTGAAATAATCTACACAGAATCAATTGCTAATTTTGTGCCAATTAGTGCTTTTCTTCGAATCTAATCAATCATTTAATATTTTTAGAATTCATCACCCACCAATTACCACTTGCCATCACTTTATGTAGAGTTCTAATATTAATTGATGGGATGCATAAGAAACAACAAAATTCTATACCGTGTTACCAAAAACACAACCCAACGAAAATTACTCACCAGAACCAAAATCAAGACGTTGCCGGAATAAGTTGCTAGTAATTAAATTGCGTTCATAACCCCAGATGAGAATGCATTGATTTAATTATAATCGAAAACGAAAATGTCGTCGTTTGTTTTTCTTCAAGAGTCAAACTTCGACGTGCTTATAGAATATTCAGCAGACAGATGGATATAGAACTGATCAGGATTGGTCAGCCCAGCTAGCCCCAAAAAAAATTCTCATGTTTACACATTTAATTAATTAATGAGCATTCAGGACGTTGATTCCTTGACCATCTCAACTAACCAAATTTAATTGCTCGGGTCATCAAACCACTCTAGAAATTAAAACATTTGATCTTCTGCGAATGGAGTCTCAAAAAAGGGGTGTGTGAACGAGGAAGTAGATCCCATTACGCGTCAAGCCAGAGGTGTAAACTGTTGATGCAGCATCTGGACAAAACCACATAATTACCGCTTGCTCTCCCGAGTCAGTGAAATTGGCTGCTCCATAACCTGCAAACGCGTCAGGTTCTTGCTTTACTTGACCGATACACACTATACTAGACTGGAAATGTAGGTTATGATTCGAGAATCGAGATTTAGTGTTTTTTCTATGTGAAAAAATATTATTCTCCGAAATTGTATTTTATAAGCTTATACAACCGAGTAAAATTTTGGATATTTCAAATTATTATAAAGAATGTATTTTTTTATTCAAACTCAAAATTTATTATTTATATTACAAGTTTTTTATCATCATGTCATATTATATATTTTTGGGACAGGTTTAATGTTGTTTTGTCTTGAGATTTCTTTTTCTGGTAGGGAAATCATGCGTGTCAGAAGCTTGGATACTGTGTGCATGATTTGATTCCAACTATTTTCTTACCACCATCCTTCGATCCATATCTATTAACATCGTAAATTACTACGGTCTAATGTTCGTTCGAGGATATACCATATAACCTTGGGCCGGGGGGGGGGGGGGGGAGCGTGGTTCCTAATTACCAAAAAATGATTTTAATTATAGTTATGTGACACCCACAGGATGTACTATTAGAAAAACAGAAATTATTGCTTTGAAATTAAATACAAACTAATGACACATGATTGACGCTGAGGAATTTCACGTCATACATGATGGCATTTCCAAATTCTCTACAATATTTTGAATTTTCTTTCTTTCTTTCATTATCAATCTAGTTTGTCATCAATTTTCCCGGGAACCTTGGGGCATATCGGGTGACGGAAGTCTTGCAAATCAGTCACGATCATCGCTAGAAGGGAATCGACTCCATAAGAAAATAAAAGGAGTCATAATAACGAGTATACCTGACCATTACTGATTAACTAACAATTTGATATGCTTTGTCAAAAATTATTTAAATTTTTTGTCCATTGTATGTATTTTTCTCTCTTTTTTAGCTGGGCGCACTCTCTCCTGTTGAGTCCCATCTCCACACAGACGACGCGGTTCAGAGCAAGCATGAAGTGTGAACCCCTTGACTTAACGAACAAGTTTGTGCAGCCAGAATGGCCCTCGGTCTTCACCCCGCACGTAGTTTCATAAATATTTTGGAAAAAATGAGCAGGAATAGTTTGGTGAGAGATTAAGAGGGTAGTTTTAACTATGTACACCAAGTTGATGGACTCATTAACAGCGACTCAACAGCATCAATTAACAAAGGCCCGCCATTGTTAAATTAAAAAATTTAACTAAACATTCTAGAACAGGAGAAAAATCATTATTCGATTATCATTATTGGATTATTATTGTTAATTTTCAGGTAGTAGGAGCAAAAAAAGACACAAAATATAAATGAAAATTAAATGGTTTCGACGATGGCAAACTAAATTAATGATTATTTTCTGCAAAGTCTCCCTCAAAACCCCACCAAAGTATGAATAGAATCAGCTTGACATATAGCCTTGGTATAGGCTTCCCATTTTAAGTATATGTATTTGGTTCATTGGGCTTGGAACAAAGTTCTTGAAATATCATAAATTAATAAAACGATTGATGCGCACGCACTATCCATCGCCTCTACCTTTCTGAGCACATCACTTACTTGGTACTTGATTCATATTAAATTCTTACTACAAAGTTGATTCTTTGTCTGTCTTAAAAGCCCGATTTCATCATCATTTTAGCATCACATTATATAATTTATTCATTAATTTTATCATTTGCCTGCATGAGCTTATAATTTAATATGAGATAATGTAGTTTAATGCTTAAAATTATATCAATGCACAGTAAGAGAAAAAAATTGAACTGGGATGGACCTGCAATTCCATTGTTACTTGTTTCATCACCATTCTAAAGTTTATGTTTTCTTCTACGATACTTGACCGTTAATCAGATTTTTTATTAAATATTGATCAAGACCAGAATATATATATATATATTTTCTTCAGCCTGGTGGTCAGAGAGGGGGCTTGTCTTCCTTCCACCTCAGGTTCAAGCCTTGTCAGGCATGCTTGTCATCCCCGCAGTGCCTTACCTATTCATTGGGCTTGCAGGATGTTCAGTGGACCCGGGAATTTAGTTGTGGTGTGCGCAAACTGGCCCGAACACTCCGATTATATAAAAAAAAAAAAAAACTAGAAGGGGCAAACTGTTATATTGCGAAAAACACAGGCACAGATTAAATAATTATGTGCTAAAAAATCTATATTTAACTTTTGCAATCTTTCCTCTTTGAGCTTCTTTAGTGTTTTCTCCAACGCGGATTTGACAAAAAGATGAGCTAATGTGCTATAAAATTGAACACAAACTTGACTTCTTTCATTGAAAACGTTGGCACGGCTCTACATTGATTTAAATTAATGTTTATTTGACGTTCTTGCTTATAAGGAGCTGAAAATCATTTGCAGGCGTATGTATCCTGCCCTAGACAGACCCTAGGATTACTCCCAAGCAGGATTAACGGCACTGCCATAAATAACGTGACACTAAGATTTTCTTGCTAATTATGAGGCATCGTATCCTCTTTAATTACGAACACGTTTTGCTCAGCACATGTGATGTGGGCATGTGTTTTTTTTAATATTTTTTAGAATTTATTTTTAACATCAACCTATCAAGACAATCTATAATCATGAAAATAGATAATTTTAAACAAAAATAATCTTAAAAAACATGGTTTTTTCCCAAAAAACAAACAGGTCATAAGTCATACGGAGCATCAGAAAGGAGTTCTCTCTTCCCTTCCTCTGTATCATATTTCCTTTTAAGCAGAGATCAAAAGTGTGTTAAATTTCATAATGATGAATCATTCTATTAATGAAATATCTGAAATCTTAACCTAACTAATTACTACTAGACTAACTAATTAAGACCTGCTTCCCGGAGTGGAAATCAAGATAAAGCTATAGAAGGCATTTTTCTCGTCCAATTGCTCTAGAATTTGAATTATCAATGATATTTTTTTGCAGGGTATTATTCCATATCATGATTTTGTTTTTCTTCGCCGTACAAAACATGGTTACGTAGCCATAGTTGTCTAACAGTACAAGCTCTTAACGTTTCATCTTTATTTCCAGAGCAACAATCGCTGCTACACGATAATCTGTACGTACGATAGCGGTATCTTGACTGCCATCGACTCGTTTTCAGGTGCATGCATGTGCGTGTGTGAAGAGTGACAGAGAGAGAGAGAAGGGGAGAGAGAGAGAGAGAGAGTCTGAACAAGAGAACGATAATGGTCTGTGAAGTCTTCAGGCATGTCATGTTCTTACGCGTTAAACAAGCAAGAAGCTGCGGAGGCCGTGAGAACATGGTTTTGTTTGTTAGAAAACGTCTCCGACTGTAACCAGTAAAGGGACAAAAGAACATTAAGACCAATTTCTCCCAAGTCTTTCATATCGACAATGTTTTGGCTAGAACGACGTCACTTTACATCAGCTTGAGCAGATATCGCTACATACAACGATATGGAGCTTAAAATGAACCTTTTAGGTCAAGCTTTTAGCATGGAAAGCTGCTTCCGACTTTAAAACTTTGTATAGAAAACTCAAAGAGCCTAAATTACGTGCACTGTGTCACTGGAAAAGGGTGGTTGGCATCCCTAGCTGTCTAGCTAGCTATGAAAACTCTAGAAAGTTGTATACTTTACTAGATTTATTGGAGTTAGCATGCTTCTAGACCAACTCTACTTTCTCTTGCATTCTAATCAACCTATTATTTTACATTATTTTACATGTAACCATTTATCTAACTAATTTACTAATCATAAATTGCGTGATTGACTCACGATTGTTATGTTTTTTCTAATAACCCTATTCTAGTTGAATGTGAAACTTTAAAAATAGCTTCGATAATAGTTGTATATTAATTTCTAATATATTTTTCCAGGATAAGACCTTTCGAATTTAAAATTTTTATGGATCCATCTTTATTTTATATATATTTTTTATTAATTTGAACTTGTGATTGTTTAATCATGAAAACTATGATATTGTATTGAATAATTATTCTATTCTAAGAACTTAAGTTATTGAATAAGATTTTAAATAATTTTATATTTCTACTTAACAACTGCAAATAAATATATTTAATATTTAATCAGGAAAAGATCAACTCCTGTGATGAAAAGAAAGTTGTGCTTGATTATTTTAGCTATCCCACACTCAAACTGTCCAAATCCTGTATCAATCGAGGCACTTTCAACCATTGGCTTTAGTCTTCTCCATGTATACAAGACAATCGGGGACTGATTAAGGAGAGGGAAGCAGAAAATGAGCTTTATAAATGGAGTGATGTGAACACCATGAATTGAATACAGAATGAGACTCTGCTTTCACTGTCCTTTTTTAAATTCTTACGTTTTCTAAGATGTCGAGAACCCTCAATGATGTCCCTAGACTATTATCCTATTCTCGATCTCACGACAAAACAAAAACTCTTGTCAATCCAGTTCCTAACATCTTATACTTTTTTTAATCGGGTAATGTGTCACTATCCGTTTATATACATTAGTGGCTAGTTTGAGGTTTCTACTTCCAGATTTATTTTTATTACACGATCAAAATTTCCTTCTGAAACTCATTGGTCTACGGAAAAACCAAACAGACCTTGACCAACGGAGGCTTTAGTGCTAAGTTACCTCTCCGAAATGGCTATTTTCTCGTTTTGTGGGCCTGTATTTTTATATATATTTTCTAGGGTAATGCCCTGTATTGGTTTTTAAAACTATGTCGACTAAGCCTTCCATTGATAATAAAAAAGGAAAGGAAATAAAACATGAACAAGAAGAAGAAAGTTTTGACGAACATGGGCGTGCTAATCCTGCCAAGTATATCATCATAATTTTGCAAATCTGCAGTCTAGATCGAGGACATGGGTGTTTTTACACGACCAATACAAACTCTTATTCCTTCTTATTGACCGATTGTGGAAAGTAGATTCTAAGTTCTGAGTCACGTGGATCCCCCGTCAAAAACTTGCAAAACGATATGCGTGAGTCATAAGCTGTTTTGCAGACGTGAAATTCATGTGCTGGGTTTGATTATGGTTTGACTATGGATATAAACATTCATTCGCAGAAGTGTATTAATTAATCTATCTCATCTAAAAGATTAACCTTGTAGATAAGACTCAAAAATATTACAAACTCATACAACCTTATTTGATTTTCATCAAATGGAATATAGTTGGTGAGATTTGAACTCATGACCGCCGGGTCAACAAAATTTTGATATCGTATTAAAAAATCATCTCACTTAAAACTCATACAACCTTGTTTGATTTTCATAAAATAGAATAGAGGTGATGAGATTCGAATTCATGACCGCCGGATCAACAAGTTTCTGATATCTTATTAAAAAACCATCTCACCTAAAACTCATACAACCTTGTTTGATTTTCATCAAATAAAATGGAGGTGGTGAAATTCGAACTCATGACCACCGGTCAATAAGGTTCTGATATCGTATTAAGAAACCATCTCATCTAAGATCTTAAGTTTTTAGATAAAATTCTAGAATATAATTTATATTATTTTAATACCATAGATTACATATAACTATTCAAAAAAGGTATTTTCCGTTCCCTATTTTTCCTGCAAAATCATCAAATCCTCTTTTCCTGATCAATTCTGGTGCGAGTCACGGAGAGAAAGACAGGTGTAGCTGCTCTTCAGCTACAGGGCAATGCACCGCATCTAATTACATTACACATCAATATTCTTGAACTCATACATGCAGAATTGACACGAACCCAGTCGTCGTCTTCTACATGGACAAGAAATGGCCCCGGGAAAAGTGACCATACAGCAAGAACGTACAGAGACAACTAAGCACATCACTGATTCTTCCAAGTCTTTGATGATGAATAATTGCTTCAGCGGTAATGGTAAAGAGTTTTTTACATGTATAATAGATTTTGCGTTCAAATTTTATAAAAATATTAAACAATTAAAATTTTACTCGAATATAAAATACCATTTATGCTGTGTTTGTTTTTCAGAATTCACTTTCCGGGAAATCACTTTCTAAACTTTCCTGTGTTTGTTTGCCTTCTGAAAAGTTGGTCAACGGAAAACACTTTTCAGTCAAAGAAAAATTTGGCTTGGTTTTCAGGAAAGTGTTTTCCAGAAAATTTGGGCGGAAAACACTTTCCGGAAGTTGTGAAAAATTTAGAAATGTCATTATTTGTTGATTATATCAAATTTGATCCTCAAACTTTTGATTGCTATATATAATTTGTTTTTGAATATTTATTTTTCAATTCCATCTCTTGAAATTTAATTTTTATATTAATTTTGGTCCTTATTTTTATAATTGCTATTTGCTTTTTTCTTATCATTTTTTTATTGAAATTTTTTATCTATCAAATTTGGTCCTCATTTTTTTTATTGTTACTTATTTTATTTGAAATAATTTATAAAATGTTAATTATTATTATTTTAATTTATTCACCTTTCATTTTTTTTTAAATTTTTAGATTTGATCTCTATTATTTTGATTATTATTTATTTTATTTGAGATAATTTATGAAATTATATTTTTTTTCAATTTCATTCTCATTCAACTTTTTAATTTGTAAGATTTTTTCCTCATTATTTTAATAAACTTGAAAAAAAAATTATTAATAAATTATTTTTCAGTTCATTTTCAATAACACAAACAAATACTAGAAAGTGTTTGCCAGTTCATTTTCCATAATACTGCCAAATATCGGAATTCACTTTTCAGGAATTCACTTTCCCCAGAATTCACTTTTCAAAAAAAAACCACTTTCCAGCAAACAAACGGAACCTTATAAATATAAAGTTTTCCTCTCATAAAAAGAAAAGGTATATAATCAAGCTCTTGCTTTACGTGAACTGGGACACTTTAACCTGACCTGATCACAAATCTGGAGGGATTATTTGAGTAGTCAATCTGAAGAGTTGCGGTAGGCATCAGCAAACTCGGATGCATCATGCGTAGCATGTGCGTATCAGAAAGCTCTGCTGTGAAAGCAGACTTCGTGCACTTTAAAAACAAAATCGTGTAAATTGTTTTGTCAATAATGTGATGTGCCCAGTCTAGTTTGTGCACTGTATCACATGTAAGACTATCCCATATAAATAAATTAATGGGATATTAAATGATTTAATGGATATTAAAGTTAAATTTTTATTTGTTAACTTTAATAATTATATATTTGATGGATGTATAAAATAAAAAATGTTTTTTTCTCTAATAATATGTTTTATTCCATCCAAAACTCATAAAAAATTAGAAGAGAAACACATTTTTTTCGATTCACGTCCGGTTATCAATTTTAAAAGGAAATTATTATGGATCTAGAAAATATTATTATCAACGATAAAGATATTAAGCAACCATCTCACCTAAAAGTTCAAGCTTGTAGGTGAGGTCCCAGAATATGTTATATTATTCTCTAACACACCCCTCAAGTGAAAGTTATTTAGGCTTGAAACTTGCACACAAGCCCATACTACCTTGTGCTTGATTTTTATCAAATAGAATGAGGCTGATTAGATTCGAATTCGTGACCGCTGGGTCAACAAGGTTCTGATACCATATTAAAGAACCATCTCACCTAAAAACTCAAGCTTGTAGGTGAGGCCCCAGAATATATTATATTATTCTCTAACAAAAGAAGTATTAAAAAGAAAGTTTCAGAAAAGACAAAGGGGTGAATTGATTTTCACTTTTCAGCGGGCCAGCGCGAGACAGCAGTCACGCGCTGGAGACTACACGGCACGAGGGGTTGTCCCTCGCTCTGCGCTGGCAGTGGACAGAACAGAATAGAGGAAGACAATTCTACCCTGGTATCTTTTTTTTAGGTTGGGTATAGTATTTATTACACCCCTGCCACTTATAATTAATTGCACTTGATTTTGCAATAATAATAAAAATAAAAATAAACTAAACTCCATTTAAGCATCATGCTGACAGCTTTAAATTTTATATTATTAATGATTTGTTAATCATAAAGTAATAAAATCATTTTGAGATTTTATAATACGTTTTCTTGTCAATTACCCATAAGTTTTTGTATGCTTATAGATATCATGGTAATTAATTATTTATGGTTAAATTAAAACTTATTGCTATGAGATATTTTAGGATCACCCGAAAGTTGATTGGTTGTTATCAGACTTGTTAATTCTGTTCTGTTCCGGCCGGAATGGCCAGAATGTTTCGTGCCATTAAAAAAATCGAGACGAAACGGCGTTGTTTTTGTCTCAATTTTAATTTCGGTTCGTTCTGGAAATTCCGGCTAAATTCCTGCCGGAACTCCTCTGTACCGTTCCGGCTCAAAATCATAATATTTCTTTTATTTTAGAATATTTTACTGTCATAATATTTTGGAATTTTAGAGATGTTTCTAATTTTGAGATTATATTTGTTTGACTTTGTGTTTGTATTGTATAATTTAAAGTTAATTTATCTTGAATTTAAATTATACTTGTTAAATTAATATTTTAATTTTTTTTCATATATATATATATAATTAATTATATATGAACAGTACAACCTCGAAACGGCACGCCGAAACGCTCTGAAATCAAAATATTCCGTTCCAATAGAAAAACCGGAACGACAACCAGAACGGTATTGACAATCTTGGTTGTTATTATGATTAATGAACATATTTGCCAGCTATCAATATGTGTTATGTTTATATATCCAAAGATAATAGATTTATTGTATCTAATTAGTACAAAATAAAATAGTCAAATAATATTAATTTTTTTTGCATCGTAATTGCTATTTTTGAGTATATTGTTGTATCATTTAAAGGAGCTCGTCAACATATATTTATTGCAATACTTGTCTAATTCCACCTAGGTGTTTTGAATCTTAACTCACACTTCAACTTGAGAAACCGCTGTTATTAATAGTGCTGAAGAAAACCTTTTCATAAAGCTCACCTTTTCATAAAGCTCTTAATATTTATACAAATAAGAGTAACTAATAATACAGAGTTAACCATTTATTATATATATATATATATATATATATATATATATGAGTGTTGAGAGTTTGAGACTAAAAAGTTTGTTTTTTTATTGTCTCAGATTCGAGTTCTGTGATTACTAATATGATAATTACTATAGATTTATATGGCCATTAACTTTAAAATTTATAGAATTAAGTTGAACCAGACATCCATATTAATACAAAAAAATATAGAATCCGGATTTCTCATCACTAAAGTGCTAAGAAAAATATGAAATTTATATATAAAAAACATTTAATAATTATATTTTTTATTGAAGATGTGAAATGAGGAGTCGCTTAAAAAAAGCTGTACTGGCAATATGTTTCATTCCATCATAAATTTACGAAAAGCAATCAATGGGTTAGAAAAAACAAGAACGGTATTTATTTGAATGTAAATATTAAAATTTTATTCGTTTATTTATGTTTACGACTTGGATAATTACATCCATGGAAAATAGAAAATTAATGAAACGTAGAAACTTCAAGGTCATAGCGAAATTATTGCAACGTAGAAACTTCAAGGTCAAAGCGAAATTATTGCGGCAAATTAAACCTCTCTCCATTTTTCGTGTGTATAGTCAGTTACGTGGAACACCCTCAAGGGAGTCTTCTGCACGTCCTGGAAGGGCATGAACAGTGGAGCCTCTCTATTGGCGGAAAACATCCGATCTCAAGACTTTTCTGTACTCAGATCCTTAACTGATTTGACGTCGTTTAACAGTTTCAAAGGGCAACACAATTTCAGACCTCGTATCCATGTGTTTGTAGAATTCATTGCCAAGGCCCGTCACGCCTCGTCTAGAAATTCCAAGAAGAATAAATGCTATGAGAGAAAAAAATTCAAACATAATCTTTTGTCAAAAAAATAGATTTTTATTTTAAATTAAATATTTTCATATACTAATGTCAAAAATAATTTTTAAAAATAAAATAAAAATATTTTGTTTTAATAAATACGTTAATGTTTTGTTTTAATTTATTCTTTAAATCATGGCTAGTGAATGACCAACCAGGCCTATGAACCAGGTAGTTTGAATTTTCACATCAAACCAATGAACTGAATTATAAACTCTAGTGAGATTACAATTTGTTCTTTCTCATTACTATTTTTTTAGTTGACCATGCGATAACAAAAATAGATGATTCAAAAATCAAACATCAATTCAATTTTGAGAAGTTGAAAAAAATAATTAAATATAAAAAACCATAACTCTTCAACCATGTGAACCAAGACAACTAGTCAAACTTTTATATCGGAATTAGGTGATCTTTTATCTCTAAACATAGACTAAGAGCTTGTTTGGGACAATTGTTGTTGTATCTTTTCAAAGTGTTTTTCATGCCGAAATATATCAAAATGATGTTTTTTTATTTTTAAAAAATTATTTTTGATATCAGCACATCAAAATGATCTAAACACACCAAAATATATTCATTTAAAATGAAAAAAAAATGATTTTTTTTGAAACGCAATTTCAAAAGTTATCCCAAACAACTTCTAAGAAAATAACCAAAAATAAAAAAAATATTGTTTTATTTACCTGTGTTTATTACTCTAGTCACCCGACTTTCAATTTAATTATCTCTTAAAAAAAACATGACATTTAATCTAAAAAAACAGTTGATTATAAAAAAATAAAAATTTTAAAATAAAATTAATTTTTTATTCTTCGAGAAATCACTTCTTCAATCCAAAAATGGGAAACAAGAATTTCTTTAACAGTGAAAAAGCTACAATTCTCAATATAGGTGAGGATGCTCAGAAAGGCCCAATCCCAAATATCATTATTCAAGGGCTTGATGTGGCCCGTATTAACGATAAGGCCCACCACGCGCCCACTGGGCTGCCCTTCGAAAATTACATTCCGAAACGTCGCAGATTCTACACAAAAACAAGAAAAGGGTTCCACGGCCATCCAAGCGATTTGCCGGTGATAATATCACTTGAAACATCTACCAATCTCAAAACCTCCTGCTTGGCTGCTGAGAAAGCGAAGAGAGAAAATGAGCGGACCTTCAAAGAAAGTCGTGGATGTGGCATTTAAAGCATCGAGAACCGTTGATTGGGATGGGATGGCCAAGCTTTTAGTCTCCGATGAGGCTCGCAAAGAGTTCGCTACTCTTCGTCGCGCTTTCAACGAAGTTAACGCCCAACTCGGGACCAAGTTCAGCCAGGTCTACCCTCTCTATCTTCTTGGATCTCTTTGTTTTTTTCTGGATTTATTTTTTTCATTATTTTTTTCAATTTTGGCATTTCTAGATATATAATTTTCGTTGACTGTATAAGATTTGTTTGCATATATTTTATTTAATTATATAGTTTGGGATTTTGTATTTTTTTTAGAATATTTTTTTATGGTGGATCGGTGATTTTTAATTTCATTCGTGTGTTTGCGGATTTGGCTTGGATTTACGAGATGGGTCTGTTTTGTATTGATATTACACTGTTTCCTGAAAAAATAAAATGGGAAGTTAGTGAAAAGGTCTGTACTGGCACTGTATGAGTGCACGAGGACATTTTATTGCTGAGTTGGTAGGAAAGTTCAAATATTTGGAATTATTTTGTGTTAATTCAAGCTGCATTTCACTCAATTCTGTCTCCAATAGCACTAGAGACCTATTAATTGTGAATACTTGGAGTGACAGTCATGCTCGTCTTTTAGGAGTGGCGATGTGATTCTGAAAGCACCCCTGTGAAAGTTGTGTCTGTTGTCCTTACTAGTGGTTTTAACTTTCTAGTTACTTCTGCTAGTGATTGGAATTATTATTTTATGAGTGTTAGTTGTTTTGTCTTGCAGGAACCCGAACCCATTGACTGGGAATATTACAGAAAAGGAATTGGCTCTCGCTTGGTGGACATGTATAAACAGGCATATGAAAGTATGTTTCATTGTTCATTCACAAATGTAATCCTCATGTATTTACGTTGCCTGATTTACTTTATATTATTGCTGCTGCCTTGTGCTGCTCGATACTTGTCTGCCTGATTTTTTTGGTCACTTGCTGGTGTCAGTGATGTTGCTGGCAGTTAACTATTCATGTTTTCCTGCCCCATATTGGATAAATGATTAACTTGGGATATTTTGCTGATGCAAAATGATTTATAATTTCTAGCAATTATCTGCTTGCTTTAGGTTGATTAAAATACTCCTTTAGATGATTGGATGTTTATGGAACTGCATTTAGGACTTACCCAGATATGTTTCTCAGCATCGATATGTGGAAACTGGAAAGTTTTGACCTTTGATTCTATGCTGGGTAGCTGCCAAGTGTTTGGATTTTTAAGGCAGGAAGACATTTTGCCCCTGCTCTAGGCCTCACTGCTCTAATTGCCCATCAGGGTCCAAAACAAATTTTCCAAACTTGAATTTCAGCTTAATGGATAGGTTTCCCTTCCACCAGGGTCTAAAACAATTATTCCAAAGTTGAATTCCATCTTAACATCTATGAATGACAGGCTAACTCTTTATTTGATCTTCTCGTGTAATTTCATATTTAGAAGTTTCTTTAGATGATATGCTGAAAGCCATCCAATGTAGTGTTAATCATTCTTTCCCACACAAGCTATTGATTTGCTCACACGCTCCTTTAGATGATCCATGTAAATCTCCTGCATTCCTCATAGTTCCAAAAGTCCTCTTGCTTTCTGTTTGTTTATTCCTTTTGAAATTGAAATGCTTTGTTTTGGTTCTATGCTCAACACACTGACCTGGGGGCCTTTTTTTGATTGCTATGTGTTGTATACCACTATTAAGTTGATTCCTTAATTTTTGTTAGGCTGTCCCTCGTTTAATACCAGCTTCTTTCCCCAGTAAGCATGACATGATGCTTAGACTTATACTCAGATTCCGCACAGCACATCTTAGTTCTTGGAGTTTTTGTGAACTGTTTGGTCCTACAATGGAGTGTGTTGACCTGTGCTTTGTTTGCTTTGGGTTTGGTCCATATTGTGTTTAGTATGGCCTCTTTGGGCTAATTAGGGTGTTGTTCCCGGTGTTCAATTTAAAGTGTAAATTAAGTGTACCTAGAATCATAGCTCTGCTATCTTATTGGATCTTATGGACAGGAACACAATCTGTTTTTCATTCCTTATAACGTTTGGTTACTAAAATGGAGCCAGACTATTAGAGTACTGATTTGAGCCAACATCTTTATTCTTTTGCAGGCATAGAGATCCCTAAGTTTGAAGACAAAACAACTCCAGAATACAAGCCTAAATTTGATCAATTGGTGTGAGCCGATAGTGCAATCCTGATTATACTGGTTCTTAAAACTTGCCTCTTGCTGCCACCCCTCCCTCCCGCACTCTCATAATACATATTATATTTTCATTTGGTTTGCAGTTGGTGGATTTGAAAGAAGCAGAACAGCAATCCCTGAAGGAGTCTGAGCGCTTGGATAAAGAAATTGCTGATGTTCAAGAATTGAAGGTGAATGGAAATGTATACTTTATCTTTTAATTTTATTTTTTACAGTTTCTAACAATCAGTCATCAATCTGAGCAGAAAAAAATCAGCACCATGACTGCGGAAGAGTACTTTGAGAAGCATCCTGAGCTGAAGAAAAAGTTCGATGATGAAATCCGTAATGACTATTGGGGTTATTGATCACCTTAGCTGATTTTCGCCCCAAGCCTCTGCACTTTGAAACTCTCTACTTGTGATGTTTTCCTAGTCCCTTTTATAATAATAATCACTACGAGGTGGCTCCCTGATTGTAGAATTGGACCTCTGACAATGTCCATGTCAAGTGCAAAACTTTATTTGGACAGGCTGGTTGGGATTTACAAGGGGATGCGCATATTCTGACCGGCATCAATTGTCATTGTTCTCTCCTCTTTCTCATTTTGATTGTTTATGATGCAAATAATGCAGTCGTGATTAACATTCGAAACATCCATTTATGATTGCTCAACCTCATTTTCAAGGTGATGTTCGTTCCTTGTTGAGACCAGGACTTTTGCTTTACCAACTCTGGTGGAAACAAGAGAACTCCCTGTAGCTCTTATACGATGGTGACAATTTTAGGTAGCTTTCACAGGGGTTGCTTGCCATTTCTTTTCCAACTAAAATTGTGATCCAGTTTCCTGCATGGCAACCCAAACTTCATTGATGATTGGTGGTGGTGTCCAAAATTCTAATTATCTATCCGTAATTGTGAAGATCATCCCCCCCCAAGAAACGTCACCATCTAACTTCATCGTCTTCATGGATACAATTCAGGCTCTTCGAAGTTTCTCCTGGCGTGTTAGACGATGATTAAATTTGTGCGTTGCCTTTTGTTTCGGATTTGAATTCAAAGGGGCTTAAAAAGAAATTTCTCATGGATATACTAGCTTAGAATTAGAAGATCCATTTAAAACCTAACTGGGAACAGATTTTATATTATCTAACTCGTAAAAGAGGCAGAGAGCTTCAAAACCCTTCCATCTTTTATGGTTTGCAAGCTTCATCATTGGTTAATTTAGATGGACTGCTCGGGAATATTCTTGGCTTTTATGATCTCAGACTTTTAGTTTTTATTTTTGACATCGCATGAATATTCTAGGCCGTTTTATGTTCAACACAGCTACTCCATGATGCAAGCATAGATTTGATGCAGTGTTGGGCACGGTAACTCCCAAGGTTGAGCATTTCATATGTTGACGACAGGTGGATGCTGGCTGGAGATAAAGATATTGCAAATGCAGTCATTCAAAAACCTGGTCAGGCCTCGTTGAATGCAGTACGATCCAGATTAATGAAAGAACAAAATAACTGCACATAAAATTTACAATAAAAATTTCTGGGAACAAAATACAAGATCACTGCAAAAACAGATCAACTGCTATACTTGCCAGAACTTGAAAATTCTTGAACAAGAGACCCTGAATTAAGACGTCTTAAAGAGAAGGAAAACAAAAAAGGCTTGTCGACAGATAAAATTTGATGCATCTGTTACTGGAAATTCAGAAAAAAGACAAACATCTTTCACCAGCATGCACAAATCTAAAACCTGTAGGCTGTGGTGATAGGGTTCTTGCTTCAGAAAGGCCGTTATAGATATCTACCCAGAACTACTCAACTTTTTCTGAGACAGCTGGTCACTAGTGGCCTCCTCGTCTTTTTTGTCCATGGCCTTCCTTGCTAGCTCATAGCCTGCAAAGTTCATGGCACCTAAGGGAGCAATCCAGAAAAACCTCGGCACCGCTCCTTTGAATAAGCCAAGGGGGCCCTCGTGTTTGAGTATAGAGAAAGCTATCAATGACATTGATACAGTTCTTCCCGGTGGAGCTGTCATCATTCTAGTTTTCAATACATCAAAAGGGGTAGTGATAACAGCGGTTAGGCCTCCGGATAAAGCCCCAACAGCAATTGTTTCCCAGGGTTCCAGCTCCCGCCTCAAAAGTTGTTGAACAACCTTGAAGAATCAAATCAATTACACATGATACAGAAAACAACAAATTAAAAAAAAAATAACTTGCAAAAGAAAATATTTTTTTTTTCTAGGGGCAGTGGTTGTTTATTCATCTGTTGACATGTTTTGAACAATTTATTGCAGTAGTTACTTTCCTCTTCCGTACTTTTTAGCCACGATTTTATTTCTTCGTGCAACTCTTTTTAAAAAACCACCACTTCCTGGCATTGAAGTCATAAAAACCCTGACAAAAATGTTACTGCTACGAATCTTGAAAATAAAATTCATTTCAAGTAAGCTAAAACTCCAAGCCTCCATGAAATTAAATATTGCAATCGATAATGCCCTTCTATTGTTATAGTTTTTTTGCCTAATTTGGTGGACTACAGGAAGAAAAAATGTCACTCTCTGGTTGACATGCACATAGAATGCAAAACTGCACCTTCAAAGTGGATATAAATATTTAAGCACGAAAAGCTGCTTACCTTTTTGGATTCACCATATAGACACATGCCAGCAACATAAAATGGAACCTCGCGGAAAAGAGTGGCACCAGTCCCGCGAAAGAACCCATTTAGGCCATCTTGCTGCCAAGTACCCACAATAGCCTGTCCTACATTGTCAAAAAGGCCAGCCTGCAATCGCTGCTTCAATACCTCACAAGGGATCCGCACTGCTGTCCCCAAAAATGTGCTGAAGAATGATGCTACAGATTGAACCTGTATAGCATCCCAAAGCAGGTTAACAGTTTTTTTCATATTAGAGTTTGAAAAGTTGTTTCAGATTAACATTTCATAGTAAATTGGGAGTATAGGCTGTATCATATTCATTTTATTTGTCACCTGTCTAGCCATCTCCTTTAGCATTGGAAAAACTTTCGAGTTTGATGTAATAGCAAAGATTGCAAGATAAAAAAATAGTCTAGTCAAGAACTACGATATACTTTTATAAGCTGCACTGATCTATCCATCTTCCTTCAAAATAGTGGACTTGCAATGATTAATGAGCCAGATGCATGAATTAAACACAGATTTTTGCAGCCTGTATATGATTTAAGGGAAAAAACCACCAGGAGAGTGAGAGCAGCAACTGAGTTGTTTTGATAGGTTGAAATAACAGCAATACAAGAGGTGGTAAAAACATTAAAATTGGACTGAGTATTATGAGAAAACAGTAATATTGTTGAAAGTCTCATGCTTAAGTAGAAGCTAACAATATTGTCATTCCCTGCAATAAAGAAATGGCTGCTTGAAATTATTACTGCCACTTCAAAATCTTTGCTTTTAAGCACCATTCAAGAGATTTGGGAGGATCAAGATGTAAAAGATTCAGTACTTGTAAATAAATAAAAAAACTCTAGTGGCATAATAATAAGCATCACCTGGATATCTGGGAGTGTTGGGGCAAAATTTATTAGCACAAGTTTGGTAGCTTCAAATATCCCAGTTCGCAAGCCATGGCTGAAATGTCAATAGAGAAAGGTGAGCTAGTAGACTAGTTGCTACTTGTCAAAAGTCTGGAAGAGAAAAATTAATGATAACCTTGTAAACTGTCCCCAAATAGCAGGAATTGAACCCCTATACAATCCTCGAACTCCAACTTGTGGAAGCTTTGAAATTATTTCTGGGAAGGTCAAAGATGAAGCTTGCACCCGAGTCTAAGAGATCATCAACGCAACAGATCATGAAAACAATCATGAGAAGACCTAACATCAGCAATAATGGAAAATCACAGAAATATATGTTCAAGGATGAACAAAAGATCAGCAAGATTATATTGCTCAATTTAATGTTGCATCTATGTGCTACAATACTTAATTGTCTGAATTATATTATTTGAAGTCCTCTTTTTCCCACCTTTTGACAGTCTAGTACAAGGCTATTACAAGCAAAAGATGAGATACTGACAGAAAGCAGATGCCAACTTAAGTGGAAAAGCTATGTAGTATTAGATCATGGATATCCCTCTAAATTACAGACAGTCAATGATTCTAGTTGCATTAGAGACAAAAAAAGTGCACAAAATTACACTGAATAGTTTACCTTTATTGTATCAACAGGGTGCATAAGAGAACAAGAGAGTGCACATGAAAGACCCCCGGCCAAAGCAGATCTTAAAACGCTTCCAGCAGGAATTTCCACAGGTGGTGCAACAGCAACGACAGTTGCAGCTTCAAACCATATATTCCTGTATGTATTAGGAAAAGGAGAAGCCAAAATCATTTACACATAATCCAGTAAATTAAACAATTTCATTCTGATCAAATGGAGGTACACCTACAGTAAATGATTTAAATGAGCTTGCCCAAAATTTCTGTTATAGCTCTGAATAAATGAGCACAAACATCTTACCTGGGATCATCTTGGAGTCGATCAGAAGGCAGCAAAAGCATAAAATTACGAAAATGCCCATAAGAAATAGATTCTTCTGTGTCAGCATTCAGAAATCGCATCATAGCAACAGCATTGTCTTCATTCACTGGAAGTCCAGAATTTTTTAGTGATGCCAATATTTCACTCTTTTGCAGGGTCCCAGACTTGCTTAAACACAGAGAAGTGTAAGCACGCAGAATTGTTGGTTCCTTCTGTTCCATCAAGGACAAAAATTGTTTCCACCCAAATGATTTTGAGAACAAGTGACTTCTAGCACGCCGCATGAATTCCCGGGCATGTCTTTGGGGCAATTTTCTCTTTCTCAATGCGATTTCTAGATCTTCCAAATTCACTTGACCATCACCATCTCTGTCAAGTTCCTCAAAGAATCTTCTTCCTATAAGAATGTGAGGGTACAAAAAAAATATATTTCAGATGAAAGATACAGAAAGGATCCGTTTAATCTGAAATCCAGCAATTCTCTTTTTTGCCCTTCTATCTTTCTACCCTATCTGGAGGGTAAGAAAATAACAGTTGCATCTACTAACATTTCTGTTTCTCAAGCAAGATCTCCTTTTTCAGTGAAGCACAAATGGGTATATCAGCTCCATTTGGCTGATATTGTGTAAACTTCGAAATAAACAAATACGTGCTACTCATCTAAAGGCTACAACACTAACAAGCAGTATGCTCGACAATATTTCATACACACATATTCCATTTTCAATTGAAACAAACAGGAATAAAACATAAAGCCAATACAGGATTGATTCCCTAAGGAGATGAGAAACCATACCTTCAGCCTCTGTGTATCTAAAGAAATCCTGGACAGAGAATAGCTTTTTCTTGTCAGGATAGTCTTTAGAAGATCGACCAAGTTGTGGCAGAAGCTCGATTAGCTCTGTCAATGAAACAGTAGATAATGTTGATCTCAAACGCTCTACATTTGATAGCGGAATGCTCAGTATCCCACTTGCTAGACTCTGTGGTGAACTACTCCCTGTGTCCTCGGTGCTGTTTGTAGGTGCACTACTTACAACATCATCACCCTCTTCATTAACTGAAGAGGACACTCCAACTATACTTGATGGCAAACCACCCACTCTTGCAAAACTCAAATTTCCCAAAACTCCATCTACATACACCTTTTGACCTTCCCAAATACTCATGATTGCCCTCAAATGATCAAACTGGGAGGATGCTGGAGGTGAGGTTGAACAATTATTTTCACAACCCTTGATACCTCTCTCCTGTAAACCCTGATCAAACTTCTGTAGATTCTGTGCCAATTGGTCAAATAGAAACCCTATAAAGCAATTGAGGGGCACGTGTTTCTCTTCCTTACCCTTCTCCCTCACATTCTGATACCCTATAACAGATTGACCCTTTGATTTCCTTTGCTTCATTTCACCCGAAACCTTAACTTTTGACCCATGTTTGCCCGAATGCAAATACTCTTTATCCTCGTCACCTGCTTTCTGAAACCGTTTCTTGTTCATTTTAAATGGCCCAGGAAATGCCTGAACCAAACCATTAACCAACAAAGACAAAGTCATGGCAAACCGCAAACAATTTACACAAGACCCGTCTTCATCACTCATTTCCTTCTCTTTCAAGACTTTCTTCGGAACCCCGGCCTTATTATCACCTCCATTTCTATGCCCACCTTCCAAATTCATAGAAAACATCCCCAACAAACTCCTAATAGGAAACTTAATAGATAAAAGTCCTTTCCTTTTCTCTTCATTAACCACACACTCCCTAGTCTCACTATTTCCAAGATTAACACTCTTATTTTTCAGAATAGAGATAGAAACTTTGCTGCTATTATCGCTAACTAGATCATGGGTTGCCTTATCATCGTTCTTTGAACCCCCCCAGCAAGTTTCAAGATCTTTAGAAGCCTTACGAATCCCGAGTTCAAGTGGTGAAAATGCATCTTTGACCACTTGAATTGAATTCATAAAAGACTCCATTGGATCCTTTGTAGACAACATTACTCCAGAATCACAACACCCAAATTACAAAAATTCAATCTTTTTACTCTCCCAGTTCTTATACGTTTCTAACCGATTTTCAAAAATAATTCTGATAAAAACAGTAGAAATAAAATTGAAGCAGGAAAAACACAGAATTGAATAAAACGGAAGAACTAGGCGCGGTAAATGTACAGTGAGCTGGACCAGATTGCTGTGAGATCCATTGAAAGGGTCTTAAAGGGTATCTGAATCTGAGACTGCAAGGCCCCAACGGTACGGACATGTAAACGGTCCTGTTGTGCCCATTTCCGGCTTTCCTTCGCTTTCTTGATAAACAAATTTTGGAAATGAGAGGGGTTCTTTTATATACAGCGAAAGTTCAGTTTTTTTGTGAGAGAAAAAAAATTGTTGGATTTGTTTTTTGATAATAAAGTGCTCGAAAAGAATCGTAGATTTATTTATTTAAATAAAAAAGAAGTCGAAAGAATTCGGTGGCAGAGGAAGAGGAAGAGGAGGAAGAGGAGGCCTCTGTTTTGTTTTTTTAATTGTAATTATTGTTGTTTGTTTTTCTATTTTTTTCTTTGGATAATGAAAGATCGAAAAATAGATAAAAGCTGACGTGACAGCCAGGTAGGAGGAGGGACACTTGGTCTTCGGTTCTGAGACTACTATTTTATTATATTGTTGTTGTTTTGATGTGTTTTAAAAATATTGATATAGAAAAATTATTAAATTAAATTTATTTTTATTTTAATGCAATAATTTCAACAATTAAAAATATTTTTTAAAATAATAAATATTTTTTTAAAATATTTTACATTACAGTATCAAACTCCACCTGTGAATACTAACTCAGTGCCTATCCACCATTCACGTTGACTTTAAAATGCAAATTGCAGTTGTTGCTTATTTATTTAATTTTGTTGTGTATAATTTGGATTCTATGAGTTTCTTGTGATCAGATTTTTTGTGACTGGTTTGCAGGCAAATTCTCTTTTTTATTTGAAAAATAAATAAAAAATATTTTTTTTCTTTTAAAGTATTTTTTCTTTTTAAATTTTTAATATATTTTTAAACAAAAAATACTTTGAAAAACAACATCAATTACACTCCTAAACAAGTTGATGTACCCATGAAAAAAAAATGATTTTTATGCACTATTTTGATAAAATCATTTTGTATCAAGTGGATTTGTGATTGTGTGGGTGTGTTTTTTCAAATATTTAGATAGAAGATTTAGACCCTGTTTCGCATTGCATTCCAAAGGGTTTTTGAAAGAAAAAAAAATATTTATTTTTATTTTCTATATTAAATTAAGTTTTTTAGTATTTTAGATCATTTTCACGTGTTGGTGTCAAAAATATTTTTTTTAAAAATAAAAAATATAATTTTGATGTATTTTTTAATAAAAAATACTTTAAAAAACAACATCAACCACACTCTAAATAATCCATTAATCTAGACTAACATTTGAAAGTATATATGATCATAAGATTCCTTCATAAATAAAGACAACTAACAAACTAGGACTTATTTTACGATGCTATTTTAATTACCGAAAAATATATAATGCTCGGGAAATAAGGGAAAAAAATTCGTTTCATGGTTTTGATAGAAACGTGATGTTAAGGCAGTGTTTGTTAGACTCTGTTTTTTTTTATCATTTTAATATGATTGTGTTAAAAAAAATATGTAGGGGGGGGATCTTTTCTTGAAATTGAGTTTATAAGTTAAATAAAATGCAGCTTTAGATTTGCAATCACATGCTTAGCCCAGTTTGTATTTGAAGAAGAAGAAGATTGTTTCAAGGATTAACATTTTGCTGTGAGCTAAGAAAATAATTTACGATCGATTTTGAATATTGTAAGCTAATTTTTAAAATAAAAAATAAAAGAAGTTGATGTTTTACTGTGTCCCTAAACACATATCACTATGAACATCAACAATGAAATTAATTTTTTTGCCCCTTGGACCACAACTTTTAACCCTCGATATTGGGGTATTATGGATATTTTCAGATGATCTATGTGACATTTACAGATTGTTTAGGGGTGTACTGACCTTTTTCAATTTTTTTTTATAGTGAAACTAATTATTTACCTCTGGACCCTAACAATAGGACGAAAGCTGGATGAGGGTATTTTTGTTTTTTAGAATGATATTGAACAGTGCATTAACGATTTTGTCCTTGGTGAGTCACAGACTACGCGTTGAAGGCGAGGGTAATGTAGGTTTTCCGTGCATAATAAAACTTCTTAAATACCCTCATAAACGAGAAAAATGAAGGCCTGACATTGGGGCGTGGTGATACTCTCACTCTTGGATTTTCGTGATTATCGCTTGGTCCATAGGTGTTTAGTTAATTTTGTATTTTTTAATAAATTTTCCTCGAGATTACTGTAGGCATGCCTTTCGGACACATCGTCAGGTTTCACGCATAAACACCTTCGAAGTTCAAACGACGCGTGAGGCGTCAGACGGTGGTTGAAAATGCTCGATTGTCATGTCTCTAGGTGCACCACCATGTACTCTTCCTCCAAGCGGTTCGCGTGTCGATGTACAGAGAGCGGTTCATAAATCGTTTTTTATTTCTTTAATTGTTTCTGTTTACAAGTTTTAATTTATTTCAATTTTGTTCTCCAATTGAAATTTTGTCATATATGCTACTTGTTATTTTAATTGTTTTTAAAATTACACTATTGTTTTTTTTTAAATACTTTTATTTTTCTTGGTTCCAAAGTTTTGATTTGTTGCAATTTTGTCTTTTAACAGGATTTAATTATATATATATATATATATATATATATTATTATGGCCCTTATTCTTTTAGTTTTTTTTATCTAGTATTAATTCCTTTTTTTTAGTCCATATTTATGCATCAATGCTTTTAGTTTTGGTTTTTAATTTTTATCGTTTTATTTTTTCTTGGGATTTTATTTTTATTCGGTCCAGTCCTGAAATTTTAATTTATGCTAGTCATCGTTTTAAAATTAATATTTTTTTCCTTTGTTATTTTTTTTTGGTGTTTTCTGTTATTTTTATTTGCTCTTTGGATCAAATGATTTTTTTATGCTTTTGATATTTATTTTAGTCTTATCTCTTTTTGCTGTTGTTTTTGTTTGCTCTTTTGTTAAAGTGATTTTTCTATTCTTCAAGATAATTTTATAGTTTCATTGTTTGCGCAATAATAATAATAATAATAATAATAATAATAATAATTTTATGGATTTTTTTATTGTTTTCTTGCTTTTTTTTTGTAAAAATATTTTATTTTTTTATTCTCCGGGACAATTTAATGATTTTAATTGCTTGGGAAATAATGGTGATAATAATTTTAATTGTTATAGTTTTGATAATTATGGTAATGTAGCGATGAGTTTTCAATGATGTTTTCTTCTTTTCATTGGTAGAAAATCAACGACTTATTTTTGTTGTTTAGTTATTGTAGGTGTCTCTACAATTTATATTTTGTTGTCGTGTTTAATTTAAATTGAATTATAAAATGAGCTAATTCTAATACAATGAGTTCGATAGTTCAGGAAACTCAATCTCCTTATTTTTTTAATGATGATGATAATTTTATGCTTATGCTTTCGTCGAAATATTTTAAACATATAAATTTATATCAATTTATAATTCATATATTTTATTGAAAACTCGTGCTCCACATGAATCGTGCACAAACTTATTATTTTCTCCAAATTTATAGTATAATAAATAAAATCTCGCACTCTTAATATTCTTTACGTTGAAAAAAATATGGTTCTTGCCACGATAAAACTCGGGTAAGTGGTTAGTAATTTTTTATAAAGCTCGTGAATGAATAGTAACTTTATAGAAGATCAGATCATTGACTAAGAGATGATGGGAATAGTAGGTGCGAGTGTGTATTTTTTTCGATATATATATATATATATATATTAAAATGGTAATCAATTCATAATTTTTTCAAGTAAATTTAAAAAATATACGTTAGGGAATGGACACGACCACAAACCACAGCCAACCTTTAATATTTTCAATGGAACAAAATACGGTTACGGTATATAATAAATTCGCATTCCATGGGTGGTATTGTGATAATGCTTAGAGTTACATCAACTAACATCATAATGATAAAAATATAAAATCTTATATTTATATTTTAACGTGCTGAAAAATATATTTTTAATAAAAAATAACCAATAATATTATATTATTTACCCCACCAGTCTCATCTAAAAAACAAAGACTTACACACATAGATAATTAAAAATTAAACCCATTACTCATAAAAAAATGATAAGGATGTGTTTAATAATAATAATAATAATATTTACACTTGGCCCAATTAAAAATAAAATATTGAAAATCCACGGACAAGCCCCAAAACAAAGATCCATCCCATCCTACACAAGAAAGCCCACAATCTGCAAATCCAACCGGTCCTGATCAACGAAAAAACAAGGAGGGAGAAAAACGTAGTCGTTTTAAGCTGAAGCGCAGAAATCAAATTCGAACATCCTGTAAACCCGGGATATCAAAACCCCTGACCCCCAATTGTAAGCTCCTCTCCTCCACCACCGCTGCATTTCGTCTTCTCGCCAGCGGTCTCAGATCAGTCTCCGATCGTGTGTTCTCTTTAATTGTTACCAGCCGCGTGCTTGCTTCATAAAGCCTAAATCTTTACCCAATTGTTACCGCAATAATGGACTTTTTCGTGATAAATTTAGCACTTGTTACATTACAAATGCCAATTAACTAATGAGCATGCTTCTTTTTGTGTCCAGCAGACAAAAAAGATGATTTTTTTAACAATATACCAGAATTTGCAGATTCATAACTAATCTGGGTTTCTTTTGTGGCAGCTTCAATGACTTACACATCTTATGATAACTTCTACTTAACTGATGATGAATTACAAAACTCCCTGTCAAGGAAAGATGGAAACGACAAAGCTACTGAATAAACTCTTAGGATCCATGGCTGTGATCCTATCCAAGAAAGCGGCGCTTTACTCTAATTGTATTTTCTTTTCTTTGCTTAATCGTGTATAGACTGCTGCTTTTTTTTGGTTGATACTTTTTCTTGTGATGGCTCTATCTGTTCATGTTAACTTTTTCTTCTTCTTCTTTTTACTCGCAGACGACAAGCGGTGATGGGTACTGGTCAAGTTTTATTCCACCGTTTTTACTGCAAGAAGTCATTTGCCCATTTCAATGTCAAGGTTAGAAGCGATATTTTCTCTTAAGAATATCAAGTTACTAGAATTAGATTGAAATATTTTTTATCTCTGCGAGTGAAGGAGATTGATTGATCCAGTTCTAGTGCAAGCAGTGTGACATGTATAATTACATGCTCTTCGCCTCACATGTTCTTAGGAAGTGATATATCTTGCAGAAAGCTGCAGCTAGTTGTGTATGGCTTGCATATAAACTAGAGGAAAGCACTAGGAAATCGAGGCAAGTCATCACGTTTTCGTTTCCCCACAGAATGGAGTGCAGGAGGGAGAACTTACCTCTGGATATTTTGGATCTGATTTCAAAGGCTATAATCTGGTATCACGTTTATACTTGTATAAAGATGTTTTAAATCAATTCCTTCCCATTGGTTTACAGCTGGTTTTAGTCCTCCTTGTGTTGGGCAGTGGGCACTTTCAATTTTCTCTGTTTCAAAAGAAATTTGCAGAGTTGAAGATTGAGTTGAGCAAAACAGAGAGGCATCTATTGAAAGAAATGGGTTTTGTTTGTCATGCCGAGCATCCCCACAAATTCATTTCAAACTATCCAGCCACAGGAACACCTCAACAATTGAGACGAGAAGCTTGGAACCTAGCTAATGATAGGTACTTTAAATTTATCACCCCACAGTTTTTTTTGAAAGTCTTTGGTGTCTGGTCTGTACGAGAAGCTTGGCACGATGATTTTGTGAGTCTTTAATTTTCCACAGCAAAGACCATACAAGTATATCTGATCTGATCATCAATTCCAGAACTAAGAATCATATTATTTAGAGGAAGGGATTCGCTAAACAAAAATACAACAGATATAAAATAGTTTTCACAGGCAAGTTAAACAGTTTGTCGGAAGTCTGTTGTCAGACAGCTGCTTTGTTGCACTTGACTTGTAAATTCCTTTTTCTTTGTTACTGTTTTGCTGTTGCCAGTTGTAGTGATTGCATTAGCTTCTTAAGGCCTGCAATTGCTATGCATAAGATTGCCAAGTACTTGTTTGGAACTACCTACATGAGTCCCACCATGTAAAATCCATAGGAGGTTGCAGGAAGAAAACTATCAGAGCAAGGGTATACGCTTTAATAATGACTTAACAGTTAGCATCGATTGCAGCCTCTCTTTTTTTGCCTACTTGGTGGCTTATTCCTTGAAGCTATTAGTACACAACAGAACTGTATGACAAGATAGTTTGAAAGACAGATGGAACTTCAGGTTTTTTATTAACAGATTTTGGTGTTTTTGCTTGTTTATTATACCGGGACTTGCTAGTGTGCTTTCTTGTTTGACCTTTTCTACATCAATTCCTTTTTCATCCAGTTTGCGGGTGACCTTGTATTTGTTTCAAGGGTGCGGTTGTGGCTTGTGGGGTTGTATATGCTGCAGCTCGTAGATTCCAAGCACCTCTTCCTGAAAACCAACCGTGGTGGAAAGCATTCGACGCAGCGAAATCTGGGATAGATGAAGTTTGTAAAGTTTTGGCTCATCTGTATAGCCCTCCTCAGGCACAGTAAATATCAGTCTGCAAGGATGGAAAATTTTCGTCTTCTAACATGTCGTCAGATTCACAATTGCAGCCAGTTCTAAAGTTGGGCCAGTTTTTCTTTTACTTCATCTGTTTCTAAATTTGAATTTTGTAATTTTTTGTTTTCTTACAATGTTTGCAATTGTCATCCTGTCATCAAAGGCTTCTGTTTTCTATCACTCCCGAGAGATGTACCAGCACGGACTACAAAGACACTACTTATATATTGACATGGTCGTTTTACATATCTGGTCTGCGCGAGGAGGGAAGGAAGAAGAAATATCATGTTAGGAAAGAAACAAAAACTAAATTGAGATTAAAACAACGAGTTCCGTTTTGCTAGTTCCCTACTCGAAACCGGGCCTTTCTGTGCAAGACTTTTTAACACTATCCCCTCCTCTTCAAATGGATGCTGATGCCGAGCTGCAGGCTTTGTGCTATAGCGCTCTTGACCCTCTGTGGAGGGTAGAGAGTATACTTGTATTCAAGATTGTCAAAATTGTTTTATTGGTTTTCGAATTTTAATATAATTTTACAAGTTATATACATGTTGACTCATAAAATATATGATTTTAGGAGTTAATATGTGATTTTGACAAACTTGTTTGTGTCTACAGGAGGGTATTAAATTGGAGGGGAATAACTTGACATGTGATGTCATTAATGTAACCACAAAAAACATGCTAGTGTGTTAAATGCGGTGTCTGACGGGATCTCGAAAAGTAACTCTAGTTCCATACCAAAGAAGGTGTTATCTCTATCCATTTCTCCTGTAGGTGGTGTGGGGGCGTGCACTCACTCTCCATGCAGGTGAGCAAAAAAAGGCAATTCTTTACGTGGATTAGGCAGAGAATAACTATGATGAATGCGTTTGCCATAAGTTAAGAATAATCATTTCCTTTACCCTCCACACGAATGAGCAAGATGAGATCTTTTAAAAAATGTTAGTAACCTGGCTGGTGCAAAAAGTATATATTTTTAAAAAGTAAACATAGTTTTTAATAACTTTAGAATAAATTTTAGTTTTTTCAAAATAAAAAATAATTTTTTCTTAATTTTAAAATATTGCAAGCAAGTCACTTGGAATTTTCCTTTGGGACGATGCTTCTTTGTGTCGGCCGGGGGTGATTAAGGGATCTCTAGCTGACATGGAAGAGGATCCGACAAATGATTATAAGGATGGGTCCTCTTTTTATTGTATACGAAGGAGTAATGCAAAAAATACATAATATCTTCTCAGATTAGTTTTTAAGTGTATCCGTCAAGTAAAAGAAAACCCGAAAACCCTATTCATGAGTAAACACACTCATAAGAATTAAATATTACCAACGAATATATATATATATAAGGAACTTGATTAAGAGATTAAAATAAGATGTGGCGAGTTCTGGTTGGTCAAATGAATAAACACTCTCTCTCTCTCTCCCCGCATTGCAATAACAACAAACCCTCACTAAAAAATTAACCGTGACAGGTAACCGCGAACTTCAATGTAAAAAACTGAAAAGACAGCGAAAGCTGGCTGTCTGTTATTGTTGTTTGCAGTTTCTTGTCACAATTTGTGGTGTTGATCTTATTTTTGTATAGTAATAAAAAACCAAAGCAGGGACCACAACAGTTAAAGGTGGGGTCAACTCCAAGCTGTTATTGTTCCATTTCCAATCTCTCAAGTTTCCATCCTCTGTCAAGATCTACTTTTTAACGCACACAAATGCACACACAACCTGTGATTTGCTCAACTTCTTTGGATATTTTTGTTTGTTTATATAGAAAGAATGATCTTTTAGCTCACAGAGATCTGAGAATTTCTAATTTAGAGGTATAAATTTTGGAGTTCTCTTGTTTGTTTTTGATCCGTTTGTTGTATTGTGTCATTTTGCGAGTCTTTATTGTCTTTTGTGTTTCTGGGTTGATTTAGAATTGGAAAGTTCGAACTGGGGCTCATGTCTTTGAAGAAGATCTTGCAAATTTAACATCTGGGTTGTTGCCATTTGTTGGTTTGATGCAGTAATTGGTTAAAGTTTCCATCTTTATTACCCGTAGCTCTTTATGTTGCTCTCTTATTTCATTTCCATGTGTAAACGCATTCTTAGTTGCAGTTTATTGTTGTGTTTAATGACAGATCTAATTTTCAAGTGTGGGTTTTACATTTTTTCAGTAACTTGAAATGCATTTTCTTGTTTAAACATAATTTTCACTACCTTGTGGTTTCCTTCAGCAATCTAGTCTAGTTATTTTCTTCCCTGATGTAATTTTATACGGTGCTTGCTAACATTTCTACTGTTACATATGTTATTGAGTTTTTCCCGTGTCTTGATAATTTGATCTCATTTTTGGGCTTTGATTTCTTGTTTTAGCCCAGGCAAGATTAGTAAATTAAGCAATGGGGAAAGGCGGGAGTTGGTTCTCTGCTCTGAAGAAAGCCCTTGGTTCCTCTAAGGTTCGTTGGCGTTTTGGCCTATATATACAACATGGCTTTTGTAATTTTTAATAATTTCGAAATGTTGATAATCTTAAGTTTAGTTACCCTTTTCTTTTTAATTAGAAATCCAAATCAAAGAAGAAATGGTCAGAAAAAGAGAAGAACCGGGATCTAGCTGTTTCCTCATATGAAGAAACCGCTGCACCCTCTCTTTCTCCTCCCCGTACACCACCTCCTCCGACAGTAGAAGATGTGAAATTAACTGAAGCTGGGAACGAGCAGAGCAAGCATGCTTATTCCGTGGCACTTGCCAGTGCTGTGGCAGCTGAGGCAGCTGTTGCAGCCGCCCAGGCTGCTGCTGAGGTTGTTCGGCTTACTACAGTGGCACATTACTCTGGAAAATCGAAGGAGGAAATAGCTGCAATCAAGATTCAAACAGCATTTAGAGGATACCTGGTATGTTTTGTATGATTTTACTTGAGGACTTTCTCTAATTCTTACGGTTTCTTCATTTTCTTAGCAAGTCATGCATGTGCCCGTACAAGTTATGTGTCAAAACTTACTAGTGTGACGGATCTGACTTTTTGGTTCTTTTGCTTTCTTTTTTACCTTTTTTTTTAATGTTATCAAAGCTTCTTCTATTGTCGTGGAAACTTGGGCATACTTATTGGAGAACGTTTTATACTTCTTAATCGACACCTTTTTATATTCTCTCTGTAATTAGATGCATATAAGAACTGCTCTTGCTATTCCTGCTTTCAGGCAAGGAGGGCATTGCGTGCTTTGAGAGGGCTGGTGAGATTGAAGTCATTGATACAAGGGCAATCTGTCAAACGGCAAGCAACTGCCACATTACGAGCCATGCAGACTCTTGCTCGTGTGCAGTCTCAGATTCGTGCAAGAAGGATCAGAATGTCTGAGGAAAATGAGGCCCTCCAACGGCAGCTCCAGCAGAAACATGACAGAGAACTTGAGAAGTTGAGAACTTCTGTAAGTGTGATCATCCCACACTTCTTTACCCGAATTTTTTGGATGTAGTTTTTCCTGTTGCATTTTTGCAGTGGTTGCACAATTAGCATGTGTCATTGAGTGTGCTTTGCATTCCCTTTACATGCCCTCCCTGTTTGCTATACAAAAAGTCAACCCAATTGGTTTTCGGGTTGCATCTGAATGCATATGCATTGTGAAAGTGTGGATTTTTAGGAGAACATATTTATGTTTTGTTTTCTCACTGAGTACTTTCCCTCCTCCGAAGCCAGATTTACCCGAGTATATTGCTGTCGCATACATTATACTGCTCTTGTTTTCGCTTTTCATTAATGGGTTCTTAGTCCCTTTTCCTTGCTTTGAAAGTTTGAATATTTTGTAATAACCTGTGCATATATATGTTTCATATACCTTTGCAACAGATTGGAGAACAATGGGATGATAGCCCACAATCAAAGGAACAAACTGAAGCCAGCCTACTACACAAGCAAGAAGCTGCCATGAGAAGAGAGAGGGCACTGGCTTATGCATACTCCCATCAGGTAATTTAGTGGTTTTTTAGTGGTCCATTGTTGAAAAACTTTGAAACATAGCTTGTGACTTGTCATGTAATGGAGCATGCATTCTGAATACCTTTAGCCAAAGGAAGAGAAAATTAAATCAATATGCACAACTGCCGCATAGTATCTTGCTTTTGGTGTTTTTATTCCATTTGTATTTTAGTACTTATAATACTATAAGACATTTAAGCAGTCTTGGTTATTTTTGAAATTCTCCCATGAATCAAATTTGAATTCAGAAATATTTACAGATTTTCCAAATCCTTCCTGATGCAAATTTCTGCTGATAAATTAATGGACATGCACACTCGCACACACCGGGCACAAAAATAGCTTTTCAGATATCTCATGTGAAGATACCAACTTTATAATTGTTGCTGTTAAAAAAATAACGCCATTTCATTTTAACTTTCCTTTTGCTCAGATATGACTCATGTTACTGAACTTGGTGTTCATGTATACTGAACAAATTTGCATACTTTTACTTATATAGGGTGTCTTAATTCTGGTTTTTGTTAAATGGTTAAAAGCTAATTCAATCAATTTCGTCGAGAAAAGTTTCTTAAGAACAGAGCAGATGAGAACCCATTCTTGCTCATTTACTGTAACTGAATAGCATTGGACACAAGTATGGAGCCGTTGTTTCTTTTCATCAACAGTTTCTTGGAGTTTATCATCATTGTCTTGAAAGTTTCTAATCCGTACACACTTGTCCCTAAAAACCAAGTTTCTATTTTATACTCATCACAAAAATGTCAAAAGAAAGAAGTATATAGAGCTTCTAATTTTTATGCTAAAAGACTATCTATATCTCATTCTTGAATCAAACTTCAATTTAATCTGACATGGATGGCTAATTTTTGTAAACAGCAAATGTGGAAGCAATCTTCAAAATCAGCAAATGCAACATTTATGGATCCAAACAATCCTCACTGGGGATGGAGTTGGTTAGAGAGGTGGATGGCAGCCCGACCTTGGGAGAGCCGAAGCACAATAGATAACAATGACCGGGCCTCTGTTAAGAGTACAACAAGCCGTGCCATGTCTCTTGGAGAAATCAGCAGAGCTTATTCTCGTCGTGATCTTAACCGTGACAATAAACCTTCTCCAGGTGCTCAGAAATCAAGCCGACCTCCCAGTCGGCAATCACCTTCTACTCCCCCCTCTAAGGCACCATCTACATCTTCAGTAACAGGGAAAGCAAAGCCACCAAGTCCCAGAGGGAGTGCTTGGGGAGGAGACGAGGACTCCAGGAGCACATTCAGTGTCCAGTCTGAGCGCTATCGGAGACATAGCATAGCAGGGTCATCAATAAGAGACGATGAGAGTCTTGCAAGTTCGCCTTCAGTTCCAAGTTACATGGCACCCACACGATCACAGTCAGCAAAGTCAAAATCCCGCTTGCCAAGCCCATTAGGCATAGATAATAATGGGACACCAGATAAGGCATCAGTGGGTTCTGTAAAGAAGCGGCTTTCCTTCTCTGCATCACCAGCTGGGGCAAGGAGACACTCCGGTCCTCCTAGGGTGGATGCAAGCGTTGTTAAAGACATTCAAATGCACACAGAAGTGAAATTGAGCAATGGAGCAAGCAGCAAGTAGTGCAGGAGACACGAGAGAAATTTCATTTTAGGTTTTAGGGGGGGGAAACCCAAAAGATATAAGCATGGGTTCAGATTTTCATCTTTGCCTACCATTTTCTTCTTCAGTAACCACTCTTTGTGAAACAAGTGAAGAGAGGGAATAAATGTGTTATTGTTGTGATTCGTGTTCTCATTGTCATTGTTATCACCATTAACTCCTTATTCTTACCAACACAATACAATTAGTAGGGATGTGTCATTTGTTATATGTAGCTTCTGGGGATGTTAACAATTTGATTTGTTTAGTTGTAGTAGTCTCGTCGGAATGATTTCATCACTCTTCATCTTCTTTCTTCTCCGGTTAGCTTGGCTTGTAATATTGTGACGGAAAAACATGGTATCCTGTGTTCATAATCATTTTTTTTTAATCATTTGATCGTTTCTAATTTCCCTGTATTCACACGAGCCTATTATATGTATGAATCTTTGTCCACAAAGAATGTTGGGAAGTTATCATCACCATTCAAATCAACCATTCCAAATTTCTGCTCTGTGCGCTTGCTATTTTACTGTCAACTGAGAGTAGAAATTGAAGGCTCTTAGCATAAAAACAGCAGTGATAAACAGATGGTTGATTGCACAATTTTAAACGTCATCGTCAACAAGAACTGTGACGGGAGGAATCCTCGTTGCTGAACAGTGAGATTCCTACTCTACCCATTGAGTTATTCTGGATACTAAAGAGACGTTGCAGCAACTCACAGTTTCATGTTGTTTGAGAGAACATATTCCCAGCAATATGAGCAACAACAAGCCGGAGGGCAGATTGAATGCAGATCCCACCATCCTATGTCTTCCCAGGCACCACATCTTTACTTCAGCCTCATTGATTTTTGTAGTTTCAGGATGGCTTGCTACCATTACTTTGTGAAATCTTTTGTTAGATTCCTGTATTGTGTGTCAATGGTGAAATGGGTACGCTAACTATTGTCTGGTGTATTGTTACGTAAAATATATGTCCCATGAATGCGTGTTAATGGCAAGTCTAATGGCGAGAGTCATTTTGAATATCCAAATCTTTAAAATGGTTTTTTGAATAATATATATATGGTTTTTTTAGTGATGTGTTCTCTAATGGTAAAAATCATTTTAGAGAGCTATTTTTTTATTTTATTTTAAATAAAAATCAATTATTTTGTATATAATTTAATTATGTAATTAATTATATAATTAATAGAAGTAAGTTATATAATTAAATAATTACTTTTGAAAAACACTCCAACAATAAAATTATTATTATTTTAATTATATTTAAATTAAAAAAATAAATATAATTAAAAGACCCGAAATATTTAAAATTTGAAATTTAAGCTACTTATTGTATGTTTTTTTAAGTAATTGTATATTTTTTATGGTTGTTGTATTTGAAGTTAATTAATGTTACTTATTATCTTAAATTAATAGGATTTTTTTAAAATAATTTTTTATGCTAATTAATAATAATAATAATAATAGAGTAGGGTTTCTACGGATTTTTTTTATAATAATAATAATAATATTATAATAATAATTCTTATTATTATAAAAAAAAACCCGTAGAAACCCTACTCTATTATTATTATTATTATTATAACCCCCTAAGAAACCCTACTCTATTATTATTATTATTATTATTATTATTATTATTATTATAACCCCCCTTTAAACCCTACTTTATTATTACTATTATTATTAATTAGTAGTAGTAGTATAAAAGCCCCCGTAGGAACCCTATTTCCACCCCAGTTTGTGAGTGCGGGCTAACAAGTCCCCTGACATCTCCAGCCCTTCAAGAATTCGACCGTGAGAATTCATACACGTTTTATGAAGTGGGTCGGGTTATGGATATCCAATATTTGATAGATCTGGTTCGGATACCCGAAATTCATACTTGTCGGGTATTTATTCGAATATGAATAAGAATACTGGGTTCTATTCAATTAATAAAGATTAAATATTTTGGCGCTTCTAACAAGCCTGAGCTGCGTCATAAACGGACCTCTCTGTCTTCCTTTGCACTGATACTCGACTGCTGTTCTCCGAGCCTGCAAGCCATCAAACCGAAGAGCTGAAAGTTCGTTAATTGCCCTGAAAGCTGTAGAGGGTGGTCTACATGGAGAACTAACCCAACTTGGGGCCAAGCAACAGATGCTTTCAGCATCTTGATATTCTGACACTGGAAAATCCTTACATTTTGATCATCCTAGTTCTTGTCTATCTCTTCTTTTCTGTTTTCATAAATTTAACCACAATCGTACGTTATTCAGCAGTGCTTTACCGCTGTTAATAATGTATGGTGATTCTTGCATAACATAGTTTCTTGTCCTGCGATCTTTTACGCTAATTTTTTTTATTGTAAGCATGCAAAAGCCATGCATTTGGTTACTGAGTGCAAGCCATGTTGTTCGGGGGTATGCCTGTTGGATAAGCTTCAACATTACGGAAAGCCCAAGATATCCTAAACAAGAGTAGTTAGGATAAGATAGGCTTGATGTAATCCTAATAGAATTAGGAGTTATCTAGTTCTAATAGAATAGGAAAGTTGTGCTAGTAACAAATATAATCCTAATAGAATTAGGAGTTATCTAGTTCTAATAGAATAGGAAAGTTGTGCTAGTAACAATATAAATATCATTGTTGAGGTGTAACAATGATCACAACGAAAGCTTGTGGTGTTTAGTTTTGAGTTATTTTCTAAACATAATAAGAGAGTTATTCTTATACACAAGCTAAGAGTCTTTATTTTACAAACTTGAATTGGTATCAGAGCTGTAGGCGAATCGATGGGAGACAACACCACTCCTCCGCAACCAAAGGAAGTCATCCCCTCTTCAATCCAATACCCCATGTTAAACTCTACAAACTATACAGTATGGGCCATGATGATGAGAGTTTTGCTGCGAATTCATAAGGTGTGGGAAACAATTGAACCCGGTTTGAAAGAATCCCACAAGAATGATGTCGCAATAGGATTATTGTTTCAATCCATCCCGGAGACACTTATCTTGCAAGTAGGCGAACAAGACTCTCCAAAAGAGATATGGGAATCAATCAAAACTCGTAACCTTGGTGTTGATCGTGTCAAGGAAGTAAGACTTCAAACTCTAATGTCTGAGTTTGAAAGAATCTAGATGAAGGACACGGATACAATAGATAACTTTGCTGGTAAGTTATCTGAGCTAGCGTCAAAGTCGACTTCACTTGGACAAAAGATTGAGGAACCAAAACTCGTGAAGAAATTTCTCAATAGTTTGCCAAGAAATAAATACATCCAAATCATAGCCTCTCTCGAGCAAGTTCTGGACTTGAACAAAACAGGATATTATAGGCAGACTCAAAGCCTATGAAGAACGAATTCTCAATGAGGAGAATCACGGAGAAACACAAGGCAAGCTACTGTACGCAAATTCAGAGCAGCAAAATTTCACAGCATCACGAGGGAGAGGACGTGGAAGAGGATACAAAGGGCACAGAGGGCGAGGCAGAGGAAGATTCAACCCACAAGAAAGGACAACAACTCAAGGTGATCAAAACCAAACTAGAGAAAAGAAAGATAGATCAAAAGTAATTTGCTATCGCTGTGACAGACCAGGCCACTTTGCCTCCACATGCCTTGAAAGAACACAAAAGATACAAGAAGCAAATAAAGTAGAAACGGAAGAAGCTGATCCAGCCCTTTATATGCACGAAATTGTGTTCTTAAATGAAGAAAATATCATACCAAAGAAGTACGAAACAAACAAAGGAGAAGGAGGAGTTTGGTATCTTGATAATGGAGCAAGTAACCACATGACCGGCAACAAGACATATTTCCTGGAACTCAACGAGAACATAAAGGGGAAGGTGAAATTCGGAGATGGATCTTGCGTTGAAATAGGAGGGAAAGGTTCAATCCTCTTTCAAAGCAAAATGGAGGAGCAAAAACTTGTTGCAGATATCTACTACATTCCCGTACTTAAAAGCAATATCCTAAGCCTAGGACAAGCTACGGAAGCCGGGTGTGATGTAAGAATGAGACAAAACTACTTGACACTCCATGATCCAAGTGGAAGACTCTTGGTAAAGGTCATACGTTCAGCCAATAGACTTTACAAAATAAGTCTAAAAATTGGAAAACCGGTCTGCTTACACACAAGGATAGAAGATGATACTTGGAGGTGGCACGCAAGGTTAGGACATATAAGCTTTAAAACAATCAAAGCTATGTCCCAACAAAAGATGGTTCATGGCTTGCCGGAAATCAGAGAAGAAAACAGATTGTGTGAGTCGTGTTTAGTCGGGAAACAAGCTCGTCAATCTTTTCCAAAGACATCTATGTTTCGAGCCTCTAAACCCCTAGAACTCCTACACGCAGACCTATGTGGTCTCATAACACCACCAACCATTGCTCATAACAAATATATATTTGTTATCATAGATGATTTTTCAAGATACATGTGGTCGATCTTGATAAAAGAAAAGGGTGAAGCATTTGGTAGATTCAAGGCGTTTAAGAGTCTAGTAGAGAAGGATCTTGGGAAAACAATCATAACTTTTAGAACTGATAGAGGAGGTGAGTTCACTTCAAGGGAGTTTTGCGAGATAAGCGGGATCAAGAGGCATCTCACGGCACCCTACACACCGCAACAAAACGGTGTAGTAGAAAGAAGGAATAGAACGTTGATGGAGATGACAAGGAGCATTCTCAAGGCAATGAAGGTACCAAACTATCTATGGGGGGAAGCAGTACGCCACTCTACATATGTAATCAACAGGGTACCAACAAGAGCCCTTGAAAACATGACTCCTTACGAATGCTTGCGAGAAAAGAAACCGAACCTAGGATATTTAAAGGTTTTCGGTTGTGTAGCATACTCAAAAATTGAAGCTACAAACCTCAAGAAACTGGACGACAGATCAAAGACTCTAGTGCACCTTGGGATTGAGCCGGGATCCAAAGCCTATAGACTTTATAACCCAACAACACGAAAAATTGTTGTGAGCCGTGATGTGGTATTCGATGAGAAGACAAGATGGAGCTGGAATGAATCAAGAGACGAACCAAGAAGGGATCCGGGAATGTTTTACATGAGATGGGGAGAAGTTGTGGATGCAGGAGAAGGACCCACGGTAATAGCTGATCAAACCGGAAGCAATGAGTTCAATGATCTTGAGCATCATAATCATGAACACGAAGACGACAACAACACGGACGAAGACTCTCATAGCAATCACGATAATGAGAGTAACGTGCACCACCAACAAACAGAGCAACCGCTAAGAAAATCAAATCGTCAAGTAAGTCAACCACGTTACCTTGATGATTATGTTCTTCAAGCCTCTGTAGAATGTGAGAGACTTCTACTTTCGATGAATGATGAGCCAAGTCATTATAAAGAAGCAAAGGGTTCGACAAAATGGAGACAAGCATGCAAAGAAGAAATTGATTCTATCAACAAAAACAAGACATGGTCTCTAATTGATAAACCGAGTGAGACAAAAATTATTGGTCTCAAGTGGATCTTCAAAATCAAGAAAAATGCGGATGGGACTATCAACAAATACAAGGCGAGGCTCGTGGCTAAGGGATATGTCCAAGAATCCGGCATAGATTTCGACGAAGTGTTTGCACCGGTTGCTCGTATTGAATCTATTCGATTGTTAATTGCATTGGCGGCATCACATGGATAGGAAATTCATCACTTAGATGTGAAAACAGCATTCTTGCATGGAGAATTAAAGGAAGATGTTTATGTTGAACAACCCGAAGGCTTTGAAGTAAGAGGTGAAGAACACAAGGTGTACAAACTATCGAAAGCATTGTACGACTTAAGACAAACTCCTCGAGCTTGGAACACAAAATTAGATCAAATCTTGAAGGAGATGAGATTCAAGAGGTGCTCAAAAGAAACTTCAGTGTATCGCAAGGAAGAAGAAAGAACTCTTCTCATTGTTGCTATTTACGTAGATGATTTGTTTGTGACCGGCAATACTCTCAAAGTCATGAGCGAATTCAAGGCTGGAATGTCAACAAAGTTTGAGATGTCAGATCTCGGAAGGCTCACCTATTATCTCGGTATTGAAGTACAACAAGTTGAAGATGGAATCGAAATTAAACAAGAAGGTTATGCGCGAAGGATCCTGAGAGAAGTTGGTTTAGAAACTTGCAATCCGACTCAAGTACCTATGGAGTTTGGACTGAAAGTGTCAAAGGCACAAGAAGAAGCAGAGATAGATCCTACATGTTATAGAAGGAACGTAGGGTGCTTACGGTATTTATTACACACACGACCCGACTTGGCATTTTCTGTTGGAGTTGCTAGCAGGTATATGCAAAGTCCTCGCAAGTCACATGGTGAAATAATGAAGCACATACTACGGTATCTAAAGGGAACGATGGCATTTGGCTTGAAGTTTAAACGTGAAAGATCAAAGAAAATCATTGGGTTTAGTGATAGCAGTCACAATATTGATCAAGATGATGGAAGAAGCACTACGGGTCATATATTCTACTTTGGATCCTCACCAATTACTTGGTGCTCACAAAAACAGAACACGGTTGCTCTCTCATCATGTGAGGCTGAGTTCATGGCAGCGACAGAAGCAGCTAGACAAGCCATTTGGCTTCAAGACCTGTTAAGCGAGATCACCGGATGGAAGACCGAGCAAATCATCATCAAGATTGATAACAAATCAGCAATAGCACTCACAAAGAACCCCGTATTTCATGGTAAAAGCAAACACATTCATAAACGCTACCATTTTATACGAGAGTGCATTGAGATGGAACTTGTTGATGTAGAACATGTACCGGGAGTTGAACAAAAGGCGGACATCTTAACTAAAGCATTGGCAAAGATCAAATTTGCAGAAATGAGAAGCTTGATAGGAGTTCAAGACATGACCGAAGCAAAATTGAAGCTTAAGAGGGAGAATGTTGGATAAGCTTCAACATTACGGAAAGCCCAAGATATCCTAAACAAGAGTAGTTAGGATAAGATAGGCTTGATGTAATCCTAATAGAATTAGGAGTTATCTAGTTCTAATAGAATAGGAAAGTTGTGCTAGTAACAAATATAATCTTAATAGAATTAGGAGTTATCTAGTTCTAATAGAATAGGAAAGTTGTGCTAGTAACAATATAAATATCATTGTTGAGGTGTAACAATGATCACAACGAAAGCTTGTGGTGTTTAGTTTTGAGTTATTTTCTAAATATAATAAGAGAGTTATTCTTATACACAAGCTAAGAGTCTTTATTTTACAAACTTGAATGCCACCAAAATCCTGTACATTTGCTGGCCTTGGATTATATAAACGAAAGTTTTTCCAAAAAAAAAAAGAGTTTCCTGTGCTTGTTTTTAGCTGTAGGTGGAGCAGAGAACGTGGAGTGTGTGCGTGAGAAGAGGGATGAGGTTTCTTTTTCAGCAAATGATCAGCAATCAATCTGTTGAATCATTTCTTCTTGTTTGCTTTTTAGTGTCATCGACAAGGCTGGTTCTAGAAATCTACTTACGAAGGGAAAGATAAGTAATTTTTGGTAGTCATATTTTCTTACATAAATTTTGATGTGCCATATTTAGGCTTTTAAAAAAATCTTCAAAGCCGACAATCAAGTCCATTTCTGTTTAGATTGCAGATACGAGGTCTGACAAATCCCCGTCAACGAGCATAATTTGTTCACCAAATTTACGAGACCAGGCTATGGAGAAGTGCGACTGATATGCTGGGGCATTATAGTTAATTCGTATAACATCTTGTAATTACTGATCAGAATTGGGAAAAGTATGAATACATGCATACAGAGTACTCGATGTATTTATGATCTAAGCCATGTTCATCCAGCTGTCCCTAATAACAAGATCTTAATGGTGATATGCCTCTATAATTCAACAGTTTTTAAAAAATTGGTCATCCCTAGCTCCCTGTTGAATACGAGCTCCAGCCAAATAGACCCGTTTGTGGTCACAAAAAAATAGTCATCACGCAATGGGTGCGCTACCAAATGAGGCCTAATTAGCCAGAGCAGTGCTCGAATGATGGCTGCTATGCCCTAAAACCCTAAGCAAACTCCACAGTCCCTTCCCTCTCTTCTTGCTACTCATTTCAATTCCCTTTTCGGACTGAAACATCTTCGACGGACTCTTCTTGTTCTGCCTCGTCTTGATATCGCTCAGCTCCATCTCCGTTGGGAATCTTCCGACTCCAAATGCTGAGAAGTACCATCTCGGCTTTATCGGCGTGGCTAGTATCGATACCTTCTTCATCGGAATGTTAATCTTATCATCGCATTTTTTCCTTGTTGCCAACCCATGATTCTCTGATAGAGGCGCTTGCAAAGTCCTGTCACTCTTTTGCTGTAGCTGCTTTGGTGGTACTGGTGTCCTTGACTTGTTGAAAGAGGATGGTTTCCAGTGGAATCGGAAGCTCTTCTTGGAATTCTTCTCTTTCTTGGTGCTTCCGGCCAGGTTCTCTGCCTTTTCCTCCACTATTTCTCCTTTGTAGGGAATAAGCTTTCCACAGAAGATGATATTATCTGAGGGACAGGTTGAAGCGGTGAAGTCTCCGCTGAAAAACTCGAAGAAATCTTGATCAAAAGACGTTCCCAAGTTTTGATCTTCATTTGAGAGGTCATCCCAATCAGAAGCACAGCTATATAATGGAAGATCACAGAGAGATAGTGTTTCTGCTTCATCGTCAAAATCCTGCAACTCGCTGTCCTCTTGTAGCGGTCGAAGGCTCGTTTCTTTCGCAACCATCGTGAATATATCAAACGGCGGCGAGAAAAGGTGAGGAATCCAAAAGGAATTAAGAAGAGATTGTTGATGAAGCAAGTCTGTAGTTTGATGAGTAGAATTGGAAAACTTGTGACCACCATATATACACGTCAAAAGAAGATGCTTTGACTCGGGGCTCAGAAATAGGTGGTGGACGGGGAGTGGGGCCGGCTTCTAGAGGGCAAAGAATAAAGATATAATAAATTAATTTTATTTTAGAAAATGAAAACTTCTAGAAAAATTAAAACTTATTTTAGAAAATAAAGTGTCACGGATAGGATTGAAACTTCTTCGATTTTAGAAAAATCTTTCTAGAATAGGAGGCGGTCATGGTTAGCCGGGTGATCGGCCTGCTTAGAAACTCCACCACCTCATCTTCTGGCTTTTTTTTCTTTCTCCTTTTTGAATATTTCTTCTCTCTTTGGCTCGGCCTTCTAGTATATTTTGCTAGTTTGTTAGCACAAAGGTCGTATCCGCGTGGCTGTCTTTCTTTGTAAATAAAATACAGTAGATTGGTTAAGATTTTTTTTATTTTTTTAAAAATATTTTTGATCCTAGTACAGTAAAAAATATTAAAAAAATAATATATTAATATTAAAAATAATTTTAAAAAAAAGAATATAATCATAATTAATTTCTAAACCAATAATACTTCACAAAAAACAGTCACTGAAATTGTATCAAACAAATTCTTCACGCTATGCGCGAGAGATTTAAGTTGTATTTTTTTTATATTATTATTTTTATATCTGAGTTAATCTAACAAAAAAAAAAAGATTTAAGTTGTATTACTGTCAAGCACACAATTAATAGTTCCGAAAGGGACCATGAATTTCATGCTGGGATTATCGTATGACTATTTTTCATTGTTATTGATATTGTTTTTAAAAGTTATTTTTATTTAGAAATGTATTAAAATAATTTTTTTTATTTAAATTTTTTTTTTTTTTACATCAATACATAAAAATATTCTAAAAACACTATTTTTTTAATTTATAATATTAAAAAAAATACTTTTAAAATATATTGTTTAACAACCTTCAACCTAGCCAGGTATGGCACGTAAATTTCATGTCTCCCTGATTTCATATCTATATATATATTGTTTTTTAAATATTTTAAATTAATAATCATAACAATGAGATATTATCTAAAAGGATAACAGATCTAGAATGTTAATGACCTCATCAGAATATTCCTGGTCTGCAAGGATTTTTCTTTTCGGGTGCTAAATTCTTGTTAGCAGCTATGCTGTCCTCTATCATTCAATAACTTTTCTAATTCAGTGTGTATTTTTATCTATATTCATAAAAATAAATTATACAAAAATAAATTAAATTACTCTGTTTTTATACCAGTGGACACACATACCTTCTAGAAAACATAATGAGTGGGATTTGAACTCTATTTTTTTTTTTAAAAAAAAAACATATCTTTTAAGCCTATTTTTTTACCGTTAAATTCAACTTCACATTGCAATATTTACTGCGACATGGCACACCCTTCTCTTTTGCTTAATGACTCAGTAATTATTGATTATGAAATGGGATTATTTTCTTATCATGGAATTAAAAGTGGAGCAAAGCTACATCCTAGTTTAGACGTTCTCAATCAAATCAAGTGTGCGGAATAAACTAATTAATTTATATTATTGGCAGGGACGAATTTAAAATATTTCGAGTTCCACCCTTACTGTGCATGCAATTTTGATTTTAAATAAATTCTATCAAACAGGCCTCCAAAATTAAGAACTATACAATTTCGTCCCCGAAATGTAACATCTTGGATTCGTCCCTGGAGATTATTCTTATTGCCTCAACAGGATTCGATTGATTATAGCGATAATTCTCAAACAAATTCTAGAATAGAGAGAATGAAGAGCTTAATTGGTGTATCGGACAACAACTGCTACCAAAGCTCAACTTAAAAGTACGGAATGCAATCGACTGAAGCTTTGCCCCTACAGAAACCACGCAAAATCTTCTCCTGTCTCTTATCTTTGCTCCTGTTATCCTTTTTATCACTCTCATTTTCAGGTGAAAACATCGCTGGAGGTGAAATCCTCTTACTTTGCCTCATCTTCATATCACTCAGACCCGTCTCCATTGAAAACTTCCCAGCACCTGATCTTACCGAATGAGATCCTGACTTCATCAAAGGTGGCAAGTTTGATCCCTTTCTCATTGAAGAATCATAAGTATCAGCACTTAATTTCCCACCTGCATGCCCTCTGTCAGTACCCTCACAATCCTCGCGATCGCTCCTTCCTTGTTTCTTTTTCTCCGGTGAAGCATTGCTTCTTGCGGCAGCTCTCTCTGCTGATGTACTCGAGGAGTGTGATAATTTTGATGGGGAGATGGAGCTCTTCCTGGTGAGTTCTGATTTGTATGTGATTTCCTGGTTCTGTGCTGTTTCAGCTACTGGTTTTTCTCCTTTGAAAGGTATGAGTTTTCCACAAAAAATGATGCTGTCTGAAGAATGAGCCGTAGAGGCATCGCTGAAAAACCCAAAGTGATTTTGATGATCAAAAGGGGATAAGCTTTGATCTTGCCTGGAGAAGTTATCCCAGTGAGCACCGTCGCAGTTGTTTGATGAAAGATTGCAAAATGTGAACGCTTCTTCTACATCTTCAAAACCTACCAATCCAGTATTTTCTTGTACTGCTCCAGGGCTAGATTCCTCGGCACCTACCATTGTGTGATCATCAGAAAACGGAGAAATTCGGGTCGAGGGATTCGGACGTAGAGGAAAGAGGGAATGAACCTTGGTTGATGTTGATGGGATTGGCTAAATCTGGAGAGACTATAAATACAGCAAGGCGCCATGCATGAATTCAGGGCTTGAATCTTTCAAGATTTCCTTGATTTGTTAGCATTCATATCAAGTTTTTTCCACTCACCGTAACGAGCTGTGTTGGATTCTATATTAGATTTGATGATTACATGCATTTAGCCTTGGCTTATATGGTCGGGAATCTTTGTTTCCTAAATTAATACGTTTCTATGAATGTCTTGTTCGGGCACGAATAAGATGGATAAGATCCAATCTTCATTTGCAGAAATTCTCAGGAAAACATCAGATTTGTCTTGTCATTATTATCCGTTTAAGGCTAAACACACATGTCCTAATCGATCTTTCATATGAAGAAATTCTCAGGAAAACTTCAGATTTGTCTTGTCGTTATTGTCCGTTTAAGGCTATTCACACTTGTCCTGATCGAAAAAAAAAAATCAGTGTCAGTGGATATACATGGCTGCGATGAATTGAAACGATAGCTGATGGTGGGACAAGTGCGTTCATAATTGGCAGAATTATATTTAGTTCTTGAACCAAGTCAACCTTTTTATAGATCTCATAACTATGCTTTAAATAATAAATTAAAATCATTGTAAGTTGTAACCTTTGTTTATGTACAATAATGCACGATTCTTAGTGATTATTTGGTAATGTAGTTGAAATTGTTTTTGAAACTGTTTTTTGTTTATAGATACATCAAAATGATTTTTACTTTATTTTTTAAAAATTATTTTTGACATCAACAAATGAAAATAATTTAAAAACACTATTTTTTAATCTAAAATAAAAAAATAAATATTTTTTTCAAAAGTATTTTTAAAATACATTGTCAAACACCCTATGGTTTAATTGGGATATGATTCCAACGCCTAAGAAAGTATAGTTTTTCTTAATTTTTCTATCTTAGATTGTATATTTAATATTCATATGTATAGTTTTATAAGATACTCTAAAAATACAATCTTACATAAAACCATAACAAAATCAAAGAAATTGGCGCAGTGATTCCAGGTCCAATTTTAAATTTGGTGAAGCATTGATTGCACTCAATATCTACTGTTTAAGATATGTTTAAAAGTGTTATTAATATTTTTTAAAAGTATTTATCAATTAAAAATATATTAAAATAATAATAATAATTTAAAAAATAAATTCTAAGTTTTTTTAAAAAAATCTTTTAAAATGGAATGTAAAACGGTAACTAAACTTCAAATAGTCGTATTTTAAAATCTTTGAACTGCTTTTACAGCTGTCGTCGCTCTACGTTTGGCTGCTGGAGAGTTAAATAAACATGCCAATAAAAGAAAAAAAATTTATGCTATAGCAGCAGATTTATCTGTTTTTTTAGACATGGAGATCATTGGTCGTATCAATTTATCCGATCATCCATTTCAGATTAAATGCTTGATTTACTTGATAGAGAGTCGAAACAATTATTTTCAAATACATTCTACTTGATGAATACTATATATCCTCTGTAAGAAAAAATATATAATTTTTTTCCCGACAATTTGGCCTATATATTGAACAACACCGACGACCAAATCTTAACTCAAACCGGTGGAATGCAACCAAGAGAAGCTTTACCCCTGAACAAACCCCACAAGTTCTTCTTTTTCTTTCCCTTGCCACCCTTATCCGTTTGATCACACTGGTCGTCGGATGGAAACGGAAACATCCTGGCTGGAGTTGGACTCTTCTTCCGTTGCCTCGTCTTGATCTCACTCAAATCCATCTCCGCCGGAAACTTCCCAACTCCTAATCTAAAAGAATAACATCCTGACTCCATCAAGGGTGACAAGTTGGGTCCTTTTATCATTGAGGAATCATACTTACGATCAACGCTTAATTTCCTGGCTGCATATACTTCGTTAGTACTTTCACGAGCCTTGTCTCTCTTTTGCTGTTTCTTTTTCTTTGGTGGATTATTGCTTCTTGCAGCAGCTCTTTCAGTTGATTTATTGAAAGAGAGAGATAGTTTTGAATCTTTTGATGGCAAGATCGAGCCCTTCTTGGCATGTTTTGTTCGTGCTGCGGATCCCAGGTCCTGCTCTGTTTCGGCAACCACTGTTTCTTGCGCCGCGAGTCCCAGGTTCTGTTCCGTCTCGGCCGCCGCCGTTTCTCCTCTGTAAGGTATGAGCTTTCCACAAAAGACGATGCTGTCTGAGGACTTAGTAGAGCTGGCAGCACTGGTGAATTTTTCACTGAAAAACTCGAAGAGATCGTGATGATCAGAAGAGGAGCTTCGGTCTTGTTTGGCGAAGTTATCCCAATAATTTTCATAGTTCTTTAATGAAAGATCAGAAAATGAGAATACTTCTTCTGCGTCTTCAAGATCCTGCAAGCTAGTATTTCCCTGTACTGGTTCAGGGCCAAAATCCTCGGTACCAATCATTGCGTGATCAGAAAATGGAGAAGAGAAGATGACGTGGATCAAATAATCAATGTAGTTAAGAACTGAGGAGGGCTTATTGAAAGAGTCAAATTGTAGTTTAGGGGGTAATCAAGAGGTCCAAGTACATATGTATATATAGGAGAAATTAAGGGAGTGTTTGTTTGTTCAAATGGAAGTGCTTGTTATCGTGGTATAGTTGTGTTTTTCAAGAAAAATGTTTTTTTTTTGTTTTAAATTGTTTTTATATGTTAATAATAATTGAAAATATTTTTTAAAATAAACATTTTAAAAAGCAATATTGTTTTAATAATAAACAATGTCAATACCGTGTTTGGGAGTGCGTTACAACCGGCGTTTGTCGAAAATTTGAATTTTGTTTTCTTTTATTTTAAATGAATATGTTTTGGTGTTTTTAGATCATTTTGATGTGCTGATGTCAAAAATGATTTTTAAAAAATAAAAAACATTATTTTAATATATTTCAGTACGAAAAGCACTTTGAAAAACTATTGTAATCGCACTTCCAAACAGGCCCAAATATATACATCCTGGACTGAGAGCTGGTTGATGTCGATAGATTTGGCTACGCAAGACTAGTAGTACAAAATCAAGAGACGCAAATAGGGCGGCTCTCTTTCTTTTCTAAATTGTTAAATTGGGATTTACATCTAGAAGAACATCTGTTTTCAAGTTAGATTTCAATCATTGCATTTTTAGGCTTGTCTTGTCTTATTTGTGAAGTATGGTTGAAGATTTTTTTTAAAGTATTTTTTATTTAAAAATATATTAAAATTATTTTTTTATTTTAAAAAATTATTTTTTATATCAGCACATGAAAATAATATAAAAATACTAAAACTTTTAATTTAAAATAAAAAATATTTTTTACCATTTTAATTTTTTTTTCAAAAGTATTTTTTGAGATGCAATGACATACATAATCATGTGTTTCTTAAGTTAAAAATTTCTTGCTATTAGAAAAAAAAATTGATATGAAAATAATATAAAAACATTAAAAAATCTAATTTAAAATAAAAATAAAAATTATTTTAAAAAACAATTTTAGTGTTTCTTGCGCTAATAAATTTCTTGCTATTATTAGGAAAAATAGAGAGAGAGATCCAGTACGGCGTCAGATTTGTCGCACAATTTTTGTCTGTTTTATTGCTTGTTTAAAAGTGCGATTGTGGTAGTTTTTTAAAATATTTTTTGTGCCGAAATACATCAAAATAAAAAAAATTTATTTTTTAAAAATCATTTTTGATATCAGCACATCAAAATGATCTAAAAACACCAAACTATATTCATTTAAAATATAAAAAAAATTAAATTTCAGCAAAATGTCGATTGAAACACACCGCCAAACGGGCCGTTAAGATTGACCCGGTGCTAGTTGTGAGAACGATTTGACACGTGGATATAGGTGTGAGACGATATTAAACAGAGCAGGTGATGGGACATGGATCCCATTTTCAAGGCACTCTCTTGCATGTGATTGACTTTCCATTTCATGACGTGTAATATGGAACATCATACTCCGTGTTTGGAATTTAAAAAAAAAAAAAATCTTGCCAGAAGACATGGAAATCATACACCTAGGCTGTGTTTGTTTCTCGGAATTCACTTTCTGGGAAACCACTTGCTAAACTTTTCTGTATTTGTTTGTTTTTTGGAAAGTTGGTCAACGAAAAACACTTTCCGGTCAAAGAAAAATTTGGCTTGGCTTTCAGGAAAGTGTTTTTCGTAAAATTTGGGCGGAAAACACTTTCCGGAAGTTGTTAAAAATTTAAAAATATTATTATTTGCTGATTATATCAAATTTGATCCTCAAACTTTTGATTGCTATATATAATTTGTTTTTGAATATTTATTTTTCAATTCCATCTTTTAAAATTTATTTTTTATATTAATTTTGGTCCTTATTTTTATAATTGCTACTTGCTTTTTTCTTATCATTTTTTTATTGAAATTTTTTATCTATCAAATTTGTTCCTCATTTTTTTATTGTTACTTATTTTATTTGAAATAATTTATGAAATGTTAATTATTATTATTTTAATTTATTCACCTTTCATTTTTTTTTTAAATTTTTAGATTTGATCTCTATTATTTTGATTATTATTTATTTTATTTGAGATAATTTATGAAATTATATTTTTTTTCAATTTCATTCTCATTCAACTTTTTAATTTGTAAGATTTGTTCCTCATTATTTTAATAAACTTGAAAAAAAAATTAATTTATTAATAAATTATTTTCCAGTTCATTTTCCATAACACAAACAAACACTGGAAAATGTTTTTCAGTTCATTTTCCATAACACTGTCAAACATCGGAATTCACTTTTCAGGAATTCACTTTCCCAGGAATTCACTTTCCAAAAAGAAATTATTTTCTAGCAAACAAACGGGACCTTAGTTAGCAACTAATTTAATCATTTTGGAGTTTTTATCATCATATAATATTTCTGGTTTTTGAAAATATTAAAATAAAATATTTTATCATTTTTTTTAAATATATTTTGAAAATTAGCAAATAATATAGAAATCACAAGGAAAATAAAACATGTTCTTTTTCAATACATTTTTAAAATATAAAAATAAATAACTTCAAGCTTGTTCTAAAATTATGGTCTTGTCTTTTCCGACGAAGAACAAGAAGACTACCGAGTCACTGGCTGTTATTGTTTTTTTTTATATAAAAAATATCTAATATTTTTAATTATTATACTAAAAGAGATCATAATTCGATTATTGTTTATTATGAGATAAATCACTATAGATTACAATAATGTTGCTCAATTTTCGAATCGTTCTGTTTATCAGATTACTCTTTTTAAATTATTGTTCATAATAATATGCATCGTTCTAGCAGGCCACGATAAGGCAGAGAGATGAGATTCTTATATCACCTCCCCCTTCTAGATAGATGCTGAGATGAGATTCTTATGATTCTTGCTTTCTAGAATCAGAGCAAGTGTCTACTCCACGAGGTCAATTTTTTGGAAGGGTAGGTTTGTTAAACGAGTGTGAACGCTTGCACAGAAAATACTACTTGACATATGTGCATGGAAATCTAGTCCTGTTCATTTTTTAAAATGTATTTTTTTTATTTTTAAAAATTATTTTTAATATTAATATACAATAAAAAAAACACTACAACTCCAATATAAGGTTGCATTGGTCATTTTGCTTTTTAAGTTCCATTTTTGTTTAACTCCCGTTTAATATTATGTTTTAAAAGTGTTTTTGAAAAAAAAATAGATCTTTTTGATGGTTTTAGATTATTTTTATATGTTGATGTCAAAAATAATTTTTTAAAAAATAAAAATAAAAAAATATTTTTATATATTTCTAAACGAAAAACACTTTAAAAAATAACATTAATTATACTTTTAAACAGATAATTAATGGTTCTAGAAGGATTAGTGGTTTCACGTATCATTAAAAAAAAAGAAACAAAGATCCCAGGATGAAATTCCTCTCTCCTTAAATCAAATTATATGTTCGATTAGTATAATTCAAGAATATATCCAAGAAAATCCGTAAAGAAAATCAAAAGCCCTGTATATTTTGTTTTTGCTCGAGCTTGGTTGGGAGCCAGGGCATTTTGTTCTTAGCAGCAATGAGGAGAGCAGAAAACGCCAATGGGCTTCTATTCAGCGAGCGGCAACAGGTCTAGTCCATGTGAAAGAAAATCCTTTATGAGGCCCAGGAGAGAATATGCTAAGAAATTCGTTTTCACTGAACAGACAACACGACGTCGTTTGTTTACCTACATCCGGCGCCTTCTCCTCTCAAAATTTTCCCTTGACAATAAATTAAATTAAAAGGGTGATGTTTTTACTGCACCGTTTTATAAAATATTATTTATTTGAATAGTTTATTTTTCTTTCTAAATCTTTTTTTTTTCCTTTTAGTTTTATATTTAGTTTATTTATATTGTGGTTTGTTTTATACCTAGTTAGCTCGGTTTCATAACTCGTATCATGATATTTTAGTGAACTGATTCAAAATGTTTTTTAATTTGTATTTTTTATTAAAAAGATCATCTTAAAACGTAAAAATTATTAAAAAGTAGGCTCCGTGATTTATTCTATTTTATTTTCTATGATATTATCTTTGCCTCACAGTTCGAGTTGTGTGTTTGGTGGATTAAACCATTCCACTCTAGTTTTCTTTTCTTTTCAATTTCATACTATGTTGTTATGTTAATTAAAAGTTAGGTTTTGTGTTTTGTTATAATCTATTTTTTATAAGATTATCTTAGTTTTATGACCGATAACAAGTGTTTTACGGGCTGAGCTAGATAGACACATGTGTTTTTTGTGTCTTGTTTTTAAATTATTTTTTTTTCTCAATTTCATTATTTAACGGTGAATTTATTGAAAAATAACTCTTATAATTTATTTTGATTTTTTTATGGAGTAGTCACAACTTTATAACATTGATTGTATGTTTAGTAAATGAACATGGTTGAATCATATCATTTTTTTTTGTTTTTTATAATATTATCTCAGTCTAATAACACAAGCAACACGTTTCACAAATTAACTCCTGTTATTTTTTTTTGTTTTTTTAATTTCATTTCTTCGACACCAAGTCGGTTTAGGATTGAAATTCACAATTTATCTTGATCTATTTTATATGAAATTATCACGCTCTCATAATTTAGGATATGAATTTAATAGAATAACTTGATTTAACTCACATCAATTAAATATTTTATCATTTCAATATTATTTGAATAAAAAGATATCTTAATTCCTTGCAAGTCAAATTATATTTTTAATGTTTACCCAGATTATACTTAAACTCATCAATTTATTCATGTTATTTCATATCAATATTTAATTATTTTTTACTGTGAAAATAATAATAATATTTAAATACATTTTTTATATATTAAAAAAATACAATTTGATAGCGCATTCAAATAATCTAGCGTTCACCTGACGAGTCCTTAAGAGACTTAAAACCGGAATGTGGACACAAGCACTTCTACGCCCTTCCTCATTTCCTAACCGCGCGAAACCTGGTGGAATAATAAGTTCGGGTTTACCAATACGTGCATCGATGCGATTGACACATTAACATGGTTATAAGGGTCACTGGAGGATATAATTGGTATTCAAAATTATTCTGGAGGGTAATATAGGAAGGAAAGCAACACTTTAGTAATATAAATATTTCAAACCCTACACTCTCGCTTCACACCGTCACTAGCTACTCTTCTCTTACAAAGCTCTGTCGCCGCTAGGGTTTAATCCATTTTTCTCGAGGTTGGATTTTCTAATACCTGTTATTTTATCTCCTGATTTTCGTTGTAGTTTTGATCAAGATTACATCACTGAGGTGCTGATTGGTGACTTCTTTGTCGAGATTTGTTATACATCTATCGGCTTTAATCTAGAATTTAAGTTCTATTCTGCTTGAAATTTTATTTTTGTTTTTGAATTTCCTATTATCATGTATTTAGTGCTGGAAGCTGTTGCATGAAATTTGTTCTTATTTGAGAGGTAGATCTAAGAGATTTATCACCGTGGCATAAGATTTTTAGAAGATAGATATCGTATTATACGACTGTGTAGCTATAATTCTTGGTTGAATTTGTTTTCCTTGGCATAATTAAATGTTGTTTTTATGTAGATTTCTTTCTGCTCGTTTTTATTGATCATGCATTTACCTGGGCGATGATTTTCTTAAGATTTGAGATAACAGACTTGTAGTTTTAACCCTATAGTTTTGAAAATTGAAGCTGGAAAAAATCAGTGATGACTTTATGCCCTATTGATTATAGATAATAGTTATTAGACTTTCAAGTTGAATTTCTTGACACCCATGCGATATCTACGAATAATTATCATCTAAACAGCCTTTGTTAATTTCTTACTTCTCTTCTGGTATTTAATAAAGAACACTCGTAGATAATCTGAAACTATTAATATGAGTTTAGTTTCGTGGATGTGGACTTATACTTTATGCTAAGCATGCTCTCATATTGTAAATTTTTGCACTACCGATGATTGCTTTGACATTTCATATCTTCTTGTATAACTCAGCTCTAAGATATCATCATGGGTAAAGAGAAGATTCACATCAGCATTGTGGTCATTGGCCATGTTGACTCTGGAAAGTCGACCACCACCGGTCACTTGATTTATAAGCTTGGAGGTATTGACAAGCGTGTCATTGAGAGGTTCGAGAAGGAAGCTGCTGAGATGAACAAGAGGTCATTCAAGTACGCCTGGGTGCTCGACAAGCTCAAGGCTGAGCGTGAGCGTGGCATCACCATTGACATTGCCCTGTGGAAGTTCGAGACCACCAAATACTACTGCACTGTCATTGATGCCCCTGGACATCGTGACTTTATCAAGAACATGATTACTGGAACTTCCCAGGCTGACTGTGCTGTTCTCATCATCGATTCCACCACTGGTGGTTTTGAAGCTGGTATCTCCAAGGATGGCCAGACCCGTGAGCACGCTCTACTTGCTTTTACCCTTGGTGTGAAGCAAATGATCTGCTGCTGTAACAAAGTATGTTTGCTCTCTCTTTTTTCAAGTTAACTGGATGGTTGATTTTCCAAAGAATTATTTCCTGTTGCATATATGTAGTTACATTGTTTTTTGTTCCTCTACTGATGTTTGCTGGTTCTTTTTGGAAAAGATGGATGCCACCACCCCAAAATACTCCAAGGCGAGGTATGAAGAAATTGTCAAGGAAGTGTCATCCTACTTGAAGAAGGTCGGTTACAACCCTGACAAGATCCCCTTTGTCCCTATCTCTGGATTTGAGGGTGACAACATGATTGAAAGGTCAACCAATCTAGACTGGTACAAGGGCCCAACTCTCCTGGATGCCCTCGACCAGATCTCCGAGCCCAAGAGGCCCTCAGACAAGCCCCTCCGTCTCCCGCTTCAGGACGTGTACAAGATTGGAGGTATCGGAACTGTGCCGGTGGGACGTGTTGAAACTGGTGTCATCAAGCCTGGCATGGTTTGCACTTTTGGTCCAACTGGACTGACCACTGAAGTCAAGTCTGTTGAGATGCACCACGAAGCACTCCAAGAGGCTCTTCCTGGTGACAATGTCGGGTTCAACGTTAAGAATGTAGCTGTGAAGGATTTGAAGCGTGGTTTTGTGGCCTCAAACTCCAAGGATGATCCGGCCAAGGAAGCTGCCAACTTCACCTCCCAAGTTATCATCATGAACCATCCTGGGCAGATCGGAAACGGCTATGCCCCTGTTCTTGACTGCCACACCTGTCACATTGCTGTGAAGTTTGCTGAGATCCTCACCAAGATTGACAGGCGGTCTGGTAAGGAACTGGAGAAGGAGCCCAAGTTCCTGAAGAACGGAGATGCTGGCATGATTAAGATGATTCCCACCAAGCCCATGGTGGTGGAGACATTCTCAGAGTATCCTCCACTTGGTCGTTTTGCTGTGAGGGACATGCGCCAGACTGTTGCTGTGGGAGTTATCAAGAGTGTGGAGAAGAAGGATCCCTCTGGTGCCAAGGTGACCAAATCTGCTGTCAAGAAGGGAGGAAAGTGAACCGTGCAGGTTGATGCCTCTGAAATCTATTTAAAAAATAACGACTTGGTTCTTCCTAGTTCTGAATTTATTGGATGTCTATCCATGTGTCTTGAGTATTGTAGGTTCATGTCGCTGCTTTCATCAAGAGGCTGTTCTCAGAACTGGGTTCTTGATCGGCGGTGGCGATTTTTATGTTTAGAATTATCGTCTGCACTTTTTTCGTCTTAGAACTTGAGGTTTGGTTGGGCTTGTGTTTCTATTAAGTTTTGAATTATCTTCTGAACTTGTTGTCTTCAAAGTGGTGGTTTTGTCGTCCTTTTGTTTCTATTTGAATTATACTATTGCACTTCTTTTCTTTCTGTCTTTCAAGTTCAAGGTCTTGGTACCGTGGTAGAATTCTACATGGAGTTATGATTTGTTCGGTCTCTGTGGTTGGCCTGTTACTAGTAACCTTCACGAGGATTTCTATATTCCGAATTATCTGCACGTAGATGACCGCATCATATCATTGAAAAGTGATATCTTTTATTTGTTTAATATTTATATTTTTAGAGTGATTGGATGATATTTGGAGTTGAGAACAAGTTTATTGATGTTTTTAAAGTTTTCTTCCACCGTTTAAAGTGAAAATATATTAAATTGAGTTTTCTTCCACTGTTTTTCTGCTTTTTCAAAAAATAGCCAAGGACACCAGCTTGTTCTCGCCTTTTACTTTTCATTAATTTTTTTATAATTCTAATCGACGCCCTCTTTCTTGTTTTTCTTAAAACAGTAGTTAATTTTTTTAACTTTTTTTTAATTATAATACTTCGCCGAGATTGTTGCAATTCGTCTTCTTTATTTATTTTTATATATTTTATACGTGGTTGTATTTAATGATTTGTTTTATTAAAATCAAATTGAAATAGAAATGGACACACGTGAGATTTATTAAATAAAATATAAAGAAAAAAATATATTATGCAATGTTGCCCATATTGAAAATATTATTAAAAAAAATTCTAAAAACAAATTAATATATATATTAACACACGTGAGGGATTACAAATGAATTTTACTATTCTCTTCAAATACTAAACATGTAGAATCAAATTAAAAAATAATCACTATTTTAAAATGGGTAAACAAGCAAAAAAACATCAAGGAGTGAAATACAAACTCAAAGTATTTTAAAAAAATATAAAAAAAAGATCCAAAACAAAAAAAATCAAAAAAAGAAAAACAATATAAGGTCAGGTCAACGCAAGCCAACGTTGTAGACATGCAATCTGAACGTTGAAGGGAAATTTATTAGTATGGATTAACATGAAAAACTCATGTTCTCGGTTATGTTTTCAATGTAAAACAAAACTGAAACAAATCACAAAGTTATTTTTTATTTAAAAAAACAATATCAAATGATGAAAAACAAAACAAAAAAATTATCAAACCTTAACCTGGACCAGGAGATTGAAAGCACCATGCAAGACAAATCATTAAGTTCAATTCATAAAAAATAAAATGTCAAGGGGGTGAAATAAAAAAAATACAATCAAAATAATTAAAAATTACAATTAAAATAATAAAAGGTTGAATTCAAATAAAAAAATAAATTAAAGGGCATGAAGAAAATTCTCACTTTGAGATTAAAACCGAAAAATACCAAAAACAATAACAAGAGGTAAGCAAAAACCAAAAAGAATAAGGATGACAAAAACAATAGAACACTGTCAAGTGGAATGAAGAGTAAAATTAAAAATAATAAAACTTCTAAAAAGAGTTAAGAAAAAAAAGAAATAATAAGAAAAAGGATTAAATTGAAAACATAAATACATGATCAAAAGAATTGAACACGTATAGTTCTTAAGAGTTTTCTTTATAAATCATAAATCATAAATCAAAAGACTTATGCACCCATCGAATTAAATAAGTCATGAATTGCTCTGAGAAAAAAAAAACCCATTAATGATAAATAAAAATATAAGCGGAAAAATTAACAGAAAAATCAAGATATTTAATATAATAATAAACCCATATCATTTTCTTAATTTTCAGTCTTATTTCTAGTTTTATTCCTCTTGCTTTCTGTATACTTTGATTCAGTTGTCGTTGACTTGTCTAATTTACATTGGGCCAATACAAGCAGCTGTAATGGGCTTCTCTTTGAATCACCGGTTACTGTTTCTATCCAGCGTTGTCTTACATGTTCTGTTAGAGGTGGGCTTTGTCATGTAGATTCAAGAAGGTATTGGGCTAAAATATAGACTCGGTAGCCAGCCCATCACTGGAGATTAGAGAAGCCGTTTCCTTTGTAAAGTTTTCAATAACTTTAAACATTTCTGGTACATAGAAAGTCAACCTCAATACAGTGAAACTAAATTTTCACGGGTCTTCCAGAAGACGTTGCTTTTACCTGTTTTGTTTAGATATGATTTATTTGGAGCCGCATTAATCGTGTGGTTTTAAAATATTTTTTGAAATAAAATATGCTTCTGCCGGCTAAAATATCTAGTCATGCAAATTCATTTCATTTCATTTTAAAACAGTTGACTGGCTTGACTTCCTTGATCACCAAGAAAGAGGATTCCTATATATAAATTGCCTATTGCCTATTCCCTCCTCCTCCTTGCATCTGCTTCTTCTCGCTCGACGCTAGGGTTTAACAGGTTCGATTCACGATCGCTTCTTCGTTTCACTCCTGTCCTTGTCTCTCATTTTAAATCACTGTGGTTATCTAGTTAATGACTGGTATCCGTAAGAAGTCTTTGATTGCTTTGTGATTTCAAGCAGATTTATTAGCTTTGAATCCAATTTTGCTTTGTGATTTCAAGCAGATTTATTTGCTTTGAATCCTATTTTGCTTTGAGAGCAAGCTTGGGATCTACGTTTTTAACGCCTTTTTACTTGCTTTTTAAGACTTGTATATACAGGATTTTCAATTTAGATTATTTTGTTTTTGCAGTGTTTTTTTTTTAAAATTTATTATTCAGATGTAATAAGATAGGAATTTGTACTGTTTTGATTTCGTCTTTGTTGGTTTTGGTGCCGAAAAGAACTCTTAAACTTATTCTGTATTCTCTCAAGTTGCTGATCCGATACTATTGTGATTAACCTCAGGGTGAGAATTGCCACTCAAATTAACTGATAATGATGTAACTAGATTTTGATTCATCATATTGGATATTTATACAGATTATCTTTTGCACATGATTTTTTATGTTAGAACAGAGTGTTATGCTGTGTTAAATTATTTCAGAAATCGTGATGTATTGAAGTTGGACTGGACATACCATGGTGGATTTGTTATTGCCCTGAACATTTCAACTAGATCTAGTTGAATGTTCAAGAACGTGGTCTTAGTGTCCTAGTATTTTGTTTTAAATTTTTTGATTTTTATGCATAACAGTTTAACACTAAGAATTAAGCATGGGTAAAGAGAAGATTCACATCAGCATTGTGGTCATTGGCCATGTTGACTCTGGAAAGTCGACCACCACCGGTCACTTGATTTATAAGCTTGGAGGTATTGACAAGCGTGTCATTGAGAGGTTCGAGAAGGAAGCTGCTGAGATGAACAAGAGGTCATTCAAGTACGCCTGGGTGCTCGACAAGCTGAAGGCTGAGCGTGAGCGTGGCATCACCATTGACATTGCCCTGTGGAAGTTCGAGACCACCAAATACTACTGCACTGTCATTGATGCCCCTGGACATCGCGATTTTATCAAGAACATGATTACTGGAACTTCCCAGGCTGACTGTGCTGTTCTCATCATCGATTCCACCACTGGTGGTTTTGAAGCTGGTATCTCCAAGGATGGCCAGACCCGTGAGCACGCACTCCTTGCCTTCACCCTGGGCGTGAGGCAGATGATCTGCTGCTGTAACAAGGTATATTTCTTTCCAGATACAAATTTGTTCTTCTTTGCTCTCTACTGATGTTTGCTTGATCTTGTTGGAACAGATGGATGCCACCACTCCAAAATACTCCAAGGCAAGGTATGAAGAAATTGTCAAGGAGGTGTCATCGTACTTGAAGAAGGTCGGTTACAACCCGGACAAGATCCCCTTCGTCCCTATCTCTGGATTCGAGGGTGACAACATGATCGAGAGGTCAACCAATCTAGACTGGTACAAGGGCCCAACTCTCCTGGATGCCCTCGACCAGATTTCCGAGCCCAAGAGACCCTCAGACAAGCCCCTCCGTCTCCCGCTTCAGGACGTGTACAAGATTGGTGGTATCGGAACTGTCCCGGTGGGACGTGTTGAAACTGGTGTCATCAAGCCTGGCATGGTTTGCACTTTTGGTCCAACTGGACTGACCACTGAAGTCAAGTCCGTTGAGATGCACCACGAAGCGCTCCTAGAGGCTCTTCCTGGTGACAATGTGGGGTTCAACGTTAAGAATGTAGCTGTGAAGGATCTGAAGCGTGGTTTTGTGGCCTCAAACTCCAAGGATGATCCGGCCAAGGAAGCGGCCAACTTCACCTCCCAAGTTATCATCATGAACCATCCTGGGCAGATCGGAAACGGCTATGCCCCTGTTCTTGACTGCCACACCTGTCACATTGCTGTGAAGTTTGCTGAGATCCTCACCAAGATTGACAGGCGTTCTGGTAAGGAACTGGAGAAGGAGCCCAAGTTCTTGAAGAATGGTGATTCTGGTATGATTAAGATGATTCCAACCAAGCCCATGGTGGTGGAGACTTTCTCAGAGTATCCTCCACTTGGTCGTTTTGCTGTGAGGGACATGCGCCAGACTGTTGCAGTGGGTGTGATCAAGAACGTGGAGAAGAAGGATCCCTCTGGTGCCAAGGTGACCAAATCTGCTGCCAAGAAGGGTGGCAAGTGAACCGTGCAGGTTGATGCTTTTGAAAGCTACTATTTTAAAAATAATGATATGTTTTTTATTTGTTTTCAATCTCATGGATGTCTATCTTTGTGTCATGAGATCTTTAGTTTTATGTCGTCACCATCATCACAAGGCTGTTCTCAGAACTGGGTTCTTGATCAGCGGTGGCGTGATTCAAGGCTTGATGTTCTTTCTGCCGTCAGTTTCTGCCTGCATTTTTGCTGGTTCTCTCAAATTTTTGATCTTGTGTTTCTTGAACAGCTCTTATTTTAATTTCAATATATAAACATACCTTTTATTTCGCGTTATTTCTTTTGATTTTCTGTCTTGATAAAATGAATGCCATGTTATACATTTTGTCTCAAGGAGTTTTCTGCCATTTACACCGAGGATGCGGGGACAAATACACTGGAAAGAGGTAGTTTATGCAATGAAAAACCCAAGACTCTCGTTTTATCCTTGAACCATTAATTGTCTGAAAGGGTCTTTATGCCGCGGAAATGTCTCCACGTGTCTCCTTTCTTGCTTCTACGCATCTGGAAGGGTGAAGATGTCCTAAAAGTCCAGTCAATCATGCACCATTTCATAAAATCTGGAGCGTGAAAAGTTTCATGAACTACATCATGCATCGCCTTTTAAATTGGGCGACAAAGATACCTCGAAAGCTTGAATATTGAATCTCAGAGATGTTTACCTAATGCATCATTTCATATGTATGTATGTATGTATGTATGTATGTATGTATGTATGTGTTATCGTAGGAAAGAGATGTTTTCATAGGGATCGGAGAGAAGGATCAAATGAATACTATCTTGAATCTCAGAACCCAAGATCTTAAAAATCAATGACAAAAAAAAGGAACAAATCTAAGATCACGATGGATAAGTTAGATGGTATAGTATAAAGGCAGTACCAGAAACTGGAAGTGCAAGATGGGTAAATCTGTGATACACGTGTCTGTAATGGGAACATTTGCCCGTGGTGGGGAGCCCAGACGATCTTCAAACGCGGGACCATGAAACCACATTAGTTGTAAGGGAATTATGATTTGGTAAAAATTAACGTTGCCCTTCTTGCCAACATGCCTGCAGCCTCCCAAACACAATCAATTATCCAATTTAATTATTTTACTAATTTAGGGAGAAATATATGATTTAAAATTTAGACATTTTTTACTTTCAGTAGCTTGTTCTTAAGGTTTTTTGAGAGTTTGGATTGGAGAGGGGGGGGAAGAGAGTAATGTGCTATGTAGGTTTTTACCTTTTCTTTTTTTCAACATGTATAAAACAAAGGTTTGTATGAAAATAATAGCATTTTCTCTGAAGAAAAATAATATATTATAGACTGATTTCTTTAAGAAATTTTTTTATCTGATTCCAAATCTTGATCTTGAACTCCATCAAACAATAGCACAATAACGATTGTTAATAATTATAGAGAGGAGAGGGAGAACCTCCTCTGGCATTGCAATTGGGGATCGATATACATAACCTACTGGTTTACATTCCACTCCTCGGCTTTCAGCTGTGTCATGAGATGATACTAAAAATTGCTTCCATCAAGACAAATAGGATCCTTTCTATAAGTGTACAGAGATACGTATCGTGAATCCAGTTGACCATTAGTGCTTCATAGATGTATTTTTGCTACAAAACCTCCTTTTGTTCAATAATTGGGGAGGAAGAAGTCATATGAGGAGCATGACATGCTTGGCATAGAAGGAAAAAAAAAGGTGCAGCAGATCTAAAACAGGAAAGCGTTGCCGCCAGTAAACATTCAGTTGTTCCAAGTGACACGTTGAGAAAATTCAAGTCCCGTCTCTGTTCTCCATTGAGCAAAAGTATCATCTAAGAACAGGGCCACTCAAAATCATTGATCCACGAATCAACAATCATCATTCAATCAAAATGTTCATTTATTAAACAGTCATGGCCTCACAGGTAAATGCTCCGTTTCTCATCTTAGTATCTTTCATCACAGGGATTGGGGAAGCATTTTCGGGATCACATCAAGATGCAAAGAGATTATGCCACTCAAAAAACAGAAGACAGGATAATTCAGTGTGGAAGTTTTCTGGGTGAGAGTCATTAGGCAGTTCAGACACAACCAAAGCTGTCTTCCTACTTTGGCATAGAAGAGTGGGATGTGTGAGAAGTCAGAATTGATGGTTGAAAGAGTTGTGTTGAGCAAATGGACAAGAAGTCATGAAGAGGGGCCAACTCCTCTATTTCAAACTCATGCAAAAAATGGCGTCTGGCTCCGTCATTGTTGTACATCTTACACAATTGTGGCAGCACAAGCGAAGAGATTTACATCGCAAAAAAACAAAAACAGTGCTTCAATCTGAATTTTTTTTTGAAACAATTGCACATTGGTAACATATACCTCCTCTCAAAAGATAAATATCATTTACTAAGAGACAAGTCAAGATATGTGCCTTGACAAGTCAGGCTCGTTATTGGACAATAAGAATTGATGCCTGCTACATTGTTCCATGAGAAAATGCAACCAAGATGAAAGCTTACCAGAATCCAGAAAACGCTTGTATATGGTACAAAAAGATCAAGAAGAGGGTTTTTTACTCCTTTTCTTGGCAGTTTTGGCAGTAGCATTGCAAATCTCTCTTTTTTGTTTGTTGTTATTGCTGGTGTTCTTGTTGTTGCCACCTGTGCTTGCCGCACTTTTTCCCTGGACTTCCAGCACATCTTTTACAAAAAACTTCAGCCTCCATAGGGTGGATTCAGCCTGTGATGGGAACAGAGCAAACTCAACAATTCATTCCTTCACCAAGCAGTCGTTAAGAATCTAACAAAGAAGCAAAAATTATAGCATAAATTATGACCTGAGCATCAATGTCAAGATCCACTTCTTCAGCGGTTGCTTGGAAGCCTGGATTATTCTGGGCAACTATCTCCAATGCTTTAGTTAGATCTTCAGGAGAAAGTCTTGTAAGAGCCACCCCGAGTTTTCTTTTCTCTTCAGTGGACATCTTTCTGCAATTGAATTTTCCAAATTAACTTAGTTTCCATGGAGAATTGGAAAACAGAATTTTAAATCTTCAAGCAGATGTAACTCATAAGTTAGCTTTTAATCATACCCAGACTAAAGGGGTGTTTGAGAGAGTAGTAACGGTTGTTTTTCAAAATATTTTCGTTCAGAAATACATCAAAATATTATTATTTTTTATTTTTTAAAAATTATTTTTGATATCAGCATATCAAAATAATTTGAAAACTAAATAAAAATAATAATAAAAAAATTCATTCTTTTTTATAAACGCTTTTCAAAAACTTTGCCAAACAGCCCCTTCCTATAAGAAATACTTTTGTATTCACAGTATTATTCACTACATATACAAAGTTGGACCACTAACCTGCACTTTTGAACAACAATGTTACGAAGCTCTTCCAAATGCATATCAACCTCGTAAAGCTGAAAACAGGTCATTACAGAATCTTAAAACATATTTTCCAGCATAACCCTAATACAAGATGAAATGCATGGTTGAACTTGATTATACCAATAGAAAATCAATTTCATCATTTTTATGGTGAACTCTATAGTTATACAAAAATATTAATAGATCAAGCATGGGAAGAAGCAAATTAAAAGATTTTCCAGTGCTTTATAAATCTGTGAGAAAGGCTGCGAAGTTTCAGTATACCTCATTACTCAAATCACGAGCCATTGCAGCCTCCTGAGCAAGCTGCATATCCAATTTAGCCTCCACTTCCTCGTCCTCTCTTCTTTTTTCCTGTGAGTGAATTGATTTGGTATTCCAAAAAATTATCCAGAAATAAAAAACATGATCTCTCAGCAAAAAGATCATGGACTAAGATAGCTCGATAACACATACCTCTTCAGTGACTTTAGGCAGAAGTTGTAGCCACTTCTCCTCAAATTTTCCCAGCAATGTTCTGGCCATAACATGAACATCGCTTTTTCCCTCATTATATTTCATTGCATTCTTAAACACTAACCTCGCATCAGCACATATCTCTCTGACATTCTTATATCCTGTGCCATCATTAGCCTCCATTTGATTTTTTATTGTACTTAAGTCCATGGGCTTGTCGATAACCTATTGAATACCATGTGTGCCAAATTCATTGAAATCATATTCAGAAGGAATCCAACTCTAAAATGGTAGAGCAACTAACAAGAAGAGTGATAAATCATCGAAACAACTAAAATTCATCGTGAGTCATATTCCGAACTAAGTAACAAGTCACACTTGCATGTTTGTGATCCCTAATCACACAAACTGAAAGTTGAAAGCACAATTCGATTTCCTTTTAAAAACAACTTGTTACATGTTTAGACGGGGCTTGTGTGTTGTATCAATTATACTTAAAGACTCATGCGCAGTCACTGGAAAAGGGGTAAATGCGCTTCATGTGATTTCTGTTACAGTACATGCTGATGAAATAAGAAATTGAGAAGGATGTTATCACTTCACCTCATAATAGTCATTCAATCCAAGACCTTTCACATCTACAGGTTGCATAAAAGGCCAAGCCCATTTGTGCTGCGCGATCTGAAGGCAACAAAAAAGAAACTACATTAGATAACGAAAATCAGCTCGTAAAACTTATTTTGTTTCTATAACCTCAAGCATCCAAGAGCAAATTTCCATTACTAATTGGCCTGTCATCATAACAGTGGGATATCGCAGGGGTAAAAGGAACCAATTTCCACAACATATTAAACAATCCAGACAGCAGTTTCTCAATCCACCTTAAAATTTCATAGCAGAAAGGAAAACTCAAGTTTTATCCAGACAAACGAAAAACATAGAAAGCACCCGAGTGATACATTACTTGACGCAATGTTGTACCGAGTTGGCGCATAAGCTCTTGCATTCTCTTAGCAGCAGCAGCCTCTCGTTTCGACGCATCTTGCTGCTGTTTCCTGATACTGGGAACATGCCTCTCTTTATCTTTATCTTTCACAATCGAGCTACCACCAACTTTCGAAGAGCCACTCTGCTGGTTTTTACTTATATTCAGGTAAAACTGCTCAACCTCATTCACTCTTCGCTCCAACTACAGATTCAAAAGCAAAAACCAAATTAATCCTCAGATTTTTCACAGCATTCATTCTACGCGCAATTTTTTTCTTCTTTTTTAATGATCACCAACTTACCTTATCAACTTTTTGGAAAATCCCATCCACGCTATGCTTGAAACCCTCCGTGTCAGCATCGTTGCCGTCTGGATTTCTTACCGGAAGATTATCAAAAGAAAAAACCGACGGTTCCATCTGACTACTTAAACAGAAAAGAAAACAAATACAAATTAAACTTTGTTAAAAACATTCAAAGATGGTAAAATTGAATTGCTAAGCGGAAGATTTATACATGCATTTCAAGTGTATGGTACCCGGAATATACGTATCTGTATACGGAGACAGTAGAGGGAGTGGTGGAAGTAACAGAGCAGGCGCAACGCTGTCTTGGCCAAATTGCGAGACGAAAACCTGGCTTCTCTTTCTGACGACGTCGGTTTATTCCTGTTGGTGTGATATGTGGGGTAAGAGCGCCGTTTCCCTCTCTCCCTCTATTTATTAAAAGTTTTTAGTTGAATGCACCAAAATAGTGTACCTCTAATATGTCCTTTTCTTTTCAAATCTTTTTAACATGTCCTTAAATTAGTTTTTTTATATATATATATATAGTTTAATTAATTTTTTCCCTCGTATTATATACCACACTTAAAATGCTATATTTACAAGATAAAAACAAGTTTAAATTATATCTGAATTAAAAAAAAAGCTAGGTACAAAGTAGAAACATGTTGAAAGTAGACGTGGATTCTTTGTGGATATATAATATTTATTTTTCATATCATTATTAATTCAAGTTTGATTTCAACGAAAAGATTTGTAAAAAATCATGGCTTGTTTAATATCAAGATCAATTTAAAATAATTAATTGAATAATATTAGTTTTTTAAGTACAAATAAAAATTATAAGTTGACGAGTTAACTTAAGTTAATTGATTAAAATAATATTTTAATCAACTTAAGTTAACTCGTAAATTTATAATTTAATTTTTGGAATAAGCCGGGCTTAATATTTTTATTTTGTTATATTGTGATTGTTATGTTATGATGATGATGATGGTATAAAATAAATTTCTTTATTTATTCGAGTCATGGATTAAACTTTTATTATTTTATCTATCATGAGATGTACTTTTTCCACGCTGCTCTCACTCTGTTGTTGGAAAAAAAAATACAATATGTATTTAAAATAAATAATTGTTATAAACATTGCAAACGCACTTAAAAAGATGGGGCATTCCGAGAATTGAACTCGGGACCTCTCGCACCCTAAGCGAGAATCATACCACTAGACCAAATGCCCTTTCCGTCATCGGTTTCTTCTAAAAACATCTAGAACACTATTAACAATTGAGCTCAAAGGCCTGACAAGTTACAATCTTGAACCCTCCGAGTCCAAACCAAACCCTTGGATATTTCCACTCTCAAAGAAAGTCCTGCGGGGATCAAGAAACTCAGAGGAAGCCCAAAAAAATGGCGAGAAGAGCGGCTCTTCTTCATTTTCTTCGATCTCAAAGCAAACAACTCTCAACCATCAGAAACTTCCACTCAGGTTTCTGTCCTCATTTCCTTTTCTCTGTATACTTGGCTTTCATTTTACAATCTCATTTTTGCTTAAAAGAGCACAAATCAGTGACTAACTTAAAAGTCATGATGCAATATCTGATCTTTGATTGGAGAAGAAACCAAGTTGTTTCATTTTTGTTGGGGGATTTGTTCTGTAGCGAATAATGTTGGAATCTTTAGCACGTACAAAGATTTTAATTTTCAGAAGCGTGAAGATTTAGAATTGGAAGAGTGTAAGAGACCCTTAATTGTTTTCGTGCTTTTAGAGTTTCTTATGAGTTAAGATGGAGGGGCTGGCTTATGTATATAATCTAGTGAAAAAGGTTTCAACTTTGTTGAATTAAGCCATTCAGTAAAGATTTAGGATCGACCAGTCTTCAGCTTCTTGAGTATCCTCAATATCCGAGCATATTTGAACTACATGCACTTTTGAATAGTGTGATGTTGTTGGAGCAATGAATACTTGATACGTTTGAAGCTAGGAATGTTTGTGGCTCGATGCCTGTCTTTCTCTGATTTGAACTTATTCATGTACATGTTAAGCCGTTTATTAAATTTGTTGTATTTTGTTTTAAGATGGTCCTTTTTCAGCCATGTTTCTGTGAATCTTTCCCTCTGTGCCATATTGCTTTGTCGCAATTTATGCTCTGTGCTGCCTGGACTTATTTACTGTTTAATTTTGCTTATGGGGACACTTTCTTGAATCAGCAAGTGTTTTTGTCGATCTTTGTATGTCATATCTCTTGTCTGTTACCTTTGAAATGGTTTCATCGAACACTGTCAGGAACATCAAAGTCATTTTATTTTTGCTGCTTGTATGTTGAGATTCTCATTTGAAAACATGAGGCCACTTCTGTCAAATTAAATTGTTTTTGGGCAAAGCTGGTCACTAGCTAAGTTCAGTTGTTCATGGTTATGGTTTACTCGGTAGTGGGAATCTGTTGTGCCCTGTAGCTTGTGATGGACTATATGGCTGAAGGTATCATCTGTTTAGATGAATTCTAGAAGTACCTTTGGCTGTCACTTATAGTTTATTCTCAGCTCCTTTTTACATGATTTCAATAAGAGAACGAACTTCTTAGGCATTGTCTTGGAATTTTCTACCAGTGCCATAGTCTAAACGAATCAGACTTGACAAATTGCTCACTTTCTTAGACTCTGTATTTCAGTTCAGTAGCACCCGCTATTACAGGATTCATAACATGATCATTGATTTCCCTTTGATAATTTCATGCCCTGCAGTAATTTGTATTGTGTGTATCTGAACCTGTTATTGGAATATGCTATGATCTCTGTTCAATTTTGCTCTTTACTCGGGTTCATTTGTACATGTTTTATTTGTTGTTGATCATGACAAATCATATTTTAAAGTAGGCATATTGATTTGTGTCAGGAAGGTTCTTTTTATGAGTCAAATGCAGATTGTTCTTTCTGAAGTTTTTTTTAGTATTATTTGTTACGTAATAATGTCTGCTTCTGTTTGGAGAGGCTAATCATTCGATGTGAAAGCATATCTACAAAGTTTTTTGGAGCATTTCTTAAATAGCCACCGCTCAATGTGTTCGTATTGTCATTAATTTTCTCTATTTTAGGCTATCATTTTTGTCAGTCTGGCACACGGCCACATGATCAGTGTGCCAAACTCAACTTCAACCATGCCAGTCTCACTGCTACTCAGAAAAGATGGGCATCTCGAGCTACAACAACCAAAGATGACAATAAGATCAGCATTGGACCACGCCAAGGGAAGGAAGCAGGAGAAGATGAAAAAGAAACCGGGGTGGTGTATTATGGTCCAATCTCATCCACCATCAAGAAAGTAAAACTGCTCTCTCTTTCAACTTGCTGTCTGTCTGTATCCTTGGGCCCAGTTGTAACTTTTATGACATCACAAGATACAAATGTCATCCTGAAGGGGGCAGTCGCATCTTCTGTTATATTCGTCAGCGCTTCGACCACCGCTGCTCTGCACTGGTTTGTTAGCCCTTACGTTCACAAGCTTAGATGGCAACCTGGCTCGGACAGCTTTGAAGTGGAGATGATGTCCTGGCTGGCAACCTTCATTCCAAAGACTATCAAGTTTGCTGATATTCGGCTTCCAGAAACCAACAGGCCCTTTGTGACTTTTAAGGCGAACGGAAATTTCTACTTTGTTGATTCAGAGCACTGTCATAACAAGGCATTGTTGAATAGACTAACCCCACAGAAATCAGCTAATGAGTCTGCTTTCAAAAATTTGTGATTGGAAAATACGGTGATGATTGGTCTGCAAGGTTTCCCAGAGTATGGCATGACCTGATTTTACTTCATGGTTTGTGATAAGCTCTGGCCCAGTTTTGAGCCAATGGGCATTTTTTGTCCCTGGCTTTTTCTACTTATCGAGACAATGTTTTCTAGTAGGAAACGAATCAATATTTGAATTTTGATGTTTAATGTCAATGGATAAGTTTACACTTGAAGTTTTATCTTGGGTAATGGAAGGGGCCAAAAGGCTCAATACAAACTAGCAATCCTTGACGTCACGCGGAGTGGCAATCCCATATCAGCCCATAAACATTTCCACTTGCTGGTTAATGAGGGAACGATTACTTCCAGCATTTTTCTCTGGCCTATGTTAGTAAGTGAATATCACCTGCAATCTGTCCCGCGACTCCCGTCATCCAAGCCCTCCTCTCCCAACCTGATGTTAAGTTCAACCGACCTTGGGAGGGTGAATTCCAAGCAATTTGCCTTTCCTCCCTGGCAACGTGGGGTTCGGTGTACCATGCCTTATTCCAGGTTGCTTTAATTTCTGGTAGAATGAGAATGAAATTCCAGCTAAAATATTTAAGGAAAAAAAAAACGGGGGGGAATTAAATGGATTGTTTTGGTGAGTGGCATCGGGATTGAATAACCCTCAACTACACCACCTCCTCGTGCGATGCACCGATCATAGTTTTCTTTGCCAGCTTGAGACATTGTGAAGTTGGACCTGAACGATTCTCTAGGCAATTTGGAATGATTTTCTCTCCAAGCTAGTGCAGCTAGAGGCCTGTCCACCAAGGTATTCCTTCCCCAACGGTCAGCTGATAAATCCTACCTACCTACCTGAATAACTAAGAACTAGTTGTGTCCTTCAGTCACCTACGAACTGAAGCACAACGAACGGGAATTGGAAACAGGCAATCGTCTTAAATGGAGCAATCCGGGGGGCACAATCCTGTGAGATCCTCGTGGAGGCTCCGACCCACAAGGGAAGGATCAAGATGAAACCTTGCAGATAAAACCTTAAGAATGGACATAGACATTATAAAGAGCATTCAGAATATCACTCTACTCCAAAGGCATAGGTAGACTAAGTAAACAAACAAAAACTAGAAAGTATCCATGGGTACTTGACATAACAGCAAAATACTTGAGACTCCTGAGTAGAGCAGGGGAAAATTAAAAAAGCATAAAATTCTCAACATGAGAGACACAGCAATGACTCGGAAAAAAAACCTAGACCAAATCCACGCCACCGCCTATCAAGAACCCAGTTCTGTGAGCAACAGCCTTGCAATGAAGGCAATGCCTTCAGACAAAAGTTCTCATGATGAACAGGTAGACATCCAAGAAATGGACCAGTAAAAGGAACCCACTCTTGATTTTTATTTAAGCTTCTTCTTGCACCAACCTGCACGGTTCACTTTCCTCCCTTCTTGACAGCAGATTTGGTCACCTTGGCACCAGAGGGGTCCTTCTTCTCCACACTCTTGATAACTCCCACAGCAACAGTCTGGCGCATGTCCCTCACAGCAAAACGACCAAGTGGAGGATACTCTGAGAAAGTCTCCACCACCATTGGCTTGGTGGGAATCATCTTAATCATGCCAGCATCTCCGTTCTTCAGGAACTTGGGCTCCTTCTCCAGTTCCTTACCAGACCGCCTGTCAATCTTGGTGAGGATCTCAGCAAACTTCACAGCAATGTGACAGGTGTGGCAGTCAAGAACAGGGGCATAGCCGTTTCCGATCTGCCCAGGATGGTTCATGATGATAACCTGGGAGGTGAAGTTGGCAGCTTCCTTGGCCGGATCATCCTTGGAGTTTGAGGCCACAAAACCACGCTTCAGATCCTTCACAGCTACATTCTTAACGTTGAACCCGACATTGTCACCAGGAAGAGCCTCTTGGAGTGCTTCGTGGTGCATCTCAACGGACTTGACTTCAGTGGTCAGTCCAGTTGGACCAAAAGTGCAAACCATGCCAGGCTTGATGACACCAGTTTCAACACGTCCCACCGGGACAGTTCCGATACCACCAATCTTGTACACGTCCTGAAGCGGGAGACGGAGGGGCTTGTCTGAGGGCCTCTTGGGCTCGGAAATCTGGTCGAGGGCATCCAGGAGAGTTGGGCCCTTGTACCAGTCTAGATTGGTTGACCTCTCGATCATGTTGTCACCCTCGAATCCAGAGATAGGGACGAAGGGGATCTTGTCCGGGTTGTAACCGACCTTCTTCAAGTACGATGACACCTCCTTCACAATTTCTTCATACCTCGCCTTGGAGTATTTTGGGGTGGTGGCATCCATCTTTTCCAAAAAGAACCAGCAAACATCAGTAGAGGAGCAAAAAACAACGCAACTACATATATGCAACAGGAAATAATTCTTTGGAAAATCAACCATCCAGTTAACTTGAAAAAAGAGAGAGCAAACATACTTTGTTACAGCAGCAGATCATTTGCTTCACACCAAGGGTAAAAGCAAGAAGAGCGTGCTCACGGGTCTGGCCATCCTTGGAGATACCAGCTTCAAAACCACCAGTGGTGGAATCAATGATGAGAACAGCACAGTCAGCCTGGGATGTTCCAGTAATCATGTTCTTGATAAAGTCACGATGTCCAGGGGCATCAATGACAGTGCAGTAGTATTTGGTGGTCTCGAACTTCCACAGGGCAATGTCAATGGTGATGCCACGCTCACGCTCAGCCTTGAGCTTGTCAAGCACCCAGGCGTACTTGAATGACCTCTTGTTCATCTCAGCAGCTTCCTTCTCGAACCTCTCAATGACACGCTTGTCAATACCTCCAAGCTTATAAATCAAGTGACCAGTGGTGGTCGACTTTCCAGAGTCAACATGGCCAATGACCACAATGCTGATGTGAATCTTCTCTTTACCCATGCTTAGTTCTTAGTGTTAGCCTGCTATGCATAAAAACACAATGTTATAAACCATCCATGCCATACTAATGAAAGCATACTCGAACTGCATAGTATAGTCAGCATCCAGAGGATAAATCATGGCAGTAGCTTTAAATTAGTGACAGATTTTAGAAATTAAATATCAAAAACTTCAGCCTATAATAAAATTTCTATTAAATTCACAAAAGCAGTACACTGAGAACTTTATATAACGATTTTTCAAGAGAGCAACATCCATTTTAAAGAGAACAAAAACACCAACTATCCATTTCTCTTAAACAGTTGCAGTTTTTCAAATTTACAAATTTCAAATCCTGAAAATTAATCAAGTCTATTATCTCACCAACTGAACAAGTAAAAGATCTAAATATCATCCATGAGAAACCAAGTCAAAAGCAGATCATAACAACAGCAATTAATTTCTTGTATCGATATCTGTCAAGCAAGAACATTTCTCATACAAGTTCTAACACGGAATCCAAATAAACTAGTGATAATCCTTTAGATCTGCGTAAACTAATAAAAAAAGAATTAAAAAGGCACTAGCAATCAAATTTCAAACATAGTACAGCTTAAAATCTTCGACAACGAAACCAGGAAAACTAACACAAAACTTGATTCGAGATTTAATTAGAGATTAACCAGCAGCACAGCTATAGAAAACTTGATTAGAACTGGAACAGAAAGAAAAGATCTAAAGGTATCGAAGAATCTGACCTGAAGAAAGTTTCGCTTAAACCTTAGCCGCGAAAGAGATGATAGGCAGAGAGTAGTGGAAAGAGTGTAGGGTTTGTGTGCTTTATATTGCAAATACTGTGATTTTAGTTCCTAAACTGTCCTTGATTTTTTGTCTAGAATCCCTGAAATATCCTCTCGTGACTTTCCCGTGATGTTTATATACCACCAGTCGCATGAATGCGCGTATTACTATTCTGCTAGGAAATCATCGCCTGGGTTTGTTTCACGCTCTTTAAAAAAGCGTGGAAGTGGCGGAGGTGTCTGAGTCCACTTTCAGATTTGACAGGGTGTCATGTAGAATGGTGGGGAAAGGAGATAAATGGCAAATGAGAAACGCTTGCTTGCTGTCTGCCAGAAAGGCAAGGGCAGATGAAAGAACGACGTCATGTTTTCCGTTTTCTTAGACTGTTTTTAAAACAAATATTAAAAAATAATACAAATTATTTCATATAAATTGAAAAGGTATTTAGAAAATAACATAAAATTAGCATAACTCTGTTTATAAATATCGTTTGTTTATGTAACTGTTATTCACGATAATATTGTCTAGTTATGTTTTAAAATGCATATCTCATAAGCTAAATATCTCATAAGCTAGCACGAATGAAAAAATAATTCTTGATATAGCATGATAATCGATACATACATGGAGTATATGCACAGCTAAATGTGCTTGCGCATGTAGTGCACACGTGAATAAGGTGTGTCATTTGTGGAACGGATACACAACCAATAAAATCCAATTATTTCTTTCACTTACAAATAATTCAATTATGCAAAAGTTAACTTGCATTTTCATAAAGATCCAATGACATGAAAGAGAAAAAATCTAATGGTCACAAAGAGAAAAAATGTCATGGGAAAAAATAAACAAGAAATGCAATAGAAAATGATAAGAATAATAATAATAACAAGGTGATGGAGACACATTGAAACTTCGACAATGAAACTGTCGATACCACTAGAAAGTTATCGATGAAATGAATATATGGACACCAAATTAGCATGTCGTTGCTTTTAAACTGAACGTTTATCTCATCGCCGACTTTGAAGTTGATTTTTGGTTATTAGCATTTTTTTTTATCAAAAAAACACAAAACTAAAAATAAAATAGCACAATTTGTACACGCTGCTAATGAAAAATGTGATATCTTTATCTTGTTGTTATCTAGATTATTGACACTTGATGGGTAAATAAACAAACAAAAAGGGGGAAAGAAAAAAGAAAAGAAAAGAAGGTCATAAAAATACATCAAATCTCTGGTTATGACATTATCAACATCATCAAAAAATTCTTCATGATATAAATTCAAAACACCAATAAAATCACCAAAGATGAATTAGGTGGACCACACGTGTCACTAACCACCACTAGGTGGTAATCATGGCTGACTCGAGTTATGTTTGGTGATATTTTTCGGTGTTAATTAATTCATGTTGTAAAAATATATTTGATGAAATTAGTAGTGTTATAATTGAAACATCAACATATTATAGTCTTTTTATTTACTTCATTTTCTCACTCATCCATGTTCTTTCCCTCCCTCACATTTATATATTCTGATTGGATCTCACTATCCTTAATAGCAACGGGTTATAAATATCATGTTTTTTTAATCATAACATGTATAAATTGTGCTATCGCGCCAATAATTTTTTTCAATTGTGTTGTTTTGGTAGTGTTTTTAATCTACCGTGCTCTTGAATAATTCATATAAAAAAGTAGTTTTTCTTTTCTTTTTAAGTACATCATATGATTCCAATTCTTATTTTTATTTTTTAAATATTTTTAGCTGTTTTCTTTCATCTTGATGTAGATTTTCCCTTCACATGGGCTGGACTAATTATAACCCGCTGAGTTGAAAAATAACATTGCCCATTGGGCTTCTGGGTAAGAAAGCCGAAGAGCTGCATCCTCTCGTGCCTCAAATTATTACTATCACTGACTGAGATATACAAAGTTCTAAGAATGATTATTTCATCCAAGCAAGTTAAGACGTCAGGTGTTTGTGCTAGTTCGATTTATTATAAGAATCATTGTTGGAAAAAAATCGAGATGGATATGCAAATTATGAAGATGGAAGGTTACATATACAACTTCAAAAGCTACATCTGGAGCTATTTCTAATGGAGATGTTCTGGAAAACCCTAGAATTTTTTCTTGAATAAACCATAAGGCCATCAAATCCCAGCTATGCAACATTTTTTGACCAGAAAAAATGAGCCTTGACCTTGCAAACATGCACCTCAACACAAGAATAAAAGAAAACCGGAAAAAACGAGAGAGAGCAAGCAAGTGAACAAGGAAATACTAAAAAAAACAAATACAAATGAATAGAGCATCCAGATGAGAAGGATCCATATATACGGCGACAATATTTATTCTGCAGAAACAGAAATGCCAACTCAACAAGAAAACTAGACGGGGCATAAAGAGCAAGAAAGACTGAAGAAGAACCACAGATCACAAAAAGAACATCCCAGAAACAAGCCTAGACGTAGTTTACCAGAGTCAAATGGGTGGCTTTGACAAAATGTACTCCAGCTTTGCCTAGCACAAGATTACACAACGAGCGCAATAATATTTGGGTGAAGGTTAAAAGGTGCCACTGGATACTCATTGCTTTACATGTCATAGTTCTGCCTATAGGATCTTAGAATCTTCATCCGAGTCAATGTTCATTTCACAGGTATCATGCGACGAAATAAAATTGCTGAATCATGCAAGTTGCAGGATTGACATCTTGAATCTACCTTACATATTTGTTCTTTTTGCCCGTAACATCCGAAATTTAACCCCCTTTGCAGTGTCTCCATGCTCAACCTCAGCCACCAGAGATAAATCATCGAAGTGCTGACTTGTCTGCATTTATACAAACAGATAATTTAAATTTGATGGTCTGATAGAAATCAACAATGGTGAAATTCGCTAATCAGAGAAACCCCAAGGCACGATTTTGGACCCAATTCCTACAAATCAAATTAAGGACTGGCTTCATCCAATAAAACCATTCAAGCCCACAACCGATTTTTGTAAAGCCACAAACCTGTTAACATTGCAATGAACCCCATAGTTGAATACAACCTGCCTTGCTTGCAGTTGGTTGCATCTATTTCAAAACCCACTTCAGCGATAACCTGATATCTATATTGCATGCCTTCCAATGTTGTAACATAGAAGTTCCCAAAGAAATGGAAATCGAATTTAACCACCTCTAGCAACTGAGGGAGCAACCTGCCCTGTTTCCTGTTGGTTGCTCATCTACTTCCACATCCACCCAGGGATTAATATAACTTCCAAGTTGGACAACTCCAGTCCCATTTTTCACCCTATTGACACGGTAACGCCATAAATGTTGCTCGACTGGCAACTCGCCATCCTGTCCCATCCCCTGGCTCCACTGGCAGCCACAAGCAGAGAAAATAAGCAGATTTATCCAGCTGTCTATAATTCCCCAAAAAATCAGTTCAAAGAGCAAATTTATTTTTTTACTTTTTTTGTCAAAGAAGGCTACCTGTGACATCTAAGACTAACAACCACCGAGAAAAATGTGATTTTCATTCCCTTGTTCAGACAGATATTAGCAGTTGTAACTCATAAAGACAAGATAGTGTCTGACCTGCCAAATCTTCAACACCAAGATCCAATAATAGATAAATATAAGGGCACCTAAAAGAGAGAAAATAGCATTAGAAACTCTGATTTGAATAATACTGTCAAAACTTGTTTGAAGCTAATCTATCAAAGATGGTAAGCTCATTAATAAGCATCCACAGATTCTGTTAACACTAGCAACAGATTCAATCGCATCATACATAGTTTCCTATTCAACACAATTTTACAACTATTGCTGGTTATCAAAAGCGTACATAAGGCATGCTTCGCATTTTGGTCATTATCTAAAAATGCCAATCATTTCCTATCCATCTTTGGAAAAGGTTATCATCAGAGCACTCACAGCTGAATGATAACATGAATATCAAGAAATTCTACTAAAAAAATAACAACAAACATATAAAAGCACACCATTTAGAAACTCAGCAATTTCTTTAGCTGTATTAGTCATAATGATGTAAAATCATTTGGCTAGCATTACACATGTTCAATTGTAGTATCTACAAAGATACTATTTTAACCCAACATTACAAGTATAACACATTCGCAATTCATATAAACATACGCAGAGGCACACGCGTATAAAACATTGATGCTAAAAGTCATGATATAATCTGTCAACACTGAAACTTAAAATGACAAATGTACAATTAATGCTCACCATTAAATAAAACAGACCTATTACTGCTGCAAAATCATGCAGCACATCAGCGTTGATCAATAGGCATCATGATCAATAGGCTTCACATGCACATGCTAGAAAGAAATTATTTGCTTCATTCACTAGAAAAAGACTAAATGACATGAACAGGGAGCATCGTGCTGGTGGTTATTAGCCTTCTCGATGAATCAAACAATGTATATTCCCTTCTTGTCTTTCAGAATCTATTGAGAATAAACACGTTGTCTCACAGATCGTGGCTGGCGAGGAAATGAGAAAGGGCCATCTGAAAATTTCTTGTTACATTTCCTGTTAGACCTAGCTTCATCGTTTAGAGCTGCAACTGAAGTGGATGCAAAGGCTCAAAGTCAACACCTTACCAAAAACCATAAATGATTAAAAATCTAACTCAACCCATACATGTACACAGATGAATGTGTGAGTCCACACAACCACAACCCGGAAGAATCGATATTATAGGCCCCAAAATTATATTCCATCACAAAAGCGACACGCAATTGCTGTCATATTCCTGATTTAGACAAAAAAGCTTTTACCAGAGGGGTGACCATGTCTTAAGATTAGTAACCGGTTTCAAAAGCAAAGTTAATGATCACCCACAAAATAAATGGCACCACATGAGAGCTCACGACCTGATCTAAGTATCTAACTGCTTTAAAACATGCTAGTAATATCATTGGCCAAAAAAGTGGCAAGCATCACCATGTTAACATTTTGTATTGTCACATTGAATTATGATTTAACAAATTGGCATAAATACCAATTCAGGACCCTAAAGGAATCCTCATAAGATTTTCTTGAACCCAAAACTATTAAGCCCTCCATGATACATTTTGAACAAATTTATAAAGGAGAATCATATAAATTTTGAAATGTTGGAAATTTAACAGGGATTTTAATCAGTTGGAATATAAGGCAACATCATTACCATCTAATCTAAAGTATTGCTTAAAACAATGTAAGAATATCAATCAGGCACCTTGATTTGATCCTAACTGGTTTCTCAAATCAACCCCATTTTTCGCAACACCCTGATCATGATTCCTGGTGTGATTGCTAAAACTCTCGCCAGTGCTGCTGAGGCTAAGGGGAAACCAATCCTCAGTAGGGGCACAATTTGATGCAGGAGGCTGGTGCACCAACTCAGGCTGAGCTGGGAGGAACGTTTGTAATGAGGGGTCCTCGGAAACAAATCTCATAGGATTATCAACCAAGCCAACATCCATATCAACATTGGTGTCACAGGCTAAAGAATCTAGGACCTCACCGCCAGAAGTTATAGTTGGCATTGATTCCAGTGTACAACCATTCATTGGAACATCACAACTAATGGAAGGATGATCCATATCAATAAAAGCATCTGACACATCAGGGTCTGTATTAAATAGTTGGAAATGGGGACCAGCTTGAGTCCCAGAAGAGTATGACCAGTTAGACATCCCAACATCATTGACACCTGTATCAAAGAGACCAAAACAGGAATTTGCACCTGCATCAAGAGCTAGATCTTCTAAGTATGAGCCTGTTATTCCAGGATTGGCAGCCAATGAAGAACCGCTACCATTTACTCTGTAAGTATCATAGACAGTTTCAGGAGCAACTAAATTGACATTCTCTTCATCGGAATCACTTAGAATAATGAAGTCAGCATTCCCTGATGGCACAGAACTACCATTGTTTATTGCAAGTGTTGGGTCAAAATAATGACAGATAGAGTTGATCTCATGAAAACTACCGGGAGATATTTCAACATGCCCACTGTAATCCTGGTTTATACTTGGGTCCTCTTCATCCCTGCCACTTCCAGTGGTGCTACTGCTCATTGTTATTGTCCTTTGGGCATGATTTAAAAAACTCCCCTCAAGTTGATTCTTCGAGGAACAAAAAGCAAGTTGATGGTTTCTTCCTTGCATAATTCCACTGGGATTATTCTTAATTCCAATCTCAGGATTAACATGTGCTTTCAAACCATCTCCCTTCTTGACCTGCCTCGAGTTTTCATAACAGGAAGTAACTTCATCCGTAAGAGCACAAAGAGAACCATCAGGAAAATGCCATTGCCCAAGATCACCTATATCAACTTTGGTCTTTACAGTCCAAGAACCATCAGGTTTCACCTCAATCTCAGTTATGTCTTCTTCGCAATGACCCATCTATACCAATAAGCATATATACATTTTCTCTTGTTAAAATTTTGATGGGCATGCTAGTAAAAAATAATAATAAAGATATTAAGCATAGGAACTACCATAGATGTAATGCGGTTGAAGTAAGGATCAATGATGATATCCTCCAAGCAGTAGTTCTTAAGACAAATAGGACACTGCCACTGCAACCACGAAACACTTCACTTAGATATATAAACTTGAGGATCAAATACAAAATGATAATTGCAATATAAGTATGTTAGATCACTTGCCTTGCGAGAGCGTTGATTTAGTTTCACAAAAGTTTCAAGATCAAAACAGCCCATGTGAGCACAAGGTTTAAATCTTCCAGCAATCTTCATTCTAGAGCCACTCATCTACCATATAGACTTGGTCAGTTTAAAAGATGGACCGCAACCCACAAAAGAAAAGAAATGTAAATTGAAATGAATAATATTCTCAACCAACATTTTTAATCAAACTGGTCTTTCTCATTGAACAGTGACATATTAACAATGGATTGGACAGAAACAAAATAATAGGTTTTTTTTATGAACAGTAGTTATCCTATCAAAATGCAAACACCATGATGCATGAAGATCATACCAGATACCCATACTTGGGATTATGCTAGATCAAGAGAAAAATGAATCTTTTGCCAAGAATCATAGGACATTATCCATATCAAGGTCAGATGAAACTTCATGACACATGCTAAATACATCAAGGTGCATGAATATGGAAAAGCCAGGCATACTCACAGGACAGCGGAGATTAACTGTAATCGCCTCTGCAATCACCTGCAGATCACTATCACTATCTTCGTTTGTAGCACCAATCCCACCACCAATGCAACGACAAACACGAGCAAGGGCATCTTCAAAAGACTCACCAACTTTGGGAATCAGGTTGAGAACCTTTGACAGTAAATTGGTCAGCAGAGGAAAAACATTTAGTGACACAGAACTCAAAGCACAATGTTTCTTTGTATCTAAGAGTGAGACATAGCACGGATTAGCGCAAACAAATATATAAAAAAAAATTAATAAACTTAGGAAGACATTTTTATTCAAATACCACCAGTTTGCTACATTTTTATTGCATGCAAACAGAGGCAGCAGTAATGTAATGTTCCAATAAAATTGATTCTAATGGACATAGCCTTCAAAGAGATGAGACATCCATTTGTCCCAAAAAGTAAATCATATAAATGAAAGGTGGGAACACCTGTTCAGCTGTTTGTCGCTTTACGAGTCTGATGCCGAAGCAGAAAACACGAGAATCACATCCTGATAAAGAAACTCTATTTATTCCCTCTACAGTGCATAATTTGATCTGGCATCAAGAGCACCAATGTTAATTTCAATTAAACATGTAATGAAAGGTTCAACTTTAACTCAAAACAGTATCTAATCAAATACAAAGTTATTGGAAAAAAAATGGACACAAAAAATGCCAAGTAGGATATTAACACTCAAAATCATCTCATAAGAAAGGAGAATGGGGAATGGACTCACTTGTGCACCATCATCACGGCCATTAGCACCAAGAGACAGTGATTCTGGTCTATTAAGCGTTCTCACGGGTATATCTGCATTTAAAGAATGAAGAACTGTCAACTGGGCTTTTGCAAAGCATTCGGGGAAAAAAAAACAAGACTTCTGAATATCAGCTCCACCAGCTTGTCAGTCAACAAATTTAAACAAAATGGTCCAACTTGCTTGGAGGGTCTGAGCAATGAGCATACTCAGCAAACATTCCTTAACCACCTGTTTGGCCCCAGCAAAGAACATCAGGCCTTTAGAGGGGGTACTATGTGGCATGCTTAGCAGACCAAGTTGGTGAAAGGCGCCATATCTTCTCCCAGTTAAATAAATGCATATCGACCACTAGCACCATACGACCTTAACCCCACTAAAATAAATTCTTTTAGCCAAGGTGTTGCACCTGAAACTCTATCATGATTAAAAGATCCTCATGTAATGCATCGGCGTTTATCCATTATTGTTCATGATATAACACTTTTGCTAATCCAAGAGAAAGTCTAATGGATTGCAAACATGATGCAATTCATCCATTTCATGGCCAAGGAAAGTCCAGTCACTATTGAGTTATGAAACATTTCTACACCTGCCTTAAGGACAGCACCAATGCTTAACCAAAGTTACACACAGATAAAAAAAGTGTATCAGAAGAAACTGTTCAGCTAATACTAATAATTCTATTACATATGAGAAAGGTTGTAAGGCTGCTGGTGTACCCCTTAATGCATAATGGAAGAAGATCATGAATGCATACCATTAACCTGTAAATTTGCTTTAAGTGGCCACTGCATCCTAAACAAAACATTATCATTGAGAAGCATGCACCAAGCCTACATGAAAACAACTTGAGCATGTAAATTTATCTGTACATGGTGAAATTATGGAGGCATGCCTTTTTTTTTATCAATAGTGAAAATTCTGCAATCAACACACCATTCAGGAAACCAACCTGAACATCATATTCACAATTCTGTAGTAGGTGCTGATCTGCTCTTGTCAATTGAAAAGTTGTTTCCACATTCTGTAGTGTGTTATTACTGGAGAAGATTGAAAAAAACTAGAATATAATGGATTGCACGAGCCAATAAATTTAGAAAAATAAGAGAGCTAGAACGGCATATAAAAAAGAAAAAAGCAAAATAAAAGCCTTGGCCCAAAATAAAAAAAAAGGCATTGCAAAATTATAGATCCAAAAAGCTATAGCAGCAGTGATAATGCTAACAAAATCAATTCCATGGCCCATCAATTCTTGTCATGTGATAGGCCTTAGTAGATTCCTTATTTTATTATATTTGCCTTATATGTTTCTTAGATTAATGATTGGATAATTTATTCCCCCCACAACTATCTATCCCCCTTCATAATTGTAGCACTTAAGGTTGGGAAAGAGAGTGAGAGAGAGCTCACCCATCCATATTTGAACTCTTTAACTTCACGGGCAATGATAGATGCGCCACAGTAACCCAAAACCTGTCCACAAGAAGCATGTTAATATAATAGAACCCTCTGTTTGCGAATCTAATCTAAAGAAAACAAAAGTAAAAGACAGAAACAAACTTAAAATTGCCAATAGTCAACAATGCTTATGGGTAATGGGCATGCATCAATTCTAATAAAGGAATCAATATGCTCAACACTCAGATCAAGATTAGCTTCATCAATTGCTAGAAAAAAAAAATGCACACGCCAAGGCATACGCCCACAAAAGAAAAACACATTGATCCACATGTAATTTCACATGGAAAATCATCATATCGCGTGTGAAAACATGTCATGTAACATCTGTACACTTGAAGACTGCAACACATGCTAAAGTATGTACCAAATAATAATTTGACATGCCGTTTTGGTATGATTATACCATTTTGTTCTATGAAAATGGAGATCCTCTTTGCTAGGTGAAAATAGAGAGTTTATCCACTTGACATTCTACCTAAGAACTACCTTTTTGTTTCGAACGTAACACCAACAATTAAATAGAACAAGTTCGAAGTCACATCCATACAGAACAATTATGAGCTTCCAATACCTTCATATAGAGAAGAGCATCCATTATGGACACAAATCATTTTAAAGTTTGTAAACCATTAGAAGACACTAATTATGCACCAGGAAAAGAAAAATAGTGATGACCATAGCTGGACTAATTAGACATGATTCACTTGGGAATATACATATATGATCAAACAAAAAGATAACTATAAAATACATACGGATCTGCTCGGTCAATACGACATGTTTCACAGTAAAATACAGGTGGAATTGGATGGTCACTCTCCACAAGGCTCTCCAGAAAAATGACGCAACTAATATGTTGTTGCACTCGACATTTTGAATCTATACACTGCATATAGAAAAGCTCCGGTAAGAATTTGAAACAACACTCCACATTTTACAAGGGAAGCAAAAATCAAATAATCAGGCAATGTAAGTGCTCCAAATCCTAAGACGCTGTAACTTCAAAACTATCTCTTCCTGCTAAACCTCAAAGATTAAAACAAAGAACTAGATATCCGATTAAGCTGCGACTGCAGAGTTCTTCCACGTTTAATTCAAACCAGAAAAGAAAATTACCACTATGTGTGGCCTTACCTGTATCATGAACTCGGAAGGCAGTGAACTTCCACAAGGGCAACGGATCCTCTTCTCTGTACTAATGAAATCCTCAACCTCTTCTTTAACACTCATAGTATCTAAGCCACTTGGAGCCTCTGCTGCTAAATCTGATGCATTTGTTATCTGCATTTTTCTGGGCAACATAATTGGTTTAACACACAGCATATGGAAAAGAAATAAGGGGAAATGGCACTTTATTTTCCAATAAATAGATGGGCAGTATATAGGTTTAGAAGAAACTAGAAGTATTTTGATTAGAAAACCAAACCATTTGTACAAAACAAGTCAGGAAATGACAGGCAGACACACACACACAGAAACACTACAGAACAGCCATCAGGATTTCATGCATTGGACATAAAAATAGAAAGAAAAAAAAACACCTGTAAGCATCATCGATTATTTTCACCACAGCTTCCTTTCCAATCTGCTGTTTCCTTACAAAGCTGCGAGCAGAGCAAACTGCAAAAAAAAATGCACGTGTATAATCACATTTATCAAGAGTTGAATTAAGCTGTGCCGAGGCAAGTAAATAAAAAGTTGTGATTCTAAACAAGAGAAACCCAATTTCATGACAACAAAAGGGATGATTAGATTTCCAAGAAACATCATCAATAAAGACACATCTTAAATAAATAAAAAAGAACAAAAGAAAAAACCTACAGGCTGATTCCCCTAGTGATAGACACCAGCCCTGACTAACAGTATCAAGGGCAAATAATGAAATTCTATAAAACTGCAATGATAACTCACTTTCATCATCTGAGAGCAAACCCAAAACTCTGTCCATTAAATCCTGCACAAAAAGAAAAATATCAGATAAAACAATCACGATTAAAATGCACGAAAAGAAGAAGAAGGACCTCCATAATTACTGAACCAACAAAACCGGCAAATCTTTGCACAGGCAATTGCAAAAAAAAAAATATGACAGGAAAAGGAGGACAGAGACCTGCTTCTTCCCTTGCTTTGAAAGACCCAACAGTGATAAAATATCCTTGAGCTCTTTAATTCTAAAATATGCCAACTTTCCCTTCAAGTTAAGCATATAAACATTATTAGCACAGAGACATGCATGCACACCTACATATATACATACATACATAAAATAACAAAAAAAAAAATTCTTCACCACAAAAATGTGAATCAACATCGAAACAAACCACACTTTGATCAACACCACCACTGATAAGTACACTTAATTAATGATTACCTTGCAACTAGCCACCAAATTCATCTCCATCAGCACAAAATCCCTAAAAAATCAATAACAAAACAATAGAATTCAGCCCAAAACCATAAAATCACCCAAACAAAAATGGTTAAAACGAATAGGCTACCTTTGACTTGAAATTGAAAGGAAGTGAAAAGGTGAAGAAACACAGCAGTGATTATACTACGCTAGGGTTTTCAGTGATCGGTGAAGTTCATGACTTTACAGCCTTTGGAGAAGGAGAGAGGGAGGGGGAGGGTATGCGCGACAAGGATGGGTCTTAAATTTGCAGTGATGGAATGGTCAGGTGGTTGTTACATACGAGAACTGCGGATTCGAGACGGTTATATAAATTTCATGTTTTGGAGTATGTGTATAAGTCCGGGCTGGGATTCGGTGCATGCAGAATAGGGAGTTTTGGGAAACGTGGAGGAACACGATTGGCTGTCAAATCTTTGAGCAAATGCATGTGCGACAGTTCGTGGGGTCTTGGAGTTGGCGAGTGAGTACGAGAAACATTAAAAGAACATTATCGTGGATTCTGCTGACGCGGGCAGTGTCTTTCCTGCGTGGCACCCCAAATTCGTTTGTATTGACTCACGGTTCAACTGGCGTTAGAAAAAAAGTAATAGAAAGGGCTGTTTGGTAATGTGTTGAAAAATGTTTTTTTTTAAAATAATTTTATTTAATTTTTTATTTTAAATTAATTTTTTTATATTATTTTTATGTGCTGATATCAAAAATATTTCTTTTAAAATAAAAAAAATATTATTTTAATATATTTTAAATTAAAAATATTTTAAAAAATAAAATCATAACCGTGGATTCTCCGCACAAAACTCTCCTCCTGCCTTCCCACTGTAAAAAGATTTATTTTCCACGCGGTTTGTTCTGACATATTCATTTAATTAAATCGTAAGATTACTAGAAGCCTCATGGATTTGAGATTTCGGTTTCAATTCTTACCATATGATAGTTTTTATTTTTAATATTTTATGTTTTGTTAGTGCAACGCAGTGAAAAAAACAAACATATCTAGCTATAGAGACAAAAATATGGCTGTAAAAATAAATTTGTCTAAAAATGAAGAAAAAGGAGAAAAATGTGTGGATTACAACTAAGATGGTACTAGTATACAATGAAAAAAAAGAAGATAAGCATGAAGTTTTGTGAAGTGAATTGACTGGATTATTCGAAAATTCTAAATTGTTTTGCAGAACTTACCAATTTTGTGAGCGTGAATTAATTATGCGTGGCGAAGTTTCAGTAATTTCCCTTCTAGAGTGTGAAAAGGTAAGTTTCCATTTTAAAAAATAATACAATTTAATCGAATTGGAAAGATGAATTTCTTTCAAGTCATTTTAGATTATGATCTTAGTCTCTTTATGAAAATATTTATGAAAAAAAATTGAATTTTTTATTTTATTTTTATATTAAATTAATTTTTTAGTGTTTTTATATTATTTTTATATGATGATATCAAAAATATTATTTTTAAAAAATAAATAAAAAACATCATTTTAATATATTTTTGAATGAAAAACATTTTAAAAAACAATATTAACCACATTTTTAAATGGTTACAAATACTACAATTGCAGTTGAATACGTGCTGTGTGCCAAAAATACTACAAAGAAAAAAATATGTGAGTAACGATTACCTTTGTAGCACATCTTAAATATTGGTTTGAAAAATAAATAAATAAATAAATAAATAAATAAAATACGATCAAGCTTTCTTCTTCTTTTTACGAATACTTGTCAGCAATTCTCGAACACCGACAATTCCTTACCTTCGAACAATCCAAATGGAAGATGGCTGGAAGTAACCTGGGAGGCCGAGGTGTTGTCTTCTACTTGACGAATTTGTACAAAAAGGAAATATAATGTTTTCACGTCCGGGAAGGATTTCATGACGAGGGAAATCTTCTTCATATTACAAGAAATACACCTCCAGGCATGAGTTTCTTCCTCGTAGTGATTGGGAAAGCAAATAGAGAAAGGCTTGAAGGGATTCTGTCTGTTTTTGTTGACCTGAAACGCTTTTTTTTTTTAATAAATAAAAAAATATTTTTAACAAGAACAAGCTGAAAAACTGTAGGCTAATTTGTCAAAGTAACTCTGGATGCCAATGAGAACATAGGAACCAGAATAAGCTAAAGCAGTACAATAACAAGGACGACACTTTTTAGGTTCAGGAAAAGAAAAGAAAAGAGAACCATCTCCCGAAAAAAAGCAAACTACTCATAAAGGGTTACATTTGATCACTGCGAATCCCCTCAATAAGAAACCAAAGCTGACACAAAACATAATAAAATTTGAAACAACATTTCCAAAATTCACAATGAGATTAACGCATGGATCAACAATAATCAGGCGGGGACTGAATCACTGCTGTTGCTCTCAGTTGTATTCTGCTTTCTCTCTGCCTGGAGTGATCGGCACAGTGACTCCAGCTTTTCTTTTTGATTCTTGGTTTTATCCAGTTGTTTCTTCAACTTCTCTCTCTGCCAAAGAGAAGAATTCAAAGGGCTTTATGTTTCAGGTAACAAAAAACATACGTTAATAGAGTTGCTCGGTGCCTTCTAAAGTGTTCGAGCGCTTTGCATTTTGATGTTTAGATACGATAAAGGAATCTTGCAGCGGCTCAGCACCGCATCAAAATCGCTGGATTGGGCGACGAAATGTCTAGGATTTGTATTGGCCGACCACATATAATCAGAGTAGAAAAAAACAGTTGGGACAAAAGGCTTTCTTGCTGTACAACTTAAATTCTACATTTGATGATAGCACATGGAAAAGGAAAACATCCCTTGCATGAAGTTGAAGAGAGCAACAAGCTTAAAAGCTCACGGAGGTTAAGTACTGGTAAAAACCCATGCTTGCATGTCAACAGAAGCTAAAAAAAGGGAAGGGCTACCAGTTGCAAATAAATGAGAAAGATGTAATCTACAAAAGCAAGCCAACCATACCTCCTCAACAAGCTCAATCAGCATAACATCTGATTTCTCACACTTTCTCTTCAAGAATGTATTTTCTTTCTTGAGTTCCTTGATCGATTTTGCCATCTATTATTACCGCGATAACAAGGAGAAATGATTACTCAACACACAAAATGCACACGGCACTGAAACAGATAGAAATCAAGAATAGGCAAGTCAAAAAAAATGTATGTTCTCTTTAAGAGAAATGCAAGTGTACCTTGTCAATCTCCTGCTTAAATGTTTCAAAAACCTCATTGCTCTTTACCAATGCTTCCTGCAAAATCAACCTAGCACTTTAGATCATGGTTGTCAATTCCATTCTGTTCCGTCCAGAATGGCCGGTATAATTCATTCCAAGTCAAAAAACTGAACAAACTGGAGCAAATTTTATTTCGCTCAAAATTTCAGTCTGTTCCGGAAATTCCGCCCAAATTCTGGCCAAATAGTGTTTTTTTTTTAAATATTGAATAGTTTACAATATCAATCATATCTTTTAATCCGACTGTTAAATTGAGATAAAATTTTACAAAGAGTCTCTTGACATACATACATACATACATACATACATACATACATATATTATGTTAAAATTTCAGAGCAATCAAAATATGTAAAGACCTTGCGAGATTGATGATGACATTCTCGTAATATTATACATGTTTATAATTTTGTTCAAAAAAATTATTTTATTGTCTTTTTTTAGATTAATTTTTTTTCAATTTCATTATTCAATGAGTTTATTACGAATTGAAATTTATAATTTGATTTGATTTGGTTTATTTAAGGTTATTAGGGTCTTATAACGGAGATTACACATTTGAAAAGTTAACCTAGATTGACCCGAGTTGATTCAATATATCATTGTTTCAATATTTGTTTAAGATGTCAACTTGATTTTTTTTAGTTAAACTATATTTTTATCAATTTTTCATGTTATCTTTGAACTCATCAAGGCGGTGGAGTTATATCAGTTCAACTTTAATTTTTTTACTTATGTTTGAAATTTAAATTGCATAATTCTAAATAATTTTATTTTTGGATTTGAACTAAATTTTTTATTTAATTAATATATTTAATTATATATATAAACATAAATAGTACAACCTCGAAACAAATCACTAAAACGCTCGAAACTGAAACATTCTGTTCCAATTGAAAAAACAAAGCACCAAGCGAAATGGAATTGACAAGCTTGCTTTAGATCCCTCAATGTTAAGTTACTATGAATGGAATGTGTAAGTTGTGGGAAATGGATTATCGTACTCTAACTCGGAAATAATTGCAACAGACATCACAATGACAAAAGTGGACCGGGATTAAGAAGATATTACAACCTTTTGTTTTTTGGTTAAGGGAAGCTGATGATGATTTTAGCTAATTAGATCAGCTGCCATCAATATTGTACAAGGGCAAAATAACAAAGGTATCTTAGCATACCATCCTTTATCAATTGTTACCACACATGAAACTTGAAATTCACATCCAATATCCAATTTAAAATTTATATATAATGATGTAAGGCGAGGCATAACAGCAAATGAAGTTGACCTGGAATTGTTGGAACTTGTCTCCATCTGCTGTCAACTGCAAACGCAAATTCTTTTCAGTTGCCAATAATTGGGACACCTGTTCTGCATATATTTTCATCTGCGACTTCTCCTGTACTAATTTTTCTTCATGCTGTTTGATCTTCAAATCAGAAATCTGAAGTTCCAGTGTTTTCTGCTTCAACTGTGCATTCAAATTCAAAAAACAAGATTCAACTTTACAAGTACTTTAAACAAGGAGCCAGTTAGCAATTTTTCATATTCAATTAAAGCATAAATTACAAACCTTTTGTGCATTTTGCTGTTCAGAAATTGCATACTGATCAGCAAATTCCTTCAGTTTTTTTCTTAACCTAAGGATGAAAAATCAGGTAGATTATGTTGAGAGCAATAGTATTCACTTCATATGTTCTAAGGAATCAATGATAGTTGTGAACTGTTCAGTCCTGGATAAATCCAAGAAAGCATCCCATGATCTGGGGATACAAGGGTAGGGACAGAGGACAAAAACCGAGACAGCCAAATCACAAAATTTTGTTTGTGGCTACACAGCTATGGTGGTTCTTATTTATGATATTGAGATGCATATCGCATGGTCATACAATCTCAAAGATTCAAGAAATCAAATTCCATTCTGCTTCAATTCTTATTCGTGAAAAAGAATCATCAAATACAGCTACGGTCATTACATATTGACAATTTTGTGTACCAGCAGTTATTTTAGGACAGGAGAATTTGGAGAAAGGCCTGTCTGTAATAAATGGGCTGCTCACCACTCAAAACTGAACCCTCATAGTCAAACCCAGAATTTTTATCATTGCACCAAGCAGTTACAATATTACTATAATACACTGATTCATCCATTTCAAACAAAAAATGGAATTACTCTAAAATCTGATAATTTTGCATGTATTTTATATTTATCTTACATCTCATTCTCCCTCAACTGGGTGAGAGATTCCTCCTTCTGCTCTTCTAGCCTGTTGCTCACATCCTATAACAGAAGACACTAGTTATTCTCTTAGCATCAGATGGTTCATCCTCCCAGGAAAAAGGAATGATGCAAGTGCACTACAACTTTATACTCAATCTCAATTGAGTGAAAAATGTCAACCAAACCTTTATTGCATCTTGGAATTTGGTTGATAAATCCAATCTCAAATGTTGCCCCTCTGTTGATACCCGTTTGCATTCATCCTGTCAAATTATCACCTCATTACTTCCTATCTTAATTAGGAAAACAAGTTCTCATATCAAATTTGCACGAGAAACAATGCACACAATTAAATAAAGCACAGTTTGGTAATGAAAAATACAGGTTCAGAACTTGAACAGTTTCTTTCCCTTAAGAATGTGTTATTTTCAAGAGTAGGGATAGATAACAGAATATTAAGAGCCATCATCTGTGGGAAAAGTCAAGGACTTCTACAAGCTTTGCATGGTCAAAACACTAACCTAAACATTACCAATCACATGTAAAGTATCATCATCTGCGACATGCAACAACTTTACAGTTCATTCAGTCTAGATAGATACAGTTTAAAAGCAAGTATACCATCAACATTTTATTCTGGCGTTGCAACTCTCTACACAGTGACTCAAGCTTATCACGAACAACAATAGCTGCAAAAGAATAAGGGAAAAGGTTACTGGGCATGAGTTTGATCTATCTTCAAACTTGTAAAAGATTTTAATGAAAATCACAATGCGTATCATGATTTTACAGACAAAAAATGATAACAAATAGTTTTAATTTTGATGTAGTTATCTCTTCAATCCTGCAAAAATCGTATAAAATGCTACAATGAGCAATTCAAGGAAAAACAACAAATTTCAATGATATTATGTAAGTCTGAAAACAAATCTGAACAAGGTATGCTACATCCAAATCAATTATAGTGAAGGAAATACTAAAAAGAAGCTTCAACACTTCTTCACTATAAAGATGAAATAAGTTTATCAAATATAATGAAAGTAAGCTTCAGGTACTACAAATGCCTTCAAGCTCACCAGCATCTCTTTCAGTAAGCACTTGTTGATACTTCAAAGTGAACTCCAGAAACTCCTTTTCTGATTTAAAGGTTCGTTTTGCACTCTTACGTTTTGTTTCAGCAGCTTCCTGAAGGCAATAAATGAAGTACAATGAATCACAATAGTAATACTTCCTATATAGATGGAAATATGCGGCAAAAATAAAGCACATCCAAGAAAACAAAATAAAATATACTGCACGGTAGTATGCATGTCGTTGTCAAAATGGCATGACGCAGGCCTTACTTACTGTCAAGGAATTACAGGAACAGGAAAGAAATGAACACACAACTGTGCAACTCTCACACGGAGATAAAAATGCTTTTAAGTAGCTAGAAAAAAGAAAAAAGAAATTAACTAGAGGTCACTGACTACTTTTCTGCCTTTCTGTGACTCAGTGTTTTCTGATGAAGATATTTCTTTTACATCTGTGGCCTGTGAGTCCAAACCACCTTGGGTAGCTGCAAAGGAATGACCAAGGGCCAACGATGAAAAATCAGAAACTCGAAACCAAATTGGAGTTATGAAAGCAATTGCAATGGAGGAGAAGATAATTACATCTATTATCTGCACTTTGAGAACTCCCTTGAACTTCGATTACCTCGCTGCATCTGGACACCCCGACAGAAGCCTCAGGAACTAAATCATCTAAAACAGGCTTGGGAAGTGTACCCTCTTCCTGCCACGCGCCCTGATCAGGCTCAACTACCAAGTGCACTGAAACATCACATCCATCAATATCAGACAATGGAACGGGGAAATTCCTCATCTTTTCAGACTTCTCGGTACAATTCTGACTGGTTTGAGATTCATTTGCAGCCAACTCCGGCACTGCTTCTCTCACATGAGCAACTTTACCAATACTATCCTCCTTGCTGTCACTGACTGGCTTCTCTTGCTCTGAAGTCGGAGTGTGAGGAGCCACGGGGTCCATTGAGCTCTCAACAAACCCATCTGGCAAAGAGTCTACTTCAGGGAGCTGATTAGCAGCTCTGTTCTCCATTTCACCTATTCGAACACTAAATATCAAGACAAATTTCTACAACAAAGAGATTCATTGCCGAACTATAACTAAATGTAAAAGAAAGCGCAAGTTTTTTCTCTTGACCGCCTTTTCCCTTCTCAAAATTAAAAATTGCAATAACTTTTCATTGTTGCATCAATTGGCAATCAAACAGAGAACCAGACGTATACCTCAATCAACAATGTAATATGATACCAGCAACTCATCCATTTTTACACTTTCGAAACAATAGTAAGAAGAACCCAGTTCGTAAAAACAAATCAAAATCCCAATCAGCAACTGGGTTTTTGCCTTTTCACATACAATTCCACCATTATATATATAACAATAAATCAAAAACTGCATAGAAGAATGAACAATTGCATGTATAAGAGGAAAGAGAGATCAAGAGATTACAATAAAAGTAATGAAGACCAACTTGAGAAAGAGGGAGAGAGGAGTTTATGAAAAGAACTCAAAAAAGTCCCAAACTTTGTCACTCGTAGCGAACCCTCCTGGTTCACTATGTAGTGGAAGCAGACGACTTGTCGTTTTAGCTAAACCAGGTTTAGTTAATTCTAGGTGGTAAAAATCCTCATTCCTTAATTCAAACACAAAGACTCCAGCTGGATCACGCCTTACGTGGCTCCTTCTCGCCATATAAAACTGCCCCCATACCCCGTTGTGGGTCTCCTCTCTGTTAAAAATAAATAAAATCAAGAAATTATCTCAAAAACCGTTTCTTTCACTCCCACAGTGAAAGACCCCATTGCCCCATTTTAGTCTCTCGCGCCATGGACGATGAGGCAAGCAGCAGCGGCAACAACAACAACCTTATCATTGACAACAATAACAAAAGTCCTGTTCTTGGTGGGTTTTTGGATGCAAGCAAAGCAGAGAAATCAGTTTGGTTGATGAAATGTCCTTCAATGGTCTCTCGCTTTCTACGAAGCCAAGAACACGAAGGTGGTGATGGTGATGCCTCTTCGCCACCTGTGGCGAAAGTCATTGTCTCTGTTGACCCTCTTAAAGGCAACGATGATGATAATTCTGCTACTGAGGTTAAAAAGATACAGCTTTTTTTTCTGTTTCTTTTTTTTTTTTAGATATATTCAAGTTTATGTCTTTTGAGTTTGTTCTTTTCCTTGCATGGTTGGTTTTTGTTGGTTTGATGGTTTATTTGTGCTGTGTGGTTCCTTGGGGTTTATGGGTTCCCTTTGTTTTGAATCAAGATTGTGTTTCTTTTTCTTTTGCTGGCTGGATTTTGTGCCATGTTATTTCTAGGGACTAGTTTGTGTGGTTTTGGTTAATGGTGACATTGTACTGCAGGATTATCCAAATGCATTTGATTTCGAGTAAATTTTTGTTTTGTTTGGTTTTCACATTTTCTTTTGGTCTCTGCAATTCATAAGTGATCACACTTTTATGGAACGTGGTGTTGATTTTATTTTAGTTTCGTGTCATTTTGATTTTCTTTATATGTAATGTTGTGTATCGTGTTGCTTATTTTTTAATGAATTTTGCTAATGACAATTGAATTTCATGTATCAAACTAAATATTTCTGTCCATCATCTTCAGATTTCCCTTTTCAGGAATTGAGGTCCGCAAGTTAGTAATGACCTTTACTTCTTTAAGAAAAAATCTTAGATGAGGTGACTTGTTTTTCTGTTATGCTGCTACTTGCATGTTTAGTTTTCCTTGTTGGATTGGCTTGTGGGAATTGGAGGCAAAGTGAGTAATAACTTTGTGCGTGGAAGTTTTCTTAGGAAGTACATCAGTGTCCGGATGGAAATATTTGAATTGCTGTATGTTCCCATGGAAAAGAATCTATCTCATTTTGCAAACTTGATATCAATTGCTTCCAATCTTTTCTGTTATTCCGGTTGTTAATTCTTTGCAAGTGCAACATACAGTAGATGGGTTAGATGATGGTTTTATTTCGTAGCGAGCAGTAATCATGACAATAAAATTTTCTAATTTCATTAGCATTGACTAAGGTTTATTATTACAACAATGAGTGGTGGAGAAAGGACTTGTTGGATTGTAGAGATCCTTTATGTCTGCATACGAACCAATTTGCATGGGACAAAATTGGATGATAATGAGCTTCTTGGTACTATGTTTACCTTGGTCTCTGTTATTCTTTTCCTTGGGTTGAGTGAAGATGTCACAGTAACTAGATCGATAATTTAGATTAATTCATGACATCAATGAAAAAAATCAGGAGATGATATAGCATTTCTCTTGTTGTTTTGGGATGTCAATTCTTTTGTGCTGCTTCACCTTATCTAAGTCGTCTCCTATCATGTTCAGTTCACTATGGAAATGGCTGGCACTGAACCTGGAGATGGACTCAAGACTTACTCTATGGAAATGTCTAAAGACTTAGTTGATATGTCTGTGTTTTCTGAGTCATCTCAAGGTAAGCATGGTTCTGTCTTTGGAGCTTGTGTCATGAAATTCACTTTCCATGAAGAACGCTTTAGATCATAGCTAATTTATTTACATAAATTCCCTGTTTTGCCTCTTTATCCAAACTGAGGACAATAGTAACCTTTTAAGATGGTTCACTTCAAGGTAAAGCAGGCCAGTGGATCACTTTTTTGGGATAGCTAGAAAATTCTAGGCTGAATTTTTCTGCACAGTATTGCCACTGAGTAATAACTTAAATATAAATGCACATGCTACAGAGAAGGGAACTCGTAATGCTGATTGACTAAATATAGGATCTAATGCGAAGTAAAGAATCAAATATCTTCCTGATCCTCTACCAGGAATTGTGAACTTACTTTCCCCTGATCATTGCAGGTTTGATTGTAATAGTATCCATGATAAAATGCACATTAATTTATCATGGAAATGGAACTCTTATTTTCTTCACGAGAATATGCATTTAGTATATGCTGTTTTTTCTGCTTGTTTACTTGGGATAACAAACAGCTGGTTTCTTGTTCTAACTTCTAGCTCATTTAACATGTTTCAACTGTGGTAACTTAACTTGGGAAGCTGAACTAAAGTTGGTGGAATTCCATTGCTTTACAGGAAAGATGTCCGTGGAGGGAAGAATACTGAACAAATTTGATGTAAGGCCTCATAGTGAAAACCTTGAGAACTATAGAAAAATCTGTCGGGAAAGAACAAAAAAGTACATGGTCAAGAGTAGACAAATAAAGGTCTGCTTTACACTAAACATCTTTTCTTCATGCTTTTTTATGGATGATCAATTCTCTTTGAGCCTTTCCTTATTCCTGTTTCAGGTTATCGACAATGACACTGGGAGTCATATGATGCCCATGCCGGGGATGATTATATCTGGACTTGCTGTACAGTCCTTTTTCTATATATTTGTCAATGTTTTTCACTTTGCTTAATGTGAATGCACTTTCTGTTTTGCTATTACTAGATAGATTAGTGATATTTTTGATATGGACTATTCTAAACATTTGTGTTTGCAATAGGATAATAGGAAACTGCCAATCAAAGCGTCAGATATGAAGAGGACGAGAAGAGACCGTAGAGAAATGGAAGGGATTATGTTTAAGCTTTTTGAAAAGCAACCAAATTGGACACTAAGACAGCTGATCCAAGAGACAGACCAACCTGAAGTATGTTTTTTGACCACTTGGTTTTTGCATTTGGATCTTAGTACCACTATTGCGTGTAAAAAGAAATAACTAAAAATTCTATTTGTGTATGATACCCAGAATTAGTTATCAGAGTTCTTCATAGTGCTGTATGTCATATTTTCGATCTTCCAGGTCATTGTACATGTCCATATTGTTGCCAGATGATGCTGTATTGAAAGCGTGCAAAAAACAGTTCAAATGGAATAGCTTTTTTGTCTTTTTGTTAACTCGACTGTTCAAATGGGCACGAGGCATGTCTTTTTAGAATGATCATGACCACATGCTACCTAATGATTGCATCCTTTCATTGGATGGTTTTCTACTCCTTGTCTCTCTGGATTTTGAATGAAATTATTCGGCTCATCAAAACCCTAATACTGATTGCTAGGGTTCTGAGATTTTACACAATATTGTTTCTTGCAGATTTTAGCAATTTTATCTATTTTAACCAGGGTTTCTCGATGATGGGAAATTCAGAGGCTCTGTTTATCTCCAATTTTGCGTAACAAGCCTCCATGAATTGTTGTCACACTAGAATAACTTTATCATCCATTGACTATCCTCCTTCCTCCTACCCCCTTCTGGATTGCGGACAAAAAAAACTATAGTTTTGGCTGTTTCAAAAACTTAAGCGGCCAGCCACCAGGATCTTTTAGGCTTCTGTGAAATACTTTTTGTCTTCTTTTGAAATGCATGTTTTAAGATTTCCTTTTACTTTTTTCCCATTCTCTGTTGAATTTCAGTATAGAAGTATTTTGTCATCGCCTTCTCCGTCTCAACATTACCTTGTCTTTCTGCAGCAATTCGTTAAAGACATGCTTAAAGACCTTTGTGTCTACAACAACAAGGGAAGTAATCAAGGATCATATGAGCTGAAGCCGGAATACAAGAAATCAAACGAGGAACCATCGCCTGAATAGATTTTAGTATTGCTGATGAATGACTGCAGGTAGGAACTTTATAGATAGTAATTTTTACTGTTCTCTCTTTCCCAAAACTACTTTCCTGATGCCATCGTTGTGATGAAATTGACTTGAATGCAAAGAGGGCAAGCCATGGGGGAAACAGGAGGCATCTTTTGCTTTTTAGCCTCTAGTTTTCAGATCGGCACACGATGGCAGTTTTGTCAACGCACTGTAAATATAAACTCGGCCACATATTTTAGCCTCGGAATGAGTGTTGGACTTTTTCTTCCAAAAATTTACTCCACCGCATGCTTCATGCATGGGGCTACCTTGTCAGTGTTTAAAATGCTTCATGTCTTTAAACAGTTCTGCATGAAAGATATTTCCATGGCAGAATAAATAGTAATGGTGTCGGCATCATTGATTTTAAAATCAAATAAAGGTGCTCGAAGTCATCAACCAACTTGTCACTAACTTCCAACAAGACCAAAAGCAGAGATCTTGAAAGCCATCTGTATCCGTTCATGAGGATGATTAGATTTTGCTCAGCTACCACTTTTACTATTCCCAGTCTTACACCAGGGCCCTCTCTTTTGGGATTTCATCCGCAGAAACCGTCTCTGGAATTGAGATGTCATTCAAAGAGAAAGATATCAAATACCTGGAGTTTCTTTTTGTATATTATATGGATGATCCGATCCGCAAGGGCCATGATTCGGGACAGCTATTCGAACTATTAGTGAGAAAAATATACTTACCAAGCAGGCAAAGAATTTACCAGGTTGTTCTTTCTATATTCTACGATACGGAACCTTCAGATGCACGAAATAGACCGGGAGTCATGCGAAAGTTTTTTATGAACATGAAGAATACTTCGAGGAAGAAAAGGAGAAGGTCAACAAGTGGAGAGGAGCTCTTGCACAGGCTGGAACTCTATCTGAATGGGGTTTAAACAATGAGGCGAATGGTTATATCTCTGCCTTCTCTGTCAGAGATCCACTTACACGTATCAAAAGAAATATCTTTTTTATTATTATCAATTTGATCTTGATATTTCAACTTCAATTAAATATTTTTTTATTATTATTATTATTATTATTATCAAGTTGAAATAATTTGATATACTCGTGCTCTCCATTATTGTTTATTTTTAGATAAAGTTTTATGTTCTCTCATCGACATTGACTTTTTAATATGCAGATCTTACCTTATTAGATAATCATTATCTGATAATATATCTATAAACTATAAATCAATTTAGTCAACTGTCAGTAGCAGATTTATGATGCAATGGGAGTGTTGTAAGGTTATTTTGTAAGATGTTTTTTTATTTATAAATACATCAAAATAATATTTTTTATTTTAAAAAAATTAACATCAACATATCAAAATGATATAAAAATAATAAAAATAAATAATTAGACTAATATTGTTTGATAATATATCTAAAAATCAATAAGTTAATTGTCAATAATATATGATATAATGAAAAATCAAATTTAAAAAGAGTTTAGAAGTGTAGTAGTGATTCATTTTGCTTTTTAAAATATTTTTTTCCTTGAAAATATATAAAAGTATTATTTTTAATTTTTTTTACATCACTATATTAAAATAATCAAAAAATATATATGTAAAATATTTTTTATGATATTATTTGTAATGAAATTCCAAAGAGCACCTTAGCATTCACAAATGGAAAGCCTCTACTTTTTTGATAAAAATAAAATAATATATTTTTTGTGAGGAATATTTCTAATATATTAGGTGAACAAACCCATAATTCCGAATCCAATGCGAAAAGGGAGTAATGAAGAATCCCAATAGGATGCATTGCAACTTATTTTCATTATTTATTTATTATATATATATATATTAAAATTATTTTAATATACTAATATTTAAAATAATTTCTTAAACATTAATTTATAAATAAAAAACATTTTAAAAGACAATAACTAACCGCTTCATAAAAACTCGGAAATGTAGAATAAAGTCACATCTACCAGCGCTGTCTCCAAACCAAACACCACAAAAACTTGTTATTCCAACGTTGACATTTGCAACACTAAAGCATCCAAGGCGTGTGCGTAGCACGTCGTCTTTCACACCCTCTCTGTCTGCTCTTAAACAATTTTCTCTTTCTTCATTGTTACCTAACTTCGATTCCTTTTTTTTCCTCTTCAATCCCTCAAAAATCCGTTCTTTTCTCTTTTTGCTATTTTGATTCCTGAGTTTTTAACCACAACATCAGCTCAAGAGGTATGACATCTTAAATTTTCTTGTTTTCTTTCTGTTTTTTAGATCTTTGTTTTTGACGTTATTTCTGGCATTGTTTTGTGTTTTGCTTTATTTCATCATAATTGTACTTTGTTGATCCCAGAGAATTAATGGTCTGCTAAAGCTCGATAATTTAGAGATTTAAAGAAATAACATTGATGGGGTTTTCTGAAAGTCAAATGGGTTTTATTTCTTCTGGGTAAAGACAATTTGATAAATCTTAAACCCTGCAGCTCTTGATATAAAAACCTGTGTGGTGATCTGTGGAGATATTAGATGATGTCCGATTTTATTTAGTTGTATTATTTTTTTAGGAGTTATGTTCAGTTTTTATAATTGTTGGTGTATAATTGAACTGTACCAGTGTGTTAATGATGCTTGTTTCTTTGATAAAGTTTAGACTTTGATAGCTAGAACTTCTGATTTAATGAATTGTTTGTGCTTACTGGGCATATGATCAAACACTTGGCAATCAAAATCTTGTGTGTGTTTCTCCAGTTTCTCAGATTGGTTTACAATCCTGATCGGCGGTTGGTATGATTCAGAGTTGCTTTTTTAATATTGCTTGTGGTCAATTTTTATTCTTAACGTTGTTTCGAGAGTTTGATTTCATGTTTGGAAGTTTATCTTTACTTGTTCATAAGATGACGAAGGCATTTACCTTTATGCTCTTTCCTCTTTCTGTGCAGGTAATTTGATCTCTGATAAAGATGGACTTTTTCTTCAGAGGTTTAAGTGAGGATCCCGCACCTTCTCAGCTTGACATCCATAGGTGTCCCTTTCTGAGAAACATTAATGAGCCCACTAGTTTTTCCCTTTCCTCATCCTTGCCTTTCCCAATGCCTGTAAGTTTTCTATTTTTGCTCAGTTTTATATAAGCTTCTTCATCTCAATTAGGTATTGGTTCAGGTGTTGCCTCTTTTATTATACCTTGTGCATTTCCTGAGACCAAGCAAATTATATTGTCACTTGGAGCTTGCCTGGCCTAGTATGAAAACTATAGATTCTGAACCCGGGCTTGCCTCTCACCTGTTAATTTGATATTTTTTCCATTCAATCTTTTTGCTAGGCACGCAATGGTAAGGGTCCAATTTTTGAAGATGGTCCCAATTTTGACATGGCTTTTAGCCTATTCCATGGACGAGATGGAGTAGTCCCACTTTCTGAAAGATCTTTATCACACGCTGAGAAAGTAGAACCTCAACTCACTGTACCCAAATTCAATCCTTTAGCTGCAAAGGCAGCCACCATCAGTCTTTCATCCTTTGGAGCTGGGGGACCCTTCAGTTTTGATGCATTTTTTAAGTGGAATAGTCAGAAGAAAAACTCCAATTCATCCAAGAAAGGGTCGTCTTCACAGGTTTATAATTTTGATTTCTTGACTGTTGCCATATAGTTTCATTATGGAAGTCCAAAACATATATGCTGAAAAACAAATTTGGAACTTTAAATTGTGTCTCAGCTCTCCCCTTTGACAAGTTCTCATGATAATGTTCCAGGGAGGACAATCCAATCATGAGGCATTGAGCAACGAGTGGCTGCAAACCGGAAACTGCCCTATTGCGAAATCTTATCAAGCAGTTAGCAGGGTCTTGCCAATTGTAGCAAAGGTTTTGAAACCCCCTCCAGGCATGAACTTCAAGTGCCCACCTGCAGTGATTGCAGCCAGAGCAGCTATATCACAAACCTCCTTTGCAAAGAATCTCCGGCCACAAGCCTTACCCGCAAAAATACTTGTGATTGGCATGCTTGGTATGGCAGTGAATGTTCCTTTAGGAATATGGAGGGAGCACACCAAAAAATTTTCGCCGTCATGGTTTGCTGCTGTCCATGCTGCAGTTCCATTCATAGCTATGCTTAGGAAATCCATATTGATGCCAAAGTCAGCTATGGCACTTACCATTGGAGCATCTATATTAGGACAGGTTATTGGATCTAGGGCAGAGCGATACCGGCTGAAGGCAGTGGCTGCCAAGAGAATGCCTCTTGCCGAAACAACTGCCAGTAGCTCCAGTGAGTTGCAAGTTGTTGCTGTTAAGAGTGGACATTGCGGCTCTCTGGTGGAATATCCAGTTTCCCTTCAGATGGCAGGGAATTCCTCTTCAGCCGCAGACGTGTTCTGCTAATTCTTCTATCTTGGCACTCAATTGTTTGTCCCATCTGTGCTTTTACATTATTGTAATTTGTGTCCAACAACGGGCCTGTTCCTTGTTTTTCCATGATTGTTGTTGTTTTCTTTTCCTGTAAAGACCTGATACCGGCAATTGAAGGAATAAGAGATAATAAATCATTAGTGAGTGATTTATTTATTTGGTATTCATGCAAATTTCTGTCCTGATAAATATCTTGGAATGCTTGATACTTGAGATCCTCTCATTTTTTCAATAAATAGCAATGTATTTATGTGTATTGACTGTGACTAAATACGGTACTGACATGCGAGCCATGCAATCTAATGAATAAATTATACAAAATTGTGATAACTATTTTTTCCATGCTCAATCAATCATTTAACATCTGTGCCATGTTTCATTGCTTATACTTTCTCCCTAAAACTTCATAAACCATATCTATCCATGGTATTTTCAACTAAACCTTGCTGACATATCCAAATTGTATTGGCAATCGTCCAAGGGAGCTGGTCAACTAATTTGCTTGATCCCAGAGCAGTAGTTTATGTTGGATTTTTGTTCTTGACGAAGTTGGAATGAACATGTCCACGTTTGTGCTCAACATTCTATGAAGTGGGGTTTTGTGGGGTGCCCGTTTTAACCCGTTTAACACTAATGTTTTTGTCAAGTCTGTAAATCCTGATCAATTGCAAGATATTTACTTTTTTGCCTCAAAAAGTCTAACCACTGAAGTCTAAACTCCATATATGCATGTGTGTGTGTGTTCAAAAGGGCTCTTGACACTAACATGACCACCTGTTAAAAAAATCACGAGTAAAATGGTCAATAAGGGTGTTTCACTGCATTTTAAAAGTTCAAAAAAAAAAATGAAAATTTTTTATTTTTAGTTTTTACATTAAATTAAAAAAATTTAGTGATTTTAGATATTTTAATATGCTGATATCAAAAATAATTTTTTTAAAATAATAAAAAAAAAACATCATTTTTATACATTTAAAAACAAAAAAATAATTTTAACCAACATTTCTAAACAGTAACTAAGAATCTTGAAATTCATGGGTGTTAAAACACTCTTGACAGCTGTAAAACTAAAGCTACTCCAAAACAAATAACTACCACATTCACTACAGGGGTTAAAGCCATAGTGACCGTATAGAAAAAAAGGGAAGCACGTCACCACTTTACCCATGATCTTAAGAAAATGGTGAATTTTTAACTTTTTTTGGGGGGGATGATAAGAATTGATGGTGAAGTTGTTAGAGCTCTATGCAATCCTTGGGTAGATTTCTGTTAAAAAACAAATAAAAGAATTTATTTACATTTTTTGTGTAGAAAGGGATCGTGGTTTTTAGGGATGGTTCGGAATTGTTCTATCATAGACTCCTTGGAGAGGGCCTGATGCGCCTGGCTTCAAGCTCTTATGCGAAGGTGATGATCAGATTGCTCTGAGCAAGCTGTACGGTCTTCAAGTTTTAATGGAACTCCAGTGGAGGGAAAGCAAGCACATTTGTTGGTTTAGTTTCGTTTCAGCTGTTTCGTGTCAGTTAAAAAAACAAGATAAAACAACGCCATTTTTATCTCGGTTTAAATTTCAATTTGTTCTAGATTTTCCGGTCAAATATCAGCCGAAACATGCCGGTATTACCTCGTGCTGAATAAATGAATGGCCATAACTTTATTTTCTCTGCTTACTGCTGGCTAAATTTTGGAAATGTGCACGTGATGACTGCACTCTCTTCTTCCAATTTCATTAGTAAGTTAAGGAGGGAGCTTGCTGATGAGTACTGTACAATACTACTTCGCATTGATATGGAAATAAGAAATGCTGACAGGTAAAGACCTGCCATAATTTTCCTCGATTCTGCTTCAACTAAAGAAACGGTAAACCAGAATATGTTTTGCCGATGAAACGTATCTGATCCCCTCGTGCATAGCAATAATACCAACATGGAGCGGAGAATAAAGAGGATCTGCCTTTTGCTTCCTTTTCTGCTTGTGGAAATTCTGAAAGGAAACGGGATGAATTTGCAGAACTCTGTTGATGTGCATGAAAGGGTTAATTGTCTCCAAGATTAGGTTTTTGAAAGCAAGGGTACTTCTGATGTCGCCATTCCCAACAACAAATTATTTTTGCATTTTCCATCAAATACAACAAATAGCTTAGCTGCAATAATACAGACACCTAAAATAACTTTGCCAAAAAGATGGGACTGATAAACCGTCTACTACCCTACCATTCCATTGAAAAATACAAGAGCTATGATACAGAGCGCGGCAAAGGAAGAATTTGCCACTGAGGGCGTCCAAAAGATGCCGCCCTCTTAACACTCCTACTACCTGCCTATGTCCCTCTTACCTCTCCAAGATTCTTCTTCTCTGAAAACAATTCCACTTTGCCCACCATATTGATCAGCTTTGGCATAGTGCCGTTTAATGGCTACCACAGGATCCGAGACACCTGTGCATGCTCCCCCGACAAGAATCCCCCCCCTTCCAACAACATTCACCCCTGCCATCCCCCTTGGTTGCTGCCCATTCAGTCTTTGCATCTCAGCTAATATATCCTCCCGCTGCTTCATATCTACAGTAAATGACGACACTCCAGTGCTGTCATGGCTTCTGTGCATTTGATAGTCCACCACTCCATTGCTCCCGGGTACTTCCCTTGAAGGAAAAACAGAAATGCCATTCAGATTACGCTCGTTACTCTTGACAGCAGATTGCAATGTCTGCTGGGGCATTTTGGATGATGACACGTGATAATTGCTAAATGCAGCTGGATACTTGACCAGTAAAGCCGCAGAATCAGGCATAGATGGAAACCCAGTCTGTATTCTGTTCCCGTCCCAGAAACCATAGCTCCTCATGGGAACATTCTCCAGGGCAAGCTGATTATTATAATCACACTTCAAGAGAGCCATGTTACCCTCTTTAGGGCGATGACCGGTAAATTTAAAAGTTGCTGACTTGCTTGTTGGCTTAAGATGCTGGGCCTCTTTTTCACCATTCTCATGGGCACTAGAATTCTGCTTTTGCAGGGGGGTAGTGAGTATTTTACCAAACAGTTTAACATCGCCATTCCTACATGACTTTTCCACATCTGGTGACCTCCGTGAATGATCTCTTGGATGATCACTTCCACGTCCATGATGTTGGGATAGGAATGGAAGCTCAGGCACTGAATGCTGAGCTTTCAAACTGCTACACTTTTGAAGATAGTACTCCTGAGCTTCAAACTGACTGGTGACATTCTTTTCTGGGTTTGGAAGGCCTTGAGCTCCAGAAAGAAGTCTACCAGAAATAACCCCACTCATCTCTTTCTTTGTAGGGTTTTGCAGTGGATAACCCCTGAGGATCTGGGAGGGTTCATTATGGCTCAACAAAGGATGATCCGACTGATGCTCAAAGTAGTCATCTCTACTTACAGATATTTTACCCTCCTTGTCTCTATTGCTCTCCTGAAGTGTATCCTGCTTGCGCCTTTTCTCGAATTGGATGACAGCAGAATCTTGTAACATGGACTTCGTAATATCAAGATTATTTTCCTGCGGCAATAAGATGACAGGAGGCTTTTCCACAGGTTCTAACTGGTCAGAGACTTGATGCATATTTTCTGAACCACGGCTGAATTCTGAACAGGAATCCATATGTAAAGGATGGTGTGAGGCATTGCTGGTTGAATCTTGCATCATGCCACTGGGGCTACCCAAACTATTTTCAGGTAAAAAAAGTTTTTGTTCTGTAGAACCATTTTCTAATCCATTACCAGAGACCTCAGCTACAGTTTTCAACTCAACTGCAGTATTTGCATTGGATGTGCCAACATCAACTGCACCTATAACAGACCGTGATGCGACAACAGAAACACCCTTATCAACTACTTGATCTCTTTCAGATTCTGCATTAGCTGATACAATCAACATTTTCTGGGTTACAGACTCTGACTGATGAACAGCATTCTTGAATTTGCTGTCAACATCAAAAGATAGATCAACACTCTGCCCCGCCTCAGATGGATCAGAAACCATTTCATCTACAACCTTGAAATCATTCTTATCTACCTTGGAATCATTTTTATCTAATACCCCAGGTTTATTATTGTCTTCAGTTCTATTCAGGTCTGCATGCAACCCTGTCATCTGTTCTGCATCGGATTCATCACGATCTGTATTCAAGATGGATGATGGCAAGACCTCATCAATATTAGAGTCCAACTTATCACGACAGATAGCTGATCGAGTCACCATAGCACAAGCATCTTCAGTGTCACTCCCACCTCCATTTGCATCATCACCAACTGGTGTTCTGGAATTTTTGGGTCCAGGACGCATCAAATCCAGTCCAAGACACTTCCGGGCCTTGCTAAAAAACACCTTGCACTGATCTCTAGTTCTTGTCCTGACAACACGGGAGATCATTGTAAAATCCTTACCATAAGATGACACAGCTTGTATAAAGGTGGACTTTTCCTCATCTGTCCAATCAATACGATCCATCTCCCCACAACTCTCATCAGAACAGGTCTCTTCATCAAAACTCTGCATAACATCAGATGTCGAAGGTGCTTTTGCCACAAAATCCGCCTTTTGGCACTTCCATTCATGATAGCCCTCCATGAGATCAACAGAAGTAGTGATACAAGAGCTCATGGCCTCTGAGGACAGTGAACCCAAAACATCAGCAGCAACAGTCTCTCTTTCATTCCTAAGAACATCATCACCTTCTGTTATTTTAGAACTACGGTAGCCTCTCGAAAAGATTCTTCCAGAGCACAACTGCTTACTGTTCATGGCATGGTCAGCATCAGCAGCAATCCGTGAAGCCATGCCCAAAATATCAAGCGAAGCAGCATTCAATTCACGATTCCATTTTGTACTTGATGCCATCAAGTAGTTAGTAGAAGTTTTAGTTTGCTCACTCTTCTTGGTTTTTTCAAAGCAATCAGATTTGTGATTTTTGTAGTAGAATTCAACACAGTCTGCAGTTGACTTGTGATCAAGAAAAGAAGCAATTTTTTGGAAATCCTTCCCAAAAGTCGCTATCTTTTGCATGAAAATTTCTTTCTCATCAGAAGTCCAGGGATTGATCATAGCTCTCTCCTTCTCAACAGCACAAGGATCTTCAACCAATCCATTACTAGAGATAAACCGTGATACCATCTTCTCTTTCTTGTCCAAAATTAGAGCTGGCATTTTCAAAGCATTCCTGTAAGGCTTGACCTGAGAATCTGAAAGCAGCTTGCTTGTGAAGTTGAGGATCTCTGTTGTAGGGACCAGGCTCAAATTTCCAGCTGCAATATTCAACCAAAAATTATATCTTGAGAGAATTCAACCAGATAAATCTTAGAATTTAAGACTACCATTAAGAATCATTTTCATCATATTTTGAACTCACAATACACTAAGCAAGCAAGTAAAATCTTCACAGTTCCAAAATCATCTTTTCTTTGGCTTAGAATGATAAAGGAAATTGGGGTGGAGGATCTTTCTCCAAAATACAATTATTCAACTCTGGCAAATTACCATAAGAACCTGAGTTACAACACAGTCCAACAATTAGACATCAAAATCAATAGAATCCTATTCAGTCTATAAGAAAGAAGCTACAAAGTGCCCTATGGATGAAGTTACCCCATTATACAAATACTTCCATGTGATTCTTGCAGTGTCCAGACATTTGCTATTTTTGCTTGATCATCAGGTGCCAAAGTCATAGATCCAATTTCACCGAGGCACAATCCATAAAGTTCAAGAGAACTCTAGAACGCCACTAATGAAATGTTCACAAAGCATTTGTGAACCAAATCTTCTCAGGCAGGCATTTGGCCACTCGGTACATGGAAAATCTCTTCACAACAGCAGTTACTAGTCAAGAATGAGTTACAAATCCTCCACAGTAGACCTGGTGCCAGGAAGGATGTCATGCAAAAATACTCTCTCTAAGACTTAATTTCATTACTAACTAACTCCTGTTTTATGTATAGGGCAAGTACTCAAGTTTTATCGCCATTCATAACATCCAATGACAATTTCCAATAGTCCAGTTCCATGTGTTCAAGCAGGTAACAATTTTTACAAAAAAAATCAAGGTGTCCAATATCAAGATCCACTTGAGATGGAGTAGCACAAGTAAACTCACAATTGAACACATTGTTTCTAGCCAAAAAAACCTCTTATAGAGGTCGTCTGACTTTGTAGCACAAAACAGGAAAGTCAGTGGCACAAGTACAGGGACAGTTCTCAAATGATGGATTTCCCAACCCCCTGACAATGGAAGGAATAATAGCATGTATGTTTGTAAAGATTCATTATTGTGTGGTACAGAAACAAAAAAATATTATAAATTGGCAGCCATGTGCTTTATCACTTCATCATATGGAAAACTACAGGTGCCCTTGCAGATCTGTTAGCTAAACATTTTCTACCCAGAATGGCGCCAGACTTGCACAGCAACCTATGGTGCTTCCAGATAATCAAAGAATAAGGCACCTTTTTTTTCCAATTTACTAACATGATAACAAGTTTAATCGGTAAAACCATAGCAACTTATAAAGAAAGAATCAAACAAACTTGGTAGCTTACCAGGAGAAGATAATCGAGCACGAATGGAAGAACGATGTTTTTGATACCCACTATGAGTTGTCCGCAGGCTTGGTTCGCATTTCTTCTGAGACTTCACCCGATACTTCCTTATAGAAAGCAGTTGCATATCTTCCTTCCACAGATGCTGAAGGGCTTTAAATTTAAGGGTTACAGCTGTCTCCTTAAATCTTAATAGTCGTTTCCTTTTAGCAATCTTTTTCACAACTAAGTCATCAGTCTGCAAAGAGGATCCATTGGTAACAGCCGAAAAATCAAACTTGCACTGATCACTGGGCAGTAGCTTATTAAATACTTCAGATGCTCCACTAGCAGATTCTTTATTAGAAGCCAGTATTAGACTACATAAGTTATCTTCTCCATTTGTATCTGAAATTACATCACCAGAAGAAGGTACACTATCCTTGCAAGCAAATACACCAGTCTCTTCATCATCAGCACAGGGAACTGAGCCTTTCAAGCCCATCCTTGCAGACTGAATACCATCGAAATCATTTTTCAAAAAAAAAGTTGATGAATCTGTCCTCACCAAGCATACCGGTTCAACAAGCTTAGATGTAGCAGTTCCGGGACTATCAATATCATCATCCTTAACATCAGCATGAACTTCCAGCCCACCATTGCAAAAAGAAACCTTCTCCACGATTTCATCCCCATGTGATGCAACTTGCAAGGGAGAAGACCGAGGGAAACTGTTAGAGGCCACCCCCTGTACATTGCAAGGTTTGACATCACTCGCAAACAGAGGACTGGATGCTGCTGGACAGGGACACCTGCTTCCATATTCAAATTTCATGGACTTCAGTTCATTTTCAAGAGAATCGATTTCAGATTCCGTCAATTCCAATGCCTTTGAAAGGTCACCTTTCCATAAAAGGAGCTTATTCATTGCAGTGGGCCTCATAAAACCAGAGTCCATAGAACTTGGATCATCAGACTGAAGCAATTCAGCAAGGGAAGATCTCAGATTACCTATAGAACCTACATCCATCTTCTCTAAATTAAAAGATAGCCCCTCAATATGGCTTTGAGAACCAACACTAGGTGAACCACATAAGTTACTAGCAACGTTATCAGCATTTGTTGACTTCAGAAAAGTTTTCTCCTCTAAACCTGTAACATTGAGGCAATTACTTAAAATCCTTACAGGCAAAAGAAAATAGAGGAGAAATAGAGCATAATACAAAGTAAGATATAATAACTTTCGTGAAAAAAGACAGTACCTAGCATGGCAGTCTGAAACACTGTTCTCTTTTTTAAAGAGAAGAAATAGTATTTTGGAGTAAAATCAAACTTCAAATTGATGGAAGAAGATCTAGAAAGGTCATCTAAAATTCCTCTGGAAGAAATTGGCAATGCAGTTTTTTTGCACCAAAATATGATTATGAGAGTAGTTTAGGTCATCAGGCAGGAAGAACTAGAAGAGGACACCACAAATTTTACTCAATATGAGTATAGAATCCATGCAACATAGCAATTCACTACTCTAATCGCATACATATTTGGTGATATTCCCAGTACTAGGTATCAAATAATCAGCCAAATAATAGCAACAATAACGAAGACAATTAAATGAAAAATACCAGCATATCACTTAAGTTTAAGAACCACGTGGATGTGTCTGATTTCCATGTCACATCAACAACTTAGAAGAAATAACTATACACAATAGCTTAGCAGAAAAATTACGAAAGAAACGAACAATTACCTGGTGAGGAGCTACAAGCAACTGAGGAAGGTGTTGCAGGAGATGCACAATCTGAAAAGCCCATAACTCTGGGGCTCTTGTCAGCCAAGTTTGAAGTTAGAAAATGAATGGACTCCATGTTAATAGCAGAAACAGCAGCTCCATCTTTGTTCTCGCTTGCATCTGGGCCTTCAACTTTCTTCTTCTCATACTTTGCCAGCCCCTCACCCCATCCAAGGCGCGCCTTTTTCCTAGAAGACACCTCTTCAGATGGTGCTGCAGAAGTAACACAGGCTGCAGCATCCACTGAAGGGGGCTGAACAGGAGTGGGATTCTTCGACTGCAACTCGGTCTTTCCTTCATTTGAATCTGCACCCCCAAGGCTCTTAGAGCTACCTGAATGACTGAAACCGGACCCTCGGGAAGACAGACTTCCAGAGCGTGTCCATTTAAGAGGCTTCCAGTCGAGTGGGATCTCTTTATCACCTCTTTGGTCCGTGCCCAAACCGACAACACCACCCATCTTATTATTATCATCTTGGTCTTTCATTTGATGCTGATCCCATGAGTTAGCAAAGTCAGAATGAGCAGGTTGAGCGGGGGGATACATTAGCATTTCATCAACTGACCTCTGATCATTATTCACATCACGCTGCCCCGCAGGCATATTTGGAGACCCGTTGATCATTTCCCATGAATGACCACCTCTCCAGTCTCTCTGGCTGAAATACCCCCTATTTTCCCTATTGTTCCGGCCATATCTTCCATCTCCACGTGAAAACAGCCGGCAATTCTCATCTTCCAGCATCTTGTCACTCATCCTATATGGTGAAAACACGTGACCAGATTCTTCAGCAAGCATGTGCCAACCACCCTGCTTACCATGACCTTCACATGGAAAAAAACACATGATTAACACAAGCAAAGCATATATTTTCACCACCAAGAAAAAAAGAACAAATGAACTTTGAAAAGAAAACAAGTACCCTGAAGCAAAAAAGTTCTGATCTAGCAAGCAAATAATGAAAAAGACATACATAACAAATTCTAATAACCAAAAAACCCATGAAATCAGATTTGTTCTGTAAAAACTAAAATAAGAAACAACAAAACACAAAAAGAAAACTCAGAACACGGCACAGTCAATCACCTCAACACCTATGAATTTATTCACTAGGAAAAAAAGAAAAGTACCAAAAATCAAAGCAATGGCCTATTGCCTCACAATCCAAAGAAACCTAAGTTAAATCTCTTCTAAAAAGTAAACTGCAGACAGCAGCATACAATTAAAAAAAACAAAATTTGAGAAATTAACACCATGTGAGGAACCAATTCCACAATGCAATTGAATTCAATTTCTGACAGTAAAACTGAGAAAAATGATTTCGAATTCAAAATCTTTGAAAGGAATGAAACTAAACTGATGCAATTGAATTCTATAAACAAATTGTTTAAATTAAACAATAAATAAGATTTGAATTCAACCAATTTACCCTTGGAATCTAGCCTAAACAAACTTTGGTTTCTTGGACTGGAGATTTCAGTTCTAAACTGGTCTCGTAGTTCATTCTTCTACATGCGGGTGGAAAAGAGCAAAGAGTTTCTTGTTGTCAAAAGAAAAAAAAATGGTGTCTCTATATCCACGAGCTCTGCCCATCCTTTCTCTCTCCGTTTTCTTCTTCTCAGTTTCCTTTGCCCTATCTCATCTTATCTCTTAGATAACTTCCTTTTCTATCTTTTTTTGGCTCCCTTCTATTGTGGGAGCCTTTTGATGAGTACAAAGAGGTCAATCAGTGTAATTGTGTTTTGCTATTACCGTGATGAGAGGTTGTTCCACTTTATGATTGAAATGTGATGTTTAGCTGGTGATATTCATTGGGGGGGAAACAACTATCTGGTTAGTAATTGAGAAAATTGCAGGCCAAGTACTTCGGAGCGGCTAGGTTTTGGTGAACTTTGCAACGGTGATAATGAATTTTCATTGAATAGCACCTTTAGATGCGATTTCAAACCACACGATGGAAATCAATTCTGCAATCAATAGTTTGATTCCAGATATAAAATTCTAAAACAGATGAAATGAAATCAATTCTTGCCAAACCCTAATGTTCTAAACAGCTTGTAAGAAAAACAAAGAAAACTCACCAGGAGGTCTGCGAAAGTCATGGGGACCCCAACGATTGAAATCGCGAGGGGATCCATAATTACTCGAGGAAGAAAAAGAAAACTCCCTCCATCGCGGCGTAGACCCGCCACCAAAAGAAGAAGACGTCGTCTCGGACCTCTCGTGCTTCCTCTCCTTAAAGAAGTCCTTCCGGTCCCACGGCAATGGCTCTGGCGGCATCAAAACCAACAGAACGAAAACCCTTACCCTATTCTAATCCACTTATATCACATGCGCCGCCAATTATTTTCCAAATGCTCCGCAAAAATATCGAAAAAGCTACCGCACTAGCAGCTTCTCGAAACAGCCGGGTAGAATCCACGGCACCTAGATTAGCCTTGAGAAACCCAAAAACAACAAATAATTTTACTGCCGTGGCTATTATTATGTTATTATTAGAATTCTGTGCAGATCCAAAAAAAAAAAGCAACAAATCCATGGTGTTGCCAACTACTAAACCAATAAAAGATGGAGAGAATGACAGCAAAAAAAATATTTTAAAAAATATTAAACGAACCTGAGAAGAGAGGAGAGGAAACGAGAGGTGAGGGGAGAAATTTGATTGGTAGTTGGTGGAAGTTAGGGTTTCGGATCAAAAGAGAGTGGAGTGTGATGGTGCCATGGAGGTTTTGGGTTTGGTTGCAGAAAGAAAATCTGTGGGAGAAAAGGAGAGAGGAGAGGAGAAGATAATTTTTTCCCTTTTTTGTAGCGATAAGGGACAAAGAGAACCTTGAGAGAGGGAGGTAGAGGAGGGAGAGTGGCTTCCGTTTCTTGACGGCGCTATTAAACCCTATTCTATTCCTCTCGCGTCCGCTATTAAAATAAATATTTTGGGAGTGGTTTTTGCTTCTCGGTATTTTTTCCTAATATTTTGTTTTTGTGTTTTGAAATTATTTAAAAAAAATATATATTTTCATATTATTTTATATAATAATATAAAATATATATTTCTAAGCAAAATAATATTTTAAAAAACAATCATTACTATAAAATCATACAGTTTCTTAATAAATTATAATATTTTATTGGATATGTTTTTAATCAACTGGTGTATTTTTAGTTTTTTAAAAATCATAAACAATAATAAATAAATTTTTACTTGTATATTTTGAACAAACACTCTATTTCTTGTGTTTAAATAAAGAAGTGACTTTAGATTTTAACTGTAATATTGAAAACATTTATTTAAAAAATCATTTTAATAATCAGAGTAGACTCGATGTTAAATTATATGTTTTAAAGTTATTGTTAAATAAATACTAGATTTTTCGGCTATAATTTATTTTCAATTAAAAAAAATGAAGATAGAGTGATAGTGTAAGATATTATTTGGTACATACTTGAATTGCTGGTTCACACTATGCTAAGAATTGGATTAATTATTATGATAAGCAGAAGAGGAGGAGACATTGCTGATTTTTTTATATTTTAAAAACAAATCATATTAGAATTGATCTGTCATAACTTTATTTTCCTGACTAGTTCAGATGCAACTTAGATGATCAATAAAAACATGCATAGTTTGACTCAAAATATGTATTTAAGTTTTTTCTCTCTTTAGAAACGCTAAAATCATAGCATATTAAATCAAATTAAATTAATATTAGCTAATCTACTAATCCACGTAGCAGATAATCTAATAAAAAACAAGTCAACATAAAATTTGAAACTCAATTTTACACACGCGCACGCATAAACACATATAACATCAATTTTAAAGGATGAGTTAAAAAATAAAATCTTAAGAAAAGAATCCATAAAAATAACTCGGGTGAACTCAATTTAGTACATCAAACTCACAACCTAGATCATGAAACCGGAATAACTCGGTACACTAATAAAATAAATCATGAAGTTAAATTATCAATCAATTTAATGTTGATTTATCAAACTCACAATCTTGATCTTGTAATAACTTAATTAAAACTAAATTGAAAGAATTATAAAAGTTAAATTTAAAATAAACATAGCGTTGAAGAATAAAATTATTTAAAAAAAAACAGATCATTAAAAAAAAAAGAATAGAACATTATTCTAGTTACTGTATTTGACGAGGAGGTGCAAAATAATTTCCCCTCCTTTTGTAGTTTTTTTAATCAATCATTAGTTATTTTATTCTCAATCATAAATATAAAGACGAGTGCTAGCACGAGAAATTAGTTATTTATACACGTGTTGATCTCTATTCGAGTGATAGATAAATACAACAGATTTTATATTTACATGAAAAAGCATTTCGAGATGACTGATAATTTCTCATGAGATAGACCTTTGATCTTTAAAATATTGTCTTGTTTCTGTATTTTCGGGCAAGGTTTATTAATTATTATTTTTATTATCAATATAAATGTTCGAATCAATTTATACATATCTCAATTAATTTTAAAAACTTTAAGATTAATGATTATATAAACCTTCCACCACTATTATATTGGTAATCATAAAATTTAAAAATGAAATCATAAAAAAAAATACATTCCCAATCTCTTTTTACTAGTTCCATGGTTTAAACTAATTAATTATTGATAGAGTATTGTGTGCCCCTCATTGATTTATATATTCACAAGCTTTATTTTATTTTTCTCGTCAATCAAAGCTTTTGCTTTTCAGTTTTTCTCACTTTGGCCCCCCCGCGATGCTTACTTTCACTTTTTTACGGGGATGCCCTTGATTGGTACTAACGGGTGACATCGGAGTGCAATGCACGCGCTGGAACTGAGGTTTTCCTGTGATGACGAGATTAACCTTCGAGTCACGAAGAATGGCAAGACACACGTGGCTAGTTTTAATTTTTTAAATGCTCGAGTGGAAATCTCGAAAAAAATCTTCGATGGAATATGGCATGTTTGTAATAACTGTTGTTGTAGCTTTTCAAATTATTTTTTGTATCAAAATATATCAAAATGATATTTTTTTATTTTTTAAAAATTATTTTTAACATCAGCACATCAAAATAATCTAAAAACATCAAAATATATTCATTTAAAATGAAAAAAAAATTTAAATTTTTTGAAAACACAATTTCAAAAGCTATCCTAATCAGTTTCTATGTAATCTTCGTGCCAACGTGAAAAATTGTCATTTTTTTTTTAAATATAAGACGTGGCGTTGTTATCTCTCTCACTGCGTGCCTACCATTTTTTTTATATAAATAAACAATTGAAATAATTTTATACCATGGACCCACAGGTATATTTACCTGTTATATAGTAACAATTTATTTAATTGTTTTTCAGAAAAACACTTTTAAATTACTTTCCAAACAATCCCTTTTTCAACCGAGGATATCGTCCATTAATGGTCATTTTATTAATGACTATAAACCTAATAATCTCTACTAAAAAAAAAGTAGCCCTTGACATGGCCAAGGAACAATTAGATTATGGCGAGTGAACACTAACATTGAAAACACATAACTTTACGTGTAAAAAATCTAAAAATTACTTGTATTTGTTAAATTCATTTGATTAAGAGCTCGTGTCATTGGTCATCAGTCATAGGTTGTCAGGTCAACTACAAAGTAATATTATTATTATTTTTTTTAAAAAAATAGAATGACATCACAATTAGTTTTATTTAAACATATCCTAGTCAAGCAAGATAAAAATTGACTTGTCATATCACTTAGTTCAACCATACTAATGTCCAACATGTTTTGAGAAAAATCTATGGATAAATTATAGATCTCCATGTTACTGGGTGATCCTCCAGCTCAGCAAATTCAATAACATCGCCTGGTCACTTTTTTTTTAAAAAAAACTGAACATTGTTGTTTATCTTGTCAAGCAACGTGATCGGCACAAAACCTGAAACCCTCACTCCAAAAGAATAAATATGACATGTCAGAATTTTATTTTAAATCCTTGGCCTTTTATCCGCTAAAGCCTTGTCACTTTTTGCTCGATACAGTATTCCAAAAATGTTTTTTTTTTTAATTTATTTATTTTAAATTATTAATTGAAAAATAAATAAATAAAATTTAAAAAATAACCGTGTCCTGCATCCAATCATTATTTCTTCATGATATTCCAGTCATTTAATCTATCAGTTTTTTTTTCTTTCCCTCGAGTTCAATTGAAGATGAAGCAACTCGTGGCTTGAAATCATGGGCTAGCCTTGCTCATGGGCAGCATTTGCATAATTAGAGAACTCCCCCAGGCGCAAAAATTCAGGAGAACAGTGAAACATGGATGAATATTTTTAAGAAAAAAGTCAAAATAATCTTATTTTAAAAAAATCAACAAATTCCTGATTGGATTATAAATTGACTTGAGTGGTTGAAGGGGTAAATCAGATTTTCTTACACCTGTCTCAGTCCGGCGGGGTTCAATAATAGTGCGTGTTACCCCACCTATGTCATTTACTGAACGCGGGAATCACGTGCAGGGTCTGTCGTCGCCCGGTTGCTGGCCGGGTTTTCGGAACCGCAAACACTCAAAAGTAGGAAACACGTCTCTTACTTTACAGAAAACCCGATTACTCACGCGCTAGAGAGCACGTGAATTATAAACAGGGCTGACATGTCGAATCTACCTATGGCATCTTCAATAATCGTCGGCAACATCCGATTCCTTTACCTTTTCATGCTCGCCCTTCTGGTTCATGCTATTTGTTAATATGCTTTAAAAGTGTTTTTAACTTTTTTTATATTTTTATATCATTTGTGTCAAAAATAATTTTTTAAAGATAAAATAAAAAATATTTTATTATATTTTTAAATAAAAATCACTTTAAAAAACAATTACAATCACTCTCAAACAATTATTTAATAAAAAGATGACACCACTGTCCCTTCACAGCTCACAAAATTCACGTTGAGCTCCCCCGTCGAGGTTCCCTTTTACGCCCCCCTTCTAGAGATAAAACATAAAATCGGTGCGGATCAATTGAAAGACCGTTAAAATTAATAGCATAAATGTTTGAAAACGAATGTGAAAAAAAGAAGCAGCCCAGACCTCCTAAAACCTTTTTTGTCCCGATACAAAAAAATAATAAAAAATCCTGCCTTTTTCTTTAACTTGGAGATTTTCATGGTTGATAATTGAGTTTATTTTTCATAACAGATTTTTTTTTTATAAATTTATAATGAATAAAATAATACATAAAACACGGAAAAAAATAAATTTTGAGCAAATAACGATTGTATCACCAAAACAAATAGCTTCTAAATTACAGTGCAGAAGATGAGAAATTGAATCGACACATCCAGTTCACAACTAGTAAAATGTCATTCAGCTGATATTAACATATACAAATAATAATTAAAATCAGAATAAATAAATAAATAAATATATTTTTAAAACATAAAACAGATAAACTTTTTTTTTTTTTTAAACACCGTTAAAGTCCTAGTAAAAGTAACTACGAACTAGTCCATTCCCAGGATTGTGAAAACTGAAGCTGCTACTCAAGAGATCACACGTCGCTGTGATTCACGCGCCACTTTCTAGTTTCTGATATCCAAGTTCATTGTTTTTTCTTCTTCCAAAAAAACAGGGACGAAGAGTTCTTCCACTGTATTGGCATTCTAGCGAATGTTTTACGTTGTGTTTTTTTTTTTTAAATTAAAAAATATATTTTTTATTTTAAATTAAATTTTTTAAGTGTTTTTAGATTTAATAAGATGATATCAAAAATATTATTTTAATATATTAAAAAAAAATATTTTTAAAAACAACTTCAACTACAATATAATCCCTCTCAAACGGTCACTGTATATGCCCATCATATCATAGAATGCCAGCATTTGTTGGGCGGTCACGTTTAAACTTTCCCGGGACTTTGCCCCAAATGAAAGGACATATAAAATAATTATATTGTACATAACTCGACCGTTAACTCATCCAGTGGCTGTAGTTTAGTGGTAAGAATTCCACGTTGTGGCCGTGGAGACCTGGGCTCGAATCCCAGCAGCCACACTAAACTTTTTTTCTTCTTTTTTACAAAAAAAAGAGTAAACGATTATAAACGATACTCGAAAATACCATGGACGCATGTTTTGGCCCGTACCCAGGCCATCATTTTCCATGCCTTGGCTTTCCAAAGTATCAACATGCATAGCAGGCCCTTCTCATCCGTGTCTACGCAGCAAGTTGACCTGTAAAAATTTATCTCACGAGTTAACTCAATGGGTCCAACGTAGCAGGCTAGCAGCGTGCCAGAAAAACTATAATTCAATATTTCCACGATGGGGATGATGATATAAGAAATATTCAATTAATATAAAATATAACCGGAGTAAAATCCCCGCCACCTGGAGATCTCGTGTCCGAACTTTCCTTCGCGGCAAGAAAAAAAAAAACCCTTCATAAATTAATATTCTTTGATTTTAAAAAATTAAAAAATTAATATTCATAAATTAATAAATTAAAAAAAATATTTTAAACAATAATCTGAAAAACATCGAATTTGATTTTATTGCTGGACTCACATGCAGGTGAAAATCTCACGTCATCCACTGTTACAATTGCTTTTTAGTTCAGGTTAGCTTTTCTGTGATGCATCCACGTGGTGTGCTTGTGCTCTCCGCAGTTCACTTGTTCGTTGTTAATTTCTCTTTTTTTTCTCAGACAAGAAGTCCTCGTGGTTAGTTTCATCACGTGTGATATTTTATGTTTTATATGTATACAACTATACATAGATTCATTCTTACCTGACTTAATGTCCGCGTAATATAATAATTAAGTATAAGTTTAATGTTTTTTATTAAAAAACAATTCCTTGATAAAATATTTTCTTATTAATTTCTGTAAATACGAGAATGCTTTTTCTGACAGGAAATATTCCTTTCCTCCCTCCCTTTCTTTTCTTTTCTTTCTCTGTGTAAGTATATTCTCTCTTTTTTTTCTTCCCTTTATAATAATGTATAGTGTAGATGACGAGCAAGGTACATAGCATGTTGTCATCAACAGGTAATACCAATTAAAGCTTCCTAACATTTTCTCTCTCTAAATCTTCACGAAATTTATCCGCAAATACATATGATCAAGCAATAAATCATCAAAACCAATAAGGAAAAAAAAAGTAATCTTATCAAGTACGCAGCTAAACATAAAAAAGAAGAAGCTGCATTGGCCTTGCCAACAGAAAAGGAAAGTTCAGCCAGAAATAGCGAGGTCCCGCCATTACCATCCATTCATGGTAGCTAGATTCCCTGGGCCATCAAGCTTAGCTGTGCCCCACACCACGCCAAGAATTTGAATTGCCAATAAGAACAACGACCACCATCACTGGTAGATGTGGATGCTCATAATCCTATTTTAACCGGCTAATCTACACGAAGCTTCTTCCTCCAAACGTTCCAGATTTTAGCTGTTCAAAGATCCCAGTTGAAGGGCTACAGACCTTTTGGTTTATCCTAAGATTTTTCAGAAATATCCCATGTGCTCCTCTCAACTGTTGCAGTCAAGGGCCTGATAAAACCAGATTCTAAGAGACAAATAAATAAATAAATTTCTTTTCTTTTTTCTTCCTGAACATGAATAAATAAAATTCTTGGCATGAAATGATTACCATTTATCATTCCATAAGGGCATTAAAAAAAGATAATACTAGAAAACTGCAACCTTACAAAGAAAGCTAATCAGTCACTGAGACTGTGAATCTTAGTGCACACAGTTCTTCATTATAAATGTCTCATGTTCCCTTCTCTTCTTTTTAAGTATTTCCTTGGATAAATGTTTTCTTGGCTGCAACTCAAGAGATATTTATGCTTCTGGAATCACTTTCGAATCTGATCCCGTTGGTTGGACGGACCAGGCCCTCCAATTCATGATTTTTTTTTGTTTCTGTGATGTTTGTCAAGTTCATTCTAAAAAGAAACATCTTGTGATCTGTGTTACTCGGTCTATATAATTTCATTGCAAAGCCAGAAACGTTTTGCGACTTCTGTTTCCGGGCTTTGCTTGTCTTGGATCATATCTTGATTGGTTGATCGACTTATGGGTCATTCTTTGCTCTCCATGCTTTGCCTTTTAGTCTCTCTTTTTGTCTATTCCTGTATATGCGCTCCTCTTGAGGATCAAGGAAGAGACAAGATCACATATTTGCCAGGGCAGCCAGGGAATGTTGAGTTCAACCAGTACTCGGGTTATGTGACTGTGAACCAACAAGCTGGGAGGGCATTGTTTTACTGGCTGGTCGAGGCACCGACAAGTCGTAGACCCGAGTCAAGACCACTCGTTTTATGGCTAAATGGAGGCCCTGGTTGCTCCTCTGTTGCTTATGGAGCAGCTGAGGAGATTGGGCCTTTTCGCATTAGGCCTGATGGCAAAACCCTTTACACCAATCCTGATGCTTGGAATAAGTGTACGTGCCATGGATAATCTACGCAATGCAATCTCTGTTTTGTGCTTTAAACTTGTTCTCTTTGGAATTCGTCTCATGTCTATTTTGCTTCTGTTGTTGGTGGCAGTGGCGAATTTGCTGTTTCTGGAATCTCCAGCTGGCGTTGGTTTTTCATATTCAAATACGTCGTCGGATTTGTACACGGCTGGCGACCAGAGAACTGGTGATTGTTTTGTTTGTTGGGTACTTCAGTAGCCAACCATTTTAGCCTTTTGCTTTATTATTGCAGTGTGTAAATGATACTTGATTAAATGGCGTAATGTTAGTTGATTTTGACTTCTTCACATGTTTTTGGAAACTGGGTGTTGTTCATTTGTAGCTGAAGACGCATACACATTTCTAGTCAATTGGTTTGAAAGGTTTCCGCAGTACAAATATAGAGATTTCTACATTGCTGGAGAAAGCTACGCAGGTCTTGAATTGCAGATATTTTTTTTAACTGTCTCATTAACTTGTTCATCTTAAGGATTGCAAACTGTTTACTTGTTTGAAATTCGGTTTCAGGTCACTATGTACCTCAGTTGTCCCAAATTGTTTATCAAAAGAACAAGGGAATTAAGAATCCTGTAATTAACTTCAAGGGATTTTTGGTGAGAACACAGAACTCATTATTCATAAAAATTTGGAAATTGCATATATTAGACTCCCACTGCTTGATGGAAAGTGAGTAGTTAAAGTCCATATATTTTTCATTCTCTCAGGTGGGAAATGCAGTCACCGATGACTATCATGATTATGTTGGCACCTTTGAGTACTGGTGGACCCATGGTTTAATTTCTGATTCTACCTATCGAACTCTACGCCTCACCTGTGATTTTGTTTCATCTACACACCCATCAGTAGAATGCCAGAAGGCTCTCAAGTTTGCAGAGTTGGAGCAAGGGAACATTGATCCATATAGCATTTTCACACAGCCTTGCAATAATACTGCAGCATTGAGACACAACCTAAGGGGTCATTATGTAAGCTCTTATCATACCCTTTTTCTGAATCATCATTTCCAATGGATCCTGCTAAACTGTCAGCAGAAAGATACATGCAATACAAGTTAAACTAGGAACCTGTTGCATAATTATCAAAAGCTGATTCTCTGCATCTAGCACGGTATTTCTTACTTGAAAAAAAGGACTATTATGTTTTCATTTGCTCACAGAAGTCTTTTTTGACACCCAAGTTGTTTTATAGAAGTCTTTCAATCTAAAAAAAAGGCTATCATGCTTTCATTTTCCAGTCAACATAATTTGACTGGAAACTTATCTTGAACAAGCCTGGCCGTTACTCAATAGTGTTAACATCTAAGATTCTACCATCAATAGCTGAATAGACACTGGGGGATAGTTTTCTTAGATTGAAAGAGACACGTGCAAGTTTCCAGGGTATTTTAGCGATAACTAAAAAAGAATATACAAATTATCAAACGAATTGCATTTGAAGGTTATCCACCAAGCATATATTTTTGCGAATATATTCTTTGGCCTGTTAAAAAAAATACTCATACTTTTTTACTACTCGAAAAGTTGACAACTTTTTTTCAGTGATTTGTTTCCAAATCGCTAATTTGTGGGCTCGTCTTGGGTGCCGAAGGTAGTGTTGAAATATTAAGTTTCTGACATACATCAAGTTTGCGGTTTTTGGACCATGCATTGTGGTACTTGTGTCATGTGATGCTGCTTCTGACCATGACTTCTTCTAACTTCGTGCCAAACTTTTCTTGACCTTGCAACAACACAAATCTGAATCCAATATTTTTCCTTTCTGATGTTAGAGCATAATCTATAATATTATCTTTTCTATACTTTCTAAAAGATTCCACAAGAGTGAGTGTTACCTAAATGATGAAATTTGTGTTTCTTACTTGCACGACTGATTTTCCTTCTGATTTTGTTTTTTTTCTATCCCTGAATTATCTTTGATAAATTCTCGGTAAAAACTCTTACACCATATAATTCATGAGTGTAAATACTGATCATTGCTGGACGAGTTAACTACAAGTACTTCATTCACTCCGTCCATACTTTCTGCCTTAGACAGCACTTAATCTGGTATTTTGTTACTTTCAAACTCAGCCATGGATGTCCAGAGCATATGATCCCTGCACAGAAAGGTATTCTAAAGTGTACTTCAATCGCCCTGAAGTCCAGAAGGCACTCCATGCAAATGTAACTGGGATTCCCTACCCTTGGGAAACATGCAGGTGAGTTTTTTAATCTTATTTTTTTTAGAATTTTGTTACACATCTTCCATTAACATTGTTAACTGAATCACTACTTCACAGTAACACTGTAGGAGACGACTCCTACTGGGCAGATTCTCCACTTTCCATGCTTCCTATATATAAAGAACTCATTGCTGCAGGCCTAAGGATATGGGTCTATAGGTAAGTTCCCACCTTTTCTTTTTCCCAGCCATTCCCTTTGTTCTTGATTAAATCAGGGAAATCTGTTTAGTTGTCTGAAGATATCAAATGGTAGTTCCAGTAGGAATGTTCGTGGAATTGATTATTATGCATATCTTTTCAATACTTGATCTCTGCGAGGAAGAGGTCCAAGTTTCTTGCCAGAAACAGTCTGTTGAAATTCAGAAGTCATTGCCAAACTGATCAGTGTTTACCATGACATGGCTTCACTCTGCCAAGAAATTCTCAACAGCAAATGCCTGAAAATGGGTGTTCGAGAAAGAAAGCTGATTGACAGTACTCATTGCTCTTTGTTTGAACATGTGTTGGGGCTGCAAGTATACACGGCATGATTAATTTATAACTTGATCCTCAAATTTGGTATATCAGAGGAGATATTAGGTTGATAGCCTATTTGGTGCTTGAAATTATCGAGAGATCAAATCCTTGTCCCCTTAATTCGGGTTGCAGGAAATATTTAGGATTCCCAATACCCCGTCCACTTTAACTTGCTGTTTGAAATTAATGATGGAAACTTATTAGAATTTTCCTTTTGTGATTTGTTTGCTTGTGTACGTGGATCTTCTTTCTGATTCAGAGTTGTTTCTAGGTGTTTGACATGGACACTGTGGAACTAACACAAAGGACAAGTTGAGCTAGCTCCAACTAATTAGTTTTGATCTGTTTTCATGTTATTTGGATCTAGTGGTCTGTTTTTGTGTCTTTATTTGCAACTAACTATGGCCTAAGTTGGTCGGTAAAGCGCTGAGAGGTTATGTTAGATCATATTTTCACTGGGAAGTTGAAACAGAATAATTTTCTTTTGAACCGCTGAGTTCTTGGCCAACTAATCTCCATGTCTGGACAGGGAAGCTTGTTTGCAGCAGGTAGTGTTGAATGTTGATAAAGATTGATGACTTTGGATTTAATTACAGTAGGTGAGGACATATTGTGTGCTCTAGAACCAATAATTGCACCGGGCCCAGATGTTTGTTTTGTTAGTTGGAAGCGTATGAACTATGTCTCAATGGGATCTGAAATAACGAACAGACACCAAAGTCAACACGAAGGCAGGCATCTGAAACTTAGAAGCTGTTTGGGACAGCTTTTGAAATTGCGTTTCCAATTTTTTTTTTCCATTTTAAATGAATATGTTTTGGTGTTTTTAGATCATTTTGATGTGTTGATGTCAAAAATGATTTTTAAAAAATAAAAAAAATATCATTTTGATATATTTCAGCACGAAAAACATTTTGAAAAGTTACAGCAACAGTTGTCCCAAACAGACCCTTAGTTTAAATGGCATAGACAGAATTTATGGGAAAGCAGCTGCTTAACGATGACAAGAAGATATGATTATATAAAAATAACGGAATAGATATTCTTTTTGGATGGTCAACTTTAAGAGTTTACTTTGGTGATGTAAAATGTTCATTTATATAATCTTTGGATGGTCATACTTTCAGCAATAATGGCATGCATGTCTTGCAATGCCAAAATATGAAAAAAGGTCAGACTTCATTATTTTCAATTAGGATCTGGCCGTCGTTCTATGTCACTGCACCGGTCAGCACTGTAACTTTTTGCGTTTTTAGCCTTATTATGCAATGCATCTAACTCTGTTTGATCTCTTTGACCAGTGGAGATACTGATTCAGTGGTTCCTGTTACTGCAACTCGATACTCAATTGATGCCCTAAAACTACCAACTATTATCAATTGGTATCCATGGTACGACAATGGAAAGGTAAGACTAATTGCGACAACCACCTAATTTTGGTGTAACCATTGAGCTGAACACTTTGGGATTTGGTATTCTTTTCTTGTAACACAGTCCCAAGAAAAGGGTGTTATAATAATCTTACAGAATCCTTGGTAATCTGTTCATCTCCCAGCTTTTTCTTGCTCTGTTATAGGTTGGTGGGTGGAGCCAAGTATACAGAGGGCTGACTTTTGTAACGGTGACCGGAGCAGGGCACGAGGTTCCGCTCCATCGCCCTCGACAAGCTTTTATTCTTTTCATGTCATTTTTGGAGAACAAGTCCATGCCCGGCCGGACCTTCCGGTCCTCCTTTCATTAATCATTGTTGAATAAACAAGTGATAGATACCAGAATTTGTTCATAAGCGGCAGAGTACGAGAAGCATTCCTCTCGAGCGCTCTTCCATTCTTCCACCAAGTGCACCATCTGTATATTTAAGCTGTGGCATATCCAAATGTATGGAATTATTCTTTATAGTAATTCAATTATTTGAACGTTAAGTTTAGACTTTAGACGATAGAATTGTACTCATTTCCAAGAAATTTAAACATGATGGAGTTAAAATATTTGTGCCCCAAGCATTGCTTTTTCCTGGTTTGATTAGCAATTTTTGGAAACTTCACTCTGAATCCAGTTGAAAGAAAACTCGGATTAACACAGCCATGGGGGTGGAAATATTACCCTGCAAGGGTGAACTCTTGAAACCCGAACATCAAATATGCAGCAGGGCAAGTTCTATCGACCGAGATGAATCGAATGAAGGAGAGAGGAGAGGCCGGTGGTGACCCACACTTCTGAATATCAATACAAATGTTGGAATAATAAAACATAAAATTATCCAGTAAAATCATCAGTGATACTAAATATATATATATAAAAGGTATTATAAGGACCCGTGCCTCAGAAGTAACGAAGTTGATGGCGTTGTTACAGCTAGTTTTACGACCTTCCAATCCAGAAACAGTGTAACACCCAGAAGTCAAGAGTTCCGCGAGGCAAAGCGGAGCAGTGAGATATGGTAGGACCACATGGCCCATGTGGGTGTAGCTTATTGGAGAATGCACAGGCGCCATAGATTCCATCAAAGAAGTCGACGGTTCATGGTAATTAAATCTGGGCGGCACATCTTTATCCAGCTCATTGCAATATTTAAAACTCACATGTTCGACGCATCATGTAATATAGTAGCCAAAACAGAACTGTTGCGCAGCAGCACGTTTATTTAATTTTGATCCTCGTCTCCCTGTTTGCCCTACCTGCATCCAGCCGATCTACCACGAACGTATCCTGAACTTCAGCCCTGATGGCGCCCGTAGCTACTATACATGGTAAAAATGACCTTTTTTATATTTTCAAAATAGAAAATACATGTTTTATTTGCCCTCGTTTCTTCTACACGATCACAGTGTTACTAGAAGAGAATAATATAAATTATATTTCAGGGTTTTATTTAACAATTTAAACTTTTAGGTGAGACGGTTTTTTAATATGATATCAAAACCTTGTTGACCCAGCTAGATATTTATACAAGTTTCAAGCTTAAAAAGCTTTCACTTGAGGAAGTGTGTTAGAGAATAATATAAATCATATTCTATTATTTTATTATATAATTTAATTTTTTAAATAAAATAATTTTTTAATCGAGAAAACACAATCCTAATGATGTATCCATTTAGTTGAAATGCATGGTCCTTGAGGACATTTCTCGATACCGTTTCTAGGTGAATACGATCGCTCAACAGTTTTGGATTAAAAAAGAAAAAAAAGGTTTTAAACTTTGGATGGAGAAGTCATAATGTAACAGGAGGAGGAAGAGCTACCAAGTACCAACCCCCACCCCAAAAAAGCCGGCCACCGGATCATGTGTGCACTGTTCATGAAACGAGTCAATAAATAATAACATATGACTGACTACGCAATATGTTTTTGTAATATAACTCATGCTTTGGCTATACTTTTAGACAACCTAAAAAGCAGGGGCTAAAGTCAATAGCTTACGAGCTAACAACTAATTAAAACACCCTTTAAAGACTCCGAAACCCACATTCAAGACCAGCAAATCCTGATTTTTCACTTGCGACAATGCACGTTAAGACCTCTCCTCTCTCTCTCCTCCATTTCTTGAATTTTGCTGCTCTCTTGCTTTCTACTGCTGCTGCCGCCACCAATCACGGCCACCTTGAAGAGCAGAGGAGGGACAAGATCATCAAGCTACACGGGCAGCCACCAAATGTGAGCTTCTCTCAATTCTCTGGCTACATTACTGTGGACCCATTGGCAGGCCGGGCTCTCTTTTATTGGCTGATTGAGGCCCCCAAGACTTCCAAGCCCACGTCAAAGCCACTGGTTTTATGGCTCAATGGCGGGCCTGGCTGCTCATCTGTGGCCTACGGAGCTTCAGAGGAGGTCGGGCCATTCCGGGTCCGACCTGATGGCAAGACCCTGTACTTGAATCCATATGCTTGGAATAAAGGTAAACTGGTCATCTAAGAATCTCCGAGGTTAATCGCTTAATGTGTGATCTTAATCTTAGCAGTTTATTGTTTTTTCATTACAATAATAAGTCATCAAGGCCACATTTATGTTTAGATGGGACCTTGAGCAATGGTGGGTGTCTCTATTAAATTGCCTGTCGATTCCTCTGTTCAAGTTTCATGCACATTGGTGCGAGTACAGTGACATTTTGACAGCATGACATTGCTAAAAAGAATAAAATATCAGAGAGTTTTGGTTTTTGCAGTGGCGAATTTGCTGTTTCTTGATTCACCTGCTGGCGTGGGGTTTTCTTATTCAAATACTTCATCAGATACGTACTCGGTTGGTGACAAGAGGACAGGTATTTGTACGAGTACAGAATTGATAATTCTGATATAATTTGTCAACAAGTTTGTTAGCCTACCCTAGTCCCTAACTAGGCTATTGCCGCTGAAATCTGAAAGTGCAGCCAAAGATGCTTACACATTTCTGGTGAACTGGTTTGAGAGGTTCCCTCAGTACAAGCACAGGCCTTTTTACATAGCCGGAGAAAGCTACGCAGGTGGTTCTTTAATTAATTGCTCATCACCAACTAATGTTTGACAAGTTATTTGGTTGCATTAATTAATATTTTGTCACTCCATTCACATTCAGGCCATTACATTCCTGAGCTGTCACGAGTTATAGCCCGGAGAAATAAGGGGGTCAAGAATCCTGTCATCAATTTCACAGGTTTCCTGGTATGTCAATCTTGCTCTGAACAACAGTAAAACTGGTCCAAAAGTTTCTTGACATGCAGTCATCTTGATTAATGTTTTCTGTTTTCTGTTTTTGCAGTTAGGCAATCCTCTTATAGATGATTATCACGATAACGTTGGCACGCATGAGTACTGGTGGAACCATGGACTGATATCCGATTCTACTTATGAAGATTTAAAGAAGTTCTGCCCAAATAATACTTTCTTGTTCCCACGAAGTGAATGTAACAGTGCTTTAGAGACGGCATATTCAGAGTTTGGAGATATAAATCCTTATAACATTTACAGCTCTCCCTGCAATGAAATCAGTACTCTTAGACAGTATCTAAATCATTCACTGGTATATTATATTCTCGGATCACTCAGAATCCCTTTTCCCTTTTCTTATTCCACACTTTCCAGTGATCAGTGGTGGAACATGCGATTATAATTCTGCTGTCCTAACGAGTTGGTAGCTTTTATTTGCTGGGTTTTAGCCATGGAAATTCAGAGGAAATGATGAGTGTGTGGTGATGTACACGAAAAGATACATGAACCGTCCAGAGGTGCAGAAGACTCTTCATGCCAATATCACTGGGATTTCTCATCCTTGGGTCACTTGCAGCTCTGTTATTAGGAGAAACTGGAGTGATTCTCCTAAATCCATGCTGCCGATCTTCAAAGAACTTATAACAGCTGGTATTAGAATATGGGTTTTCAGGTAAGATCATGTTGAAGAAGATTTAGTTATAAGTCATCCTTTCTGATAATTTGCATAAAATCTTTAACAAGGAAATCATATTTTCTCAAAGGGTAACTGACATTTTTCTATCAACAGTGGTGATACGGATGCAATTTTGCCACTTACTGCAACCAGATACTCCATTAATGCTCTAAAGCTACAGACCAACAAAAGCTGGTATGCTTGGTACGATGGCCACCATCAGGTTAGTCAAATACAAGTGATGAAGTGATGGTTTTTTGCGCAGAGTATATAGATTTCCCATCTCTGATTCTCTCCAAGCAGGAAGAATTTTCTGTGGGTATTAATTTGTGCTTCTTTTTCATGGCTGGTCTGGTTAGGTTGGTGGCTGGAGCCAGGTTTACAAGGGCCTGACCTATGTGACAGTAAGGGGAGCAGGGCACGAGGTGCCTTTAACTCAGCCTCGACTTGCTTTATTGCTATTTAAGCAATTTCTGAAAAACGAACCCATGTCAGCATTTTAGTCTCAGAAGACTCCCAGTTGGCCAATCCTGAAGGTTTCAAGCTAGCTATACTTGTAGAGTGCTTTCATTTTTCTGTTCAGATCATTATTTGATTAAACAAATTAAAGGTAGAAATGACAAAACTTAGAAATCTTTATAGCCTCATTGTCTTCCCCACTGCTCGGCTGAGAATAAAGAATGAACACCAAAAGTCTTCTGGTCTTTTCAATCAGTTAGCCTTTTTTTGCATATGATGCCACAATTTCCTTCTTGTTTTCTCTCATCATTGAGCAACGGGCATGGAACCTGGTGGGAATTCTTTTCCATTAAGAAATTAGATTGTTCAGTGGAGCCGTAAAGTGAATAAAACAGGCACTAAAACAAAGATGGGTGGAGATGAGAGGAGGAGGCATCGTTATATTGTTAAAAAATTCATCTCATTTGTTAGTTAAGGCTCTGAAATATGATTTATATTATTCTATAACATCTTTTCTCAAATGAAAGCCATTTGTACTTGAAAATTGCATGAACCCATATCATCTTGTACTTAATTTTTATCAAATAGAATCGGGGAGGTGAGATTTGAACTCGTGACTACTGGTTCAACAAGACTCTAATACTATATTAAAAAATTTATATTATTCGGAGATAATTTTGCTTCCGATCATGCTTCGAAAGAAAGCTAAAAATGGGGTCCATGCCCTAAAAGCAAATCCCTGCACTACAAGCTTGCAATTACCTAAACGCCTGCTATTCTTTGCTTGCCTTGGTCATTTGCATTACGGATTGATGCCTTCACCATATTCTCAGAGAATATATAAGGTGATAGAAAAGAGAATTCTTGCTTGATGTGAACAAACTGGTACATGTAAAAACAAAGTTATAAAACTATGATTCAATCCAATGACTCATCGATTTAGAACTAGATTCGAGGCTAGATTTTATTTCAAATAAGTTTTTTTTATAGAATCCATGTTTATCAACTTCTCAATTCACAATTTCAACCTTGAGTTAGGTAAGCTTGGAATAGATTTTATAACTACATTAATGGAAATCCATGTTTTTTTGTTTGTTTTATTATTAATGAAGAATGGTAGGAAGACATCATAATTTCTACACTGGTTAAGAATTCATGCATGTGATGTTATAAAACCTATAATTTTAATCTTACCAAATTATTCTCACTTTGGGCACACCATAAGGTATTTCTCAGTGTTTGTTAATTTTGTTTTGTTTCGGCTGAAACGATCGAAACATTTCGTACCAATTAAAAAACAAGATTAAACGGCGCAGTTTTTACCTCATTTAAAATTTTGGTTCGTTCCAAAATTTCCGTCCAAATTTTGGCCGGAACATTTCGGTTTTGTTTCGCCCGTTCTGTCTCGGTCAAATAGTGTTTTTTTAAATAATAAAGAATTTTACAATATCAATTCAACCGTTAGATTGAGATGAAATTTTACGAAGAATCTCATATTTATACATATTATGTTAAAATTTCAAAACAATCAAAGAATATAATGATCTTGCGAGATTGATGATGACATTCTCGTAATATTATACATATTCATAATTTTGTTCGGAAAAATCATTTTATTGTATCTTTTTTTTAGATTAAATTGCACAATTATAAATAATTTTATTTTTAGATTTGAACTAAATTTTGTTATGAATTAATATATTTAATTATATATATATATACATACATAAACAGTATAACTCCAAAACAGCGTGCCAAAACGCTCCAAAACCGAAACATTCTGTTCCAATTAAAAAAAAAAAATCAACCGAAACAGAATTAACAACCTCAATATTCCTATCATTTAAATCATGATTTATATTTGAAATTTGAAAGGAATATAATTTTTCCTTTTCAAGTATGTTGTAGGACCAAGTCCTTGGAACTTGTAACTTAAGAAGACTTAGATTAGGAATCTCTATACAGTATGCTTCCAGGGCAGATTAGCCAATCTAAATGCTTGACAAAGTTACTTGCAGGCTAAGAAGTATAATTGTCTCATTTCTACACACATCACATAAAGTTTTTTTTTGAATACCCTAATTCATAAAAAGCAAACAGGGCAAAGGTTATAAACATTTTGAATTCTTGAATCTTGCAGGAACATAAAATAAAGCAAAGCAATGTCGCCCATTAAAAGTGAAAAGAAAAAAAGCTGAAGAAGACACCGTATATATAACAAGAAAAGAAGCATCATATACTGAAGGAAGAGAACACTAAAATAGAAATGGAGCATAAGAGGGAGAGAGGGGTCTGGGTTTAGTACTGCGGTCTAATTAGCGTATAGAGATTTGAAGCCGGAGAGATGTATAGGTTTAGCAACACAGTAATTGGTTTCTTGAATCTCTTCACTCTCTTGGCATCCATACCAATAATCGGAGGTGGTTTATGGATGGCAAGGAGTAGCACAACCTGTGAAGGTTTTCTCCAAACCCCGCTTCTGGTTGTAGGTTTCGTCGTGCTGATAATTTCACTAGCTGGCTTCATTGGCGCGTGTTTTCATGTAGCATGGGCGCTTTGGGTCTACCTGGTAGTCATGCTATTCCTTATTGCAACCTTAATGGGCTTGACGATATTTGGCTTCGTTGTCACGAGCCAAGGTGGCGGCGTGGAAGTGCCTGGTAGGGCTTACAAGGAGTACAGGCTCGAAGATTATTCTCCATGGTTAAGAAATAGAGTTAAGGATCCTGATTATTGGAGAACAATTAGGAGCTGCATACTGGGTTCGAAAACTTGTGCTAAACTTGCCGCTTGGACTCCTCTTGATTATCTGGAGAGAGACATGAATCCCATACAGGTATAATGTTCTTTCATTTCGTTGATCTTGTTTTCTCCTGAGATTTTTTGGCTATTTTTCTTGATTTCGTGTCTGATTTTTGCTGCAGTCTGGATGCTGTAAGCCGCCAACTTCGTGTAACTACAACATGGCAACAGCGGTGCCCCAGGACCCAGATTGCTACAGGTGGAATAACGCGCCGACTTTACTGTGCTACGAGTGTGATTCGTGTAAAGCTGGAGTTCTTGAGGATGTTAGAAGGGATTGGCACAAGCTCTCAGTTCTTAATATCGTGATGCTTGTGTTTCTGATCGGAATTTATTCAACAGGATGCTGTGCTTTCCAAAATACAAGAAGGGCTGAAACTGATCACCCCTACGGTGAAAACCGGATGACCAAAGTCCGACCCAGGTGGGATTATTACTGGTAAGTGAAAATCAAACCATGCTTCTATTTTCATTTAATTTACATTAATGAGATTTGAGATTCCTGATTGCAGAAAACCTCGTGTAACACACACTCCCTAACTTGATAAAGGTTGGATTTTTGAAAATCAAAGTGCTCAAATTGAAATCTTCACTAATCAAAATTATGCAGGAAAGGAAAAGGATAAAAGAGAAAAACCTCATTTTGAGTGATTTATGACTTTCGAACTGATGATTTAACGTAGGTGTTTGATTTGATCACCAAGATTTTTTGTGATCTTTTTGTCTAAAAATGAATAAATTACGCGCCACATTTTCATTGTGAAAAGATAGCTGATACTTCACTGGCCCTTCTCTATCTCGAGGCTGCAACTAGGCCGGCAACGATGGGGCCAGGGTAAGATAGGCCATTAAAGATCCCCACAGCTAAGTCATGCTTTTTTGGTTTCCTTCTTTGCAGGTGGAGATGGTGGCAGGACAAGAGAGATCAACTTTACTAGCTCAAGTCCCAATGATCTTTCAAAACATTTCTGCTTATGTTGTTTTTCAGTATCTGGGGCAATTCAGCTGTTTTTCAGTGTATGGGGCATCTTGGAAGTTCCAAGGCCACCTTTCACAGTGTTCTTGTTTGAATTTTTTTTTTTTGGCCTGTACAAAGGTGATTTCACCTGTGTTTTCAAATATCACACCAGTATCTTTCTTCTTCTCTTCTGCCTTTTGACGTTATGCAGGTTTAAAACACACCCAGATAAGCTATAATTATATCCACAGTTTTTCTTGATCTTGAAATTACATCGGCCATATTTCATAATTAACTTTCTTTTCAAGTATATTACATTAAATAGTCTTGAAATTTTAGCATTAGAAGGCCGCCCTGTAATGATTAAACATAAACTAGCCCAGACTAGCAAACGTAATTTCAAAAATAAGCAATAAGTCGTTCGCAATGCATAGAATTGCTAATGAGAGACATTAGTCAATGATAAAAGGGTCGAGGCCTTGAAAGAAATGGAATATTTAGGTGGGAATTTCTCCTTTCTCGATCTTCTAGTTTATAATTTCTTCCATAGGAATGTGATGGCTCAACAAATCCCATGTGCATAACCAAAATTGTTGAAATGATGAAGAGTAGTGGAAGCAGTATCAATCTCCGAGTCTGTTCCCAACTTTTGCCTTTCGATGAGTTGGTGCACGTCGGGACTTGAAGGAGAAGGGTTTCCGGTGAGAAACCGATCCATGATGGAACCAGTATTAAGGTGGCCGGAGGAAAAGGCCTCCTCTTGAGCTGGAGAGAAATCAACTATCGTTGCTATATCAACTCCACAAAGTGTGTTAGCCTTCCTGAAAAGACCAGCACTCGTTTGGAGAAGGTGATTTGTGGATGATTTTTCTAGGGTTTTTTTTCAACATTAATTTTCTCAAAATTAAACCTAATTGGTAAATTAGCATTTATCAATACATGTCGACTATGCGTATGGCTGGGGTGGGCCTGGCTATGGTCCATTCGAAAATGAAAGTGGGCTTATTTGCCGAAAGAAAACTGATGGGCAAATGGAGCTTCGGCCCAGTCTAAGCGAGTCGATCCTTGCTCGTGTAGCTTTCAGCCAGGTGAAACATAAACTTGGAAAAACTTGAGTTAATCTGGGTGAACTTGACTAAACCACCATGCATGATATGAGATCGAGATGAAAAAAAGACTAGACTTTTATAAGAAAGGTCTAGCAAAAAAAAAGATTGTGTTAAATAATACAGTTTTTTTAATGAAAATGCAAGCTTACCGATTGAGCTTGACCAACCCACTCTCAATATAACAAAACAAAAGGAGAAGTGAAAAAGAAAAAAAAAACTAAAGATAAAAAAATAATTGTAAAATCATGAAATTGGAAAAAAAATAAATTTATAAAAATTGAGGAAACCCGGGTTAACTCGATTGACTCATCGTTCATGACATGAGACCGGGATTAAAAAATTAGACTTCTAAAATAAATACCTGGTTAAATTGACCAACCTATTTTCAAGGATATGAGATTATGATAACACAAGAAGAAACAAAGCGCAAAAAAACAATGAAGTTAAAAGCCTAATAACCAAATGTCATCTGATGAATTTGAAAAAAAAAAACAATTCCTAATTAAAGATCGCCAAGTTGGGAGCCAACCATGAAAAAAATAACAAAATAAAATACTAAACCATAAAACAATTTAAAAATCAAACAATACAAACCCAACATGGTGTATAAAAATGAATGAAAATAATTAAGGTTTAAATTGAAGGGGAAAAAACCCTAAGAAAAAGGTTAGTGAAAGATAGAGGACCAAAAATAGATAAAAAAAAAACAAATAAAATTAAATATTGAAAGAAAAAAGTGAAAAAAAAAATCAACAAAAGGATAACAATATATCAACCAAAAGAATAATAATGATTAGAAAAAAAAAGCAATAAAATTAAAAGGGGAAATTGCAAAGAAGAAAAAATTAAAACACAAAAATAGAGCAATTAAAAATAGAGGGACCAAATCAAGTTGAATAAAACATTTAGGGATGAAATTGAAAAAAATCAAAACTCCAAAAAGTATCAAAACCCAAATAAACAATAATTAAAAAAAACTAAAATCAATAAAATTACAGACTAGAAGATAGAATTATCATTTTTAAAATTCAAGCGTGTTTATTTCTAAAAAGAGAAATAGATAATTGAGGTGGTTGTAGATTGGCTAACCTATATCCTGCAATGATTTTCATAAATTAATTGTATTTATATAAAATAAATTATATGATCATGGATCGATGGTCATTATTGATCTTGGTCAACGACACGTATAAAAATCAACAGTCAAATGATTCTCTCGTGTTTAATAATAATAATAATAATAAAAATAATTAAGGTTTTAAATTGGTTCTGACCAGCAATCTTATCAGCTCGAATATCTTACAAATATTTAGGTCATATCATATGATAAGAACATTCTATTTTATTATATAAACTATTACCTAATTCCTTCTGACACTGGAATTTCTTCCTTGACATCATCTACGTGTATATTATACTCTGAACTTCATTTAAAATATAAAAAAAACAATAAACGACCGCGCTTTGCTTGTCTAGCCGGTCGTTAATTGCTGCCTCTTTGACGTCGTCGTTCTCAAGAGCATTTTATACTGTCATGCTAATTTATAAATCGTGGCTCGTGTCAAGCTTTCATACATGCAATTAAAATATCAAGCAGAGATCATGGACAAATCAATTATCGTTTTGTATTTTTTATATATATATATAAATAAATCAATTTGAACGTAAATAGGTTATTTAAACGCCCGGAAACATCTAATTTCATGTATTTTCCTTTGAAAAGCTGTGGGTTTTGGAAAATATTTTTGAAAAAATTAAAAAAAAAAAATTATTTTTAAATTTAAATTAATAAAATTTGATATTTTTAGATATTTTAATGTTTTAATATCAAATATAATTTTTGAAAAATTAAAAAAATATAATATTAATATATTTTTAAATAAAAAATATTTTTTAAAACAATCGTCTCACTTGATGTAACTAGACGAACTGCTCACTTGATGTAACTAGACGAACTGCTCCGTTGATGACATGGGCACTTGTAAAAGTCACCCTTGGCTCCTTGAAATTTACATCCCCTTTGAGTGGTCGCCCTCTTAGAAAGCTCCGTGTTTGATTTCTTTTTCGATATAGAGAGGTTGGAAATTAAAAAAAAAAACTGACTTTAGTTTGCAAAAAACCCAACTGTCACTTGCTTGTTGTTTGAGAATGTTGTTAAAATTGTTTTTAAAAATATATTAAAATAATATATATTTTTTAAAAAATTATTTTTGATATAAAAATAATTTTAAAAAATTAAATTTTTTTTTTCAGAAGTATTTTTGAAATGCAATGTCAATATTTAAAATATTATTTCAGTTATATTTGCTTATCTAAACAATAATAAAAATATATCCGTTATCTTAGAGTTTATGAATGGATATTAGTTTTAAATCTTTTGAAGGGAATATGTTAAAATACCCTTTGAAAAATAAAATATATTAATATAAAAAATAATAAATAAATTATATATAAATTTTACTCTCGAAGCTCACCATGAGTCTAGGGGAGAGAGAACTTAGAGTGTGTTTGACATTGCTTTTGCTTTTGCGATTGAGGTTGAAAAAAAACAGTTTAAAAAAAAACATTTTTACCGTGGTTCAAAATAAGCAGTGAAGTGTTTGGTTAAAACTGTGGTTGAGTTGGACGTTGAAAAAAAAACAGTTTTGGGTGTTTGGTTACCAAGCTTTTCATATTGTTTTTAACTTGTGAAATTACTTTAAAGGGTATATATATATATATATATATAATTTTTTAAAATATTATAAATTTAATAATTATAATAATATAATGTAATTAATAATTCATGAAAAAACAAATATTATTTTTTATTCTCCCATCAAACTGAGGGGTTTGTTTTATAGTCACAAAATTACGACTATAATTTTAGGAGTTGCCACCTAGTATTAAGGTTACTAGGAACCTAGTGGTCTACGAGAGTCTTGGGTAAGGGGACTTGTTGTGCAAGGGGAAAACACATCACCCCCAGTGCACCCTACCTAAAGCAAGCTGCATTGTTGTTTGATTGTTTTTCCTAAGTTTGGTTTTTTTTGTTTTTTCTAAAGTTCGACGTTGATCCCTCTTCGTGAGAGAATATCTACCTCGTTAAGAGTTTGAAAGGTTAACCAAAAGAATTTTACACTGCATAAAAAATATATTTTTGTTTGCTAGTGTACTTTACAATGTAAGTTTACACCGCAATAAAAAAAATCTTTTTTAGTATCTCCAAGTGTACTTTACAATATAATTTTACACCGAGATAGCTAAAACAAAAATATTTTTTATTTTTTTTGATATTTTGGCCAAATTCCAAAGGATAATCATAAACCAATTACGATATCCAATTTTCATTTTATAATATGAGAAAGATGCAATATATTTGTTTTACAAAAAATAAACATGGAAAAATCTTGGAATTCGGCCGTATACACAAAAACAACACATTTTTTTTTGTTTTTTTTAATAATAATTTTTTGTTTTTTTTTAAATAAAAAATAAATAAAAATTTCGGGCTGGGCCTAGCCCCCCAAATGGGCCGGCTCAGCCAAGGGGCCAACTATGATAGACTTGGGTTGTTGGGCTAGACTCGGCCCAGCCAATTGGGTTGGGCCGAGAGTATTCCAGCCCGCCTCAAACAAATTTCACGCTGCATGAATTAATTCATGCACGTGAACAGTAAAATGGTGGTCGGCCGACCACCACGAGAGGCTCACCTGTTACTGCTTCCGGGTAGAGGAGGCCGAGGTGGTTGTCCCTATGTTGGTGGCGTAGAAAATAACGGCCTGTGGTGGCCGGAAGGAGCTCCTAAAGTGGCGGTCTGCTGCTGTGTTCGCGCTACTGCTTCGTGCCGCCGCCGCTACGAAGGTCACTGGAGCTAGAGAAGAAGGCTGGGTGGTGGATGGAAACGGAGCTGAGGAGGAGCTTCTGGAGTGGTGGGCGACGGGAGCTGAAAGAACTGGAGCTGCAACTGGTTTTTTAGAGAGAGAACGTCGCTGCCAGGAGAGGGAGAGAGAGGAGTTGCAGATGAGGGAGAGAGATGGTTGTTGGCTATGTTGGTTCAGCCGAAGATGAGGAAGATGGCTGGTGTTGCTTTCAATGGAACAACAATATAATTACAACGATATAATTATCGAGCATAAACACACTGAAATATGGATTGTGGTTTTGATGCAGATGAATCGCAGATAAAAAAGCATCAATTTCTAGTTTTTTTTGTATCGGCGTTTTGGACATAATTTGGTGTGGGTCCCACACACAAAAAAAGTTTTTTTTTGTTAACCAAACAGCAAATTGTGGTGCAATCTGTGAATTGCAGATCGCACCACAATGCCAAACATGCACTTAAACGGGGAGAGAAAAAAAAAACGCAGTGACTTGTCATGGGTGTGCTTGTAAATAATAAAATATTTAATAGGTGAAATTTAGCTAGAGAGAAATGGAGCTAGTTGAAGGAGATAAATGCTGCTTATCGAGAGATCTTGCCGGCGAAACTCACTGCATATCAAGATTATTTTTTTTTGTCATAAAAAAATATAAATTTTAAAAATTATTTTTATTTAATAAAGTGGACACTCATTCTATTCACTAAAAATAAAACAAAGTTAATGTAAATATATACAAATTTTAAATATTTTTATTTAAAATAATATAATATAATTAATTAGAAATTAAAAAAAAATAATCTTAGAAGAAGACCAACACGAGCTAGTCCACTTTCCCTGAAAGAATAGCCCCGATAGACTTTAAGGTTCATCGTCGTGACCCATTGAATGCCCCCCCCCCCCCCCCCCCCCCCCCCCCTCCCTTTCCCTGAAAGAATAGCCCCGATAGACTTAAGGTTCATCGTCGTGACCCATTGAATGCCCCCCCCCCCCCCCCCCCCAATACCAATCTAGCAGCCATCGGAGAAAGTGCGAGTGGGGCTGTGGGTACCCTACAATTGACGGGCCACTCGAGCTCAAGTCAACCCACAATTTCTTGAGTGCAGTTATAGGGCACTAAAGTTCTGCCCTCCAATTTTGCCCAAAGAAAAGTTCATGCATAGAACAATTCTCCCCCCCTTTTCACACAATGAACAGCACAATTTATATCAGGGTTTTAATGATCAAGCGATCCCCAAAAAACTTCATGTCATTAAAATCTTTTTAACAATAAAATTGTTTACAACATGGATACCATTGCGCTACTCCATCGATGTAATAATCACCTCCATGACTAATCTATAAAGGGATTAAACTGAGGAGTAATGGGATACCCAATTGAAAAGAAAAAATAAATTCATTTGGGAATCGATGAGTGTTTTAGGGTCTGTAACCCTAATAAAAACAATAAAATGTTGCCAACGATGAATGGCAAGACATCAGAAACCACCACCTTCATTCACAGGCGATAGAACCCAGAAACTCTACGGACATTTCTTGATCACTGGCAGTCAAATTGCGAGGCCTAATGGTCCTCAAAAACATGTCAGAGTTCAACTTTTGTGTTTGTTTTATTTTATTATTCCCAGCGCTGAGCATCTTTTGTGTGCATTGCTTTGTTTTTTCTCGGTCAAATATTTTAATATCTTTGAAATAGTCAAAGTTTTGGGTCTTGGCTCTTGAACGTACAACTTTTATACGTATATGCCAGACTTATAAAACAAGAAGCAAAGTATTTCTTCCTCTAAATACACCGACTAGAAAGAAATTCTAGCCTCTCTTCTCTGCTCTGTTTCTTGTTTGCAGAGAACACTAACCGAGCTCTGCGTAATATTTTGAACCTGCTACTCAAACGTCGTAGCATCAATCTCCATCCACTCTTTCTGTTCTGTCTCTTGTTTAACAGTTCTTGGTGGGTTTTCCAAGGGAGGGTTCTGCTGTTTTAACTGGTAGAGGATGGCTTCTACAGGCAAAGCGCAGTCTCTTGAGCAGACACCTACATGGGCTGTTGCTGTGGTCTGTTTTGTTTTGGTTGCCATTTCAATCGTTATCGAACATCTAATTCATGTTGTCGAAAAGGTATTTTCTTGCCTTCATTACATGGTTTTGGCTAGGTAGATGACTTGCACCGTGTGAGGTAATTTAAAACTTGATTAGTCTTGAAAGTAGGCAAGCGTGTTTCGAGGATTTTTTCCTTTCTTTTCTTTTCGAGTTTATTTTCATGAAAAATAAGCGACAGCAGTTCTGACATTTGAAGTAAACTTCTGCAAGCCCTCAGAATTGAAAGAGTGGAATATTTAAAATGGCTACGTATGTTGATCAGACCTGACGTGTTTTTTTTTTGCACTTCTTTACAGTGGTTGAAGAAAAAACACAAGACAGCTTTAGTTGAAGCACTTGAAAAAGTTAAAGCAGGTAACCGGTTTTTAGTCTGATAAGTTCTTGCCAGTTTTGAAATTAGAGAGGTATTTTGATCAGAAACCAAGTTAACTAATCCTTTCTGCTCTTACTTCTTTTGTAAAAAAATTAATAAAAAATTGCAGAGCTCATGCTTATGGGATTCATATCCTTGCTCCTAACAATATTACAAGGGCCAATCTCTGATATTTGCATTCCGGCGAATATAGCAGCCACCTGGCATCCTTGCAGTAAGAACCAGGAGAAAAAAAAGGCTCCAGAGTCTGATGATCCCGATAACTCTCGTCGAAGGCTCCTTCAGTTCTTGGATTCTGGTGAAAGTCATAGACGTTTTCTAGCATCAAAATATGACAAATGTGCTGAAAATGTAAGTATGAGATCAGCATAATCTTTGAATACAAATTTTTACGTAGGGAGATTTTGCTAGAACTGGTAAAAGAAGGTCCATCATATGTTCTGCTGAACTCAATGTTTTTGAGCAGCTGATTTTTAGCACTGATTTTTGCATATGTTTCAGGGAAAAGTTGCCCTTGTCTCATCATATGGTATCCACCAGCTCCATATTTTCATCTTCGTATTAGCAGTTGTTCATGTGCTCTATTGCATAATTACCTATTTCTTAGGCAGAACCAAGGTGCTGCAATCCTACCATTTGTTTACTTTTTTCTCAAAAGCTTGTTTGTTTCCCCTTTTCTGATGGATTGATCTCCTCAACACTCCTTGAAATGCAGATGAGAAAGTGGAAGGCATGGGAGGTTGAAACAAAGACCCTTGAGTACCAATACCATAATGGTAGGTGTTTATTCCAAAGCTTAGCTTAGCGATCAATTATCCAATCATAATCTGTTGCATAAAATTTCACCAAAGATGCAGACTTACAAATACAAGGATGGAAGTAACTTTCAGTAAACTAGTCAGTGGCAGCCAATTCTATTTTAGTTATCTTATACTAAGTATTACTTAAATGTCTTTATGGCTTCCAGATCCAGAGAGGTTTAGGTTTGCAAGAGAGACATCATTTGGAAGGAGGCATATGCAACTATGGAGCAAGTCATCGATTCTCCTTTGGATTGTAAGTACTGCAACTAGAGGAATTTTCCATTATGAAATGAAAATGGGGGATATGGATATAAAATCACTGAAAAATTCTGCATAATCTGTATCGAACTTAAGGCACGGTATTCATGGTTTCACTATAGAAATGATGTGATCAGAATGCCAATTCATTGCAACCTTGTATTTTCCGGACTCTGGAGTTTATTTTTGATGTGTAACTTATTGTTTTGCCCCAATATCAGGTGTGTTTCTTCAGACAGTTTCTTGGATCAGTTACCAAGGTTGATTATATGACATTGAGACATGGATTTATCATGGTGCGTTGGGAATATACCACTTATACTAGAATCCCTTCACCCTGACAAGGAATTCTCGTTATTGGACTTACAATGTTCTGTTATTTTCTCCAGGCACATTTGGCCCCTGGAAGCGCAACAAGATTTAACTTCCAAAAGTACATCAGCAGATCACTTGATGAGGATTTTAAAGTTGTGGTGGGGATCAGGTATGTTCCCGCGATCATTTGAAGCCCTAAATTACCCGCATTGATTGTTTATCCCAGAATAATAACCTTGCTTTGTGCATGCAGTCCGATTATATGGTTCAGTGCAGTTTTGTTCCTGTTGACTAATACACATGGTAAGAATAATATTGTGATATTATTCCCAGAAAATACAAGATAGTAAAAGTTCTGAGGTTGAAGGGCTAAGAATCGTTTCTTTATTCGTGACAGGATGGAACTCTCATTTTTGGCTACCATTTATCCCTTTAATTGTGAGTGCAAATGTCTTACAACACCCTTGCTTTTACCATCAAATTGAATAATAGATTTCCTACACTTGTGAGTTCTGTGAGCATGAGGGAGTAATCATAACATTTAATGGGGAGTTTCGCAGATAATTTTACTGATAGGAGCTAAGCTACAAGTGATCATAACTCAAATGGGGCTAGGGATTCAAGGGAGAGGAGATGTCGTTAAGGGTGCTCTCGTGGTTATACCAGGCGATGACCTCTTCTGGTTTGGACGGCCACGATTCCTTCTCTTTCTCATTCACTTAGTTCTCTTTCAGGTACTCCAACACATCCATGTACCTTCACTTTCATCTGAACATTTTAATACTATACCTGCCTATGCTTACTAGTTGTCTTTGTGACCTTCTTCACTGCAGAATGCATTTCAGATTGCTTTCTTCATATGGAGTGTGGTAAGCAATTCTACAGTGTTCTTTTGAAAATTTACAGCATGAATTAGGATTTTTTTTCCACTTCCAGAGAATGATCCTGTACCCTTTTCCCTGGAAGAAGAAGAATAGACCCTAACTAAGTTTTCCTTATCTTCCAGTATGAATTCACAATAAAGTCCTGCTACCATGCTCAAACCGAGGCCATTGTCATCAGGATCACATTGGGGTGAGTTTCATTAGCATATAAAAAAACATGAAGATATAACACAGTTGAAGTCTTCTGTATAATCAGGATTTCTAACTCAAAACTTTTCAAGCATTGCTGACAAAATGCACATTGGTACTTTTCAGGGTCCTCATACAGATAGTATGCAGTTATGTGACTCTGCCTCTTTATGCTTTAGTGACACAGGTTAGTATTGAGATTCAAATGCCTTCAAAACTTTCATTACAGCAAGACTTTTGTTATCTTGTTAATGACATTGTTTCCCGCGATCTTGCAGATGGGTTCTAGCATGAGACCAACCGTATTTAACGACCGAGTGGCAGCAGCACTTAAAAATTGGCACCATACAGCCAAAAAGCAAAGCAAACATGGCAAGAACTCTGGGTCGCACACGCCAATGTCAAGCAGACCCCAAACTCCCTCTTATGGCATGTCGCCTGCTCATCTCCTGCAAAACTTCCGCGGCAGCACTGCTCCTGATAGTATCCAGAATTCTCCAAGGCATTCTAATTATGAGAACAATGACCAATGGGATCCTGAAGCAAATTCTGCACACGATTATGAGCACAATGAGTCTGTACACCATGAAAGTCCTGATGTCAGGGACCAAGTCCAGGTCATAGAAATTCAAGATCCAAACCCGGTCCAATTGTCTTCGGGGCCAAGGCCCATCCATACGCAGCATGAAATGAACGCTGGCAGTGCTCGCGATTTCACATTTAGGAAGTGATAGCAGATACAGCATTTATGCCGAAAATGTTGTCCACTTGTCATGTGTTCATTTCTTGTACATGAGAAAATAGAAAAAACCTACCTGGGACCGAAAGAAAAGAGCGGAGGAACCTGAAAGCAACACAGGCAGGGATGGATAATTAGTTTTGCTTCTTTTTTTCTAGACAAGTTTTTTCTACCCGTGTTACTATATATAACCATTTCAGAAACCAGACATCTCATAGTGGGAGTGTATATAACCATTATGCTGTAAGTGTGCAGGCAGAGCTTGGGCTTTTGATTAAGATGCCTTCTGTTAACAGTTATTTCCTTGACAATCTCATAAGCAGAACATGTCTCCAAAGCACTGATTTTGTCCAGCTGAATTCTGTTTTCATGCATTGCAATAACAAGAAATGCTTGAAGCTTAAAACCCCAGAAGCAAAATCTGGAGGCCCAGTGACAAAGAACCCAAAAAGTTTAGGGGCAGGGAGAACCAAACATTTGCTAGATAAATCCTCACCTTTTCTTTTAATATCATTGAACATCCTATAAGAAAACACTTCAGGGTGACACAGGCGTGTGCAGTGGGGCTTGAACCTGGGTGCGGAGGAAGGACCCAAGCCCCCACATGTGTTTACCTGTGTTTTCAAGTACCACACCAGTATCTTTCTTCTACTCTTCTGCCTTTTGACGTGATGCAGGTTTAAAACACACCCAGCTAAGCTATAGTTATATTCACAGTTTTTCTTGATCTTGAAATTACATCGGCCATATTTCATAATTAACTTTCTTTTCAAGTATATTACATTAAATAGTCTTGAAATTTTAGCATTAGAAGGCCGCCTTGAAATGATTAAACATAAACTAGCCCAGATTAGCAAACGCAATTTCTAAAACAAGCAATAAGTCGTTCGCAATGCATAGAATTGCTAATGAGACATTAGTCAATGATAAAAGGGTCGAGGCCTCGAAAGAAATGGAATATTTAGGTGGGAATTTCTCCTTTCTCAATCTTCTGGTTTATAATTTCATCCATATAGGAATGTGATTGCTCAACAGATCCCATATGCATAACCAAAATTGTTGAAATGATTAAGAGTAGTGGAAGCAGTATCAATCTCCAAGTCTGTTCCCAACTTTGGCATTTCGATGAGTTGGTGCACGTCGGGTCTTGAAGGAGAAGGGTTTCCGGTGAGAAACCGGTCCATGATAGAACCAGTATTAGGGTGGCCGGAGGAAAAGGCCTCTTGGGCTGGAGAGAAATCAACTATCATTGCTATATCAACTCCGCAAAGTGTATTAGCCTTCTTGAAAAGACCAGCACTCGTTTGGAGAAGGTGATTTGTAGATGATTATTTGTAGATGATTTTCTTGGTTTTTTTTCCAACATTAATTTTATCAAAATTAAACCCAATTAGTAAATTAGCATTTATCAATATATATCGACTACGCGTATGGCTGGGGTGGGCCTGGCTATGGTCCATATGATGATGAAAGTAGGCTTATTTGCTGAAAGAAAACTGATGGGCAAATGGAGCTTCGGCCCAGTCTAAGCGAGTCGATCTTTGCTCGTGTAGCTTTCAGATAAGTGATGCTCAGGGGTTGTTTAGAAGAGCTTTTTAAAAGTATTTTTGAAAAAAATTGAAATTAATTTTTTTTATATTAATTTTTTTTGGGTATTTTTAGATAATTTTGATGTGCTGATGTCAAAAATAATTTTTAAAAATAAGAAAATATTATTTTGATGTATTTTTAAATAAAAAATACTTTCAAAAACAACCGCAACCACGCTCTCAAACACTCACTAAATAATTAAAAAAAATAAACAATTAAAATCAATAAAATTACAGACTAGAAGATAGAATTAGTATTTTTAAAATTCAAGCGTGTTTATTTCTAAAAAGAGAATTAGGAAGTTGTAGATTGGCAATTGTTTGGACGTGATTCTATATTTCTTAGATATATATGAAAAGGATCTTATCCTTAACCTATATCCTGTATTTATATAAAATAAACTATATGATCATGGATCAATGGTCAATATTGAACTTGGTCAACAACACGTATAAAAATCAACAGTCAAATGACCAGATGGTTCTCTCGTGTTTCTTGTTCTTCTTGTTCTTTTGTATTTTTAATAAAAATAATGCAAGTTCGCAATAATTGCGGGAGGTTAGGCCCCCATATATATATATATATATTCGGTTGGAATAATTTATAGGTGATATATTTTATGTGAAGGCAGACTTGGTCAGCAATAGTATCAGCCGTAGCCACGAATATCTTACAAATATTTTAGGTCATATCATATGATAAGAACATGCTATGTTATTATATAAATAACGTATTACCTAATTCCTTCTGACACTGGAATTTCTTCCTTGACATCACATTATACTCTGAACTTCATTTAAAATGTAAAAAAACAATAAACAACCGCGCTTTGCTTGTCTAGCCGGTCGTTGATTGCTGTTATTTTTACTGCTGCAGACGTCGTCGTTTTCAAGAGTGTTTTATGCTGTCATGCTAATCTATAAAATATGGCTGATGTCAAGCTTTCATATATGCCATTGAAATATCAAGCCAGAGAGCATGGACAAATCAATTATCATTTTGAATTTATTTTCTTTTATATATAAAAACAAATCAATTCGAACGTAAAAAAGATATGTGAAATACATTAAATAGTTGGGGGGAAAAGAGAGAGAAAAACGCCCGGAAACATCTAAATTGATGTAATTTCCTTTGAAAAGCTGAGGGTGACATGTGAAAGCACAGACTGGAGTCTCACTCGTAACCAGACGAACTGCTCCCTTAATGACACGGGGCACCTGTAAGAGTCACCCGTGGCTCCTTGAAATTTACATCTCCATGGAGTGGCTGCCCTCCTTAAAGCTCCGTGTTTGATTTCTTTTTTGAGATAGAAAAGTTGGAAATTAAAAAAAAAACTGACTTTAAAGTTTATCGATGGATATTTTGATATTAATATGATCTAAAATTACTAAATTTGAAATAAAAAAATAAAAAATCTCAGTTTTTTTTAAATAATATAATATTTAATATGTGAAATTTAGCTAGAGAGAAGTTAATTCCATCTGAAAGTGTGTTGTTAATGGAGCTAGTTGAAGCAGATAAATGCTGCTTAACGAGAGATCTTGCTGGCAAAACTCACTGCATATCAAGTTTTTTTTTTATTATAATGGTTAGAGAATAATATAAACAAGGTTATATTTAGTAATTTGAGTTTTTAGATAAAATATTTTTTTAACATGTTATCAAAGACATGTTAACCCGATAGTCATGAATTCAAATTTAAAATCTTTTTTTAGATAATATATTACAAAATAATATAAATTATATTATAAAAACTCGACTAAATAATTAATTAAAAAATAAAAAAAATGAATCCCACAAAGACGAGCTAGTCCACTGTCCCTGAAAGAAGAGCCACGATAGAACACCTCCCTTACCCGCAGTCAAGGTTCATCGTGATCCCTAGAATGGGAGTCACCCTATACCCACCTACCTAGCTTTGAATTCTACAGCAAACTGGGGCTGTGGATAGTGGATACCCTAGAATTGACGGGCTACTCGAGCTCAAGTCAACCCGAGATTTCTCGAGTGGAGTTAATGCGGCAACCATTTATTTATTAACAAAATATTAATTAAAAGAAAGAAAACAACTCAAATCTTTTTTTTAAAAAAAGTTCTCCCCTCCAATTTTGCCCAAGTAAAAGTCCATGTATATAACAATGAACAGCTAGCACCTCGAGCTATAGTCAAATATTCAACACTGTTGGGTGGATACCACAGGAACGAAAGAAATGCTCATTCAATTTGGTTAGACGATAAACACGCCAGCTCAATCAATTTTGTTTTGGCTAGACAATATAAAATGATGTATATTATATATTAGAATCTCAACTTACAACCTAAAATCTCGAGTTAAACTGAACTCTTTTAACCTTATATCAGGATTTCAATGATCAAACGATCACGAAAAACTTTCATGTCATTATAAAATCTTCTCAACAAACACCTTCTAAATGATCTTGTCAGTTCAGGGTCCATCGAGACTTCTAAATTCTAACCAGCAGCAGCCCTACTGAAAGACGAGAGGGCGAGGCCTAAGGGTCCTCAAAAACATGTCAGAATTCAATGGGAGGACTTGCTAGAATTTGTGATTCATGCTACAATTTCCTTGAATTCTAGAGAAGTATGACGAACATGAATCATTGGCATCTCTAGAATTTCCCTGATTGGTTCCTAGCTACCGGCAGGAGCAAGCATAATCCATAAATTCTGGATTAGAACAGTGGACTTTTAAAATTTAGCTGAGACAGACGTATCGATCGGTCGCTATATAATGGCTCTGTCACTGGTGATCGAGATATGATCTTCGTATAATACTAGTGTATTAGCATGATATATACGAATAAAAAGTCAACTGTTCTTGTTAGCTAGAACCCAGAGGTTGAGCCGGGGGAAATGATTAAAGACTCGTTCCTCGAAGAAATCTCTGCATAAAACCTCCAAAGATTGAAAAATATTATAGTAATAAGGTAACCCTACGAGCTCATCATAAGCACATTGCTGATGCGACCTGGCTAAATACACCTTCACGTTAGAGTTTTACGCCAAATGCAAGTGGAATTTACATTTGGCTAGCGTCTTAAAAATAAAAATAAAAATAGAATAGATAGAAATAAATTTCTTTTAATGACAATTTTTGTATTTTCAAAACAAGCACATGAAAACATATCCTTTTTTTTTTATCCTTGACATATTCCTCGCTTTTATTCTAAAATAATAATCAAATACTAAATGATTAATGAGTGTTTCCCCCCCCCAGTCATGGCCGCTCCCGAGTTACTCTGGCTGTTCTTCCTCCGCTTACCGAGGGTCAAGCTAAATCTGTGAAATAAAAATTACTAAAACAAGTGTTTTACTCGGGGTGTCACGTGCTTGGATAGGTGCTAGCTGCTAAGTCTATTTATCAGATGTATTATGGAATAATATTTTATAATGGTTACCTCATGGATTGACCAAGTGTCTTTTAAAATAGTTATTGACCAAGTGTCTTTTAAATCTTTTGAGGGTTGAACTCCGGAGATGTACCCGAACCCACCAAAGGGTTAGGTGTGCCCAATAATTTCTATCGGATTCAAGTTGCAACCCGGTTCCAACCCGAGCTTATAAAAAGTATTTGAAAATGGACTGAAATTTTTATGAGAAATCTTGATACGTGACTAGCCAAATTCTTTCTGTAAATGAAATCACACACAGTTTTCAAATTAATCGAGCTCGATCTAGTAAATTGTATTCTAGTTATTTACAGAAGTGTTGGTGGATGACCTTAGAATCATTCAGCATTAAAGCATACTAAGTAGCTGCTAACCTTTGTCGTGTTTCCGAGGGTGGAAGCAGGAATTCAGGATGCAGGTGGTAGGGCCAGTTCCAGTGAGGTTTGAAATGGTCCCTGAAGTTTAATAATTATTTTAACAGAAGAAGTAACGCCGGTCAATCAAGAAAAAAAAAATACACACACAGAAATCAGGAGTACTAGTTCCGCCGGGCCGGCAAGAACTCACCGTTCGTTACAAGTTTGAATCTCATCACCTCTTAAATATAAACTTTACCAAAATAAAATTAAAATCCTTTAAAATAAATCTTTCATTTTAAAATACATTATATTACTATAACAATACATTGAAATAATTTAAAAATACTAAAAAAGCAATTTATTTTTTTCTCAAAGCAAATATGCTTTTAAAAAATAAATAAACTACGTGAATTCAATTCAAGAGGCGAATGAAGTTGTGACTAGTGGCCAAGTCAATTACCAGTCCTCTACCATCTGAGTCTTCAAATTAGGATTCATTTTTTGTTTTCATCACCGGAGAAAAAATTTAACCAACGTGTTTCTTTTTTTTTATTCCCAGCGCTGAGCATCTCTTGTTTGCATTAATCTGTTCGTTCTCGGTCAAATATTTTAATCTCTTTGAAATAGTCAAAGTTTTGGGTCTTGGCTCTTGGACGAACAACTTCTATACGTATTTCTTCCTCTAAATACACCGACTAGAAAGAAATTCTTGCCTCTCTTCTCTGCTCTGTTTCTTGTTTGCAGAGAACACTAACCGAGCTCTGCGAAATATTTTGAACCTGCTACTCAAACGTCGTAGCATCAATCTCCATCCACTCTTCTCTGTTCTGTCTCTTGTTTAACAGTTCTTGGTGGGTTTTCCAAGGGAGGGTTCTGCTGTTTTAACTGGTAGAGGATGGCTTCTACAGGCAAAGCGCAGTCTCTTGAGCAGACACCTACATGGGCTGTTGCTGTGGTCTGTTTTGTTTTGGTTGCCATTTCAATCGTTATCGAACATCTAATTCATGTTGTCGAAAAGGTATTTTCTAGCCTTCATTACATGGTTTTAGCTAGGTAGATGACTTGCACCATGTGAGGTAATTTAAAACTTGATTATTCTTGAAAATAGGCTAGCGTGTTTCGAGGATGTTTTCCTTTCTTTTCTTTTTGAGTTTATTTCCATGAAAAATAAGTGATAGCAGTTCTGACAATTGAAGCAAACTTCTGCCAGCCCTCAAAATTGAAAGAGTGGAATATTTAAAACGGCTACGTATGTTGATCAGACCTGACGTGTTTTTTTTGCACTTCTTTACAGTGGTTGAAGAAAAAACACAAGATAGCTTTAGTTGAAGCACTTGAAAAGGTTAAAGCAGGTAACCCGTTTTTTAGTCTGATAAGTTCTTTCCAGTTTTGAAGTTAGTGAGGTATTTCGATCAGAAACCAAGTTAACTAATCCTTTCTGCTCTTACTTTTTTTGTAAAAAAAATAATAAAAAATTGCAGAGCTCATGCTTATGGGATTCATATCCTTGCTCCTAACAATATTACAAGGGCCAATCTCTGATATTTGCATTCCGGCGAATATAGCAGCCACCTGGCATCCTTGCAGTCCGAACAAGGATAAAAAAAAGGTACCAAAGGTTGATGATTCCGATAACTCTCGTCGAAGGCTCCTTCAGTTCTTGGATTCTGGTGAAAGTCACAGACGTTTTTTAGCATCAAAATATGACAAATGTTCTGAAAAGGTAAGCATAAGATCAGTATAATCTTTGAAACCATTTTTACGTAGGAAAATTTGCTAGGATCCATGATATGTTCTGCTGAACTCAATGTTTTTAAGCAGCTGATTTTTAGCATTGATTTTTGCACATGTTTCAGGGAAAAGTTGCCCTTGTATCATCATATGGAATCCACCAGCTCCATATTTTCATCTTCGTATTAGCACTTGTTCATGTGCTCTATTGCATAATTACCTATTTCTTAGGCAGAACCAAGGTGCTGCAATCCTACCATTTGTTTACTTTTTTCTCAAAAGCTTGTTTGTTTCCCCTTTTCTGATGGATTGATCTCCTCAACACTCCTTGAAATGCAGATGAGAAAGTGGAAGACATGGGAGGTTGAAACAAAGACCCTTGAGTACCAATACCATAATGGTAAGTGTTTATTCCAAAGCTTAGCTTAACGATCAATTATCCAATCATAATCTGTAGCATAAAATTTCACCAAAGATGCAGAATTACAAATACAAGGATGGAAGTAACTTTCAGTAAACTAGTCAGTGGCAGCCAATTCTATTTTAGTTATCTTATACTAAGTATTACTTAAATGTCTTTATGGCTTCCAGATCCAGAGAGGTTTAGGTTTGCAAGAGAGACATCATTTGGAAGGAGGCATATGCAACTATGGAGCAAGTCATCGATTCTCCTTTGGATTGTAAGTACTGCAACTAGAGGAATTTTCCATTATGAAATGAAAATGGGGGATATGAATATAAAATCACTGAAAAATTCTGCATAATCTGTATCGAACTTAAGGCACGGTATTCATGGTTTCGCTATAGAAATGATGTGATCAGAATGCCAATTCATTGCAACCTTGTATTTTCAGGACTCTGGAGTTTATTTTTGATATGCAACTTATTGTTCTTTCCTGGTTTCCCCAATATCAGGTGTGTTTCTTCAGACAGTTTCTTGGATCAGTTACCAAGGTTGATTATATGACATTGAGACATGGATTTATCATGGTGCGTTGAGAATATACCACTTATACTAGAATCCTTTCACCCTGACAAGGAATTCTCGTTATTGGACTTACAATGATCTGTTATTTTCTCCAGGCACATTTGGCCCCTGGAAGTGGAACAAGATTTAACTTCCAAAAGTACATCAGGAGATCACTTGATGAGGATTTTAAAGTTGTGGTGGGGATCAGGTATGTTCTCGCGATCATTTGAAGCCCTAAATTACCCGCATTGATTGTTTATCCCAGAATAATAACCTTCCTTCGTGTATGCAGTCCGATTATATGGTTCATTGCAGTGTTGTTCCTGTTGACTAGTACACATGGTAAGCATAATATTGTGATATTATTCCCAGAAAATACAAGATACTAAAAGTTCTGAGGTTGAAGGGCTAAGAATCGTTTCCTTATTCTTGACAGGATGGAACTCTCATTTTTGGCTACCGTTTATCCCTTTAATTGTGAGTACAAATGTCTCACAAACCCTTGCTTTTACCCTCTAAATTGAACAATAGATTTCCTACTCTTGTGAGTTCTGTGAGCTTGAGGAAGTCATCATAACATTTAATTGGGAAATTCGCAGATAATCTTACTGGTAGGAACTAAGCTACAAGTGATCATAACTCAAATGGGGCTAAGGATTCAAGAGAGAGGAGATGTGGTTAAGGGTGCTCTCGTGGTTATACCAGGCGATGACCTCTTCTGGTTTGGACGCCCACGATTCCTTCTCTTTCTCATTCACTTAGTTCTCTTTCAGGTACTCCAACACATCCATGTACCTTCACTTTCATCTGAACATTTTAATACACACCTACCTATGCTTACTCGTTGTCTTTGTAACCTTCTCCACTGCAGAATGCATTTCAGATTGCGTTCTTCATATGGAGTGTGGTAAGCAATTCTACCGTGTTCTTTTGAAAATTTACAGCATGAATTAGGATTTTTTTTCCACTTCCAGAGAATGATCCTGTACCCTTTTCCCTGGAAGAAGAAGAATAGACCCTAACTAAGTTTTCCTTATCTTCCAGTATGAATTCACAATAAAGTCCTGCTACCATGCTCACACTGAGGCTATTGTCATCAGGATCACATTGGGGTGAGTTTCATTAGCATATAAAAAAACATGAAAATATAACATAGTTAAAGTCTTCTGTATAATCAGGATTTCTAACTCAAAACTTTTCAAGCATTGCTGACAAAATGCACATTGGTACTTTTCAGGGTCCTCATACAGATAGTATGCAGTTATGTGACTCTGCCTCTTTATGCTTTAGTGACACAGGTTAGTATTGAGATTCAAATGCCTTCAAAACTTTCATTACAGCAAGACTTTTGTTATCTTGTTAATGACATTGTTTCCTGCGATCTTACAGATGGGTTCTAGCATGAGACCAACCGTATTTAACGACCGAGTGGCAGCAGCACTTAAAACATGGCACCATACAGCCAAAAAGCAAAGCAAACATGGCAGGAACTCCGGGTCTCACACGCCAATGTCAAGCAGACCCCAAACTCCCTCTTATGGCATGTCGCCTGCTCATCTCCTGCAAAACTACCGCAGCAGCACTGCTCCTGATAGTATCCAGAATTCTCCAAGGCATTCTAATTATGAGATCAATGATCAATGGGATCCTGAAGCAAATTCTGTACACGATTATGAGCTCAATGAGTCTGTACACCATGAAAGTCCTGATGTCAGGGACCAAGTCCAGGTCATAGAAATTCAAGATTCAAACCCGGTCCAATTGCCTTCAGGGCCAGGCCCCATCCATACCCAGCATGAAATTAACGCTGGCAGTGCTCCCGAATTCACATTTAGGAAGTGATAGCAGATACAGGATTTATGCGGAAAATGTTGTCCACTTGTCATGTGTTCATTTCTTGTACATGAGAAAATAGAAAAAACCTACCTGGGACCGAAAGAAAAGAGTGTAGGAACCTGAAAGCAACACAGGCAGGGATGGTTCATTAGTTTTTCTTCTGTTTTTCTAGACAAGTTGTTTCTACCCGTGTTACTATAAGCAGATATCTCATTGTGTGAGTGTATATTATGCTGTAAAGTGTGCAGGCAGGGCTTGGGCTTTTGATTAAGATGCCTTCTGTTAACAGTTATTTCCTTGACAATCTCATAAGCAGAACATGTTTCTAAAGCACTGATTTTGTCCAGTTGAATGCTGTTTTCATGTATTGCAATAACAGGAAATGCTTGAAGCTTAAAACCCCAGAAGCAAAATCTGGAGGCCCGGTGACAAAGAAGCCCTAAAAGGTTAGGGGCAGGGAGCACTAAACATTTGCTAGATAAATCCTTACTCTTTTTTTTTCATTGCCGGGGTGTCCGGGTCAGCTTACGTGCATCACAACTAATCTTCAAATTCATTGAACATCTGAGCAGGTAAGACACCGCAGAAATAACAACGTTCACAGTGGTGCATAGTGGGGCTCGAACCCTTACCCCACCTTCATAAATCCTCACTCTTGTTATTACTGGAGGTTGATGATTCGCTTTTGATTTGAGCTTTATTTGTGCATGAAATGTGTTTTTTCTCTCTATTTTATTGGAGATTCATTTTCAGAGAAGAAAAAATTATCTGTAAAAATTGCTTTTGACTCTGCCCACTTGCTTGTGGTTTTCCTTGAAGATTCCTTCATCCCTTGCATGTATCAGCATAGGGAAGTGGCCACCTGGCTAAATCCATTACCTTGGTTATGCTTGCCTGGGTTAGAAAAATGATTTTACTTGGATTGCTCATCGTGGATATCCTGCAATGCCTTTTCTTTCTCAACAGTGGAAAGAGAGAGAAAACCAGGCCTGATGGCTGGAGCACCCCCAGATGATCCCCGAGTGAAATCGTTTGCTAAAAAGGAAAAACAAAATTGTTACCACCAATAGGATGGGTTTTGCATTCGAACTATTTTTATTTTCTATCTCCATTTTATTATCTAATTAAAAAAGTATAATTAAAATTAAAATATGGACGAAGAACCTTGAAATTATATAGAAGTCCTTGATTGAGATTTTTAAAAAAGTTTAATGATAAAATTAATAAAAAATAATAATTTAGATGCAAAGTTGAGGCTTGGGAGTTGTTTTTTAAGGTTTGCTTCGTAGAAAATTAACAGTAAAAAACATATCAACTCTTTAAAAACAATAATTTTAAATTATTTGAAAAAGTTCAAAGATTCTATACAGATATTTAGAGTTTTTTAAAACTTATAAGAAGAAATAACTGAAAAACATTCTTTCGATTCTCTAAATCTCCCTATTTTATTGCATTCGTAATTATGCATCAACTTTCAGCTTTCAACAGAGCATGTCGTGGCAGGCTGTATGCTATATATACTCTCACTTCCATTTCAAAAAGATATTCGAACACTTGTATTATTATTGTAAGAATACTTCATGGAGGTTAGGCCATATGAGACGGTCGGTAACTCGACGCGGCATCGGCGACATGTACCAGCAACTCCTTCGAAGCAACCTGGTGTTCCTCCTAACACAGTCGACACCACCTCCGTTTCTCAGAGGTCTCGCTTTCTTGAATTTTCTGTTTGCTTCCTGAGAAACTTTGGGGAAAAAAAAGAAATAACCTTTTGTTAATTTTGACTTTCTTCTTCCGGATCTCTTTGAAGCTTTGAATCTGTTAGTATCAGAAATGTTGTTTCTTGGGTTTTTGTTTTTTTAGGCAGTGAAATGATCTTGATGGGTTCTGTTTGATTATTGTTGTTTCAGGTTGCAGAAGGAATTAATGTCTCTTATAGTATGTAAAAATCCTTTCCTTTCTATTTCTTGCCTGTAAAAAATCATCAACTTTTTGTGTTTAATAGGGCCATCAGTCTTGATTTTATCCACTGAATTAGAACTGTTGCACACTATATGGTGGACTGTTGCATTGTGTTTTTGGTAATGACGATGGCTATATTGGGAAGAAATCCCTCCGAGTGGGGTTAGAAAGGGTTTATAATACACCCACAATTGCAGAAATCATAATCGAGTTCTGGTTTTTACCGTATCAATTGATGATTTCCTGGACTTATCTTGCACTCTTTCTGCAGATGATTGGAGGAGATCTCGGAGTGCCAGCTTTTCCTGAAGGCGAGAGCATTTTCGCATGGATCGGCACAATTGCGGGTGGAAAGGGAACTGCCTACGAGGGATTATCGTACAAGCTTTCTCTACGTTTTCCTCTAGATTATGTTAAAGAATGATATAAATCATATTATGGAGCCTCACCTATCAGCTTAAGTTTTTAGATGAAATGGTTCCTTAACATGGTATCAGAACCTTATTGACCCAGCGGTCATGAGTTCGAATCTCACCATCCCCATTTTATTTGATAAAAAATCAAAAACAAGGTAGTATGGGCCTGTGTGCAAGTTTCAAGTCCAAAGAACTTTCACTTGAAGGGGTGTATTAGAGAATAATATAAATCATATTCTCTGTGACCTCACCTATAAGCTTGAGCTTTTAGGTGAGATGATTCCTTAACAGATTACCTTTTCAAACCGTCCCAGGTCAAATTTGAGACGATGTGCTTCCATCTAAATGTCGATCAATTCGGGAACATATGCCTTGATATTCTTCAGGTATCGATCAACTTGACGTGACAATATTTTTCTTCAAATTTTGTGCTCGTGGAGTTAAAAGGATGCAGGAGATGGCAGTTGTTAAAATGATATTGAGATTAGGTGAAACCAATTTATTAGAAGAAGCTCGAACCCGCTGATATTGCCAAGGATCTAGCCTTATTTTGTGCTCATCATTATGTATCCATGAGAATTCTTGGAACTTGGTCTAGGGCAACAGAAAATACCTGTCTTCATTATCCGTTCTGAGGATATACCGTGTTTTTGTTTTGTTTTTTTCTGTGAGAGAGGAGCCATTCTACTCTGCCACCTTGCAATGAACTGAAGAGCTCTGTCTATTGTCACAGATTACAAAAGGAAGGTCCACGAACAGTATCATGCAGGAGCAGCATTTGAGAGCTGAGCTGTGAGTTTAGGGGGAGAGTCTGGAGTCGGTTTGGATACTTGTAGGACCTCTTAACGAACGAATATCCTCTCGTCCAAAAAACTTCAAATCTCGTATCATTTGTCATCTGAAATAAAGTCAACAAAGTTGCTATTTTGGTTTATATATATACACAAGCAGTTGGGGTTATTTCCGGTTGTGATTCTTACTCTCCATGCTTGGTTTGGCGCTTTATCGTTCCTGTCTTGGATCAAATCATCAAAGAATGAATAAATTGGCTGAGCTTAAATTAAATTTTTATAAACAGTCATCGAATCCCATCTTCACCACCAGATTATATACAGGATTAAGTGAACGAAGATTAAATAAGAAGTAGAAGCAAATCAGTCCTTATTCGAACCATCAGGAACAGCAGGTGCTTTGCAGATGGGGCACATATTCTTCATTGACAACCACTTCTTGATGCAGTCCACGTGATAAACATGTCCACAGTTCTGTATCGTTCCAACTTTATCCATGCTCCTGTACTCTTCCTGCCAATTGCAATTGCCATCAAGGCGCATGAATGTTAAGATGCGGAAACAAATCAGTTCACACAGGAATCCTTTTAATTATACCCAGAATCCTGCCTGCATTCTGATTTGTATTTCCAGAGGAGGACACTTACACTACTCCGTGTTAAGATTAAGATACCATTCCCTGTTTTTTTAATGTTTATTCAGATGCAAACTAATCACCACTTATGCAACTATTACTTACAAGGCAGATAGCACATGATGTTTCTTCCTGGGCTTTGTCTGAAGAACGGCATGTTGTCTCCATCAAGCACTTTGAAAACACATCTTCAGGCAATCCTGTGTTGACACTCCCTATCCTTTCTCCTAGAGCAATTAGTTCCTGTCCAGGTGACATAACAGATAGATAGTTTTAATTGGGGAGAGACAAGAAAGCTGCCAGTCAAAAAAGTCATCTCCTGAAAATACTAACCTCATAACTCATGCTGTCAACATCCAGTCTCATGTCCCTGTATTGATCAAATAAATTTCTGGAGCCATAAAAATACGAGTGATCTAACATCATGAGAGCCTGCAAACGTAAAATAAATATGTGAGCAGGTGATGAACTGCATCAGAACCATCACATATAAACCCTAAAGGTAAACACCAGTTAAGCAGAAGCCAAATTCTTGTTTTGAGAAGAAGTGTGCACATTGCATAGCGGTGAAAGAAAAATGATGTCCATGGCTCATTTAGAAAGCGAAGAGGCATCCTGCATCTTAAGCATTTTTTGCATTGGCTACCTCTTATGACTTGCATTCTCGTGATCACAACTTGTAAAATCATACCAGCTCCCCACCCCAAACACACATGATGTGCACGAGCGCACAACAAAAAAAAAGGGAAAGAAAAGTAAAGAACCCAGAATGAAATTCTAGCCCCAACCATTTAACATGATTAATTACCACGCACCTCAGATCCTAATCTATCACGCGCATCCACCACATTAGAAAGTGACTGGAATCTCTCAATAGATATCCTTGACCTTCCTTCTCTATGATTGCTGTGCCAACCTCCAGATGAAGGTGGTCTTGGATATCTGGAATTATGGGTTTCTGAAAGAAAATGCTGGCCATTTTCAACAGCAGCAGCTTCTTGTCTGAAATGAGAGGAATTTATATCAGCCCGACGTGTAGGTAGAGCTCTTCGAGAATAACTGTTCTGACCCTCCCTTGAAGCCTGGGCATGAAAACCATGAAGATGTCGTGGTGGTGCAACAGGATTTCTGCTTAAGATGGAATCATGGTTGTACCGACGAGTATCAGCAGGATTCCCTCCAGCATAATGCTGATGCATCTCATGGCTCAAGGAATTATTTTCTGCAACTGTAAATTATAAATTACACTTACCTATGAATTTGGGAAAAACTAAGAGTAGATGTTAGAAAGCAATCTCTTAAACTGACCTGAAGTATGAAACCTCCCATGTGCAGGAGGTGGAACACCAATTTGGTTCTGCTCATAAGCAGTTCTGTCAGCAACATCCACTGGCCCCAGATGGTTTCGGAGATGAGATGTTGAAGAAAAAGGATGGGACGTGTAACTCGGTAAATGGGTTCTCCTTGGGTTGGGCTCCAAATCAAGTCTCGACCTGCTCCTCACATTCCTTGGAGGATCTTCACCCCCAATTGACAGGCTGCTACCCATATAGGGAGGTAAAGCAGAGGAGTCTGGAAAGTAATTTCTATAATCTGAAGTTGGTTTCTCATGGTGAAGTTCAAAAGAATTGGAGGAACTTCCTGCACTGTACATACTGCTGGTGCCACCTCTTTCCCACGAGGTAGAAACACCAGGGCTTTTTCTTTTGAAAGGCCCTCTTCCAGCATTCATTGTATGATCAAGCACACCACCCTCACCTTCATGAATACCATGCCTGTTGTGGTGATTAGAATGAGCATGGGTTGCATTGAGCTCTGGAGGAGGATACAAGCTTCCACCAGCTGGACAGTGTGCGAATACATCATGTGGGGGGGCAGAAAGGGGAGCGTGAACTTGCAGACCTTCTGACCTGAAATATGTAGAGGAATGCTCAGGAACTCCATTTTCCAGGTTCCGTCGAGAGGCACAGTTGGGTCCATCTATTGCAGTAGGATTGATAGGATGAGAAAAGGAACCGTTTTCTTGAGAAGCAGCCCTTCCTGCAACAACGTTGTTCAGAACTTAAATAGCTTTCAAGGCAAGGCTAAGCCAGAATGTAAGCATTTGGCAGATAAAAGAGCAATAACTGCTCCCTAAACACCTAGAAGGCATGCAGTAGGTTTGAACTCCCAGGTAAACACAATGGACAGCTTCAGTTAATTTTACACTTGACATCAATGTTTATTCAAATTCCACCAATATTCTTGATGGAAGAAAACAAGAAGTGTTGTTTCAATTGGGACATGAATTAAAAAATAAATAAAAAACTATAATCTTCATACTGCACCTGGAAGCGTAGCATATCTTGAAATGTAGCTATTTTCCTAGATAAAGATTAAAAAATACCCATAATCTTCATGCTGCACCTGGTAGTGTAGCATATCTTTAAATGTAGTTATTTTCCTATTTAAAGATTACTAAAGCAATGTATTAATGAAAATTTCCCCTTGGCATAATCATTAATAGACCCTTGATCTGCATCCCACCGACAATCTAAACAAAAGTTGGAATCTTTACTGAATAAACATAAAACAAAGTAAAATACCCAAATACTAGCCGACAAAGGCATTTTTACTGAATTCCATAAAACAAAGTAAAATACCCATATGAACGTAGGACTGTCCAGAAGCTGGATGGCCATGGCTCCAATCCTGCTCCATCTCGAAAAATTGAGAAGTGTTGAAGATTTGTCTCTGTCCCATGGCCTCTTACAGCAGAAGATAATTCAAGTTCTGGATTCAGAACCAACCTACATAAAAGTCATCTACAATTATCAGAGCAATCCCAAATGTACAAGTATGTATGCAATCATCTTAGCTTTGCCTCCGAAACTTGATCAACTAAAGACGATCAAACTTAGATATATTATATACCTACTATGCCAGAAAGCTCAAGCCCTTGAAACCAGAATGCTTGAAAACATGGTTGAGGAAATGACTAAATGACATTTATAGTATTCATTTGAATTTCTTCAGCAAATGACTATTTGACATTTATAGTATTCATTCGGATTTCTTCAGCAAAGTTGTTTGTTACAAAGACAGATAAACAGAAGTCAAAATATCATCACAATCAACAAGACTTTAGCAATTTCTAAAAGCTCTATCCATTTGATCCAAGTACCAATTTCCTGCTAAATCAAGAAAAAGTTTGCTGATGAGTTCATCATGCCAAGTGATTAACCACAAAAACTAAATCCCCTCACAAAGGAAAGAGAGAAAAGAAAAGAAGAAAATAACCCTATAAATCTACGCTTTCACTCTAGCAACTCCTAAAATGAAGTGCAAAATAGGGTCGAATTATAATAATCAAGCTTTAGGAACCAAAAGAGACTACATTGAAATGACAACCGACATGAAAAACAGGCTGTCTCAAATTTGGGAAAGATTCTAAGAAAACAGATTTTCTAGTTTTTCAATTTTGAATAAATTGCCGAGTTTCAATAGGTTATATTTCTATGATTTTTACCATCAGGAATTGAGTTCTGATAAAAATGAATGAATAAATAAATAAATAATAAAACACAACTTTTTCACAAAGAAAACAAAGTATTGTTCTAAAGTTAACAAGCCAAGAGAGAAAAACAGAGTTGAGGAAGGTAATTTATGAAAATATAATCACAACCAGAGCAACAAAGAAAAAAAAGGGTAATGATGAACTAGAACTTCCAATAGTCTGGGAAAACAGAAATCATACTAACAAATTCAAGAAAAATGAACTTCTACCAATCCCCTACTGCCATGAAAAAAATAACAATAAAAATGGGAGCAATAACTAGTTCATTCTGTCTTAATGCCTCTTAAATAAGCAGGCTCACAAAGTATACATTGTTCCTGGGACAAAATTCCTATGGAAAACACAGAAAATTCCAAGAAAAAATGATAAAACAACAATAATTAGAAGGGAAAATAAGGCCACCGTATCTTACATCATCAAGAAGGAAACAAAAAATGTTTGGATAAAAAAAATTGTTACATAAATCCAGATTCTGTCTTTATATGCTAACACAACTATTACTCAAAGTCCAATTGTGACACTCTCTCCGTAGATAGGGGATTCTACAGGCAATGTACTAGCTCGTCTTCATCCCTTGAAGCAGATTAGCAAATTTGCTGTAGTTAAAAAACAGATAAGTAAAACTTCACCCTTCAAATGACTTAACTGAAAACTCCTTAACAGTACTCAACGAAAAGCCTTTACTGCTTGCTAAGGAAATACTACTGAATTGCTTTGGATTGGAAAAATTATGCGAAGGCTGCAACAACCCAGAAGCACCACAGTAATATCTTGACAGCATATTGATAATGGCATCACACCAGCCATATAAAGGAAGTGAACATCTAAAGGAGCACAAAGAATAACATCCCCTCAGAACCGTAATGTGTCCCACAATGCTGCCGCAATCAAATAATGTTTCAGATACCTGAGACAATATCATTTTTCCAAACATTTATGAGGAACTAGGGCCACTCATTTCACACTTTTCTATCACTCTAGCATTTCAATGGAGATTTCTCAACATCCAGGAAACAACCATCATTCTCCCAATTCTGACAAGTTATATCTTCTGTACTAGCATCAGAATTCCACTATGAAATGAACTACTCTTCATCAAGAAAGTCTCTGCAACAATGCCTCCAGAAACTTCTTTAAACACAAAACTATCACCATAAGGAGCATGAACTTGATGACCTCTTTTTTTGGTAAGAGCCTCAAAAGGTGAGCCACTATATATAAACATCACATTGTGAAAGATAGTCACCTCAGTGGTGTGATATTACTATCACTCAAATGCTCAAGAAAATCCCAAGAGCCCTCTCATTTTTCAATGTAGTGACCTAAAATGCTCACTCCATCCACACTAGTTGTACTTGGGACAGAAACTAATTCTAAGCTCACAAGTCACAACATCATCAGATGAAACTGCACTATACAAGATTAATTGGAGTCAGGCCTTGAATTTAAAGGCAATTTTGTAGTTATCCCCAATGTGAAAGAGACTCTATAACCCTCGAATCAGAGTAATACATCTAAGAGGCCCCACAGTTCGATCTCCCGGGACAAGGATTCATTTCTAGCACATTATTGCAGCTGCATGTATTCATGAAATTTATGTGAAATACAGGAATTCAAATATGAAAATCCCCTTCAAGTGATCAATGAGTCCAAAAGTGCCTGCAAGGCAATACCATTTGCACTTTAGATCAATACTTATAACAGCAAAAGATGAACTTCCTATATACCAAATTGCAGAAATCTTTTAGAATTTAGATGTCTGTGACTAGTGATTTTAATTGAAGAACCCATGGAGGTGCATATAAGAAGAGCTGCAGCAGAGGGTTCTGGCTGTTTTGAGGCTCTACTTAGGAAACCTTAAACCTCATAGAAATGCTAAGAGATTTAGTGACTCTATAGACAGGGTGCATAAAGTTTATGGATGCTTCAAGACTGAAGATTGTTTGGCAAAACAGAAGTGCTTTAAGGAATGTGGAGAGAGAGAGATCCTCTGGAGACCAGTTCCTTGCTCACCTGTACCTGATGATAAATAAAAAACAGATATATAAAGCATCAATTAACCTGCATTCGCTGGCCACCTATACCTATAGGAGGGTGGAGAAACCCAGAGCAAGGCAAAAACATTATTATTCTTTTGATTATTAAAAGTGTAGAAATGGGAAAAGCACCAAAGAGGTGCCGCCTACCCATAGGATGGTACAGTTTTATTAGCTCCATTACATCTTCATTGAGCCCTTGGATTGGTAAAAGAGAAATAAACTGAGAAAGTATCTGCAAGAAGCTTCAATCAGTTATGAATATAAAAAAATTATGTACGAAACTAGATAACTCAGATGTAACAAAGCACTCTCATGCACCAGATCCTAAATCCAACAACAAAAGACTTATCTAAGATATTTAAAATTTAAAACACCATCCTTCTGCATGAAAACTTCCACATAAGTTAATATACACGAATTCCTTTGAGAAGATGAACTATTGCAGAACTCATGCCCTCTTTCATCACTTAAGCCTTCCTCTCACTGAAGTGAATGATTACAACAATATCAAACACTAAGGGGGGGGAAAGGAACTGGATTGATTGAAAAGAAGAAAGAGATGACTTCACTTAGTTAAACATTAGGGAAAATAGCTTCTCCAACAGATGCAGCCACATAATATTTCCTCCAAAGCCTCTTTGAAAAAAAAATTAGTCTCTGCTTCCTGGGTTGCCTTGATATTTTTATTTGATAAGACCGCGAATGCAAAGAATATTCTGTTCCCATCCTCCAGATGAAAAAAAAATCTAGGATGAAGTTCAATTCAGGGCAACAAAGCCGGGAAAAGCAGGACCCAGTTGATAACATGATTGGTAAATATTTTTATATTTTTTCTTCTGGTGAATTAATACATAGGTAAACAGAGTGGCCACAAGGTCCAAAATCCAGTCAAAATCCCAAATACATTCTTCTCCATCACATTTGATGGCATGGTCTGTGACAGTTATAATTCTAATGTTTACTCTGTTCAAATAATTAACAAATTACCTAAGATGATATCTCAAGATTTTAAATACCGAACAAATTTTCCTGATCTGGGAGCTTGATGCCTTCTCATTTCATAACACGTCGAAGAATTTCTTCCAGATTATATAGAATTTCTAGTTTTTTTTTCCTTCCGAAACTTTCTAGGTATTCTAAATTCATTTTATTTAGTCAATGGGTGATCTTTACGACCACTTCAACATTTATATTTTTGATAGTAAAATTTGTACTTCATGCTTATTGATTTTTCATCTTTGTCAATACAATTATGATGGTGAATCATCATTCTGGGTTTAGATTACTTCACTTACATTAAAAAAGGGCACATTCTCTAGGAATAATGACTTCAGTAGCAAAAAAAGCTAGAGGCACAGAAAAATAGAGGCCAAAAGGTTAATGCAGAGCCTCAGTTTCACATGATGCAAGCATAGTATTTATGAAGTACCATTCCAGAGATGTAGACCCTCACACAGAGATAAACAAATTTATCTTAGTATGGTGAACAGCAATCGTGAAATACAACTAATAAGAGTGGTAAACTTGCCAAACTTCTGATCTTGCAATTTTAGTTTTGATAAGTGGAATTATCTCCAAAGATCTTAGGCTGACCTACTGATGACAACCTGGATGTTATCAAGCATCTAACCTTGCCTCTATAAACAATGTTAGTAAATCCATCTTTGAAGTCACCAGAACCTGCAGATCTAAGCACGAAAAGAATAAAATTCGCTGCATTTATCTGCTCAAGCCACTAGTTCCAAAAAAACCCAGATTAGCAACAAAGCACCAACGAACAGGGAAAAGAATTTAAAAACAATTAGCAAGTCATCAAAGTCATAGCCAAAGGCATGATCAAGCACCATTTCATATCTTACCTGCAATGTATCTTCATGATCTTTCAAAATAACAATATTGTTGCCCACCTGAGAATATTCAACTATATCATCATATTAAATTGATTTTGGCTTATTCAGGACCCCACTTGCTCCAATTCCATTCACTAATTCCATTATAATATCCTTAGATCCATAGTTAATGAAACCAAAACAAGCACTCCTAGTACAGTTGCCAACACTAAACCAAGTAATTATTGTTGCATTTTTTGATAAATGAACAAAAAGATAAAATGAGATTGTCATGCTGTAACACCAAATCCTTTAAAATCAAATCAGAGACACGAAACATTCTATTTAAAAAACCGTATGTGAGGATAAGAGACAATAGACAAGAAATGCAATAATGGGCATTGAATAATGTTCCATCCAATGCATGGCATCATATGAAAATTGAGAAAGAATAAGAGACAAAAGACAAGAAATGCAATAGAGGGCATTGACTATTATTCCCTCCAATACATTACATCATATGCAAATTGAGAAAGAATGATAGTTTCTAACTGCCTTGGTATTGCAGCAACAGCCACTGCTGCCTGGAAATAATTATAAGTGATCCTTCTCTTTCCAATAACACTAATATAAGTACATTTGTTGCTGCTAATTCTTATGTAGAAACAGCACATGCTGCCATGCAAGCATCAAATCATTATCCATCAGTGTATTCATAATAAGCTTGCAACATTGATGAGCAAAAACCTACAAAGCCAATGTCTGGTGCAAATCATTGGCATGAAATAAATAGCTTTCCAACTAAACCAACAAACATACATACTAACAAGCGTAAAGTAAGTCCAGAAAGTGCCATAACCTTATATAATTTCACAAGCTAAGAGGTCTTCGAGCCTCGAACTTGCAATTAAACCTACCAATTGTCAATGATAGAAACACCTCAACTTTTAAACTCACGAACTGAGCTTGATTTTCGAGGATGGGACCCCGCACTAGTTTCTATACGACTTGGTTCCGTGCCTAACTTAAGCAATCGTGACCCTAAGATTAGCTCTAAAATCTAAATTTCAAGGTTATTATGTAAGAAAAACACATCATCTACCAACACAACACCTGATCAGCACATTAATCGCCACAACAACTACTAAAAAATAAACAAATGACCGCACGCACACTAATCGTATACGAGGATAACCTAATTTAAATCCAAAAAAGCAGGCAAAAATACAATTCCAAAGCAAAAAGAAAGAAAAGAGCAAAACATCCAGAAAGCGAGAAAAAAACACGGTCATAAAATCTACCAAAAAAAGTAATCAACGCGATAATTTAAATTGGAAGAGGATCGTTTAATTTCAAAACAACTAAAAAAATTCAGAGGAAACCAGAGGTTAATCAACGGAGACTGATCAAAGAGAAAAGGAAACCTGAGAAAAACAGGAGAGATTTGGCCGGAGAAAGTACCTGAGACTTTGCTCTGAAGTTGACTACGGGATCAGACGGTGGAGAGAAAGGGAAAAGACGATTACAGATGTCCTTTTGTAGAGATGATTGAAAGCCTTTGTTTGGTAAAGGGGACCAGGAGAGAGACGAAAGGAGAGAGAGAGAGAGAGAGAGAGTTGTGTGTTGAATTGTAAGTTAGTATGGATTATTGAATAAGGCAGTTATATATATATATATATATATATATATATATATATATATATATTGGTGTGGCATGTGATGTAAGGTATGCTAATAATGAATTAGGGTCCATCCTGGCAAGAAAAATAGTTTTTGTGGGATTCCAAGAAAAAAAGCAATCTTTTATAAAATAAAAAAATTGGCTTGTCAATTTATTAAATTTTCACTTTTGCTCTTATAATTTTAAAAGCCTAAAATATCCATCTCGTGAACTTTATAATGTTTTTTTTGGGTTCACGGTACTAATTAGGGGTGAAAATTTAAAAAGTCAGAAGATGGGGTTGTGGGTGTCATTTGGCATCGTGGATGGTATTGAATTTTTTTGAAGATGGAATTGGAAAATATAAAGCCAGAAGTTGAATACTGGTAAATATAGGGGCCAGAAATTGAAGTTTACCCTTTCTCAAAAAAACGTTGCTTACTAATATGATAGAAAATACGTGAGAGATATCTTTCAAAGGTTTTAATAGAGAGGTTACTCGCATGACACGTAAGTTTCGGGCGATGCGTTGTCATTACAAGTGGACAACATGGTCCGCAAACACTGTACTTTGCTGGTTCGTTCCCCTTTTTTTTAATAACTGCAATTTGTTTTTTCACACCTAATTATAATAAGGAAGAAGTTTAGTTGAAGAGTTTGGTGAATTTGATTGCTTGAGGATCTTGTTTGAGAATTGAGGAGGAGGGTATTTGAGGAATTAAGGGAGAGCAATTGTCACTTCCGTGACCGTAAACCCAAGGAACCCTCGCCAGGCTGAATTGCATACGCAGCAAGGGATACGAGTTTCAACATCAATGAGAGGAAAGAATACCCCGTCCCCTTGAGTGTTTTTTTTTTAAATAAAAACAGGAATTCTCGTGGGACAAGCCAGAATCAACGCACGCGAAATGTCAAACGTGGAGGCTTTCCTATTTCAAGGAGGTAAAATTAATTAAATTAAAAAAATAAAAGCAGAAAGAAAAGGAAAAAAGCAAGCAAGGGGGTTGCTGTACGCAAGAATTAACTTGTCTTATTTTTGCAAGTTTCTTTCTCTGGTCGATCAGGCGTGCAATTTCTTTACCATGTAAATGAATGGGGCAGCGAGTACAGGACCAGGGCAGACTTTTAATAGAGAAAATGAAAGTTCAATTTCATGGGAAGCTCAAATAGCCTGCTTGGTTGTCAAAGGCAGCTGCAGCGCCTGAAATTGGGTGTTCGCAATTAAATTGGAAGCAACTGCAAATGACTGGCTAATCGGGTCTTCCTAACCAATTCCATTATTGTGGTATGTTCAAGTTTGTAATTGGTTATATTTTTTAAAATATTTTTTTTATTCAGAAATCCATTATAATAAATAAAAAATTATTCTTAGCATCAACGTATCAAAATAATTCTAAGACATCATAAAAAATATTTTTTTTAAATACTTTTAAAATACAATATCAAACAGGTGTGAATAAAAAAAAAAAAAAAAGCTCGTACCAAACCTTATTTTTCGAAACATGGGAGGCAGTCTACCAAATCTTAAACTGTAATCCAATAATGAACAGTGCCATAGAGTTTCAATACTTGTAAAAACAAAATGGGTCCTAACTGGAACAAAAGCCCATCAACCGAAAAACACTTGATGGTCAGTCAACTCTCTGGGGGGGGGGGGAATCATCTATTTCTGCAAAGCCATCCCAGGGATAGTTCTTCAGAATTTCCGCTCTATATGTGTCGAAGGTAAGAACATTCATTGTCAGAGAAAAAAAGGATATAGGAATGATTTTACACTATTAAGTATGACAATTGACAGAAATATGCACGAAGAAACTGTAATATAGAAACCAGCCAAAAAGACTTCTTGCCAAGTACTGCACAAACTCTGAAGTGGTCATAAAAGATACAACTTCGCATTTGTTGTTTACGTTTGAAAGTGGAGTCGACCAATCAAACATTCTCCGAGGCATCCTTTTTCAACTCTTCAGCACTCTGTGCAGCGGCCAACCTCTCAGCTGTCAATCTCTCTTCCAGTGCTCTAGCTCCCCTTTCTCTGCAAGGGGAAGATTGATCAGAAACTATAACTTTTTGCCAACGGCAAAAAATTAATTACCATGACTATGTGCTTAATATTACAATTCATCGAAGGTGTTCAGGACTTTGTAACGCTGTTTAATTATTCCTCTGGGTTCATTTTTCTATTTCAAAAACATCACATATTACATTTCTGCTGTTACAATGATACCATTACACATAAGCCTAGAATTTCACAGCAGAGCGTTTTGAAGTCGTGTTCAAATAAATTGGGATGATTTAATAATATCCTAGTATTTGAAAGGGACACGTATCTTATCTAAAGTTTTAAACTGAGTGGATAAAATTACCTCCTCCTAGATGCCTCGATGGGATCAGAACCAGGTAATGGAGCACCTCCCAAGGTGTACCCGTGGGCTTCAGTAGAAGTTTCAAATCTACCACAAAGCATCCGATGGAATATTGATGCAATAGGATCAATGACTGGCCTGGAAGCAGATAGAGACAGATGGAAGCACATAAACAAACATATTTTCCATGGACTAAAAACCTAAAGTATTAAAAGAAATAGAGAAAACACCTGAGGAATTCAGGGAAGAAGGATGAGAAAGCAAAATCAACACTTGGATCACCCCTTAGTTTTGTTTCTGGTTTCCTCTGAAAGTATCTCAAGTAAATCCAGCTCATATAAGTGCCAAATATTATGGTTGGAAGATATTTTGCTGACTCTGCAGTAAAGAAGCTTATGGCAATAGCTATCAAGAGCATAAGAGACGGAAACCACTGCATGGCATTTGAAACAGCACCAAGAAGAATGTATGAGACATCCTTTCAACTTGCAAAACAAATCATCAAGTAATACAAAAGGCAAGAGGTGAATTAAGCAACACCATTGTGCAGGTCTATACCTTTGCCTTTATTCTCAATGGAGAAAGCTCTTGGTCAGGTATAATTTGCTTGGTACCAACCAAGAAACCTGCCAGGATCCCTTGGAAGCCAGAAATGGGCATATAACTACCAGATAGAACAAAGCAAATCAGTACAATGGTAATAAAAGAGTAGCACAAGCCAAAAAAAAAACATTTAGGAAGCAAATGCTTACAGGTAATTTTCCTGTCTTGTTATGTAGTACAAGCCAATAGCGGTAATGAAAACACAGACAGAGATAAGAAAGTTGACTATGAAAATGAACTTTAAGAATTCTTTAGAACCCCATACTGGCTCAAGAAGCTTTCCCATGATGAGGAGGCATAAAGTGCTTGCAACCACCTACAGAAGAATTTAATGATATGTGCAACTTTATGAAGGAAATATAAAACCAAGAGGCAGTTTAGGCAAAACCAAAACAAAGAATAGCATTATCAACAAATGAACTACATACTCCATATATTGATTGTTCAATGTAACCAGCTGTTATGAGGTTCCATGCAAAAGGAATCGTCCTGCAAAACAAGATTTCTGGTAAGGAATAAATTTCCTCATCATTGAAATGAAGATCATACCTATAAAGCATGGTGCATGAATGATATCAATCTTTACAACCTAGCACAGGGGGTAATCAAGTATAGTGATTCCATTGCTGTCTCCATCTCTGATCCCCTATACTAGTAATTGTTTTTTCTTTGGCTGTATTTCTTCATTGATATTCACTAATTTTAAGAGATAATCGCATCTGATCAGTTGTTCATCGTCCCATGGTACAGCCATACCGACTACAAGGATGTGATTACCAATAAATGCAGGCAATTAAACCAAAATAAGCAAGTTATAAAGCATCATGCAAATTTCTATATCCTGTGTTCTAAAAAGCAAGATCATGGAGACATGCGAGTAAGACGCCCATTTGAAAGGCTCTGTTGTCCATAGTGATTAGCATTGGTAGCGCACCATGATCAGTACTTGGCTTGCAGCAGTGGTCCATCCCATTGTTTTTGTGATTTTTAAGTAGTTATAAAAGAACTATACTCATAATCAATTATCCAGTCAAATCCTAAACTATAGTGTTTGACTAAAAAAAAATAATTTTCTCGCAACGATCCAGCTCGCCAGACAACGCACCCCACTCTTTCAAGCTGCTTCCTCCAGGACTAAGAAGAAGAAGAAAAATTCCAGCAAATCAACATTGAAATAATCAAGAAAGGTATGTACAAGTCCATGGATCTAACAGGATTCAATTAGTAACTCTTTTAACTCCTCAAGTCTACGCTGCAAATCTTTTAAGTGTGTGTTAATGCTTCTAGTACTGCCTGCCTCCGGTTACCATTTCCGGATCCTTTACCATCTCTAGTCAAAAACATGTTATTACTAAACACTGTTTTTTTTTTCATTTTACTCTACTGATTGCAATCTGAATAACAAAACCGCAAGGAGTTCAAGAATTGAAAAGTTCGTTACTTGGCAGGAATAAGAGCAAGATAATTAACAGCGGAGGGCAAGATCTGAACAACAATGTGACCAGCGACGAGAACCACAGCGAGACCTTTGCATAGCTTCGTGAATCCTGTAAACAAGCTCGCACCCTGGCATTAGAAAACAATAAGGTTAATAAGGTCGAGTTGCGGTGAGAAACAGGGAGAATTTAAGAGGGGCGGGGGATTACTCCGAGAATGGGTGGAGAGCTCATGATGAAGAGATTTAGGGTTTTGAAAAGGTAACCGTGTGATTTGATGAGAAATGGAACAGGTAGATGATCTGGTGATGATTTGGGGTCTCTGACTTTGCTTGATGATGAAGAAGAAAGGGAGTTTCAACTTATCTTAGGCCCGGGTTTTTAGATCAGAAACTGGGCTTATATTGGTTCTCAAAACGACTTGCCGTTTTAACTCCTTTTGCTCTCAAACCACTGTACTGGATTTTGCGTTCCGGCGCCTGGTGATCTCGTTTCACGAAGTTTACCTCGTTAAATTTTGAGTACAATCAATGCATGGTTGGTTGATTTGGCCATGTAAATCTAAAGTTTTTTATTATTATTTTTGTCTAAAATAATTTCGTTTTTTTATTATAATTTAAAACTATATTGTTTTAGGTATATTTAAGCTTTAGATCGGATAAAATAATCTTGATTTTGATACAATAACTATGTTTTTTCCTTACTGATGTGATTTGATAAATAATTTATTATTTTGATTTAAATCTAAATTTTTATTTTTTTAAATTTTTTCGGATGTGCTTTTGAATCGCGGTGTCAAACAGGATATAAGTATGACATTATAGTTTTAAAACATTTTGAATTGTTTTTTTCATGTTTTTTTTCTATTTTATTATGCTAATAAACAAAACTAAAATATAATAAATTATTATTTTAATATATTTTCAAGTAAAAAACAACATTTGACTTAACGTACACTTTCAAACAAATGGTAAATATCATGGTGAAAACATGTGCATCGATTGTCTGGCAGCTAAATATCAGTCTGAACAGGAGCTCGTATATATTCTCGAACGAGTCTGCCTAAAGTAGCTGGCAAATTTATTTTAACTCGTAAGGTTGATGCTTGGTAGGATTTAAAAAATAATGAAAAGGGCACATGTGATTCCAAATTCATCGAATCACATATTGGGGACATGACAATTTAACACGATGGACCGTTGGACACAGACAAATTCCCAATAGCATTGAAGAAATGTATCTATCATATAATAAATGATGCAAGCCATAAATATGGATGATAATTTAATCATTGATCGATCCACTTTGCATGGATAGAAATTTTTCAAACAGATGAATAAAAAAAAAATAGAATACAGATATTATCAATAAAGACTCGAAATCAATCCACACTTGGCCCGAAATAAATAATTATATTGTATAAATATAATTATAAAATATTTAGATTTTTTTAATACAATATGATATATACATTTTTCAATACTAATATAAAACACGTGTAAAAAATATTATTTATCATTCTATTATTTAATATAATATGCATACATCAAATATACATACATACATACATACATATTAAGTATTTTATATTAATTAATAAGCGATCATAAATACTTGCTAAACATTTGAAAACCAGTCAAGAATAATAAATAAAATATAAACATCAAGAAATCTTAACCACGAGTAACCATTGTTATCCCTATCCATAAAACACCCTATGCTGGACGAAGAAGCAAGCAACCCTCTCTAAGTTTGATGTGATTGTTTATCCCTATATTTTAAAAAAAGTTAATATTTTATTTGTATTTTAAATTGATTATTTTAGTGTTTTTATATTATTATTATTTTAATGTGACGATATTAAAAATAATTTTTAAAAAATATATATTTTTTTAATATATTTTTTTTCAATAATTATTTTAAAAAACAACTGTGACTATTCTTATAAATAAAACTTAGGCAACCATCACGTCATCACATAGCAATTCCCAAGCAAATCACTAATGCAGGTAAAAATCTAGGATAAGAAAACTACTAATTCTAAAAACAATATTATCAAAGAGAATATATATTTAGATAGCATGAATCTGTCACCTTTTCAATTCACTCAATTGATGCCTTATCTGCCATGCAATCTCAACCAACAAAATACACTTTTACAACCATCTAGTAGATGATCCAATGATTCAAGTTAAAACCAAAAAAATTAATATACTTGTGATCTCAAATTTGAACCTTATAGTTATTAATATGATAATTACTAAAAGTTTATATAATCATTAATTTCAAAACCTATAAAATTAAATGAGATACATAGAAATTAATCCAAATAACGATAATAATAAAAAAAAATAGCCTTTGCACACCTTGAAGTTACTATTGCATAGAATAATACGTGAAAAAGATGCGGCAGTTTTCCCATCCACATCATAAATTTTATTGTGTCATGACCCGTTACCAAAAAAGGGCCTACATGGCTCGAAAATAATCCGTGATATTTTCTGTCAGTGTGAAATTCAGAAGCGACCTTCCATATATTAGACCACACAAGCTCCTGGCCTCTTGCACTTCGTAAGTCACAAAACAATGCTAAATGTTACATATTTCAAATGCATTGACTTCACAGAAACCGAAGTATATGATTATTTACATTTCTTATTTTGTACATACCTTCCTCCTCTGTCTGCCACGAGTCAATGATTGACCTCATTGTTGTCCAGAATTTGACGATGCCAACTTTGATGATGCCCACTATTTGCAGTACAAAGCATTTTGTCACCATCTTCTTGAAACCCACCTCACTGGAGTCGGGGCAAGCACCAAAGGTGGACTCATACCTTGATGCCATAAAATCCGACTTAAGCCAAAAGGTACTTGGTTTTCCTATTAGCATTATACGCCAAGAGTACCTACCTAATTTCCTATTACCATTCTATCCCACATTTTCTGCTCTCCTCCAAACAATTAAAGTCAAGGGGGGGGTGCTTGCATTAAATCTTCTTCTTCTGAAGAGGATTGCTAGGGCTGAATATCAATTTCATGCACTAATTGCCACTCTTGGGAGCAAGCGAGAAGGGGCCAGTGTAGCCTTGGCCAGCGAGACCAAAACCCGATGACAAGCCCTAACTGAGCCTGTGACAACCATAGCAAATGCAGTCCAGTAGAATTTTAGCATCAAAGCTGGATCTTTCCTTGCAGAATCTAGTATCCTGGAAAAGATCACTTTGAGGCGTCGATCTCTAAATATGGACTGATAATCATAAACCGGTACAGATAGCCTGGAAGATGGACTCAGCTCTCTGTTGTCAGCCTCACTGGTCCATCTTACCTGGGAACTGTACTGGGTTGCCATAATGCCTCGTCCAAAAGTTTGAGTCATCCAATGATATAGTACATCAGCAATAACCCTGCAAAGCTGCTGTCTGACAAATATTGCCTCCTTGGAAACCAATGCTCGGATTAATGAAGCTCCATTCTGTTTGTTGAAATGCAAAATGAGCCCAGATCATTGTTAGAAGATAAAATGAGACAATGATGCCATGAGCACCCAAAAAAACACTACTTATAAAATAAGAGAGTATCTCATGAAAAGGTTCTGGTTCAAAATCACTCACTGCAGTCATTAGAAGTTTCCTAAGCACAATACCATCTCTAGATGGTAAAAGCCTCAAGACTAAGTATGCAGTATCAAAAACACCACTGAACCTATTTGGTAAATAATCAAGCGAACTTTCATTCTTTGATGCTATCACCCGATTGAAGGTTTTCCTGCAGAAGTACAAGTATGTATTCATGAATTGGATGATGTCATAATGATAGAAAGATAGACAATGAAGAACAATTGCAATCAAAAGTGCCAAATGAGAATGGCGACAATGGGAAGTAATTTACGGTATTTTTGGTTCTCATGAATCGAATATGCTGCATCATGTGAATACCCATAAAACTTTACGCTACAAATATATTTCTTGTTTTCCACAAAAGCAAAACTAACAAAAAGAACAAGAAAATGAAGACTGTTTGAGAGATAATGATTAATATCGGTGAAATGATTTTTTTAATTGTGTCCCACATAGAATATCTTAAATAGTAGATAGTATCAGATAGGACAACATTTGAGGGATTTCTTGTTGTACCTGGTGGATCCTACTCTTAGGAAAAGAGCAAGCCTTTCCCACCGGAATTCTTTCTGCTTGTTCAAAACCACCTGAATATCAAAAATAAATAAATAAATAGATAAATAGCACATGACACAGTGGTTCAGATACAATCCGAAATTTTCTACAGAGCTGATTTCAGCATTCTGTGTAGTAAAGGATGTCTTATTAAGTCACAAGGAAGTATTCTGTGACCCAGAGACAACTAACATGCCAACATTATTAAGTCACAGAGAGAAATTTGCATGAGAAGTTTATTTTTGAAAGCATGTGCCCAGCAAATGCAGAGCATTGAGTGAAAGAGAATATCCCTGCAGCTAGTCTTTTGGGAAACAGCCATAAAACCCATCAATTCACAACCTTTAACTTCCCATTTGAATCACTAGTATACCTCAAAACTAACTACTATTTCAAAGTTTCTCTTTCACATTCTAGATAGCTCACATGAACTGTAACATACAACAAAGAAATCAATAATTATCAAGGTGAGACAGAGACTACAAGAGTAGTTCAGTAAATCATAATAATACCAGATGCAAAATTTTCCTCGTTTCAGCAGAATTTTCAGTGAGAAGTTTCTGAACGACATATGGGTATGCAGCTTCAAATGTCTTAAAGTTTGGATCTGCAGCTACTGCCAAACCTGAGAAAGTAAAATCAAAGCAATTGGCAATTGTTGCTATTATCAGGATGAGAAATGAGAGAAACAAATTTAGTTAGTTGTTGCTATTATCAGGATGAGAAATGAGAGAAACAAATTTAGTTAACGTCAGGCCCTAAGACGGCTTTCAGTTAAGATCATTTTACTGTTAGCAGGACAAAACTGAATACCCCATCTCGTGCAAGAGTTAGAGCTAGAAACTTCGAATGTGTTAAAGAACATCTGCCAGAGAACCAAGCATCTTTTATTGATTAAAATACTACAATGTGGCAAATAAATATGAATTCTTCTTGAGAACCAGCTCCTTCTTGACAAGATTTTATTATGCCTCTTTAAAGTTCATGCGACATGACAAAAGCATAGGCATGCACATGCACACATTTAACCACAAATGTAATATTATGTGAGAAATGAGAAAATGAAATGAATCTTATAAAAGAAGAGGATGGACCCAACCTCCACAAACTCTAATTATTAATTACTAGATAACATATCCAAGCCATGAACAAATTGTTTGCTAGAGCTAGAACTGCCAAAGGTCACCCAAAAGTTAATTCAGGCTTATTTACAGAAAAAAGAAATTCCCCAGTTGCTAAAATATAGAAACTTTTAATTCAATAATATGTTTCAAAAGAAACTAAAACAATGCATTGAAACGGAAGCATAAGATGTGATCCTGAAATATATAGACGAAGCTGTAAAATATGTCATTCATCAACTTACCTTCTAGGGATGCAAGAGAACGAAGCACAAGGGTAAAGTATGGCGGCATGCGGAAATGATTTTTTATTGCTACAGACAATATTTTTCCCAGAACCTTCAAAATTGTTGTCACAATCAGCCATTTGATTATATAAAACATCCAAATAAAATTTGTACGGCAATGGAATAGAGAAAATTATGGATAGGTGAAGAAAGCAGAAAGAGCTAAAAATTGAAAACAGACCAATCCCATAGAAGTTAGGGAGCGATTTTTATTTAGTTGGTGCTGAATATTGATTATAATGGACAGTGAATAACCAGATATACATTGCAGCAGACTAATCTATAATCCTTCAGCATTTAAATTAACAATGGAATATAATATTGAAACGTATTCCTAGTTGGGTAGTAAAATTAAATCCAATCAAATGATCAACACCTATAATTTTTGTACAGGTTCCAGTACTTCTAAAGGGCACATAATTTTGACTATCCTGACCTTCTAAATGTTAGATTCAAAACACTGATCATCTAACAGAATGACCTTGTCTTAAGAACAATCAAGGATTCCAGGCTTGCAGCCACTAAATGGGATCTGCATTGATGCATAAAACAATTAGAGTAATTTTTTTCTCATTCCAAGTCACTTTCTATTAATTAGTTACTCCACGGTGGTTCTCATATGTAGTTCTTGCCTTGAGGATATTGGGAAAAGCACGAGTACAGGACAACAATAGTCATATGTCAACACATTATCTTACCCGACTGAACTTGACATCTGGTATTCCATCTTTAAATTCCACCTCTCCCAAAGAATTTTCCAGTTCCTGTATTATTAATAGAACAATCAGTGATATCAAAAGGGAGTCCCAGAAGTTGGGCACTTTACAAAATTAATCTGAACTTGATCACGATATCCCAATGCAAATATGATACCATTGTAATACGCCGGATATTAGTCCCTGGCTTCACAACATCCATGTCAATAAGAGAATGCATAAGGGATGCCCAATCCCCATTTACAATGTGAACTATGGCAGCAAGCATAGCGAACCGATGCTTCTTTTCCATCTGGCAGAGTAATCCAAAATCCAGGAAACTGCCACAGAAATTAGTGGGAGAGGTAATAAAGCCATGAATATAAGGAGAATCAGAGCTTGCTGGAAACTATTTGATGATGTTTATTGTGTCAGGAGGAACATATATTTTGAAGCCACAAACTTAATTATTGATATAATAATCAAATAAAGTTCACCTAGGACAAATTATCTATTCAATGACATGGAAGGCCAAAAACCATACCCTATTTTTCCTGATGATATGTATCGCAAGTTTCCTGGATGTGGATCAGCATGCAATAAGCCTGTTTCCAGGAGTTGAACTAAAGATGCTTCTATTCCTTTGCTAACCTGTAACAGTTTAAAGTATAGTTTCCCTAGATTTTAACATCGTAAAAAAGGGTTCTAGCAGATTACAAAGCACCGGATAATGGGACAAATGAAAGAGGCAAAGATGAAATCATTATGATCACACACCAAATCAAGGAGACGCCTTTTTGCTTCAAGTTTCTGTCTTTCTGAACATGTAGAACTAGTAGACAGAGAGAGTAAATCAGTTGGACTGTCACCAACCACCCACTCCATTGTCAGAACTCTCTTGCGGCTTAAATCTGGAAATATTTTTGGAGCATGCATGAATGAGAATGAGGAATGAGCATCCTGCAGAGAAAATAAATGTAGTAATAAGCAAGAGCATTTTGTCCTAGATATTAACTGGAATCATAATTTTCATGGCTAAATCTGTGCAGCATATCACCCACTATAACCATGTGACTTAAACACAGCTAATTCTTTATGTTATTCACATTTATGTCTCACTCAACAAAGTCAGTCATTTTACCGTGTGAAACTCGAAAGAGATTTCTTTTCAAACTTGAAACCACTGTCTACTTTTCCCTCATTAAATCTGTCAGAGAAGCTGCTGTTCCATGTCTTGGCATAGATAGGTTGCCTTTCTCTGAGTTTGAAAGGGTATATAGAGTGATTTTATGAGAACGATATCCCACTTTGTTATACTCTTAATGAAAAGTAGGAAGAAAAAAAAGAGTTGAGGCCATGTTCTACAGCTATACACAAAGATACCAGTCTGGACAGCGTGGAAAGACCACACTCTATCATCAACAATCTAAATTTACAATTTGGATCAATTTCCTATTGAGTCGGTCATCAGCACATAGACTCCCATCCCCAAAACAATACAGAGAGGACATGACCACCAAATTAATTTGTTCAACTGCATAATTTGATTAATGCCACCTGCACAGTGACAAAAAGTGCAGCACTCATGGAACCTCTACTATTTTTCTTTTCTGCTATATATCCAAACTGGGAGCAGTTTAACTTGAATGGAAAACCTGTGAGTACCAGAAACTTGGAGGCATTGACAGCCTCTATAGAATAATCCAGCTCCCCAACTAAACCTTTCCCAAGCTCGTCAGCATACAGGCGAAGGTCACTTTTTCTCTTTGCTATCTTTTGCAACAGGCCCAACTGAAAACATTTGTAACTACATTATTTGTGAACTATATACAGAGAGAGAGAGAGAGAGAGAGGTAAATATAGATTAGTACAAACCCCAAGCCGGAGTATATAGATATCACGAACTACGACATGATACAGATTAGGACGCTGAACCTTCAGAGCAACAATACGACCATCATGGGTGCTTCCACGATATACCTAAATGTGTAGCCAGTAATAGCAAGAAACACATTAAGATGTTGAAAATACAAGCCTGCGAGCACATTTATCTATTGTATACTTAGCAGCATATCTGTCCATGTGGAAGAATAATGAGGCAAAGATCCACCTGACCAAATGATGCTGCAGCCACAGGTTCCTCAGATACATAGCTAAAGAATGATTCAACAGGAGAACCCAATTCTTCCTCAACGATTTTCATAGCCAAGGTCCTGGGAAAAGGGGGTATTTGATCGTGCAGCCCGGAGAGTGCCTGCATTCATAACTCAAAACACAAAGATCTTATTAATTACACATATCCAATAATTGAACTTCACAGTGATGGCAACCTACAAGGAGGTCCCCTTGTACAAATGCAAGAATTCATACAAGAAAGTTGTTCACCCAAGATACACTCGACATCACCAGTGCCAGCACAAACACACTCTGGACAGCATGAACTCTCAAACCTAAAAGCTTGTCAGGAAATCTTTTCACTAAGCTTTTGACTCCATTTGATGATTTTCCCATATAAACACAGCATGAGATATTCATCCAGGACACACATTACAAACAGCATAAACACTCAAGTCTAAAGTATTTTATTCAAGGATTGAATTAGTGTGTGCTAAACTTCGAACCTCATTGGACTCCACTTGAGAATTTTGTCACAAAGACAGTAAAATATATTTATAAGGGTCTTGAAGATACAAAGGATTTCCATTTGACCAAAAACCACTTAAAAGAAAAATATGACAATACATACAGGGAAAGAAGAGAAATTTCATTCCCGTGAACCAATTCATGACCACACACATGCATATTAAACCATTTGGAACTGCGTATGCATTTTATGTAGACAAAAGATACACTTAAGAAAATACTAAGGTAGGAAAATTATGTACCATCTAACCTTGGTAATTTCAGAACCAATAATATCTGGCCTTGTGGAAAGAGACTGACCAACTGCATCAGCAAGCAAAGGCATGTAACTAGCATATTGGTAATCTTGTGACTGCAGGATAGCAATAAATGGCCAGCATATAATTTCAAGAGCATTACAGGAATGAACAAGAAGAAGAAACAAATTAATATAAGGAGTCACAATTACCAAAGAGGACCTAGATTTCTAACATTTGGAATCAGATAAGAATTCTGACCTTTGATAAAAGTGGGACCCAAATTTAGCATTGTTTCTTTTAATACCATCCCCAAATCGTACTCTGAAATGTTCCCATTTACATCCTCATCGGGACTTGATCTTAAAAGCTTTCTCATCCCTGTGGCTCGAATTCTTATAGTTGCAGTAGCAAATGCAGTAAACACCTTCCAGCACGCAAAATAAAAATCGAATAAAAACATATTTCACAGCGAATACTGCTAGAGACTAACATGCTTACTAAATTTACTTTACCAACTACAAAGATCAGCAAACAAGTGTTGGAAAGATTGCTAGCATCCCTACTATTAGTCTTTCAAAACCTAAATAGCTGCTTATCCATGTCAGTGATGCGGCAGGCCATTGATTAATCAATCTATAAAATCTAAAAAGAAAAAACTCAATTGCTACAGATGAATAAACCTTAGCAGATGAGAGAGAGGCATTATACCTCGAGAAGTCGAAAAGCGACAAGATGGGGCCTACAATTGAAGTAATCAGAAACTTGTTGAGGATCGTAGGCTTCAGGTAATGGCTTAGACCAAATCTTAGACAAACAATAAAAATAACTAGCATATGATTCCAATGCTTTAAGATCAGCCATCAGCAAATCCAAACCGGTAAGTCCTATTAACACATAACACATACATTTCGCATCAAATGACAACCAAATAAATAAAGTAAGAGCAACTTATAAATAAAATAAAATGCAAATTAACCTGGATAAGAAGGTTGAGGCCAGGATTGAGGTTCAATTGGAGGAGAATTGTGATCTTCGAGGTTTCGAAGCCATAAAATATCGTCTATGGTTTTGGAAACTTGCGGAATTCGAAATGCTTCATTTGCCCAGTCCATTCCATTATTAATTCCTTTTTTGATAAACTCAAAATCCTTGCGCACCGTATCTCCAAAGTGACTGAAATTCCCTACGACACGAACTCCTTGCCGTTTCAAAACCTTTTTCGTCGTCGCCGTTTTGGATTCTCTAAATAGAGCGCCAGTAGGCATCAGCGACGACGATGACACCGCAACGGTCACAATCGCCATTTTCGATTGCGATTGTGCTAGTAATTTCGGCGGTTTAATACGGATATTGGATTTTTTTCAGGGTTTAACTGTGAAAAAAAAGGGGAAGATGAAAATGGAAGTGAGATATGGTATCAGAGAGGAGGTGGTTAGCAGAGGAGCTCTGTGTGAGTGTTTTTCTCGTGTTGTATTGATTTGTTGTGTGTGGCTGGGAGTGTGAAAGGTGGCGGTAGTGGAGAGAGGAGATCAGATGAGGTGGTGCTTACTTGGACTACGATGGTTGGTGCGTTGATTGGTTTTTCTACTTTATGGGCGAATAGGAATTGAACGCGTCGCCAATTTAGTTAAACGTTGAATACCGCGGACCAAATTCTGACCTCTGTTTGAGAGAGAGAGCCTTGTTTATAAATATCGCTCTAATTCGCTGTAATACAAAAAGCTAAACTTTGTCAGATTTCCATTGTAACTATATACAGAGTTCATTGTTGATTGGATAGTGTAATTACTTTTATAATCTTTAGTTCATAAAAACACCTTGCCTGGTCAAAGATGTTATATACTGTGATGGGGGATTTTATGTAGTTTTTATGATCTTGCATAATAAAACTATTATTTTGCCCTCGGTTGCAATAAAAAGCATGTTGCCTAGTCAAAGATGTTATATGCATTTTAGTTTTTCGATGAATAGTTTAATAACTATTTTGCCCATGAATCAGACAAAAACTAAGCACTTGTGACGGGGGCATTAATGGTTTTCCCTGACTAGTGAGTTGCACAAATACTGAATTATCCCCGGAAAAGATAAAAGTTAAGAGTTTGATGCAAAGGTAGCTTGGTATTTTTTTTTCCATGTGGTTTAGCCATCATTACATAGGCTTTAGGAGTGTTTAGGTAATTTGATATTTTTTTAATTCTTTTTAAAAAACACTACTAGCACGTTGGCCTTACGCACCAACAATTGTTTTCCGTCTGCGCCCTTCATACGGCATGTGCAACGTTTCTTGGTGGTGAAAAATATCCTTTCACCGTCTCACTGGATGCGAACCAGTAGCAACAATGAAGTAAAGATAGAGGGCATATAGAAGATAAAAGAAACATAAGAAGTAGCACCGATGATATTGATAGAGAAAGAATAAATATCTTTTCTCATATTTTTAAAACGAAAATGGGAGATCGTAACTAGTTTATGATTATCCGTTTAATTTCATCCAAAATATCAATAATCTTTCAACAATCTTTTGTTCATTTTTTAGTTGTAAACTTTAATTACTGAGATGTAAAATTACATTGTAAAGTACACTAACAATATTAAGAACAATAAATATGGTGTGAAAGTTTGAATCCTAGAACGGATAGATTTCAACTCAATGTGGTAGAGACTATTTCACGAAGAGAAATCTACTTTTAGCTTTTAGAAAAGACTAACGAATAAAAAAATGACTTAGAAAAACAATCTCACAACAATGCAACCTATCTCAGGTAGGGTGCATTGGAGTTAATACGTCTTCCCCATACACAACAAGTCTCGTTACCCGGACTCTCGCAAACCATTAAGTTTTCCGATGGCCTAAATACTAGGTGACGACTCCTAAAACTTACAATCATAACTTTACGATTATAAAACTCCTATTCCACGCATCATCTCCCTTCCAGGGATAGCAGAGCGTGAAGCACGAAAAAAGTTGTTGCGGCATAGTCATTCATCATATTTTGTTTTGTCATCTTATTCTATTCAGTTAATTAAATATAATTATTTTTTATTATTATCATTTGATAGAATAAAAAATAACAAACAAAGTGTAGCAAATTGTCTATCATATAACACAACGTGATTTTTTTTTATTGTAAATCCTCTTACTGTTCACCATCGCACAATTAACTCTGGATTATAATAGTGTTTTTTTTTATAAATCTTTATTTTGGTCCTCAAACTTTTTCCTTGCATGATCAAAACCTTTTAAGCACTAAATCTTTTTTTTCCCTGGAGGGATTGAATTGAAAGATAGAGAATTCAAGCAAAAAACTTAGGTAGTGTAGGTGGTTATTTATAATTTTATTCAAGAAATAAATTTTATATTTAAAGTTAAAAAATACAGGGAAAACATAATTTTACCGCACCCATTAACATTATGGGTTACAGTAATAATCCACATTTGTTTCCATTTTGACGCTTCGTTTTTACTTGTTCATTGTTTTTTTTTTTTAACTTGATCCTTATATTATGTGGTTGTTGATGCTTGAGTTTTTTTTTAACTTGTCTTTTATGCTGGTCGAGAAATAAATTGTATGATTTTATTCTTCAATCTTCATCATAATTTATTTTGATTTGTCATATAATTTGTCTTTTATATGTTTTTTAATAGTTGATAATCTATTTTTGTTATCATGTAATTTATAAAAAAAAAAATATGTTATTAATCTTAATGGAATTCATAATCCAATTTATAGGTTTGAAATTTTAACTCGAGTTACCTGATTCAAATGTTTGGTAGGTTTACTAATCGAACATTATATGATTTTTTTAAAAAAAAAAGTTATGTCAGGTTTTTATCGGTCATTCAAAATATCTATTGACTCATTAAATTGATTGATTAATCCCAAGTCAGCTATTAGATGATTTAATTAGAAATCCAAGCTAGGTGTGGAGCTGGATTGATGGGTTTTGATATCAAATTGTTTGTTAGAATTTAACGATACTACTAAGAATATCACTATACTCTTAATATTTTTTTAAAAAAATAGTTGCACTCGCGACGGGGCATGGAGAATTGACTAGTTACTATTTTATTGCTCACGCTATGTTGATGGTCAAACATTTTTTTTTGAAAATATATATAAAAATAAGAACATGAATAATTTCGTATTGTTTTATTGAACGTGACTCGATGAGTTAATTTTAAAATCATGCAACCTGACTATTTGCTTGACTTGAGTTTCAAACTAAATCGTGCAGGGATTAGCCAAGATTAAATTGATTGATTTCATGGGGCCAAATACAATATGATAACTTTTTTAACATACACTACTAAGGAAAATTTCATATTGAATTGATCCCAACCTCCCAACGAACCATGTCATGAACTCCACTGAGTTCACAAATTTGTTTTTTATAAAATATTTGCTCAAATACATGATATATATATATGGTAACAAAATTAAGCACCAACTTAAAATATATAAAAATAACTTATTTAAAACAACGATAACTTTGTAAGAAAAATAAAAAATCATGTAGTTTATATGTTGATTTTAGGTTTGGGTGTCTATGTTTTTTATGATTTTTTAAGGCCATTGACAAGTTCATCATGTTTCATAGGATTATATAGATTGAAATAGGTTGAACATTAGTTTTTAGATATAAAAAATGTAATCATGAGAAAAATATTGAGAAATTTTGATCAAAAAATAAAAACATTGAAAAAATATTTAAGCCTACCACGGTGATCAAATTTTGAGAAAAAAACATATAACACATCATCTTATCTTATTATGATTTTTTAAAAAAACAATAGGGTGTACAACATGTCATTCGGGCTCAGACATATGGGCCCATACGAGATGGACAAGGCAGATTGACTTGATTTGCGAAGCCTAACAACCCCTTAACATTTTTTAAAATAATATTTTTTTTCAAAAGTGTTTTTTTATTTGTATTTAAATTATCACCCTTTATTTTATTTTTTGAAAACCTTTTTTAAATGAAAATTATTTTTTGTTATTTTGTATGCATTTAACTTTTGAATAGTTTTTTTTAATTCACACGCGCGCGCACACATATTGTTTTTGTATAGATGAACTTTATTTTTTAACTTAAATGATGTTTTTTCGTATAATATTTTTAACATGTGCTCCATTGTATAATATTTTGTTTTTCCTATTAGTTCATTCAATTAATTCAATGTATGTGTCTATTTCTATTAGTAATTGATTGAATAAAAAATATTATGATTAATAAATTTAGCAAACATAATTGGGTAAACATCAAGTCTTGTGAAATTAAATACCATGATCTCCACACGTCTCTTGATTTATTTTTATTCTTTTTAGTTATTGTTTATGATTTTTTACACACCTTTTTTTCAATTTATTTAATTAGCATATTTTTTTAATTTTTAATTATAAAGACATCTTTTGGAAAAATATATATAATATGCGCGTGGTTTAAATATCTAAGTTACAATTATTTTATAAAATAATTATTTATCTAAGTTATAATTATTCACGATTTGTCTTGTTGTTAAATATTTAAAATAATAATTTATAAATAAATATTGTTTTATCTTTTAATGTGACGAGTCCTCACTTGTTCTTTACCCTTAACGGTCTCCTATAGTGCATGGTTAAAACTTAAGGAGTATTTATCGGGTCGAATACCCACTTTATACCCAACCCATCGCGTACCCGGGTCGTGGTTTGTGAGGCCTAGGACAATCGGTTTTCTGCCCATTTTCTTATCCCTGAAACGAGCCTTTGATTTTTGTAGCTGGCACTCAATCTCGACCACATATCCACTGGATATCTCACGTGCCCCACTAACCAGATTAACATATCCGACGTGGCCCAATAACAAATCCCTAGCAAGTCTCCTTAACCAATAACAATCCGCATTTGGATTCTGTCTATATCCCTCCCTGCCATATTACTTGCACTGACCTTACTTTCTGCATCATCCACTCCCACAAGCGCAACTTCACACTTGTTTTCGGATTCTGATAAAAGAATGGCCACCAATACGTTGATGAGCTGTGGAATCGCCACCGCTTTCCCTTCGCTTCTTTCATCTTCAAAGTCCAAATTCGCCTCTTCAATCCCACTTCCCGGCGTCAATGGCACCTCTCGTGTCACCATGTCTGCTGAATGGATGCCTGGCCAGCCCCGTCCACCTTACCTCGACGGCTCAGCCCCCGGGTAGAATCCACTACTATATAATAACTTCACGGACAATTAATTAAAACTTTGGATTATTGTTATTGCTATAAATGTTACACGGCAGGTGTTATTTTGTGAGCATTTTTGCTGATGAGTTTGTTGGGCTGGTGCGTTGCAGTGACTTTGGGTTCGACCCGCTTCGACTGGGTGAGGTCCCTGAGAATCTGGAGAGATACAAGGAGTCCGAACTCATTCACTGCAGATGGGCTATGCTTGCTGTTGTAAGTCTTTTTTTATCAATTCCAGTTGTGTTTCACTGTTCTTGTTTCAAGTTATCAATCAGTTTAGCTGCTGAAGTTGTATAATAGGGTATGATAATCCTTAAATTTTGAGGTGGTTATCTGTGTTAGAAAAGTGATTTTCAGATGCTAAACCATGGTCCAAATCTTGCAGCCTGGAATCCTAGTCCCAGAGGCCCTGGGTCTGGGCAACTGGGTAAAAGCTCAAGAGTGGGCTGCAACTCCAGGTGGCCAAGCTACCTATCTGGGTCAGCCAGTTCCATGGGGAACCCTCCCCGTCGTCTTGGCCATTGAATTCGTTGCCATTGCTTTTGTTGAGCACCAGCGTAGCATGGAGAAAAACACAGAGAAGAAGAAGTACCCTGGCGGTGCTTTCGACCCCTTAGGATACTCCAAGGACCCCCAGAAGTTCGAGGAATACAAAGTCAAGGAAATTAAAAACGGTAATTCACAATCTTGATACACGAATCAAGCACACATATACTTGTATTTTTAATATGAATCCAATATATATGCATTTGATGCTGCAGGCCGTCTAGCATTGCTGGCTTTTGTTGGGATCTGTGTGCAGCAAACAGCTTATCCCGGCACCGGACCACTGGAGAATTTGGCGACTCACCTGGCTGACCCATGGCACAACAACATCGGGGACGTTCTCATCCCTAGATCGGTCTCGCCTTGAAAAACCAGATATTGTATTGATTTATCTACGTTCTGTAACCATCTGCAATGAAACGGATTTCTCTCTCTCTCTCCCTGGTCTGTGTAAATTTAGAAGTAATTTTCCGGTACCTTGAAATTTTGTGAAAATTATATTCCCCTGTTCCACTAATGCCAGCCATCCATCATCCTAATTTATTTCTTATTCAGAGTACTGGAATCCGCCATGCATCGTTTTTTTTTTAACAGCTCAATAAACTGAATTTATTAAGAAACTGAAGCATCTTTTATAATGGAGTGGATATCCAATATAGGGGAAGAATGTTTTTACTCATTGATTTTGCCAGCTTTTGCTAACCAGTGAGCTACCGTGTTTCCTGATCTATCAATTAATAGCTGTTAAAAATAATTTAATGTGGTTGATTGATTCGGTAAATCTTTTATTCCTGATTGGATTTGAAGTTTAACTAAAATAGATATTGACATGTGAAATCGACCCGGCACAATTTTTAGTAATCTTGTTAATATAATTTAATCAAGTAAACCCTGATTATTATTTTTTACAAAAAACAATGATCTTTCATATCCATCTCCATATCAGATCCGATAACCATTTTTTTTACACAACAAAGCTTTAATCCGCCATGGCAACTGAGAATCTGTCCCATGAAATGCATGCTTTGCCATGCAAGATCATCTTGCAGCGATTAACGATCGAGTTTATTGACGTGTTGCCTAAAAAATAACTATACATTTGTTTTCTATATTATTATTATTATTATTATTATTATTATTATTTTTATTATTATCTTCATAGAGCGAAGTGCAAAAGGAAAAAAAACAAAAAATGAATTTCTTGTTAATGTATATTTAATTTTGTTTCTAAAAGAGACGTGACGTAATGACAAAGATCTTGTGATCTATACAACAGATCTCGAGTTTAAATTAGGGTGTATATCTCTTATAAGAGTTTGAGACAACCAGAATTTTATTTAATCAATACATTCACAAAGTATATTTTTCAAAGAATAATATTTTTTAGTATCCAAAAAAAAATTATATTTAATTTCGATAAAGGGAAGTTAAGTTAGTTGTAGAACATAACATGAATGCTAAAATATATTTTTTTTAAAAATGAAGACAATTTGGAAGAAATGCCAGAGCATGCAGCCATAGATTTATTTCTTATATGCACGGGACATTACATTAAAATAGAAACACTCATGGGATTATAATAACAGATACAAATATTCCCTCCGAAAGGTGTAGGGTGGCACTCGGCTTTAGCAAGTTTCCTCCCGTACGCGTTCTTGCACCTGTTCAAACAGTCCGGCATGGAGCATTCAATAACGATTCGCACACCTTCAGCCAATTCTGGTTCTGTAGCGATGAAAGCCATGAAGATCATCACAGCAACAGCAGCAGAGAAGGACATCGCTCTCTTGCCTGCCATGGCTCGCAAGGTATAATAAAGCAAGGAACCTTTTCTTGCTAGCAAATAAGAGAACTCTCTCTCTCTCTCTCTCTATCTATCTATCTATATATATATATATAATTGCAGAGAATAACTTAAATAGTAATTATTTTGCATGATTAGTCATGTTTCTAATGATCCAGATTGCTAATTTAACACAAAACTCCTTTAACAAAAATAATTAAGTTGTTATCACGTACTAAACATATATATTTAATTTAAATTCAACAAACATGCTCCTAAAAATCAAAATAAAGAGTGTATTTTGAAATTTCCCCCCACATCCTGAACTTATTTTCTAAATTAGCACACGGTTCGTTTTTTCTTTCTTTCTTGTCATGCAAGACCTTGGAATCAGGACCCTTGTCATTTTTTTTCCTTTTTCGTATTATATAAGCATTAATGAGGTAAATTTTGCCCTAATTTTATATTCTCTGAAATATGGTTTATTACATTTGTTAAATTCTAGCTTTAAAATCTAAATTAAAGATTGGGATTTGACCGTACAGATTTCTCAACCAAATCTTAGATCAAGTGTCTATTTGAAGTGTGGTTAATATTGATTTTGAAAATGTTTTTCGTTCAGAAATACATCAAAATAATATGTTTATTTTTTAAAAAAAATATTTTTGACATCAGTGTATCAAAATAATCAAAAAACATAAAAAAATAATTAATTTAAAGTAAAATATTTAATTTAATTTTTCAAAAACACTTTTAAAACATAATGTCAAATACCCCTTAAAGGAAAAAGATGTTTGGAGCATATTTTTTCTGTCATTTAAAGTAATAAACCAAGTATTTTTTTCTATCTCCTGAAAAAAACCTTGACTACATCATGGCTAACCTAGCTATTGATTTAAAAGACACCATTCAAGAAATTTCATGGAGAATAATATCGTACAAGTTATTATTAGCTTTATTAAGGAACATGCCTTCTGATTTAATATAGGAATTTAAATTTTATTTTTAAACCCAAACATAGCAAGCTTTCCCTTCTACGAACGGCGTAAGCATATTAATGCCTTGCAAACTTTAAGGCTCTCCCCCAAATAAAACCGGAAAGACAAAAAGCCCAGGGCCCAATAATGCGGCCTAATCACCTTACCTCGCAACCAGCCCACATGTATTGCAAGAGAGAATGAAACAATCACCGCATCCTCGTTTCCACCCGTAAATGCCAGAGGCAGGATATCACTGGAGCCGCAGTAGCTTCAAACATAGGTGTTAAGCCCACTATGGACTCGAGCCGAGCAAGTTAAGAAGCCTATAAGCTTCAATTGGATTTTTAATGTATGTTTTAGAATATTGTTTTTAAAAATATTTTTTATTTAAAAATGATGTTTTTTTGAAGAAACTATTTTTGATATTAATATGTGAAAATAATCTAAAAATAAAAAAATAAATTAATTTCAAATAAAAAATAATTGTTTTTAAAAAGCTCTTTTGAAACGCAATGTCAAACACCTCTGACCATTGATTTCTTTTTTCTTTCTAAATGCTATTTGATTTTAGTATTTATCTAGGTTATTTCTTTTTGTATTTTTTTTATGAAATTTAAAATTGTGATCCCTGCATTAATTCGTTTCGATTCTTTTATTCAATTGCCAAACACATTTTTCCAGTGCAGGTACGGACGTCCTCCGCACCAGTTCAGTCAACTAAACTGTATTTTTCACTTCTCAAGTCTCCTGGCTTGATGCCTGCATTACTGGATCGGATACTAAGCAATGAATCATAATACTATAATAATATCAGTAGGCCTTCAGAAGACTAGAATGTTCTTTCTGCCATAACTTGTTATTGTTATCAAGTCATTTCAAGGAGTAGAAGAAAACATTGAATCTTGATAAAGATCATAGATCTGGCTAGAATATCTTGTGATTTAATTTTAGATCTGGGTGTTCTGGTGGCACAACGGCATGGCCACGGAAGCATCATCAAGAAGCATTGGATGTTAGGGAAACATGTATAAATTGCTGCATTTCCAACAAGTTTTTTCTTTAAAAGAATTGATGTTAGGAATTAGGCTGCACACTCAGATTTTTGATAGAATATAATACATTAAGAAATGATAGTCACACTTTTTTCATTATGAAATTCATACAATATATATAGACATAAGGTACTTAATTAATATTGAGACTCTTCAATACTTATTCTAGATTCATAGTATTTATAGATTTATAATATTTCTAATGTGGATAGTAATTCATTGTACTAACTTCAATACACTTAACAGTGATAAATAAGTTTAATAACTACCGGTTTGCACTAATAGAATTATGGAACTGGTTTAAGAAGAGAATTCCTGACGCTCAGAGACACCACTCTCCCCTAACAAGGAATGATTGAATCTTGCCTGTCAGCAAATGGAGGACTACATAGAAATCTACAAGTAATAGATAGAGGAAATCAGAGAAAGATACGGTAATGGTGTCTTGATAATATGCTGTCTGATTCTTTAATGTCCAATTTGGCTTGTGTAGCGGACATAGAGACAGAAAACCAAACTTCCATGAGCCCACAGTGGCCGGTGTCATCTCCCTTGGACACAACCTGTTCTGGCAAAGCTTTCATGTCAGACTCCCTCTTGCTTCATGGCAATTCGCTTACATAATCCTCATCCATCTAGTTCTAAGGGATTTCCTGGACTGTCTTTCTACAAACAAGTAACCCTTGTCAAGTCATACAGCAACATTGATCCTTGATTACAACTAATCAAAACATGTCGGCTGTTAGTTTTTACTACATTTTGTTGACAAGGTTTAACAATGGACAATTTGCAAACGATCGAGGAAGAGAATCCAATGATCTGCACCTTCTTCTGTATTTCCCAATTCTAATACAATATTATTAAACGTAATAAGAAATCAATCTAAAAGGTCTGAAGGGGACATGGTGAGATAGTAAAATAAGTTAAATCGAATCCATCTGAACCCAAGTAGAGAGTCAACCCAGTTAGAAAAGAGAAGCCAACTAACCCTGTGATTTTAAATTACAATTATTGAATCAACTACCTGTACGTTTCAGTCAGACACTTCCCACTTTGACTGATAATGTCTGAATCTCAACTCTTCCATTAAAAAATGGTCAAAACACACCCCTACCATTACAAAACAGCCCCAAATTAGCATTTTGTAGCCCATGATATATCCACACCCGGTTATCTAAGAAGCCATTAACCAGTAGACATGGTAATCCAAAGATGTCTGTCTGGTTCAGTCATTACCATAACCGTGTTTCTGCTCCTAGTTGTGTTGCCAGTCAATGTATTGCGGTATGGATCACTTGGTCCAATAGCAACTGCATTTGACGAAAATGGGTTCTTTTGTGCTATTGATGCTGGTGGAAAGCAACAGATCATATGTTGGGTCAAAGGAGACAACTTTTCAGTTTCTACATCAACAACATATTTCAGCTCTCTTCCAGTAATGGCTTCTCTATCTGGTGGCGAAGAGTTTTTTTATGTAATCACATCCAACAATTCTCAAGCATTTTGCTTTAACATATCAAATCCGGGTAAAAATATTGTCCCGAATAGTTTCAAATACAATTCTTTTTCACAAATTGTTTCAGGCAAATATCATGCTTGTGCTATCAAAGGATCTTACTTTTCTAGTGTAGAATATGGAAACATGGATTGCTGGGAGTTTCAAATATCGCTTGATTCTATTCATAATTCTTATATTGATAGCCTTGTTTTTAGAAGGATTGCTTCTGGTGATGGGTTCAGTTGTGGTGTTATTAAGGAAGGTGGTGTGGTTTGTTGGGGACCTAGATCAACTAATTTGGGAGTCTTAGCTATTTCTGGTGAATTTGAGATTTTAGCCTCAAGAAAGGGTTCTGCTTGTGGTGTTTCTGATGTATCTAGTGAGGTAGAATGCTGGGGCGATTCTAACGAGCTTGGTTCTCTGACATTTGGAACTCGATTTGTAGGTTTATTGGCTGGAGCAAGCCACTGTTGTGGGGTTCACGAGGATAATCATGGAGTTGAGTGTTGGGGGAAGATTGATCAGGATATGATCCAAAAGGTTCGGGGTTTACGTCTATTGCTTCATCAGATTATGCTACTTCCGGGGTTAGAGAAGTTGACCTCGTCCTCGATTGCTGGGGAGTTCATGGGAAGTCCTTGAAAGATTATAGCCCCCTTTGTAGTTGTGTAGTCCTGGTGTGTGCTGGCCTAGTTCGTGTGGTCATGGAAAGTTTGCATTCAATGCGAGCCTGCTCAATGAACCAGAATTGACAAATTTATGTGTCAGGCAGGACTCGAAAATTTGTTTGCCTTATGGGACAAATTGTTCCAAAGATTATTTTCCATCCAGTACCTGTAGTGAGAATGTCGATAGAATCTGCACTACTTACTCTCTTTGCCAGAACAGCTCCTGCTGGGATGTTTGCGGGCTTCATTCTTCGTTAGGGATTGAATTGCAGGAGCGAGAGATAAGGAAATTAGTCATCATTATTGGCTCATCGGTGTCAGGTTCCATGCTAATTTTAATAGTGTGGTGTTGTATTCCCTGGATTTTCAAAACGAAAGATGATCAGAATATAAAATACCAGCCCGGTTTTTGCATAGGCAAGAAAGTGGTTGAGCCGAACCCCAATCCAGAGCCCCCCCTCTCCATAAGCATGTGTATTGGCGAGACTCAAGTATTCTAGCTTTCAGAATTGAAAGATGCGACCCATGGATTCAAGGAGTTCAGTGAACTCAGAAGAGGGAGCTTTGGTTTTGTTTACAAGGCTATTCTGACCGATGGAAGGCAAGTAGCTGTCAAAAGGGCTAACGCCGCCACCATAATTCACACGAACAGCCGAGAATTTGAAACAGAATTAGAAATTGTATGCACTGTAAGGCATGGTAACATCGTGAACTTGCTGGGTTATTGTGCTGAGATAGGGGAGAGATTGCTAGTTTATGAGTATATGCCTCATGGCACGCTTCATGGCCATCTCCATGGCGAACTCTCTCCTTTAGATTGGAATTTGAGGTTGAAATTATCTTTGCAGGCTGTGAGAGGACTTGAGTACCTTCACAATGAAGTCACACCAGCCATAGTTCATCGGGATGTGAAGACTTTAAACATTCTACTGGACTCTGAGTGGGTGGCAAAAATTGCAGATTTTGGGATTGTAAGTGCTAATGACAAGGATGTAAATGGAGATTTGGAATCTGATGTGTATAATTTTGGCATTGTTCTTTTGGAGATGTTAACCGGAAGGAAGACATACAATAGAGATTACGAACCTCCGGGCATTGTTGAGTGGGCATTGCCTTTAATGAAGAGGGGAAGGGCAGCCGCTATTATCAATCAGAATGTACCTCTGCCCAGAAATGTGGAACCTCTCCTTAAACTTGCTGATGTGGCTGAGCTTACTTTGAGGGAAAATCCCGGTGAGCATCCCAGCATGTCTAATGTGACAACTTTGTTGGATCAGATTGTGAAAATTGGATTGGTTTTCTAATCAAATTCAATCACTAATCCAGAGTTTTCAGAGGAACATTTTCAATGAGTGATCAAATTATGAAAATTGGATTGGTTTCTAATCAAATTCAATCACTAATCTAGAGTTTTGAGAGGAACATTTTCAATGAGTGATTGTCTATTGCAGTGAATATTTTTCTGTATACAATGTGTTTTATATATGTCTAATTCTTTCTCCTTTTCACAAAGTGTGGGAGATGGCTTACTGTTGTAATAAGATTTTGCAATTTTCCATCCATTAAAAAGTTCTTTTTGATGGTTTTTGACATCTTGTTGCAAGAAGCTTGCTTATGGTATAGATTTGCCACCATTTTACTTGGCAAGGCTCATTTCTAGAAACCTCGGAGGTCGCAACATTCAATCACTTCTACAACATGTTGTCCACCCATCAATGGTTGTCGGTGCTGAAGACAAGCAGCAGCCTGCAACTTCACCATCTTGTATAATATTTATAGGAATTTGGACTCGGAGGAGAGCACCAAAAGGATTTTAACATCGCATCAGAAACACTCTTTTCAAGTTTCTGAGACACAAAATGTCATTCAATGTAGCAAAAGTGGGGGTCAACAAAATTACATGAACAACAGGATTCGAACCTGCGCGGGCAGAGCCCACATGATTTCTAGTCATGCCTGATAACCAATCCGGGATGTCCACATCATAGGTGTATTAAATGAGATTATATTAAATAATAGTTCCTATATTTAATTTCCCCCTTTTTATTTAAACTGTAAGCATAAAACGACGTGTTAGGGATAATTTATTTAGGTTCCACTGACACACATGAAACTGTCATTTTTACTCTGTCTCTGAAATTATAGTGCGATCTAAAAGCCCATTATCTGAAGAGTTCGGCCATTTGAATTCACCGTACAAGTATTTGAGATTTGGGTCTCTCATAAAAGTGAAAGCTAGGAAAGAGATGTCCAAACAAGGAGTAGGTTATGCTCTCCTACCTCTTAATGTGTTTGTGGGCCTTTTCATGTATAAATCTGGGCTAAAACTAGATAGTTCTAAAAAGAGTAGCTTTTAGTTTTCCGTTTCCAAACATCAGTTACGTTTTGCCTGTTGTGCTGCTGGTTCTCATGCTTGCTAGGGTTCGTGACCACAAGAACCATGGAGCAGCGGTGATTGCTGTTTTTTCATGCGATTGAGTTTTGAAACATAAATTGTTTTCATGGTCCATTGGTTCTTGAACTCTTCGAGCTTTCTTATTGATATAGTTCTGGTAAGACAAGCCAGGCTGCAATCTTTTTCTCTCTTTCCGGCGGGAATTAAGGGAACAAATGACTCCATCCATATACAGTATAAAGTTTAATCACAGGACTGTATGAATATGAAAGCTCGAACAGCTCAAGAACCAGTAATGGACATTTCCAGATCCTAGTCGTTTCCCTCCTGGGAATGGACATTTTCTTTTCACCCTTTGTCTTGATGATTTTGACAAATTTCATATATGGAACACTCAAATGCCATCATTAAATTCAAACAAAATATAATTTTGGTGCCAAACACCATGTCTTGATTAAGATATGTGCTCATTCCCTTGTTGATCATCACAAGAGTTCAAGTTATGTACTGGGAATCGTGATAAGAAAAATTGATTCTAGTTGTTTATGATTTTCGCTGATTTAATCACCAATCAAAATTTAAAGTCAACAAACTTTAATTTATATATATGTCAGAATTTTGACCCCACCTTGCTAGTTTTATTTTTTCATCTCCTTTTCGTGGGGGTGAACACCTTCTCATACTTAGTTTGGCAAGCCCTTTTCCTTTGAAACCCTTGTCACCACCAAACTAAAACTAGGGTTTGAATATCAGTTCAGCAGCAGACACATACATTGGAGAGAGAGAGAGAGGTAGGGTTAAATTGCAGACTAAGAGAAGCGGCGGGACATGTAAACAGTCTCAAAAGAAGAGCAGCAAAACATTTACATGGGGATGGTACAAAAACAACAACATGCGTGTTGGTACTGGGGTTAAATTCGAGGAAGGAATGAACAAAAACCTGCAGTGTTTTTGAGTAATGATACATAATATATAATAATCTTTCTTAATTTAATTTACACCGCCCTGATCATATAAAACTTATGAATATAATGATCATACGAGTATAAATAAATGGAAAAAAAAGAGAGAATTAACGGTGCAAAGACAACACATGACCCTCTGCTCCGCCCTAATTCTGATACTTGTTTGTTTGCTGTGTGTGCAGTTCGAGGCGCATAGAAGGAGAGAAGAAGAAGCTTACAGAACCGAAAAATCACAACCATGAATTCAATTCAGAGGAATCATCGGCAATACAGTTTAAGTAAATATATTTAAATTTAAATCAGTTTAATATTATATAGCAGTAGCGGTTGTTAGAGAGAAGGGATTAATTAGAGTAGAATCTAATATATATATATATACAAACAGGTAGCAAAAGGAAGAAGAGATGATCAGACCCATAAATCTCTGACAGGAGAGATTCCCACACTTGTTGGTTCCAACACTATACACGATAAAATGATGAACAACTTTTTCCAATTTTTATAAGGATTTTCCTATTCCTCTTTTTTTTTTTTTTTTTTTTGGATCGTCTATATATATATATATATTATACATACAGGTAAAACATAACACACATTCACTGTGCAAATGTTACTGTTCACACACACTCAGACACACTATTCATGTGCAATTCGTCACGGTGAAACACGGGTGTACATCTCTTTTTTTTTTTTTCGTTTGTCAACAGTGGAAGCACGAAATTAGCCCTCGAAAAAGACAAAAATCGCCGTCTCTTTCGGGGGCACGACGGTCATTGACCGTTCCGGCCCGGTTCGGCCGGGCGGTTTTTTTATTTTTTTAATCTTATCTTGAACAGTGCAGAGACGATTTAACCCCCCGAAAAGGACAAAAACCATGCCTGGGGGTGAGGGGCTTTCCGGTAATTAGCCAACTTTTTCTTTTTTTTTTCGCTGACATCTGCTGGCGCGTCGGCGGACGCGCCGTCCGTTTCGACGCTCACGCGTTATTCGGACGGCGCGTGCGGCTTTCTAAGACGTCGGAAAACGCCCAACCGGCATCTAGAATTATTTTCAGGCATGTGCTCTTCCACATGGGGAGGCGCGTGTAGCACTATAGTGTCCGGAGACGTGTCAATGGCCGTTTGAAATTTCCCCCCCAATTTCTCTCTCCTGCCTGCGCCAGATGACGTCAGCTAAGGCGTTTTTTGTCAAAGTTCATTTCAGTCCCTGAACGGTTGAATTTGTTTTTCTGGCCCTTATCTGTATGAAATGGGTTTTGATTTGTTTCAATTTCGTCCTTCAAGTGAAATTGATTAGGTATTGAAGTTCCAGTTCGGTCCTCATGCTTTTAATTTTGCGGGGTGGGCTGGAAATCTGAATTGTTTTGGTATCAAAGTTTTGATTAATTTCAATTTCATCCTTCCATGCAAATTGATTATAAATCCTTAATATTTTAGGTATCAAAAGTTTAATTTCTTTCAATTTTATCCTTCTATGCAAGTTAATTATGGATTTCAGTTTCATTTCAGTCCCAGTTCTTTTAATTTCCGGTTTTGTTTTGAATTATTTGATTTCAATGTTTGAGTTTACTTCAATTCTGTCTTTTAAATTAAAGATATTATTGAAAGTATATCAAATTAATTATATATTTGTAAATTTATGTCAAATTAAAGTATGTAAAACTAATATTATGTTCAAATATTTATTGAATATTATTGCCTAAAAATATATAGAGGGAGAGGAAAAATGACCTAGGATTTTTTTAATAACAGAAATTCATATCAGTATTCTTAAATACATTTAATATAATAATACGATGAATAAATCTTATAAAATAAATATATTGGCTTCAAGATTAAATTTTGTGTTCTGTTGTTTAAGTTTATTTCTTGAAATAAATTTGCAGTGTTTTGACTTTTTAATTATATATTTGTGTATTTCTGTCAAATTAAAATATGTTAAACCAATTATATGTTCTAATATTTATTGAATCTCATCACCTAAAAATATATATAGAGAGAGAACAAAATAGCCTAAGATTATCCTTGAAATTCAATATATTATTTAAATTATGTCAAATTAATTATATATTTGTATATTTATGTCAAATTAAAATATGTTAAACTAATTATATGTTTGAATATTTATGGAATATTATCGCCTAAAAATATATTGACTAAGAGAAAAAATAACCTATGATTTTTTGAAGGGCAGAAATTCATATCATGTTTTCTTAAATATATTTAATATAATAATATGATTGATAAATCTTATATAAAAAAATATTGCCTTCAAAATTTAATTTTGTGCTCTTTTATTTAAGTTTATTTCTTTACAAGGATTTCCAATGTTTTCATTTTTAATATTTTAGATATAATATTACTGCGGAAAAAAAAATCAGAAAAAAAAATTGTTGACAAATTTACCGGCATTATCTACAAGTCAAATTAAAAAATATACAAGTCACTTCCCGTTTCCATTAGACTGTTCTTTTTAGACGGCAACTAAATAATTATAGCACAAAAAAAAATAAGTTTATGTTTGGAAAACAGATTTTAATATTTTTATTTCTAATATGTCTGATATTTATTGAATATTATCGCATAAAAATATATTAAGAGAGAGGGAAAATGACTTTGCATTTTTTGAATGACAAAAATTCATATAAGTATTCTTAAATATAATTATACTAACAAAATATTAAAATAATAAAATACAATACATATATAAGCAATTAATTTTCTACATAGATAAAAAAAACCCGTCACATCGCCAATTATTTAGTTAATTATAGATAATAGGAGTAAATATTTTTTCTCAGGTTGCTGGAATTCGAGTCCCCCTGCCACCGAAAATGATTTTTGAGTAAATAACAGTGTTTTCTATTATTCATAAGTGTTTCACATTTATTTTTTCAGTCAATTTTTTCGATAACTAGGGTATCCGGGTCAGCTTATGCGCGTCACAATAAATATCTGAACTTTATTTTTTTTTACAGTTTTCACTGTTTATTAAAATTTTAAAATGTTTTTTGCTCTTCTTTTTTTCAGGCTTCTTTTTTTTTTTTATATACTCGCGGTGTCCGGGTCAGTTTACACGCACCACAATTTTTTCCTCACATATATATATTTTTTATAACCGGGGTAAGTTACACGTGTCACAAATAATCCTTTGACATTGTTTTTTATTTTTTTTCAACTTATAAATTTTTTTATAGCTAGAATGTCCAAGCTAGCTTACGTGCACCATGACTATTATTTTGTGCATAGCCAAAGGAGATCACAATTTTAAACAGTAATAAACAGTGATTTGAAATTTGGTTTTCGTTTTTCATTACTATTTAAAAAAATTGATTGAACTATGATTCTGGTGAGATATGACAAGAGTGTTTGGTAATGCGTTTGAAAATCGCTTTTGAACAAATTTTAACTTTTTTCAATTTTAAATTAAAAAAAGTGTTTCTGCATGATTTTGATATGCTAATATCAAAAATAATTTTTAAAAAATTAAAAAAAATTACAACACGTTAAAAATCAAATATTTTTCTACATATAAAAAAGCCCAGCGCAACGCGCGGGCAAATCAACTCGTATATATATATAAGGGAAGTGGGAAAATTCTCGTCTTGCACCCTTCTCAAGACATGGAAGATCGATGGCCATCTCGGAGACCCACCTCCCCTTCAGTCCTCTTTTTTGACTACCATACACTTTGTTTATTATTCTTATCTTTGTTCCATTCCAAGTGGACAATAGCTGCGTATTCACTTCCTCTACCTATAGAGCTATACTATATAGTATTTATTTGAATATTTATTATTTCTCTCATGCCTTATTGCTCGATTTCTGCTGCTTATTTCTCGTATTTCATTTTTTTAGTGCCTTAAATATTGACAGTTCCTGTCATTGGCCCTTGTTCATAAGGGTTTTGACTTGTGTGATGGTTTTATCTGCAGAACTAGAATATGTATTGTTTCTAGCTAGCCAGCCCTATCTTAATTTGCTGTTCTCTCTCTCTCTCTCTCTCTCTCTCTCTCTCTCTCTCTCTCTCTCTCTCTCTATATATATATATATATATATATATATATATATATATATATATATATATTACGGGGCATGTTGAGTTTGAATTGACCAGTAACAGACGAAATCGATATGTTTATATGATAGGATTTTAACATGCAGTGACCTTATCCTGCATACAATATTCAGGTTCCAGCACTAGCTAGCTAGTATACCGGTGAGTTGATTAGCTTAGAGATATACGAAAAAAATGCTAGGAAAGTAGATAAGCCAATGCTATCAGAACTCAACCTTTCGGCAATATATACACAATACTTCATCTTGCAGTATTCACTTATTCAAGTTTAATTTGTTATTGCATCGTCGCTGGTTGCAATCACTAATCAGTCCAAACCACCACAGGATCCTTCATGTGCAGTATTTCAAAAGGGAAATCAATTCTAACCATCTATGTAATTGAGTGATTTGGGCCGATATTAAGGGAGAGAATTTCGTAATTACCAAGCCATGATCATTTTCATTCTGCATATATTTCCAGATCGTCTCCAAGGGCGTGATTTAATGTCATAGATCTTGCAATATGCACAGCAAGTCTCAAGCCAGAACATGCACTACTTATAAAAACTCGAGATAATCAAGGTTTTACCCGTTTACTTAGGGTTATAAAATATGTTTTCCGGTGGAGTTTCTCAAATCCAAAAAAAAGTATATTTACGTATCAAGGAAAAGTCAAAGATCTTAAATAAAGCAACATGGGAAGCTTTTAAGGGACAAATGAAAACTAGCTAACATGGGATCGACAGGGTTAATGTAATTTCAAAATTGGTTTATTAATTACAAGTACTTTAGCCAACAAAATGATGGGTGTTATAAGAAAAATGAAGAGTTTATACTTGATAACCTTTATTTCCCGCATGAAAAAAGGTGAAGAAAAGTGATGAGTGATGCTTTGGTTGATTGCTAGCAAAAGCAAGAACAAAACTTGCTTTGGAAGATCTGGTTGAGTAATTTGGAGATTAAAGTTATATGCAATTTCAATACAATTTAAGGTTGGAGTAAGTAGTTTGTAAACTTCAAATGATTAATTGATGTTTGTATATATAAGAAAAAATTGTTTAAAAGGAGAGTTTTTCATTATTAGACTAGATGTTTAAAAACATCAGCTTATATATATATATATATATATAGAGAGAGAGAGAGAGAGAGAGGAAAAAAAAGTCTTAAACAAATTAAAGTGCTTTTTAATTAAAATAATTTTTAAAAATTTTTATTTTATTTATTTTCAACATCAATATATCAAAATAATTCAAAATCACCTGAAAAATATCAATTTAATGTTTTTTTATGTGAAAAGTAATTTCAAAAGTAAGTTATGATAAAATACAAAAAGGTTAATTAGAGTAGTATTTGATATTGTAGAGTGATTGTGTTTTCAAGGTTTTTTTTTTTTGAAAATATATTAATAATATATTTTTATTTTTAAAATTTTATTTTTATATCAAGACATTAAAACGATTCATAAAAACATTTTTTTTAAAAGTAATTCGTATACCAAGCCCGACTGGGTCTTCTATGGAATCAAAAGAACAAAGAAATCAGATGAATTGTTAAGGTGTAGACAAGGAGACAGTGGTTGATAAAAATAAAAACAATATTTATATATTTAACAGATTAAAATCCTTGTTTTCTCACCCCGCTATAAATAAATGATTTAGTCAACTAATTAATATTATTATCTGCTGTGTTGAAATAAATCAAGAATTATTGATACAAATCATGGAAGAGGTAGACAATAGACATACAAGACAACCTGACACCTATTGTTTTATGTCAACCCTAACAATTCTATAAGCGGCCTTATATTGACAGGAAAAAGATTCTTACAGAGATATTGACTATTCGAAGAACAATTACAGAAGGTTTCATGCATCATTTGAAAGTGTTTTGGGTGTGGCCAATGAAGAGCAGATGGGGCTAGCTTTGACCGTGCAGATAATAATCACACACAAGGGACTGTACGATCAAGAAAGAAAAGATATCCATCAGATCATCAAGACAGAACAAGAACCAGACACTGGAATAGCTAGGGTTTCATAGGTTTCCTGAAAGGAAATTATGGTCCTTCTGATAAAAACCAGGGAAGGTAGAGGAGAAATGACTGGTTAATATGATTTAATTGTCTGACCCTGATATATAATTAATTTTTAAATCACTATAAATGAAGACAAACACATACGCACATGCCTAAAAGAGAAATTAAGTGGGATGGTAGATGAATGATGGAACAGAGAAAGCTCAGGCAAATTAGGCAGCAATATGATTATTTGATTATGATAAGAGCAGATAAACAGTTCATCAGAGTGAACCTCAGTTGCTTGATTAGCAAAATAGAAGAAATACATATATGTTACCAAAAACATCAATTAATCTTCAGAAAACATTGACTTAATTAAAGATTAAAAGACATAATAATAAGAAAATTATTCCTTATAAAAAAATATCATGACATTGAATGGTGCAAGTAATAAAATGATGGTATAAAAGGAAAGGGCAAAAGGAGAGGGAAGTGATGGGGATAAAGAAAAAGATATTGAAGATAAATAGAAAGATAAATTATGTTGCTGTAGTATTTCTTTCCATCTTTATGGATCACTTTATTTAAAAAAAGGAAAAGAAAGAAGAGAGATGGAGAGAATCCATGTGTTTCCAAGCACTCCCAGACAAACTGAGCTTCTGAGAAGAAAAGCAACCTCTGCTTTACGACCCAGAAAAGGAGATTTCAAACCAACAGAAGGGTTAGCTTAGGAAATTGCGTGGTTAGTAGCCCAACCACACCATTTCCTCCTCTCCCTCTCCCTCTCCCTCTCTCTCTCTCTCTCTCTCCTTCTGTCTGATCTCTCTGTCATACGGTGGTGGCTGTCTATATTTAGGCGCAAGCTGGGGTGCAAGTACAACCCCACATCTTTCCTTCTTTACCTCTCAATCTAACCACACATAAACCCCACAAAAAGCAAGCTTGTACACGCCCTTCCCTATGTCACTGGTTCGCTTGATTTATGCCAGTTCAAAAGGGCTAGTTTTTTTGTGGGGCTTTGAAACCATTATTTGATTATGACACGGTTTCTGTTTCCCCATGGATCTCTCTCCTCTCCTCCTTAAATACCACTCTCCTTCAATCCCCTCCTCTCCCCAGCCCTCTCCCTCCCCCTAATTTTGATGCTTCGCTGAAATACCCCCTCATCAAATCCATCAAGTATGATGTCCATTACTGGGGAAGCCAAGCTATGTATGGTAGAAAACCAGTATTCTTCTGTATATATAAGCATGCGTTTGTAGTTCATGCATCCATACAGCATATGATGCCTACATGCTTAGAAACGCAATATAATTCATGCATACATGCATGTTTTCACCATCATGCATCCATATATATTATATGTGCCTGGCTCCCTGTATGCCATTTGCAGAGTCCACCGGTTCTTCGATGGCCTCCGTGGATGGCGTATGAGGAGCCATGCATATTCACATGTATATTATCCATGGTTTTCGCTTGCAGATGGAAGATTTATACTGGTACTTGGTCAAACTTTGAAGGCTAGAGTCTGAAAGGGTAGCATTGAAATTTTCAAAAGAATCAAGTTCTCTCTGAAAGCAAAGGTACATGTTTATCCTCTTCTCTCTGAAATGTCACCCTTGTATAGTTTTTAGGGTTTTCATGATGCGATGTCAATCTAAAGGCTTTGCAGGAGAAATTATTTTAACATGACTAGCCACTGCAATTGGAACGAGGGATCTGGTTAGAAATCTATTTTTTAGCTCTCAAAATATTACTGTGGACGAATTATAATTGTTTGTGCCTGAAAACATAGGAGTTGCATTATGCCATCCATCTCATCATCCGGCAACACGCTTGTCTCAAGAACATGTCATACGACCTAAAGTCACGGTGTCGTTGTACTATAACTTAAGACCATGAAAAGGGGGGGTGGGGGATGAGACAGATCATCATGATCACAATTAATAGCCTTTTGTTCTTTGATAATGGGAAACAAGACTGACGAAAACCCGTTGTCATTTGTGCTCTAGCTAGTGTCCAAGCTGGTATAGATCAATATCAAATAATTGCTTTGACTTATTAAGAACTTTTTCATAGTCTTCTGCTCAATGTTTGGCTTTGAGTGTTAATTTACTTTTTGTTGTCTTGACTTCCCTTGTGATTTTGATTAACCACCATTAACGCACCTAAATCTAGGTCTTGCTTTTGCTTTTGCTTTCTGTGGCTAAATGGTTGCTATTCATTTTCTTTTTACTGATATAGAATACATGTGTGTGTGGATATATATATGTTTATATATATATGTATGTTTGTATGCTAATTCTTGGTTAAATCGTTTGAAAGGGAAGGGCCTGTCTTGTATTTAACGAAAACACCAATTAATTCACCTATTAATAGCTAATACTAAAAGGGTGCTACTGAAACTAGCTTAGAACTCAAGTGTGTAGAACTTCTCTTATGGGCATGCATGTAGCTAGACAATGTGCAATGAAAAAAGGAACTTGAAAAGTAACTCCATTCAAGCTATATATCGGAGTGGGTCTAAAGAACTAAAGCAGCAAGGCTTTTTTTTCCGATATTGTATGTGGATACAATCATGCATTCCATTAACCAAAGAACAACCTTTTTTTGTTTTTGGATGGATAGTTTGTTGAGTTGTGTCCAGGTTTAGAATTCTGCTGCATGAAAGCACAAGCGATTCTAGCGAGCTCTTGTGCTTTAATAAATCAAAAGCAGATTAAAGATGAATAATAACACAAGGGGTTCGGATTATTACGAGTGTTATGATTGTCCTTGTTTTCCACATAAAAAAATCTAATATAGCAGTAGTGGAGAGGAAGTGAAAATCACCTGCATTCCCAGATTTAATGAACACAGCCTGCTGTAGATGCTTAGGTTTATCTGCATCAAGAATGTAGGCATAATCATGCCAGCCACGCACGTCCGGCTAGGGATTCAAGAAAGAAAAAGTAGTATGGATCCTGGGGAAAGTAAAGTAGCGAGGGTGCAGCAGCAGGATTATGATTATAGCTACTAGGGAATCTCATACAAAAAGAAATGGACCCACTTCCTCTCTGTCCCTTTCTCATTGGCCAATAGAGAATATGGTATACGGTCAAAGCAGGTCAAAAGGACACTAGCCAGACAAGGCGAGGGACCACAATGGAGATCTACTGTTGAGATGGGATTTTCAATCACTCTTTACTCCCCATTTATTTTCATGATTTAGTATTTTTTTTCCAAGAAAAAAAGGGAAACCAGAGAGTCTAGCAATCTACACTCTACAGAGAACATTCTACCTGGATTGCTCAGGGGGGAACGGTGAGAGAAGAAGAAGAAGACTGTACCTTCTTTGTTAGGGCTCAGCTTGCCAAATGTTTGATCGATGCCTTTGAATGGTGGTGATGCAACGTCGAGTGTAATAATTACCTGTAAATCATGATTTCAGGTTTATGTGTTCAGAAAGAAATCTTCTTTCACGTCCGAAGTTCTGCACATTTCTGTTCGGGGTGGGGAGCAGATATATGATGTCGTTCCTCCAGCAGACAGCACGTTTCTCTTTTTCCTATGTTTCATGAACACACTATTGGGCTACCCTCGCAAAAATAATTTATAAAAAACACATGCTAAGAAATTGCGGTTCAGAGTTTTTTTTGGTGATTTTCCTTTTCATCTTGGTACACTATTTTAATTTTTCTCCTTTTTATTTGAATATGGGTAAGAGGGATCCATTTCATATGTTAATTTTCTAGCAAAATAATACTGGTTAAAATGAACGTATAAATAAATCACGTGTTTGTAGTTCTTACGTGGTAAGATGCGTTTTCCCTATGCTCTTTCATGAAAATGGAGGAACCCATATCAAGTTATCTCAAAAGCAAGTTGGGTTTCGCCATGATGGGCTCTCGGATTCTTTCTCGGATTGTCGGGTATGATTCTTATTGATTTGGACTCATGCAGGTGCCCCTTGGTGCCCTAATCTTCATCGAAGAGTAAAACAAATCGAAATATAACTACTGCTAGAGCTCATGAGCAAAGATATACACTTTCGATCAGTTCAGAGGGAAACACCTTCTGGGTTAACTTGATTTAATTGCACCAGATCTGATCAGTTAAACAAGATGATGCTGAGAGTAAATTGGGTAATTAAGATGCTTCGATGGATAAAACTGCAGGGACGATAACGTTAAGAAATGTGCAGTGCAAGCATAAGATTCTTTCGATATCACGTATTTCAGACCGCATCATGATCTAAATCTTAGATCAAGAACCTGAAGAAAGATTCAAGCTGTAACGTCCAATTGTTCTTCTCATCATCTCTCAGTGCTTGAGAACCCTAATTTTAACTGTTCTTTCTAAAGCAATACAATTAGTTTCTTTTCTCATGAACGTCTAGCATTTTCTGTCTTCAATGCCGTGGCAATGATGGTAAAGAAATGATTTAAACATTAGATCTCAAGTTTGAGCATATTTTTTATAAAATTATGAGGTAATGGAGTTTTATTCGTTCATTTGAATCTATAAATTATATTTTTTGAGGGAAAAAATCTAGCATATTATTTTTAAAATTGATTTTACTTATTATTATATGTTGCCTATTTATTTTACTTACTTTTGGTATGTTTTTAAAATTACATTTCAAAATTAGTATATTCTTAGATATTTTAAAAAAAAATAATTAAAAATACTTTTACAAAATCACATTACCACTTAGCTGTGAGTTCTCACTTTCATGTCATTCGTCCAGCTGTCAAGAAAGACTAGGAATGGGTCAAAAGGAGCTGAATACTTTAATTGTTTTGTGCTTCAACGCATATTGCAAGGCTTTAATTAAAGATTTCAAGTAAAGTTTTGATTCAATGGCAAGAACAAGAATATCTTCCTTTGCTACTTGTGTCCATCAATTAACAATTTATCTAACGTTAAGTTTAATTTCTTATTTTTCTTATCAACAGTCAATCGAATCCATGCTAGTGGTTGCTTTAGATTAATTTATGAGTAAATTATAATTATGAATGTATTGTCAACCCTAATAATTCAAAACAAAGATTTCAGTAAAACCAAGATCAAGAAAAGATAACCAAATCGCCGAGAAAAAAGAAAAAAATCCATTTGATGGAAGCAATGTAATTAAAAAGGATATAAAAGGTCAAATCATTCTCATTGCCATGAAGCAATGATGTTTTTTTATTAAAAACAAAGTGAAAATAATATAAATCATAGTATCATAATTTCATTTAAAAATTTAAGTTTTTAGGTGAGATGGTTCTTTGATATAGAATCAAAGCTTTGTTGATCTAGCGATCACGAGTTCGAATCTCACTAATCTCATTCTATATGATGAAAAACCAAACACGTAAAGCTTTCACTTAAAAGAACATGTTAGAAAATAATATAAATCATATTTTAAAATTTTATTTAACAATTTAAATTTTTAGATAAAATATTTTACGATAAGTACAAGAGAAAAATCACATTCCTTGTCGTAAAAAAGTTACAAGAACATTTCATTGAAAAAGCTTTCCTCTCAAATTACAAGCTGTGTTTTCAAGATCTAATTAAGGTGGGTTCTACATAGAAAACATTTTCTATCCCCATAACCATCAAACTATTTCTTTCTCCGGCACAAAACAAAGTCCATGATATTTACACAGATCACAGAGGGTACAGCCTTGGGCTGCACCTGTTTGTGATGCACCTGTTTGTGATGCCTGGTACTGAGCTTTGTGATTTTCGTCCTATTTTCAAATCCATGATATCGACGATGAATCCTGGACGTGTGATCTGTGTGCTGTGGATGTCGATTTCCCCTCTCATCATCTTGATTGCCTTCGACATATTCGGTCGAAGCCGACATTTCTCTTGCACACAGAGCAAGGCAACCTTCACAAACCCAACAGCTTCGGTTTCTGAGAAGTTGCCATCTAGCATCGGATCCACCAGTCTTGGAAGGTTGTCAGCCTCGTACATCTCCCATGCCTGCATCAATCATTGTCCAGAACACTATTCGATTAGCAAAGCGAGTAACAGGTTATTGCAGCAAAACCTATCACGTCTGGTGGGTACGTAAAATTGATCGTGATAGATTATAGCCTTGTTGCCAGTAAACACCCAGCCTCCATTGACGAAAAAAGAAAAGGAAGGAACATCTAAGCCCAGCACATGAATCCATGATAGCAGGTCATCGTCAATGAGTTAAAAACCAATTTGATCATGTAAGACTGGATGGATCATACCAATAATTATAAGCTAATGTTTTTTTTTCCATCAATAAAAACCAATTTGCTTTTAAAGCAGTAATGATAATTGGTTAAAAATGGTGCTTGATGTTCCCATGAGACTGATAGCTTTCGTTTTGGCAGTCTTTCCTTTATCCTCACTCTATTTTTTTTATTTAAAAAAAGTGTTTTTTTTTTAATTTTTAATAAGATAATATTTTTTTTAATTTTAATACATCAAAACAATATAAAAATAATAATTGTACGCTAAAATATTTTATGATTTATAGAAATATTGTTTGGACATGGAGCACCGCACTGAGAATAATATTGAAATCTAAGAGTCAATAGCTCGATTTTCCAAATTAAAATAAAAACAAAACAAATCTCTTCTAATATGTGTTACATATTCAGACATCAAAACATAAATCAACACACCTATCTGAACCTTTTGTTCGTTCTAACAACATCCGTTCCAACTCATTGCATGAAAATTAAAGACAAAACCAGCCATTATCTAGCAAAAATAGATGGAAGCCAGAAGAAAAGCATCAACAAAAAAAATAGAATAGAAAACATGAAATTAAAATAAAGTCAATATACCATTCTTTTTTAGAGAATAAAACTGCCAGGTGGTGTTGCTAGCTAATATAACAGAGCACGATATTCTTTTTATCAAGGCATGCATATGGTATTTACAAGTGGGGGGGGTACCTTCTCCACAAGGTAGTGTTCTCCGAGTTCTGGATCGAAATCAGTAGCTTTCCGTCCACTGACTATTTCAAGTAGGAGCACTCCGAAACTGTATACGTCCGTTTTCCGGGTCAGGCGCCCACTGATGGCATACTCCGGCGCTAGATAACCCCTTTTACAACAAATTAAAACACAATTCAGCACTGCATAATTAAGCCAAAAACCCTTCAATTATTGTACGAGCCCTATTCAAATGAACTTGTGTGTTCTCCACTTACAATGTGCCAGCCACTCGTGTGCTGACATGGGTGAAATTCTCAGGAAATAGTTTTGAGAGACCAAAATCTGAAAGTTTTGGACACAGATTCTTGTCCAAAAGTATGTTGCTTGCTTTAATATCTCGATGCACAATATGAGGGTCAATCTCTTCATGGATATATGCTAGACCTTGAGCAATGCCTAGCGAAATTTCTCTCCTTTTTTCCCAGCCGAATTTAGCTCTATTTTCCTCACCACCTGGAATTTCTCGAGCAAAACCAGAAGAAGATTAGTATATTGCAGTACTCCTCTTAATTGGTCACTGTCAAAAGTATTGGATAATAATGTGCAGGAATCAATTGGAGGGTTAATTACCAAGCAAAGTTTGAGCTAGGTTGCCATTTTCCATGTAGTCATAAACAAGAATTTTACATGGACCATCAATGCATCCGCCATGCAAGCTAGCAAGATTTTCATGGCTGATATTGGACACTGAAGCTATTTCAGACATGAACTCCCTGTCTCCTTGCCTTGATTCTGCTGAAAGCATTTTGATGGCAACGATTCTCCCGTCTTGCAGTATTCCCTTTAAATCCCAACAACGTAACATCGTCAGCGAAATAACCTTACCAGATTATGCTGTAAATCGAAGAACATGTGATTGAACTATGTATTTACCTTGTAAACTGAGCCGAATCCACCTTCCCCAATTTTATTTGATGAGAGGAATCCATTGGTGGCGACTTTCAATTCATTAAATGAGAAAGCATGAACTTTTTGAAGAATTTGCAAACCTGTAATTACCACGAGTAGTAATCGATTAGATCAACAGAAAAGGACAATAAATTAGATACTTATAATCATAAGATAGGCTAATTAAATTTTACTTCTCTAAAAAAGATAAATTTTATCATAAGTTACATTAGCGTGCTAGCGACAACTTGAGTAATAAAGGATGGATTTTATATATTTTCCAGTCAATTCAAGGTATTAAATACCATTCAAGTTACTATACTATACCAGCCGTTTGAGTTAACCACATTAAATATATGTATCTAGAATTTTGAACTTCAAAAAATGTTATAATTAACTTAGAGCCATGCCTGGTTTACCTTTACATACATGCATGCATATGTATGTATGTATGTATGTATGTATGTATGTAGACACCGCATGAGCTAACTAAATGGCAAATTTGGAAAGAGATGGAGGGGAGAGCTCTCAACATTAACGAGTCAATTACTCTTTTTCTTGAACAATGGGAATTCTTGCGAATATAAGTACACAACTATTGAATTACACGAGGGCCTACACTCCCATCAGTCCTGCTTTTTTTTCTTCTCTGCAGTAAAATAGACTACAGCAGGCTGGAATTTTTTAAGGAGCAATGGTACGAGAGAAAAGATGAGAGATTAATGCTGTAAATCACATGAACTAGCTAGCAAGTACGCCGATCGAGCAGGCGAGGACCCCGTATGTAACTTGCCTTCTCGTTCGAAAAGTTGCTAAAAAGAAGAGGAAATACCTGGCATTAATGGACTGTCTGTGGAAATATCAGATGAAGAAGAGAAGCATTTTGAGCAAGAAAAGGAGAACCTCATGCTGCTGCTTCGCTGCTTCGAGCTAGCTACTGCTGTTTTTCTATTCTCCTCAAACTTGACATACTATTCTATGTCTAGTTGATACATAGCGAAGGAAGTTGGACCATAAAAATCCACGCACGAATAATGGAGGAAAGCACAGAGGAGGAGGAGGAGGAGGTGGTGGTGGTGGTGGTGGTGGAAGGTTCATATGCCAACACTGAGATACTTATCAGCTAGGGAAGGAAAGGGTTTTATTTATGCGGGAAACTTCGTATCGTTAATATATTATAATTTCTTGTTAGGTATAGGGAAACAATCAAATAATGGAGTCCTCCCTCAACATTAAAGGCATGAGTTGATTTGAACCCACCTATATAGAAATTAATCCGTTGATATATATTATTATATATTATCAGCTGTTTACTTTTGTTAACAAAAATCTTGATTGGTTCAGAGCAGTTTGTCAACTTTCACATCTATCCACCACACTGGATTCAGTTCATCGGACTGCCGGGGCGGCGCCGGGTAGTATTGATGAATGGGGCATGCCTGTGTTTCTTCGACGAACAGTATGGTGTTTTACTTCTTGAAATTTGAATCAAAATAGTCACCGTACTGAGAAATAGTAATGCAAGTAATTGCCTCGTGAGCTACAATCTTCGATGCGGAAACTTAAATAAATTTATTCGAAGGAATAAAAATAAAATAGATAATTTTACAGTAAATTCCTTTTATTCTAAAATAGAAAGAACACTCCTCTATTTCCCATCTATTTTTATCATGAGGTATTTGACCAGACACTGCACACCACCTGATGATGAATAGACCTTTTCTTCTCCATTTTTCTCTCCTTTGATTTGAGAAATAAGACTTCAATCATGGAATATTAAATTCTTTCCTATTTTTTAAATTCAAATTTAATTTTTTTTCTCATTGTTTTACAAAAGTCATACATGTAACAGCTTTAGGGTAATGTCATCAATGACATGATTATTTGAGTAATAACACTAATATATTAGATAGGTCATAGGATACAAATCCTTGACCTAGATCAGTTATGCACGTGTTTCTTTTTTCATAAAATTAACGTCTGCACAGAAGGCCCCGATAATGCAAGCATTTGGGCTAACATTGTCAACTACAAAACCAGCTGGAAGACAGCATTTTTAGCAGAGTCAATTGGTTATTTGATAATATAAATGGAACCTCTCTATGACATAGATGTATGTTTCGTTTTGTTCCGGTCAAAATATCCGAAATGTTTTGTATTAATTAAAAAAAAAAAGTCTTGTTTTTACCTAGATTTAAATTTAAGCTCATTCTGGATTTTTTGGCTGAATACCAGCCGAAATGTTCCAGTTTCGTTTTGTCCGTTCCGTTTCGGTCAAATAGTATTTTTTTAAATAATAAATAATTTTACAATATCAAACATATCTCTTAATCTGACCGTTAGATTGAGATAAAATTTTACGATGAGTCTCTTGACATATTTATATATATTATGTTAAAATTTCAGAGCAATCGAAGAATGTAATGACTTTATGAGATTGATAATGACATTCTCTTAATATTATACATGTTCATAATTTTATTTAAAAAAATCAGTTTATTGTGTCTTTTTTTAGATTAAATTGCACAATTCTAAATAATTTTATTTTTGAATTTGAACAATTTTTTTGAATTAATATATTTAATTATCTATACACACACATAAACCGCACAACCTCAAAATGACACGTCAAAACACTCCAAAATCAAAATATTTTTTTCCAATAAAAAACGAAAAATCAATCGAAAAACAGAATCCGACAACTTTGGTCCATGGATATTCATGGACGTCAGCAAGAAGTGGGAAGATATCCTTCGCCAATCTGAACCGTTAAAGTCACTGGTGTCCATGTTTCATGGTTGATTGAACAGCCCCAGGCGACTCTCAATCTCATGTGTGATGAAAAATAGATGATAGGGGATGAATCTGTCGCTCTTGTATAATAATTGCTCTGATGTCATTTTTTTTCGCTATGCTTGAACAAGGAAACAAAGAAAACAAAAGGGAAGGAGTCTGTGTGAGTCAAATTCCTGACCAATGGTTTTAGTTTCAAACAGTTTAGAGTAAATATGCAACGCAGTTAATTAATTATAATCCAGTCGAAGTACATATACTGATCAGACAAGGTCCAAGGAAGATCTCCGATTTTGGATTTTAGACAACTATGACCAGGTTAAGAGAAATTAACATGAATTTGTCACCTCCTTCAACTTGCCCGAAGAGGGTTTTCACTTCAACTCTGGATCGATCTTTAGAAAATATAGCTAGGACAGTCCATCACAGTAGTTTTTTTTTTGTATTAAAGGAAATCTGACTGTTCCAAACTCTTACAAGAAACACATCTTGATTCGAACTCGAGACTTGTTATACAAATTTTAAATTATTTGTCATCACACCAGTTAATTGAGACAAATCACAGTATGTTGCTGTACTGGTTTTTTCTTTTCTTTTGGCTCAACTGATCAAGGAGCCCGTGATAGGTTTCCGACTAGATAACGAGTACTTCTGTTATATATAATCTGTAAATCTTCAGTCTTTATAAGGTTCTGTCCAGGAACCTGGAACTTCTAACTTGGAAGTTCAAAAATATTTAAACTTGCTTCAGAACTTGGCTGCCCTTCTCTTCTAGTAGAGGTTCGAGTTTTTCACTTGCTTCAGGCCATGGCGGCCCTGATAATCATGCCTGCAGGAGTATCCACTACTGAGTTTCCTGAATCTATACCAGATTTTCAGCTATCCATATCCTGGTAACATGTCAGGGTGCGGCGTGATAGGTGGAGGCGACTGTATATTACGTTTTCAAAAATAAAAACAGCTTTCATAAATAATTTATATTTTTTAATTAAAATATAGAAATAAATTCAATCTCAGCACACAAAAACTATATAAAAGCTCCAGTAGTTTAGCCTAAAAAAATATGTATTCCTGGTCAAAAGCTTGGAATTTTTCCTCATCCAAAAAGGAGGCTATAGAAAAATGTAACACTCCGCCTCCTTGCTTCTGAAACTATATTTGACTTTCTTTTTTCCCATTTCATTTGATCGAGTTGGTGTCACTAAAACGATTCAAATATGATACTTTTATTTTTATTTATTTTCTTGAAATATTAGACACTGACACGACTGACTTTGGGTTTATAGTATTAAAGCTTCCCTGTCATCAATTATTTGATCTGGCAAATTATCTGTAGACTTTGTTTGGGCTCTCCTAATTTCGTGCTGGATGGGCCCCGAGCCCATGTAAATCCAGTTTGAAGATTTGATGGTCTTAGACCCTCGTGATTATTTTTTCCCGTTGAACAACGCCCTTGATTAGAATTAATAATAATAATAATAATAATAATAATAATAATAATAAGTGGGTTTTATTTACTTGATCGAGACAAAAGAGATCTTAGACCCTCAAGTTTCCTTGCTTTTTATAATACAGAAATTTAATAAAAATAAACACTTACCTCGATTTTAACAACTGTTGAAGGAAATGTCTAGCTTGGGCCTAGACGTGTTCGATTTGTAGACATTTCTTCGTTGTATATTCACCAACCCCTTTTCAGAAACAGATCTCACCCTCCAAGGTTGGTGGGTAGTGGGGGTCGGTGGAGGATAGAGAGGGGAGCTGTGTTCTTCTGCCTGACCCGCGACAAGGCTACAGACGATCAACTGACTGGAACATGGATTAAAATAAACAAATACACTCGGCAAGTCTTTTAAGACCATTAACTTATAATTGGGTGTAAAAATATATTTGTACATTAAAAGATATATATTAGGAAAAACTATTCAAATGTTAAGTCCTTTAAGACAAAAGGTGCAATTTGAATGGAATCGAGGATCAAAATGAATGGAAAGATTACAAGATAAGATTGGTATAAAAAATTATATGGCAGTAAAGTTAAAATTACGTTACAGTGTTGTTTTAGTTTGTTTTTAAAAATATTTTTTATTTATAAATATATTAAAATAATTTTTTTAATTTTTTTAATTTTTTTTACATTAGCACATTAAAATAATCTAAAATCATCAAAAAATAATTAATTTAAAGTAAAAAATATTTTTTATTTATAAATATATTAAAATAATTTTTTTAATTTTTTTAATTTTTTTTACATTAGCACATTAAAATAATCTAAAATCATCAAAAAATAATTAATTTAAAGTAAAAAATAATTTTTTTTCCAAAAAATTTAAAATACAATGTTAACACGTTGATAGCTAATTTGTTAAAATCTGCCCAAAAAAGTTACCTGTACATAAGATTCTTTTAAAAAAAAAAAGCAAACTAGCACAAGAAAATAATTAAAATGGCTCACTAATTTTCGTTGTTCCCATTCGTACAACCTATTAGGTTTTAATGAAGCACACTAATTTTCGCTGTCCCATTCGAACAACCTATTAGGTTTTAATAAAGAAGTTTTCATGTATTTTAAAAATATTTTTTTAAAAAAATAAAAAAAATATTTTTATTTCAAATTAAAAAATTTAGTATTTTTTAAATTATTTTCATATACTAATATCAAAAATAATTTAAAATAATATAATTTTAATACAACCTCAGACATGCTCCCAAATAGTAATCACGAGCCAATTCACCCGCTCCGCTGGGTTTTTTTATCTATGTATAAAATTGATTGATTTTATAAATACTGTATTTTGTTATTTTAATATTTAATTAGTAAAATTGTAATTGATGAAATTTGTTAAAAATAGTTTTTTTCAACCAAAAAGTGATTGAATATTGTTATTGCTAAAAAACTTTTGATAAAATTTGTTAGAAAATTTGCTAAGAAGGTGAAATGATTTGTCAGAAACTTGTTGTCACAGATACTCTGGTTAAAAAAAAACACAAAAAAAGAAACCCGGTTAAAAAAAAAAGACTTGGACACGACGGTTATTAAAAAATAAAAAAAATGTGAAAAAAGGTTACCGTTTATTAAAAGAACAAAAAAAAGAGTATAAAATAGAAATTTAAATTCAAAGCCAAAGTTATATTTATAAGATTTATTAATCGTATTATTATATTAAATGTATTCAAGAATACCGATATTAATTTTTTTTTGCAAGAAATCGTAGGTCATTTTTTTTCTCTCTCAATATATTTTTAGGCGATAATATTCAATAAATATTAAAACATATAATTAGTCTCACATACTTTATAGTGTAATCGAAATGGGAAGTGGGTCGTAGATTTGTTAATTGTAGATAATCCAGGTAAATTTGTCAATTTTTTTTTTATGAGTTGTCTTTTTCCTCTTGTAATATTAGACTTGACACATTATAAATAAAAATATTGTAATTTTTTTTTAGAAATAAACCTAAATTTTTTGCGTGCTATAATTACTTATCTGCCGTCTAAAAAAAAAAGTGTAATCGAAACGGGAAGTGACTCGAATATTTTTTAATTGTAGATAATCTAGGTAAATTTGTCATTTTTTTTAGTTGTATATGAAATATTAAAAACCAAAATATTATAAATATTTTTTAAGAAATAAACTTTAAAAAACAGAGCACAAAATTCAAATTCGAAGACAATTTTTTTTTATTTTTTATAAGATTTATTCCTTGTATTATTATATTAAATGTATTTAAGAATACTGATATTAAATTTATTTCTTAAAAAAATCCTAGATAATTTTTTTCTCTATATATACATTCTTAGGCAATAATATTCAATAAATATTAAAACATATAATTAGTTTCACATACTTTAATTTGACATAAATATACAAATATATAATGAATTTGATATACTTTAAATAATACATGTAATTTTAAGAACAAAATTGAAGCAAATCCAAACATTCAAATTAAATAATTGAAAACATAACCTGAAATTAAAAGAAATGGGACCAAAATAAAACTAAAATCCATAATTAACTTGCATAGAAGGATAAAATTGAAAGAAATCAAACTTTGGGACCGAAAATATTAAGGATGTATAATAAATTTGGATGGAAGGATGAAATTTAAATCCATCAAAACTTTGATACCAAAAATATTAAAAATTCAGCCCAATCCGAAATATTAAAAGAATGAGGACCGAATTGAAAGTCCAATATATAATCAATTTCAATTGAAGGACGAAATTGAATCAAATCAAAACCTATATAATAGCATTAAGGGCAAGAAAAAAAAATTTCGACGTTCAGGGACTGAACTGAACTTTGTTAAAAACAGGTTAGCTGACAGCATCTGGCGCAGGCAGGAGAGAGAAATTGAGGGGAAATTCAAACGACCATTGACACGTCTCCGGACACCTTAGTGCTACACGCGCCACCCCAGGTGGAAGATAACATGCCTGAAAATCATTCTAGACGCCGGTTGGGCATTTTTCCGACGCCGTAGGTAGCCGCACCCGTCGTCCAAGAAGCGTTAGCGCTGAAACGAACAGCGTGTTCGGGGACGCGCCAGCAGATGTCAGCGGAAAAAAATAAAAAAATATTGGCTAATTACCGTGAAGCCCCTCCCCCCAGGCCTGTTTTTTGTCCTTTTCGAGGGACAAAACCGTTAATCCACTGTTCAATGAAATATTAAAAAATAAAAAACCCGGTCGGACGAACCGGACCGGGCCGGAAATGGTCAATGACCGTCCAGCCCCTGAAAACGGCGGCGGTTTTTGTCATTTTCGGGGGGCTTTTTTCGTTAATACACTGTTGAAAATGAAAAAAAAAAAAGGAAGACGTACGCCGCGATGCACCGGAACAAATTGCCAGTGAACAGTGACTATGAGTCACGGGTTACAGTAGAAAACCGAGTTGTTTTAGCTCTTTAGGTATATATATATATATATATATATATATATATATATAGTAAAACGTTTATATTACATAAATATACAGAAATAAAAATAATTTGACATACCTAAAAGAAAAAAAATAACAAATGATCAGTATAAATAAATAAAATTTCAAAACCACATAAAAAAATTAAAATAAATATTATTTGATGTTAAGAAATTATTTGAACATGTCATCATAAATATTATATACATAATTAATATTTTAATCATTATTGGTTATAATATCGATAACACCATGACTATTGCTAAAAAAATTCATTTTTTTCATTTATCAGATTTATTTGTCATATTATTATATTAGAAGTATTTGAAAAAAATTATCATCAACTATGATTTTATTTGCAAAGAATATATATAAGGATGTTAATATTAAACAAATATAAAAATATATATCTAGCCTATAGTGAACAAACAGTAAATGTGAAAATTTATATATATAAGGACATTAATATTAAACAAATATAAAAATATATACGTAGCCTATAGTGAACAAACAGTAAATGTGAAAATTTAGAAATTAAATAGAAAAATTTAATGATATTAGAAATAAAGTAAAATTGAAAAGAAAAACGAAGAGCATTTATATATAAATATGAACAGAAATAGGAACTATGCAAGAAATATGTATAAGAAATAAATGAACCAAAATAAAATACCACATTATAAGTATAATAGATAAAAAAAAACATATGTAATAAATTTAATATAAAGGACAAAATTGAAATAAATCCTTATATTGAAATTCCATAATCCGAACTAAAACCATAAATTAAAAGAATTGGGACTGAAATGGAACTCAAATACGTAATTTATTTGCATGGAAGGATAAAATTGAAAGACATCAAACTTCAACACCGAACTTATTAAGGATTTATGATAAATTAACCTGGAAGGATAAAATTGACTTAAATCAAAACTTTGATATAAAAAACATTAAGGATTTTAGGCCAAAACACAAAATCAAAAGCACAGGGATTGAACTGAATTTACATTATCTAATTACTTTAAATTAAAAGATAAAATTCAAACAGATCAAAACTTATATAATTGTAATAAATAAAAAATAAATATATATAAGTCGAAAAAGGAAAAAAATATAGCCAGGAAAAAAATATTTTATGGGAAAATATGAAAAAAATAATTAGAAAAAAACATAATAAAAAAAAGGCATGAAAGAAAAAAAGTAATAAGAAAAAAAAAACAAAAAACGAATAAAAAAAAAAGTAAACCGGAAGTTAAAAGCAAAAAAAGAAAAAAAGAAATAGAAATGAAAAATGTAACCCGGAAGCAAAAGGTAAAAAGCCAAAAAAAAAAAAAAACAAATCAATTGTGCTGTTTCAGGTTCGAACTCTGGCGTGCCGAGTTCACCAGCGTCCAGGCAACCGCCCAGCCACAGCCATTACTTTGTTATTTTCACCATACAAATTAGAAAAAGAAGCCGAGTGCAAAAAAAAAAACCAGTGCACATACTCGCGCGAAGCAGGGAGACAAACGACCAGTGAATAGTGCTTTTCAGTCTGCATGAACAGTACCAGTCCGAGCTGTTTTAGCTATTTAGGTAATGTTTTGGTCGACACTCCTAAAACAGAATCTATAAGGCAACAAGTTGCCTCGTTTGCATCAACACAGCAAACAGTTATGCTTATGGGACCAGCGCTACCCTTTTATTTTAAAAATACAAAAAATAAAATAAATAAAGAGATAAATAAAATTAAAAGACTGCACTGATAAAATAAAATAAAAATGTCAGGATGATCACAATAGACAATCTAAAATCCAGTAGCTTGCATTGTTTGATATTTTTTAGAATTCAACGAGCAGAGTTGGCCGAGAGATGAACGTCTCTTGCCATCAACGAAAACAACCAGGAGTGCAGAAGGAACACGCTCCACGAGAGTGTTTTTGTCAGTTAACACATTTAAAAAAGTTATCTTTGTAAAATAACACAAATAAAAAAATAACTAAAAATCCAACGCAATTAAAAGAGTTGCACGTGACAACATGCATGCCGCACAGCGGCTCTATCGCTGCAGATACTATCCTAGACTCGCATTTCGCAGATGGTAACCACGACTCGACTCCTCTAAAAGATGCATCAAGGGAGAGGGACATGTGCTAGCTAGATGTAAGTGATTAATCTCATAAAAACCAATCTCAATAACATACGAACACGTAGTTCATGCAACTCCATCAATACATCCAGGTGTCAATGGATCCATGGCCTTGAAAATCAAACTCAGTTAAATCATTAATAAAAAAACATTAAAATTGTAATAATTATTAATTTTAATTATAATATTTCCAGAGGAGAGGGAGAGACAGAGAGAGGAGGAAAAGAAAGAAAAAACAAAGAAATATTTCATTTTTAATTCAAAATAAGTCGCAGATGCGGTCTATTGCTTATTTAAATGTTGCTAGTTTTCCCATTATTTTTTCAACATTGTTATTTTTTTTCTGTATTAAAAATAAAAATAAAAATAAAATTCCACTCCACGAGGGGTCAACAGAATAGTATAAAGTCGGTCCAAATAAAGGAAATAAAAATTAAACAAACACCAAACAGCGGGGCCCATTTTCTGCTACACCGCTTATTCATCCACTTGCCTCTCCTAAAACAAACTCCATCTATCGTTCTTGTTCCGCCAACACTCCGTTTCTTTCCTTCCCTCCCTCCTTCCATGTTCTAAGGTATTATCTCTCCCTCTCTCTCGTTCACCTTTTCTTTCTTTAGCAGCGGTGTTTCTCCTACACAGAAATAAAGTAATAAATCCCTTTGTAGATTTAGCTCCAAAGTTGTGGGATTTACTTGCCAATCATTTACTATTATTGCCATTAATTAGCGATCGAGCCTGCTCATTGCTCGTTTTACTTTTCGACCAACTTGCTGTGAATAAGCCCTTACGAGTGTGAGATCTTCAGTTCTCTCATCGCCTCGCCGCTCTGTTTCTGATTGCGTTTTTTTTTTTGGAGCAGTGGAAAATGAATATGGCTCTGTGTTCGTCGACTTCGTTGGAACTGAAAAATCCTTTTATCGAGGGCACGAGAGGGAAAATAGCGACATCCAAGTCTTTTTTAAGAGTTGGTTATGTCGCCAAGAATGAGAATTCTTGCTGCTGTAATGGCAGAAAGGTGGCGGTATCCAGTCATTCGATGCCTGGACATTTAGAAGAATCTTTCATGGGAAAGAAACGGATGGAGGAGCCGAGCAGGAAAATGGATTTTGTGAGGACATTGTTGATTGACAACTATGATAGTTATACCTATAATATTTACCAAGAGCTATCTGTCGTTAATGGGGGTATGTATTGTGATATATATGTGAAGAGAGGGAGATTGTTCTTTGAAATTGTCTCATTTGGTTTTGCTGTTGCCATTTCAGTGCCTCCCGTGGTCATCCGAAATGACGAGTGGACATGGGAAGATGTGTGCCACTACTTGTATGAAAAAAGAGCTTTTGATAATATTGTTATCTCACCTGGACCTGGTTCTCCAACATGTGCAACGGATATAGGTAAGATCGAGGATGGAGTTTCTGTCATTTTCATGGTTGTGGACTGTATCAGTTCAAATATACCCACATCTCATTCACGATCACAAGATGTAGGGCCCACCTATCTATGCGTAGAAGTCTACCCTGTTTCTTTTGTCTCAATGCAATTAATCTCATGAATGTCAATATAAACATTATTATTATGTCAGTTATTTGATATAAAAATTATTATTGGGGTCTTGTTAAGCCATAAAAATTGTCGTGGAAGCGTAGCTGAATCATTAGAATAGTTCCGTGTGCTGGCAGGATAATGGAATGCTTGTTTGTCACAGGCTCACTTTCCCTTTCGATGATGATGATATTGCTGCTACAGTTCTGTTTATTTTCTGTTTGGCATATTTTATCTCTTTTATTAGAGTGGAGGTAATCAGATTACATTTCAGAATCTATCTAAATCTTACAGGAATATGTCTTCGACTGCTGCTCGAGTGCAGGGACATCCCTATTCTGGGCGTTTGCCTTGGACACCAGGTATTTTGGCTCATGTTCATTGTCATAGTCCATGTTGGCTGAATTTATCTTGATCAATTACTACTTGTTTCTATGTTTTTATAAATTAACATGTTTACACCCAAGTTAAATCAAGTTTTTATCTGTTTTTTAATCTTTGCTTGATGCAGTATTCTCTTCCCGTATTGTGTGTGAATGTAACTTTTCCTACAACCAGACAGATCTCTTACTTTAATCTGCTTTCCACTAACGAACTGAATGGCTTTTCTTATTATAGGCCTTGGGTTATGTCAATGGTGCTAGAATTGTCCATGCATCTGAACCAGTCCATGGACGCTTAAGGTATATTTTGAATATAATTTCAAGGTTTTCCTGTATCTTCCCGTTGTTCTTTGATAGAATATTTTTCCATTTCATTGTATGTAGTTTAGTCACCATAATATCAACAGTATCTATTTTCTGGATGTTGTCGTGTCTATCATGGTAAAAGCATGACCATATTTGTGATAAATGACTTGCTAATATTCACAAAATGGTCTTTCATGCACTTGATCCCCCCTCCACTAACTTTATCATTGGTGTTTTTCCCTCCAGTGAGATTGAACATAATGGAAGCAGACTGTTTGATAACATCCCTTCTGGAGGAAAATCTGGTTTTAAGGTCCATCTGTATTCTTATGCTTTATGGATATAAAATTACCTGTGGCCTTTATACTGTATGTACTAGGGACCATGATGTATGAGTGTTTCATTTACCACTACTTTTCTCTTGACTGTTGCAGGTCGTACGGTATCATTCTCTCATCATAGATTCGAAAGCACTGCCAAAGGAACTTATACCAATTGCATGGGCTTCTAGCAGCACTCATTCTTTCCTTGATTCTCTGAATTCTGGTCTTAACCCTGATACGTGCAAGGATCATATTCGTGCAAACACATCCTTTGATACAAGGTCATACAATGGAGCTTCTTGTTCTTTTAGCAACCCTGGAAGAATGCAAGGGGGGAAAGCTCTCATGGGCATTATGCATTCTACTAGGCCGCACTATGGTTTACAGGTTTGTTGATCATCATTGTGCTGCAGTTATTCCCTGATTTGCTTTTCCGTGCTTTACATTCCTGGTTGTTTTGACCTTCAGTTTCATCCAGAGAGTATTGCAACCTGTCACGGAAGGCAAATATTTGAGAATTTTAGAGAGATTACAGAGGATTATTGGCAGGGACTGAGGCCAAGGTCAACATTTATGAACGAGAGAAATGCTCATTATACTGGTAAAGATTACCTATTATTTTTTATCAGCTGTGGATCTGTTTTGTACTATCTTTCTTTCTGTATGTGCATGTGTATTTGAAAATTATAGAATTATGCTATGCCTGTGCAGCAATTTATACTCCAATGGGAGTTCCCATGTGCGATATGGAATAGGCTTTGTGTGTTGCTAGACAACTTAGCATTAAGTCTGTGGTTTGACCAATCTACAAAGTTTATTTTAAAGAGCAACTTTCAATGAGCATAGGGAGTATGGTGACAACATTTAGAGTATGGGTCTGGTCCAACCTCCTTCTTCATGCTCTCTATTTCATTCTGAAACTGTATCTCTCTATCTGCGGTGCCTAAATGTTTACCTCATGAATAACTCTTTCTTTAATGTTATGCATCTGCATGGCCTGTAATTTCCTCCGAGCAGTAAACTTTTTTTTAGCATGCATGCAGGTGCATGTTGCTAGTCAGCTGCTTAGAGTTCCTAGAATTGGGTCATTAGTACACAAGGAAGATGGTCAACCATTCAGAGAAGCTTTTAGAAGAGGCCAATTACTTGGAAATGCTGATGTGAATTGTCACAGCATTTCCAGTGCATTGAAGTTTCCAGAATCAAGCATCAACGTTAGGCATTTAAAGTTGAAATGGAGGAAATTTGATAAATTAGCAGCTCTAGTTGGTGGCGCAAGAAACATATTTAACAAACTGTTTGGGGCTTGTAAGGCTGAAAATACGTTTTGGCTGGACAGTTCCTCAGTAGAAAAGGTTTCACTTTCTGAAATTTTTACAGCATTTTGAACTCATATTTATTATTTTTAACCTCCCTTTTTTGGGATTTTGACATCCTTTATTTTTTTTCTTTCTTTTGAACCTTTAGAAAAGAGCTCGCTTTTCATTTATGGGGGGTAAAGATGGACCACTTTGGAGGCAAATGACATTTAGATTGTCAGATCAAAGGTTTTGTTCGAATTGAACTTTTCAATTAATTTGCAACAACTCAAAACATTTACTTCTTGTTCTTGAATTATTCTTGAATTAATAGTCATTCTCTTATCCCTTCAATAGTGTGTGTGGTTTATTCTCTTGCCAGTTTTTTGCCTTACTTATGTAATTAACTAGTTGTTTAGAGTGATGCTATGATGAGTCAGTTGCAAGACTGTCTTTCCTTTTTTGATAAATAAGTTTGTGTGATTATCTAGTTGCTATGTTGAGTCAGTTGCAAGACTGTCTTTCTTTTTTTGATAAATAAGTTTGTTTGATTATCTAGTTTTTCATGTGATCCTTTACAAAAAATAATCTGTAATGCACTTATTTTTTCAGTGATATGGATTTTAAAGGTGGAGGTTACTTGTCAATCGAAGATACTGAAGGATCCATCAAAAGCATGTTTTTGGAAAAAGGTTTTCTTGATTTTTTGAACCAGGTATAATTGCATAGATTTTTACTGGTTGTTTTGTGTATCAAATCATGACAACAAAACATATATAAATTTCAGTTTTCTTTTTAGGATTTGGAGAGGGGGAGCAATTGAGTTGAGTCTGCATGAAAATAATGACACATTTTCGGGAAAAAATGGAGTTCATTTGCCTATGATGAATATTTCAGGACTTTAGTGCTTGACTAGAAGTCGATGCATGGAATCATAGACTCTAATGCCACTTGTCTATTATGTTTTTAGTATGAATAAAAAATTATATTCATGCTTTTTAATCACATCGCCAGATCCAGTCTGATAGATGTTACTTGTTGCTTGATCTGGTTTCCAGGAGCTCCTATCATTTACTTATGACGAAGAAGATTTTGAAGAACTTCCATTTGACTTTTACGGTGGTTATATCGGTTACATCGGGTAAATTTTCCCTCTCCATATGCAGGTTAAATCTTGTTTGAATGGGTAACATAAAGTCATCAAGCTGTTTTTGCATTGCATTAAATTCCTCCATTCAAACCTCCATAAATACCAGGCACTAATCTCTAAATGTGCCGTGTCTCAGTTCCCCACACATCACAGACTCATTTGATTACCCTGTGCTGCTTGCTTGGATCTTGTGATGTAGGTAGTTGAATACTTTACATAGATCCATTTATCATCAAGAGTTATCTTGTTTGGATTTTTTAGAAATTAATATTTTTATCTTTAACATACTTCTATAAATCCTTTTTGAAAGGACCTGGAAATGCAAAGGAGGATTTTCAACTGGGTAAAAAAACATTAATACATGACTAGGTTAATTTACCGAACTTGAACTGGAAATATCATATCTCTCAGAACATCTTTTTCATGTAACATCCTGGCTGAATCTAGTTTTGCGATTTCTTGATGAAATATCTCTCTCGTATCGCAGGTATAGCCTCAAAGTTGAATGTGGCATGCAATCCAACCGTCACAAATCTTCGACTCCAGATGCTTGCTTTTTCTTTGCAGATAATTTTGTAGTCATCGATCATCTTAATGACAATGTTTATATATTGTCTTTACATGAAGAAAGCACAACCAGCATTCCATGGTTGGACGACACAGAAAATAAGTTGCTTTGTTTAGAAGCTTCTGCCACAAGGAAGTTAGGGGCTTCCCCTACCGCAACAGTTTCCCCATTTGAGGCAGGTTTTCTTGGTGAGAAATCTAGAGAGCAGTATATTAAAGATGTTAGCAAGTGTCTAGAATACATTAAAGATGGGGAAAGCTACGAGTTATGTCTCACTTCTCAGATGAGAAAAACAGTTGGAGAGATAGATTCCTTGGGACTTTACCTTCACCTCAGAGAGAAAAATCCAGCACCATATGCCGCGTGGCTTAATTTTTCAAATGAAGATTTGTGCATCTGCTGTTCTTCTCCTGAGAGATTCCTACGCTTGGACAGAAATGGTATATTAGAAGCAAAGCCGATTAAAGGTACCATAGCCCGTGGTGTGACACTGGAGGAAGATGAACAGCTTAAATTGAAACTGCAGTACAGGTAAATCTGAATCTGGTTTTCAAATTGAAACCTTGATAGCTTATTGAACAGATTAGTTGCCTTCAAAGTACTTTGGCCTTGTAAATCATATTGAACAGAATAATTGCATTTTGAGTGCAAGAATTTGTCTATTTATCTTTTTTCTCTGAGCTGACCTCTATCTCTCCCTCTAGTGAAAAGGATCAAGCTGAAAATCTTATGATTGTTGATCTTCTGAGGAACGATCTTGGACGTGTCTGTGAGCCTGGCTCTGTTCATGTCCCACATCTTATGGAAGTCGAGTCGTATGCAACTGTGCACACTATGGTGAGTACAATTCGAGGAAAGAAGAAGTCAAATGTAAGTGCAGTTGACTCTGTCAGGGCTGCATTTCCAGGTGGCTCAATGACAGGTGCACCAAAATTGAGATCAATGGAACTTCTCGATTCTCTTGAAAGCAGTTCTCGTGGGATCTACTCAGGTTCCATTGGATTTTTCTCATATAACCAGACATTTGATCTGAATATAGTGATAAGAACAATAATTATTCATGACAGCGAAGCTTCTATAGGTGCCGGAGGAGCTGTTATTGCTCTATCAAATCCTGAAGACGAATACGATGAAATGTTATTGAAAACACGCGCATCAGCAAACGCAGTGAGAGAATTTCAGCTGGGTCAGAATCAGAATCAGTGCCAGACTTTCACATTATAGAATAGCAACACTTGTATTTTCTTTTCCGCAAACTCCACCCCAGAAAATGTCGTTCTTGCTGCACAGATAGCCCTGTAGAGAACAGGGGAAGTGCAGATTCACTGTCCCCCCCCTTCTTTGTAGCGGTTTTGAGATCCCATTACAAGCTTGTTTGATTTTGCGATTCAAAAATATTCTTAATAAAAACGAGAAGCTTTATATTTAGACATTGTCATAATCCTTTCAACTTAACCATTAAAAAAAAATCATACGAGTTTATCATTATTATTCATCCCTTGACTTTTGAATACGATTGGCAACTCCTCTCGCATTTGCGCTTTGAATGGGTTCTCTCGCATTCCCTTCTTTCATTCTAAAAATTCAAGATTTGTGAGTTGAAAAACATGATTAACGTTTGCAATTTCTTACTAAAAGCTAGCATCCTCGTGGAACGATTTTTTAGCAGTATGGTCTTTGATTAAAATGCTGTTAAACAACCGGAGAGGTGGTGGCCGATGTAAAATCAAGAAGGAACCGCCGTATGACGTGTGAGTTGACCAGACAAATTATGGGTTGGTGGTAGCTCTTTCCAAGTTATTGTTATTTCACTCCACCTACCAAGTTTGTATGATATCCAAGCAAAGATTGGGCCATAGCCTTCCTATTCTCAACACTACCTGCCTGGTCAGTGCTTACCTACCCAAATAATTGAAAAATAAGATGATTAAAAAAAAAAAAAGAGGAAATTTTCTCACACCCAGATGATGAGAAGAGGGGGGTAGGTGGCTCCAGACAAACTACAAAAGCAACCACACCACCATATGAGACATCTCAAACTTAAAACCCCACACAAATTGTTTTGTTAAATAAAACCTAACCAATCTCTCCAAGCCTGCTCTCTCTCGATTTTCATTGGAGAGATCAATGGCTTCTTCTGCTCTTACGTCCAAGTCCTTCCTCGGTTCTTCAAGAATCGACGGTGCTTCACTCTCCTTCGACCTCCGTAAATCCTCACTCTCCTCCGTTCAGATCTCCCTCCGCTCACGTATGCCAAAGAAACTCCGTAAGTGTCGCCTTTTCTTTCTACCTATTCTTTTGACTTCTTGCGTAATCTTTTCGCATTTTAGATATTGAGTTCAGGTTTACTCAGCTTGACTTGAGTTTTTATTTAATATAGAAATAAATGCGGCGGGAAGCACATTTGGGACTAATTTTAGAGTAACTACATTTGGCGAGTCACACGGAGGTGGTGTTGGTTGTATAATTGATGGATGTCCTCCGCGCATCCCCCTCTCTGAAGCTGATATGCAATTTGATCTAGATAGAAGGTTATTTCTTTTTCTCTTTTCAAATAATTGCTTTTTGTGATTTGTTTCGTGCCTCGAGGTTTGTTGTATTGGTTAAATTTTTGTATGATCAGGAGGCCAGGTCAGAGCCGAATTACGACTCCGAGAAAAGAGACGGATACCTGCAAAATATCTTCCGGTGTTTCTGAAGGTTTCTTCTTCTTCCTCTTTTTTTTTTATGTAAATAATGTGCTGCTGATGTGCTGATATGGTGGTGGTGTGTTAACTGCAGGACTGACTACTGGGACGCCGATTCATGTATTTGTACCAAATACTGATCAGAGAGGATTTGTGAGTATTTAATGCTAGAGGCACGTGTGATACTTGACATATATAAGGAGGTCAATTTAGCTGAAAACTGGCTTACAGTATGATTTTGCCTAGTCTTTACTTTCTATTTAGATTAGTTTGCAGTGTTTGCCTAAAGAATATTTCCAAGGGTTTTTAAAATGTTATAGTTCTGTTTTCCACTATGATAGTGACTACATTTACATACGATTGCTAAAATTTTAGGATATGAATTTGAAAATTGTGGAGGAGATAAATAATGGGTTGTCTGTTTAATAGGGAAAGGCACACATAACTGGGCAATGATATACTTGGTTGGTATTGTTTTGTATTTTCTAAGCAGTTGAGAAAGTCTCATTCTTATTTTGTTAAATTTCAGGATTATAGTGAAATGTCAGTTGCTTACAGGCCTTCGCATGCAGATGCAACTTATGACATGAAGTATGGTGTTAGATCAGTTCAGGTAGTTTATTTTACCAATAAGCACTCTGATTATAAAGATGATGTTGGCATTATTATGAAATGCAAGTGTGACATAGTTTATTTGAATTCTAACTGAAGGGTGGGGGTAGATCTTCAGCAAGAGAAACAATCGGAAGAGTTGCTGCTGGAGGTGTTGCTAAGAAAATTCTCAAACTATATGCAGGAACCGAGGTGTGTTTATTAAGACCTGGGTGTAGATAAATTCATTCTTGTGATTTTTTGGCTCCATTACCTTTTGTGGACAGAATCCTTTATCTTTTGAAGTGTTTGGTCTGTACATGTTGTTTACTTGTATGGATATGCTCTACTATCCCATGTAAGTCTTGCTATCCGACACACCTAATTCTGTTACCAGTTTTGTATGTTGGATGGAAATAGATTTTAAACTTTTTAAAACAAGTTTCCTTGTAATGACTTTATCCTATCATGAAAAAAAATTACAAGAGTAATGATGTGACAGCTCCTTTTAGTGCTGGATTGTTTTTTTGCCATTATCCTTTGCCTTAATGTTTGTTTTGATTGCAGATTCTTGCTTATGTCTCTCAAGCCCACAAGGTTGTACTTCCAGAAGGTGTGGTTGATCACGAATCTCTTACTCTTGATCAGGTAAAAGAGGGTTTTTCTGAAGAACATTTATTTTGGGATTCAGTTTAGCCACATGTAAGAAGCTTACTAAGAAGTTGTAATATATTTTTGGGATGTCAGTTTTGTGTAATTCCTCTTACGAATGGAAGTGTCCTTTTTAGCAAGGACCTCTCACAAATCTGAATGCCTTGATTCTGCATGAAGTTTTACAATCCTTTAACAACTTGTAAAAGTTTGACTGGGAAGAAATAATATTTTATAAATCTGAAAGTCAAATTCCCTTTTTTGGAGATTTTTCCTAATTGGTTCTCTTTAGCTTTTAGGTCACCTATTATTTGCCCTTAGTCTGACCCAGCTATGCATGCCACCTTAACAGATAGAGAGCAATATTGCCAGATGCCCAGATCCTGAATATGCAGAGAAGATGATAGCAGCTATCGATGCTGTGCGAGTGAAAGGGGATTCTGTTGGTGGTGTTGTCACCTGTATTGTAAGGAATGCTCCACGTGTAAGTACTGATTCTCTATCTCCCTGTGCAATGTTCATATATTGATTTGTACATGGTGTTTCGTCACAAGGTTGTTAGAATCGCTTTTTTGACACGACACGGAAATGTAATATAAACTCAAATTGTAAAATCGGATCGTAAAATCGTAAGTAAAATATTTCAGTAGAAAAATCATAAAATTGTAAGTAAAATATTTTCATAATAAAATTGTAAAATCATAAGTAAAATATCTAAAGTTATATTGCTGCTATTAATGATCATTTAAAAAGATAATAAAAGTTATTTTTTACTTGAAATTATTTGTAAAAAAATATCTTTCTAAGCTTTCAAATTTATTTTTAACATTAAAATAAATTTAAAAATATATTAAATAATTAATATAAAGTGAAAAATTTAAATAAACACCACATGTAAAACTGTTGCCTGTGTTTGTCTCAAGAAAAATAAGTCGCACCCCACTTTCTCTTCTCTAAAGCAAAAGCAAAAGCAAAATCCAAACCTCTCGTCTCCACCTCCCTAAAAAGGTCACCAGAACCAGCCTCCACAAACTAAAATCAAGAACCCATCAAAAGTACAATACACACCCATTTAACCGAAAACCAAAGAGACCCAAAAAACTTCTCATCTTTCTCTTCCAAGTTCCAATCTTTGTCTTTGAGCACCATGAATTCTCACATCTATGGTGTCTCTAAAACAACCCTTGTTCTCTTTACTCTTCTTTGTCTTTCTGTTTCCCCCATTTCTGCATTACCCCATCAGAACAAAGCTGGCAATAGTACAAGTACTGGTCAAATGATAAACTACAACTCGGTGCTTGTTGCGTTTCTTGACTCGCATTACACCAAGTTAGCTGAGCTTGTTGAAAAGGCTCTCCAGAACAAAACTAAAGCTAATTACTTGGCACTGGCAGATTGTAAACTCGGTACGAGTTTTATGATTCAACGAGTTTGACTGGTTTTACCGAGTCAACTCGCGATTATACTGGGTTTCGAGTTTTAACTCGATTTTGCAAGGTATATGCATGTTATGATTTTACGAGTCAACTCGCGTGTTTAACAACCTTGTTTCGTCATCAGATTTTGGGTTGTTCAAAGAAGTTTATACATCCTGAACATACAAGGCTTCTTCTTATGGCTTGTTATTGTGCATTCTTTGCCTGTATTAAAATCTATAATTGCATGCCAGGGGCTTGGTTCACCAGTCTTTGACAAACTTGAAGCCGAGCTTGCTAAAGCTGCTATGTCACTACCTGCAACAAAGGGCTTTGAATTTGGGAGTGGATTTGCAGGTTGAAAACTTTATGCACATTTTAGATTACATCTGTCACCTAAGTTTTTCAATTAAAAGTTTGGTGATTGGGAATGATATGCTTAGGATGCTATCATGTTCTCTCTATTTCTTTATTGCTATATATTAAGCCACAACTCCAAGTCATAATCAATAATGAAAATCATTGCAGGCACTCTCTTGACTGGGAGTGAACATAATGATGAGTTCTACACAGACGAACATGGAAGAATCCGAACAAGAACAAATCGTTCTGGTGGAATACAGGTTCTTGCTTGATTCATGATCCTCCTTTTTTCTAATTTTAGTACTTTGGTATGATATCCCTGGTTGAAAATCAGTTTTGATATTGTCCTCTTTTGGCGAGCAGGGAGGAATATCAAACGGTGAAATTATATACATGAGAATAGCTTTCAAGCCAACATCCACAATAGGAGTAAGTTTGATCTATGTACATATCAATATTAGTTCGTGCATTTATTTGCATGCCTAGTTATTTGTTTTTAAGATGATGCAAAGATCATGTTTGTGATGAGCTTGCTCTCTTTCACACAAAAACAAATCAATACTCAAAATGAGCCTTGGCTTGGGTGGTGACCCAATGTGATCATCTTGGGTTTAAATCCAAGATGGGGATGCAAGAAAGAATTCTATGGATGCACCATCAACCTGCTTAAGATCCGAGTAGGAGGATTTTAGTCTTAGTTTGAAAATTTTGGCCCGGGAGATCGTGACCGTTAAAACATTAAAAAAGGAAGAAAAAATCATGCTAGTCAAAGGTTTATCCTTCTTCATGTGCTATGTGCTAACTCTATATTAGGTTTTTTTTTGCAAGGATAGATTGGAACCACATCCACTTGTGCCTACATGTATCTTGCAGGTTTCTTAAGATCTGCTAGGAACTATCAGATTGTTATCCACATTATCTATCTATTGCTCTTGCTGGTTTATTAAGCTCCGCTTGCATATTTGACAAATATTTGCATGTATTTTATTCTGGATTCTTTTTTTATATATTTGGTTTGCTGGTTCGCAGAAGAAGCAGCATACAGTTACTAGAGATAAAAAGGAGACGGATCTTATTGCTCGCGGTCGCCATGATCCATGTGTTGTCCCACGAGGTATGTCATTGTACGATAGGTTGATTCTTCAAATGATTGAAAAATCTTTTAGAATTTTGATAAGTGATGCAATTAGGAGTGGACTTATAGTATCATCACTAGCGCAAACTGAAGAGAGCCAAAATATTAATCATGTATGCTTGCTCGTTTGAATGTGAAAGAAAAGATAACTTTGCTCTAAGAGTATGCTTGTTTGGGATGGTAATGCAGCGGTACCAATGGTGGAAGCTATGGTGGCCTTGGTGCTCATGGACCAGTTGATGGCACAATACTCACAATGCTATCTCTTACCTATCAATTCAGAGCTACAAGAACCCTTGATAGCGCCAAGACCCGAGGTAGCCAATGCGTCTGTATGAAAGATGGAGTCGCCGTAACACAATTTTCAGCTCTCTATCAGTTCTATTTAAGGTCCGTGACAGTTTTCTTGCTGAGACATCTGGCTTCAAGTTAAGATTTTCTTTCTTTCTTAAAAGTATTCTGTTGTTGTAACCTCTGAAATTTCATGCTCCTTTTCACCCGCCTTCGTGGCATAATGTGAGCAGATAATATTCATCAATAAAAAAAATATGTAGAAGAAAGAGATAGTGAACTTGCCTCTCTCTATTAATTCTTTTCTTGGATAAATTGAAGCTTTCTCAAATTTTCTCAGAGATCAGATGAGAAGACAGAGTTGCTGTCCTATTTTTCTTCTCTCTGGAAGTGCATTAATCGAATATCTTTTAACTAGATGTTGATTAAGAGATTGGATTTTGTGATCTTTTCATATGGATGTTCTTGCACGACCAAAACTGATGGTCAGAGGTAGATTTTAAAACCCTGAGCCCGCCGGTCGTTTTGATTGCCATCTATCGATCAGGGATAAAATCAAAACTTTTAAGAAATTACGAGGTAAAGGTGTAAACTGTGAAGGTGCGAGGGACACTACTGCACTTTACCCTACTACAATTTCCGACTTGCCACCAAAATTACGAGCGGTCCATCCCAAGAAACAAACATCCATCTGGCAAGAGAACGGGAAGCTCTTCTCGCAATTCATCTGGCAAATTATCAGGGTGTTTCTCAAGTGAAAAAGAAAGGAACTTCCTGTTGAAAATTCCAGTCCCTTCTTGAACAGAGAGGTCAGCACCGGCTGGTGAGGCCTGCCTCGCCGTCATATTACTGGTCATCATCACGCATCAAAAGCTGAAAGATTGACAGGATTCGATGAAATCGGATTTTATAAAAATGTTGGTATTTGAAATGCCTTTTAAATTTGGGCTTATTAATCATTGAATAAAATTCTACTTGTACTATCAGGAAAAAAATTTCTTAATAAACTTATAAAAATTACTGTATATAAATTAAAACTTTACTATACCCTTAAAATATATCACTTTACCTTTATGATAAATATAGCAAAAACAATTAATATTTTAAAGATAATAATCTTAAGCAGACACCTAAATTTGGATTGCCGTTTTGCCCTCGCATGCCTCTATGGAATGCTTCTTCTACCTGTCTCAGTTATTCATTAAATTTTAGACTAGCTGCTGTCCATCTTTGTCAACTCCATTTCTTGTCACCCTGACAGGATTGCTTGAAAGCATCAAATTTCTAACAGTGCCACTGGCACCCACCATTGATAAATCACGTCAAAGAGATGAACGATATACCTACCCAGAAGTCATAACTGCACTCTTGGCGAAGGAAAGTCACGTCGTTTTGGAAATTAAGGTAATTTTTTGGAAAGCGACGTCGAATTATTAACAGGAAAAAAAAAAACTAAGGTAAAGAGCATTACCGAGCGATACTAGCGTATTATATTATTACCTTAGCCTTAACAAAAACAAGGTCTAGCATGATGGTGCACACGTACAACATTATTGTAATTAAAAGCATGTCAAATATTTTTTTAAATAATCTGAATGTATAAATATAAAACAATAAAAAATATTTTTAATTAAAAGAAACATATATCACACATAATGATGAATCATGCATGTTACCCTTGCTTCTCAGAAACTTCTCAGGTGCAAAGCTACGGCCCCGTAAGCAAATCGAAGGTTGGCAACGACGACAAGTAACAGGGAAAGTCCCCTTTCCTGCTGTTGTCATTTTCAAAGAGCATCCCTGTGTATCTTTGATATGATCAGGTTAGGTCATAATCGCTGAACTAATCAGCTTAATTTAATCTCCCAGCTTATTACTTAAGCTTTCTTTCCCTTGATTGTTGACGTTAATTATTATTATTATAATTGTCCTGCTTTTGATTTAGTTAACAAGTACTGATAGCGTTGAGGTGCATAAAGCGATGCCGCTGCATATTATTAAAATATTTTTTAATAATATTTTTAAAAAGTAATTTAAAAAATTCTAAAAAGTAATTTAAAATAATTTTTTTTAATATTTTTAAAATGCAGTGAAAAAACAAAGCTGTGGAGGTAAAAGAGTAGGCAGGAGGGTGTTGACAAGCGGCACCAGTGATGATCACTATCAATGATTATCGTTTTCTGGAGAGAAAACAGAGATGATTATTAATTATGAACACAGCTTTTGCTTTATATTTAGCATTTTTTTCGGACAATCCAAACATGCGCATCCTAATCCATAAAGTAGTGTGAATAGAAAATGATGGAAGCCCTAATGTTCGTTGTCAGTGGATAACCATTCGATGTTTTATGATAACAAAAAAGATTATCCAGATTCCACCATAAAGCTGTCTCTCTCTCTATCTAATATTGATCACCAATATATATATATATATATATACATATATATACATATGTATATAGAAAGGACAAAGAACATAATTCAAGCACGAAGGCTGACTAATTATATGATACTGTGCTATACAAATTGCAGGAGGGGTGGCCAGAGAATTCCATAAATAAATAAAAAAATGACAAAAAATATCGTCTCCTGTATGTTACGATCCTTAAATAAGGACTGTGCACCAGAAAATGGATTCTAGCAGGGAATTTAACTTGTTAATGGCCCTACTTATCGCCTAACCAAACGGTCATGCTCCCTTCTTTAATCACCTCGATCGTAGCTTTAGCTTTGTTCATGCATTGGAAATCTACGGCTAAGCAGTATTTTCAATGTACACAAATACAAATAAGTACTGTATTTTCTACTTCTCGCGTGAACGACGAGGATGGTATTTTAGCCCCTTTTGACGTCTTCATGTGCGTGCGTGTACGCAAATTATTATTGTATACTTGAGACTCAAGGCAAAATAAAGTTGACTCCATCATGGACTATTTAGTAATTACACTGTGTAAAAAATATTATAAAGATCAGAAAATGCTTGACACCAAATGATAATCCCAAGAAAACACTATCGAAAGATTCGAGCATTTCTACGTGGCAACGGGATCGACCATTAGAGGCCATGAAAAATAAAAATTATTTTTTTTGCTTTTTTATGTGTTCATATGTGCATGCTTTATCAGCGTTTAGTATATAAATAAAAATGTGTTGCTTTAGCTCTAAAGCGAAGGCTCTCTTTATCCTTTAACCTGCATGGTAAAATGCTTTGCGGTCAACTCGATGGACCGACCACGAGAGATTTACGGGTTAAATATAGGTTTGGTACATGATTGCTAGAAATGGAGAGGGGGGGGAAAGAGAGATAAAAAGCTTTAGAGCATGTGTTGGTTAAGTTGTTTTTTTAATTATTTTTTTGCGCATAAAAATACTATATATTTTTTAAAAATTAATTTTGATATTAGTATGATATCCAAAAAATACTAATAAAAATTAATTTAAAATATTTTTTTCCAAAAAGAATTTTAAAACATATTACCACCAAACGGGTCATTACCAAATACAATCTGGGCTCTCATGGCAGTGGTTTGGAATTGCGGTGTGATGCATGAAATTTGGTCGGTCACGAGTCCATGATCTATGAGAAAGCCAAGTTGGGCGGGTCAATTTGTCTATTTTTTTTTTTAATTTGTTATTATTGAATTGATGATGGTGACAAATTGAATGTTGGATTGGACATCACACATCTACATTATTATTTCTATAGTGAAAAGGGTCAGGAGCGCTTGCATTTTTTTAATCAATGCTTGTAAGATAGTGGATTGGGTGTGTAAACAATTTTGATTTTTGATTTTCATCGTTGTTATTTTAATGTTGTTGTTGTTTATGGTCGAACAAAAAGAAGAAGAGACATGAACTCGAATCGACAGAGATATTATTTTACTAGCAATCATGGTTAGATGATATTGGAGAATCATGCTCAAATTTACGCCATGAATAGAGACTTGTCGACTAAATTTTATATGGCAATTGCTCCTATTCTCTTCGAGTTCTTCATCCTTGTAAATCATATTTAATTAATTAAAAAAACATGTTTATTCCCATGAATTATTTAATTTCAATATATAGCCTGTTTGGGAGGGCGGTTGCGGTTTCTTTTGAAAGTGCTTTTCATTTAAAAATACATCAAAATAATATTTTTTATTTTTTAAAAATCATTTTTGACATCAGCACATCAAAATGATTTAAAAACACCAAAAAAATCCATTTAAAATGAATTTTTTTCCTTCAAATTTTGAAAAAACAGCGGTACAACCACCGTCCCAAACAACCTCATAGAGTCATCCCATTAGAAATCCAGAGGCTTCATTTTTATTTACCACTCTTTTTTTTTATCATTGTCATAGAGTTTGTAATTATTGTTAAAAATTTCTTGAAAATAAATTTGCTCTGAACAAAAACAAAAAAGAAATAAGAAAAAAAATAACACAACGTCACCTCTCTCTTTTCTCTTTTCTTTTCCTGGTGATGTGAAGTCGGATAGAAGTGTTGCTTGCTCGTGTTAATTGCAGCGACTAATTAAAAACCCTACGGCATGAAAGCTAATCGCTTTTTAAAGGAAGGCAGGCAGGCAATGACAAGGCATGAGCACATAAAATATTCCATGGAGAATCATCCACCCCGCCCGCCATTATCCGTATAATGCCCACTAATCATTTGATAATAGGCCCGTGAAAAACCTAAACACAATCATCACCACCAACAACCATCCATGATCCCCCACCCAAATTTACGACTGAGAAATCAACAGGGGGCTCCCGGCTCCAGCAATCAAGGATGAAAGCTCTGTTTGTTTCTCTCATACCCGATGCCATGTAATCTTTTTTTCTTTCTTTTTATCTTAATCACTTGTTTTTAACTGTTTAATTAATCAGCTAACTCTATAGTTTTATATAGAGATCCCACTGAAAACTCCCTTCAAATCTTGCTCAAGGAAATATACTATAATTTTTAAAAAACCATTTTTTAAAATTGCAAACATTAAAAGCTACTACAGTGTTGAAATATAAATATATATATACGGTCCATGCATTTCCGAGTCGTTCTCAAATCTATTCTTCACCACTACAATCTAATCTATTCGAGAGGAATAAAAAAAAGGGGGGCTGAGAAGGGGCCAAAGATCAGTAAAGAACTTTGGCTTGTAATAATAATAATGAAAATAAAAAAGGGGAACTTGGCTATATATCAGGGGTTCAGTGCAAGTTGCCCACCATGCACCCCACGCTCAAGTTTCTTCAGAGTTGAGTCTGATTAAGAAAGTAAAAAAAAAGAAAGAAAGAAGGAAATATACAAACAGAGTCTTCCCACCCAAAAATCTTGATTGGTATTAAAGATTCACACCTGATACTTGGTTTGACCTTCAAAAGCTTAACTGATACCTGCCTTTTCTTCTTTGTTTTCTCGGTTCCTTGCGCCATGGTAGAAAGGTGGAGTGGACACCACCATGTCCATCACCTGGCAGGCAAAGTATCCCACTAAGATCTTCTACTCGTCCTTTTTCACTCAGCTCACTCACCTCCTCCTCCTCTTCTCCTGCTACCTTCCTGACTTTCAAAAGTAAAAGCTGCTATATTCACCCTTTTCCCTCTGTTCTTTTCTGTTCCTTGAATATATTTTTCACCTGCGTTTCAGACACAAACTCACTATTAACAATAAATAAATTGCTACGCATAAAAAGATGCCCCACCAAGAAGCAAAAGCTCAACACTTCACACTCGAATGCCACTTCTTTTGACCATGCATGCCCTTTCAAACACTTGAACAGCTCAAAAGGTATAATATCACAAAACAATGCAGTGCCGAGGTTGAAAAAGAGAGGCAAGACTATCAAAATGTGATTTCAAATTCGAGACGTGAGTTTAATGGCCTAATCTCTTTCTTCGATTGTTTTTTCCCTGTCATATTCACCTGGTAAATGTAATAATATTGAAATCACATGATTATTTTTGAAAGCAATCACCCCCCACACTGCACACATGAATTCATTCCATACAGTGGTGACGTGGGACTAAATTTAAGGGTTGCTGGCTGGTACCAGAGAGAATTTAATGTCAAGAGAGCTCCCCTCATCTACACAATTGAATAATAATGGTTCATGAAGTACTGAGAGCACTGAGCAATTACAAGCACAGCTATATGCAGGCTGTACGCGCTTCTTCCAGTTACTGTAGTGTTAATATTTTAGCATCGGCCCAGTGTTGACATCTACTGGAATCATTGGATTTACCATCCTATGTTGTAATGAATCCCAAAGCGGAGACATTTTCAGAATATAATTAAAAAGGACAAAGGAAAACCCAAATGATTACACCTGCCTCAAATCTCAATGATTTATGACAATATTAAAAATGCTATATGTTCATGATGTTATAGGAAACAATTCACGCTAAAACCCTCACCTTTGACGTCCTAAATTCAACACTGTCAAACTTCGAATGAAAATAATGGCAACAGTTCCCCTCTCCACATCAACTCCAAGGACCCAGTAGCATTAATGAACTTCGAAGGCAATAAAAAGACACGACAGCATTGCCAACATTCACTAGCATAATTCATGTTCTGCTGTAAATATAGTAAAAGAATGGCATTTGGTTTATAGTCTAAAGTCATGAGGTGAGGACATGGAATTCAGCTCTGTCCTAATAATGAATTGAAATATGATAAAAGAGAGTTCTTTTTAGGGTATACTGGAAATATCACAAGAACCGGTGTCGGTTGACCGACAACAACTGGGAATGGCTTCCCCACATCCCCAATTGGCGTAGTTATTACATCTCCCAACTTTTATGTTCAACAGAAAATAACCGGTTGTCATATGGTTGGTTGATTTTTTCGTATCAGATAATGAAAATGATAAGGTGAGCCTACGAGTTCACTAAATGACAATTCTAGCTGTTGCCCGCTTCTTTTCACAAACTGTACACAGTAAAAGCTTGCTGAAATAAGAAAATGCATGAGCTAAACCCGTAAGCTTAATATAGTCCAAATGTAAAAGGGAGTGTTCATTTTCGGGCTGGTGAAATTGGTTGGAAAAATCAGATTTGAAGTAATGATCAAAACATTGAAATACGAAATCAGAAATTTTCAAGCTACAGCAAGCTTTAGATAAAAAAAAAACAAAAGTAGTTTGAACCCCTCTTAAGTCTCCCTCCAGCAGAGTAATGTGAGTGTCCCCACTTGATCATGTTCATTCAAAGTAGGGCCCAGTAAGATGCTATAAATCCGAGAGAAGTAGCATAAAACTGGATTTATGATCATAAATATACAATACACTAAGAAATGGAAAGAAAAGGCTTACCTTTCTTTTTCTGTTTGATTTTTTGGTTCTTGACATCGTTGTGAATAGTCTATGTTGTTTTGGTGGCAGCTTGCTTGAAAGCAACGGTGGGAGCAATCCTGCAGCTCCTCCTCTGATGCTCTAACACAAGCTGTTCAGCAAACCAATCAAGTTTCTCGAAATTGCTTTGCTCTCCGATCCTCTTGCCACCGAACAGCACAGATTCTACATTTTTCTGCTTCAGCATTTCCTCTGCTATTCCAATCAGCATCTTTACATTGCTTGGACTGGGGTCTGTGTCCACATTAGGTCCACATCCTCCTAGATTTGCCTGCCACACCAAAATTAATATGATCAGGAGATTAAACATATGCTCATAAAGGTAAAGAACCACACAGGTGTCAGAAAATTTAATTCTTACAGTAATTTAGAGAATCGAAATTAAATTATTGCTACTGCAATCCAACCACAGCAAGAATGGCCCCCCATTAACGTTGGCCCCCCAAATAATTAATTTACATTGTACTAATAAGGACATTCACTGCTCACAAATAATTATATCGAACCCACACTATTTAGTATCATGATTAATATTCTGTTTGATATTGCGTTTAAAAGAGTTTTTTAAAAAATTGATTTTTCTTTAGTTTTTTATGTTAAATTAATTTTTTTGAGTGTTTTTAGATAATTTTCATGTGTTGATATCAAAAATATTATTTTTTTTTAAAAAAAATATTATTTCAATGCATTCCTAAAAAAAAAAACACTTCAAAAAACAATTTGAAACTGCACTAAACCACGTTAAGATTAGCAGTCTCACCATAAAAGGGAATACAGAGCTCAGTGGTCACAAAGGCTAGAACAGTCTAAAGATTCCTTGTCTAAGCTTTTTTTTCTTTTATATAAATTTCAGTACATTCTAAACTTTAGGTTATCCAGTGCCTAAGAAGATGCCTTGGGACTGTACCTCACCAGCAAAGTCGGTGAATAGGTTAGTTTCGGGTGTCCCAATTATGAATTCAAGTGGCTCGAGTCATCTTTAAAGCATAAAGATTGTTCATTGAATGAGCCAGGTTCAACAAGAGATCTGCAGATTCAATAATGGAGATCTCTCAGAGCAAATCGATATTGATTTACCGATTCTTTCTGATCCGAGATAACTTTTTACCATTAAAAACTACACAAGACAGCCTTATTTCTACTCCGCATCCTCTACTATCAATAATGTATCCACTTTTTATGGAAAAAAATCAGAAACAGATCTGCAAATAATTTTACCCTTTTCAAATTTCAAACTAACAGTCCAGCGGGCTACTTCCATTCTAGGGAAAATCCACTCTCCAGCCATTTTCTATCTACTTATTGCAAGAAGAGAAACCCCACAAAAACCTTTTATGTTTTTGAAAAAGTGGCCAAATATTCTTGCATATAATCCTGTTTAGAAGAGAAAGCCTCAGTCTGACACCGACAACTCTTCATTGAGGAATGGCTTAACCAGATGTCCAGAACCCAACAACAACAAATCCAAGGTCTCGATTCAAACAAAACCCAACGTTAGGTTTGGTCATAAAAAAACAAGAAAAAACAGAGGCCAAACCCACCCATCATGTGCAAGTTACCAGCACAGGCACCCGTATAATTCCGTTGGGACACTTGAATTTATGGTTTCCCGGGTACACACCCTCTTACATGTTCGCTAACCATAAGCCACAAGACACATTGTACTACGGACCCCATCAGGCCATTACACACGCCGAGTGCAAACAGCACATTCAATTGAATAGACCCAAAACCCAGCTAAATATGCACAAAAATTGTATCCGAGTGAAAAAGACACACCTAGGTTAACCATCTCCAGCCTGGCTACGACTGTCTTGTACATTGAAATCAAGCAGAATAAAAACCATATGCAAGTTGCATGATAAGATTAAAAGATATTGATAGCATTACCATACCTGAATTCTTACATAGTTACTGCTCCTGCTCTGACCAAATGCCATGGCCACTGCCTGGTCCACTGAATCAGCCGAACCGTCACCTGAAATTCGAGCCATCGGTCGAGCCCACTGCTTGGCCCTCCAGTTCTTCACCTGCTCATAGTCATAGCTAACCTCGAGAATCTGACCAGTCCCTAATGACAGCACCAACAAATCCTCGACTCCTCTAACAAAAGGAAATTCCTGCTTGTTATGCAGCACGTGAGTAATAGCTGCTGCGGTCGGGTTACTCATGGCTAAACCACCATCAACTGCTAAACACCTGGTCTGACCGTCAACAGACCCCATCAGAACCGGGTCAAACAAGCCCGGCTCGGCAGATGTAGCCCGGCAAACCTCCCAGAGCCGGAAATCAAAGCTATCCGTTTCCAATGCATCCGCTCTCGAAAACAAAAACGGCGCCGTACTGGAAAGATCATAGCAAGGAATCAAAACCGGCTTTAAAGTATCTTTCAAAGTCAAATCCCGGCCCTTCTCACTAAAAGTCTCCTTCATGGCCTTCTCTAAACCGGCTGTAGCAGCTGTCGAACCGGTTGCGCCACCTCTGAAAAACCGCTTGAAAAAACCACCATTTCCATTTCCGCAAGTGTAGAATTTGTTGCCCTGATCGGCTAAGAACTTCCAAGTCTCTTCAGCTTTCAGAATCGGACGGCTATGATCTTTGGTGCCGAAGAGCATAGCCGTGAAGATTCCGCCAATTCCGGTTCCGGCTGCCACATCAAAATAATCAGCAATTCTGGCGTCAGGATTGTCTGATTTCACTTTCAACGCGTTTTCAAGATAAGCCAATGCTTTCCCTGAAATAATCCCTTTTAGACTGCTACCGCCATCAATAGACAATATGCAGATTTTCCCCCGTTGATTCTTGATCGCAGACAGCCCGTTGCTGTTGTTTTCTGTAAGAACTGAAGGATTCTGTGACTCGGGTTTTGCCTCGATTGTTTCAGGAGAAACCTGTTTAGGAATCCAGAGTTTCTGATCATCATAGCCGAAGAGAAACTTGCTTTCAAGAATTGAAAAGATTTCGTAGCTGAGTTTGTCAGTGTCTATACTGGGTTCTTGCATCTCTGAAGATTGATTGTACTCCATGAGAGAAACAGAAAAGATAAAAAGGAAAAAAAGAAAACTGTGAAAGTTGTTCTTATGGAGCGAATTTTTTTCTTGCTTGTTTCTCGCGAGGAGGAAGAATTTAATAGCTAAATGATAATAAATTCCTTCTTTGCTGCTAACCCCCCACGCACTTCGCTTGCAGTTTCTTTTATCTTAATTTGGCTATACAAAGAGTTTTTTTTTTTTTTACCTTGGTATTAACGCCTACATAAATCTGTTTCCAAAATTTGATTTTGCTGTGGAATAATGCAAACACTTGTTGATTTTAAGACAAGAAGCTTTACAAGTAAGTTCCAAAAATTTGAAAAGAAGGCTCAACCGAACCAGTCCCTTCAAGCCAGCACCCTCCCTTGTTACCAAAACCAGACTTTCACTTCAGTTCATCCTTGCAACCAATCATTCTTCACTGGAGAAGAAGTAAAAACCAAACCAAAAGAACAGAACCAAGACACAAGAAACAAGAAACGCTCTCTTCTAGAAGAAAAAAACCCTTTTGCCCTTTCCCTCTCTATCTCTCTCTGTGTGTAGTAGTGTACGTTGTATCTCTTACAAGGGCTGGAGAGGTAGAAATAGCAGTATCGAGGATGGAAGGATGAAAAGATTAATCAACAAACCAGCAAAAGAACAAACAATTAGGTGGCTGACACTCAAAACAAAACACAAAAGAAGCCAAGGATAGGAATTGGTGTTTGTAGGGAGAGGAGAGGAGGCAAGAACACAGGAGTTACAGAGCATGTCTGTTTATGGCTTTTTAAAACCACTTGAACATTTCTCAACCCGGTCTCTCCTTCCCTCTCTCCTAATCCCTATATAGTATGTGGGCACCTCACCTACATAAAACAGGCCCGGCCTCTACCCTTTTTTTAATCCCTTTTTAATTCTGTAACACTAGTATTGGAGAAATTAGAGAAATTACTCTGTTTCCTCTTGGTTTTTTCATATATTGTTTCAGATTATGACATTTAAACTCTTTTCACTTAGATTAATTGCATCGAGGAGTCTAATCAAGACACTAATATTGAGATTATGATTTTACTATTTTTTATAATATATTTAAAGTGAAAAACATCAAATTTGTTTCAGTCAAAGGTGAAGAATTGGAGTTAATTTTGGGGCAAGAACAATGGCTGTGCTAGAACAGAGAAAAGGAGAAATTGAATGTACAAAATGTACTTGAATGTTGGATCATTTCTTGTTCTTTGATTAAAGGGTCTAGATTTTGTTGACGGCCCGTGATCAACGAACGGTCAGGTAGATGACCAACAAATTTTCTCCTCCCTTCCAATTTCTCCTCCCGCCCGGCTTGTCATTGCGCGTGGGGCAGGAGCCACCCCCGTCGGCAAAAGAATGGCGCCGCACTAATTTTCATTACAACAGAGTGACTTTAAAATTTTTTATTTATTTTATTTAAAAAAATATATATTTTGGTATTTTTAGATCATTTTGATATGCTGATGTCAAAAATGATTTTAAAAAAATAAAAAAAATATCATTTTGATATACTTCAGCACAAAAAACACTTTAAAAAACTACAACAACAGCTGTCACAAACAGACACACTTCATGGCGCCCAACCTTCATCTTTCTGGCCACGCTACTCTTGTATTTGACAGAATGTTTTTTATACCCTTGCAAGACAAATTCAAGATAAAAATAATTATAATTAGTATTTGAACTGGTTTAAATATACCTCTATCGCTAATACAAAAAATCTTATTCCTGCCAGTGTTAGTCTTTGTATAGGATTCGTCATATCCATCATTTAGGGAGTTTTCAAACTAATTTCTTTAATTTGAAAATAAATTAAATTAATATTTCTTAATGTGCTATTAAATATATATATATATATATATATATATATATTGTATCATCAACTTAGAAGTATTAAATGCTGATGTAAATTTCACAACTCAAGCACGTAAAGATTTGACGAGTCTTCCATTTACGAAAATACATGCCAACCTTTTCTGTATTTTTTGTGTTTAATTTGTCTGGTAATTGCCAGGCTTATAAGGGCAAAAATGGGTTCCACTATGTGTACGTGCTGACGGCAAATGGAGGTCAATATTAGGTTATCGCCACAGCAGGAAGGCAGGAGGAGGGTGAGTGGCAGCTACAATCTGGCTGCCAAATTTGAGAAGTCCATGCTATGAAACCATGGCAGAGTGAATCTACTTTCTTTTAACCTAATTTCTCAAGTGCTGGACAATTAATTTAAAAAAAGAGTTGCCTCAACTAGTGAATTCAATGGCCAGTAACAATAAAATAGCTCATAATATGGAGAGCTGCCCTTTCACAGGTGCTTAGAAATAGATTTAGTTACAGTTAATGTTCAAATTAATTTAAATATATTGATATTAAAAACAATTTTAATATATTTTTATAGTTGAAAATTTATAAAACACCTCACACCGTATTATTATATTAAACGCACGCTTAGCAACCAGCACGGGTAATTGGGAACAGCGAAGAGAGTATAAAATAAAAAATGGACGGGCAAATTCTATAGAATTATCGGGTTAGAAAGACTAGTCAATGGTCTTGACGTGGGGTCCGATTCATATGGATGAAAGTGGTAGAAATTGTCAAATATTCGAATCAAATCCTCGAAAGCACATTAATTACTCTGTCTGTTAGGGTTTTCTAGGCGGAAATAAAATAAATTACAGCTCCATGTACCCTTTTATTTATTTATTTATTTATTTATTTATGGGATTCCTATATTCCATTCATGTCATTCGAGACTCCCAATTACTTTTCCATGCTCCTTTTTACGTGTCGTGTCCTCCAAAACGACAGGCGCTGCTAGCCAGACATGTAGAAGAGGTGCATGGAGTTTGATCCATCCCAGATTTGATGAAAAAAACGTCTTGTAATCGGGATCTAGCGGCTAAATGAACGCTGGCCCTTGCCAAAATGTTTTGGAACCCATCATCAATTCGTAGTGAAAACCGAAGATTAGGGTTTTTCATTAATATACGATAATAAAAAATTTGAGATTTAAATAATAAATTTTAAATTTAAATCAAAACATATATTTATAATAAAAATCTAAAACAATTAGTATTTTACTGGTCACGTGTTCGAAACACAGTTTCCAAGAATAATTTCCTTGAAAAACTTTTTTATCGAAGGAAACACTTTTTTTTTTCCATTGTGGGTGCGCGCGCGTGATTGTGATCCACTGATCTATACAATTTCTTGATAACAAGTGATTGACAAGACAATTACATCATATGTCGTGTTTATTGAATCTTGATTATGATTTAGTAAACTGTACATGAGTTTGTGGGCAATCATGAGACCGTTTACTACAATTTCCCAATCAAATCTTAATTTCTCCGGATTTACAAGTTCCCTTTGATCCAGATCCGTATTTGATCCAAAGAAATCTAGAGGGTCTGTTTTTCCATGGATTTTACATTTCTCTTGGTTGTTAGTTTTCACTTTCAGCAGCTTTTGCCAATGAAATGGACACGAAAAGGGCAGTGCTGGGAAAATCATCGGCACTCACATTGCTATCTCTCTCCACGTTTCCCTCTCACAGTGTGACACTAATCCATGGGATAAGAGAATTTTTTACCGAAGCACTCACTCCACTAATCACGGTGAAGATCCTATTAAGGCCCACTTAACTTTTGACAAATCTTTTATCCCAAACCACACGTAGCAAAGACAGGAATTATAGGAGAAAAATTTCCTGGAATTAATTATACCTCTAGCGTCCCAAAGTCATTCCCAGCATTTAAAGGTATTTTTTTTAAAAAAAAATATTTAATTTTATTTTTTACTTTAAATTATTTTCATGAACTAATATCAAAAATATTTTTTTAAAAAAATATTTTTTTAATATATTTCTAAACAGAAAAACACTTTAAATAATAATCATAAACTACATTCACAGCCAATCAATAAAACAAACAAGAGCAGTGGAGCAGAGCAATAGATGCACGAGTGGAAATAGTGTTAAAAGCGTTTTGGACCTTCTTACAAGGAGGGGATGGGCCTGTGCTGACTGGGTGTCTACAAGCCCATCCCCTGTTTTATTTTTTTGTGCTTAAATGGGCCTTGGTTTTGTGGCTAAATAGGCCGGGAAATAATGCCCTTAATTAAGGCTGGTTGTTTGTGGTTAAAGGGGCCCGATTTCTTTCCCGTCTGGGCGCATCTAAGAATACGGTCCATATTTTGTAGCACCCTGGGGTGGTCCAAAAATCTCCGCGGGTTACAGCAAGAATGCATGGGCTTTTAGCCCAGATCGTTTCGCTAGAAAAATCTAAAAGGCCCTTGATGAAAGGACCCTTTTCACGTTGCTGTCCTGGAATCATGGGTTTATCCAAGAACATTCGGGTCCCAATTCGTTTTTTTTGTTTGAATGAAGTTGTTGTTGGGAATGACAAACAATCTTCAAGCACCATGATCACCCGTTCTTGCGAAATGTCCCGTGGACGATCGGTCATTTTCAAACATTGTCCGCTTCCAAGATATATGGAGGGCACTTGCGTTTATGGTCCATTCATTTCCATAGCTCCTCTTTCTCCCTGTCACATGGATACACAGTGCATGCCTTCATCTTCTTCCTTGTGCTCCAAAAGTCACAAAAATGTCACTGTGATTCCTCCGTTGATTAGAAGGCGACAGAAGAGCACTGCAGTTTACTTCAAGCACAGGATGTATGAAGGAACTCCCTTCTCTGATTCTTTCTGAAACTTCTCTTTGTATTGATGCCAGTGATGCATAAATTTAACCACCAGTTCTCTTCTTCCAGCCGTGTTCATCTTGCTCCTGCCTGCAGATGGCGGCGAGAGCGACGGGGAATCACAACTCAAAGATCTCTAGTAACGAAGGCAAAGAAAATTCCAGTAGAATTGAGCGAGGAGCCTGTTAAAGCAACTGAGAAAAAAGGAACTATTGCTGGTGCTGTTGCTCTTATTATTGGTACCAGTATTGGTTCTGGGATACTTGCCCTACCACAGAAAGCTTCTCCAGCAGTAAAGTTTTCCCTGTCTCTCTCTCTCCCTCCCTCTCTCACGCACACATATTCAAGCTTTCAACGCACCTGTGATTAACAGACACTTGTGATGTTCCTATGATTATTTACAATCATGCTAAAGACTGCCATTCAGAAATGATCCCGTTCGTTATAATTAATTAATGTACCAAAACCTGCATTTCAGGGAGTCATTCCGAGTTCAATATGCATGATAGTATGTTGGGGTTTTCTCCTAATTGAAGCACTTTTGCTTGTTGAGATCAATGTGAGTTTGAGGAGGATGCGAGGAAAAAATGAAGATGAGAGCGAGCTAGAGGTCATATCTATCAGGACTATGGCTCAAGAGACTCTAGGAGACTGGGGTGGAACCTTGGCTACCATTACCTATGTCTTCTTGGGCTACACTTCCATGATTGCCTATAGTTCCAAGTCTGGAGAGATCCTTTTTCATTTGGTAAATCTTCCAGAATCTGTTTCATCCTGCCTCTTCACTACTATATTCACCATGCTAATTTCTGTTGGTGGGACTCGAGCAACTGATCAAGTCAATCAATGGCTTACTGCTTCCATGATAGGTATACAATGATTTTGTTTTTAAACTCATGTTAAGAAAAGCAATAAAATGCTTCCACACTATGCCTGCACAGGTTTGCTACTAGCGATTGAGGTGATAGCTGTTGCTTTCGGAGGGTGGTCAGGATTGGAGGGAAGTGGTGACTGGGGAAAAGTTCCAGCTACAATTCCTGTGATGATTTTTGCTTTAGTGTATCATGATCTAGCACCTGGTAAGCAGATTTTTCTCCAAAATATCTACTTTTTGATCAACAGAAAGCCTCCTTGTTTACGCTATTCAATATCCCTGTAGTTCTCTGTGCTTATTTGGGTGGTGACCTTAAGCGACTAAGGGCTTCAGTTTTGCTGGGTAGCATTGTTCCTTTGCTTGCATTACTTGTTTGGGATGCAATTACACTTGGCCTTTCTGCTCAGGCTGGTCAAGTTGTTGATCCAGTTGAGTTGCTTATGAGGTAATTAGACTGCATATTATAGTAAGCCTTGAGACGTTCAGAAACTTTCTAGCTAATGTAATTCAGAATTTAGCAACAAATACACAAATGATGAGATTAATTAATATCTATGATTCACGGCCCTTGCATCAGTGAGAGATGGAGCGGGGTTTCATATTTGGTAGAGGTCTTCTCTCTTCTCGCAATAGCAACATCCTTGATTGGCACTCTCCTTGGTTTCTTGGAGTTCTTCAAGGAGCAACTGAAGAACCTCTCAAGGGATTCGAAACCTACACGAACATTACAGGTTAACTTTTTTTTTGCCCCTCCCCCTCTAAGTCTGCCATATAGTGGCTATTTATCAGCACAAGTTCTCTTATCCATAAGATTAATAATATCATTAGAGCAATATGCAAAAATATTGCAGGAACCAATTGGGCTGGGTGGATGGTGGGCGAGGAATAAAATCAGCTTCACGGCAATGGCAATGGCAGTTGCTCCAACGCTGGTTGTCTCAACAATTGTTCCAGATGCATTCTCTGCTGCCACAGCCATCGCTGTAAGTCCCTGCAAGGATGCGAACCAAAGGCACACAAGAAACTAAAAGGGTTTTAAGAAGGAACACCTAACAACAACAATGCTAACTCATGTTTTGGATCAGAGCACAGTTCAATTGTAAAACCTAGAGAACCGATCTTTCTGATCACTGACCCTTCAATGTGGAACAGGGAGGCTACTGCATGACCATGCTCTATGGAGTTCTCCCGCCAGCAATGGCGTGGGCTATGTACAACAGGGAACGAGAGGACACCAGTCAGAATGAGCTGTCAAGAGTAAGGCCTGCTCTTCTTGGGGTGGGCATCTTTGCAGGTGGGATAGTGGTGGAGCAAATCTTGCAGGATTTCTCAGCATTGCACCCTTGACAAAGATAGCAGAAATCATTCCACTCCAAATATGAATTGCCCTTCATTTTACGACCAACTGTTGAATCGAAATGCAGATTGTTTCAGAATACGAAATGCATAGAATAAGAGAGCATTCTGAGCATAACTACGCAAACATATTTTTCCTCCTGCTTGGGGTTGCCGCAACAAGGAGCCCGTTTTAGTGGGCGGCATAACACAAGCCAATGACCCATTATGATGAGATTGTAAATGGTTAACAGACAATTGAAGAGCTTCGTGCTCTACTCACATTTCTATGCTCCACTGTGTGTTTGTGTCGGAGGAAAGGGAATAGAAGTCAGAGAAACTGAATTTAGGGAAAGAAAAAAAAAATCCCTAAATGTTCTTAAATCCGTTTTAAGAAAAGCAATAAAAAAAGGATATTAAGATAAAAAAAAAAAAAAAGATGGGAAAACAAAAGAAAGATGTTGGTCTGGCCGGCTGTATCGACCAAAGATAACTAATAACTTATTTATTTTTGTATTTTAAAAGTATTTTTTAAAAACATGTATTTTTTTTTTATGTTTTCAAATTATTTTGATATGCTGATATTAATAAATAAAAAATTAATGCTTTTTTAAACAAAATAACATTTTAAAAATAATTATTATCATATAAGCTCACATTTTAAGCCTATCTCATTAAAACTAATTAAAATATTTTAATTTTTTTTTTATGTTTTGAGATCATTTTCATGTAATAATATCAAAAATTATTTTTGTTTTTTTAAAAAATCATTTTAATACATTCAAAAACAACAACAATCACATTATCAAACAAGCAATTCAAGTATCAAAACAAACAGTGAAAAAAACTTAAATCCCCCTCCTTCAACTAAAAAAATAAAATTTAATACAACCCTTTTTATTTGAAAAAAAAGAGGACATTTGAAACCAAACGACATAGTTTTGTGCCAAAATGACTGCCGTTTTGATCCATCTATCTACAGTAAAAACAATGTTATTTTAAGTCATTATAATATTTTTTTTCTTTTTAATATCCCATCTCTTCTTGTGCAAGTATAATATAGAAAAAAAGAAGAGAAATTGCTTGTTTTATTTTCTCTCATCTTTTAAATTCCCTTATTCACCCCCTCTACGCCTACAGATCGCTACAGTATCTTGTGCAGGTAGCCTACCTATCATCATCCTGATCTTAGCAGACAAGCAATGAAATTGTGAGAAATCACCATAATATAACAAAGATCTTGGAACTCAAGATTTTACTTCTTCAAACAAAAAATAGGAGATGTTTTTTTATTATAAGAACAAGGATACTTTATTTCACAAGAGATTTACTGGGGAACATTATTTCACAAGGGAACAAAATGAAACAACAAGTCAAACATATTGGACAAGTGAATACAAGTTTTCTCACCAAGCTGGAATTCCAGCCTTCCAAGTTTAAAAAGTACATGCAAAGGAGAGAATTTGAACACATCTGTTTTCTTAGGCCAAGGACGATCCTAGTTTTTCACAGTTGTCACATGCTTCAGAAGCATCTGTACAACATCCCGGGAGATCCTTGAGGCTTGTGTCTTCAGTTGACCAATCTTCGCCTCAGTTTCTTGCTCCAACCTCTTCACATTAGCACCAGAGTCACCGCTGCTCTGTTTGATGTTAACATAAGTAGGTTCAAGTCAGCTCTTGAATGATATAACAATGTGCTCAGATTAGAAATTATGGGAGTAAGAATGACCAGGTTTGGCCAAACTCTTTAGAATGCCTGATATGACATTCGAGAAAAGAAGAGAACAAGTACAGGATGACAATGCTGGAGAGGTATCGTATTTTGCTACGAATGCATGATGGATTTATCACACGCACTTATAAGTAGCAAAGGTGACTAGCAGGTAAATTATATTTCCTAACTCATAAGGTTAAGTTGGAAATTGGAATCACTATATGGATTGAAGTTAGCAGATAATATGTGCGTTTACCAATGTATTTAACATCTCATATCACTTAACAGGAGTCTTTCCTTTTTGTGTTCTTACCTCAGCAAGCTTCCTCTGAAATTCAGCTTCCATTTGAGTGCGAAATTGAGCAATCTCCTTGTCAGCCTCTTCTTTGGCTTGTTTCAGTCTAGTCATTTTTGCTGGACAAAAAGAAACAGAAGCAAAAAAGAATCAAGATCTGCACCAATGCAGTGATTGATTACATCGTAAATGCAATTAACAAGGTGTGAAAGTTGCTTCCGAGGTACAAAAATTTAAGCTTTACTATATCACATTCCAAAACAAATAACATAAGCTTCACTTCAAAGTTTGAGTGGCAAGTCCGATTTTTTATTTTCCCATTAACCATGTTATGCATATCTAAGTTGCAGAGGAGCACAGGAAACACAGAGGAAAATAGAAGCCCAACCTCTCCACCTCTTGTTTGGTTGGAAGGAGAGAAAAGAAACAAGAATTGATGATAGGTGAGAAAGAAAAACGAAAGCCTTCCTCCCAATTTGGATGGATTGAAAAATATAACTCCAAAAATGGGAGTGCACCCCCCTCTTCCTTGATTGGGCATATGCTTGTTGAATGAAATGAGAACCTCATCATTTCCATCCCATCCCCCCTACTCATCTGTCCTATCTCCCACCACCCAAACAAACATAATATACAATCAAGGACAAGGTAAGTCTCGTCAGAACAACTTGGAAAAAAGCATTATAGATACACAAAGAGGTAATGCAATTTCTTAACCTATCCTATCTAGTGCCCTTTGTACAAGGATGTCAAAGGACACAAATACCAGGAATTTTACAAGGATAGGGATGGCGAGTAATTTAAATAGAAAGAGACGTATTTCAATTATCAAAAGCATAAAGAAGGGAAGACGTGTTTACCATTTCTAGCAGCATTGACAATATGCTGAGCTTCTTGCTCTGCAGCAAGTAAGAGTTGAATCCCATTCTGACCCCTGTTGGCTTCCATGCTTCCTGAAATCTCCAACGCTAAACTGAAATACAAAGACCACCACGAGTGCACCTAAAATTAGCACCTGATGCTCCTTGCAGTAAATTATCAATAGGCTTCTTCAAGTAACAAAGTGAATTTTGATTTGCATCAAAACAAACAAATACAGAATATAAATACAACAAGTCTCGACAAGTAACAAAATATATAAATCCACTATCATTTACAAAACAAGAAAATTGCTACAAATTACTGTTTTTAAAGCCAAAAGACAACCCATTTTCTAAGTAAAAGAAACAATCATACTAAATTACTCAGTGCTCACAATCCTCAAGAAGATCAAGAAGTACAAGCAAAATCTAACCATCCTATTGTATCCTTATCTTTATAGATTGCAACCAGTGCTCAAAATCCAAAATTCCCAGAAACCAATCACTACCCTTTTAAATAAATAAAAAAAGCTCTCATCTTATCGATAAATCGCACTGATCCAACACATCCCCTACTCTTAACAATCAAGATCCACACAAATTACTATGAATTCAATCTCGATTACAAAGCGTAAACTAGATACACTAGGAACCAAGCAAACACCAACCAAGCAAGCAACCAACCAAATCCAACAAACGAACAATAAAAAAAATCGACTAAGATTTTTCAGCTAAGAAACCATGTCCAAGATTTAACCATTGAAAAAACTCAACAAAATGAGATCAAGAAAAAAATTGGCGAGTAAGAGATCGAAGCGAAAACGGTGCAGTGTGATCTGAGAATATATAGAGGGATGCTGCCAGAGAAGTAGCAGAAAATCTAGAAACATGACGAGGAAGAAATCGTAGAGAAATCAATTACCCGAGGAACCGTTACTTGTTTTTTTTTTCTTTCCGTTCAAGAGATTTTCTTTCAAAGAAAAACTAAAGTCCAAGAGCAATCAACTCCAAGCAAAATGATATTTTAAAAAACTAAACTGGTAAAATAATTTTTTAAAGAGTGTATGCATAGTTTTTTTATATATATATATTAGGATGGTAAAAATTATTTAGAATAATCAAATATATTTTAAATATAATATATAAAAATAATACAATTGTATAACACGAGTATATAACAATTAATATAAGTAATTTATATAACTAATTAAATGTTTTTAAAAAATCCTTCAACATTTTATTTTTTAATTATTAATTTTATTTAAATAAAAAAGGCTCAAATTTGTCAATGAACACAAAACAACAATCATTTATGGCAGCGATAAAAAAACTCACTGTGAGAAACAAACACAACAGTCATTTCATCACAAATGCCCCCAAATTGCCCCGCCATGTAGAAGTACAGGATAAATATAATTGCAAAACATACAAGTTCTTAACTCTTTTTTTGAGATGACTTGTCCGTTAAAGTTACTCTAACAAATGTCTTCGATGGGTGTTCAAAACTTGTGTCCTTATTTGTTAAGTTACAGTAATTATGTTATCTAATGAAATTACATATTTAGTCCTCTATGTGGTTTGGTTTCTGCTCATTGACACGTGTAAATTGAGTTTCGCCTGTTTTTGCTATATTTAATTATTTTGATAAAAAAACTATATATACACAATATCAGAAACTAGAAAAGGTTCCTGCGTTCTTATTATCTTGAATGCAGATTCATTTCACAGTTCAAAAAATACATCTCCTATACGGTCCTGGGAAGTGATTCTGATGGCATGTAAATTGTGAGAACGCATCCTCATGATGAATTCTGAAACGCTCTTGCCTCTAGTTTCACATCAACATTATATTTGTCTGAGCATTTTCTGATGATTAATTCACCTCCTAGATAAAATGATTTGGTGGGATGCCAAGGCGCAGGATTTCTTCTCGGACATGGAGATCCTGATGTCACTTGCCCGAAGCACGAGCGGCCCCAAATAATTCTTCCTCGATCATTTTCAAAATATCCGAGACCTGCAAGAATATAGAAGAAACACCCCCAATCAAGACAATGATGCGTCGAGGAAATTAGAGGGCCTAATTAGAGTGACAGTGAGCAGGGGAAACTTTCAGTTTCAAGGGTGTAATGACAAAGAACTATGCACAGTGTTGTTATTTTTATTTTGTTTTAGTAGTGTGTAGTTTTTATCTTGATTAAAATTTTGGTCCGTACCGGAAATTCTGTTTAAATTTCAGCCGGAACATTCTGATTTTGTTCCGCTCGTTCTATTTTGGCTAAATAGTGGTTTTTTAAAATAATAAATAATTTTACAATATCAATTATATATCTTAATATGAACGTTAGATTGAGATAAAAAATTTCGAGGAGTCTTTTGACATATTTATATATATTATGTTAAAATTTCAGAGCAATCAGAGAATATAATGACCTTGCGAGATTAATGATGACATTCTCGTAATATTATACATGTTCATAATTTCATTCAGAAAAATCATTATATTGTATTTTTTTAACTAAATTTTATTTTGAATTAATATATATATATATATATAAACAGTACAACCCCAAAAAATCACATCAAAACACTTCAAAATCAAAACATTCTATTCTAATTAAAAAAAATCAAAAAGAAATTGAAAATTTTGCTTTTGCAATACAAGATAGGCATGACAGACCTGCATCAGATAGAAGATCAAGAAAATTGGAATATGCCTTACCTCAGAATACTGTTGCAACGCAGGCGTGTAGTGATGCAGTGTCCTGTATATCTTGTCAAGCAAGCATAGAAGTACATCCACTTGATCACCTAGCAGATCCACCTATTCAATCATATGGAGAAAGATATGAACCTTTTAAAAACTTTAATTTTATTCGAACTTCCACAGAATGAAGTCCATTTGGGGGGGTAATGAGGATATATTATGAGATCAGAACCTCAGTTTCAGCCCTTTTGAGATTCTCGCATCTCCTCAGAAAAGCCTTTTTATAAAGCAAATCCTCTCTTCTTTGCAAGGTAACGAGTTCAACGAGTGGATTCAGATAATGAATTGCTTCCTCCATCCTGTAAGAAACAGCAACGAACACAGCTTATTACAAGATCATTCTGAACAATTTGTGCCATTTTATTCGGAAAACGAACACAGGAAAGCTAATGAAACAAGCAAGATCAGGTGCAATGGCGATGAATCCAGGTGCATCTCTGCCAGCATATAAGATGATAATCGCAATCCAGGTACCTTACAATGTTCAGCACTAATTTCTTTTCCACTTTTCGCTTAAACTCCATTAATACTTGAGAAAATTCCAGGATAGGTTTGAAATCAGAGGTAGATAGGTTTACTTTGACCTCATCATCAAACATTTCTGTATCTTCAACAGCAACACCTAAACTTGATCTTAACTCTCGCAGTAGTCCTTTACTCATGGCCACCTGCTCCATAGCTTTCTTAACCTTGCTATTAACTGAATGTGAAGTGTTGTTATCTATCTCAGTCAACAATTCCCTCGTGTTTTGAAATTTGTTCAGTTCTTCATGTTTCAGTGCCTCATTGTGAAGGGGTGTTTTGTGTTCCTTCATTGCAGGACTTGCTCGGCGTTTCAAATTCTCGAATTTAACATGCTCTGGCTGCGAATCATGCTTTTGAAACAATTGCTCCTCTTGACCAATATCTAGACTTGTATGTAACTTGTCAGAAGAGGTGAAATCTTCCAATATTCTGAAGCGATCCTGGGATTTAGTTTCTCCAGAAATGGTACGAGTTTCTGCCATTGCCTCCATGACAACCATTACGAAAATTTCTGTGAAGAAATTTGAGAATATTTCCTCCCTTGTTGTTCCCTCTAAAGTATGTTCTTCCGAGCAATTCCTTTCAGCTCTGGCATCCCGGCACTCAGTTAACATAGAGTCGAGAGTACAGCCACAATCTTTCAGTGCCTCTCTGGAGACAAGATGAAACATCTCCTCTGTAATCTGATCTTCAATCTTATCACCTTGTATTTTTTCATCCCACTCATTGACAATCTCCTCGAAAATTTGTTCATATATACCTTCTCTTACCAGGATCACAATGTCATAACTGCGTAACTCAGCACAGCATTCATGTATTAAGCCTTCCAAAAGAGTAATGTAAGTGTCTTCCACTATCACATTTTGCAAATTTGTATCTTCTTTCTCCATTTTCAGCTTTCTTATTACATTATGCAGTTTCTCATTTGCATCATGAGAAATTGAGATGCTATTCACCTTCTCCAAAGCGCCAGTGCCGTGAGATTTTGCGCGTTCTTTCATATCAAAATGATACAGCATCTTCGTTGAAGAAGTTTCCTCGTGATCTTCGCTTCCATGGTAACCAAAAGATTCATCAATGTTTTCTCTCCAGTGGAGTAAATTTCCCAGTTTTGCAGTAACATCTCGGAATCTTTGTCTTGGGCTAACATGGCCCTTTTCTGGTCTCCTATAGTATGCATACCCTTTTTCCTTAAGAATTTCTAGTTTCTGTGATTCAAGCTCTTCACTTTTTCTCCTGATGATAGTTTCATGACTCTTTATCATCTTAGCAACGTAGTGCGCGCTGTCTTCTTCAGAATCCTCTACGTTCAGCTCCTTCATTTGGACTGTTTTTCCAATTCTTACAGCGAAATCATCAGGGGTGTAAGAAATGTTCCCTTCTGATGAAGACTTCCCTTTCATTTTCAAAGAAATCTTGCTCTCGCGACTGCTCTGGGACATGCTAAGAGGTTCTAGTTCGTCTTGCAAGCATGTTATCTCTTTCATCAAATCCGTCAAATGTTTGCTCAAGCCTATGGAAACTTGCTTCTGCCACCTCCTCAATTCTGCTGTGAAATTCTCCTGGATATCCCCCATGAAACCTTTGAGCAAGATAACTATCACAGCTTTCTCAACTGTCCACCCTAACTGTTGCTCATTCGGCTCCAACTCCGACAAGAAAATGGCATTCTGCATCTTTTCAAAAGCAAGACCCATGGTTTCTTTTAAGATGTCTATGTCTGAGCTCATCTGCTCAATCCTCAAGCTTTCAAAACCATGATATCTCCTCTTATCAATATTTTCATCTTCAGGGTCAAGTTGTTGTTTGATATTCCACATCTGTTGATCAACTGAATTCTTCAGCTCGGAAAATTCTTCATCTCTATTCCCATCACCACTTGCCAGATTGCCAAGAACCCGCTCCTCAGAGCCCTCGGTATCTGTTCTCACAAGCTCCAGATTGGCACGCAAGGAATCCAACTCTCTTTCTTTGAGTTCCAATGTTTGCCTGAGCTTCATTTCATTTTCTAACCTCTCAGTCAACTCTCTATCTTTTTCTGAGATGGCCAGCTCAGTTTCTCTGAGCCGGCCCTCAAGACGGTCTTTAATTTCCGCCAAGTCCCCCAAAGCCTCTTCATCGCTGCTTTCAAGACTGCCGTCAGCTTCTTCAAGAACAAACTTCTGACACCCTTCTAACTGCATCACTGCCAGCTCGTAAAACTTTGATATCTCATGTAAGCGTGCAATGACTCCTTCCTTGGAGTGGACTCTTTCATGTGCCTTGTCCATTTTTGAGTGCAGCATAGACATGATAGTGGAATCTGTTATGGAGGATTTAACCCTACCACCCATCCTGATGAATACCCCATCCATTTTTCTAATTGCAAGTAATGAACAATGAGAGATGCCAGACTATAAAATGAGGGAGGAATCTCCTCTGTTTTTCTCTGCCACTTTTTCGCCCTAAAAAGTGGATGATCCAACTGAATTTCTGTGATCTTACATGGTCCACACCTATTCCTCCTCCTCCTCCCCACTTGTCACTCAATGCAGCTTGGCAAGGAATGACAAATTGGTTTCCAATTGATTAGTCCTATTATTTATACAACAAGCAATGCTGATGGTGGTGTATCTCATCCAAATCACAGCGCCTTGAATGAATGCAAAGTGCAAACATCACAAACCTAAATCAGCTTCTGGCTGCAACCCAACAAAGATCCGATACCGTGTTTGTTTTAAAATTTATATATCAAATCAGGTTTTGCTTGAATTTTGATCGAATCACATGGAAACAACAAGGTTTAACCAAACCGAATCAACTACTCAGGTTTAATATGAAACCTCAATTTGATTAGGAATCTACGAGTGCCTGGATTGATTAAAAAGGCTGAGTTGAATAACTGAAAATCACAACAAAAAAATCCAAGTTTCAAGGCAATAATGTCCCATCAAGGCAATCACATCGAAACATTCATTTTATTAATTTCATCACCCAACTTCGATAACATCGCAAGTTGCCCATAGGCTGCTGCTACATGTTATGATTTACTACTAACCACCTGAGCTACAGTATCACAGCATTGCCGTATCCCCTCGTTTGGCGCGGTTTTCTAGCCACTCAACCATGTCCCCAAACACCAAATTGACGTTCTCCTCGGACTCACCGGCCAACTGATGCCACATGCCAGGGTAAATCTTCAATGTCTTATCCGTACTCGCAGCGCGTTCAAACAACTCCTTGGCGCAGGCAGGGTCACACACCATGTCATCACCACCGTGGACAACCAACAAAGGCACGTCCACCTCCTCAAACCTCCCTTGAAGTTCCTTACATACTCTGATAAGCTCAAATGCTGTAGCCGCGCGTGGCCTCATGGCCACCCTCTTCGGGCTCGCAAACGCCAACTTCCGCTTCCACTCTTCCTTAAACGACACCTCAGGCAACGATCCTCGCGTTGGGACCACTCTCCAAGTGGGTACCACCGCTGCAACTACAAACAGTAAATGCTCCAAAGGCCACGGTGGCTTGAACTTGGCACTGATCCCACACATGGCCCCATTTAAAATCAACCCATCCCACGCGCCTTTCTGGCGTAGCGTGATGTACAGAGCTATCGCCCCGCCCAGCGACTCGGAGTACAGAAAAGCCGGCAAGTTGTGCGCGTGATTCTCACGGAACGTCTTAAAATACTGCATGCAGTCATCCACAACAGGGTTGATATCTGGGATATGATACATCAAGTTGTCAAGCCCATCAGAGAAGCCATGGCCTTGGTGATCAATGGCGCAGACAGCGAACCCGTGTTTAGCAAAGAGAATAGAGGTTAACTGGACGAACCAGCTGGATTCACCGGTGAAGCCATGGACGACGGCCACACAGCCAATTGTTTTGGTTGGAGGAAGTGGGTTCCACCATTGGGTGAAGAGCTTGAAGCCCCGGGAGTTGGTTATGTAGTCAGAAGAGTGGGTGACTTGGTGTTTGGCGTAGAATTCAGTGGGGGAAAGGGTTCCAAATGGGCTTTGCTCGTTAGCTTCTGCCACTGGGTGCTGCACCACCATTTTTCTTCCGGGTTCGTTACAGGTGAGGGTGGCGGAAGGGGGGGTGTGAGGAGAGAAAGAGAAGGGAAGGTGGAATGTGTGAACTTGGATCTTGTTGAGAGTCTGGGAGGGTATTTATTTTATTAGTTTTGAAGCATGGCGTTCTTCTTTTTTTAAGATTTTTCCGTAATTGGTGGATACAATAAGAACCCAGCTTTAAATTTGATGACAGAAATTAGGGCTGGATTTAATAAATACACACACCCGAAATGCATGAGTATTTTGAGAAACAATCACCATAAGTGATTCATGAATTTTCTTCTCAAGGGGAAAGATAGTTTCTCACAAATATAAAGGATAAACAGGAAAATTCTCTCGATATGGCAATAATTCATTTAATCCAGGCCATATCATAAATTGAAAATCAATCGGGTAAGGCATTTCACCAAATAATTCCTTATACAGCTCATAATTAAATTTGCTTCCAACTTAGTAATAATTATACAGAAGATGGTGTTAATAAACGCCTCCCCGTTACTGACAGGGACACTGCGCCCTGTAGAACTTGCGGAAATAAACCAAACAACATTATCTCAAGGTAGATCAAAACATTAAGCATACTCCACACTCTCAAAGGCATTCCGATCACAAATCACATCATTTTCCTATTGAGAATAGAAGACAGTAACACTGGCAATTTGAGAATTCATTAAAACACTGGTAAGAAAACTGCACAATCCCTGTTCCACCTTCTGAAATATTATCTCCAGGGAACCCTTAATCCATTCTGAAACAGCATCATTCCTCGTCCTGGTCGACGCAACCTGAGAGAGAAAAGATTCATGTCAAATACTATTCTTTTCTAATCACATGACTAGTGCAGTCACTGTCTTTTTGTTTAATCCTTGTAGGAAATAATGAATTGAAAACCCGCAGTTTTCGGTTTACTTCAAGAAATATCCATGCCTCAAAAGGGAGTAACAGGAATCATCCCATATACAAGGAACAACCTAGACAGGTTGATAAAAATCACTAACAAGAAGAAAAAGTTTTAGAAATTAATAGTCCAGAAAAGTTGGGAGGGGTGAGCAGTAGCTATTTATCTCTTTATTGCCCATACGAAATATCTACTGGATCATCAGTAGTCTCGAAACACATGCTTTCCGTGTAGTTCTTCACAGGACCTCCACTGTATTTCATTTGTTTATCCACGACTTAAACCACGAAAACCACCTTAAGACTATCAAAATGAATGCTATCAGTAAGGTACTGGGATTGTCAAACTGAAATAAAAGTGGCAGAAATCTATTTGAAGGTGCCAGCTACAAAAAGTGACGAGCCAAGAACTCTACAGCATCATTTCCACTTGAAACAGTTTTCCCCTTGTGCTGTAGATTTAAATCCTAATCCAATCGTTTATCACGCTTCCTGGAGAGAGATTTCCTAAATGAAATACCTATCACTCAAAATCTCATACCGTAGACCATATTGTGAAGGCCCTAAACTATTCTAAATCCCATCCAGTCAAACAGCCAGGTTGAAGCGGGTTATGCCAATCATTTTAAGATCAAAAGAAAATCCTATATTCTAACAGGCCATCACAATCAATTGAAACCATCGAACCATCTCCAACTTGGTGCGCTCATAATCATATTCTTACTGGTAGGAAAGCAGTTAAACAATCGTGCAAGAGTCGTGTAATAAAATTATTCATATCATCATCTTCAATATCAAATGGAGTACATCAAAGAAGCACACATATCCTCAGACTTGAGTTCCAACAGAATTCAGAGAGGCAACAAATTGATTCCCGTATCAAAATCACAAAACCAAAACCCCACAAACCAAAATCACAGATAACAAACACCAATCCAAACTCAAGCCCCAGAAAACAAACACAATAAATACTATAAACGGCGAAAGATCAAATCTTTACCTCCACAACAGAAACAACAATAGCAGCAAGTGACGAGCATGAGAATCTCTCTGCAAAAAATCAAAACAGCTTTAGAAGTTTTTGCTGGTTGGTGCTGGTTAGTGCTGTTATCATCACCATCAACCAAGAGTCTTTGCTGGTTGCTGCCGCTAGTTTCTTGAGACCTCTGCTTCTTTTCATTGTTCATTCTATGAAGATTCCATTCAAGTTTTTTCAAGTAAGCACTCTTGAATGAGTCCCTTATTCTCATTGTTGGCCATAGATGCATCTTTTTTTGATTTCTCTGAAATAAAATTATTCTCTGAAAGGCTAGAAATTTCTTAGGCTTGTTTCTTTCTTTCTAAGATGGATAAAGAAAGGTCCTTTTTTTTGGGGTTTGACTCACAGCACTGCCACAATGACGTGTTCTTTAGCTGTACTTGAATTGAATTAAAATGATTTTCGGTTCTCTTACAATGATCGTTTGCGTGTGGGTGTTGCGGGGCCACTCCGAGTTAAAAGGATATCTCAATTGTGGAAGTAATTGCTTTTAAGAGTTTTTTATTAGAAAATATATTAAATTAATTTTTTTATTTATAAATTTAATTAACTTAAAAATATAAACAAAAAATAATTTTGTAAAAATAATCTAGTTCAGATTCGAGGTTAGCTAAACCTATAAACGAACACTGAAGCTGTCTGCCTCTTAAACCTCAATTCTAAAACCCTCTCTGCCCCTTCTCTCTCTCTCCAATCTGATAGAATAAACAAATCAAACTACATCTTCTGTTTCAGACACCCAGAAACTGCTTTTGTTCCTCAATAAAGCTCATTTGGTGTCTCTATGCTGCTGAGTCCTCTTCGCAAACTTGCCCGGTCAGTCCAGCTTGTTTCCATACATATTGTGCTTTTTGATGATTTCACATGTTTGGGTTTGGCTACAAGTTGGTGATTTAATTGTGTGACTGATATATTTTTCGGGGTGACTTGCGGCTTTTAATGGTGTAGTGCGTGAGTTTATTTTTCCTATTTCTTAATGACTATACAGAAGTCTGAAGTGCTGCCAAACTGTTTCAGTTTGATTTGTACAAATTTGTGAACATGAAAGGGCAAGAAGAGTTTTGGGGTTACTTCACCAGTTACCCTGGTTCATATTGTTTTGAGGCAAATGTCAAAGTGATTCACCTTTTCCAATGAAGGCTTCTTTGCCTTTATATAAGAAAATCTTGCACCTATGCGATTCATGTGGAAGCAATTTTAGATGATCTTGACAGGGTCTGATCCCGAAGTTTGATAATTGCATAGTATTTTGTAGAGCAGCATAATTTGATAAAACTAATTTCTAATGTTTACATGGAGGTCTAATTAGAAGAAATGATTTATCTTGTGATTTTGACTGTCTGCCTCGTAATTTTGTCCCCTTCTTTGGTCTTACTGTCATTTGCTTTTGTTTGGCAGTGAAGAACTTGTATCTTGTTTCCACATCAATTTCCGACTTTCATATTACAACAGCAAATATAATTGTGATATAGGTCCTTTTAAGGTTGATATTAGCAACAGAAGAAACTACTCAAGCCAGGTTTTATTGGATCCATTAGGTGAGGAGCAACCTGTCAATTCTCAAATCTATAATCATTCCTGTACAAGAGATTCAATCAGCCCTTATACATCGATTCTTCAATCCAGTAGTCTTCAGCACAGGTTCAAAAAATGGCAAGATCAAAGGAAGAATAAACTGACGGCAAGCACTTTCAGTGGGGCTATTGGTTTTTGGCGTGGTAGGCGAGTCCAGCTCTGGTTAGAGAAACTTGGTGCAAAAGAACCATTTTCTGGTAACATGGCTACCTGTTGGAGCAATGCCAAAGAAGAGGAAGCACTTGAAAGATATAAGTTGATTACAGGAAATACAATTTTGTTTCCCAGATTTCAGGTCTATGGTAAGAACAACTTAAAAGATGATTGGCTTGCAGCTTCACCTGATGGGATAGTTGACAAGTATTATGGGTTGAATTCTAGAGGAGTATTGGAAATAAAGTGTCCATTTTTTAATGGAGATATGAAAAGGGCCTCACCTTGGAAGCGGATCCCCCTTTATTGCATTCCACAAGCTCAAGGTTTAATGGAAATAATGGACAAGGATTGGATGGATTTCTATGTTTGGACTCCTAATGGAAGCAGTCTTTTCAGGTTATTCCGAGATGAGGCATACTGGGATGCTTTGAAAATAGCACTTTCAGATTTCTGGTTTAACCATGTCCTACCAGCGAAGGAGTTGTGCGGTAAAAATGTGATAACAGATCCCCTGAAGGAATTAGGATCATTGAAGCCTGCGCCTAGGCATGAGTTGTATAGCTATTTAGTTTATGAAAGCAAACATGCTGTTGATAGCTCTCACTTACTGATGCGCGAAATTAATGGGCACCTTCAAAATTGATGCAATTAGGACTTGATGAACCGAGGCATTTCACTACAGTTTGACTAGTGAACTTGTAAGTGTCTTTTCCCTTTATTTTTTACTTGCAGTTGTGAGAAAAGTCAAATGTATCTGATACTGAACAAGTAATGATTTTCTTGCTGGTGTATTGTATCTTCTCCACTATGGCTTCTTCTTCTCTTTTTCTTTTTTCCCTATTAAATAGACAAACTACGAAATTTGGCCAGAAAGCTAGGAACAAGGGTTGAAGTAGTTTAAGTGGAGCCATATTAGAGAAACTTGGGCTGTTAACAGCAGGTAGAAAACACAACCTGATTCCTTCCTCCCATGTCAACGGGTGCGATGTGTTTGAATATTTTTGGTCCTAACATAATCATTTTGTTGTAATAATATCATATAAACAACTGAGTTGATGATTTTGCATGGTTAAACCATGTGGCTATGACATGTCTAAATAGGTGGTATGCTTGTATATTAATGCCTTTTTTTCCCCTTAACAGCAGCTTGTCAGCTGTGGTATGAAGATTCGTTGTCGTGTCTACTCTGTTCAGAAACTCAAACAGAGGCACACGTTGAGAGATGGGAGGTCAGTTGTGCATGTTTAATCATCAGGTTTTTTATGCGATATCATTATCCCAAAAAAAACTGCAGTTCGATGTGACACCTGCTGCCTTAGCTAATATGCATTCCAATGTGGGTAATCATGTGTATCTATTGATACTTATATCAACCATCGCTTAAGCTTATTGTGCACATGAATGCTCTGTATCACTATTTAATCTCATATTCTATTATCTTCTAACTTCTTTCTCTGCTTTTGTTTTCCTTTCAAATGGTTGAACTTCATAGTTACCAGATGGCTATGTTTGTTCTGCGAAGGAAGTTTTATACCATGGCTGGAAGGTTGCTAAACTTTTCATTAGGATCAAATGGCTCAGAGAATCAACGGCACCGGTTTGTTTCGCCTACAGATAAGCCATCCTTGACGATTTCTAATCCTTCTGTGCTCAACCGCCTCTCTATGCCATTTTAAAGCTTCAAAAGGTTTGTTGAATCTCCTGCTCAAATGTCATTTCATAATCCTTCATGAAAGCCTGATATATATGTGTGATATCTCAGTGCTTATATGGAAGTGTACCTGTATCAGTGTCAGTTTCTTGCTACCTTGAAACCACTGGATTTTCTAAAATAATAGACAACCATTGGATCATGAAAGGATTTGATATGCATTTGCTTAAACGTGGTAACCAATCAAACAATGAGGCTTAGATAATCTGATGCAAGCGTCTTCCTTGATCTCTACCAAAATGAATTTATGCAAGGCAGGGAGCCTCAATTTCTTGTGCTGTAAATTGCTGCATCTAGTATGACATAGGGTAGCCATCTGATTAGAAATTTGATACAGGATGGTAATAGGATAAATTGGGCTCGTGATTTTTGGTGTTAGGGCTTCGATGTCTTTACATGTTGAGAACTAATAAACTGCATACAAGAGAGGTGTGAGCATTTTACAGTGATTGCAAAGTAACCACCAAAGGAATATAACAAAATACATAGTTGTAAATTCGGACCTGCAGATTTACAACAAGACTCGGACCAAAAACAAGACCTGCAGATTAGCTTTCCTGCAGCAGCAGCCTCTATATATGTTTATCTGGCACAAATTTGGGCGGAAGACATCGAAGCTCCATAGACTGATCAGATCATCAAAGGGGTTGAAAAATCCAGGACTGTGGGACCATATCCATGTGCTGGGAACACATGGGGGTCCTGAAAATGCAAAATGTGGAGTGTTAATACTCGAGGAGAGGAGAGATCATAAAACCAAGAACAGAGGAAGAACAAGAGGGTGGTGATAGGGGCCATGGTTTTGAGCTTGGTATGGGAGCTTGCTGGTCTTTTTATAATATTGATTCTTTGCTTTGTTTTTGGATTTCAAACAGGCGTAAAGGAAGTGGTAATGGCCATTGAGTTTGATAATCCAAAACTACATGCATGAAAAAGAAATGACAAGTGTGCACCAGTCGCCTTCTCGTGCTGGGAAAAATCATGATCTCCTATGCATGCCAAGGCTTTTCCAAAGTATTGCAGCAAAAGAAAGGGTGGGACAGTGGGTGATTTGGACCTAAGTGACATTATGTCACGAAAAGAAAGAGAAACGGGGATGCAATAAAGAAGCAAGCACTTGCTTTCACTCTGTCGGCAAATAGCTTGACTTGGAAGCAACTCCTATTGTGAACCCTAGATACATCACGCATGTTATACTGGTGCCGAAGAAGGTGAGCTTTATTGCTTTGAAATGACCATGTTAGAAAGGATTCATGTGAGCACTAACTCAGCCATAATCAAACCGGGGGAGTTTATAGACTTTCGAATCGACCATGTCCGGTTCCATTTTTATTTTAGTATTAAAGAACAGTAAAAAAGGAGGTCATGGAACAGTCAAAACTTACTGGAGCACCAGAGAATCTTTGTTTGACGATTACAGTTTAGCTTTTGACCATCTCCCGATCATCAATAATTAAAGACAAGGCCTTCATTGATTGGTGCCGTTGCCGATCATCAGGCAGGGCATTAACAATAATACGACAGTCATAGACCAAAACTGATCATCGTATAGCTCAGCAATTATGTCCAGGTTGTCAGTTTTGTTTTGTTTTAGTTGAATAGTCAAAATATTTCATATGAGATAAAACAATATTATTTTTACCTTCATTTAAATTCCGGTCCATTTTAAATTTTTTGGTCAATTACCAATCTAAATGTTCCGGTTTTGTTTTGCTTGTTCTGTTTTAGCCAAATGATATTTTTTTTTAAATAATGAATAACTTTACAATATCAATCATATTTCTTAATCCCATTTTTAGATTGAGATGAAATTTTGCACGGAGTCTCTTGATATATTTATATATATTATGTTAAAATTTTAGAGCAATCAGAGAATATAATAACCTTGTAAAATTGATGATGACATTCTTGTAATATTATACATGTTTATAATTTTGTTCAAAAAAATTATTTTATTGTCTTTTTTTTAGATTAAATTGTATAGTTCTAAATAATTTTGTTTTTGAATTTGAATTAAATTTTTTGAATTAATATATTTATACACATAAATAGTACAATCTCGAAACAACACGCTGAAATGTTCCAAAACTAAAACATTCTATTCCAAATGAAAAAACAAAACAATAACCGAAATAGAATTGACAATTTTGGTTATGTCCAGCTTCTCAATGAACCGAACAGATGATCTACACGCCTGGATATTTCTGATAAAAAGTATGTAATGTAACACAGCAGCCTGCTGTGAACTTTGAGGTTCAAATTCCCCATGATCCAATAGCAACGTGAGGGAGAAAATTTGAAGTAAACTGAGTCTCGTATAAAGCACGAGTTACAAGAGCTATCACACGAGTAAATGGGCTTTTAAGTCTAATTTAGCCTAGAGAAAGGAAAATATAATCCAACAGAATTTGGGCTCGGTTTTTTTATGCCCAAAAACCCATGATTTCAAGCCTACCCTGTTTTAAAACCCAAATTATAACTTCTATTTTCCTGTCCGAAACGAGAAGAAAATACAAGTTACTATTCAAGCTTCGCATCATTAAGCATGTTTTTGAAAGTTTTTTTTTTAATCCTTTTCTTCTCATTTGTCACAAGCTAGGAGAACCAGCTCGCTGCGAAGAGAGGTTTGAAAAGAACGATCCTTTCAGAGTCATCGACTCACCATTATTTTTCAACATATGTTAAATTAGAGGGTCTTACTTTGTAGCTCAGCTAATATAGAATCACTGTGTATAAACATCGCTTAATTTATCTGTATTGAATAAAATCAGAACCTTTACTGTGAAATCTACTTTAAAATTGTTAGTTACCGGTGATCACAGATGACAAAAAAGATACAAAGTTGGATGGTGGCAATTACATGATTGGAAGAACAACGCTCTGTGAAACAATGTTAGCAAATCAACCAGAAGATTTGCGCCGAGCTAGCTATTTATTTATTGCAGACAGGATATGGAGCTGGTTATTGTATAATCTATAATCTTATTTTTTAGCTGGTTAGGTGCGGGACCGAATCATGGTTGATTCAGTAATTGATCAGAGCTAAATCTGAGCGCTTTTCATTAAGTAATTGGAACTAGAGGTAGGGCAAGAATTTATCTATTTCTAAATTTGCAATGCCATGACATTTCGAGATTCAGTATCCGAGTGGTGGGGCTTGCAGTAAAATGTGATGATGAAACCTGAAAATGATGATGAGCAAAGAAGAAAGAAATGGTGGACTAAGCTTTTACTTAGAAGCACAATAGGTGCAGAGAAAGAGAACGTAGCATAGCATTCAAGTGAAATCTAAAGGGATAATTGAAAGCCTCCCTTCTTCTCAAAGGAGAGACTTTATCTACAAATTCCATGATTTCCAGAATCTCATTTTTCACTCACACCCACAAAAGAAACCGAAAGGGATAATAAAGGGAAACCCCATCATGCACGCACTAGACTGGAGCAAGCACTTCTTCATTATTCACGTTGAAAAGGACCCCCGAGATTTAAAACCGTTGGGCGCTCCTGAATGATCCAAGAGCCTTGACAGCTCCAGCTCTCAAGATGAATTGGTGGTAGAAAGCTGCAATGGCTGCACCGATGAAGGGTCCAACCCAGAAGATCCACTGCAAGATAAAATAATAAAAAGAATTAAGCACCCTTTACAAAGTAAATGGACTTTTCTAATTGAATAATTATTTTAGTTAGTAGTGGAATCTAGTGGAGGCTTACGTGGTCATTCCAGGCCTTGTCTTGGTTGTAGATAACAGCAGCTCCCATACTCCTAGCAGGGTTGATGCCAGTTCCAGTGATGGGGATGGTGGCCAAGTGAACCATGAACACAGCAAATCCAATTGGAAGAGGAGCCAGGACCTATTGATTAAGAATAGATAAAACATAAATCTGATAAATAATCGTGAATCATAGACATCCACACACACCTTCTCGATGGAAAGTTAAAAGAAAAAGGTGCAGACTTCAATGAATAAACAAATTGGCACCATACATGATGAACATGCGTAGCACACAAATCTTTTTGGAATTATTATAAAAGATCATTCTATCTCAACTTAAAAACAACAAGATTAGTTGTGCATTACAAATCCTGGATCACATAAAACGTAACAGGTGGTTACACAGATTCCGAATAGAGCAAAAAGGGAAGATGACATCAAGCACATAAACAACAGCCTTTTTGCTTTAGCTGTATACAATAATGCAAAAGGGGATTGTTCACGTAAGGCTAAGAAAAGACCAAGATTTTCGTGAAATAATGGGGGACCAGTACCTAGTTGTGAAATAAAGATAGTTAGTGAGATGAAGTTGGGTAGAAACTGTTCCTAGTCAGGGACAAAACATACAGCAGACATTGAAAAAAGTGAAATCTACTACAAGACAAGGAAGAAATGATGAATCGGACACTGTGTGAAATAACTTTGATGGCACCCCACAAGTGCAAAAATCAATAATGGAAATTCAGTTACCTGCTGTTACGCATGCATTAACTTCTCGATTGGGTTAGAAAATAAGAGATGCAATTATGGTCTAATACCACAACCATATGGCTAAAAGTCAATAGATTCGCTTGTGAGACTGATTTGGTCAGGCCAGTGGAAATGATTCAATACCACTGTTTTTAAAATAGCTAAACACTGCAGATGCCATGGAAATTCACATTGAGCATTCATGGCACAGGAAACTGGATTGTGACAATGTCATAAAACATTGAGCTAGTTGCTACTAGGCATAAGAAGTTGGGATTGCACATCAAAAAAGGATTTGAAATTCAATTTAGTCATTAATACCACAGTAATCCAAACCAAAAGGTTCGATAAATGAGTATAGGTGGGCTAGATTAAGCTCTTGACCACTTGTTTTATGGATGGTGACCACACTAGACAGTAAAATGAGTGAAATATAGTCAACTAATTAGCCCTTACGTTGTCTATGCTATCGCAACCTATCAAGAAAACTAGATGGTAAGAAAAAAAATAAAAGGTCATCGGAGTTTTGAGGCACATACAGGCACATGGGAGTCGCGAGCACTCCTCTTGGGATCAGTAGCAGAGAAAACAGTGTAGACCAAGACAAAAGTGCCGATGATCTCAGCGCCCAATCCAGTGCCGGTGCTGAATCCATCGGCCAGAGTATTGGCTCCACCACCATATTTCTTGTAGTAAGACTTTTGGAAGGCCTTAACAAGCCCAACGCCACATATGGCTCCTAAGCATTGAGCCACCATGTACATCACAGCCCGGATCAAAGATACCTTCCTGGCTAGAAAAAGCCCAAATGTAACTGCTGGGTTAATGTGACCCCCTGCGCAACAAAGAGAATTTCTGTCACTCTTGGCTAACGGACGCTGGTTTCACCGAACTTCACCAGGAGAGGAAAGCTTTAAAAAAATCAAGACTTGGCTAAAGAACCCTCATTTTATGACTTGATATTGGAGTAATTAAGTTGTAAACTCACCAAATATATCACATATTTAAATATTATAATTAATATAAAAAAATCACATGAAAATTACCATAACTTGCTATTTGGTTTAGTAGGAAAGCTTGAAAAGTACTCACTGCTAGAATAATTATTTTTATAAAAGCTAGAAAAGCGGCCTTTTCTAGCCAAAAATACTCCTTTTTAGACGCCCGTTTTGTCAAATCCTTCTGAAAGGAAACGTCCCTTCTAGTATATTGCCAGTTTAGGTGAGATTTTCATGTCAAAAGTTTTTGTTTTGGTGAATAAAATGTAGTAACAACAAGAAGTCCAAACCCTATGCTTGCTTGCTGATAGTATCCAGTAAAAATTATGTATGTAAACATTCAGATGCATGCTCTTATATTATACAGAAACTACATAAAAAAAAGATGGTCTAGCTAGAAAATAAGCTAATGGAAGCTGAGAAAGAAATCAAAAGTCACAAACTTTACGGAGGAGGAGAAGATACCAAAAGGGAAAAACCCACCTGAAATACCAGCAGTGCAGTAAACAAGAACAAAGATCATGCCACCAAAGGCCCAAGCAATACCAAGAACACCAACCCCACCACAAGCATCAGCATTTCCATCAATCTGGCTCTTGTAACCAATAACAGTCAAAACAGTGATGTAAAGAAAGAGCAGCGTTGCTATAAACTCAGCAATCAAGGCCCTGTAAAATGACCACTTCGTTAGCTCGACGGGATCGAACAATGGTGCAGGTGGTGGGTCATGGTAGTCCTTCGCAGAGAATGAACCTGCCTCTGGTACTTCCATGTCCTTTGCCATACCAGAAAACCTAAAATTTCTGTATTAAACTTCTCGGAGAGGAAGATAGGTTATTCTTGAAAAGAGAAGGCGAGAGAGGTCTTGGTCTTTTGGTTTCAAGAGCTGAGTGAGGGTTCGAGGGAGATGGTAGGGGTGTATATATGGTGATGAGAGTGAGGAGAGAGAGCCTAGCTGCCTTATTTCTGTTGGGTGTTTTTTTCCTTATCTCTTTTTTTTTTTCCAATCAATTTTTTTTCTTTTATATTCCTGACTTGTATTTTTCTAGAAATATTAAAATTATAAGAATATTCATGACCCAGTATTTCACAAAAAAAAAAAACAATCAAACTAATTCAAAAGGACTTATATTCATTGCCGGTCTGTGAGGGTTGTTGAATTTATTTTTTAAAATATTTTTTTATTTAAAAATATATTAAAATAATATTTATTTATTAAAAATATTTTTACTATGGTACATGAAAATAATATAAAAAAAATAATTTAAAAGAAAAATAAAAATAATTCATTTTTTATAAAAAAAATACTTTTAAAACATAATAATTAAACCGTATATTAGTTTAAAGCTTAAATGATAATTACTATAATCATCACTTGGATCAATCAAGCTTGTAAAATTATTATTATTATAATTGTTATTATAATTATTGAAAAGGAATGAACCCGCATGCCGCCAAGGGAGTATGGGCTATTGTCTTTTATATTGATTAGGTGGATTCACTTTCACAGATGCTTAACTTTACCATGCAGCCACCACCACCACCACCACCACCTCCTCTCCACTCAGCGGCCGTGTGGACTGTCACTTGGCCATATGCTGTGCTGTCCTTGCCACTAGCTCCTGCAGTCTCCTGTCCTTTTCTTATTACCCACTTGTTTGATTTGTCCACCTCACTTACTTACCCTTCCAAGTTAATTTACTCCCTCCGGTCTCTTCCTTGTTTGCATTCCAAATAAAGGCTTCTTCTTTTCTCTTTTACTCCAAGCCACTCTCCTCGGCTCAAATGGCATTTTTTTCATTTAATCTATCTATATATATTTGAAACATATTTCAGTGTTACTTGCATCAGCATTAGGCATGCAACATCTAGTGTTTTGGTGAGGGGCTGAACTGACTTTTTTGGTTTGAAAATGTTTTCAGATTTTTTTTAATATTAAAACTATAAAAAAAGATAAAATAGTATCAATTTAGTATTTTTTTGAGTAAACAATACTTCATGTAGAATATTTAAAAAATATAAATAGAAGCAGTCTCATGCACACCGTGTTTATCTGATATTATAATAACTTTACGTTTAATTTTAAAAAAAAATAATAGAATTCATATAAGATTATAGAATAGAATGTATTAATTGCAAAAATATCAGATGCATAACTAGGAAAGAACATTGATTGAAGTAGTGTAAGTTGCGAGCCAGTGGGTCAGTACCCAGAGGTGAAGAGACAGGGCAGTGCAGAGTCTGCAGACCCATGAGACACACGAGCTAGCAGATAGTCAAAAATGAATCAAATTTACTGTTTTCTAAACAGTAGCGCCTGATATCCAGTCAAATCTGCACACGTTGCGACGTCTTGTTGGCTGCCATGGTAGAGAAAGAACCAGAGAGGAAAAGAGGGGGGCATTGGATTTGATCAGCTGAGAGTTTTGGGAAATGGACACGTGGGTCTCTCTCAGACAGTTGTTATAAGAGGTGGTATCATGGATCTTTCGTGTTTCTTAGAGATATGATAGTATTTATTCTTTTTCCACATGGCAAAGATTGTGGCCTGAGATGGCTTGGCGGTGTACAAAACTGAACGTTTGCGGGCGTGGCCAGTGGCGGTGCTATGGGACCTGATGGCATGGCAATTGGTTCCCTATTGGAGAAGAGATACAGCTAGATGACACGTGTACAGTCATAAGAGACTTGAGAAGGAATTTTTTTATAAATATTTTAATTTGGACTTTGACGGGCTATCTAGATTAATGGATGGGGGAAAACTTGATTCTGTACATAAAAAATAATATTGTTTTTGAGTCGAATTGTTTTCTTATATATTAATATTGGCTATGAACTTGACAGGTACTTAACTTATAAGGAGGAGTGTTTTCTAAGGAAGCTTTTCGATTATTGTGTTCGAGAATGAGAGAAGATAGCGATTTTCACTATTTTTGTAGCCTTTTCTTTTAATTGCATCTAAATTTGTAAAATGATATTTTCGTATGAATTGTTCTATTTGGAAGTATGTTGTAACTGGTGTTTGCTGAAAATTTGAATTTTTTTATTTTATTTTAAATGAATATGTTTTTGTGTTTTTAGATCATTTTGATGTGCTGATGTCAAAAATAATTTTTAAAAAATAAAAAAATATCATTTTAATATATTTCAGCACGAAAATCACTTTAAAAAACACTTTAAAAAGCTACCACAATCGCAATCTCAAACCAGCAAAATTGATAAAAAAAAAAACTAGAAGAGTAAAACTGAACGTTGTAGAGTGTTCCGTTGGTTTCCTTTTGAATTTGTCTCTTGCCATCACTTTCAACTGGTCAGACAAAGGGCCTGTTTGGTATTGTGGTTGCTGTTGCGGTTGAGGTTGAAAAAATTGAGTTTTAAAAAAAATGTTTTTTCTGTGGTTCAAAAAAAGCAGTTAAGTGTTTGGTTAAAACTGTGGTTGAGTTGGAGGTTGAAGAAAAAGCAGTTTTTGGTGTTTGGTTTCCAAACTTTACAAACTGCTTTTAACTTGTAAAATTACTTAAAAAGGCATGGAAATACACACACACATTTATACATACATACATCCATCCATCCATATATATATATATATATATATATATATATATATAACTTCTACAAATAAATTTAAAAATAAATAATAATTTATATTAATGTGAATACTTCAAATAAAATGGAAACATAATTTCATTCTCCCATCAAACTATTTGCAATGCTCTCGTGCACAATATCCATACGGGAATTTTTATTTTAAATTAAATATTTTTGGTTTTTTTATATTATTTTCATGTGTTGATGTCAAAAATAATTCTTAAAAAATAAAATAAAAATTATTTTAATACATTTTTGAATGAAAAATATTTTCAAAACAACCTCAATCCTGAGTTGTAATTTTTTTAAGACTTTTCATTTTAAAAGTGTTTTAAAAAAATGATTGTTTATTTTTATTTTTTTATATATTAAATTAAATATTTTTAGTGTTTTTATATCATTTTCATGTACTAATATCAAAAATATTTTTTAAAAAATAAAAAATATTATTTTAATATATTTATTAATAAAAAAACATTTTAAAAAATAATAAAAACCCGAAATGGAGTTTGAAACGGCGTTTGAAAAACACCTTGGATGTGCTTTTTTTGAAACGTCGTTTGGATGTAAAAATAAGATGGGACCCACTAAAATAAAACAGTGTCTGGTAAAAACCAAATACCAAAACTCCATCCCGTTTGACAAACATGGAACGCACCACGTTGCCAAACGGGTGCAAAAGCAAAGATAGAGTTTTAAAGTTATTTACATGACCGTTGTAATTCGATTAGTGACAACACAATAAACTCTCCATCTCACATGTGATTCTAATTATAAAATCCGAACTGGTCGGAGCACATATTTTTTATTTTTTTTATTTGAATTGGAAAACAAAATAATCTAACTCTATTAATAACCTCTACCTCAAATCAAATTATTAATATTTTTTATTAAAAAAATCTAAACTCTCAGACAATAACCTGCTTCCTGACAGGTCTTTGTATTATAAATGCTAACACTTTCCAGACTTCCTCGGAAACTATTTCGCTCCTGTTGCTGAAGTGACTCTGATATGAAGTGTAGTCCAGGTTCTTTTTAAAATTGTTTTTTAATTAAAAATGTATTAAAATGATTTTTTATTTTAAAAAAATCTCGAGTTAATGGCTCTGGCGCATGCAACCTTGCAGATATTTTTAAAATAATTAAAACAAGGCCAGAGTGACATTTTTCTCTTTTCTCATATGATTTTTGTTTGAGCTGCTTGGTTCGGGAAAGAACCAGGCTCTTCTTGTCCTGGATGGAGATTCAATGGGCCCCTGTAATCACAGACAAACTTATCTAATTGGTCGGTCAGCCAACGAAGCAGACCCCCATCAAGCACACGAGAGACCACCAACCAAGACCAAACGAAACTCGTCACAATGCTTTGTCTAGCAACTTTGTTAATCATCAAAATCAGCTTGTAATTCATCACGGCATGAAAAATGAAATGTACGAGCGAGAGTGTTTGGAAGAAAATACAGTGATTTTTTAATACAGTGATTTTTAAAAAACATATATTTTTTAAAAATATATATAACAAATTAATATTTATAATTTAAAAAACAATACCGCCATACCTCTAGCTGTATCATTTGGCATTGTTCAAAGATGTCGGTAAATCAAAATATAATCCCGGTTCACGAGGATACGACTGTTCATTATCGGATGCTCAATAATTATCCATCACGATTCCTGTATATTGTCTGATGCCAGAAGGCATACACAGATGAGCTTCTTCTACTTTTATTCCTGTTTTTATTTTTAAATTAATTTTAAGTGTTAATATTAAAAATATTTTTTAATATATATATGTATTAATAATATTAAAAGGATGGGCGGCCGATGCGATGTTGTTGTGCTAATTTAAATCAATCATTTTCTAATTTTTTAAAGGAAACAATTTTTGTTTTGTTTATGAGATTGTTTTTCATTTGTAAATGAATTAAATGATATTTTTTAATTTTTTTAAAATCATTTTGATATTTGAAAAAATCTCATAATTGTTTTTTAAAATACAATGTGAGATACGGAAGCATAATATCAAAGCTGTCGCGAGATGAATTATTCGAGACAGCTTGTAAATAGACATTCCTATGATTAATCCAGAGCCAGAAATCTTGAAGGGAAAACAGGTCTGACACGTTCAATATCATGAAGACATGAACCGGTGTCGACGCCAGCTACAGTAATGAATCGGTGCATGGGATAGAGAGTTTGACGTGTCTCATGTTTTATAAAAATGCTTTTTAATATTCATATTATTATATTAAAAAATTAATACCAAACAAAAACTAACCGACTATAATGATTTTTTTAAAAATAAAGCCATCGAACATATGATAAACAACAGCAATGATCATCAACAAAATCAGCATCAACTTCAAATCAAACACTATCAAACAAAGCCAGGTCATGAAAACATTTTTCAAAACAAAAAAAAAAATGATTTCCTGGACATGAATGAAAATAACAATAACAAATGGGGTCAAATTTGTCAAACCGACAAACACACCACCTCACTCTCGAACCCCGACAAATGGTTACGTGCCACGGTCCGAGTCCTTCCCGTTTTTTGCTCCTCAATGGCTGCTTGCCACTACCGACTGGACTTGAACCGTACTCGGCGTCCAGACACATCTCTATCGTCGAGTTCCAATTTCGTTTTCGCTTGGGTTTGGTCGCCTGGTTCATATTCATTACCACTTAAAAGAGAATTCTGATCCGACTTGAAGAGTGAAAGCTAAAGGTAGCACGTGGCTTGCCGCTGGCTTTGTATGAAGGAGAAGTGAAAGATTGTGATTTAACTTTTGGTGAATAAATGCTTGCACCTAACGCCTAGACATGGGGAAAGCAAAAACGTAGGCAAGCAAGAATTTCCAATCCCTAGAGATGCTCATTTTGTTTTCAAATTCAAGCCATCAATGGAAAGGTGGAGAAGTGAAAGATTAAAGCCTATCACACAGGGAGGGCAGGCCTTGTGTGTTAATGTATGAAAAGGGTAAAGATTCACGTGGATGCCACTCGTGTAGTTGGTCATGCTCTGTTCGTCGAATTAGTTTTATGTGTAGATAAAGGGAAAACAATTTGATATGGATTTCATTTTTCTTTTGTATTTTTTAAAATTAAACTTTACATTTTGAATCAAGCAAAAAAATTCATAAAAGATACACTATTGTTGAGAATGTAAAGTGTTATTGAATGTAAAATTCAAATAGGGTTTTTGTAATTACTTCTCTTAATAATCTTCAAGGAGGTAATCGTGCTAGGATTAGAGAACATGTAAGAAATTATTTCCTCTATAATTCAGTCAAATAATCTGTACGAGAAGATAAAGTTCACCCCAGAATCAAGGAAGAGTTTGAGCTTATGTGGGGCGGCTACCTCCATGATCTACTCAAACAGTCTCTTAGGGTTTCATTATTTTTTTTCCATGACCAGTGACAGAGATGGTTAACTGGTGGATTCCGGCCAGCCCAAATAAAACCACAAATGGAATCATCTCGACAAACAAAAATAGTTGACTTGAGACAGCACGAGGTTCTTTAGCCAACGTTGCCGTCTCACAGACTATAACGGGAACCAGAAAATAATGACGTTGTTACAATTCAAGGTTTATTAGCCAACATTGCCGTCTCCTAGACAATCACGAAACCCAGAAAACATCGGGTTGATCAGTCTTGTGATAACAGGAGTTTTTTTCAAAGCATCATTGTAATAATAATTAAAAAATAATCAGGAAAACAATTGGAAATGGAACTACATGTGACACACCCGCTACTGTTTAAATTACTATTTACCAAATAAGTTTTCGTGTTATTTCCCAGAAAAAAATCTTCTTCCTATGCCAGCTCGAAAAAAGAAAAATCTGGTGATAATAGAGTTCATAGACTAGCATTAACGTCTCTTGAAAATAATCATTTCCCCACAGAGTTTCAAGAATACAATTTGCTGGACCTCTCGAATTTTTTTGAACAATGACCAATCTAGAATGAAAGAAAGAAAATGAAGATCCGGTCACTTGACCACGAGCATGGTGGATTATAGACCAGAAACAGCATACCCTTATTTCGAAGTTAAGGTCACTACAGCTACAGTGACCCCTCAATCCCGCTCTGCAATGTCCCTATAAACCTGTCAGTTTCTTAATAGGCCATTGTCAAAAAATGAGAATAATGCCAGGACCACTTAGAAATTCAATCAAGCCGTTACCAGTTGCAGACTTCTCCAATCGCTATATTCGTCATTTTTCACGTAAATTTGGCTCAAGCGTGAGGAAGACAAGACCGGGGTTTCGATCCGAAGTCACATGGTTGCTAGCAAAACAGTTTTATGTCTTGAAGTCAATTACGGTCTAGATTTCGAACAAAGCAAACCACCCAGCAACACAGGAATCTTATCCTTCACTAGAATAATCTTCTTTTTTCCATTTTCTTCTCTCTTTTTTTCCTGAAGCAAGATGATATCATTAAGCATAGAAAATCCAATATCAAGAACAGGGCTTGAATCTTTTTTTTTTTTTTTTTTGAAGGTTTCATCCAGGGAAAATAGCATTCATATTATTCACCAGTAAAACAAACCTTCTCATCTTTTTATGTCATATCAGATCGTGAAGGGTCATGGCAGATCCTGTAAGCACCAAAAAGAAACTCTCCACAAAAAGTTGCCCGTTAAAGGAAAAAATACCACACCACATGAACAAAGTTAGAATCCAATAATAGACAGAATCTTTTCCAGACAACATATAGTTCAGGAGGAGTTGAACCACAAGAATAAAGGAGAAATTATATTTCACTACATCATGGCTAACAATAGCAAGGAACAACATAAAGATTATTAAAAAATAATTGACATACAACAGCTGGACAAAGATCATCATTGTTTTCATGGTTTTTTGAGAAAAAGGAAATTAATTAGATAACCACAACGTTATTTCAAGGACATGCAAGTGCACATGCCAGTAATTCAGCTGCTGCCCACTTTCGTTCAATGTTAGCAACTTAAGCATGAGCGCATGAACATTAAATGTAAGCTCTTTTTTCCAGTCAATCATCTATACAAATTTGCCAGACACCATGCGTAACAGGCAGGCAACTCTATGGTGTCAGTGTACAGCAGTCAAAAGAAATTATTCCTTGACCAAAATACAACCGCATATCACTGCAACAATCAGAGGTCCAATAACTTTGCAAGACTCGGTGTACACCCCTATATGATGACCAGCATTTAATTTTTGCTCTCAAATCTATGTTTTTTCAATTAGTAACCTTCAAATGCTTTTATCAAAAGAGGATAAAATCCACTTTGCTTTTAATGTGTCAAGGAACGACATTTCATTTTCTAATGAAAAATCGTGAAAGGGCGCTTTTAATCACACACTGGCTTCTGTACATGATATATACATAAAACCCAAACCCGGAATTCTGACATGAACAATTTACATCGAGGACAGCCAACAAGTTGGCATGGAGGTGACTGGTGATGATGTTTGGTTACAAGGGGAATGCTAACCAGCTATGTGAGCATAGAGAATTTACAGAAACAGAAGAAAGGAAAGGAGTTTTGAAAGTTAAGCGGAAAACCCAGATTCCATCGCTTGCAAGATCGCAGCAGTATCAAATCTAAAATTTCTGAAGCTCTTGCCAGGGCCCATGTCAGGAGGATGAGCATCTAATACAGGCTTAGTTAAATGGCTCTCCGTTATCACTGTGCTGCTCCCGAGAGAAGTGTTCTTCGCTTTCCACACACTCGCTGCTTGACATATATATATATATATATATATATTAAAAAAAACTCATCAGTGAAAGGGGTTGCCACTTCATTGATTTTTTATATGACTGCGATGTTATCTTAAGAACAGAGGATCACATATAAGACCATCCTATTTGAGGCTTCACATCCTCATAAGATAGTGAATGCCAAAATTTATGAAAGTGTAATCATTGATCTCCTAATATAAAAGGCATTACTCTCCTCTAAATCTATTTGTATTTAACATTCTGAGATTGGAAAGGGAGGTCAAACCTTTGAGATGCATATCAGGTCTTGGGGCTACAGGGGGCTGATGTGACAAAATCCACGATTTCAAAGACCTGTATGCAGACATTTTATTTATCAAAAATAGCTTAAGGCGTGACGCATCTGTTCACAGAGTGCACCAAAGTACTCACGCTAAAAACGGAGCAACCATGTAAAGCTTGAGGCCAGTGATGCTGCGAGATATTACTTGATCACTTGCTGGCTGAAGTTCATCAAGCCGTTGCCATGCAATTTCCTGCAAGCAGACAATATAAATGACAACATTGTTGCAAAATTCTACAGCCACCCAAGACTTGGTATTCATTCTTTACAGGCTAGAAATGGATTATAGCAGGCTAATGGGTGAAAACAGGCAACAAATATAGGCTAGGCATATCAAAAAGTTAAGCAGGTCATTATTCATTGATGAAAACAGATACAGACAATCCTAAGATTCTTCAATCAAAGTAAACACCCATTTTATTGATGTCTGTCAGCATCCTACATCATTGTTCGGTCAAGTTGACTTAAGAAAACCTTACTTAATGATCTGAGACAATTCTTAATGTTTCTATTTGAGTAGATACTAAAATAATGAAATTACAAATAAGGCTAGATGAATCTATACAAGAAGAAGTCACATACACTGATCTCCTTTTTTGTAAGTGGTGCAAAGGCAGTATCATCCTTCACACCAGCAATTATGTAGAGCCGCACCCTCTGCTGTCCAAACATCTCTTCAATGTAGTCATCTGTGTTAAGAAGATTTGAAACATCGAAGCCAGTTTCCTCTAGCACCTACATTCCACAACAGAAAAGGCAGGTTAATAATTAATTTGTGCAAGTGTGTTTGTGGGGGTGGCAATCATCTGCATCCTCCTAACAGTTCTTTTAATCACTTTTCTGAAAAAGTATTCAAAAGAATACGGCGACAATTAAAGCCCTTTCCTAAGAGAGGCCTGCCCCCCAGCCATCTGAGAATCAACTAGAATAATTTATAGTGATGCTTGTGCAACAAATGGACTAAATCTACTTTCTATCAATAATAACTTTTTTCCACTGAAAAATAGTTGAATAAGAGCATGCCAGAATTTAGATTGGAAAATCTAAAAATTCTAAATGTAATGATGCGCCCAAGGAAAGAAAAATTTATAGATTATTTTAAATTGATTATAGATTTTAAGATTTCTCGTCAAACTAGTCTACGTAGGAACTCACATACTCAGGAATAATTAATCATAGTTAGGAATCTAAGCTTCCCTAAGAGCTTTCTATTATTTATGTTTTTTTCCTATCTGGATTTCAATTTCCTATTTCATCTGTTAAGGCTTTTAGTGCCTCCAGATGGAAAACCTAGTCTATGTAATCAAACGACTTCGATAATGGAGTTACGAGTATTTTGGGTTAGTTTAAAATTGTTGCCTTGAGTTTTCTTTCTCTTTTCTTTTTCCCTAAGCACTGTTTTCTTCTATTTCTTTCTTGTAAGTAACTTCGGTTACTATCCACTGTTACACTGGAAGCCTTAATCTCTTACTAAAATCTCTATAATCCCATACCAAGCCCTACATCATCTAATAGCAGAATGCACCATGGAAGTATCGAAGTGTGACAATTTAAAATCCACAGAAGCGAACAATTTTGTGCCAAGCAGGAATTGGTGGTTGGATCAATGCAAGTTAGACTTATAGTCAACAAAAGTAGAAAAACAATTAACAAAATACTCCTTAAGAGTCAAAACATAATCTGTATCTTTCTTCATGCAGGTATCTCCAAATGGGTCAGAATTTTAGGATCCCGAACCCATTATTGCGTGCATTTATCAAGCTGTCCACTTTTGATACATCTATAGTCAATCTGTGTTTCACTGAATCAATAGCACCACTCAGCATAAAAGTAACTATCACTGCTAATATCTAAAACCTTTATAGATTGACACTATTACCAACACCCTGATTAGGCAAAATAGGTTATTGCAATCATACCAGATTAGAATGCTTTCAAAGATAAACGAAGGAGTGCACAGACATTCATACACATGAAAAAGGCTTACTTCTCGGATAGCACAAGCATGGTCTTCCTCATCCTTGTTCTTTTTTCCCCTTGGGAAACTCCAGCTCGTCCCTTTCCATCCCTTTACTAGCAAGCACTATCAATTACACCAACCAAGATAAGAAAGTTGATAAAGGGAAATCACAAGTTCACAATAATTAACTAAAGTGTCGGGTAAATATGAAAAGGCAAATAGTTTAACTATGTTCCTTAAGTCATACAGAAAAAACTTCATTGAAGGCCCGGAATTAAAAGTTAAATAAGGGAATCAGGTAAGCATGCTTTAAAGTTTAAACGTCAGAACCAAAACTTACTAAGTTTACACAAGCCATTGCCATACACACAAAGTATCAATTCTTTTTTAAAAAAGATAGGCGCCATATCAACCGTGCCCACACTTTAAAACACTAGGGTTCCCCGAACACCTAGCCTCTCTTCTGAGGATTGTTTTCCACTCTTTCCTTTCACCTGTAAGGATTTGATACTCTCATCTCCGTAAAGAATAGATCCTGTATCTGTGGAAGATAAATGCACCACTTGCACCCATTCTCAAAACAATTTGTGCCATTGAGTTTCTGACTGAACCTGAACTAAAGTTTTCTCCAGCTGAAAAGTACTTGACCCAATATCACTAATCCTCCAAGCTTCTTACTAAAATATCCTTAAATTCAGTTCAGAATCATAATAAAACTCTCATTAGTTCAAAAATCAAAATCTTGATCATATACCAAGTACTTTGATTTCCATTCATTCTTCTTAAATCACAATAGGAATGACTTTCTTCCCCCCCTTTTCTTTTATAGCTTGAAATTATTAACAATCAAGCACCGAGTGTCACAGACAAAATATGAGCAAAACTCTAATTCATCGAAAATCAACACAGAAACAAATACGGTTACTACGACTAATACTACGTATCACTATCTTTCACCAGTAAAAGGCCTCACCCGTTCAAGAGTCTCATCCAAAATAATCGCACCGGTCACCGGAACTTTAACTTTGTAGGAAGTAAAATCCTTAAAAATATCATCAATATGAGCGACATACGGTCTTAAAACATCACAACTGTTAAACACTGCATCTTGTTGAGGAAACAAAAAAAAAACCTTGAAACTCATAAGAAAATAGACAAAAAGTAAAGAAACGATGGGGAAAAAAAGATACTTAAAGAAGTGAATTCCTTCAAAGTGAAGGACTTTAATGAGGGATTTTTCTCGACAGAATTATCTTCATAGAACCAATGCGCCTCCTCGACCAGAAATAGAATTCTCTCGAACGATTGCTGGTCTTCTTTTGGCACATTTAGAACAAGCCTGCTACAGAGATCGTCGAGGAGCTCTTGTGGAGGAAGACCGCCGTTCTTAAACGGAGCGCTACTAGATCGATTCAGACCGGACATCGATTTCCTCGACCCCTAAACCCTGTTTTTATTTGTTTTCGGACGAGCAGAGAAGGTGCTCGCTCTTTCGGTCTCTCCTTTCTTGGGAATCCGAATCGAGTGAGTAGCTTCTACAGCGAGTAATTTTATGCATCTGAGTCGAGGTTGATTTATTTATTATAATTGGGATTTCATAGTGGGCTGGAGGTAACATTTCTGGACCGGAATGAGCTGGATAAGAATGGATTCTGATCGGCCCAACACTCATGTAGGAAACGCTAGCCTGTTCATATGTCCAAGAAAGAACCGTCACGTTATGAGGTAGTACTGACCGGGCCCCGTCCAGTCAGAAGAAAAGCTCGATCCATCCACACCTAAGAAACAATGCTGCTCCAGTCAGCTCCCGGAGCAACCGAATAGCACAGGTACAAGAATTCGGGTTGCGGGGTGGCTGAGTCGCGAGTCCACGGTTCAACTCATTTTTAATTAAGAAACGAGTTTATGTTTTTTATAAAAAAATGTCATTTCAATTTATTTTTTAAACTCAAGCTCCGAGTCGTTGAGTTATGAGACTGATCTGATGATAAAAATAATACTTTGCTGGATGATTCAATTAATGATAAAGAGCCTATAAATAGGCATTACATAGTGCATAATGAACCCACTAACCCACATCACCATTAACCCACTAACCCATGATTCTAGCAACACAATCACCACTCTTTTAGTCACCTAAACACATTTCTAAAGACTAGGTCCATTATGACTAAATCAACATAAAATAAATAATTAAATAAAACAATGAATTAAATACATAAACTTTAACACCCTCCCTTAAACTGAAATCTGCAGATAACAGTTTAAGAGAAATCATCCTTCTTCAGTATTCTTAATTACTGTTGATCGCGAACACATTCCAAGTAAACCGTGCAATTTCACAAATGCAGCAAGTTTAAGAGGTTTGGTTTGTATATCTGCAACTTGATCTTCACTTCTGCAATAAACTAGGTTGATCATGCCATCATTACTGAGATCTCGCAAGAAGTAGTATCTCACACCAATGTGTTTGCTTCTCCCATGTAACACCGGATTTTTAGAGAGTTTGATAGCTGAGTTGTTATCACAAAATACCGTTGTAGCTCCAATTTGCTGAACCTGTAATTCTTCAAGGATTCTTCTTATCCAAATAGCTTGACAAGCACAAGCTGTGGCAGCAATAAATTCAGCTTCGGTGATGGATAAAGTAACAATTTGTTGCTTTTTCGAAGACCACGAAACTGCACCTGTTCCAAACATAAAAACAAATCCCGAGGTGCTTCTCCTGTCATCTTGATCACCTGCATAATCGCTGTCAGTAAACCCAACTAGCTCCATCTTTTCTCCTTTCTTGTAGAACAACCCAAAATCCTTAGTTCCTTGCAAGTAACGAAGGATTCTCTTGGCTGTAAGCAAGTGCATTTCCGTAGGATTTTCCATATACCTGCTGATTAGGCTTACAGAATACATAATGTCAGGTCTTGTTGCAGTTAAATACATTAAACTGCCAACAATTTGCTTGTAAAGTGTGCTGTCCACTTTCTTCCCTCCATGATCTTTGTTGAGCTTTAAACCAAATTCAGTTGGAGTGCTAACAGGATTGCAATCCTTCATCTGAAATCTTTCCAGAATATCATGCACATATTTCTTCTGACCAATAAAAATGCCATTTACAGTTTGCATCACCTCTATGCCAAGAAAGTAATGCATCAACCCAAGATCGGACATTTCAAATTCAACCATCATAGAACTCTTGAAATCTTTAAACATATCAGCATCATTTCCAGTAAATAGAAGATCATCAACATATAAGATCAACCTAGTTTATTGCAGAAGTGAAGATCAAGTTGCAGATATACAAACCAAACCTCTTAAACTTGCTGCATTTGTGAAATTGCGCGGTTTACTTGGAATGTGTTCGCGATCAGCAGTAATTAAGAATACTGAAGAAGGATGATTTCTCTTAAACTGTTATCTGCAGATTTCAGTTTAAGGAGGGTGTTAAAGTTTATGTATTTAATTCATTGTTTTATTTAATTATTTATTTTATGTTGATTTAGTCATAATGGACCTAGTCTTTAGGAATGTGTTTAGGTGGCTAAAAGAGTGGTGATTGTGTTGCTAGAATCATGGGTTAGTGGGTTAATGGTGATGTGGGTTAGTGGGTTCATTATGCACTATGTAATGCCTATTTATAGGCTCTTTATCATTAATTGAATCATCCAGCAAAGTATTATTTTTATCATCAGTGGTATCAGAGCCTAAACACCTTAAAAATTCCCTAAACCCTTTACATCCTAAAATCCCTACCTGTGAGCAACCTTACGAAAGAGCCAAAATCCCAAAATCCTTTTATTTGCAATTGTGTGCAGACAAGAGAGAGTGAGCCCAAAATCCTTAGCCCATTTTTCAACATTTTTCGCAAACGAAAATTGAAGCCCAAAATTCCTAAATCTCACCTTTCATCTTCCTGAGAAGAGAGAACCGAGAGAAACCCACTCAAATTCAAATCAAATTCCAGTCATCGTGAGCTACAGAGAGAACCGAGAGAAACCCACTCAAATTTCACTCAAATTCCAGTCCCTGCCGTTTTTCATCGTGAGCAAAGAGAGTAACGAGAGAAACCCAACCATCTTTTTCACATCGTGACCAGAGGAGAGAATCAATTTCTCAATCATTTTTCTACACCATTTTTTTCAGAAGCACAAGTACATCAATGGCAGAATCAACCTTTGTTCAAGCAGCCATCCCACATTTTGATGGTCGCTATGACCATTGGAGCATGCTAATGGAGAATTTCCTTCGGTCCAAGGAGTATTGGCCGATTGTTGAAGCTGGAATTGAAGCCCCTGCAGTGACTGTCGTCTTGACTGAGGCTCAAAAAACAGAGCTGGAAGGGAGAAGGCTGAAGGATTTGAACGCGAAAAATTATTTGTTTCAAGCCATCGATCGTCCCATTTTGGAAACAATTCTTAGCAAAGAAACTTCCAAAGACATATGGGACTCCATGAAGCTGAAATATCAAGGATCGACAAGGGTGAAGCGTGCACAACTTCAAGCCTTGAGACAGGATTTTGAGACTCTGCAAATGCAAATTGGTGAACCAGTCACCAATTATTATGCCAGGACGATGGAGATATGCAACAAGATGAGGTTTCACGGTGAGAAGATGGATGATAATGTGATTGTTGAAAAAATTTTGCGTTCATTGGCACCCAAATTTGATTATGTGGCTTGTTCAATCGAAGAGTCCCGGGATGTTGAAAAACTTTCCATTGATGAGCTGCAAAGCTCCCTGCTTGTGCATGAGCAGAAAATGCTTCGGGGCTCACATACAAATGAGCAGGCCCTGAAAGCTACAAATTATTCTCATTCCTCAAATTTCTGAGGAAGAGGCAGAGGGAGAGGTAGAGATGGGAACCGAGACAGGGGAGATGGTTACAGAGACCAGTTTAGGGCTATTGATAATTTTGGCAGAGGCAGGGGACAGTTTAGGGGTGTTGAGGGGAACAGAGACAATTTTAGGGGTGTTGAGGGACAAAATAGAGGCAAAGGTGACAAGTCCAAAGTTGAATGCTTTAGATGTCACAAATTTGGGCATTACCGATCTGAGTGTTATGCCAGGATACACAATGACAAAGCTGAGATGTCACATTTTGCTGAGAGAAGGGAAGAAGAAACTCTGCTAATGGCTGTGGAGACAACCCAGAAGCTGAAGCAGGGGTCTCGGGAGCAGCATCAGGGGTCTGAAATTTGGTTTGTGGATACGGGCTGCAGCAATCATATGTGTGGGTGTAAGTCTTCCTTTATTTATTTAAATGAAGATTTTAATTCGACAGTAAGCTTTGGTGATAACTCTACTGTGAATGCTTTAGGAAAGGGTGATATTGAGATTAGGACCAAGAATGGTTTTGTAGAAACAATTTCTAATGTGCTTTATGTGCCCGATTTAAAAAGCAATTTATTGAGTGCTGGTCAATTGCAAGAAAAGGGGTATGAGATAACTATAAAGAATGGTGTTTGTGAAATTTATGATCCTTTGAGAGGGTGAATTGCAGTAGTGAAAATGAGCTCAAATAGGTTGTTTCCTTTAGAAATTGTGATATCACAGCCCTATTTTATTGCTGAAATTGAGAACCCAACATGGCTTTGGCATTTCCATTATGGCCATTTGAATTTTAGTAGCCTAAAAACTCTTCAGCGGAAGAATATGGTGAAAGGTCTTCCTGAAATTGATATTCCTTCACAAATATGTGAAGATTGTGTTGTTAGCAAACAACATCGTTCTCCATTCCCTCAAGGCAAATCGTGGAGAGCAAAGCATGCTCTTGAATTGGTGCACTCGGACATTTGTGGACCGATTAGTCCATCTTCAAATGGAGGTAAAAAGTATCTAATCACCTTCATTGACGATTTTACTCGGAAGACATGGGTTTATTTTTTACAGCACAAGGCGGAAGCTTTTTATGTGTTTCAAAGCTTTAAAGCTAAAGCTGAAAATGAGGCAGGGAAGCTCATTAAGACTCTCCGAACAGATCGTGGGGGTGAATTTTGTTCAACTGAATTTGATGGTTTTTGTGGAGAGCATGGCATTCGCAAGGAGTTAACAGCTAGCTATACACCCACAGCAGAATGGTGTATCCGAAAGAAAAAACAGAACAATTCTCAACATGGTGAGGAGCTTGCTAGCTAGAGGAAAAATTCCAAAGGAATTTTGGCCGGAAGCAGTAAATTGGAGTATTCATGTGCTGAATAGAAGCCCTACTTTTTCAGTCCAGAATATGACACCTGAAGAAGCATGGAGTGGGAGGAAACCCAATGTTGAGTATTTCAGAATTTTTGGGTGCATAGCCTATGCATATGTCCCGGATGAGAAGAGAAAGAAGCTAGATGATAAGGGTGAAAAATGTGTGTTTCTTGGCATGAGTGAGTGCTCCAAGGCCTATAAATTGTACAATCCTCTTACAAAAAGGATTGTGACCAGCCGTGATGTTGTGTTTGATGAAGTGAAAACTTGGGATTGGGATAGGCAGCAGTTGGGCTTCAATTTTTGTTTGTGAAAAATGTTGAAAAATGGGCTAAGGATTTTGGGCTCACTCTCTCTTGTCTGCACACAATTGCAAATAAAAGGATTTTGGGATTTTGGCTCTTTCGTAAGGTTGCTCACAGGTAGGGATTTTAGGATGTAAAGGGTTTAGGGAATTTTTAAGGTGTTTAGGCTCTGATACCACTGAATAAATAATTAAATAAAACAATGAATTAAATACATAAACTTTAACATGATCTACAAGCAGGATTTTGTAACAATGTTTATGCTGGTAAATAAATGAGAAAATGACCGGAAACTTCTTCGGTTCTTCCTCTCTGGACTCAAAACAACCAGCAGCGCATGTTAGTAGCAGGATCTGTTTGCTTTTTTAAAAATAAAATATACTATTAAAAGGCACCCAAAAACATAAGATCGAGTCATGAGTTATCAGGTTAACCCTTGAGTCAATTTACATGACTGAGTTTTATCATAATTTGATCGAGATAACCGAGTTGCGAGTCTAACTTCCCTCGTTACTGGTTTAACCCGTCATGCCGGAGCAGATTATGTGTTCGATTTTTTCTAAGAGTTGTTAACACGTGAGAAATAACAAAAACTGAATGGTGATCATTGTCGACGTGAACAGTGAACAGCTAATTGGTGTTAATATTTCTTTTTTAAAAAATAATAACTTTCAATATTTTTTCATTTTTAACCTGAAGGGAGTATTTAACACTACATTTCAAAAACATTTTTGAAAAAAAATTGAATTTTTTTTATTTAAAATTTTAAAAAATAGTATTTCTAGATCATTTTTATGTGCTCATGTCAAAAATAATTTTTAAAAAATAAAATAGCATCATTTTAATATATTTTTAAACGAAAAACATTTTTAAAAACAATCTCAGCTATACTCTGGCAATCATTCACCGGGCAGTGTCAGCATGTTGTTATTGTTTTTAACAAGAAATATATTTTTCTATTTTTTTCTCTATATTTTACATTTATTTATTTTTTAGTTTTGAATGGGTGAATATAATTTTTTATATATAAATTTATTGTAATTTAAATAAACATATTGGTACTCGATTTTCACATGCATCTAATTTTATTATCATAACAATAAATAAAAAATATTTTAGGAAAAACAAAGTTCTTGAATCGACTAAAATTTATAATAGTGGCAAGTTTTGCGTTAAATCGCAAAGTCTAAGTTTATTCAATATATAATTATTTCAACATAAATAAAAATGATATCTTGATTTTTTCTAAAATGAAGTTATGCTTTTATCATGTTCATGGGTTGTTTCTAAACTTGTCAGGTCAATCTAATCATATTGAATCAGCTTTCATATAGTTAATTTTAAACTTGAACTAAGTAAGAAGTTGGGTCAAAATCTTTTAAAGTTTACATGTTGGGTCGAATTTAATATAAATATAAAATAATTTCATTTATATTTTAACATCACGTCTCCCAATTTTTTTTTCTTTTTTTAATTAATCTCAACCCTCAACATTTAATTGATTTTGAATTAATATTTATAATTTACCATGATTTTCCTATAAGATTATTACAGTTTAAATAAATATCATGATATTTGATTAATGTTTATTTTTGTAAGTATTTATTTTTGTTATTGTAGCGCCGAGTAAAAGAAATGTTATACCTAATGAAATTCATGATCTGAATTACATGTTTAACAAGTTAATCTGAAAATTCATGTCATCATTTTAATATGAAAAAAAACATAATCTTGATTTAAAAAAAAATAACTATGAATTTTGACAATCATCTGAATTATTTCTAAACTCCTCATAGTTATTATTTTTTTAATTTTAATCCGACTCTCGACGGGTGCAAGGAAATTAGTAAAATCCACGTCCCATTACATGGAGCGAAGAAGCCACAAAGTGTTGCGAGGGGGAAAAACGTGTATAATTCTTATGTATTACACATTGGTAGTTACTACGGACGGTGGAGATGTTCCTTGCAATATGATGTTTAACTGAACCAAAACAAAAACCAGAAAGAATCTCCATTTCCACAGAGGAGAGACGGGATAGAATCTCTCCTGTTTGTTTCCATAAGAAATGCGGTCCACACAGCTGGGATTCTCAGTGTCTCCCACATCCATAAACAATAACCTTCTTAATTTCAATTTCAAGAAACAATCTTTTTTTACTCCTTCTACAAGGGTTTCTCATCATCGATGCTCTCTCTCCACAACAGGTACGTGCCTGCCTGCCTACCTCAAAATCTACCTTACCCTTTCGAGCTGTCCATTCATATCTTGCTGGATTTGAAGTTCTTGTAGATCATCTTTTGTGGGTTTTCTTCTTTATGTACTATTCTATCCATGCTTTATGGTGGTGTTGTTCCACTGTTGATTTGTAGTTAGAGATATAGCTGACTAACCGAATCGTTGTCATTTTTTAACGAATCTTGATTCTTAACTTTGACTTTATTTCATTTATATATATATGGCTAATGGACTTGACTTTGACTTGAGAAGAATTTTGATGTGTTTGCCATAAACAAGAGAATCACCTTCTTGCCATAAAGGCTACCTCCATTGGGTAAACAACGGCTCGATGGGCTTCTCTATGAATACAAAAGATTATAATAGCTTTATGAAAACAAGAATCCTTCTTTTCAGGCTAGTAAGACTGAAAAAAATGGTAGAATGTGGTTATTTATTATCGACCCCTTTTCACTCGCTTGCATAGGAGAATCTATTCCATTTTCTTGATATCTACTCAGAGGTACACGGAGAGAGAGAAGTATTTGGTTTATCTATTTGTACTTTACTCAGATGATTAGTTAAGATATTAAAAATTATCTCGATTATTCTGGTCTTTGAGTGTAGGACCATGCAGCAGAGCGAGTCAAGTGGCTGACTTGTTCCCTACTGTATCTCCAGAGATAGTTGTAAGGGAAGCAAGATTAGAAGATTGCTGGGAAGTGGCTGATACTCACTGCAGTTCCTTCTTTCCTGATTATTCCTTCCCTCTACAATTTGTGCTAAGGGTTGACAGGCTGCTAGCTATGCTATCACGATTCACAATACCAAATGGCTGCAGAAGAACTTTTCTGGTTGCTGTCATTGGTAGCACAGTTGATCAAACTTTCTATATTGGAAGTAAAGATTTCAAAATTGGAGGTTCTGATGGAAATCTCAGTCTTAATCGAGGCAATGTTGCTGGGATATTGACCCTGGACACTGTTGCTAATTTTCTTCCAAGGAAAGGTCCACTCAGGCATAGAAGGTAAGTTTGGTTTTGCTCTTATGACATCTAGGTCTTTGTGAAGATGTAAGCTTTGCGCTGCAATCTAGCATGCAACTGGTTTTGAGTAGATTTGGATGAAACTCTTTTGGTGGGGGGATAAACTAGCACGACCGTTTGTTGTCGTAGCTATCAAAGAGAATAAACTACTGCTGAAAAGTTGTTGTTTATCAATCTATATTTTGGAGGGATCGAGTCTGGAAGAAATTCTTTTTGGACAATCTGTGTTGACCGATCCATGTTGATGTCGAAACAAGATATAACAAGGAAGGTCAATCCTAACACATATGCTTTGCTAAACAAAGAAGTGATCGTTTATGTTTTGAATGTTCTTTTATTCTATACTTGCACTTGATTCATTTACAAGCTTCTTTTGCCTACACCAGTTCAGTTGCATTACTGAATTAGTTTCTGAAATTTTATTCCTACAAATGTGATATATGTTTCTGCCAAAGGACTGGAATTGCATATGTATCGAATGTTGCTGTTCGGGAGAGATTTCGTCAGAAGGGGATAGGTAAAAGGCTTGTAGCAAAGGCAGAGGCTCAAGCTAAGAGCTGGGGCTGCCGTTCCATTGCTCTGCACTGTGATTCAAATAATCCTGGAGCCACAAAACTGTACAAGGGGCAGGGTTTCAAGAGTATTAAGATACCAGAAGGTGCAAACTGGCCCCACCCCAAGACCTCTCCTGATATCAAATTCAATTTCATGATGAAGCTTCTAAACACCCCAAACACAACATAGAATTTGTAGGAGCACACGAAGAATTGACAGGGTAAAACCTTGTAGGAAAATTTGAAAATATGTATAGATGATTAAGGTAATGTTTGATTACTATTTTGATGAAACATTTCATCTTGTATATTTTATTTTAAAAGTGCAGAAATTTATTCAAAAGCTTCTATTTATTTTGTCTCTTAGATCAAATATGATTTACTCGCTATTTACTCTGTGCCTGTTTGTGTGATAGATGATATTTTTGTGAAGCTCGTGGGACCTTGATAAGATGATTTACTCGCTACTTCTGCCCCTTGAGGTTTCAGATTTATTTTATTTCTCGCTGCTGCTTCTTCAATCCAATCAAGTGATAACTAAAATTTATCCGACACCATCTTGTTTTAAGGGTTCTCAAAACTATACAGAAACAAACATAGTATGATCTCATCCAGTCGACGAAGGAAAGATTGAGAGAGAGACCATTGTTACTCTCGATGCACAAGGTAGTGCGTATTGCGTAGCCAGCCAACAGACATAATTGAGGAAAAGCTAAGGAACTTGGATGGCAAAACTGCTATTTATTGTTATTGACAAAGAGCCAGGCAAGGCATGCTATTTATTGTTATTGTTCTCTACAAATTTAAACGTGGATACTTGTGGTTCTTACACAACAAGTGGAGCTTGGCATTCTATATTCATCAGCAAAATCAGATTTAACGAGAAAAACTCTTCAGAGCACCCTGGCTTTACTGCCAATAAGCCACACTTGAGAGGGATGCCGATTTCAACAAACAGGATTGCGCATGGAAACTGAAAAGTCCGCAACTCAAAACTCAACTTATGATGTCTGGACAAATTTATCCAAGGCAGAAGTATCCAAAGCAGGGAACTCCTTGACAGCAGAAGCCACAGCTAGTCCAAGCTTCACCGCATCTTCATGGCTAGGTGCCTGAAGACACCATTACTCTTAGTTGCTATTTATTGAGATAATAATGGCAGTTCATGCAGAAACTGAAAGCAAATTTTATACCTCAAAGTTGAGGGGAAGAACAGGATCATGAAGTGAGAGTCTAAGAAGGAACCACCCACCAAAACCAGAAACTCGAACCTGTTTAAGATAAGGAAAAGGGAAACAAGGATGGGAGAAAACTTATTGTGATGTCTTGATAGCATGGAGCCATCAAACCATTACAAGTACTAATGCAGGCCTACATAATATCTATCTGCGTCAAACTCACCCCTTCATAATTAACAGGAGCTTTCTGAAGCTTTGGATCTGACTCTACATGGTTCTCCAAAAGTTTAAGCACTGCCTCTCCATATTCTCGGAAAGACCTGGATGTTACAAGTGATCAGTCACACTACAGCAAAATAATATAAAAATGTGACAGACAAGACAGAACCATACCCTCCTTTAAGATCTGGATGACTCTGATCGATTTTCAGTCTCAATTCCACAGCAACTCTTGGTTCTTGCAGACCCTCTACCAGATCAGTCAAAACTTTGCTGCCACCAGCAATACCAGCGGCTCTGGCTGAAGCCAGTTTATTTAGAACTTTAACCTGCATGTATAAACAGAAAATGGTAAAGAAGAAAGTCGATAAATTGACAATGCAATAAGCTAAAAAAGCTGGACCCTTGCTCTGTTTCATATAATGCCTACCATGAGGTATGCTCCATCATCAAGCCAGTGGTTTTCCTTGAGAGCTCCATGGCCACTGGTTTCAATAGCCAGATGTGATTCCACGCCAACAGAGTTCTGCGAGCAATGTCATTGCATTTGTTTGAGTATTTCATAGAGAAAGAGCTACAGAAAAGTTGATCATCCAAATTGTGATCTAAGAGCACAGAACCAAAGAGGGAACAAGAAATGCTTGGTTTTGAAAGAGGTTAAATCAAAAAATCAAGGAAAAAGTCATTATAATTCTAAATTATAGACAACAAGATCCTAGACCTGTTCAAGACGATGTTCAAGACGATGTAATAGGGATTATACAAACAGGTGATGGGCTCAAAATGATTCGCATCCACCCTTCATATTGATTTGCATTGCACACAAAAAAAGCATATTAAAAATACCCCTTCAAAATTCAGTCAGATTGTATATAAGGTTTATCATTCAATGAAAATTTCCTCAAGGCAACTTTCATATTGATTTGCATCCAACCTTCAGAAATACCAAAATCAAATCCCATTTGGTTAGAAAATTCATCCAGCCAGCATTATTACTAGCACAACAATCTACTCCAAATACAGTGCACGAGGATCAACCTTGCATATGCAAAATTTCCCTATCTGGTTTCTTGCTTCCATAAACTGACCCAAATTTTAGCATGTAAAAGACAGTTCAGAATCTCAACTTACCAAACGAACAGCCTCATCGATGACATTTTTATAGCCTCTTTTGAATCGATGGTGCTTTCCCCCTAAAAAAGACCAGCAGGTTATAAGTGCATTCATATACAGGGAATAAACAATGTGTCATTTTGGTTTTCTGCATACCGAGTTTATTTTCAATAAACATGGTAAGGCCATCGGAAGTCACACTGTCTGTAACAATAGTTGTTCCTGGATGCTAAATGGAAAACAGAGCGGGCAAAATTGGTAATGAATTTAAGGGGAAAAGAGCAATGGAACAGAAGTAATGTAGTTTAACGGTATCACTTGAGACAACAGAAGTAGGAAGATCTTACTTCCTCTAGAACAATGGCGGACATCAAAGCAATCAGCCGATTCCGGTTGAACTCACGACCAGTGGAATCCACAGCAGCAGATCTACAGGAAATGATTATACATTAAAAAGAACTGACACACAAACATGCTATATGATTGGACAGATTGGGATGATGAGCACCTGTCAACATCAGTATCAAATATGATCCCCAAATCGGCCTTGTTCTCAAGGACTGCCTGGGTGATAGCCTTCATTGCTGTCTTGTCCTCTGGATTGGGGATATGATTTGGAAACATACCTATTTTGAAAAGCTACTTTAGCATGTACAGAAACACACATAGCAAAAGCCACAGCAAATTTCTAATGTCAACATTACCATCTGGTTCCAAGAACTGGCTGCCAGAAGTGATAGCTCCCAGAGGCTGAAGAACTTTTTCCTGGAAAACCATTTGAAGGATTAAAACATATTAAAAGACAAGGTGATGAAATGGTTGCGTGATAGAAATGGAAGGAAGTTCTTTGGCAAAATAACTGCAGATATGTTTTGTCTCCCCAGTCTGGACAATGAAAATTTAAGAAACTTAGTTAAGTGCTGGTGGCGGCGGTGGTGTTCAGAAAGTTTATTACTGCGAAGCATTAAAGGTACATTCAATATAGATTTTGCTACAGTCAAGTAGAATAAAGTTTTATATAAATAAAAGAAAGCCAAATAAATCACAATATGACTTACAGCAAAAAACCCTCCTGCTCCATTTCCCGCATCAACAACAACATGGAATCCCTCTAATGGCTTCTCTAAAAGTTCAACAATTTCCAATCAACAACTAGCGAATGGGATCACAGCACAACATGCATAAACTCAATAAAAAAAATACTGGTATCAATGAAGTAAGAATCCCTTGTAAAACATCTCCATTAAAATGCAAAATATTTTTTACAAACAGAAGGCTTCCAAGGACCAACCCAGTGATTAAACTTAGGATTTTTAGAATTAGGTTCAAATCCTAAAATGAGAAGGTGGGGTTAGAGGAAGACAGAGGACTACTGCCTATTATGCAGACCAAGGTCCAGGGGGTCTCCTAATGGAGCAAAATGAAAATATTTAACTGGCTATGACCATAGCATACCCAAATTTACCCATTCACATATCAAACCATGGGTAACAAAATTTAATCCCTGAGTACAATTTATTATGACAGCTGTTTTGGAACATTTACCTATATTTCCTGCAGCTTTGCGGACTGCCTTCACAAGATCAGATGTATACACAGTCATGTAATCAACTCTTTTTAAGGATTCAGAAGCTTCTCCTTTTGATTTCATTAAACCTTCATCTGTAAAACTATTATATATGTCCACAGCACGCTCTAAAATGTTTTTAATGTCAGCCTTCCCAAGCCCTCCAGCATTTGTGAAGAATTTGAACCCATTCCTGTTGTAAGGAAGATGACTAGCTATTTGCACAATAACATGAACCAAAAAATTGATTAGATGTAAGCTAGTCAGAAAGTCTAGTAACATGATCTAAAGTGAGGCAGAGTTTACACAAAAGTTCAAGCAATGAAAGTGGAAACCATTATGAGGCACCATTTCCAAATCCCAAGATTATAGTAGGCCAAAGTAGTCCAACAGAAAACCAAGCAGTTACCTGTTATCATTATAGCCCCATCAACTGGACATAAAAATGCCTCATCTTCGGTTAGTGTGCTATTAAACATTGCAGGGGTAGATGCTAATCTGTAAAAGGCAAGAGGCTACAAAAGTTAGAACAAATCACGAAGGAACGATGATTAAATCATTTCTTAGCCACTGATCAATTGATTTCATGAGGTCACTGGATCACACATTCAATCAGTGGAAAGTACACATTACAGAAACAAGTTTTCAATAGAAACCCATAATTTATGCTGAAATCCTTCACGATTTTCCAAGAGGAGAAAATGTCAATTAAGCTGTCTTCCCTGAAAGGGCCATCACAAGATCCAGCCAGAGAGACAACACTCCAACCGTTAAATTTTAATGGCCACTAGCTGGAGATTTTTGACCCAATAACATTGAGTTTAAAATATCTAAAAGAAGGGTATGGACAGTAAGACACATACAATTGTTACAAAATCAAACCATGATGAGAAATCATAAACGCACCCATATTGAACAACATCCAGGCCTGCGCTGACAATACCTCGAGAAACTGCATCCTGGATGTTAAGGATTAAACCTCAGTTATTTATGATATTATTAGATGAGGAAATTCAATAACATAAAAGCTCTAACACTGCACAGCAGATGTGTTGAGAGTAGCATTCTTTCCGAATGATTATATTCCAGTTTGAATGACATTTTTGATAAAAATGATGAAGTTAGTTACTACAATAGTGAACAGATGAGAGACAGTCAATGGTGAAAAGTGTTAACAACTAAACATCAATTTCCTATTCAAAACAAAGTGACTTGATAGATCCGATCAGAAGAAACATGGTCCTCTTTGTAGGACCATCAATTACCTAGTCACTATCTAATTGATGGTCCAGCAGCCAAACTAATACAGCCATGTGTCAGTATACTGATGGCACAGTTGATCAATCAGAAAGGAGGGGAGGGGGACCTAAAAGTTCTTAGCAAACGGTTCCAAATAGCCAATAGATTTGTGTACAATAGGAAAAAGAACTACCTGCAACACCTGTGCAGATATGCGGGAATCATGACCTACAGACACCTTCAAAGGTTTTGATGCATCAACTTTTTTCTTTTCTGATAACCAGGCAGAAAAGGCTGCTGCTATTGCTTCCGTAACTGGTTCAGTGAGAGTAACAGGTTCTCCCTCGACCCCAGGAACAGACACACCTCGAATATCACTATGTACCCAATGGCAATGGGGAATAAAAGAAACACAACCTCGGAGTTACACCACTTACAATCAACGCTAACATTAGCTTAGTTCCAAATTCCAAGCATAAATCACAGGTAATTCTGGGTGATTAATAATTCCTGCTGCCAAATAATTATCGATTATACCTATAACCAACAGAAAACCCTCACCTGCCATTTTGAAGCTTCATAAAATCAACCTTGTCGATATATGGCACCGCGGTCGTGGACAGAGCAGCTGCAAAAACATTATTTTTTTGCGAAATTAGAGTTGTTATGGCAACCAAATCTGTGGTCATCGCAAACAGAAAACCAAAAGCATACTGATACATGGAGCACGAGTTTTTTAAAATGCATTTATCAATCAAACTGGAAAAAATGAGAGTCTAGAACAGACCATTGCAGTAGTAAATAGATGGTCGTTTAACAAAAGCAGTCTGGTATTTTGGTAAATGCATGGAAGATATGCCACTCCTCCATGCCAGTAAAGTCTTCCCTCCATGAAAGGGAAGTAAGTTGCGGTGGTGGTTATAAGGAGCCGCCGCCGCGGAACAACAGTCCCTACTACTTTGGTAGGGGTAGTATTCATTGGTCCCCAACTGCCTATTCTTTGCTACAATTACATTTAAAACAGTCGCTGCACCCACCACAACCCAACAAATTTCAAAACAAGAGATTAAATTCAACTGCTATGATAATTAGTAAAAAAAAAATGTATTCAGATTGATCGCTGTGCTGATAGCGTCAACATTAGGTTATAGAATTTTATTCCGTCTCTATAGTTACTTGAATTCAATCAAAGAATTGTAATTCAATTAGACGTACCTGCCATTTTATTTGACGGTTACTTGCTGCGACGCCGGTATGGTGGTTAAAACAGGGAGTGGGAAAAGCTAGTGGACGGAGAAAATATGAAAATGGTAGGGACTATATGGGATTTTTATGTCCCACGGATGCTCGCGGCCTAGATTTCACACGTGTTGGCTACGGAGGAGTTTTGTTACCACCGAACAGTGATGGGATGTCACGTGCTTATCCTTGAGTATATTCGAGTTTTATCTCCTGTTGTCGGGTGTTTTTTTTTGGTGGGTAAAGTTGCGAAAACACCACTGCAGTTTAGCAAGTTTCCAATTGGACCCTTAAAGAAGAATTGACCATCCTTTGTAAAAGCACAAAACGGGTGTTGAAATTGCTTGGTCATTGACATGTCAGCGAAGGAGTTTGCCGGATGGAAAAGTTATATAGTCCAAAAGTAAACTTCTTTTATACCCAGAATATCCTTCGAATGATTCGAAAAACATTATGGATATTTTGGGTATAAAAAGAGGTTTTAGTAAAATTCATTTAAATTTGAAGATATTATTTATTTATTTATCATCTTTTTAAAAATTTAAAATGATCATTCTAATTTTATGATATATCTATGCAATTTATCTTATTATATAATATCAATACATCCAGCTTTTTTTCAACATGAATTTTTATTTTTTTAATCATAATTAAAAAAAAAAAACAGAACTGTATCTTTTAAACTGGGTGATTTTGGTTTCAAATAAAACTTTGAATAGACCCCTCGAACCGACACTAGTTTTATAATCATATTAAAAAAACTTTTAATCGACACGAGACTAAGCAAGGGTTTGTTATTGTGTTTTGAAAATATTTTTGAAAGAAAATAAATTATTTTTTATTAATTTTTTTAATATTTTTAGATTATTTTCATGTGCTGATATAAAAAATAATTTTAAAAAAATAAAAATAAAAATATATTTTAATACATTCCTTCTTTAACCATATTTTCAAAAAATCACTCAAAATATTGTTCACTTTATCACTGTTGTGACAGTTTTTTTTCTTTTTTGTCTTCAATTTTATTTTATTTTTCATTAGTTGCATAATTTTGCTGTCAAATTAAATTCCGGTTCCTTTAAATTTCTAAATCGAGAACAGGGGGGTTAAAGTGAAGAAAATACGAGTAAATGGTCGGAAATTTAAAAAATAATGCAACAAGTTAATTTTGTCGGAAACTTTTAGTATTTTAAATTTTTGTTCTTTTGAAATGTCAATTTTAGTCTAAAACTTTATTCTATTTATTTTTTGTTTATTATTTAAGAGAAGAAAAGGAAATTTACTTAATTATGGTGGTGGAAAGATAAAATATTGGTTGGCACTGTTTTTTAAAAAACTAATTAATGATTTATGTATCAATTATTATCAAATAACCTAAAAGGCATCGCACTATTACTATTCATTACTGTAGCACTAGACCCGCGCGCACTGTTCACTCGCAATTTGATCTGGTGTAGCGCGCGAGTTCGTCCGCCTTATTTTTTTTTGTCTTTTCCCCCTATGAACAATGTAGTACCGGTTTTGACTCCCATAATAGGACAAAAAAACGTTCCAGGCTCAGGGTCAATGTTGTAATTGCACGTGCACGGACCGGTCCGCCGCGCTTTTTTTAATTTTAATATTTTTTTAAAATGGCTAAATACGGATATAGCCCCTAATAAGACAAAATTTACGAATTAGGACCAGGGGTGTAACCGTAATTGACCAACATTTTTAATTAATTATCACGAAAAGCTGTCGGCGCGTGTTTAACACGCCGCCGACAGTTTTCCGCTCACGCCCTATTCAGGTGGCGCGTGGGTGGTCATACGGTGGCCAAAAAAAGGATTCTGGCGTCTCAGTCGCTTCGCCTCCGCGTGTTCTTTCTCCCGGTCCGGCGCGTTTCCACCCCCTGTGTCCGTGTAGGCGGCGGTGGCCAGTTAAACACGTTTGTTCTGTTTCTCTCTCTCCTGCTGGAACAAGTGCAACAGAGGCCCTCAGGTTTATTGATGTTCTACTTTAGTCCCTGGACTTCTAATTTCTCTGTGGTACAGAGGAGAAACCAAGTTTTTACTTTGCAATTCGGTCTCTTCCCTTTTAATTGAGTCCTTTGATCGAATTTATTAAATGTTCATATTTCATTTCGGTCCTCCTTCTTTTAATTTCCGGATTTAGTTTAAAAACCTTAATATATTTGGCACGGAAGTTGTGATTTTTTCAATTTAATCCTTTGATTACAATTGATATTATATTTGATTTTCATTTCAACCCTTATACTTTTAATCTTTGATTTTAATCCCTATATTTTTTTATATTTCTATAATAGTCTATGTTTTTGTCAATGCATATATAAATATGCCCTTAGCTTTGGTTTTTAATTTTATTTTGTGTTTATAATCATTTGAAAATTTATAATTTTTCCCTACCTTTACTCTTAAATATTTTTAACCTTATCATTTTTGTTTCTATTTTATTTTTTTATTTTATCTTTTTCTAAAGTTTTTATGATTTGTTTAGGCTTTCATTTTTTTTCTTTCATTATAATAATAATAATAATAATAATAATAATAATAATTTACTTATTTTTTTCCCTTACTCTCATGTTAATGTTTTTTAGTTTATGATAATAATGATAAGAATTTAATTGTTTCTCTTGCTTAGTCTTTTGTTAATGGTTTTTTTGTTTTTTCTTCTAAGAATAATTTCAGAATTTTTTTTTATTAAAGTTTTTTTGTTTGATCTTTTGTTAAAGTTTTTAAGATGTTTTCTGTCTTTCATTTAGTTTTCTTTCTTTCATTATTAGCACAATGATAATAATAATAATAATAATAATAATAATAATAATAATAATAATAATAATAACAATAATAATAATAATTTAATTGTTTGAATATTTATTGAATATTATCGCCTAATAATAATAAAAAAATATTAATATATTATTAAAAGCATGTCAAATTAATTATACATTTGTATATTTGTGTCAAATTAAAATACATTAAACTGATTATATGTTTGAATATTTATTGAATATTATCAACTAAAAATATATACAGAGAGAGAAAAAATGACCAAATATTTTTTGAAGGAAAAAAATTAATATCATTATTCTTAAATACATTTAATATAATAATATGATGAATAAATCTTATAAAATAAAAAAAAATTGCATCCAAATATTAATTTTGTGCTTTTTTGTTCAAGTTTATTTCTTGAAAAAAATTTACAGTATTTTGATTTTTAATATTGCAGATCTAATATTACTGGAGAAAAATGTAATTCAAAAAAAAACTGTTAACAAATTTACCTACATTATCTGCAATTAAAAAATATGCGAGACACTTCCCCTTTCGATTACACTATTCTTCTTAGACGGCAAATAAATAATTATAACGTGCAAAAAAACAGTTTATTTTTATAAATAAATTACAATATTTTGATTTATTTATTGAATATTATCGCCTAATAATAATAAAATTTTTTAATATATTATTAAAAGTATGTCAAATTAATTGTACATTTTTATATTTATGTCAAATTAAAATATATTAAACTTATTATATGTTTGAATATTTATTGAATACTATCGCCTGAAAATATATACAGAGAGAGAGAAAATGACTAAAGATTTTTTGAAGGAAAAAAATTAATATCAGTATTCTTAAATACATTTAATATAATAATATGATGAATAAATCTTATAAAAAAAAATTGCATCCAAATATTAATTTTGTGCTTTTTTGTTCAAGTTTATTTCTTGAAAAAAATTTACAGTATTTTGATTTTTAATATTGCAGATCTAATATTACTTGAGAAAAATGTAATTCAAAAAAAAATGTTAACAAATTTACCTACATTATCTGCAATTAAAAAATATGCGAGACACTTCCCCTTTCGATTACACTGTTCTTCTTAGACGGCAAATAAATAATCATAACGTGCAAAAAAACAGTTTATTTTTATAAACAAATTACAATATTTTGATTTATTTATTGAATATTATCGCCTAATAATAATAATAAAAATTTAATATATTATTAAAAGTATGTCAAATTAATTATACATTTGTATATTTATGTCAAATTAAAATATATTAAACTTATTATATGTTTGAATATTTATTGAATATTATCGCCTGAAAAATATATACAGAGAGAGAGAAAATGACCAAAGATTTTTTGAAAGAAAAAAATTAATATCAGTATTCTTAAATACATTTAATATAATAATATGATGAATAAATCTTATAAAAAAAATTGCATCCAAATATTAATTTTGTGCTTTTTTGTTCAAGTTTATTTCTTGAAAAAAATTTACAGTATTTTCATTTTTAATATTGCAGGTCTAATATTACTGGAGAAAAATGTAACTCAAAAAAAAAATGTTAACAAATTTACCTACAATATCTGCAATTAAAAAATATACGAGACACTTCCCCTTTCGATTACACTATTCTTCTTAGACGGCAAATAAGTAATTATAATGTGCAAAAAAACAGTTTATTTTTATAAACAAATTACAATATTTTGATTTATTTATTGAATATTATCGCTGAATAATAATAATAAAAATTTAATATATTATTAAAAGTATGTCAAATTAATTATACATTTGTATATTTATGTCAAATTAAAATATGTTAAACTTATTATATATTTGAATATTTATTGAATATTATCGCCTGAAAATATATACAGAGAGAGAGAGAAATTGACCAAAGATTTTTTGAAGGAAAAAAATTAATATCAGTATTCTTAAATACATTTAATATAATAATATGATGAATAAATCTTATAAAAAAAAATTGCATCCAAATATTAATTTTGTGCTCTTTTGTTCAAGTTTATTTCTTGAAAAAAATTTACAGTATTTTCATTTTTAATATTGCAGGTCTAATATTACTGGAGAAAAATATAACTCAAAAAAAAAATGTTAACAAATTTACCTACATTATCTGCAATTAAAAAATATGCGAGACACTTTCCCTTTCGATTACACTATTCTTCTTAGACGGCAAATAAGTAATTATAACGTGCAAAAAAACAGTTTATTTTTATAAACAAATTACAATATTTTGATTTATTTATTGAATATTATCGCATAATAATAATAATAATAATAATAAAAATTTAATATATTATTAAAAGTATGTCAAATTAATTATACATTTGTATATTTATGTCAAATTAAAATATTTTAAACTTATTATATGTTTGAATATTTATTGAATATTATCACCTGAAAATATATACAGAGAGAGAGAAAATTACCAAATATTTTTTAAAGAAAAAAAAATTAATATCAGTATTCTTAAATACATTTAATATAATAATATGATGAATAAATTTTATAAAAAAAAATTGCATCCAAATATTAATTTTGTGCTTTTTTGTTCAAGTTTATTTCTTGAAAAAAAATTACAGTATTTTGATTTTTAATATTGCAGATCTAATATTATTGGAGAAAAATGTAATTCAAAAAAAAATGTTAACAAATTTACCTACATTATCTGCAATTAAAAAATATGCAAGTCACTTCTCCTTTTGATTACATTGTTCTTTTTAGACGGCAAATAAGTAATTATAGCATGAAAAAAAATAGTTTATTTTTAAAAACAAATTACAATATCTTGATTTATAATGTGTTAGATCTAATATTACTATAGAAAAAATTCAACTCATACAAAAAATAAAATGACAAATTTACCTAGGTTATCTACAATTAAAACATGTACGAACCACTTCCAATTTTGATTACTCTATAAAGTATGTTAGACTAATTATATATTTTAATATTTATTAAATATTATCACCTAAATATATATATATATATATATATATATATATAGAGAGAGAGAGAGAGAGAGAGAGAGAGAGAGAGAGAGAGAGAGAGAGAGAGAGAGAGAGAGAGAATGACCTAGGATTTTTTTTTAATTTTTTTTAATATCAATGTGCTTAAATACATTTAATATAATGATATGATTAATAAATCTTATAAAAAAAAATTTACTTTTAATTTAAATTTTATACTCTTTTGTTTAAGTTTATTTCTTAAAATTTTTATTTCAATATTTTCATTTTTAATATTTCAAATCTAATATTACTGGGAAAAAAATACAACTAAAAAAAACAAAAGATAGACAAATTTACCTACATTATCAACTCAAAATTTTTTCTTTTGACAAATTTACCTAGATTATCTATAATTAAAAAATATGCGAATAACTTCCTATTTTGATTACACTGTTCCTTTTAGACTGCAAATAAGTCATTATAGGATGCAAAAAAAAAAATTATTTCTTTAAAAATTTACAATATTTTTATTTATAATGTGTCAGATCTAATATTGTTGGGGAAAAAAGGCAACTCAATTTTTTTATATACAAATTTACCTAAGTTATCTCCAATTAAAAAATATACGAACCACTTCCCATTTCGATTACACTATTCCTTCTAGGCAGGGAAAAAATTTATTTGTTACATATTTTATCTATTATAATGTTACTAATTAAATATTTAAACAACTAAGTACAACATGTAAAAAATCAATTAGTTTTCTACATATAAAAAACCCTAGGGCGATGCGCGGGAAAGCATACTAATTATACCACGCAAAAAACTCATTTCTAACATATTTTATCAATTGCAATTTTAATAATTAAAAATTGAAATAACTCATTATAGCACGCAAAAAATGTAAGTTTATTTATGGAAAAAAATTACAATATTGTTATTTATAATGTGTCGAATCTAATATTACTTGGGAAAAAATGCAACTTATAAAAAAAAATAACCTACATTATCCGCGATTAAAAAAATTACAAACCACTCTCCATTTCGATTTAACAAATTTTATCAATTATAATTTTACTAATAAAATATTAAAATTGTTGAATACAATACATATAAAAATAATAAATTTTCTATATAGATAAAAAAAACCCGGCGCATCGCGCGGGTAGATCCCTCGTAAATTCTATTTTATGATGAGAGTTTGTCATGTTTTTTTTACTGTCATTAAAAAACTTGTCGTAATGATAAAGATAAAAAATATTTTAAAATAAAAATATTTTTAAAATAATTATTATTACGATACCAATCAACATCTCACCTTTTGTTCATCCTTTCGCATGGCATTCATTTTTTCGCTATTGACCAATAACTATAATAAAAAGAAGTCCAGAGCCCAGTTCCAAGACTCCACGTTCGAAAACCACAACAAAAGCCCACTAAAGAGATCCGATTAACAGTCACAAAGCACTTCCCCGACCCGACCCGAGAATTAAAGGCGGTTAAAATCATAATAAATGGCATCGTTTTTCATTCAGCGCGGCAATCAGCTCAGGCAGCTAATGAAATTTCCAATAAATAAAAGGCCAAACACGTCAAATACCGTATTCCATTCAGTCTCGCTTTCTTGTTGCGCAAATTAAAAAACAAAAAGATCCTCTCGACCTAGGGTTAGGGTTTGGTAATTCTTTTTTTTTGCAAGATGTTGGAGGTGGTGCTGAACGATCGCCTGGGGAAGAAAGTGAGAGTGAAGTGCAACGAAGACGACACCATCGGCGATCTCAAGAAGCTCGTGGCGGCACAGACCGGTACCCGGGCTGAGAAGATCAGGATTCAGAAGTGGTACACCATTTACAAAGACCATATTACCCTCAAGGATTACGAGATTCATGATGGCATGGGCCTCGAGCTCTACTACAACTAAAACAAACATGTAATTTCCTTTTCTCGTGTTTTTCTTTTCCTTTTCTTTTCAATTTTTTGCTGCTTCTAGGGTTTTGATGTTATTGCTTTTTTAACGTGGAGTTTTTTTATGATTGCTTCCCGTGGTTGAAATCTCTTTTACTTTGTGATGTTATGACATGTTGTTAGGTTATCTGTGCGGTTGAATTTTAGCTTGTCATGTTGCAGGATTTGATCTCGAGTGTGTAGAGACAAACTGGTCGTTGAATTACTGGGTTTGCAATTCGTGTGTTATCTGTAAACATTAAAGATGTTAGATTACATTTAACTTGTTAAAATCGTGGGTATAGTTCCTGAGTTAACTTTAGTTATGTATCGGTGGAATACGTTGTCTAAGAGTATCTCCAATGCAAAAAGGCATTTTAGAGAGCTAAATTGATAAAATGGCCTTTTGAATAGTGTAAATATAGTTTTTTGTTTTTGTGTATTCCAATGGTAAAAGCTATTTAGAAGAGCTATTTTTTGCATATAATTTTAAATATAGTGCAAATATTTTGTAGATAATACAATTATGCAATTAATTATACAATTAATATGAATAAGTTATAATTAAATAACTGCTTTTAAAAAACCCTCCAACATTATAATAATTAAATTTTGAATTATATTTAAATAAAAAATCAACAAATTGATATATATAAGGAAACAAATTCCTCATTTTTCTCAAGCACAACTCAAATCATGTGTGCAATCACTAGCGTTCAGAAAATCTCACATCTAGAATCAAGGTAAAGATATGTCTTAGTACACTATGCAAAAATAAGAAATCCAAATTGAAGACCCCAATAAAATAAGTAAAATAAGCATCAACAAATTGATCTTTCCCGATAGAATTTTAGTGCAATTTCTATAGCAAAGTCTTGAACATAAAGCACTATACGATAAATAAAAAAAAACTTAATTGAGATAAACCCATGATTAATCTTGATTATTGCACTTTAACAATAAAAGCAGACTTGTCCAAACCACCAAGAAACAAACTTTGAACAAAATGGGTTATTTGGGTTCTTGACAATGGCAATCATACCAGGCAACAACAGGGGCAATTCTGGTGGTTTTGGCTTGTTTTTTATTGTAAGCTTCGCAACTGATTGTTTCTTTGGAGGTGGGTTTTCCTCAATGAATTTTTCCAATCCATTCTCTCCACCAAGAAAGCCCCCTATAAATCCCATCAGCTCCTTTTCAAAACCATCTTCTGGCACACTTGATATTTCCAGATTACCTGCATTTTCTTCTTCACCAGCAGCTGACGGTGCCTCCTCTGCAATGTTCCCCTAAAAAAAGCAAAAAAGCAAAAAAGTTTTCAAATTCCCCTAAAAAAATCACCTTTTTGAACTTAAATTAAAACCCCACTTCTAAAATCTAAAACCCAGAAATATCATGAAGGAAATCCCTAGAATTACCATTATCGATACAATTACACACTAATTAATGCTTTCTATAAACACCTACATGAAGTATGGCCTGTTCGATCACAAAGTAACAAGCTTTGCTTTGTTTCCTCAAACTTTCCACTTTGAAAACAGAGAGAGCGTTTTGTGTTTGCCTTTGTTTGTGTTAGTCATACTTCCAGTTTCTGTTACAGAGTGGAAGGGACAAATGCATAAACACATGCGTACATGAAACACTCAAGCAATTCATGAAAATCATTTTCAAACAAATTTCCAATATTAATATCAAGCAATCTATGAAAATAGAAACATACCCACACTCATCCGCACACAAACATACTCGCACTCATCTCCATCTGAGTTGATGGTAGAGCATACGCAAGAAACATGCTAGTTGACAATAAAGCATACGCAAGAAATAAAAAATAGAAAAGATTTGGAAAACTAACCTTTTTTTCGGCTTCTGTTCTCCTTCTCCTTCTGGACAGATCTACAAATACCTCGTTCTAGGTTTTTGTTCTGCTTCGGTTTCTCAATTCAAAGAACATGTTTGTTTCGAGTGATTTAATTACGTAGAAAGGAACATTTCAACGGGAATATGTACTATGACTTTTCTGTTTACTGCAGCTACAAATAGCATCTCCAACACAGAACAACTATTTTGCCTATTGAAATAGTTGTTCCGTTGGAGATGATAAAGTTGAATAAAAAGACAAAAAGTACAAATATTTGTATTTGTCTCTTCTGATAAATGCTCCGTTGGAGATGCTTTAAATGAAGCTTCGATCACATTAGTTTGAATAAATGTATGGTATTGCCTTGTGCCAATGAAGCCCCAGTCTTTGTCCTGCTTTGCATTTTGTAAATTGAAGTTGGTAGCTGTGTGGTGAATTTTTTCGGTTAGGCCTTTATATTTCCATTCTTTCACAAATTCAGAATTAATTTTTGATCCATTGTGGTAGTTGATTGATCTTGGTTTTCATCACATAAGATATTTTTTTATTTCAATTGTTTCAATACCCAGCTTGCATTGTATGTCATGGAGCTTTTTGATAGAAAATTGTATTAAAGGAATACCTTACAACATGATTAAGTTACTTTTCTTTTTTGTTTCTTCTTTTTGATATATTTGCTACTCATTAGTTGAGAGAAAAACGAAAAGGAAAATTACAATGTCTTATTTTTTGGGTTTTTCCTTTTTGATCCAGATACTGCCATTGAGTATAGCAAGGCATTGTTGATGATGAAGCTGCCCCTACTTTGCTAGTAATATTACTCTTTGCAATAAGCATGATGCTTTATGATTGATGCACATATACTCTTATGAAACATGTAAAGATTGCGATGACTAGACCTGGTTATGCTTGCAGTGTGTTCTGTTTGTGTGTGTAATCAAGCACAATTGATTGTGAAGTGGTTGTTTTATAACTTGGATTCTAAGGGTTCAATAGTGAACTTTAGTGGATGAAACTGGTTGATTGGAAAAACAACTATGCCTATAGCTTATGCGTGCTTGAATTGGCTATTACCATGAAAAACTTTTGTGTTCTCCACTCTTACTCTATCCATGAAGACATTGAGCATCTCCATGGGAAAAAACTATTTAGAGAAGCTAAATTAATAATATGGCTTCTTATATAATGCAAGAGCATCTCCAACCGAGCATGTATGAGAAGAGGCTAAGGCAAATATCTGTATTTTTTTGTCTTTTTATTCAATTTTATTATCTCCAACGGAACAATTATTTCAATTGGCAAAATAGTTGTTCCATATTTGAGATGCTAAATATAGCTACAGTAAATAAGAAAAGCTATAGTACAGATTACCGTTGAAACATTCTTTTTCTATGTAATTAAATCACTCAAAGCAGACATGTTCTTTCTTTCAATTGAAACGGAAGACGAAGAACCCAATTTCTGTTCAATGAGGGATTTATAGTTTGTCTAGAAGGAGAACAAAAGACGAACAGTCAGTTATTTTATTTTTTGTTTAAAGGTTAGTTTTCCAAACCTTTTCTATTTTATGTTTCTTGCGTATGCTTTACCGTCAACCTGCATGTTTCATGCATCTGCTCTACGAACCCAAATGGAGATGAGTGTGGGTATGTTTGTTTTGAATGATTGTGGATATGGCTGTGAATGGATGAGTGTGGGTATGTTTCAAGCTTGATCAAGGTCACCTTCAAACTAGACTGTATTTTGGTGATTATTGGTATTCTTCTGTTTACTCATTTGTTGCTCTTTCTTGTTTTTGGATGACAGTGGGTATGTATGTGATTTGTGTTGTGGGGTTTGTTTTTGGGCTAATTGTTTAATCTGGGAATTGCAAGCTCTGTTTTTTATTTTGGTTCACTGGATGGGTTTGGGAGGGTTTTTGTTGCTGTTTTAATGGATTGTTCATAGTTTTAGACGATGAACAGGATTCCATTTATAAGATAATATAAAGAAATTATTTAACTATACAACTTTCTCATATTAATTGTATAATTATATTATATACAAAATAATTGAACTATATTTAAAATGATATAAAAAAATAGCTTTTCTAAATGGCTTTTACCATAGGAATACACAAACAAAAAGGCTATATTTACACTAATTGCACAAGGTTTATGAATCATTTTATACATCAGGACTGCTCGAAGGCTTTCTTTTCCAGGAGGCACAGTGCTCACTTCCCTTTAATACACTCGGTTATGAACCACTGTTATTTACCATCCAGTGGACATGATAGTCAACTCCTGGTGATTTTGAATGCACCCTGATGCCCATTGACAATGGGCTTGTGTTCTGTCCTTTTTTTTCCAGAGTGCATAAAGAAACATTTGAAGTCTCTTACTGTCTGTGTGCCATGAAGGTAAGGTATCAAACATGTGAGGGAACCTTTGCATTCTCTGGTGATAGTTCTGGAAAATTATAGTGAGTGTGTGAACACTAGAATTTCATATGAAGTCCATTTGTTCTGTTGCTGTAGCTGGACATGCTGAGTTGAGTGATTTAGAACTCCAAGTATACAAGGTTCATCCTGAAGGTTGTTAGCTGGAATGAACCGGCCGAGCCGATAGTACTCTGCCTTTAATTGATGTTCATTCTTTCTTGTTATTTTTGTTGGCATCCGTTTATTCATGGGGGCAGGGACCAAGGAAGACAGGTATATATATAAACATAGCGTTGTATGGATTAGCTTAACTATCCAAGAAATGTTCCTTTTGTGGTCAAGAAAAATCGTAGGGAGATGCCTATTTGGTTCCCTTTTTTTGTCACATGGAGAAAATGTCACTCAGAATGTGATCTAAGGCATTGACAGTGCTTTCACATAGGCCTCAATCTATCTAGTATTTGGACTTTCGACGAGGAATGATTTCAGATCTCGCTGCCAAGAAAACTTTCACAAAACACCACCGAGGGATTTGCACTTTTGGTGGTTGGTGCTCTGTCTGATTAAGCTTCTGCATTGTTTGTGACGCGAGAATACCTCAGATTATTGATTACTAGTTTTAGAGGGTTGCACTAGGCTGAATATATAAAGATATAAACCTGTTAGGTCAACTTAAAATATTTATAAGCCAGTCAAATAAATCAACTTACTCTATCTGACTTGTTTAACTTGAATTGAAAACTAAATTGTGTGATAGTTGTTTTATATGTTATAATCAATTTAAAAAGTCTAAAGATAACTTGAATAATGAGTAAAAAAAATAATTTAATTTAAAAAAATCAAGATGAATTTTTTTTAGTATTAAAATAGTGATATAATTAATTGATTAGAGATTTGCGACTTAGCCAACTAAATTCATTATTTGGGTGATAGACTCGATTGAATTTATTTTATTTAATTATATAATAATAAAATAAATATTGTAAAATCGAATATAAAATACATATTTGTTTGAAATTCTAATCATCTTATAAAAAAAAACAAGTCAAGAAATTTAAGAATACATTATAAATCAAGTAAATATTAATCGATAAAATCTAAAAAAATGGAAATAGAAGAGATAATAGAAGGAAAAGGAAAAAATGGAAGTGCAAAAAAAAGCCGGGTCCTTCATTACTCATATAAACAACGATGGAGATGGCATTCCTCAAGTCTTTTAGAGATGCAAGGCAATCTTTTGTTGATGATCGATGCAATCGCCATTCTTTCGAATATCCGCCACAACCAAGTTAACAACTCATAATCTCGCCTTTAGCTATAGTCAGAGTCGTCGCCACTCCTTTTTAATACACAAACAGATATTTTGGCTCTGCAAATCATGCCGCGGCAATCTCTCAGTCCACTTCTGATCCCTTCCCGTCATATTCATCAGCAACTTGACTGATCGCGAGAGTCTCGAAGGACATCATAGAAGACAAGAAGCCATTAATTATATCTTCCGTATCAATGACAAGAAAACCAAGGCAAGCATTCCCTATACAAGGGGCCTCGTAGATTATTCCATCATCACCCGGGAAAGAAGATATTTTCTGTGTCTGTTAGCTGCCCAGAAGATACAACAAAGCTTCAATTCTTAACTACTTTGGGGTTTAGCTAATAGATGTTCTTAGAAAACCATGGTGATGCTACCCCTCAAATTGTTCCTGCATTTGCCAGGTGGCATGGTCTAGATTTTTAAATCCGATCAAGGGCAGGTTTCCGGCTTTGAAAACCGAGTGAGAGAAAGCCGGATTCTTCTTTTCGGCATTACAAGGCCAAAGCCCATAAATTGCAAAAGGGCTAAACAGAACCTAATCCTTGAAGTAAAAAAACATTCAGCCAACAAAAGTGTCCTTTGGGCCTTTATCTTGGTCCATATCTTCATCGTGCACGGCCTACAAATCTGGTGTAGCACCTGTTCTAACAAAGTCGCCAGGATCCAATAAATATAGGCCAGGAGTATTGGGCCCTTCTACTCGATCTTGGGCCAGGCCCTGGACTCTCTTACTAGTGTGATATGTTGTAATAGGAGAGAGAAAAAGTAGAGGGAACAGGCGACTACAAAAATGATCTCACACGCACTGACACGCAGATCAAAGGGGAGAGAAAAAGAATTCCGTTTGCAAGTTTCCTCAAAATGTGATCAAGGCATCTAATAGTATCTCGAATCAAAAAGGCTATTTAAAGAAACTAAATTAATAATTTAGTTTTTTAAATTGTATAAATATAGTATTTTTAATATTTATATTCCAATGAAAAAAAAACTATTTAGAGAAGCCAATTTTATTTTAATATATATAATTATTTATTAATAATAAAAAATTAATACAGGTACAATCAAAATCATTTTTTTACATAAAAATTTATTAAATAATTTTTGGTTTTTTTTATTAAACATGTAGGAATAATTCTTCAACTTAAAAATATTATTTTAGCTCTTCAATATATTTCTCCTCTTAGAGTTATAAAATAAAGAATAAAAACGATACTTTTTTATTTTTTTTCCTTTAGCTTTTCTTTTAGTTTTTTGTATTGAATTTGTTCTAACATTCATATAAGAAAAAGAATAACTGATGATGCCATTGAATCCCTGTTTTGGGAAGGCTAGCTAGCTGACTCGGTCCAGCACTTCGTTTAACTAGCAGATCAATGAATCGACTCATTTTTTTCAATCATCATTATTGATAATAATAATAATAATAATAATAATAATAATAATATAAAAAAATCGACTACAAATTAAAAAGAAATTTGTCCTGGTCTCGTCCTAGTTTTAATTGGATTTTACAAGGAATTACAATTTTACTTGTCAAATTGAAGGATAGTTTCACGGAGTTCGGAAAGGAAGCTGGCCCTGAGTCACCGACTCCACCCACCAGATGCAGCAGCAAGTATTCGGTCAATTCTTTTATAACCGATGGAACAATTTCACAAAACACAACACGCTGTGTTGAAAAAAAAATTGCTTGGTTTTTGACAGTTGTAATAAGGTGTGACAAATTAAGTTACTCAGTGCTTGCTTCGAAATCTCATTCTTAAGATAATCTTTTTACGTGCGTGTTCTAAGTTTCTGTTCCACCCCACCACGCGCACTCATTTTACAATAAAAGACAGCTTGCAGGCTTCCAATTCCCATGTCGGAAATCTGATTTCACGGGTTGACTCACCACGAGCCATATCAATGGAGATTCTTGGATCTTGGTCTATAAAATAAACATCAGAACAGCTTGGCCTCATTAACATGATTTGTTTAAGCTAACATGACTCTTCGTCAGATTCAATGCTTTGTTCCCTTTCACTCTCCCCTTCTTCAGTCAATCTTCCCCCTTCTCTAAAGACATCAACTATCACAAGAGTTTGAGATTAAAAAATTATTATTTTTTTAATTTTATATTCAAGTCTTGTAATTGCTTATATAATGATCATTGGAGGAGGCTTACATGATCATTAACTTAGAACTCATAGAATTAATCAAGACGCGTGCAAGTTGACCCAGATATTCACATTTTAAAAAATCAAATATCTCTCAATTACTCGTAACCTCACTTCATTAACAAAAACAATGTTGGATTGAAAAAACATAAACATAACAATCTTAGAGTGAGTTTTTATATTTTTTAAATTTTCAATTCTAAGTAAACATGTGTTATTTTTAGCAACACTATCTATATGAAACACGGTTCAAATTCAGTAAAAGAAAAGGCTTTCTCATTATATAATCTCGAACTCACTAGCATTTTAAAAAACAGCAATTATTATAAAATGAAACGCTACTTGTATCGTACGTGGGTGGGTGGTTCAATAATTTTTCATCCCACATGATGTTGAACTGAAGCCTGCCTCGTGGCATTTAAGGTGATGGTGGACCAACCCTTTACCTAGGGATGGAAAAGGTTGATGGTTGAAAAGTCGGACAACTGACAAAAAATAGTTGACTGTTAGTTGTGCACAGAGTCAACAAAGTACCCGCATGAAGAGCTGAGGCTCGGCCATCGAAACGGCACATTGTATGAATGGTTGACATTAGCCTCATGTGATTAGCTATTAATGATCTATTATTTTGTATTAACAAAACAGAAATGGTGTTATCTGGTGATGAATGACAGATTAATTTATTTTTTAATTGTATGATCGATGGATCCCACGCCAGACATGCAGCATGTCTTTGCCTGATATCCTTGTTGTCTACTGCTGTTTCTTTCTCGTGATCGGTGAGTGACAAGCTAACAAATGTCAAAGACATGCACCCTTTCCACATTATTATTATTATTATTATTATTATTATTATTATTATTATTATTATTTTCATTGCTTTTTCTCTTAGGTTATAGGTTCTTATGGACACATTTTCCCCATATCTATCTATCACGTGAAAGAAATAATAATAATAATAATCTATTATTTGATGGAAGTTTTTTTTTTCTCCCTTTCATAATAAAAGCCCTGTTTCGGCCCTTGAAAATATATGTATACAAACACATCGAGCTTTGTAAATTTAAGTGGTCTCTAGTGACTAATTTTTTCGTTGTTTGTCAAGTCAAACTTATTTTACAACTTGCAAGAGAGAGAGAGAGAGAGAGAGAGATTTGCTTGAGGTTTGTGTTGGCGCGTGTGTATATGCAAGCTAGCAGAGGTAGCGTGGGGTTGGCATTCCTTGACTCACGAATCTGTGTCTGCCCAGTGTAATATTTTCCTCTCTTTTTTACCCTTCAAAACTTTGAATCCTTTTTACTCGCAAACTTTTCAACATTTGTTTAATCTGAATATGTTCATGCACGTCAATCCTTTCTTTAATGTGTGTGCATGATGATCAGATCATTCGAATCCCAATGGGTATTGTTCATTCTCTCAGTATTTGCGGCACAAAGATCGCTTCGAAACTTCGAATATTGTAATGAATTTACCAGTCCACTTCGTGACTCATGGCAAACCACCTGATCAAACGGAGATCACAATCCGGATTTCAACTCAGAAAACCATTCTCCGACCACTGGGCTGGCTGTCTTTGAAAACATGAGTCGGCACGCTATTCATTGCCTTCATCGAAACGTGTCTGGCGATTACTTTTGCAGAAAAAAACCAGCATGTATTATCATTCTTTAACATGCAAGCTTGGCATCTCCAACAAAACGAGTTGGAAAAACAGGACAATGAAATTCGAATGCCCGGATTGGATGGCATCGGTGATTAACATAAAAGTCATCCCTTGGAGAGTTAAATTTGTGCTACAGACAGGGGAAACATGTCCAATATGTGGATGGAGTGGACTTATCCCACAGCTCCCAATAGACAAAATAGGTGAAACGTTACAACCAAAACAAAAAGACTTGCTAACTGTACAATTTGATGGAAAGTTCCTCGATGTCTATCTTCCTACGTTGTCGCTACTTGCATCTGAAAGAATCGTTAACCTTCTAGCTGTCTTCAAAAACTCACTGCACCAAAATCAGAAGTACAATCTGTGAGCAAACTGTATAACGATAAAACAAGCCAGCAAAATTGAAACATGGATAAAAAGGGTGAAATGAAAGTACCTAAACGGCTCATCTCCAGCATGCTTGGTGGCTCCAGCTGCATTCCGGTAAAGCACATTGCTCAGCATCTCTGAACTCTCGATTCCAAACATCTTAGCCAACTTTCGGTGCAGCTCTTCATATGAACCAAGGACTGAAAGGTCGAGGGTTCGACCCACATCCTCTGATTCCATGAACACCTTGCAATGACCGGTCTCCAGGCCAAGGTCAGTTTTTTGGTGATCTTTGTACCAAGGATACCTCTCGTCTGAAGAATTTTCCAGCGGACCATTCTGTTGTGACGCAGAGCCAGACCCATCTGAATTTGACTTCCCTGGATTTCCATCTGATGAACTGTTAACATTTGTATCACCCGAGCAGCTTTGAGAACTCTGCTGATCAGTGACAATAAGCTGACCAAACAATAAAATGTGGGGTGTCTTTGTGTCACTACTTTCCTTCAAACTCTGCGAGGAATTTCCCATTGTCAGCAAGCAAGAAATACTCTCGCTGTTTTGAGTATTGCCAATGAAGTTACTATTGGAGGTTCTAGAAGGAGGGGCAGCGCGATCAAGCCGCTGAAAATCAATCGGGAATAGTCCCGCCTGCAGTTTATTGAAGTGGAGATCTGAAGAAGATAGTCCGAATTGAGCATGCCTGGCTCCCTGTATGCCTGCAGGAATGTTATCTGAGACACAGCATAAGGGACTGTTCGATCGAAGAGGTTTGCTGGTAAATGACGGCATTGGGATTTGACCAAACAAGGGGAAATCCGGGGGTTGTGGAAGTCTCAATTTTTTTCTTGGGGGTGAGAAGGGTGATAGGTGGATGGCTGGCATGTTTGATACCAATTCAACCAACCATGGGCTCACACGCTTCACATTATGGAGTAGATCCGGCTCATCCCATGCAACCTGACAAATGACAACATGAAAGAAGATACAGTCAGGAAAATAATGATCAAAATTGAAGAGATTCAAGCCCAAGGCAGGACATTTGCAACTTGCTCTTATTGATGAATGTATATTAGGTATCTAGCTGCATTTTTCCTATCGCATGCAAGCAACTAAACTATGAAAATAGCAAGACATCCACAAAGACAGCAGCTTTGCTATCAACGAGTGAGAATAGCAGGAAATCTAACATCCTGGACTTTAACTGAGCACTATCAGATTTACCGATCCAACTACAAAATCATTCGTTGCCCAGATTCAACAATTAAATACAAATATATCACTCCAAATCAGCATTAAATCAAACAAGTAAATCTGGTCGAAGTACAAAATTTCACATCCAAAAGTGAGACTCACGGTACCTGCAGAAGCCGCCAGGGAGAATTGGACCAGCGGATGGGGTCAGCAACCTGAACAGAAGATATAGTTCCCATGAACCAGCTAATCCGAGAAGAATCCTCAGTCTCAAAAGCCATTTTGAACCTCATCCCCGGACACCACTGAATCTGCATTGCACTCCTCACAGCTGAGGCCTTAACACAAAATTCTGGAGTACTCGCTCTCGGATAATAGACAGCTTCAAAAGGCTGCCCATTTGCTGCAAGAGATGCAGCTTCAATAACAGACTCAGCCTTCACTTTCCCCTTCATATCCATACTGCCATTCCTCGTCATCATTTTACTCTCATCTTCCCTCAAAAACCCAGAATAGCACCCAAATGAATTCCACCCCGATGAGCATTCATTTCCAACACCAATCCCTCTCTTAGCGCGTCTAATTCCAACACAAAGGTCCCCGTTCTCTGCTCTCAAAAACACAATAGAGTCCCCGGCCACGAGTTTCTTTTGGTTCACAAAATTACTCCATCCAGTAGTCAGCAAATGGCGACGAGGCGTCCCCCTATAGATATGCCTAAACTTCCAGGTCTCTCCGTGAACATCCTTTGCAAGAATGGTCTGCACGGGAGGCTCAGAAGTGTAATCCAATCTTGGGAATATTGTTTCGGCGCAATAACGTGGCACAGAGAAACCACCACCATTATTAGCATCAGATTGGGTCAAAGTCTTAGCAAAAGAAGCAGGCTTCTCTTGAGACTCAGTCCCATTGTGCAGCCTATCATCACTATCCTGACCACAACCATCTCCAAGCATTAGATCACTATTATTCAGTGGGATTAGCCTAATTTTGGCATAAACCTCATCGGTTTCAGGATCCGCCATGTACTTAATAGCAGAAACCTTACAAGGGATTAGAGCAGGAATCTGGAAACGACCAAATTCTACACTCCCTTGAGTATGTTCTGCATGACCCTGAGGAAAGTAGAAAACTTTTGAGTTAACTGCTGGCATTTGAACCATGCTGCCTGCACAAGCATGCCATAATTGTGAATCTAAACATTTTTCTGCCACTCTCATTTTTTCCTTTTGGGAATTCATAACTGTAAATTCCCTAATCATTGGACCACCCTGTAGTTTTGGGATTTGTAGAATCTGGGTAGAGCCTGAAATTTGCAAAAGAAAAAAAAACAAATTACACGAGAAAGGAACAGAAAGAAGACATCTTTATTACACATAGCAACTGCATAAAATTACTATAACATGATGTTTCACACTTAATAAGCCAAGACAGAAAAAAAAAAAAAAAAAAAAAAGGGAAAGAACATGAGATAAAAGGATCAAAATTTAACCAGGAAAAAATTCAGCAAAAATAAATAAAAATTCAGCACAAATGGAGGAAGAAGAAAAACAAAAACTTCTGGGAAATTGATAAAAACTAATGTCCTCTATCGATAATTTACAAAACATCAAACAGTGTTCTAATAAATTTCAACAGCAATTAAACGAAAGAATAACATACAGTCTCTTAGCTTTGCGTCAAACATCAAACTTGAGCTTCACAAGGCAAAAAAAAAGAAGAGGAAGTTGTAAGCTTTTCAGAGGGTAGAGATCAGAACAGTGAATCTTGGAGAGAATCCTTGCAAAGTAGAGAGTAAAGGGGGTATGAAGTGAGGGACTTTTTCAATGGGTTCTATGAGTGTGTTTGAACTCGAAGCTTCTTTTCCTTCGTTGCCGACAAGACCTTACAGGGAAGGATTTGACAAAAGAGAGAACCGAAGGAAGAGACTAGAGAGAGAGTAATTGTTTTATGTGATTTCTGTAAGGAGAGAAACTAGATTGGATGGCTTTTTAATGATGTTTTGGATCACAAGAGTCCACCACCATAGACAAACTTCAGGTGAAAATGAATCATCGTCATCTCTGTGAATTTTCCCCCTCTCTCTCTCTGCTAATTTTCTACTTTATTCACTTACAAATAGAGAAACATGAGGCCAACATACTGTTTATAAGTACTTTCGGTTCAGTTTGGTCTTTCCTTGCGCCTGCAGTACACGCGCTCTCCCTCTCTTTTACAGTTATTTGTTAATCCTTTTATGGCAAGGACTTTCTTCTTTTACTAAGCAATTATCGTGCTGTCTTTTCATTGTAATATTTCGATCCCAGACTCGTTGGTTTTGAATTGATTCTCTTCCCATTCTAAATTGGTGTTTTTCTTGTTTAATATATGAACAAAAGTTTTTTAAAATATTGATAAAAATAATTATTATTAATTAAAATAATATGAGAACATCATCATCATTATCATTGAATGAGTTTGGCAGTATGACATTTTCTTATTCAATATCGTGATGCATGGTTTTTTTTAATATATTTTCTAATTAAAAATATATTAAAATTAATTAAATGTCTTTTCATATAATAATAATTTTGAAAAACATGCTGATAATTGAATGTTTAGTCACATGAAAAATAAACCCATCCACAATAACCTTAAAGCATGCAATGGACATGAAAAGGTTTGTTTGGCTGGTTGTTTTTATTGCGTTGGAATAATTGTATTTTTATTTTTAACCTAGTGTCTATTGTAGAGTGTGGAATAAATTATTTTTAAAATTATAAATACATAGAAATAACATTTTTTTAAATTTATTTTTATATCAGCACATCAAAACAATTTAAAAACACTAAAATAATAGTTTAAAAGAAAAAAATTAAAATATTTTTGAAAAACATTTTTTTTAGATTCCCATACACCTCTTCTATTAAGTTAGAGCACCTCCTCTGTTAAGTTAGAATCACAAGGCAGATATTGAGTCAACATTAAGTGTGTTTGAGAATGTAATTAATATTATTTTTGAAAGTATTTTTCATTTAAAAATATATTAAAATTATATTTTTTTAAAAATTATTTTCATCATCAACTCGTGAAAATGATATAAAAATATTAAATTTAAAATAAAAAATAAAAAAAAATTATTTTTTTCAAAAATATTTTTAAAATATAATGCCGAACATGGCATTATCCCAGGGATTTGCAAAGTGACAAACACGCGATACAAATAGTAAGTAACGGTGGTGGTTCTCACAGGAGTATCTAGAAAATATTAAATAGAAGGAGAGAATTTATTTAATGAATAAAAATGACTCTCGCAATTGATTAAAAATTAGATAATCTCATAAATAAGTTTTTTTGGCTTCACATCACAAAAAGGTTTTTTGTCAAAAGTAGTGAGTTGTTTAGGCAAAGCTCTGAAATCAAGGCAACCAAACCCAGATGCTATCTAGATACACTTGACCGCAGTTAAAGCTCCTTCAAAGAGAGTGGGGTGAGACCAGACCCCTAACTCTTAGGACTAACCATGGTTAATAACTGCCTGATTACGAAGGTCATGTTTAAATAACCATGGTCATTGGCCACCACCCTAGACTCGCTTCTCGCTGTTAGTTATGCGTGTTTCTGATTTTTGGTCGGATGAAAAGATTTCTTCGTGGTAAAATTAGGGTTAAGTGGAGGAGGGACACGAGCGAGAATTTTGGTGTGCTGGACACAATTTTTTTTGCTTCAAATGAATGTTAAATTGATTATTTCTAGTTGTTTATAATGAATTTATGTCTTGATATTAAAAAAAATTATATATTTTTTTCATATGTTTTTAATTAAATAAAATATTTTAACAAACACTAGGTATCACGACACTAAACACCCCAACACTTGCTTAGAATTTAGATCCTTGCATTAAAATTACATGAATGCACTTTGGAATTAGGGTTTGGTTAGATTCATATTTTTGTGTCTTGCAAAAGTGGGGACATTTATTTTGCATATGACTTGCTGGAGATTAAGCCAGAGATTATGATTTTGGATTAGGGAATTTGGTTGTTAATGTTTGATGGTGACATTGGGATTAAAGATTAATCTTGATGATTTTGTATTGGCTGCATAAACACTCTAAATAGTTTGGTCACTGGCCGGTCTAATCATGCGACAGTTCTTGAGTGCATATTTAGTTTTTTTTTTTAAATAGTTTTTACTTGAAAATATATTAACCTATTTTTTTTAATATTAATACCTAAAAAATATCAATTTAATTATTTAAAAAAACACAAAAAAAACCCACCAAACTTCCAAAACGCTACCGGCAAACAGTTCCTTGGATTGACGTTTTTACAGGCTGCAAGGGTAGAGTGAAGGATCCCCACGAATTAATTCTGATGGCTTGGATAATATTTGATTTTGCTAGGTGTGTACGCAAGAAGCCATTTCTTTAGCCAATGCACCAAAAAACAAATCTATAGAAAGTGTATTTGCTAGAAATTTATTTTGTTTACAGAAAAGGGAAAGAGATCGAACCTCCACCGGCAAAGAAAGTAGTCTGTCTGTCTATGTTGCCTGAACAGAAGTGACTGAAGCCGAGTGATAATTTCATTAAAATGCCATAAAAACTGGGCCACGGATCAAACCAAACCAAACCATTAATGCGACTAGACTTTGCATAATTAAGTTGGAGATGTGGGAGTTAAAAATAAATAGCTCTGCTGTTGCGTGCCTAAATTTCTGTTAAAACTTTGTCCAAGGTTTTAATTGTCGACAGAGACCCTGCACCAAATATGGAATAGGCAGCAGCATGTGGACCGCGGACACCATCACACCACTGGCTAATATTTATTTATTGATTGATTGAAGAAATTAATAATGTCATTTCATTGTTCAAGTAACTTGCATTGCATCGAAAACGATTGGATGCCTCGTGTCTTTTCAGTGACGGGTGCCAATGCCTTCCAACTTAAAAGAGAGATGGAGATCGAGGGGCCGAAACCCATCTCTCCTTCTCTCTCGATCAAGTCTCAGCCATGGATGGAAATTAAATATAAAAACTTGTGCTGAAAACATATATACTTGAGAGTTTCCCACAACCCTAAAGCATGGAGGAAACCCTTTAACCAGACATATAAGATACAAATGGAAGAGACAGGAACAGTTGGAAACGAAACAAACATTGACGAAGACACCAGTTTTTGTCCACCTTATCGTCCCTTTACTTTTCTCCAACAAACTTGAAACAAAGCTTGACCCATCAATAAATGTACATCAAATGACCTCTCAACGATGTGTGTAGCTAGCTGGGTTAGTTTGCTTGCTTGGTCTTTACACCACCGCAAACCCTAAACATGGATGGAGCATCTCTAGAAGGAATTTTGTCCGAAAGTTAAATCGTTGTCTTCTGGTTGTCTTTAACAATGCGTGCCTGCCTCTGATATGGACCCAGTTAAACCTAGATACACAAAAGTTACCGTTGTCTCTTGCAATTAATTTTCCTCAACTATATATGAAGAGTTTGATTTTATTTTTTGATCAAGCTAGCCTTGGAAATATTGCTCGAGATTTTTATTGCTTGATCACCACACGAGTATGTACTAATTATGCGACATCTTCCATGTTCCTTTGCTTCCTTTTTAGTTTTTCTCGGCAAAAACACTACATGGGGCAAAATTGCAGAAATCATTGCGATGGGGATGGTTTTCGTTGACATCTCGCGATAGAGTACTTATTGGTGAGATTTCTCTAAAATTAATTTCAAGGTAAAGATGTTTGCTGTGTTTACAGAAACGTGTATATGGCTAAAAGTCTCCTTGCCTTGCAGAGGAGAAGTCTGTGTATTATATAGCTGTTCAATCCTATAAAATAGGAAAGATATAAATACAATTAAAGGCATAATTATCCTATAGCTATACATTAGGAAGTTTACAGTAATTCAAAGATTACAACGTAAATCATGGAGATTCTCTCTTATCACCCCCCTGCAAGGTGAGCGTGGAAGAGGGTAGAACGCTAAGCTTGCTTCGAAATAGCAGAAATTGAGGTTTTGTGACTCCTTTGGTAAGTGAATCAGCTAGCTGCAGATGAGAAGGAACAAAGGCGATTTTCAAAGAGCCATTTGCAATGAGTTCTCGGACAAAATGATAGTCAATGGCAATATGTTTGGACCGAGGCCGGGTAACTGGATTAACAACCATAAATATTGCACTTTGATTATCGCAAAGGATTCGGGGTGGAGCTGGAAGTGGAACCCGAAGATCTCGAAGTAGTTGGACAAGCCAAACAACATCTGCAGTGGCAACGGCTAAGGAGCGATATTCGGCTTCTGCACTGGAACGGGAGACAGTGCTTTGTTTCTTAGAGGACCAAGAGATTAAATTAGCTCCAAGAAAAATAGCATATCCAGTGGTCGAGCGACGTGTATCAGGGCAACCAGCCCAGTCAGCATCAGAATAAGCAATAAGATTATGAGTCGAAACTTTATGCAGTTGAAGTCCATGATCAATTGTGGCTTTAACATAGCGTAATATACGCTTGAGAGCACGAAAATGATCTTCGGTTGGAGCATGTATAAATTGACAAATAGAATTGACAGAAAATGATAAATCTGGCCTGGTGATGGTTAAGTATTGAAGAGCACCTGCTAGTGAGCGAAACATGGTTGGATCAGAGAACAGTTTGCCCTCAACAGATAAATGCTGACCAACAACAAAGGGTGTGGAAATAGGTTTAGCATCAGTCATCAAAGCTCGTTGTAGGAGGTCCATAGCATACTTGGTTTGACTAAGGAACAAACCTTTTGCATTTGATTGGACTTCCACCCCAAGGAATTAATGTAGGTCTCCCAAATCTTTCATGGAAAATTCCTTGGAAAGTCGAGTAATGAAGGTGCGAATCAATGAAGGACTACTGCCAGTGAGCACTATGTCATCAACATACAACAATAAGTAAACAGTCCCAACCTTAGAATGGTAAACAAACAATGAAGAATCAGTCGGACTGGAGTGAAAACCAAGTGTATGTAAGAAAGTCCCGAAGCGTTGAAACCAAGCACGGGGAGCTTGCTTCAGACCATACAGAGCACGCTTTAAGCGACAGACATGCTGGGGAAACAAAGGATCAATGTAACCCGGCGGTTGTTCCATGTATACCTCTTCATTGAGAAACCCATGTAGGAAGGCATTGTTAACATCTAGCTGATGTAAACGCCAACCAAAAGTAACTGCTAATGATAATATAAGTCGGACTGTAGCAGGGTGAACCACAGGACTGAAAGTATCTCTAAAATCAAGACCAGTTACCTGAGAGAAACCTTGCGCCACAAGGCGAGCTTTATGACGTTCAGTAGATCCATCTGGACAAAGTTTGATTTTGAAAATCCAGCGACAACCAACCACATTATGAGATTGTGGCCGAGGAACAAGAGTCCAAGTGTCATTTCTCTGTAAGGCATGAATCTCATCATCCATAGCTGAAAGCCATTTCGGATGTTTAGCAGCAGATTTAAACCCCTTTGGCTCTTTGGTAGCAAGGAGAGCCTGAATGAACTGGTTGGAAGACATAACTGTCATAGCATGATGGGACCTCGGTTTTACAATGCCAGCTTTCCCCCTGGTGATCATGGGATGATGATTGGAAGGCACGGGAGGATGTAAAGGCATAATGGCTGGAACCTGTGGCTCCGAAGGTGAAGCAGCAGCCGTGGAAGACGTAACTGTCACGGGAACCTGCGAAGAAAGAGAACTCAAGAAACCTGGAGCATCACTACAAGGCAGACACAGTGATGTCAAAGGGGACGTTAAAGAAGCACAAGAATCATTAGATGGAGAACTAGGAACACACTCTGCACAATCTGAAAAAGAAGTGTAGTCAGTTTCGGATTGTAAAGTGGAATGGAGTCATCAATATAAGGGAAATGATGTTCATAAAATTGAACATGCCGTGAAACATAGACACGATGAGTCTTGCGATCTAGACATCGAAAACCTTTATGAATGATACTGTAACCTAAGAAAACACATGGAGCAGATTTTGGAGACAGTTTATGGGGTGAATAATCTTTCAAATAAGGGAAGCAAAGACACCCAAAAGTACGGAGCATAGAGTAATCAAGTGACTTACCAAACAATATTTCATAAGGAGTTTTGCCATCAAGGGACGGTGATGGGAGCCGATTAATGAGAAATACGGCAGTAGAAAAAGCTTCGACCCATAATGAAACTGGCACACGCGCATGAAACATAAGTGTAAGACCTGTTTCGGTGACATGACGGTGTTTGCGTTCAGCAACACCATTTTGACTTGGGGTGTAAGGACATGCTAGACGAAGAACAATACCACAAGAGTGTAAATGAGAGCGAAATTTATTATTTGTAAATTCCGTTCCACCATCACATTGGAAAGATTTTATTTTGGCAGTGAATTGTGTTTCAATATACCGTTGTAAATTCACAAAAGTATCAAAGAAATTAGATTTTTGTTTCAACGGAAACATCCAGCTAAAACGAGTACAATCATCAATGAAAATAGCATAATATCGATAGCCAGTAATGGAAGACACTGGAGATGGACCCCATAAATCACAATGTAAACGATCAAATGGCATTTTGCAATGTTCATCATTTAAAGAAAAGGGTAACCGGTGGCTTTTGCCAAGTTGACAACCAACACAAAGATGAGTTTTATTGGACACTGATCTATCACTACAATGAATAGACCCTAAACTGGAAAGAGAAGAGATAATACGAAAATTGGGATGGCCAAGGCGTGCATGCCATAGTTGAGCAGGGGCACGTGGTTTATGAGCAGACAAAATTGAGACAAGGGCATGATGGTGCTGATCAAGGACATAGAGGCCGTTCTCACATCGACCGATTCCCAGCACTGTCCCGGTGGCGCGATCCTGTATGAAAACACGAAGAGAATCAAAAATTACGCGACAATTAAGTTGTTTGGTAAGCTGACTAATAGAGATAAGATTCTTTTGAATGCCAGGGACAACCAATACGTTAGACAAAGGGATGGAACAATGAGGAGCAACTGTGGAAACAGAACCAATGTGGGAAATAGGTAGAGACTGACCATTACCAACCATCACCCTTTCATTACCGGTGTATGCAGCAGGATCATCCAATATTTCAGGGGTATTTGTCATATGGGATGTTGCACCAGAGTCTGGAAACCACTCTGGATTATTCAATTCCTGAATGGAACAAGCAGAGAATGCTTCAACAAGATTGGTCGATTGTTGTTTCTTCATTTTCAAGAAGCTCCAACAACGTTTGGCCAAGTGTCCCTCTTTGTCACACAACTGGCAGTAGACAGAAGATGATGGTTTCTTGTGGACAGTGGCTGTAGAGGATGTGGAAGGCCGAGATTTCCACTTCTTGACTCCTGTAAATTTGGGAGTTTGATGTGCATAATAAGCTGAATTGGAAGGCAGCTGGTTTACAGACTTTGCAAAAATTTCATGACTTAATGCTTTTGGAACAACATCAGAGAATGATGGTAAGGGAAGCTGCGACATCATGGTGGTAGAGAAAATTTTGTAGTCTGGTCCCAATGCCCGTAAATACCAATGAACTTTATCTGTGTCTTCAACAGGACGTCCAATGGCAGCTAACTGATCACAGAGACCCTTAAACAATCGAGAAAACTCAGCAATGGATCGAGATCCACGTTGCATCAGCTGGAGTTCATCCTTGAGTTGTAATTCACGGGTCTTTGATCTGTTGGAAAACGAGGCTTCAAGGGCTTGCCAGGCCTCATAGGAATGCTGTAATCCCAGTATTTCACCCATAGACCCTTCTGTAAGTGAAGAGTAGAGTAAGCTAAGTAGCATCTGGTCTGTTTGTAACCAGGAACTGTAGGCAGGATTTGGTTTGGTCACTCCATCAGAATCTGTCACCGTGAGATTGGGGACAGTGATTGTGCCATCTAAAAATCCAAACAGTTGTTGGCTGGTTAACAGAGGAACAAACTGGTTTCTCCATAACAGATAGTTGGAGGAAGTCAGTTTAATGGTAAGCATGTGCACCATTGTGTTGAGCGGAAGAACAAGGGTTGAAGAAGAAGATGAGTTTGTCGAAGAAGATGAATCTGCCATGGATGTTTGTAAACCTAGCTCTGATACCATAAAGATGTTTGCTGTGTTTACAGAAACGTGTATATGGCTAAAAGTCTCCTTGCCTTGCAGAGGAGAAGTCTGTGTATTATATAGCTGTTCAATCCTATAAAATAGGAAAGATATAAATACAATTAAAGGCATAATTATCCTATAGCTATACATTAGGAAGTTTACAGTAATTCAAAGATTACAACGTAAATCATGGAGATTCTCTCTTATCACAGGGCTCGAATCATTTGATGGTTGTCTTGCAAGCATTTGATATCTGAAGCCAGAGCACAAAAGACGCGTCCTAACCACCCAAAAATAAATCAGAAAACAATTAATATCCCTATTTTTGGCATTAATTGGGACCGAGAAAAATGGGACGGGATAACAATCCACCTTTTAACCGTGTTTGTAAGACTCACTAGGTTTAAAGTTTAGATTACGGGTTGGTGGATCAGCCCATGTTTGTTAATACAGGTTAAATAACATTAGTATATATATAATCAAATTTAATTTGAATTTTGACCAGATTATTATAAGCTAACTAGATTCTAAATTGACTAGTAGTGGATTGAATGTCAAGCCAGATATTTAATAACATCACTTCCAATTCCTTTTTAGCTATACTTTTTTAGAGGTTAACATGCAGCGAGTTGAAATCCTTAGCAAAAATATATAAAGATGTAATTTTTATCATAAAAGATAAGGAAACATGTAAAATATATTATATAATTTTTTAAAAATATTATTAATTCTTCACTTTACATATATTACTATATAGAGAGAGAGGGGGGGGGGGGGGGACATATAATAAATACAATTTTAATCATTAATTCAACTACCGGTACGACGTCAAATGGCTCAAATTACTGGCGAGGGATGTTATTACAAGCTTGTAATTTTCTATATTCCAATTAAATAAATAAAAAATGTCAAGCCAAGATCAGGATTCTGAAAATAGAATCTTTCGTTGCCAAACTAAGAAACATAGAGTAGAAATTTCAAAGGAGAAAATAAAAAACATAAATGAAGCAACCATATGCAAAGCATGTGAGCTTCCTAAGGTGGTCACGCCATCGATGGTCTTTGCCGACACCTTTTTTTTTTTACTCTCTTCAATTTTCTTCGTTTTTAGTACCTTCGATTATTTGGGATTTTCTATTATTTAGAGCTTGTTTGGCTTTGCGTTTCAATCGATGTTTTGCTGAAATTTAATTATTTTTTTTCATTTTAAATTAATATGGTTTGGTGTTTTAAGATCATTTTAATTAATGTGCTGATTTCAAAAATAATTTTTAAAAATAAAAAAATATCATTTTGATGTATTTCAGCACGAAAAGCATTTTGAAAAGCTACCACAACCGCACTCTCAAACAGTCTCTTAATTGGGTTTATATTGTGAAAAATCTCCTCTTCCTATAAAAATTAAGAATTTATTTCTACCGAAAATAAAAACAATTTATTGTCCTTTTATATCCAAGGAGTAATCGGACCCCTTCTTTTGTCGCGGGCATAGCCAGTCTCTGTCACGATAGCGAAGAAGCAACCACCAGCTCCTGCTAGGAGGCGTCAGAGGTAAAAATTATGTAAGTTAAAGTAAAAAAAAAACCCTAAAATTGGCCATGCTAGCGTGACAGCAAGAAGACAAAACATCGAACCGTACGTGCAAGAATTTCAATGGCAGGAGCGATTTAGATGCCTACACGTGTCGATACTGGCGTGAATCTCGTCAGTGATGGGACATGACGCGTGGGGCCCAAAAGTAACGGGGCCGGATCCCGAATCTCTGTCGTTACTTCTGGGACTAGTGAAAGTCTTATTACAGCTTTGTCGGAGACTTTGTTACCTTGTATGATTTTTTTTCCTCGCATTTTTATATATTTTCGATGATATTTTTTCCTTATAACAACGTTTTGTGGCTCTATCGTTCGTCTATCCTATGACGTAATTCGCCAAACAAATGATGGAGATCTCCACTTGGTATCCCTTCTCTCTCTCTTTTTTAATGGTAAATTGAATAAAAATCACTCTAAAAAATTAAAGATACTTTATTTTACAATTAAGTGGTGGACCATGAATTGATCTTTCATAATCAAGGTAGTGTTTAATTAAAGGTAATGGGATTTGGTTTGGAGAGTGAAATTTTCTTTCACCATTTTGACAACGAATAGCTTGGCGTGTCCAAATTTCCGAGGGCAAGCAGCACGACGCACAATGCAACTAAGAAGCTAGGTGGCATGGTAGTTGAACTTGACAACTTGTACTTGTGTGTTTTTGATTAAAAATTCACTTGACATAAAAAATAATAATAATTTTTTAAATAATTTTCAAGGATCTTGATATGTTTGATATTAAAATAAAATAAAATAAAATATATTTATAATATAAAAATATCACAAGCCACACAGTATGAAACACACGCTAAAAAGAGTCATGATAAGTTGGTTCACTAAATCCACGACCTCTTAGAAATATCACCATTGTTTCCTTGTGGTTCCTACCCAACCGAACACTCGGACGACTCAGTTGTCTCGTCATTTCAATAGACTCGTATTTCCATTCACGTTTTCTTCCATTTTTTCGTTCATGGCATCAATGATTATACTCTGGACCCTTTTTTGATCGACTTTTTTTAACAATTTCATTGTCGTGTCTGTCAAGTAAGAAGAAATTATCAGCATGGAATTAAATAGGATCACTTTTTCGTTTAATTAATCTTGACTGCTGTGGATTCCATTCCCTTTCTTTCACGTTTGTGAATATCTATTTTGTTTGTGGATTTGTGGATATACACAGCTTGTTAATGGTTCTGGCATCATGATTCACTCGTAACGAGATAGTGTTCGTGTAATCTCTCTCGTCCTTTTTCTTTTTTTGGATTCAACAAGGCTTGGTTTCTCATTACCGGAACTAGGTTCTCAGAGATATTAGTTGTGGTTTTGTTTTGAAACCAGAGAGCTGCTTGGAAATGCATTTCAAGAGCACTTCTATGAGATTTTTTATTTTATTTTATTTCTTGAGTTCTGTAATGTTTTGATGTTTCGGTATCGGGGTGGTTTTTTTAAAATAAAAATATTTTAATATATTTTTAAATAAAAAAATATTAAAAAACACCTTCTCACTATAAAACTAAATAAAAACAAAATGGCACCACCTAAGAAAGGGCAGCACACAGGACAGCAGACAATAAAAAAAGGATGCTGAAAAATTAAGCAGCCTAAACAATAATTAATCATTGCCGAACCAAGATTGCTGTTGTTTATGTGAAAGCATGACATTTTTGCGAAGCTTCTTCCATTTCACAGGCTCGACATCTGTTCCAAAGCAGAGCCCTCATAATCTGCCACGTCACGAAGCATTGAACTCGGAGTCAAACTCTTCGCAAATTTTAATGATTCCAGTCGAAACACGACATCAACTCGCCTTTTTTTAATTTTCTAACCTCGTGTAGAAGCTATCTAGAACGGCCATGGTGTCGGGAAAATCTACCGCTTTACATCATCAAGATAATTATATCATTTAGATTAGATGGCACTACAAGCAATCCTTCCTACCAGGCCAAACTATCAATCGATTAGGGTTTGACAAAAACCACCGAGTTAAAGCCAATGCGCAGCACCTGGCCGGTGATTTTTTTATTTTTATTTTTCCTGCCTAACAATTATTCAATCTCGTAAATCATTGTTAATAAAATCTTTCTGGTTCAGTGCGGTCAATTTGGTGATCGATCGATCCCAAACCTGTTTCAGATTCGGTTCGAGTTAAATAAATAAAAATTGACCAGGTTAAAATTTATGGATCAACTAAAGAGTCAATGGGATTAAAACCTGATTTGACTATTTAGTTTTATTTTATATAAAAAAATATAAACTGGGCTTTCACCCATGATGACAGATCAACGATGCACGAGGGAGCAAGCAAACTCCATCACTCGACGATCATGGCAACGTTTGTGTTGACCTGGATCTGGATGCGATGCACGTGTGACGGGGGTGTGGAGTTTGTGTCTTCCAGCAGGCACGTGAGAGGCAACTGAGATTTTCCCTCTAATTAAATGAAGGAGGGCAGACACTCCTTAACTTTGCACTGTGGCTGCATCATTACTGGCCGTCTCGGCATTGATTACTACACGTGGAGGACGCATAATCGGAGGCTGCTGATATGCCGTCGCGGTGGCCGCAGGCGGCGGGCTTGCTAGTGGGCTCTCTTTCAACTGAAATTCTCAACCTCTAGGACTGGCCAGTTGTTATTTAATTAATGAGTATTAATTATACAAGAATGATAATTTATCCCATCCCATAAATAGTCAAATCATTCTCCATATCCACTGTATTTTCTTAATTATATAGCTTTCCACCCAAATTCAAAGGAAATGATGCAGAAAATGGAGCCGCAGCTAAGCGATGCACATTTGCCTGAGTCTACTTAATTTCTGTTTGTTTGGGCTCAGCCTGGCATTTTAATCATAGGCTCTATGCTCATCCTGGTCCGCGTAGAGGCCCACGGATCCTCAGCCACACCGGGTGAATAAAAGTCTAGCAGGCTAAGCTTGCTACGATTCCTGCCTCTCCATCCACTACAGACCATCAGGGTCCAAGGAATGCTGGGATTTCGAGAATCGTGTTTATTGTAGAGCCATTCTAGGGCTAGCCCATTTTATTAATGGGCTTAACCTTAGCCCAAGTACCAAACGTTTCATTATTGAAGGCAATTGCATTATTCATTCCATCAGGCCCAACACAAAAGCAGCAGCGATTTTATTTGTAAAGCCCATCATGAGTTTATATCTTTATATTTCCTTTCAAAAACGACGGTAAGCAATTATTTTCAGGGTCATCATCAAGAAGTACGATGTCCAAGAGCTCCAAAATAGTAATTCAACTATAATTATTTAGCATATATCAGTTTGTATGTACGACCTATATTTTATATTGTGGGATCTAAATTTTTCTAAATATAAAAATATTTTCAAGTCTAGGAAATCTTTTTTTTTTTTTGCATTCTAGTTAAACCTGAATATATAGTCAATTTTGATTATTTTTTTATAAAGATAATTTTTTATATTAATATACTTCTTATTTATATTATCTAATACAATATTTTAAACTGTTTATTTAATTTTTTTTAAAAGAAAGTTAGAATAATTTAACAAAAAATATCAAAATAATATATCAATATTTTATGTGATTGAAAGCTTAACAAATAAATAAATGTGATAAAATTATATTTAAAGTTTATTTAAACATTTGTAAAATAAAACATCAATTTCAATTATTTTTTCATGAAAATTTTATTATGAGTATTTTCTTACTAGATACATAGAATTGCAAAAATAATCATTAAAATTTAAATAAGAATTTATAAAAATATTTTAAAACCATATTTGAAGAGTAAGTATAAAAAAACTCAGTTTTTTGAGTATTTAGGTAATTATTATTAGTAGTAGTAGTAGTAGAGATTTAAACTTGTGATACGAGAGCTTTTAAATGGAGAGGGATATGGATGTTAGCTGAGTTATAAATACTTTCTACAATTAAGATTATAGGTATATATGGTTTCAAGAAAGAAGTTAACCAGTTAGAAGAGGCTGTCTCTACCTGTTGGTGTATTTTTACATTTAAATTCTTTAGGCAATAAGAAAAACCCATTGTTTTTTATTATATAAAAAATTAAAATCAGGGATTTCTTTTATAAAAGAGGGGTACCCCGCAACTCGATGTTGCAAAATTAAAAATAACCATTTAATAAGTGATCTAATGATAAAAATTTGGAATTAAAAATTTAGTCCCCTGTAATTGCAAATATGATGGTAACTGAATGTTTATATAATCGTTATCTTCAGGACTTGTGGAATTAGTTGAGGTAACCCGGATACCTATGTTAATAATAATAAAAAAATAATGCTTATTTTCTAATTAAAGGAGAAATAAGAAAAGGAAAAAAAAACACCTCTTCTCCTTGCATCTACATGCGTGAAATGAAGAAATGGGTTTCCTCCAAATTAGGTCGTCAAGGTTTTTCAATTTGGTGATCGAATAGACAATTCTTGATTATGGTACGTTGTCGTTCTTACAAATCACGCATAAACGTAAAACCTGTCTTTGAACACAATGTCATACCTTCATGATTAAAATATTCGATCAAACTTTAAACTTGTGAAAGCAAACTATGATGATTGCTTCAATCTATTGTTTTTTGTGTTCTTTTCAATACTAATTACTCTTCACAGTGACTTTCCGTGGTAGTGTCGGGTCAGATTAAGACGTCTTGCCAGATGCCCCGTTAACAAAACCAATGCATGGTTATGATTATTAAATGGCTGAGGTTTAAGCAAACAAAGTCCTCTTGGTAGATTACTTTTTGCTCAATCTATCCGTTGCCACCTGCCGAGGAGCACCAAGGTGGTTTGAAGCCGAATTTCTGCACCGATATCATCCATCATGAGCTGTGATTTGTCTCGGAGAATTGGTTTTTTTCTAAATTATTTAGTATTGGATATCATGGCTGGGGCAGGTCAGCAAGCAGGAGCGAGATTGAATTTCATATGGGAATCCATAGATCTCATTGGTTCTTATTCTCTTGCCAACCAGCTAGCAGCTTTTCCTTATTCGGGCTAATGGACAAGATGAATCTGAATCACGTTGTTGCATGATTGCATGTTCTCGATTCATGGGGGGGGGGGCTAAAACGTGAGGGCTTGTTATAGCCGGGCTATTTGATTCCCCACCCCAGAGACGTGGATTTCATTATTTTTTATAGATGCGGTGATTCATCTATGTCCCCCTGATGTATGAATCAAAGACGAGCAGTTTCAGAGGTGCCAGAACTTTATCTCAATCTTTGTCTTCCACCTGATTCATTATACCATTTGATGAAATCAACGGCACTGAGTTGAATTTCCTCGTGAATATAAGATGCTAATCCACTCAAGATTGTGATCAGATTTCCAATCCACCAGAACACGAGAGCACGTCCATCATCTGTGCATATTTCACTTGTTTGATGGCCCATCAAGATGATTTGTCAACTTCATAGTGATCTGACAGAATTTGCAAATCTCCAGAATTCTCGACAGTAATGCTCTCAACTCACTGAGCATCAGAACTAGATAGTAGATTGATACATAGATGTGTACAAGAAGCTCCATTACCATCGAGCATAGATTCCATGCATTCTTGGATATACCTCTCCTATCAAGAAAGCTGAGGCCATTAGGGTATTGACAAAACATTAAAAAAACCCAGGCTTCGCAGACGAACATATCTGAAATGTGGAATCTAAAAATTTGAACTGTAGTGTGCATGGGAGAAGGAAATAGATGATTGATGGGTCATTAAAAGTGCTCAAAATCCATTACTCGTCTCAGAATTTCTTACTAACAAATCGAACTGCAAAAAGAATACTAATGGCAAGGGAAAAAAGGGAAAAGAATGCAAATGAGAAACAAACACAGACTCTCAATACCTACTTACCTTAATTAAGAACCTACCCTTGACTAAATCTAAGACTCTACCATCCCTTGAGCTTCCATTACGCTCAAACCCTTTTCTGAGTTCTTCCTTACAGTGCTTCTCTACTAGCTAAAATTGTGGTCATCTAGTGCTATTTCCCCCATTCCATCCCTGTACAAAATCCAATGAACAATGATGTGATATAACAGTAAGCGAGCAGCATGAGAGTGAAAATAGGGAGCCGACAAGGTGAAATGATCCAGCAGGAACACTGTTCTCTACATCCTCCCTCACATGAAATCCATTGCAGGGCTGCTCTCATTTGGAATCAACTCTGGCGAGTTGACCATCATCGTAGCAGGTCTGCTGGTAGGAATTTTCTCCCCGGACTTTGTTCTCATCTCAACAACTTTCTTGTGCGAATTAGAGTGCAAGGAAGGAACAAAGGTTGGACTGGCTGCCGGCCGGTACTCGGGGAAAAGCCGGCCTGACTTGTAGCGAACACCACAAGCATTGCAAAGTGTTTTTGGACCCATTGGTCCTGCTCTCCATTGTGGTGTCTTGGTTATCTCACAGTGCATGCATTTCCTAACTGCTTGCTGCGGCGGCGAGTTCTGATTCATCTCCACAGTACCTAGCGGAACAGTAAACTTCATCTTCTTCCTCTTCTTATGCTCTGGGTCAACATGGTTTGGTATCTTGATCAAAAGTCTTGACTCGGCAAAGTTCTCGGAATCTGAAGGGACCCTGGGCGAAACAAGCTGCTGGGGCACCTCGGTGATCGACGATGTTGGCGAAATGAGTTGCATTGCAGGGCGAGGAGTGAAAGTAGCAGGGCGAGGACGCTTGCTGCGAGCTCGCCCACGTTTGCCACAAGCAACAACTTCGGGGCTACGACGAGGTGCATTTTTCTCTCCCGAGCAGGAGCTGCTGCTCTCAAGCACAGAAACCGGGCTGGAAGTCTGGAACTGGAGGTGTGGCGTCGAGTCCTTTTTGTCGACAAACGCGGACTCCTCTTTCTTCATCGTCAGGCTTCCACCAGAGAAGGAATCCTCCACAAAGTTCGATAGCCATTCCAGCTGAACAATATCTTCATACTGCAACACGAAATCCCATATTTTAAATTCCAGAAACACAAATTCCAATCTGAATACAAAAAATTAAACCAACCCACAATGAGTTTACCAAATTCAAAATCAAATATTGCTTCCAATTAAAGTCTAAACAACCTTAATTAGCATCTAACAATTAAAACATTTCAGTCAATGACAGCTCATAATTGCTTGAAAGCATGAATCTTTTCAGTAAATATAATTAATTAGTAATCATAACTTGAATTTCTCAGTTGCTTGACACCCAATTAACATTAACAAAAAAACACTATATGCTTTTCTGGTGGGCCTGTAAAGGTTAGAACAGCTTGCACATGATAATAATTCACTTTAAGTAAATCACATGACAGCCCACGTGACTTCAGATTACAGAACCGAAATTACGAGAGAGAGAAATCCAGCGTGTCGCCGACAATGCATGCAATTACTAAAACACCCCTGAACACCAGAAAAGACATTTACAGTAAACTAAAAATCAACTCACAGGCACGGACAGCTCGGCGGAGAGGGCAGAGGCAGAACCGGGGAGTGAGTCGGGCTGAGTCGACCAAATACCAGGGAACGAGTTATCATCGTTGTCAATGAAACAAGTAGCATGGTTGTTTGTGGTGGTGCAGTCAGGCAAAGTAGCGTCGACATCATCAGACGGGAAATCGAGGAGGTCGTCGATGTGGTCGAAGAAGCTTCCACAATCTATCTCGTCCAAGAAGCTACTAGAAGCATTTGTTTGCCCAATCATTTTCTCTTCTCTTCTCTAAAACTTCTTTTTTTTTCCTGAGAATTTTAGAAAATAAAAGGAATATTAGTGTTACTATATGATATGAGCAACGTAATAATTAAGAGTGGTTTGTGGAGTTTTCTTCTGTGGGTCTTTGAAAAGTTTCTTAAAAAATAAAAATGTTTAACTTTCTCGGTCTCTCTGTCAATCCATTATGGATTGTATTTTAGCAAAAACGATACGCGTTTATTTGGTCAAAAGAGAAATAATATCCCAGCTTTACTTTTCTTATGTGGAATTTTAGCAGGTGGAATTTGAATTTGGGAAAGCAAAATTACCTTGAGGAGGGAGGGAAGGGGATTCTTGGTAATTCGAATTTTGAAAGTTTGTGCTTTCAAGTTCCTGCAAAAAATAATTATCATTAATTAATGCTTCATTGTTGTTTATGAAATGCTGGTGGACAAACAATGCAATGAACCCACTCAAATTTTTTGAATTTGTTCGAGGAAATATCTTAATCTAATGCTTAATTTGATTGCTAGCAAATTTGGGGAAAGTAAAGAAGGAAACCCAGTTTGGCTTTGAAATCGGGAAAATACTGTGAATTTTTTCCTTCGTTTCACAGCAGCCAAACAAGGTTGCCATTCCTCTACATTAAGCAATTAACCCCCCGGTGAACTAAACCATGCCAGCACTAGAAATTCACGCTTCACAAGCCAATTTGAGAAACAGAACATCTAATTAAGCTCAAAACCACCAAAAACGCAGAGATAAAACACAAATGAATTCCCGCCCAAAACAATGCTGAATTTCTCTCAAAGGAAAGAAAAACCAAGCAGCCAGCAGAATGTATTCTTGCCGGCACTTGAAATTCACACTCAAGAACAGTTTGAAAACCCAAAAGAGGTGCCGAATTCCTCGCAAACAAAGCAAAACCAAGCAGCCCGGATACAGAAGAAGTACTATTAACCAGCGAGCAGTGCATTACCTTACACGGAGAGGTGGAGAGGGCGGTCGGAGTGGAGTGGAGAGAGGAGAGGAGAGGAGAGGAGAGGAGAGGGGGGATGTGTTTGAGTTTTGAAACTGAGAGGAGGAATAGGAGGAGGGAGAGACAAATTAAGGCTTAAAAGGAAAAGAAAGGAGGGTGGGGAGTACTAATAGTGTTAGTAGCAAGTGATTGAAGAAGGAAATGAAAGGGCTATATGGTAGTTGAGCCTCCTCCTTCATTGCTAGCTAGCTGTACTTTTTTTACTTCTTCTTCTTCTTCACTGTCTTGATGTTGAAGTCTTCCCCCCCCCTCCCTCTCTCTCTTCTGATTACCCGCGCGGGTCCCACACCGCCCCTCCTCTTTTTTTAAAATTTCTTTTTTCTTTTTTCTTTTTTCTTTTTTCTTTTTCTGTTTTGTATGGTAATGGACAATATTATTCATCCTGCTCGGTCAGTAAAGGTGATTGTCCTGTAATTTTTATTTAAGAAACTCTCCGTGTGTAAAATTATATATAAATGCAGAGATATTTAATAATTTTTAATTTCGATTAGATTAAGAATGTTGTAAGAAGAGAACCTGAGACTGGATTGGGTTATCAATTGTCTGGATAATAGATTCACTGAACGAGGCAGAGAGAGCCTGTGGTTATGTCAGCTCTTTTTACTGCTCTACGCTCATTCCAATATCGATAAGGACTGCAGAAGCTGGGCTTCCAGTTCCTCTGTTTTAAAAGGGAAACTACGAATCAGTCCCCGATCTTTAAAATCTTTCTGATTTCCCCCTTTCATCTAACTCTGAGTTTCCTGCCTTAAAATTAATTATTTAGTTTATTCTTCTAAATTTCATATCGTTACCGAGATTGAAAGTGGAAAGGGATGAAAATGTCAAGTAAAATAATTATCTGGGAGATATATGAAATAGTGTAAAGAACCGGTACTGATTTGATAGTTACTGTATATCCGGGGACTGGTTTGAAGCTGCCTGAATTTTAATATTTAAGACCTACCGCAGGTCGTTATTTATCCTAGTACCGTGTTTTGGTGCCCTTTTTAAGAAAGTCAAATCTGATTTCACATGGGGCTGGTGATCTTTGATGCTAATGTTTATTACCAAGTAAGGTCAATATGTTTTTTCACAGATACCAAAGCTTTTTTTAAAAAAAATATCTAGATAAATACTTTATGGTTGATTTTCTGCCGTGACAGAAAAATTACAGGTAAGGTAAGCCAGTAAATAGCTATCTCTAATCTCCATAGTTTATGCACCATGTGTGACTTTAAACTAATAACGCGTTAATAGATAAATGGAAATAAAAAGAAAAATTAAAATATATATATATGAAATAACAATAGTCGTGATAAGGGTTTTTAAAAGAAATTGCAGAAATTTATCTCTGGCATGTTATTTTCCAAAAATATAATGGGTAATAATGTGTTTGCTTGTTTTTTCAAGATTTATAATGGGTAAATTGCGCACAATGCTTTTCAAATTTCCACATGTCCAATCAATTATTGCTATGAACCGCTGCTGGTGCAAAACAAAATGTACCCCGTGTCATGATACATTCTCGTTTAAAAATTTAAATTATTAAGTGAGACTCTAAAATATAATTTATATTATTTTTCAACATATCTCATAAATTAAAGTTTTTTGGGCTTGAAATTTACACAAATTTACTATATTGTGCTTGATTTTTTATTAAATAGAATAAAAATGATGAGATTCAAACTCGTGACTACTGATTCAATAAGACTCTGATACTATATCAAATAATCATTTCACCTAAAATTTTAAACTATTAAATAAAATTTAGAATATAATTTATATTATTTTCTATCACGATGAATGAGAAAGAATCAGTACAAGATGATTTCCAAATCTATAATACAAAGAGTTTCTTTCACCACCACCAAACAAAACCTAGTTCGAAGTATAAAAGGATTGGGAAAGTGTCGAACGTTGTTCTGCTATGTTCAACCCAGCCATCACACTTTCTTCTTTCAAACAGTGATTTCATGTCTCCACAATCTCTAGAAAACACACTTTTACTGCGGTCCGCTTCAACTCCAACTAGACCGGCATCCTTTTTTTTCCACAGGTGTCCGGAAAATGGGAAAGGCTTTGCAAGCAATTAAAGGAGGCAATTAATAATTATTGTTAATAAACAGAAAAATGTTTGGCATTGCATGGGAAAAATTCAAGACGATGGGCTCTCACGCACACGACCCCTTGTCTCCTCTCGCTACCTTTTAGCTAGCTTGAGGTTTACCCCATGGCCGATGCACCAATCCCTTCAGATATACTCTCTGCAAAAAAGAATTCAATGTTAATTGAAGGGATCGAGAGTTATTATTCTCAGGCACCCTTTCTCTCTTAGCTAGCTTAGATTGCACTCTTTGAATCATTTCCTTCCAAAAGACTTCTCCAACTTTGAAAAAGTAAGTTTGGTGAAACCCCGATACATTTCAAGGCAGGCAGCCATAAGTTAGGCTCCATGCATGAACTGCTGAAAATGGAGCAGCTGCCATCATGAAAATGATAAAATATCTTTAAAAATCGACGGGAAAAAAAGCCGTTATTATTCCTCCTCCTTCGTGAATATATAATGACATGTAGAAATTGTATACCATGTTTAAGAGAGTTGGTGTGTTAACTCAAGGTTGAAAAGGTGGTATTCTTTTGTTCTTTTTATTGGATATATATTAACACGTAAAAAACATTTAATAAAAAATCCCCTCTTCTATATTTTAAAAAAGATTTTAAAATTGATCTATTTGGTTAAGTTTAATATCAATATTAAATAGTTTTGCACGGCGTAAATATATATTTTATACAAGCAAAACAAATTGAAATTGACAATATGCACGAATAATTTTAAATGTCAAGCCTATTTCCTTATTACAAGTATGGAATTTATGGTTTAGATTTATATAGATTGTTTATATAGATTTATATAATGATGTAAAAAATAAATCATGCCAAGATATATATCACAGTAGCTAAAGATTTATTTAATAAATCAATCAATAAATAAATAGCACCGACGAAATACTACAGTCTATAATACACACATTTTTTTAAACACTCCATTTGTCTATTCTGCATTTTAATGAAGAAACTTACGAAAATAACTTGTTCCTACAATCCGTGCATCATAATCCCACAACAGCAACGTCTTTAATCCAGAATACCGCGTCGGTCCAGTTTCACATGGATCATATTGTCCTTGTCCAGAACTATATATATATCCCAGTAATCCAAAATCCCCCCTACCCTCACCAGTAATAATCAAGCATCCACGTGTCGGTAAAGAAAATTTTTGACCATCCACGGTAGCTAAACAAAACAGCACAAGCATGCATTAAATTGAAAAATTCAACAATATTTATTTAATAATGCGATTCAATTTATTTGTATATAATTTTTAGTTTTAATATGATGATGTAAATGTGTTTTTATTAAATATAATTCTGTAAAACTACTCCGCGTTGTATCACCAAAAACACCCCTGGCATATATAATTGTGGACTCTCATTCGATCTAAACAATAGCTGGTATTATTATTTTTAAACTATGAAAGACTGATTGTAGTAACCTAAACTTGTTTGCTTGATTTGTTTGATTCAGACACTAAAGTCTTCTGTCATATGATTTTCTAGGTGGTCATTCCCTGTCATTAAAAATTAATCCATTTTGTGTTAACATGTTGGTTGTCTCCCACACATGGGGTTTTGATCGACGAAATGACACCGTAACCTTCCTATTTGTTATGGCTAAATTGCCCCCGCTTACTCCAGCTTTACGCGATTAGTGTGTGGCTATTGCCGTCAATTGATAGTTCGTTGGCATGGTAGGTGACGTGGCTGTGCCCGGCGAGATAGGCGGAGAGAGATGGCACATGCATCGTGCGTGCGTCCAAGTAAGTGGCCATGTTCATGGCGGGACCCGTCTTTGCTTGCACGTTCAAAAGAGTTTAGAGGAGCAGCAGAAGTCCACGCGCTCATCAGACGTGGAACAAAACATCAGAATTTACCGTGTAGCCGTGGGATCCACACAGCGAATAAAAACCTGCTCAGTTCCAGCTGGGTAGTGTAGTGTACCGTCAGTGGACTATTATACTCTGATGTCACGTGACATTATCTAGGGATTTGTGCAATGAATTTTGTCTAAGATGGTCTAATCATTGGTTGCCACGTCGTGTGTCTAGCTATTGTTAGACGAAAGTGTCCTGAGGGAATTACTTTTATTACCGGGTCATATGATCAGTTTGTTGAACATGACCAGAGTGGGGCCCTGATAAGAGGTTACGCGGGACCTTCGAATACACAGCCGTGCAAAAATAGAATTAAGGACGTCTGTAATCTTAGTCCAAAGACCAGTAAGCAATCAGCGAGGGAGAATTGCTGTCAACGTTTTCCAAAAGGCTGTGGGTGCACCCCACGGTTCCTTTGCTCGGACACAACCAAATACAGCAGGACCCACGAATGTACATTTTATGCTACTATACATTTGTATTTTGTAAATCACGAAGTGATACAATTGATTGATAATTTTAAATAGTATCATTCATTACCCGTTGATTTTCAGTTCTCGCATCTGTTCTACGGTTTTTTTTTCTAGAAAATTATTTTTTCTTTTCAACTTTCTCATATATATATTTTCAAATTTAAAACATTTTTAATTATAATTCATAACTGAAATTAAAGTATTTGGTTAAAATTGTGGTTAAGTTTGAGGTTAATGGAAACAGTTTCATGTGTTTGGTTACTAAATTTTTCATATATATTGTTAACATGTGAAATTACTTTAAAGTATATATATATATATAAACCCCCCGGGTCTGTTAGATGGATTTATATGTTATTTGATGGGTTTGTATATTATTGCAGAGGTTGAGTTTAAGGGATGGGAGGGTGCACAAGATGAAACGTATGAAAAGCATCTTTTTGTAGCTTTTCATGAAACGAAGGTTAATTGATTTTATCAGATAGGACCCATATCAATTTTTTAGCTTTTCTATCTTTACTAAACACCAAACACAACATTTTTTTTCTTCGACTTCCGGTTAGACCTCACTCCCAAACATCTTCTAAAAGGATTTGCTCTCTCTGTGGTCTTAGGTTCGAACTCTGTGGTTGCTAATATGATCACTAGAATCTTACATAGTCATTAACTTCAGTGCCTGTAAGATTAGTTGAGGTGCGTGCAAGATAGCGCAGACACTCACATTAATAAAAAAAAAATGACATGTCATGAAAAGAAAAACTATTTAAATCTTAAATAAGCATATCTTATGGAGAAAAAAACATAACAATATTTTAGTGAGGAATGTGTTGAAAATATACATGCAGTTGAGAATGAAGATTGTGAACATTTGTTCGGAATATCTCATAATATATTTATAACCCATGAGTTTTCTTTTTTTTATTGAGAAACCATTTACTTTCAACAACATTAATAAAAACAATATTTATATGTGCCATTAACAAGATAGTAAGTATGATAGGTTCATTAATAGACTTTGTATACACCTATAAGTATAAATAAATCATTACCTCGATATAGTAATTATTTTAGATAAAAAAACATAACAATTTATCATGTTTTTAATATTTATATTGTGGATATTTATTAAGGTTCAATCATAAAGCTTTGAAATTTAACAAGTTCAATCTCCTTCGTTAATATAATTCATTACAAATAAAATTCTTGATTTATCACACACATAAACGCATATATCAATTAAAACTCCTTTAGTTAATATAATTACTGACTACAAGATTTAAATTTAAAAAGTCATAAAAAAAAGAAGCAAACATCTTTAATTAACTGATAAACATTTTATATTTTAATAAAACAAAGACATCTATAAGAAGAAAAACTTGCGGTGAATAATACGTTTCACGTTGATGCATTAATTTAGTTGCAACGCTGTCGATAAAAGACTTGATTTAAATAAACCAATCAACTACCAATAATATTGGAGGCTTTAAAGCAATAGAAATAAATTTTTTTATCTGTTATGGAAAAAGAAAACACCTCTAGAGTCTCGATCGACTTTTCTTAGTCACATATATTCTATCGAACCCTTAAAATAAACGTGGCACAGAGACATAACATGGGCTCGTACGTCAAGATCTTGCTGGTACACCTTCCTTTACACTGGACCAGTTTGAATCAAGTCATGTGCGCCTGTGATCGAGTGACTCTCACCAGTGGAAATGAAAGTCCCATCTGGTCCCGCATCACCAATCAGAGGTGGCATTTAATCGATCAAACCTACTTTGATGCACACAGTTGCACAATCGCTCAACACACGATTCATCTCCTTCCATTAAAACCCCTGTAATTTTAGTGGCCCGTATGAAAACTGCGTGAAAGGTTGTCTTCCGGTAATATATCTGGCGTGTCGGTGCCGACACAAAAAGCACCGACGAGATTACCGGGTGTAACAGGGAACAAAATCTGACATGGCAAGTGGTAACCGGCCAAGGAAGGTCTACTAATGGACACCCATGATGCAATTTAACGCGTCGGCGGTGTTTAATTCTGACCCTTGTGATTGTAACAGCAAGGCTCCGTGCCTTTAACGGTTTTCAGTTGATTCCTTGATTTTTGAACCTTTGACATTTGGCTTTGCTCTTTCCCGAGAAATATTGCATTGATTTTTGTTGGTTCCGTAAGGTATTTCTCTAACCTTAAGCTTACTTGGAATCTTCTAAAAAACACACTTACTGTTATTTCGAAGTTACTAGTTTGAATGCTGGTGAACAGCGTGGAGACTTTTTTTTTTCCATGTGAGAAAAAATCTCAAATCTTGTATAATTATTTTTCATTATCATTAATTTAAAATATACAGTCGGTTTTATTTTCTTTATAAAAATAATATTTTTTTATTAAAAAAAATTATGATAGCATGTCAGTATTTTATGTGATTGAAAGCTAAAAATATTATATATATATATAATAAAGTCAGTTTCAAAAATAAATTTAAACATCTTAATAATAATAATAATAATAATTAAAAATCATGTTACAATTGAAAGGTAAATGAATCTAATCAAATTTTATGGGAATGTAAACAAAAAAGGACAAGAAAAAAAACAACAGGCCAGACCCAACTTTTGGCCCACTGTATTGATTTTTGCAAGTCCTTTATTTTTTATCGAGGAGAAAATGTTTTAACTGGCTGGACCATGGCATGAATTTGCATTCTAACTGACCGCACCAATGGCATGAATCTGTCACAAGACAGTTAAAAAAGTATATATTTAAATATTCAACTGTTTATATAAATAAATAAAAAACCTTAGTTCTTTTCGGATGTCCAGGTAATTATATCTCGCGCGTGGCAACCTAAGCCACCTTCTCTTCAATGTTCTAATTTTCTACGATTCCTTGAAAAAAAACAGCACACCAAACTAAAATACCAGTCAAGATAGCACGACTAGTTGAGAGGTGCGCCATCGGTGAATAGTGCAGGTAAGACCCACGTCACCCGAAAAAAAAAGAAAAAAAAGGTAATGATATTGCGGGGGGTACTTGTCATTAGTTTGCTTGGTATTATGGTAATGATATTTTGTATAAAATATTTTTTATTTGAAAATAGATTGAAATATATATATTTTTAAATAATTATCGCTATTAATATATCAAAACGATTTAAAAATATTAAAAAAATAATAAATCATATTGTTTAAAAACAATTTTAAAACGAAAAGATAACGAGTTCAACACCTCTCCTAATAACACTAGTCTCACTCATGCCTCTCACCAGTGGTGCATGTGAGACGTGCGTCTCTTAACTAATTGTATTGATTTCACAATATGTTTTTAATTCGTGATATCTTGGCTAATATTAAATTCCAATTTGTTTATTATTATTATTATTATTATTATTATTATTATTACAAAATATCGATTTCGTTTTCTTTTAAGAAAAAAGCTCGCGGGAATTTCTATAAAAATATATTATGAAAAATAAATAAAGATCTGCTAATGCAAAGTCACTCAGTATAACATGCCAGAAACGAGATGGCTTCGCACAGAAAATTCAAATGGTCAGCGATACTCCCATCACATGGCGGCACCACTCGGCGAACGTTGTAAAGATCTTCAAATTTGAACGTTCAAAGTCTTCAAGACAAATTCTGTATTGACAAAAAAGCATTTCCCATAGAATTTCTGCACGTCTTGCACTTGTATCGCTAGCCATTAGGCAGACTTGTCGTTTTATAATATACACCAGGGATCGAATTTTATATAGAAAAAGACCACCTTAACGTGCACTGATTTTTATATCACGCGACATGCTGTCATGTAACAACCATGTTGGGTTGCATAGAAGACGTATAAAGCAGCATGTGATGGCGCCACGTGGCTGCATGATTATTATAATCTTGAAAATTAATATCGTGATGGTGGTGCAGAAAATAATGTTCTTGTATTTTTGGTCATCGCCCGTTATAGGCGCCGGGGACAGGGACGATATAAAATGTGATGGTAACATGTGAGACTTTTATTTATTTTTATTTCTATTTTTAACACACACACACACACACACACACACAAAGAAAAGGAATAATACAAAGCACTGTTTAAGTTAATTAATTGCATACATTAAGTGTGGGGGTTATAGTACAATGAAATTAAAAATCATAAAAAGGTTTTCTTTATTTATATAAAATAACAAATATATCCTTAGAATACAGACTCACAAAAGCAAAACAAAAATTACTAAATAAAACAACAAAACATCTTTGAAGGTAGCCATGTGGGTGCATCAAATCTGATGGTGCTGTGCGGGGACAACGTTCGATAATTAAATTTTGGTTGGTGGTGGCGAAATGGCAAATTAACCCATAATGTGAAGTGATTGTGGGTAGTTATGGTGAGGGTATTTAGGGTATGGTGTGGAGAATAGCCACATGAGGAGGGACACCCCACGCCATGGGGAGAGACAGATTAATTTATTTATTTTATGTAAGGAAAATGTATTATTTGAAAACATATTTTGTGGGTTTATGTGAGTGAGTAAAATCCCGACTGTTCTAAACTCTTATAAGAAATACATATCCTAACTCAAATTTAAAAATTACTATGTATATTACAAATCATTTATCATCACGTCACACGATACTTTGAGACAAATTCAATTACACGAGGAGGAGGAAGTGATGCCAGTTATATAAACATAAGTTCCCCACAGATTCATGGCTATACTGTACCTTTTGTTTTATTACATGGTCTGTATCTGGAGCATAATTTAAAGAAACAAAAGGACTACATTAATTAACTTTATTGTCACTTTAATGTTCGTGGGCAATGATTTTTTTTAATGTTTATATCGTGGTCGAAGCCCATTCATATTGAAAACCATACCACGATTGATTTTCTTCACAGGCCTCGATTTCAAGTCTGGTTGGATTATTCTTTTAGCATCATTTATAACTTTATAAGTCTGTTCTCTTTCTTTCTTTTAATTACTATAAGTATAATTACAAAATCTACTCCGGACTGGACTACAGATATCTTTGCTATTGCGGGCTTCTTTAGTCCTTGAGCTCGTAGTTTTGATTTCTGACAGCTCTCAATCGTTCTTTGTTTCGCTCCAGCATGTGTAACCGGGCCTAAAGCCCAATTCATTCCTAACCATCCTTGCCTTGCTTAACAAACCCACCCATCTACTTTTAACCCAAATAATCCAACGGCATTGTATTTGACTATATCATGATTCGATTAGCGTTTTAGATTAAAAAGAAACGTAGAATAACATGCTTGGAACGTTACGCATCTCTACGAGGGAAAATTAAAAATTAAAAATTAATTGCCCTATCGAAGAATCACCGACGAGATTACTAAATTGTTACCATCTGAACTTCGAATGAAACAAAAAGGGGCACGTACAAGTGTTAATTCCATGATCATGGCGCACCTCTCTTGCCATTTTCTTCGTTCTGCCTTTCTTATCAAGCTTCAACATTCTCACATGGAGATGGAAGGGAAAAAAATTGCAGGTCATAGTATTATATGGTTATACAAGGACTGCTTTGGATACATCTAGATTGCTGAGTCGACAAGTTCCGAGAAGGATTTCCGGGAGCTCCAACTCATCGTTACCCTACACAGTTTTTTGAGACAGTAAGTGCTGATGCTTTTGTATCGTAAAGTAACCAAAAAAAAAAAAACTTTCCATTACTCCTGCTGGTATGGTTTTAATCTTCAAATCTGCACAATTTTTTTCGGAAAATCACTTGAAACTTGGAAACGTTATCGTTCAATCTCTTGGAAAATTTATTATACAGAGATTAATATGTGTCACCTGTATGACAAATGCGATTTCTACGACCAAATTGTTCAGGTATCCAAGAACAAGACTCGCCACCCCTCTGGCAACGGTGGAAGATCCGACATCAATGTCAAGCTGAAATCCAGACAAAAGTTTGCATATGATAACATTGTAAGAAAAACCAGTGAGATTCTCGTGAAGATTCTCATATCATATCAAAATTCAAGAACTATTCTTAATCCAAAAATGAAGCTTTTGGAGAAACTTGAAGAACAATTTTATATTATTCTTCACTCGACCTGAAAACTACAGATGCAGAAAACTTTATGCACAGCCTACCTCCAAGTAATTCTTCCCACGAAAACAATGCATTTCTAGTGCTTGGCCAACTAAGCAAGCTTTCTTACCAACACTCTGCTTGACTATCCATGATTCCTAAGAAATCACAAACAATGCAAAAAATTAAGGGGCACGACCATTTGTGTGATATTCTATGAATCCAAACCGAGTCAAACTTTGTTCCTAACCTTAGAAATATAAGGTATGAGCTTAAATCTTGAATTTCTGAAGGCGTCATCACCGTGGACGAAGCTGTGTAGCAAGGGAGTTTCTTCCAGAGGAGTTTTTAACATATAATATAGTGCGAGGGTGTACTGGGCTGCACCAGGGATCTGATTCATGATCAAATATTACATATTCTGTTTCTCGATGATGGGGAGAATCATAATCAGCATTTAAAGCAACCAGAATGGTTAATTTCATTCAAATTAACCTGCATATTGATGACGAAAAAGAATTCTGGTCGACCTTGTGCTGCATACTTCTGCATGAATCCAACAACAAGAGATTCTATGAGAAGAATTTCGTTTCTATAACTGGTCATGGTTTATAGAGATGGTTGTCAACTAACCTGAATGATACTCTCAGGACGGCTTCCAAGATCATCCTCTCGGTGGTCGGATCTTAGCCAATCGGCACCAACCATTTGCATTAATGAACCTTCGGCTTTGATCTGGAGAAAGCAAAATGCTTAAGCAGAAAATATGAAAATATGGTCCGAGTTGGATAGAATTTAAGGAACACCTTCTGATTGTCTTTTAAATAATTTTCTCCACGAATCAAAAAGGTAGAAGGTTCGCCATTAGCCCAACTGCAAGGTAAAGAACAGGCCGAGTCCTTTTGAAGAGTATTTCCGTAGGGTGTTGCTACATTTTCTTCTCCAGGCAACTCTTGAAAGTCCAAGTAACCCTTCTTCTGGACTGCAGAAAACAGGTTTTAAGGAATTTCTTATCAGAACTCAACTAATCAATGATTCACACCATCCACCCAACAGTCACCTTAAATTGAGGATTTTTTGGCTACCACGGCAGGACTAACCTGCAAGGTCATGTAACTTCTTCACAAAGACAGCGGCGGATGATAATCTGTGCTGGCATATATGCTGCACATTTGAAAGCCAAAAAATGTCAGAAAAGAAAGGTTGCGGCTCTCGATCATAATTCCTCTCGAATATTTTGGAAAGCATAAATTCAGTCGTGGAGATTAGTGGTACCGAAGCAGGCTGTTCTTGACTCTTTTCAGGAAACCAGCCATTGTCTGAAAGGTCAAAATCTATATCTTCATTGAAACCAGGAAAATCAAAGAATTCATCAGAGGCATCATTCAGGCTCATCAAACTTCTGCGTCCTGAATTTATTTTTTCAGCCTCGTTTTCCTTTAAATCAGCATTCTGCTCGAACTTATGCTGGCTTTTATTTTCTGATTCAATAGCCTCCATTTCAGCCTGGGGCAACATTGTTTTTACTGACGAATCTGAAGAAGAGAAGTCAGTTGAATAGTTGCCAGCTTTGGCTCGGAACAGCTCCCTCAGCGCTGCAAAATGCAACAACATAGATATTGATTTATTTAATAAAGTAAACTTTCAGTAGAGAAGGCTAAAATTACCAGAAGTGCATCTCCCTAACCAGGAGAAAAGAAAGTACCTGCAATTCTTTCAAGCGTACGGCTGGTTATAGATTTTGCAGAAGGTGGACGCAGATATACTTTCCAAAACTTCCAATCAATTGCAAGCATGTGTTTCACAAGCGATTCTCTTCCTTGATTTAAAGGAGTTATTACATATCCTCCACCTGCAGGTTTGTAATGAGTCGATACACATTAAGGAAAGTTATGGCATGAAGAATAACAGTTCAACATAACCAACTGGGGCTATAAACAGGAAAAAAAATAGATATAGAAAAGAGTGGAAATGTAGCAAACAAGCAAGAGTCACCATGCACAAAAGCCTCTAATCGATAGCCAAGCTAGATAGCCTCAAATTTATCTTTTCTTTTTATGATCATTGGAAGCACCGACAAAGAATAGTGAGAAAAGCAAATGAATACTTCAGAAGAAATGAAATTCTTGTTTTCCTCATTCATGGTTGGGTCAATTGGCACTTTAAATTTTCAAAAGCAAAGCATACATTACTTTTAAGGCAAGCTCGAACATATCCTTTTTGTGGAGGACACTTCTTGTGAATCACAGAATGGTATAGAATTACTGTGAAAAAACCAGAAGAAATGTTAGGGCCAAATAATAAATTACTGTGAAAAAACCATACACGTTCTTGATATCACATGCGTTTTCCATAAAATCTATGAGATGTTACCATATGTTCCATCTTCCTCTCTTCTCCAATATCGTCGCAACAACAAATCTCTTCGACTCACCCCCCTGCAAAAAAAGTAATGAGTCAATAGGAACACATATTAGAAGAAATTTCCTATTTGCAGAGGGTATTTATCTAACCAGGGTAGCCAATTGCTGTATAATTTCTTGTGAATAATAACTGTGTGGCCATCAAGGTGCTCAACCACACTGCCCCTGTAAAAACAGAAGTCCCATCTGCAAGACATGTGCTAATTCAGCCCAAGGAATATCAAATAGTAGGTAATCTGAAAAAAAATGTTACGCAAAGAAATTAGTTTAAATTTTCTTCTGATCTTAAAACAAAAAACTGCGGACTAGGGTTGAACAATGGAATTGGCTCATGTAGTTTAAGAATCATAACTGGGTAGGCTGAGATGCTTTCCTCAGAAACCCCAAAACTTTGAAGGCTATAAATCTTTTCTCCAAGCTCATAAAACCATACGTGGAAGATATTTTCTTTAAAGTCATAAAAGGAAGTCTCCTATTTTCTCTTAAAACTTGTCCCTGATATAGATGAAAGTATTATATGCATGGCCAGAACAGAAATCCTCATCGCCTTCCAACTTTATCAAGTGCATACACAAGTCTTTTACATGAAAATCGTTACGAAGTATGCTTCCAGTTCCGCTTTTAAGAAGATAAGAGGAAAGATTCCAGTAATCATACTCTGATCTCGAGGCACCAAGGGACAAAAGAGCACGGAAAATGGCTTCTGGAGTTCCATTAACCACACCAACTGCCATTATAGCTGGATGATCATCCCAATGCTGATAAAAATACACCATCTTTAGAAGAAGAATTGAAGTGAAGCTATCCATAATCAGCAAGCTATGAAAGGGTGCAACTTACCCTCCCACGAGAATCCCAATCTTTTGCTTCTTTGAAGAGACGCAATCTTGAATTTGTAACAAGTTTTAAAGCATATATGCAGTAGCCCTTGAATGTTAGATGACGAACGTAAGCCTTACCGTTCTGACAACCAAATATTTTCCATGTTGACGACGCTATTACATCAGATGTCACTCCCTCCTTCTGCAAGAAGGGGTGATAACCTACAGATCTTTTTGTTGGAAATTGATGATCTGCACAGTAACTGTTCTTGAAACAGTTACTGTAGCGATCAAATTCTGGGCACAATAAATCTGCAGGAATGAAGATTCAAAAATAGAATCGGAAACTCATTCAATTTTATTCAATTTGAAAATGCCCTAATATAGGCTTACATGATAAAGTCCTAGAAACATAAAACTCTCAACATATCTGAGATTATTTGAATTTAAACATGTTTGACTAAAAACCTGTTATGGATAGTAAAAACAGAATTCAAAAACTTAAAATTCAAAACTGAGAAAATCTTCTTATCTTCAATGCAAATCTCATTAATTCTAACACTCCTCCTTGAGATTTGCCTTGAATAACCTGAGCTGCATCTTCAGAAACTCCAGCCTTGATCTAGGAATTCCCTTAGTCATCAAGTCTGCTAGTTGAACATCATTTGAACAACGAAGAACTTTAATGAACATGTTCTTCTCGGCTTCCATTAGAAAATGAAGTTTCACATTAATGTGCTTTGTTCTACCATGCTGAACTGGATTCTCAGCAATTTCAATGGAAGATTTATTATCACTATGAAACTTAGTTGATGAAACCTGTTTTTGTCCCAAATCAGCAAGCAATTTATTCAACCAATTTTCAGTTGCTGCCATAGAAATATGTTTAGCCCAATCACTATCTGCATACCAATTTAAATCAACTCCTCCTGTCTTTGAGTAGCCAATGCTCAGATCACTTTGAGTTTCAGTCAAACACTTAAAGTTTTCAAATTCTGAAAAAACTTGAGACTTGTTCTTCAAAACACGAGCCCAAATCATCCTGCTGTATTCATCTTTGAACAGCATGAAGTAAGCAAAATTTTTCAAAAATACAATGTTCATTGGTTCACAAATGTCAGAATGAACCAGTTGCAGATTGCTTAATGCTCTGCTTGATGTAAATTGTGGAAATGGCTTTTGGTGCTGCTTTCCATAATCACAGCCCTCACCCATCTGTTTACTAGCAGGAATTTCAGGCATCCCTTCTACCAAAACATTATCATGCAACATCATCAATGAATTGAAATTATGATGCCCAAAACTCTTGTGCCAAATAACACTCTCATCAGTTTTAGCACTTAAAGCATGCCCTTCTACAACATCCAGATTCAAATAAAAGCTATTACCCTTCATCTTGATCTTTGCAATTGCTGAATCATGTGAATCAGTAATAAAGCAATTTTTTTCTCTAAATGACACTTCATACCCATTCCTCAGCATCTGAGCAACACTCAAGAGATTCTGATCAAGTTCTGGAATGTATAAAACATTGGTGATAATTTTCGTACCTTTGCTTGTATTGACAGTAACAGTTCCTTTCCCTTTTGCCTCAACAATATCTCCATTTCCCAACTTAATCTTAGGTTTGATTGAGTTATCAATTGAGGAGAAAATAGACAGAGATTTGGACATGTGGCTAGTACAGCCACTGTCAATCAACCAAGTATCCCTCCTGGAATTTTGATCATCACAGATTGCCATAAACAGATGCTCATCATCATCCTTGCCTTCTTCAGAAAAATTAGCATGTTGCTGAATTTCAAGTTGTGGTTGTCTTCTTTTAAATCTGCAATACTTCTCACTGTGACCATTCTTCTTGCAATGATCACAGTAAAGAAGAGTTTTTCCTTTAAACCAACAATCATTCTCACCATGGTTTGTTCTTTTGCAATAAGAACATGGTGGAAAAATTTGACTGCTAACAGGTACAATGGACTTATTTTCCGAGAAGATTTTTTTACCATTGTTGAAATCTTTCTTCTGGAAATTTCCAGTCTTTCTTCCTTTCCAGTTTGCTTGAAATGCATTTTCCATAACTTCATCATCCCTCATCTGCACTCTTTGCTCCTGGATGTGCAGTTTGCGTATTAACTCAGCAATGGGAAGGTTTTGCAAATCGCAAGACTCTTCTATTGCTGAGATTTTTGCTTCGAATTTTTCAGGGACGGACATCATAAGCTTTTCTACAATCTTATGATCTTCAAATGTCTCCCCAAGGAGTCTCATCTGGTTTACTACATTCATCAATCTGCCAGAATACACTTTGACAGATTCATGGTCTTTCATCTTCATCAATTCGAACTCTCTCTTGAATGCTAGCAACTTTACAGTTTTGTCTCTGCTACTGCCTTCAAATTCGACCTGGAGCTTGTCCCAAATCTGCTTTGGTGTTTCCAGGTTCATAATTTTGGTGAAAATGTGGTCTGCAATTCCAGAATGCAGACACGTAATTGCCTTGTCTTTCTTCAACTTTTCTTCTTCAAAAGCTCTCATCTGAGCTATGGTGGGATTTCCATGTAATTGAGGTGGATCAGCATCTGTGGCCACGACATTCCACAATCCAAGAGACCTTAAGAAAAATTTCATTTTCACGGCCCAGATGTGATAATGCTCACCATTAAAAATTGGGACAGATGAGTGTGCAGACGAGGATAAAGAAGCCATGGATTTTTAGAACAAATAAATCTCACAGTGTTTCTCTCAACCCCTAGGTGTTTACACTCAAAACCTCACGTGTTTCACTCACAAATTTTCCCTCAGCCCGTAAGATCAATCGCTCTGATACCACTGTTGGAAATTGATGATCTGCACAGTAACTGTTCTTGAAACAGTTACTGTAGCGATCAAATTCTGGGCACAATAAATCTGCAGGAATGAAGATTCAAAAATAGAATCGGAAACTCATTCAATTTTATTCAATTTGAAAATGCCTTAATATAGGCTTACATGATAAAGTCCTAGAAACATAAAACTCTCAACATATCTGAGATTATTTGAATTTAAACATGTTTGACTAAAAACCTGTTATGGATAGTAAAAACAGAATTCAAAAACTTAAAATTCAAAACTGAGAAAATCTTCTTATCTTCAATGCAAATCTCATTAATTCTAACACTTTTACTGTCAGCCCTCTTTGAACTTCCAAATCTGTTAAAACAAAATTGGATTATTGAAGAGGAAAGAAATCTAAAACTTCTTGTAAAGAATGATGCAACGCAGTTCAGCGCTTTATACCTAACTAAAGAGCATGCTTATGTATTTCGAGTACAAAAATTGAAGCTGAACAAGAATCCCAGATGATTAAGAAGAGAGCAGTTTACGTGGGGGGAGTTCCACTTAATTACATTTCAAGAATCAAATTAAGAAAGTATTACGAGGCTCTTTTCTCTGATGCTCAACAAGCATTGAAGAATAGTATCTGTTAAAGTTAGAAAGAGATAGAGATGCAAAAATGGATAATACAAAATTAGAACAAAAGAAAACCAAACGAGAAGGTTGAGTTTCATTAACTTTTGACATACCTTGAAGGTGGCCAGTTCTTCTTAGAGAAAGACATAAATTCCTTTTCTGGATTTGGGCACTCCTGGAAAACATAGTATAAGGTGAGGTTCTCGTCACCAGAGAAACTATAGAAATAGCTGTTTAACAGTTTTAAACCTTCACCACAGCAGTCTGCAAGGAACGAATCCATTTTCCTGCATCTTCTGAACTACTTGCTCCCAACTATGAAATCTGTGACCATTAGCGCTTGCATTACTCAAATTTAGAAATCAAATAGAATGAAATCGCTTGGAATTTACTGCACCTTAAGTTGATCATTGTCTTTTAAAGTATTATAAAGCGTGAAAATGAAGAAGACCTGCAAGTTGCAAGCGATTACTTGTGCTTGGAAAAAAAAACCTGTCCCTTGCAGGGCCATGAAGAATTTCATCCATCAGAAATTAGAAAAAAAGAAATTATGAAAACATAGGGGCATACTTTCCTATTGATGCTCTCTCTTCCATTATCTGCAATGCGTATGTAAGAGTCTATAACTGCACTTCTAAGTGGCTTCTGAAATGTAAAGTTGCAATTAGCAAAAGTAATCAAATCATCATAGATAATTGCAAATCATCTAATTGAAATTGCAAAAGTAGCTAACACCATATTATAGATAAAAGATGTTAAATGGAAGCATATCATTTAATCAATTTAGTTTTCCTTTCACAACTTTAGTTTTTCAGAACAGAGGCCTCTTTCCGACCATGAATTGCTGCTCCAACATAACTGCACCGATAGCAGCATATATTTAATAGGCTACTATCAGGCCATAATCATCTCAGATTGTCAGATCTGGATAACTTCTAGCTCCTTCTGCTTTCCAAAATGTCCATTCTTGTGATGTCACCTTCAGGGTTTAATGTTATTTCATTCTTATCCTTTCTTTAATCAAAGTTGAAGCTATGTTTTTACATATGATTCAGCCATCAGAAAAGCTTTGAAGATACCTCATCCTGATTTAAATTGAAGTCAATAAATAAGTTATGATTCAACTCAACACCCTGCATATTTGGGATGCTCCCACCTCTATCTCGTCAGTCAAGCAAACAGTTAATGCGAGAAGATCAAATCCAGAAAGGCGCCCTCTTCCATTCCCAGCAAGGTATATTATTTTCACAAAAGCTATGCTTCCCAGCCCCGCCATCGTTTTTGTATAATAAACCACTTGGAGAACCTTTCACTTTCTCACCCTTTCCTTTTCTAAGGAAGATAAATAAAATCATATATAGGAATCAAAGGTAAAGTTGATAAATTTTGAAATAGTTGAAACCGAAATCAAAATCATGAACTCACATGAATTGATAAAAATCCCAGACGAGGACCTCCCCTTTTCAGAACAGAAAACAGATACAGCTTGAGTAAAAGAAGGGCCTAAATTCAAGCACCAGAACTTTCATACCTTCTCTCAATCGTATCCAATTCCCCTTTACCTCAATAAAAAGAAAATAACTGGAAAACAAGAAACATCTATCTTCCTGTATCCTTGTATATCATGAGTTGATCAAAATTCAAATGAGAAACAGAACAGAATGAAAACACAAAAGAGAAGCAACAAGTTACCTCTTCCTGTGAAATGGGTCTTGTTTTGAAGCATTTGAGGTAGTTTTCTCGAAGAATGAAATACCTTTTGCGTAGAAACTGTAAACCAAACCTACTGGACCTGATGATATACAACCACCCTTCCATTTTGCCATCATTTTGAGAATCACCCATTTCAGCAAAACACACAAAAACGTTGAAACCCTTTCAAAAACCTTCTGAAAAATGCTTCATGCAATCTTTTCTTCAGGTTTTTGTGCTCTGCTATACAAAAATCTTGTACAATGATACGTGGAACTCTTTACGTGCAGAAGAAATCTTTATATGTGTATAAACACATATATGATGTTGATCTTCTGATTCCACCTAAGGGAATCAGGGAACCAAATGGTCAGTCACTTGCAAATCTTTCAGTGAATTCCTCCCTTTTGACTCTATTCTGGTTCCCTTTAAAGTTCTCTTCCATTTCCCAGTTCTCAAAATAACTAATTTTGATGGTGACAGTTGACATAGCAATTGAATTGTTTCTTTAACCAATTTAATGAAACTACCATACCGCCCTTTACCTTTTAGCTTCTAAAATCAAAATCTGGCATGTTGGTTTTTATTATTTTAGAATATGATTTCATTTTTTCTTCCAAAATATTCATTTGGAATGAGTGTTTTTTCCCTTCAAAATAATATCAATCAGCGAGGCATGTTCATATACAGTGGATTTCATATGATATCAACCATCAAATACTAAATATAATTCAATTCAAGAATCATGTAAAGGGACAATTCAGAAAATAATAACTTTATTATCATGAGAGAATTCGTGAATTTTTTCCTGATTTTATTTTCGTGATTCGTAGCGTTGCCTCTCAAATGATCGGTACTTATTCAAGGAACTTTTCATCGAAAAACTTGTTAAGATGGATGCCAAGGAATGAATATTATTGCACCATTAATCATCATATTATTTCAACATTTGCTAAATTACCAAGCTGAATCTGTGATATGGCTTTGTTGCTGTTAGTATATTATAGTATGAATTTGGTTTTATTGACATGGCATGTATTCGTGTCTGTATAGGAGTGTAGTTGTAATTGTTTTTAAAAGTGTTTTTCATTTAAAAATACATTAAAATGATATTTTTTATTTTTTTAAAATTATTTTTGTTATCAACATATGAAAATGATCTAAAAATATCATTTTTTTTTATTTAAAGTAAAAATTAAAAATATATTTTTTAATTTTTTTCAAAAATATTTTTGAAATGCAATGTTAAACACCCTTTCAATAATGATTTCTAGAATTTTAGCTGCCAAATTCCACAAGACAGTCACCATCACACAGTTTCAAAGCACTCCATGAATTTCTTGTTATAATCATGATTTTCATTTTCTTTTTTCTTGTTCAATGTCTAGCTTTGTGCATCGAGAGAAAGGGCATTGTGGTAAAATAAATTATGTATACAAGGCATCATTTTTACTTGAAAGATCAAATTGCATATGGATGCGAGACCATAGTTGTTAAACTCGCGAGTTGACTCGTAAAATCGTCTGATTTTACAAGTTAACTCAACAAAATTTGTTAAATCGGATAGAAAAATCAGACCCCGTAAAAATTAGAAAAATAGGGTCAGTAAAATCAAACCAGATCGATCCAATTTTACGATTCCACCAATTTTACCCAAAATCCATCCCTTATGCCGCCCCCTAGCCTATACCTAGCCTTGTGCCCCTGTCCCTTCCCCCCTCCCCTCTCTCTCCCCAGGCTAGGCCTGGGCGCCTCTCTCTCCCCCTAGGCTAGCCCCCCCTAGGCGAGGCCTGGGCGCCTCTCTCTCCCTCCAGGCTAGCCCCCCCCTCTGAAGACACACAAGAGTGGTTAAACTTGCACTAGTTTGAAGAAATGAGTTGTAACTAATTAATAATTAGTTATTATTTTTGTAACTAATCTTGATTATTAATATCTGATGTACTTGTAGTTTTTTTTAATTTTTTTTGGGGGAAATGTGTTCTATTGGATGGTTGGGAAAAGAAATATAATTGCCAAATAAAAAAGATATTGCATTATTTTTAATCATTGTTTATGAATACAACATAGATTATTTTTTAAAGTATGTTTTATTTAAAAATATATTAAAATATTTTTTATTTTTTAAAAAAATATTTTTAATATCAACACTTTAAAACACCTCAAAAATACAAATATCTATATCTATTCTTTCAAAAAGACAGTGTAACTACAATTCCAAATATTGCATTAGTTTTTACCTTAAAATAAGATGTTTAGGGTTTGGAAGTCATGCATGTGGATGATGACCAATCTTTTGATACCTTGGTCTTACCAAAAATGACCAAAAATCCATGCACTACATTCTCTCTCTCTCTCACCTAAACCAAAAGGTAAGCTCACCATCACGATGCCGATTCTCAACATAACCTGACCAACTACATGCTTGTTTATAATTACTATGAACCATGTCAACTGAACCATCGAGTCAAACTACATGATTGTGGAAACTCTAAGGTTGCCCCATAAGCTAAATTATGGTCGCCTTGGGCTGCTCAAAAGCTGTGCTGAGATCAACTTTCCAAAATTGTTCTTACCTGCAAAACCTGTTAAAAACAGTGTATATTTTCTGCAATTTCGGAGAGTATTCCATTGTTACAACTGCTAAAGAAATGGGCCAATTCCTATGCTTTAAACTATTCAAAATGCCGGGCAATGTGTGCCTTTACTTCATGTTCATTATCAACTCAGCTTAACCCTCTTTTGCATGCGTATAGAGGAAGCAAACCCATTTATCATATAGACCAAACCTTTTCCATTGACTTGTTGATTGCATGCGCATGAAAAAAAAATTGAAGATCCAAGCTAATAGCCTCTGCCTCGAGTCTCGATTGAATAGAGGTATCTTAGCATCTTCAAATCATGTCAAACTCGTCTCCATCAAAAGTGCAATGACATTTCTCAACCGTTCTTTGAATTCAGATATTAAAGGATGAAAGAGTTTTTAGATCAAAATGCTGTCAGAATCTTAAGTTCGGCGGGTTGCTAATCAATTATGGTCTGTACATAAATTAGGTTTATCTCATCAACTCATTGCCTCTCCCCCCTCCCTCGCTTAGCAATATTAAACACTCGTTGCTAAATTAGGATTGTACATAAATTTGCTAATATTAAACACTGTCCGGCTCATGATAAATGTCATAAGAAGAGACCTGTTGTTACTTGTCATATTGAAGAAAAGAGATGGAGGCTAAATGGTGAAGCCTAGCAATTGATTAGTGCGAGAAACCAATTAGCCCAGCTGGAGGAGACAGACTACAGCAAACACGTCTTTTTCTGGCTTAAAAAATCCATTAAGAACTCGACATGGGGATGGGCTACAAAAGCAAATCCAGGAGGAAATAAATGTTTAATTCATTGTTCACCAGAGTTGAAAAGCTCTGGTGGCATTGAAGTTCTCGTCACCCTATTAATTATTATTGTTTTCTAGTACTCGGTAAGATTTTGACACCAAACCAATCTCACGCTGTAGTTCATTAACTTGATGGTGTTTTGACGCGATTCGAATCAGAATGCTACGACCAATAGCATATTTTAAGAGAAGGTGAAAAGATATTAACGTGAACTTTCTAAAAATCCACATGCATGCTTCGGGCCCAAGTAGGTGAGTACGGCAGAACAGATAAATTTTAGTAACTTATTTGGCTAGCTCTGAAGAGGATCATTTCTTCCACTTCGCTGCAAGGCTGCAACTTACTGTAAATTGAATAGTGTAAATTGAATCGATTAGATTGCAGCAAGCCCTGGTCATTACACCCTTTTAAACACTGGCTATGACACTTCTAGCTGGGGTCACTAAATGATTGTGTATCACATAGGTCAAAATAATAAGTCAAGTTTCCAGCCCAGATCCCAACTCCCAGCCATTTTTGAGAAAAAATAAAAACGAAGGAATAGGTTACCTTCCTGTCAAACTACCTCAAAATTCTTATATTGTACGTATGAAGATAACTACTGTTCAATGGACCCCCACAAAGGGTGGGGTGAAAGGTAACAAGAAAACTTTGTAGTTCAGAACTATTTTCACTGCAGAAAATCTAAAAGTTTTACACGCTGCCTCGAATGGTTCCTGATGGGCCTCAGATTCTGACCTGCTCAGTTTCCGATGATTAAGCAAAAGTAAAGCTGACACCCTCCTTAGCCAAGGATGGCTGAATGAGCATATCAATGTCAAAAACTGGCACATACACCACTAATAAGTTGCATAACAAGGCCTTTCTGGAGCCTGTCACTTGCGGATGGAAATATCAATCTGTAGGTAAGCTACACATGCCATGAAAAACAAGAAATATACTGATGCCAACATCAACGGTTCTGCTAGCATGAATATAGGTTTGAAAGTGTAATAAACCTGCATCAACAAGGCAAATGTTTGTAAACATTGTTAAATAGGGAAATCCAAGGGGAGAATTTTGTATGAGAAAATCAAATTGGAAATAGTGAGTAATGTTGTAGAACATGACCAAAGAACCACACAAGTCACAGTCATACTACTATTTAAGTCAGCCAAGCATTTCAAACCTCATATTTCATACCACCAAAGAGAGCTTCCACAACTCTTAATGAACCACGAACCAATTTCAGCAAAGTATAAAAATCATTATAAGTGTAAATATACAGTATAATCCTGCAGGTCACAAATTAAATTCATAGTCTTATTTATGCTCGAACATGCAACTTGCCTAGAAAACTAACACGACCTACTGCATTGCAGAGACACGTGGTATTGCAGTAGAGTAGGTGCAGTTACTATCCAGCATCATAGTCAACAGTTCTTATTTTTTCAAGCTGAAAATCAACATCTGTAAATAAATGAAATGATTGGGTCTAGAACTGTCTACATCTAGTCCTAGAAAGGTGACTTTGATTAAAGTTTAATTGCCAATCAGAACCTTGATATTTTGACCATTCATTTGATACTGAAGAAAATAAAAATTGAGATTAAAGGGGATTGCAGATCACCTGGAAAGGAGTAATGTGCTCAGGAACTACATTTTTCTTTTCCAGAACCAGCACGGTCCTCCCAACAACATCAAGGTATGAATATTTGGTCTGCACAAGTTTCCAAAAATATAAATGCAATCAGTCCCGTTATGTTGCAACAAAGCAAAGCACGAAGCTCACTTTTAAAGACTGAATATTTCTTACAGAGGGAAAGCTAATCATTCAGATTTTTTAAACTATAAATTTCAAGCAACTTTCTTGTTTTTGTTTAGCACGTAAGAATAAAATATGTCAATAATACACCTCTTACATACTTGTTGAACTTAAAAGTAATATTTTGGGCTGTGCTGAGATTAGTACCTCTAGACGCTGCTCCACTGGATAAGGAACAGCAGCTGAAGGGTCTTTTGATCCTTCTGGTAGCACAACCTGAAATAAAACATCGTCTGGCATTAGCATGAGAAGAGTATGACTCGAGCAACAAACAGACAAACAGCATCATGAATGCAAATGATTAATAGAAGCAAACCCACTTTGATGGTCAACTTGTTCACAACGGTCTGGGCAAGGGGACAACCAAAGCTGAAGTTGAGGTAACGCTTGCCATCAGGAGACTCAAAAAGGAAGTCTTCCAGTGGTAGCCCGTAACCAATAACAAAGGTAGCCTTCCAACCTCCAAATAAAGGATATCGTGGTTCAATTTCAAGTTCTGACTGTTTAGAAAGTGTCAAGTCAGCATACAAGAAGATGAAAACTGCAGTCCATAAAAGTAACACCAAGTACCATTTTTTTCTCAATTTGCAGCATTCCCATCTCTCTCCTTCAATCAAAATATAACCACAGTTCCATTACGATGCAAGTACATAACTAGAAAATAGGGGCAATACCTTACGGTAATCTGTACGTAAATGTGACGATGAGATGTTTCCGATCTCATCCCGATAATACACAGAGTGCACCCTAGGTGGTAGGCTTGCTAGAAGGTGTTTAAATGAAGATGCACCTTTAACAGATGCCCTAGATTGATAATCAACCCTGCCAGAAGGTCTCAAAAGATGAGATTAAAACAAACTACTTACAGAAATGAAACACAAGAATGAGAAGAAAAAAAAGTCATATAAACCATATTGAAACACTTTTAAGCTTCATTATGCACCCACAAACAGATGGATCCAGGGGCAAAGGGGAGGAGGAAGGAGGGTTATTTCAAGTAAGTAACACAACTTAATTAGATCAGAAATAAGTTAGAAAATCCTTATGCATTATCTAAACAGTATATGCTGACCAGTATGGCATTTTAACTTGCATTGTAGCCTAAATTCAAAAAAGAAAGAAAAGACGTGTGTGTTGGGGGGAGGGGATGCAGAAAACTGAATGACTATGAAGTTACAAAAACTAAAAGGGGGAAGAACACAGCATGGAGCAGCAATTCCAACCTTGAAAACACGCCTTTGTGTCGAGCACCAGCATGAACCAACTTGTAATGCTCTGTTATCTGAAGGTTGCCCCAGTGAGATATCTCCACTTCTCGTAAAAGCTCCTCAACAACTGCAAATGGGCTGTTGTTCTCAAGATGAACAATTACTGGAGAAAATGAATATGGAGGACGGTCTTCATATGGCCCATACTTCAGTTCTCTACCAGCAAATTTGGTGGGTTCTACTCTTGTAAATGATTCCACTTTTGTACTTGGTGTCTTAATAAAAGTAGTTTGCTGCTTAATATGATATGGTGAAAGTATTAATGCGCTATCACGGAAATATACCAATTGTGATTCCAATTGGCTTATCTCTGCTGGGAAAGGTTCCAGAGAATGTGTTAATATATAAAGCACTTCCAGAGTTGCAGTTTCACCCGAACTTAACGGATTAAGTAAAGATGTACTAAAATATTTGGTTCCATTTGGCGCATCAGGTAGCTGTGTTGGATTTACATCAAGATGAACGTAACTTTTCTTCTTCTTCTTGCCTATTGCAGCTTGTGCTTTGACAAGTGCTAGGTGATCAGCTTGGGAAGGTGGGAATGCAAGAAATATTTCTGAGGCAGGAGATGTCCCAACATTTTCAACCTGAATATACATGTCCATAAAAAGAAGAAATTCACACAAAGCAAACACACAAACAATTACCCGCTATCTGAATGCATATTCCTCTATAAGTGAATATAATAGTCAAATCCCTACATCTTTTTGACCCAACTGTTGAGTTGTTATTCTGGCATGCTCGACACTTTCTATATGATATCAAAGGTAGACAGAAGACAGACCATTTGACCTGAAAGATCTTTCTGAAACATGCACACCGTCACGGTGGCATGCATAGAGTAAAAAAATGAATCAAAGTTTGCAGTATTTGTCCAAACATGGAATTGTTTGCACCCGGCACAACTAAAAATCAAGCCTAAAACACGTGCCTAATTACCATAATTTGAAGCAAATCCTTAACCATCATGCTACAGGGGTGTTGAGCCATGTTTTTTTTTTAAAAAAAAATGAATCTTGAGCTAGATTATCGAAAATTATGCCAATGAAAAGACTGCAAAGTTCAAGAATCAATGACAGACTTAAATCCCCGAAATTAAAACTTTTCGCGAATGCTTGATAAACCCAATTTTTTTATTATACAAAAATAAGAATCAACCAAAGTGATGCTGATAAGGGCATACCTTTAAAGTCAAGAAGATCTTAACGATGTGCGAACTCAAGTCAATCTGCACCAATTATCACACAAACAAACAGCAAATCATGAACCTTGATAATCTTTTTTTTATTTTTGAGATTGAGCAAAGAGAGGTGCTCTTACTCTACGCTCGGCGTTAAGGATTTGGATCTGGTTATTTGAGGAGGAAGCAGCAAGACTGGAAAACGTGAAGATCAAGAGAGCTAGAATGAGTCCCGCTGCTTTCATGGCTGTTGACCTCGCCATGTAGTCTTGGAAACTGCCTAGTCCTCTGCTCTGTGTATTCTTTCTACAGGGCTCGGGAGGAGTGACATGGACGAGACATGAATGGAGTTGGAGATGGTCGTTCACTAATTTGGGCTTTTTGGACAGACAGACAAGTCTTGACCTTTACCTTTGTTATTTGAGCAAGGGATGACAATTAGGCCCATGGATAATACTCGTCTGAGCCCATCCGGTGATTTGGGCTTTTTGGACAGACAGGCATGTCTTGACCTTTGCCTTTGTTATTTGAGCAAGGGATGACAATTTGGCCCAAGGAGAATACTCGTCTGGGCCCATCCGGGAAAAATCCCTAATTTTCCCTCTAGAGTATTTAATAATATCTTTTAATTCAATATTTTTCTTAAATAATTTTTTTTGAAACCATAAAGTATAAATTTAAAAATCAAAATCACTGTGTATACCTTTTTTTTTTAATTCGAGGTGAGAAATTTAGATATGAAATGTTAAAAAGTAAGATTAAAAGGGAAGTACTGAAGTTATAAAACAAAATATTTTTGAGGGATTAAATATCCAAAGTGTTAGTCAAAAATATATAAAAATTACTAATAATTCCAAAAGTTGAATTTAAGTTATTTATGGGCTCAGAATAAGAGATGGGAGGCAAATAAGGAAAATACATGGGATCAAAAAATAATTTTGAATATATTGATTAATCACTATTTAAATATCAAATATCTCTATATTTAAATATTTTATATTTTACAATAACATTTTGAAAAATTTAAATATTAATGAAATCTCATATAGATGTTCCCTCATGTTTTGCAGGGACATAAGTTGCAGAGATTTAAAAAAGGAATGCCATTTTTTTATACCAGAAATTACAAATAAAAGTTATTAGGTTTTGATCCAATCTTGGTTTTTCCAAATTAATTTGGATTTACTCTGCGAATCGATGTTATTTATTTATTTTTAAAAAAAAATATCAATGTTTTTTATATAAAAAAATTATATTAAATTTTAATTCAATTAATTAAGTCAAATTAGATTAAAAAAATTAAATTCTTTAAAATTTGATCAAGTTTGCTGAGTTATGAGATAGCCTGAAAATAAAATTTATTAATAATATTTGATCCAAGTCAAATATTTTTTTATAATTTAAATATATTAATAAAATAAAACATATAAAATAATATATTTTTAATTGAAGTGAACAGTTATATGGGCGACATTTCCAAGAACATTAATAAATACAAAATGTTTGCACTACTAACGTAAGAAAACAGTAAGTGCCTAGAAAGATGATGGAAACAAACACTGCCTGTTTTTCGTAACAGCAGCAAGCGATTCTGTTCCTGGATTTTCCCCGTTGGACTCGGGACTCTTCGTTTTCTTTCAATCTTTTTTTTCTCTCTACTACCCGAAAAGCTGCAAACTTTATCGAAAAGGATCGAAGCCAACTTTCATGCTTCACTCATTTCCCTTTCTATCATTATCATTATTCGGAAATCAACATTTCCATAGCTTTCCTCGTTAAAAGACAATTTTTTTGATATTTACATCGAAAAAGATTGCAGAGTTGACAACATCTTTCAGTGTTTTTGTTGTGGTAGCTTAAGCTACACATGGCTTGCATGAAGCTGGGATCGAAATCAGAAGTGTTTCTTCTTGATGGCCATACCTGGTCCGTCACTCTTTCCTTTATACTTGTGCTCATACGCGCGTGTGTGGATGAATGTAACGTATTTGATTATAAAAAGTGCGTTTTTTGTCAAATTCGGAAATCGCACAATGGATTTTTTTTAATGTTGAGATGGGTTTTTGGGTTGATTATGATTGTGCTGGATGGTAATCATGTGAGATCGTTGTGTGTTTATGGCTTATTGTGCTCAAGAAATGTGTTTAAAGATGATAACCTGCAAATATCACTGGCATTATATAGTGGTACTGATGTGGCCAATTAATGCAGTGATAACTGAGTTTAGATGAATGAGTGGGGTCTTTCCCCATCTTAGTTCTGGGGTGAAAAATCTCGAATGGCAAGTGTATTGTACTTTGCACAATAGGTGCAAATGTCGAGTCAATTCGATTTACTTCCACTTGCTCCTGGATTACATAAAGGTTTTTCAGGCAATGTCTCATTCATGGATGCTAATTTTCTTCACGTATAACCTCGCTTGATAACTAATTGTACGTACTTACTTCTATATGAAGTAGTATTCGTTTTTCAATTAGAGATTTCCAACTGCATTTCAAATAAACCAGAATGTGATTTGGTGCAGGCTGTGCTCAACTGGGCTTCAAAGTGATGCCATTATTGAAATTGGGGGGACGTCTTTCCATCTCCACAAGGTGTGTTTACATGGCCAAGCCTTACTTTTGTTCACCACTAGATTACTAAAATCTGTAGTGTGTAATATAGACACCACACTCTGAGGTGACACATGAAGAATGCTGCTTTAAGAGAAAGATTAAGCTTGGACATGCAATGTGTCATACCTTATGGTTCACCTTATGTGTGAATTTTGCAAAAAAGAATAGAAATTAACTAGAATGGCATGCTTATCTTGCAACACCGAGTTATTCTTTCGTTGACTATTTAGTAAAACAGACCGTAAGGGAAATCCTGTTTTTGGATACAGAAAAATGCATGCTTGGTGATTGCACTAGTGGTTCTTCCTAGAAATTATGGAAACATTTGCTGGCCTTAATTTTTAGTTATCTCTAATCACCACAGGTTAGCTAAAGGATATCATAACTGGCATTTAATCTTTGACAGATATCTCTTACCCCATTTCATCTGTTGTGTTCCGAGTTTGGAAGATATGGCTTCCATGTGTTAAATTAGCTCATTTCACCTCAAAAGGAGATTTAGCAACGAGACTTTCTTTTGTACCCTTTGTCTTTGTTGTTTATGAAAATTTTGAAGAATGAGGTTAGTAAAATGGAAATAGATCTTGGAAGCAATTATCTCCATCCTGTTATTATTTCTTTGATTGTTTCCCCTACTACTCTCATTCTCAGATATAATGATACCCATGTCTAACACAATGGCCTTGGTTTGCTCTACCATTCACTGGGGAAGAACAAAAGGCTCCCCCTCTGCCTAGCTAATTAGAACTGTGGTAGACACCATATCTTACAGTGTTCACTTTTATGATTTTATTTATTCACCATTAAGCTGATTTTTTTCTTTCATCCTCTTTTATTTCCTCTAGTTTCCATTGCTCTCTAGAAGTGAAGCGCTAGCAAATCTTATTGGAGATCATCCTATCGAGAATGAGAAAAAGTGTGTTCTACAACTTCACGATGTTCCTGGGGGAGCAAAAACCTTCTTGCTCATTGCAAAATTCTGTTATGGTGTAAAAATGGAACTCACTCCATTGAATGTAGTCAGTCTCAGATGTGCTGCTGAGTATCTTGGGATGAGTGAAGATTACGGGGAGGAAAACCTCATCGCACAAACAGAAAATTTTCTCAATGAAGTATTTGGAGGCTGGACAGACTCCCTTAAAGCTCTTGAAACCTGTGAAAATGTTCTACCACGAGCTGAAGAGCTTCATATTGTTTCAAGATGCATAAATTCCTTGGCGATGAAAGCTTCTGCAGATCCAAGCTTGTTCAGTTGGCCCATGCAAGGAGGCAGCGACATGAGGAACCCAAATGCCACTGACTTCTGGAATGAAATACGTACTTCAGCCAAGTCGCATCCTGTGGCTGAGGATTGGTGGTATGAGGACGTTTCCTTGCTTAGACTACCTCTGTACAAACGGCTAATTCTGGCGGTTCGTTCAAATGACATGAAGCCTGAGACGGTTGCAGGGGCACTAATGTACTATGCAAAGAGGCACCTGCCTTTGCTGGGAAGGCAATCAAGCATTGAGAATGGAAACTTTGCTGCGCCTAGATCACAAATTTCTGGTACTTCTGAAGCAGATCAAAAGAATCTTCTTGAAGAATTAGTGGAATTGTTACCTGATCAAAAGGGTGTTACCCCAAGCAATTTCCTGCTTAGACTTTTGCGAACTGCCATGAAGTTACATGCCAGTCCATCATGCCGATGGAGCTTAGAGAAACGTGTTGGAGCCCAGTTGGATCAAGCATCTCTTCAAGACCTTCTGATACCAACTACAGGCTACTCAGTGGAAACGCTTTATGATATCGACTGTGTTCAGCGAATTCTCGATCATTTCATGCTGGTGGATCACGATGATCCTACATCAAATTACATAGTAGACGAGGAGCAAATGATGGAAGGTTCTCATTTGTTAAAACCAATAACAAAAGTGGCAAATCTGATCGATAGTTATCTAGCAGAGGTGGCACCAGATGTTAATTTGAAGTTAGCAAAGTTTCAGTCCCTTGCTTCTGTTGTCCCTGAATACGCCAGGCCATTAGATGATGGAATTTACCGAGCAATAGACATGTATCTAAAGGTAAAGGCGATAACTTTCAAATGGTTCTTTACATGTATTCCTTGTCAAAGCTCATCATTAATTTTGATGATATAGTTCAATCTTAGGGGCTTCTTTGTTCACTGTCTAATGACATTGTTTAAAATGGAGCACTATTTTGTTGAAAGTTGCACCTTATGCTCGCCATGCTCCTCCTTCTCTTTTCAATTTTTGGCTAGCCATGTTAATGGAATTCTTTTCCTACAAAGCTATTTCCTCGTGCCTTAAATCTGTGTTTTTGTTATTTCTGTGGTCACTAAAACTTTCCTTTTTAAAGCAGGCTCATCCATGGCTAACGGATTCTGAACGGGAACAGCTTTGCAGGCTCATGAACATTCAGAAGTTTTCATTGGAAGCCAGCACTCACGCAGCCCAGAATGAGAGGCTACCTGTTAGAGTCATTGTCCAAGTTGTATTCTTTGAACAACTACGGCTTCGCACCTCTGTTTCTGGATTGTTTTTTGTCTCTGAAAACCTTGATATATCACAAAATCTAAGTGGGAATCTTGCTCTTGCCAGAAATGATTTACACACTCAAGCAGGAGACACACATGTCCGCATTGTGGTTGATGACATGAAAAAACGAGTTTCTGAGCTAGAGAAAGATTGCTTGAGCATGAAACAAGAGATTGAGAAGATGGGGAAAACAAAGGTGGGGAGTTGGAACAACCTGTTCAGAAAGTTTGGGTTTAGCCGATCGAAGTCAAAATCTGGGGATCCTATAGCATCAAAACCAACCGATACAAAAGAATCACCAACATCCTCGGCACCACTCGTCGTGAATAGAGGAGACATCACGATAACGAATCAGTAGAATGAACCTTTGGCTCTCCCCAAGGAAAAGAAAAGGAAAAAGAAAAAGAAAAGGAAAAGAAAAGAAATTTCCGTTCTTGATTTTAGCGTAAGCTGTCTAGTTAGAGGTTGGATTATTGGATTAGCTTATCATGTGACTGTGTTTACGAATTAGTTAGATATATTTTTTCAAATAAAATATTATTTTTTAATATATTTTTGTAGTTAAAAGAATTTTAAGTGAAAATAAAAAATTATATATATAATTAAATAAATCAAGAATCATGTATGGTAATAAATAAAAAAATCATAAATGATAATTAAAAAAAAGAAACAAATATAAATTAAAATATTTAATCTTGCAATCTGAGACATTTATCTGATTGCATTTTTCAAATTTATTTATTAAAATACTTCTTATTCAAGCAAATGATAATAAAAATAGAGACAAAACTAAATTGATTGAATAAAATAAAATAAATATCATGCAAGGCTATACATATTATTTTTTTTTCATTTTTTCAAAAATAAAATTCATTTATATATGAAAATAGAAAAAATATTTTATAGATGAATTATAAAAAATCTTCAAAATTTAAAAACATGTCATCCATCCTAATATTTTTGGAAAAAAAAAATACACAATGCATTATGTAACTTGAAAATTGAGGCTTATGTTTTTTGTCCTAAAAACCTATTTTTAATAATTTGTTTGACACAAAACACCTACAAATCCCTTTAGAAAACTTGATAAATCCATCTATGGTCTAAAAAAACAAAAAATCACCCAATAACCAAAAACAACCTTAAACCAAAAGTCAAGTCGAGCTTAAATATGAATTTTCCTAAACTTTAACCGTAAATATGAACTTCCCTCAATAGAATCATATAATATAAACATCGATTGTTTTGGTGGTCTAAATCAGTATCAATGATACTTTATTTATTTTATCACTTAAACCTAACAACCTCTCTCTCTCTTGTTTCAATTAGGAACTAAAAAATAACAAAAAAAAAATTATACTGAAATTGAATTTGAAAAAAATAAAGGCACTAAAATACAATAATTTGCATTGTTTTTTAAATTAAAAGACTAAAATGTTTTTTTTTGAAACTTCTAACATACCACTCATATTTGATGTCTTTTATTTTCATCTCTGTTCTTTTTAATGGGCATAAATTAAATTATCCAAAATAAAACTTTAAGGATCAAAACAATTTTAAAAAAAATAAACAAGACTATCCACGATATTTTGTGATGGGATGAACAATGATGGCTAGATCGTATTTACCCTGTTTTAAGTAGTGTGTGTGTGTAATCTATTAATGGTAGATTATCAAATTATATAAATACATCAATTGCGATTTATTTCCATAACTTCGTGAACTTCTTTTCATAGTTAGTGCCCGCTACTACATGCTCTGCGGCTGCACAAGCAAGGGCATCGTACTATCGATATAACCTAGCCATGCAGTTAGCAAATCTATTGCCTGGTTCTGCTTTATTCATTGTATTGCAGGGTTGTGTTCAAGGTGACATGAAGGGGCAGGTCTGGGAGCTCGAAAAGGAGTGTCTGAACATGAAAATAGAGACGGAGAAGCTAAGGAAGACGAGACAAAGCTGGACCATGTTTGCTCTGGTAGATCGAAGCCAAAAATCTAGGATACCGAAGCAGTGAAAAAACCCAGAAATCCCAAAGAATCACCTTGCCAGCTTCTTCACTCATGAACGGAGCAGAACTCTCTTCTCAAAGCTGTATAGGAAAGGCAAGCTAATTTGCTGCCTATCCATGCAAACCATAACCACAAAATCTATTATTTAATTAAAAATATATATTATTTTTTAAATTATTTTTTCATAACACTCTTGGACAATTTCTTAAATGAAATTGATTTAGCCCACTTCTGCTTCTCTTGGTTAAATTGTTTTGATTTTAAAAAAATTACAACTTTGTTCCATGTTCTTCTTCCCCCCAGAAAATATTTGTAGACCTCAAAACAGGGGGGAGCCAAGCCCAACAAACAAGAGTCTAGTTAATATTTGTCAGCCCGCAGACAATAGCCTAAGCAAAGCCCAAGACATTAATTCACCAAACACTTGAAACAGTGTTCCAATCAAGCAACAAAGATCTCCCAAAACAGAACCCTAGAAAATCGAAATCCAAAACGAAAATCATAACCCAGAAATCGAGTTTCGTTGTTGAGCAAAAACCCAAGGATCTTAATACTGTGATGCGTGTAGCTATTAATGATTTAGAGGAAAAATGTCAACAATTGAGACCAATATGAGCCAGCCCCAGAAAACCACTAACGCAGCTAGAAAGATTGAGACATCATTTGCATCATCGTTCAAAAGATGGGGTAGAGGCCATCCTTTTGTCAGATACGGTCTCCCCATGATTTCTCTCACTATTTTTGGGAGTATAGGACTTGCTCATCTCTTGCAAGGCAGGTTTGTGCTTTTCTTTTTCTCAATTTATGAAAAAGTTTGTAGCTTTATAAATCCCAGGATGATAGATGAGGCCTTTGTAATATTGTAAGATAATAAGAATTCATGTGAGAACTGTTTCTATTGTGAAAAAACTAATTCTTCGTTTTTGTGTTTATATCGTGTTGAATTTAGGCTGATAATGTTTGCTTCTGTTTGTGGTTTGAAATTTTTGTAACTTTATGAATCATGATAGATTGTGTTTGCGTGTTGTTAAAATTTTAATTTACTTATGTAACTTTATGAATTGGGCTAACTTTAGTTTGGCTTATTTGAGTTATTATAAATGGTGAGTGACCTAATTTAAGGTTGCTTCAAGCTCATGTTAGCAAATAGTTGCAGTTGGTCGATTAGTGTATTGAGATGTTGGTATATTTAGTTTTTATTTATTTTAGTTTCACTTGCTTTGAAGGCAGGCAGTTTGTGTAGTTCTTGTATGATCGCCTAACTTGGAAGCCTGTTGGTATCAATTTTTGGGTTTTTGGTCTGGTTTCTCTTTTGGTGGAGACTGGGTTTCATGGTATTGGAATTTTCATGGCTGAAGTTTCTGTTGAAGGAAGCACCACTTATTTTCTCTTGATAGAGATCAACTGGCTGTCAAAAAGTCTTTCTCCAGGGAGCTTCTCAGTTTGGAACTTCTGAATGTTAATTGTTTTTTTAATTTTTTTTATGACATTACCTTTATCTTTCTAATCTTTAATGTATCATATGAGAAGAACTACCCATATTGGTTGTGCAGATTTCTTATGTGGTAAAATTGAAACCCTACCCATATTGGTCGTCCAGATTTCTTATGTGGCACCATTGAAATCTGATTTAAGTGAAATGGTCAGTTAGGTCCTTTGGCTTAACTGGAAGATATTGGCCAAGATTGTTGGATGATTTTGAGAAGTTTAATCTTCAACTTAATCTTTTCACTCTAGGAGGATCGGAACCTGTTATTTGATCATATAATCCAAATGATTGCAAAAGGGTTGTTTTTCTTGGGCAAGGCTTTCTTCATATGAATCACATGACATAGATGTTGTGCAGATTATCTATCTATCTGCTTTTGTGATCATAATTTCTGTTATTGGTCGTGGCTCTTACTTGATTCATGCTATATGAAATAATGCCTGTTTTAAACACTGTTCCGGTGAATAAAACTCATTACTGTCTTCAGGTTTTCATTTCATAATGCTTTTGTGATCATGATTTCAGTTATTGCTCTTGGCTCGCTCTTGATCCATGATATATGAAATAATGCCTGTTTTAAACACTGTTCCGGTGCATAAAACTCATTATTATCTTCAGGTTTTCATTTCATAATCTTCTACTAATGTGGTGGGATGCTGTAGTTCAGGAAGGATATTGCGAAGGTGAAAGATGAGAGAGAATGGGAGATTATTGAGACACAAGAAGCACTATCTAGATCTGGACCACCAGGATCATACAATCCTAAAAAGATGTCATTGGAAGAGGAGTTAAAGGTCATTGCGGCTCTGATAGTACAACTCAAATTAATAAAACCATGGACATTTCTATAGCTTACCTGTTTTTCTGTGTTTTACAGGCTTTGCAAAAGAAAGTGGACATAACCAACTTTGAGTACAAAAAAATTCCTGGGCCAAACGAAGGCAAATCAGGCTAGCTCTGCTAGTTTGAGCTTGTTTCATGTGTCATTAAAGTGCACTTTAGCTGGAAAGTTATAGAGATTTTGTATGATTTGTGTAGCAGTAGTGTTTTCCAGTTTTATGAGCAAAACTCTTCCATATGCCCTGTTGTTCAGCAATAAATAGTGAATGGATGTGATACAAGCATCAAGTTTTGCCTGAATAAGTTGAATGTTCATATTTCATTATTTTGTGTCCCAAAAGACCCCAATGACAACAAGTACACTATCCAATTCATAAGAGGAAAACTAGCACTGGATTATTCAAATTTCGCTTGCACAATTGTCGACCATACTTCAAATGAAGAATCGGTCTGAGAGGATGATAATTGTTTATTCAAACTCGTGCGTGCATTTGACATACTCAACTCGTCACACTGCAGGTGGGGCTTCAGGTGGAAACAGACCTGGACAGCAACTTGTAAATAGACCACAGCAGCACAGAAACCAGACCCTGGACATTTTGAAATTGAAAAAACAAAATTACCCCAAAGAATTGCAAGAACTGATATTCTTTTGAATGTTATGAAGGTCAGGAAAAAGAAATACTCGTTACCATGACAATAGTCGTCTGTAAGGTCCAGGAGGCATGCCAACTCGCGATGGAGGTGCTTCTCGCGGCGGAGGTGGATCCATCTTTGTATGCAGTGATCGGAGGGGAATTAAAGTAGTTCTGGAGTAGATGGGTGTTCGAAAGGTTTTGAACTAACAGTTGAGCGTTTTTGTCCTGCGATATATCGTGGGAGCATGGATAGAGTGAGTTGGTACAACTCCCTTTCTTAACACATGCATCCATCTACCATTCAAAGGTTGTTGTATTACGTCAAACTCGCCTGTATTTCTCTCGAAGCCCATTAATTTTCTGTACTAGTATCTGTACATTTGGATTTTGAAAGGTGGTCCCGAATCTCTTTCTTACAACTTGGGTGAGCTGACAGGGACTCTTCAATATCTTCTTACAATGGTGGGTCTAGAATGCTTGTGTTTTGGGGATAGACACAATACCTGTCTCCGTCTGGAATATAGGATTTGAATACAAAAGCAGATCCGTTGGTCTAGATGGGCATAAGCATTATGCCACAGTACAAACTTGTTATATATTAACTTAATGGAAATTTCAAGAATCCTGTGCTAAGACTTGGCGCAAGCATCTTAAAAAGGCACTCAACGATTACGGTACAACGAGAAACTGCTGGCTTACGAGGCCAGGATTCGAGTATGTCGGAATCACACTAAGGGGCTCCATCCATTTGGACTTTGGAGTGAAGTGTCCGACTATGGATAAAATATCCGGCATCATTTCTGACGAAATTCCATTTGTTCTGCCCGGATTTTCTCCATTATTTGAGTCATGACTGATTGGACGCTCTGTGTTTTCTTGCCATGCCAATTTTTTCACTTTCCTTCGATAACAATTAGCATTTACAGTTTCAGGAAATACAAATTAACAATCTCATTGTAACCCAACACGGGCATTGCAATAAGATAAGAACTATGGTACACAGACTCATTCCATGTCTAACTCAACATGAAGCATGGTTCTCTTCTTTCCCTATCGCAGTTCTTGGTATAAATGACATAATGATTGACCTCATGCAGCCACCCGAATATACATATCATGCATTTGCATGCACGATAAAGGGGTAGTAAATTGGCAAAAGAGATTAACACTCTGAAAAGAATTGAGAGCAGGTAAATTATATTAGGCGAAAACCTCACCCCAACCATCTCCACAATTACAAACTTATACCCAGTTATCCCAGAGAAAGTACCGTTGCTACTTATGTACATGATCCCCCAACAACACAAATAAGAGAATAAAAGTTGTAAAACCTACCTAGTGTTCCTTTTCTCTTTTCTCCCAAATATATCCCCACACTTTTCCCCAGTTTTTATTCATTTACACGTGACATCAGCAAAATCACAGTACAAAAAACTCTCTTCTTATCTCTCCAATTTTATCCCCTTGACCCCAAATAATATGCCAAAACAAAAAGGGAAGGCACTGAAAAAAGCTACTTGAGGATAATGCCCACGATGGTCCTAAAATCACCTTGGCTTTGGCTGTGATCCAAATGACCATGATGGTTGAACAAGCCTCTGTGTTGATGGACTGCCCAGGAGTGTAGCCTGAGATCGAGCGAGCATCTCAGTCATTGATGGGGTTTGATAAGATTGAACAAGACTTGAACCATCAGTGGAGTCTCCTCTTGCAGTTGCTCTTTGCCATGAGTGCGAGCTTAGGCCTGATAGAATATACGCTCTTCCAGATGCCTCGTATACATGTCTGCTTGCCATCCTTTCTTGCATCTCCTTGAGCTCAGCATCAAGTGCAATACATAATCGATCATGGAACTTAGCTGACACAGTTTCTGACAGTAACATTCGACAGTTTTCAAGGATAGAAGCTGCACCAGCTAGATCGCCTCGTTCAGCTGTGGTTCTTGCCAGTGACATTGCTTCAGCTGCTTGGAACCTGTTGCGTTGCCTATCCACTTCAATGGACACTATTGCTTCTCCAGATATTTCAGGCCTTTCAAGTTTAATTTCTTCACTTTCTAATGTTGCCATTTCATTAGTTAAAGGATCCCTGTATGCACATCTCACCTTTAGCAGTGATGTTTGATTCCTGGAAGACTCTGCTGGAACATTGACTGAAACCAGGAAATCTCTCTCTTCATCAGCATATAAATCTCCAACATCGATAAACCCTGAGCGGGCATCAACCATCACACGACTAGGGTAACTTCCTGCTTTCAATGAGCCAAGGTGGACACTAGGGTGCATACACTCAACTCCTACTTGCAACTCCTGCACAACAACACTCAGAAGACCCCCAATGCACTGTGCAAATGCATCCTGGATTACAGCTTCAGTCTCAATAAAAGAGAAGGTGCCTCCAGAAATTTCAGAAATGGAATGCATTGATGAAGCATCATGGTCAGCGCCAAAGCCAAAAGCATGCACTGGAATCTGGAATCCAGCATTGTCACCGCCATGAATTGACAAGGGGAGGAGCAACTGGTAATTTGGTTGAGATTGGTTACCACCATTACCACTGACAGTATAAGTATCCTGCCCATCAGATAGCAGTATAATACTTGCCACAGGGTTCTTTTCCCTTCGGTCTTCCATTACTTTGGCTCCCTTTCTCAGACCTTCAGCAATGTTGGTCCCACCATTCGCAACCAAAGAGTTGACTGCTTGAAGTGCATGCTGCCGACCTGTGTCAGACATTCTACGAAGGGGAAAGAGGCGGCGGGCAGTGGAAGAAAAGGCAATAACCGAGAGCCTGTCATTGGAGCCAAGGTTCTGAATAACAAACCCCATTGCTCGTTTTAGCAACGCCAGCTTTGTACCTGCCATGCTACCACTGATGTCAAGCACCGTGACTAAATCAACTGGAGCACGTGGTGTTTGAGATGGTTGGGGCAAGATAGCCTGGTTTCCTCTGGGGTTTAATCTTGCAACTGTTGAAGCAGCTTTGATATGGACCAAGACAGTGAAATTATCATAAGAATTAGAACATGATGCAGCTGACACTTCTGGGTATGTTTTGATCTCCACTGTTTTAGCAGGATTATGGCCTGCAACATTTTTATTTCCAGAGCTTCTCTCGGAGGATGCAGGTTGGAGGTCTAAGGACTCATCATCATCAAACACACTAGGTTCAGGGGCCTGCAGCAATGACAGCAGATGTCGCCGATTAAGATCTCGACGTGGTAAGGGAGGTAATCGGTGGACCATAGTCATCAAAGCATCAGTTTGAGGCCAACCCACCGATGCTCTCCCAGGCAGTGGATCCAAAGTTGGTGCCAGAAAGGGGATTTCTTTCCATTTTGCTCTGCAAACTGGACAAAGTTGGTTGCCATGTTTCACATTTGAAGAAATGCAGTGAAAATGGAAGGAATGTGAGCACTCTGCAGTAAAAATAGCATGTCCATCGCCTTGTTTCATCTTGGTCAGGCATATCGAGCAGGTTTGCTGAAATTGAAAATAAAGAAGCCAGAAAGGAAATGTATCAGATTAAAATCTGGAAAAAATAATTCTCACAACATCCATGGCAGCAGTCGCAGCATGCCATAGCACACCAGCAACCTTGTAAATAAATCTCTGGGAAAGAATTGTGAATATACAATGCATCTACAGAAATCAGAAGAGATTACTAATAGCATTGAGCAATCTGATAAGTCTCAATATTGGTATGACAACATTAACTTAGTAGAAGTTGTTGTATCACAGGACCAGTTAAGGATAGTGAAGGACTAATCTGGAAGCATGTTAAGATGAATCTCCTAGAACTCGTGATCTAATAGTGAGAGGCTGCATATGCCAGTCTGATTTAAAGAAACTGCAAATTAGAAACTACTTCTGACATCTAGTACTCAAGAAAACAGACTCTTAACATAACAAAAGGCACACGAGTGCATTTTCTTTTCTTTTTTCTTGTAGTTATAAGTGTGTACAATATCAGCATAAATTACAAATATCAGATTGTTTCACGTCAACTTTATCATCACAAATTGCATTACAGTCTATTGCTTGCATATCACCGTAATCCCTGGGCAATCTTCCTGTTTTTTATGCCCCTACCTCTACTTTCAATAAAAGATGAATGAGAGGTTATTTCATGTTTATCGGGTAGCACTACTCACAACTGATTACAATTGTAGGTGTGATTAGCTTTACGGCCTTGGGCCAATCCAGAAAAGAAGTATTACCAAAAAGGGAGGAAGGAAAGTAGCAAGAAATCAACATAAGGTTAAAGAAAGTCGGTGTTAGGTATCCGACATATGGGGCACACTGGGAAATTTAGAGTCAAAATACGAGAGTGCCTTTTGAAGATTATCAAGCAACTATACAGTGGATACAGATGAACCAAAGCTTTCAACAATGCTAAATCCAAATCCACGTCTATGAAAGGAAGGGAAATGTTAAGTAGCTTTATGATGATTATTTTACTGTCTTTTCTTTAGAACTCTGATGAAGTTTCACACCTAGAAAGCTAACAACCAAATACTCGAAATAGTTCAAGTCACCAAGCAAGCTGCTTTTCTCGCCTCCAAGGGGACGAGGAAAAGGAAAGATAAGTCTTTAGTGTTCCTTTTACTATTAAGCCAGTTGGTAATCGTTCAGAAAGAGACTCATGCAGTAACCCCACAAGGTCAAAGAAAGGAAACAACATGACATCAGCTTCACAGCGCAATAATTTCAACTACTGGTCAAAAACTGCCAAAACTGCTGATTTAAGATCAGACCAAGTAGAAATACACTATTCAATTCTACAGTATTTCTTCTGCATAAGCATATGATACGCAGACAAGATTTTCAAACAAATCCACAGATAGACGCAGAATCTATCCAAATGTTCATTTTTGAAAAAAATGAATATAGAGCCAAAACAAGACGCAAAGATACAAGCTCGTGCAAATTCATTAGAAGCAGGGAAAACAACGATACATACCATGATTAATTGTACAAAATCAAAATGCAAATAAAACAAAGATGCTGGAAAATACTTAAAAATGCCTAAACTGTTTCGGCTGTCCATGTCATGAGAAAAATACAAAGGATATAAAAGCTTATAAAAATTCAGTGCCCCTATTTTGAAGGCGAAAACGATCTTAGTAAGGGAAAACCTTCATTCAATTAATAGTAGTACACTTACTTGGCTTATTAGAACGAGTTGAGCTGAGGTTTAAAGGATCGGAAAAAAAAAAAAAAACAGTAGGGATATACCTAAATCTTTCATTCTACTTTCGCAAGAATCAAAGACAAAACAGGTAATTATAAGAATAATCAACCATAATTACTTGAAAATCACAAGCTCTGGCAACAAAATAAACCTTAATAGAACATGACAAGAACTATCTACACTAAGAACTACCCTAAAACACAGACTACAATATAGAGAAAAAAACACAGACTAGAACAAAACTTCTTTTTCACAAAAATCTCAACTAAGAACTACCGAAACCCATCAAGAAATCAGAAAGAAAACACTGTAATGTTCAACCCTTTGCAAAAAAAAAAAAAATGAGAAACGAGAAAAAAAGTAAACAAACCTTGGATGATTTGCTTCCACTCCTGACGAACCTTAACCCATGCGAAGATGGTGTCGGTGTCATTGGTCTAGAATCCCAATTTTTTGGTGAAAGCAAAGCAGCATCAGATAATCTTTCACTTGAAGGTGCTTCTGAGTCATCTAGAGTTCTAGGTACATAAACACAAAGATTTAAGCCCAAAGCCAGCTTTGCTTTTCTCCATTTATTTCCCATTTTTACTTCAATAATCTTTCTTAACTAACCAAAGCAAGAACACACACCCAAAAAAATACAGATCTCAAAGAGAAAGCCTTTGAAACTCCAAGATGCTTCCTTTTTGTGTTTTCTTTCTTGGAATGATAGAGAAAAGTGAAGGGTTTTCAACAAAAGTAGAATGGAACACAAAAACCAAGACCGAAAGAGAGAGAGAGAGATTAGTGGAGGGAGGTCTTGTTTTTGTTTTATGGTGTTATATATTCTAGAGTGAAAAAATTTGGGTTTTGTAAGGCTAAAAAAACGTCAAGGGAAGTGACTGATTCTCAGACACAGAATGAGAAACGGGTGGCTTAAGAGCAGTGCAAGTCTTCTTTGCGGTGTTCTTCTTGGCTGCCATTGGAGAGAGAGACGTGTAGGTTTTTAGAGAGATTTAAGGATTTTGAGTTTTGACCTTCGTTGTTTGCTGTGTTGAGATCTTGAGAGTAGTAAAAGGTAGGCATAAATAATATTTTTTAAGAAATAAATAATTAAAAGCACGTTTAGGTTGAATAGAGAAAGCTAGATGGCTGCTTTATGCTATCAATCATGCAGTTCTTGGCTATCAGATTACTCCGTTTTCTTTTTTACTTTTTCATCATCTCTTACAGCTCAGTCTTGCTGGTAATTACTACACCTTCTACAAAGTGAAATTACCATCCAAAACTATCAAGGAAAGAAATCATTAATCAGAGTTTTATCATCTTTTTCTTATTATCATATCAAGGACCATCTAGTTTCATCACAGATTCAAGATACACGATCTCCACAGTACTTAATCAGAGTCCATTTAATTTGAATATATTTATTAATATGATTTATGTTAAATTATGGAGCAATTTTATTTGTTTAATCATGTGATTTGTCTGCTAGTCCATCTTTTATGTTTGCGATGCCCGTGCATTTGACTATGCATTTTTAACCCTTGGGAAACTTGCTTTACAAATCTCTTTTCGAGGACAAATGTTTTTGGACTTTTCCTTCCCCCTAGGTTAAGACCAAACAAAATAAAAGTAAACTGCTTTTAAAATTGGTCAGCAGGCAAGCTATCCAGCTGTGTATCTGGTATAGTATTTTTATTATTATTTCTTCGAGTAGAAAATTAAAACTGTAAGATAATAATCTAATATTTTTATTTTTATTTTTATTTTTATTTTTATAATTGTTAGTCCGGCTAGCCCAATTTCATGTAAAATTGTTACCAAGAAACTCTAGGTTTTTGTCTATATATAATTTTTTTATGTTTTTATATTATTTTTATGTGATGATGTTAAAAATATTTTAAAAAATATATATATATATATTATTTTAATATATTTATAAAAAAAATACTTTTAAAAACAACAATGACTATATTCTAAAACAAATATTATTCCATTAGTGGATCGGCGGCATGATCATCTTTCAAGAGACCCTCCATCACCTACATTCATGACTCAATTTCCATGGCTCTGGCCAAGCCACCATTATGAAGAATCATTGTTGGGCATGGGTCAAATGGTGGGGGGGATTTATTTTTTTATAATAATGATGTTAATTTTAATTTTCCCATCTGACATGATAAGTATACCACACGTGCACATCATCACAGATTAGTCGTTTTGTGGTTCCCATGTCATTAGGGTTGACATTGCTAGTACATCTTCTTTCACATGAGCTTGAAGGAATGCTTCTTCTACCAAGCATTTTCACCCTCTAATCTTTTTTATATAATATATATATATATGATTAAATAAAGAATACGATAGAAATGAAAAGTTATTTCGTGGAAACACGTCAAATCTGACTTTAATTTATATGATAAAAAATACTTTAATTCTAATATTTTCATTTTTCTCTCTTTTATATTGGAATTATAATTTTTAAACTCAAGCACAAATCGATCTAAGACACGACATGCATCACATACAAAGAGAGTTAATTTGTTTATTTAATTTAAAATAAAATAAAATAGCATTGTTTTAATAAAAAAAAATATTAAACGAGGCTTTAGAATTATGGTCAATTTCTTTTTAAAATTTTGAACAGTTTTGAGATTTGAATGTTAAAACTTTGGTTGAAATGATGATTTTTTTTATATAAAAAAGGTTATTATGGTAACTTGCACATTTGGAATTTCTTAGGCTGGCATGCCTTGGTTGGAAGAGAGTAAATCTACTATTCAACAAGAAAATTAAGGTACTATATTGAGATATTTATATATACCAACACATCTGGCTTCAAATCCGGTGATCGGAGTTAGATCGCCGGACTAATTCGAATCCGGCATGAAGGTAGACAGTGCACTCGAATTCATTCAAATGATCGACGGATCAATTTAACTCATCTGAAATCTTCAATATGGGCCGGTTAAATTAAATGCCATGAAAAAAGTCTTAAAATCTAGAAGTTCCAAGCTGATCTTATACATGTTTCGGGTTCATTGGCAATCTAAGTCAACGTATTGAATTGCAATATATATATATATATATATATATATATATATTGCTTTATTTAGTTAAAAAAATAGTTAAAAAATTGAGAAAAGTAGGAAGAAATTAACCTGACTGTTTCCTGAATGAAAAAGGCAGTAGCTGTTAAATTGTTTCTGGATAGCAAATGCATGTAAGAAGGTGCTAAAAATGTTGAACTTTCTAGATAATGATGTGTTCACCTCGTTAGTACATATCACTGTCCTCAATAAACTAACCCTAATCTTGCTGGTAATTGTTGATTATATATACACACCTTGTTGTCGCAGGATGTCAAGCTTGGGACGTGTGTTTGATACGTACAAAACTAAGCCTCGGTCGATGAACCAAGGCATGCAGTCTCAAAACTGGGATCCATTCAATGGTCAACAACTGATCTCTTGGGAGTTTTCAATGCAGCCATGTATTTTTAATTTTTATACCTCGTTGGGTTTGTGCGAGTTTAATTTTAAATTTCCCGCATGATCGAGGATTAGAATCATTTCATGCCATGCATCCTGTTCTCGGAGACGAGTCCCATGCATGGTGTTCTTGCCTCTAACGATCCATTCACGCTTACTCTACGTTTTTTAAATTTTTTATCTTGGTAATTAACGGGACGATGTCGAGGAGATGAGCCAGAAAAAGAGAGAGAATATGTGTTCTAGAGCATATAAATGTCCCCTGATGGACGATTATAAATTACCATTCCGAGGCCAACATATCTAGAAGTAGCGACCAAGTGTTAGGGAAGGATTCTTGAGCTAGCATATGTTCCCTAAATTAATGAACCATTATAAATCATAATTAATTCCAAGGACAGTAGCAATGGAAATCAATTTGAGTTGAGTCCAACGTGTGCATGCCCCCATTGTTTTTGGAAAATTACACGCAACTTTGCCCTCTCCTTGGGAAAGACGGTGCTCGATCTTCCATCACCATCCCTCTTCAATTTCAAATCGGGAGTTGGTGTTTTCTCGACAATTCAAAGGTAATATGGTATTGGGTCACGAAAAAAATGATATATTTAGTAGTTGGGAGCAAGGACGTCAATTTAGTTTTGATTAGTATTTTGTTTTTTTAATTGTAATAGAATATTTCTGTTTTAGAGTGTTTTGGTATGCTGTTTTGAGATTATACTGTTTATATATATTAATTCAAAAAAATAGTCAAATCCAAAAATAAATTACTTAAAATTGTGCAATTTAATCTAAAAAATACATTAAAATAATTTTTCTGAACAAAATTTTGAACATGTATAATGAGAATATCATTATCAATATCGCAAGGTCATTACATTCTCTGATTGCTCTGAAATTTTAACATAATATATATAAATATGTCAAAAAACTACTCGTAAAATTTCATCTCAATCTTAACGGTCGGATTGAGATATATGATTGATATTGTAAAAATATTTATTATTTAAAAAAAACACTATTTGACCGAAACAGAACGAGCGGAAGAAACCAAAACGTTTTGGTTGATGTTTGGCAATAAAATTCGAAATGGAGCGGAATTTAAACCGAGATAAAAACAATATTATTTTATCTTATTTTTTATTTGATACAAAATATTTCAGCCAAAACAAAACAAAACAAAACAAAAGAAATCACTACCCAAGCTTTAATTATCAGCGTAGCCAAAAACACCACGTAAGAGAAAATCAAGACTGGAAGGATTTAGAGTCGAGAGCTAACCTAGGAGAGTTTTGAGTGGAGTTCACTGTTACCACATACTTTTACCACTCTTAAAAGACAACCTTTTAAAAGAAAAATGTTCTATCTTTTTACAATGCCAAAAGTTATTCCTATCCCCCACAAAACAACACCAGCAAGGCACCAAGACAGCGTCTCCTTTTCATCTCCCCCTTGCTTTTTTTATGGCCACACGTGCCACACATACACACGCAACGTGTTAGCGAGAGAGAGAGAGAGAGAGAGAGAGATGAGTGGAGATCCATTAACAAAGAATCCTCATAAAAACATTTGCGGGTGCCAGGATAGGATTCGCTTTACTGCCTCTAAATTTGCCAGACTTTCTGGGTCAAGTCAACGAGAAAGCTGTTGCCTTTGTTTTTTATTACTGTACAGAGGGAACCTAACCTCTCTCCCTCTCATGGTGCCTCCCACTCAGGAGGTGATTTAAGAGCAGCGGGATATCTTGCACTTAGAAATTAGCCCATTATTTAATTCACTGAAGAATCTTTAATTTCTAGTGTTTTGGAACCCTAAACACAATATCATATATATGACGGCCAGGCTCGCTAGCTAGGTTTGCTCGCCCTACATTGATACTCTCGATCTTGTTGGGTAGGGCATCTGCGAAACACAAGTTGAATACATCGAAACTTCATTGATTGGTGTTTGCGAGAATATTTGTTCTTGGGATATGCCAGTGAATATATGTAAGAACATTATCTTAATCAAAGAATAATGTATGTATCGTTTTTAACACAAAAGTAAGAGCATTATCAGAAGTCAAATTTATTCCCAATATAATTAAGACTCCGCCAGCCATGCATGCATATCCAGTACAGGAAAACAACTAGCCAGGTCGAGTGGAGGTTTTCCTTAATCATGATGTCACATGAAATCTTTCTACAGTTCATCATCAGCAAGTCAAACCTGCTAATCCATGCAGTCTCTGGGGTCCAGATGGTTAAGATCATGCCGATCCAGAACTCTCTTTGTGAATTCAATCTTTCACTATCATTTGACACTAGCCAGCGTGCACTTGTATATATCTTGCTTAATCATGACCATTATTTTAATTTATAGATAAAAAGAAAAAGTTTGCCCAAATGACTCCTTCAATCAGGGCTGGCTTCTTGAGTTTTGTATGGATCTTCTAAAGGGATCGGATTTTCCCACTATGAGATCAATTAAGTGGTAGAAATATGGACGAAGTGCTTTCAAGTGATGATTCTAATTATCACACAACTAGCTAAAGAGGGAGTCGCCTGACTTATTTTTCTTGTGATCTAATGATCGCAATTAACCTTTTCAAGTGATCTTGTCATCTGCATGGTGGAATTGGGTTTTTCGAATTCTAGCCAGAACAGGGTTCGTCCAAGAAGTCGCAGTGCTCTCGCACTGTAGGGATAGCTTTGTAGTGATGTCTTATGTGTAATCATGTAAGTTTGGCCTCTTTTTTATTCCACGAATCAAGTTCTTGGCACCAATATTTCTCCCATCTCAATGGGAATGAATTAATTAGAAGCTTTCAAGAATTAATGTTGTATAATCACCTTTTCTTTTTTCAAATATCAACGGATCAATTAACTACACAAGAAAAGTTTACACATGGCAAAGTGCTTTAAACACTTGCAATTATACTTACAGCTAAATCATATCGTGAATTCCCTGTTCATGTACACTACTTTCACTGTGGATATGAATAGTGACTTCACTTCCTTCCTTTTCTGAACATACGTGCTGTGCATGGATTAGTTAAAGTCAATCCCTTCTGCACATCTACACTCCCTTTTGCACTGGCTCATTTGTCTTCGCTACATCTACACTCCCCTTTTGCACTGGGAAACTAAAGGAGATCAAGGTCATACTGTTCATTCCCTCACAGTGCACTGTAGACGGATACTGTTCACAACCTCATTTGTCTTCGCTGCTCATGCTAATTAATTAGCATGAGCAGTGTTGTTGGCGGCATTTCACTTCCCCGCGTTAACTAATAAGCTAACATGCTTTCATGTGGCACCTTGAGATTCACGCGGCACCTTGAGATACGATACTAGAAAAGATTGAGGGGACAAGTAAGATAAGAAATAACTTTTTTTTTCCAGTGTGTTGAAAATATGTTCACATTTGACGTAAGCCAATTCATATTACAACTTTTTGTCAATATTAGACTGCATAGAGCCCAAGGCTTTTAAAATCTAATTGCATCCACGTGGCACTCACCGAACCATTGATACTCCAACCCAATCCCCCCGTTTTCTCATGCGTCGATAATGCCTACAGAGCATTGGACTTTGAACTCTAATAAGCAAAATCAGTTCTCTTGATAAATTATCCTAACAGCTACAACAGATAAGGTTGCACTGTTCATCCAGACGCGCTGTGAACGGAGCAATACAGCCTTATCTCAAATTATATTTTCACATATATTACATTGTTGCTGCACACTGTCAAAAGTTGTCTAGGATGAATGTCTACCCGTTGCAAAATTTGACTTCAAAACACATTTTACTTTTTTAAGTTGAAATTTAAAGAAATAAAAAATATGCACACTGCCATATACTACCCAAAATAGATGTCTACCCGTTGCCCGTCTAAGAAAAATTGCCTGCAGACTTTTTACTTTTTTAATTTAAAGCTAAAGAAAGAAATAAAAAAATGCACACTGCCCTTTTATAAATATCAACTGCGAACACCGCAGTTTCAACCAAGAAATCAAAGCTCGCTCTCAACCAAAAAAATATTCTCACTACACCTCTTCGTAGATTCCATGTCTTGCAAAGCTTTCGAGTTTTTTGGCTACTGTACTCTTTCTCACCAGCCATCTCTTGATTCTTGAAAGCTTAATTTTAATGTCTGGCTTTCAATGCAACTTCTCCCTTACAAATTTCTACTAACCTCGCCACAAACTGTGAAAGTGGACACCGCCATCACAGCAAAGAAAAGCTCTCCTCTTCCCTTGCAGATTCAAAAGCGAGAAGTCACGATAACTTTCAATTTTTTTAATTAGTGCTTATTGTGGATTAATTATTAGCTCCATTTCTTTTTTGTTATTTAACATCAAATTCAATATAGGGTTGTTATGCAATCGCTTTATCTTTATCTTCTTTTTTTGTTGTGTGTTGTTGTGCCCAGATTGTGATATTACAGAATATTGGCTCAAAGTGTGATCCTAATTACCAGAGTGTTGGTGATTTAGTTTCACGAAGATGGCGAATTTACAAATGACGGTTATTCTGGAGAAGGTACGGTTTTTTTTTTTGGTATTTGATTTGATTAACTGTGTTTGAAGGGTTGGTTTTGAAAATTCTGTGTGATGATTTGTTTGGGTCTTTCAGTTGGTGATAGGTAATTGTATTTATTTTGGGTGTTCCAGCAGTTATATTTTGATTCGTTTGGCTTTGCTTGCAGATGACGGGCAAGGATAAAGATTACACAGATACATGGCAACGTCTGATTTGTTGAATGAGTTAAACAAGGAGGATTTTAAAGCCGATGCTGATTTGGAGATAAAGTTGTCAAACATTGTTCTCCAGATAAGGAATGAGATTGCTTCCTGCGTGCTCATCAGTTTCTCCAGATAAGGACCATGCATCGCAAGTAGGAAGCTTTTATAGGAGAAAGTAAAAAGGAGAAAAATCTGCTTTTCACAGCAAGAAATCAAAGTTGTTCCAGTTCAAAACTAAATGCAGCTTTTGCGGGTTTAACTATTCTATAAAATAAGATGGATGTAAATATCCATTAAAATATCTGCAACATTAATATTTAAATGACTGTATTTAATGCTACAGCTTTTGCGAGTAGAGAAGTATGCTCCACTAAAACAAAGCACATCAGTGTTCCTAAAAGTTAATAGCTCCCGCCACCGCACATCATCTGACCAAAACGTTTGGACATAAGATATGCCATCTAATTAATATTAACACTTAACAGGACTTAAGCTTGCTCAGCACATAAATTTTCTTTTCAGGTAGCAGTGTTGATACATTCTAATTAATTAACATCAATAAAATTTAAAAGTTGTCCAATGCACTGGTAATAAAACTACTTCGAGAACCACACCAGCAGTTCACCTAATTATTTTCATGCACTGTTCGTCAAAGACAGATGGATGAACGAACGCATGGAACTTTCTATGAGGCTGGGTGGATCGAGCAATCTCATGAAAAGTAAAAGAAAAGCTCGACTTTTAGCGAAGAAGAAGATATTTATAGCATGTTGGGTTTTTTTTTTTAAATACAATACATTTTAAAAAATTATACAAAAGCTAAATGATGGGATTCATGTCGGTAGAGAATCAAAGGAGCGGTCAAGGATCTCATAATTATCTATCTGTTTAATTAATTATTAAAAGCTCGAGGAATATTATAAGAAATAAACAGAAAAGCTAGAGAAAATATTTAGCTTTGCTTTTCCCAATTATCATTGTTTTTCTTCTTTAATGCACATTTTATGTGGTGGTAACTCACCTTTTTAATTAATGCAGATAATTAGACGTTATCTTCTTAATTAATCTTTCAATTTTATGCAAATGGCAAAGGCTGGAGGCTAGGGACTGAACACCGGGCGAGTTACTTTTTCGGGGACCAAAGACCCAGCCCCTAGCCTTTACAATTTTATTTAAATAACCTATTTATTATTTTCAAAAAATAATAATTTAATATTAGTATTCTAAAATATGTTGAATATAAAAATATCTGGAATAAATATTAAAATATAAAAAATAATATTTTTTTTTCAAACAATAATTACGGTGTCATCGATAGTATGACCAATAATAATTAGAATTTTAATTTTGTATAATAATATTTATAATTACAGCTATAATAATTGTGACTAAAATTCATAGGTCAATGTTATTTTTATGAATAATAACTTTCGTTTTTCTTATATATGGTATTTCATATCTCATATCACGAAAAAAAAAATGAAACCACACATAGACAAGACATGTAGAAAAATTATGCCAAATTATCTACATAAATAAAATAAAAAATTGCCCAGCATTTCGCCCAATCGGCACCAAATTTTCTAACATGTAACAATTTATTAATGGTCCTAAATTTTTATATATATTATTTTTGGGACTTTTTCCTAAAAAAATAGAAGAGGTTAATTATATATAGTGATATTTTTTCATATTAATGCCTTAAAATATATATAAAATTGAACTGACTTTTATTTAAAAATCTCACATTAATTTAATCTCAGTGTTCTAAATTTTTTAAATATAATAATATGAAGAAAATATCTGAAAAAAATAACCTTTGATAAATTTTAACAGTTGTATTTTTGCTTTCTGTCAAATAAATTATTCGGCACATAGTTAAAACATGCCTAAAAAATAATTAATATGTTGCAGGCAACAACTAATATATCTTTAGTTAATTCGATCAATTGCGGTTTTGCTATCTTCCAAGTAAATTATTACCAAAATGGTGAAAACAAAACCATCCATCAAATTGTTTGCTGCATAAAATAAATCACTCATCTGTGCTATAATTCAAGGATTGTAATTTTACTATTTGCTAATGAAAGAATTCATGAAACAAATAAAACAGACACAACAATTAATCAGTATGTTACACGGAGCACGTTACTCATTTTAACATAATTTCTTCGATTCTAATTGTACAGTATATTGATTAAATAATTATCAAAACAATTTTTACAGTAACAACATTCAATGACTTTTAGACAGATTCTATTAATTACAATTTTACTAATTAAATATTAAAATAATTAATTATAACACGTATAAAATCAATTAATTTTCCATATAAATAAAAGCCCAGCGCAAAGCGCGGGCAAATTCACTCGTGTATCTCTACTCTTTCTTCGTTTGAATGAAGATCCCATTAATTGAGTGCATAACATGTTAATTTGTGGACATATCTATCAATTTTATATTAAAATTATAACTTAATTTTCATTTATTAACATTGCAGTTCGTTTAAGCGTGAATACTTTGTCAGCAACCCGTTTCTATGGGCAAAAAAAGAAGGGGGCGAGGGAGTTGAGAATATAGAAAAGAGAAAAAAAGAACTACTTTCTGGTTTGGCCCCTCTGATTTTATAATTGCCTGAGGTTTCCTCCACTTGCTTTTCATTGATAAACATTTGCATTAGGGTTTGGATTAAGATAATACGATTAATTTATTTGATTTATTTAATTTTCTAATCAATCTATGATTGAGTAAAATATATTCAAAATTGTTGACTTTTTTTTTCTTAAAAAAATATCAAAATAATTCTTTTTCAATCATCTTAAAAATTTAAGTCCCGACACTAAGTTTTGTTTTAAATTGTCTTTCATATTAGATTTTAAAACTATGATAAGTTTTTTTTATATATAATTTCTATATTTTTCCCAAATGAAGTAGTCCAATGGTTGATCGAATCTGTCTTTATTTATTTAGCTTCAAACTTGAATGGGAGTTGATATTCGTATCATTTTCTCATTTATAAACAATGCTACCGGTTCCATAGAAAGAATCTTTTATGATTTTTTTTTTTATTAACATGGACATCCGGATCAGCTTGCACGTATCTTAATTAATTCCACGAGATTCAAAGTTAACGACTATATAAGTTTCTAATAGTCATCATATTATCAACCACATTACTCAAACCTGAACCATTAAAAAGCTAATCACTTAGTAAAGAGTAGATGGTTATTTGTTTTGTTAAATGACCGATTTTGGTTTTTCAATATTGTAGAGTTAAGTGCTTGTTTAAAAAATGATCGAGGTTATTTTTTAAAATGTTTTTCATTCAAAAATATATCAAAATGATGTTTTTTTATTTTTTTGATATCAACACATCAAAATAATCTAAAAACACTAATTTTTTTTAATTTAAAATAAAAATAAAAAAATTTAATTTTTTTCAAAAACGTTTTACATCACAATCCCAAACACCCCCTAATGGTAGTTGAAGCTAGAAGGCAAAGCCTGCCCAACCCAGCATGAACAAACCTACTGAGCTTTTTGCATTGGAATTTGACAGGCCTTTGCAAGCTCCCTGTCCCCTGGGGCTTGTAACAAGGAACAAGCCTATCTCTACGTAGTATAGGTTTCGACTGTTCGTCCACCACAGCCTAAGCATGGACTATCTTATTTACCAGGGAATCATTCAGATTTTGATTTGAAATTTCAAACTCAACCACTCTCTATGGATTTTTTTTTATTTTTTTTGAGATTATGAATTTTGCAATCAGAATTTGCATATCACTTCAGAATATTGAAACAACACGGTCTATCTACAAGTGAAGGCCTCTGTTTTTCCCCTCCTCAGCACCCTCAGAACAAAACAAGTGTATTGTGTATTTGTATCAAAACATAAGAAATTTTTTATACAGATATTTCAGTTTTCTCCTCCGTCCAGTAATTTTGACTCGCAATTGTGTATTCTCAAGAAAATAAAAAAAAAATGTAGCATCCACCCTACCATCTTCAATCTCTCAGACTGTACTCCATCGAATCTCAACATGTATCACTCCGTTCCTTGAATCAATCAGATGGTATTTATGGTTGATGCGTCCATTGTGCACAACATCATTGAGATTGATTTCCACATGCCCCAGTGATTCCTTCACGTTACATTATAAAAAAAAAATCAACAATAGAAGAAACAACAACAGAAGAGCTCCAATGCTGATGAAAAAATTGATGTTTTCTGTACCTTTGATCGGAAACTAAAGCTTGTCCGCTTGCTCATGACCTCGATACGAATCAACTCATGCAAGGGAGGTTTATCGAGAGTAAACTGGAATTCTTCGTTCCAACGTGGATCGCGAGTCCTCTTAATCATCTGCAGAAACGAAGTTGCAGGTGTAAATACAATGATTCAGGAGTGGACTAAATATTTATTACAATGAAGAAAGTTCACCTTAGTTTTCTTCCTTTCTCCTCTGAAATGGACTAAAGCATAGGGATTCCTGTGATGCTTCCCTTCTACATCCTCGGCTCCTTGAACAATGACGGAGAGCAAACCTGCTCCACTCAATGATTCATCATCTGAAGAAGACCTCCCACTTGCACTTCCCCTTCCATCATTTCCACCCAAAGGTCCACTAAACTCGATACTGTCTACTCTGAAAGGAACATAGGTCAGCTCCAGCACGATTTGCCCTCGTTTTTTCTTGTCCTGAGAGTCGGAAATATTTGTGTGCCTAAGCAAATCAAGAGTGAATTCCTTGGTTTCACGGTGGGTAAGGACTTTCAGGGGAACAAACTGCATTCCTAATCTGTCATGACCACCAACCTGCAAAATAAATCAACAAGAAAGTTTTGAATTCCTGCAGCAAAATGAAATGCAAGTTTAAACTCAACCAGACAAGTTCTTTTGAATGATGTTCTCAAATAACCAGAAAACAACTATCTACCAGTTCTTCGAGGGATTCTTTAGATGCTAAAAAATGCCAGAGAACCGAGAATAGAAAGAATCAGTGTTTAGATTTCTAAGGGAAAACCTTGTCCCAGTCAAACACTTGTAATTGAAGAGCTTGAGATTCAGGATCTTTGACAACAAGCTTGAAGTTCTCATTCCATTCAGGATTCAGATTCTTCTTCTTGATCGTTGTTTTCTTTGCCGGGAGCTTTTCTCCAGTCAGGTTAAGTTTCACATATGGATCAGAAGTTCCCAGGATATCGGCCTTCAAAAGCTTCTTTGCACGCACAACTTTCACATGAAGTATCCCCACAGGCTTCTTTATAAGCACTCTAAAGAAAAAAATATAATCAGATAATAACATCGATTTTCATAAAAAAAAAAAATGTGTAAGAATTCAGGAAAACGTTCTGAATCAAGTTCTGCATGCCTTCTCCTAGTCTAAAAAAAGCTAATTCTAATATTTTCAAACATGAATTGTGTAATCACATTGGTGAGAATCTAAACTGTTGCTTGAAGTCCTATCTGTGACCAACTTCGGCTATCTGATCTATAGATGCAGAGTCGGCCAGCAATGTGACTTCGGTGAATCAAATGATATTTATGTATATGGAACTCAAATTCATTGGAAGAATGGAAAACTAAAAAATCACGTCAGGTTTATCATCTGATATAAACTTACGTTGAAGCATCAAGGACAGGTATATCGAGATTTTGGGGCCATAGGTAGAGGCTTGCTACATGTTTTTTGATCATATCCTGCAAGCAACTAGAACAATTAGTCGATTCAAACCCTCCCATCTAACTGTTTTATTTATTACAAGGAATCTTAACATTTATTCAATTTCTAGACACTCGTATTGTTGCTTCCCTCCACATATACAAGTATTACACGTGCAGCACCTGAACTAATCGATAAAGGCCAGGTATGGACATAACATCTCCTCCCAGTATTTTCAGTCCAAAGTCTACATGCGGCTGCAGATAAATCAGTAGACAATGATCATAGGAGTTGTTTGGTCATCAGCCTTTAATCAAGTCAAAACCCCAATGCACTGAAATACACTTCTTACCCTCTCCATCAAGGACACCACAATATTTGCAAAACATGGAAAGGTAGGCACGAGAGGTTTCAAAGCTACCCGTGGCGCCGCAAATATTTGCAGATCAACCAGCTGCAGAGAAGCATTGTTAGTGTTAGAGAATAATATAAATTATATTTTGAAGTATCATTTAACAGCTTAAGCTTTAGGTGAGATGGTTTCTTAACATAGTATTAGAGCTTTTTTAACCCAGCGATCATACAAGTTCGAATCTCACCACCTCATTCTATTTGATAAGAATCAAGAACAAGGTAGAGTAGGTCTATGTGCAAGTTTCAAGTCTAAAGAGCTTTCACTTGAGGTTATATGTTAGAGAATAATATAAATTATACTAACAGTTTAAAATTTTAGGTGAGATGGTTCCTTAACAAGTCTACTAGGAAGCGTGCATCTTCTTTAAAAGCATTAAGTCAACTAACAACACTATAATTCTGAAAAAAGAAGAAGATTGTCTCTGAGCTGTTCTAACCTGAAATTGAAGTCTTGCAGACAGTAATTGTACCATCAAAACAATGTTGGGGTTTCCAGCCCACTTAATTGCTGGTTCCATGACTAAATCCTTCTCATTAGTTTCGTAGACTTTGAGACCTGCAAAATTATAGCCCACCATGAAAAATAAAAGAAGTTAGGGAACTTTGAAGGATCAGAAGTTCTGATGCAATTTTCTCCCACTTAACTGAACGTTCATTTCATTGCGTAGCTGAAGCTCACACACAAGATTCTTCAATTTTGGAATCAGAAAGCCATTCAACATGGCGGCACTCTAATTAGTAAACATGATCGATCACATACAATATAAAAAATGAAACAAGAGGAAACATTCTGAATGTTCCTACGTTGTTTAAATGAATCCATAGTGAGAGCTATTCTACTGGCTTTCGATCTTCAAAATTTACAGTTATCAATACCACAAGAACTATGAAGAACCTGCCTTGAATTATAGGAGGAAGAGTTCCAAGAGTTAGATGCTCAAACTCAATTGCTTTTATCTTATACTTCCCAATATACTCTGCAAACATAGGTTGTGTTGTACTTCTTATCATTGCACAAATTGCCTGCACGTAACAGTGAACTCAAAACTCTGAAAATACTTCAACAGGATAAAGGCTAGTTTAGTTACCAAATCACCTTGTCAAGGCAAGGCCACATATCCAAGAGAAACTTGTTCAGCCAGTCTACCTGTGGTAATCACATAAATACATTCAACACAATGATACATTTGAGATACTATTTAACTCGGAAACAGTAATAAATACTCGAAAAACAGTGTTTTAACTCATGAATTGGCCTCACTGATGTACAGTACTCACTCGTTCATAATCAGGGCATTTAACCCATAACGGGATTTCTGGTAGAATATCTAGCAAAGCATCTGTGTCTAGCTCATGAAGGGGCCTGACCGCTGGATCCTGCATTAAAATGTGCTGCCTTAAAATCAACAGAAACAAATGCAATCAAAGGAAACCTTAGGGTGTTTCTTGCAAGTGAGCCACATTAAAATGTGCTTTTTTTTTTTAAAAAAAAAAAAACAAATTTATGAACTGTAACATAATTTCATCCCCGCTTGAGTGGTTTGAGTGGAAACATCAACTAAAAAAGCAGTAACAACAAATAAGGTGGTCTATTTGTCTTACTGTTGAGATTGATGCCACATTTACACGGGAAAAAGAACAGAAAACCAATCTCAGATAATAAATAATAACAGAGGAGTTAATCAAAGCATGCAGACCACAATATAAGTAAGCAGTCATATTCAACTTGAATGTATACCTAATCAACAACAAAATGCAAAGCAATCATAGGTATAATATGTGAATAACAAAGAGGAAATAAGAATTAATTCATGTCAATGCACCATATTCTCAACTATTCCAGAAGAGTTGGTTAGAAAACAATTAAAAAAAATGATTTCATCTTTCATAGTAAGAGCCCCACCAAAAAAAAATCACAATTCAATGTACAAATAATTTTGCTTTCACCTTTCCAATAATATCCCACAATCTCCAAAGTCCCAGTAAAATCCCAATTCTTCTGCATTTTAATATCAAGTAGCATTACTTCATTGAACATCCTATGTAACTTTGTGCTAAAGAACATAACATCGCATTCAAGAGCTGGAATTCATAAAAAAGTGCAATCACAGAACATTAAGAAACTTCTTCTCGTAAAGAAATGCAACTGCTCCGCGTTAATCTTAATCCAAAAAAGAAAAACTTTCAGACGACAAAGCAAACATAATCAATCAGAGTGATACAATGATCAAACAAAGAACATTAATTAATTTAACAAGAAAAGCAAACTAACATCTATATATACAATGATGGTGATTAATTACCTTAACATCTCCAGGCTTAGAATAAACGAAAAGAAAGAAACCAATCAAGAGACCAAAGGGAAGGCCAATTCCAAAACCAAGAAGTTCCAAAAACGTATTCAAGAATCCCATCTCTCTCTCTCTGGACAAAAACCAACAACATCGACAACACTAAATACTTATCAGGGAGTGATCACTTGGGCGAAAAAATCAAAGGGAAGATAGTGTTTGCTGGGAAAGGTAACGACTGCATGAAGAGAGAGAGAGAGAGAGAGACACCAATGGAGTAAATGAAAAGCGCCAAGTAATTCGATATTGTACAACAAAAGAAAGACACGTTATCGCCAGCTATTTATTTATCTGATTTGCTTCCGAATTCAAAATATAATACAAAGAAACTCTAAACTAAACTCTGCGCGTCCTTCTCTCATCTCGTGAATCAAGACTGAGATGAGATGAGTTTCCTTTTAATTACTTTTCTATCCTTTTTTCTTTTCTTTTTTGTCAAACACTTGGTTGGAAAAAAAATATGTGTGCTCTAGTCAATAAAAAAATAATAATTTTATTTTTTGAACGAGTCCACTTGAATAATAATTACCTTTTTTGTATTTATACTCTTTTTTATTATTATTTAAACGGACATTAAAATTCAAATTTAAATCTGACTACATTAAGATGAGAATATAAATTATGAAGTTTTTAAGTAAAAAACGATTAAAAAAAATAATTTTAAGTAAAAAAAAAATTACAAACCCATATTCCCAAACATGGTCTTGATTAAAAAAATTACAAACCCATATTCCCAACATGGTCTTGATTAAAAAAATTACAAACCCATATTCCCAAACGAGCACTTGAATTTGTGCATAATTAAATTGAAGCCATTAATCAGGCCTTGAATACAGATAATAAATAGCATTAACTCCAATGTTTTGATTATAACTATAACTACAATTAAACCTCTATGTAATTTCTAAACTTTAGACCTGAGTGATGGCTGAATAAGAATGCTACCTAATTAAAATTATTGATTTATAAATTAAGGTTATATCAGACCCTTTTGCATGACGTGATGACCAAGCAAGGAGAAACTAAACCTTGATGGAATAGTCGCATTTTCCTCAAAATGGGTTGAGAAGAAGATAAAGCCTGGCCTCTCTCTGAAACTTCACCACATAGTTTTTCTTTTCCATATATTTTTCTTTCATGGAGGCAAATAGTGACAGGAAGGAGAGGAAGAAGAAGAGTAAGAGAGGTTGATCGGGGAGCTAGGAAACGTCGACGTAGAAGGACTGCAAAGACCAAGAAAAATCAACAGTGTTTTATAGCTATATTTACTTTATTCGTGAACACGATTCATTCGATGGGCACTTTGTTTTTTGGAAAGACAAGAAAAAGAAAAAAAAAGCAAAATCCTTAAAGTTGTCTTTATCATTCGTTGTCGTGATGTTTTCCGGAAGAAAGTTCGCGAGTGGCAAGTTGAGATGGTTTTGCAGCTGTTGGCCAACCTGTCTTGGAGTGCAGCGCTTGGAGGGTTTTTTTCGTGGGTGTTAGACACTGTAATTTAAAAATATTTTGAAAAAAAATAAAAAATAATATTTATTTAAAATATATTTTTTAGTGTTTTTATATTATTTTTATGTGTTAATATAAAAAAATATTTTTAAAAATAAAAAAATATTTTATTATACTTTTAAAAAATACTTTTAAATACTTTTAACAGACACTTCGACTGCAAATAACTAAGGACTGGACCAGCAATTAAGAATTTCTATATAATTAGAGCTCTTGTCTGGACTTTCACTGGTGTTTTTTGCATTTAAAAAATGTTTTAATAAATGATTTTATTTTTTGCTCTAAATAATTTTTTAATATTTTTAAATTATTTTGATGTGCTAATATTAAAAAAAATATCATTTTAATATTTTCTGATAAAATACACTTTTTAAAAAAAAACATTCACAATCACACTATCAAACACCCTTGAAAAGTAGTTAGGATTTAGGCATGCTGTCTTAATTCTTAATGAATAATGGTCCTCACAGGCCCCGGTTGAGAATACAATGTCATAAGTAATTTCCCCCCTTGTTTTTAGAGAAAGAACCGGCCCAACCTCTTTCATAGGCTAGACAAAACTCAAATCTATGTATATTGCTGGACACTCCTAACATTCTACGGCCCAAGAGCCCAAAGTAGCTAAAGCCTTGAAGGTCTCGTCAGTGTAGGGGGTTTTACTCTGCCAGTCTGGAAAGGATATTTATCAAATTTCATAGGTAATTATTGAAAATTGGAGTTATTGAATGGTAAGACTCAACCAATTAAATATTTTCGATTAAATTGGTACATTTCTTTTATTTTATTAAATATAGCCATGTTCTTCTTCACGTGCTGACATGTGATATGTGGATGGGCTTTTTCAAACCCATGATGCTGAGTCAGCCAACCATATCTGTGTAGAAAAAATCCATATGCACTTGCACGTGTGCTATAGCATGATGCATTAACCTAGCCGGTTAGGCGTCACTTTGTTCTTGTTTTTTTTTGCTTTACTACGTCAACGATGACTGAGCTCTTTAATGAATGTAAGCGATACAACCATTCTAAGTAGGTTAAGAGATTTGATTTACTCTAATATCAAATTTAAGATTTGTGATTGTTAATAGGATAATTATTAAAATTTAATATATTTGTTAATTTTAAAATTAATATAATTAATCGAGTTATATGTAAGTTGATATAAATATTCATATTAATAAAAAATAAATCCTTAATGACAACTGCTTCCATATATATGCCCGATTTATTGTGGTCCAAAATCAAGGGGGTTCAATACATCCACGTTACAAGCTTATAAATCACCAAACAAGCTATAAATTTAATTGTGTTTGAAAAGTTTTTTGTAAAATACTTTTTTTTTTATTTTAGATTGATTTTTTAATGTTTCTAAACTATTATAATATGATGTTCATGTTAGAAATAAATTTTAATATATTTTCAAATAAAAAACAATAATTACTACCATACTGAACAATCGCAGCATCTAATTGAATTGGGCAGTAGCCTGCTGCCTATCATGTGGTTGGAAAAGCCTCTCGTGTGGTGCTCAACATGGACGGGTAATAGATCATCTTATTTTTTAGAAAAAAATAATAATCAACGGTAACGTGGGTCACACATCAATCCGAGTTTTGTTCAGGTTATAAGAGTTTTTCTTTTTTTTTTTTTTTTTCTGTGAAATATGGTATAAACCCTTCTGGTAAAATATTTATCACCGCCTTTTTCCTTTCTTTCTTGTGTCTTTATTGACGAAAAAACGAGGAGCAGTCGGTGAGTGCAGCATCTGCCTCTTCGCAAAACATGGTGTGATCAGGACAAACATAATCACTAGAATCTAAAACTTTCAGCCGGAAGAAATTCATCTGCTTTTATTTGATCTAGCTAGGTGCAGATTGTCGACGTACGACTTTCCGATCATCTTCCTTGTTAAAAAAGTGAACATAACCAGAACCTTTGTTCAGACCAGAGAGTTGCACCTCTGTTTCCAGCTGTGCTGGACAGCCCTGCTTTCTTGGTTCTGTCGTATGCTCCGATTCCTGTTCGCAATTTCAGCAAGGGATATACTGAGTAAATTAGGGTTTGTTTTTATTCCAAATTAAGGGTTGTGGCTTGATTTTAATATGAACGGCACCACCACGTACTTTTCATCCAGCCACACCAACAACCTTCACTTTCGATCATTTCTCGAGTTATTAATATACAAAAATATTTTTATATTTTTTTAATTGATCTTAACTAGTTAAATAAAATTGTACTAAATCAATATTTTTTAGCTTTTTTTATATAATTTTAGTATATTAACATGAAAAAAATATACTTGATATATTTTTTTAAAACAAAAAACTATACGGAGAAATATAAAATACAATTTTTATTTTCTAATCTAGGGGATTGGAGACATTTTCTGCGCATACAATTAAGCATAATCTGTTTTTCCAGTGCACACCAAATTACATGCAATTGATGGATCATAATGAAATTGAGGACGCCCTGGATTAAAAAGAAAAGAGGTTACTGAAGGCTTATATGGTCGTTAACTTTAGATCTTGTGAGATTAGTTGAGATATGTATAAACTGACCCAAGCACCCAAGTTAATAAAAAAGAAAATAAGCCATTGTTAACTGTAAAACTTGTGAAATTAGTCAAAATATACACAAACTGACTTGGACATTCATGTTAATAATACAAAAAAAGGATAAATTATATTATAGTCCCTTGGATTAAAAATTGTTATACTACAACTCTTCTAGTTCATTTTTTTTCAATATCAATGCTGGAGCTTCAGGAAATCTCAATCTGACCCTGGTTTAAATGGTTACAAACAAGTTCTAATCATCATCATCATAATTATTATCGGTTTTATTTTTAGTTTTTCTCTTATCTTCTTAGTCTAAATTCTTCATGATAGTATCATAAAAAATCTCTAAAGGATAGTTCAAGAAACTCGCTCGTTAATTATCAGGTACTCCTCATGGTTAAAACACATTGAAACTCTTTGAAAACCACGATTACTCTTGGAAACTTCGGGCTATAGGAGATGAAGTTGAGCGTATCTGAATCTTTGAGGACTAAAATATAGTTTGCCCACAAAGAAGCTTGACTAATTTCATCTTGACTCTCTCAACAGCCATATACGTAGCTTATCCAAAAGTTTGCATGGCAATGAGTCAAGCCTGTAGGCCTGATCTCTCAAGATTTTCTCACTGTCTTCATCGATCTACCCTCCCCTGAATGAGAACCACAAGAGTGGTTGGTGGCGAGCAAGACTCGTCAAACCACAACTAGTCTTGGCTGCTATTTTCTTTTTTTACATTTTTTTAAAGAAAATGCACTGAATTCTCCACTCTGCAGGTGGATCTTTTTAAATTGTTACAGGCTTCTGGATATCTACCAAGCCCTCACGTAAAAGAAATAAAAAAAAACGAAACCTTCATTTCCCAGCTTTTGTCAATCTTGGACTAGATTACTGGACAACCAGGGTTTTTTTTTCAGACGTTGCATCGGTCAATATTGTCAGCAAACATATTTGATGCAAATTTGGATCAAGCATGTAAATACTGTACCCGGAATTTTATTTTGTTTTATCTTATAGTGTTTTGTATATAGTATTGAAAAAATAATAATAAGGAAATAATAAACATATCTCCATGTACTTCTTATTTTAAAAATATATAAACTTATTCAAAAACAATTGTCGTCTCTATGCTAGTATATTTTATTTGTGTGAATTTCTCTAAAAATTAAAAACATTTTTTTTCTTTCTCTTTTGTGTTTATCCATTACATTACAAAACACTAACTAAACTTCTTGATATTACATATGATCTCAAATTAAGGACTTTATTATGAGCAATCGTACATTAATTAACACCATAAAAAATCATTCATTTTTTTCAAGATGTTAATGATCACACATATAATGCTGAATTGATCATGGGAAACGTGTAAGATGTTTGCTTCTCATACCTTAAACTAGTTGCTTTGAATTGGTTTGTTCGCGTGATTCTTTGGAAGACCAAGCAAGACCAATTTTAAGATATTATTAATAAAAAGGATTTATCTTGTTGCTAAGTATTTGTGTCGGGAGTATGATTGAAGTTGTGTTTGAAAGTGTTTTTCATTTAGAAATATATTATAATAAAGTTTTTTTATATTTTAAAAAAATTATTTTTGACATCAACTCATGAAAATAATTTAAAAACACCAATTTTTTTTATTTAGAATAAAAATAAAAAAATTAATTTTTTTTCAATTTTGTTTTTGAAATGCAATGCCAAACACTCCTAAATTTATGTTCAAATCCCACATGACTCCAGCATTTTTTCCCTTATATATATATATATATGACTCCACATTGTTTTTTTGCTCGATCGAATAATCCAGCATAAAACACATAATTGTTTTTTTTAATGGCTATTTGTAAGTAGAGATTTCATAATTGTCAATAATTTTAAAGGATGTGTCCCCCGATTAATTAATGACGAGGTTGTGAAATTAATACGACTAGATCATAGCGAGTAGCATCAATTCAACTACTTTTGGGTTTTAGGAAATTGGAAAAAAAAGGATTGAATTGAAGAAAAACTAATGGTAATAATTAAAAAAACAAGTCTTTGGTCATAGGTCCAGTTTTCTATTTCATTTTATGTGTTAGTATCAATTTTTTTTTTAAAAAAATAAAAAATATTATTTTAATATATTTTTAAATAAAAAATATTTTCAAATAGTAATTTTAATCACACTTTTAAACACGCACGCTATCAAATAGATGGGATGTAGTTAATTACTGTCATTAAGAATGAGACAACAAACCATGCATGGCATAAATAATCAGCTAGCATCATAAAATCAACATCAAAGTCAAATTAATTAGTGATCGATTTATATTGTTTCAGATAAATAAACTTGAATCAGTAGGAATACTCTGGATATCAATAGAGTGGATGAGGAGGAAGTGGGGCAAATAATAATGGCAGTATCCTACCAACCACGATCCATTTAAATTAAAATGGGGTTGGTGAGTAGGCTTTCTACTGTAACCAGCAATGGTGGTGGTGAGGACAAGAGGGATTTGCTCAAGCACAAGAAATGTAAGAATCCAACCTATCAAAACTCAAAAGAATAAGAAGATGTTTGACACGTGTTTCAAAAGTATTTTAAAGAAAAAATAATTTTTTTATTTTTTATTTTAAATTAAAAAAATTGGTATTTTTAGATTATTTTCATGTGATGATGTTAAAAATATTTTTTAAAAAATAAAAAATATATTATTTTGATATATCTATGAATAAAAAACATTTTAAAAACAATCACAACTACACTTCCAAACAAATACTAAAACTTAACCAAGAAACCCAGCTTCAAATAAGATGCCTTCAAGTGTTTGGACACGTTTTTCTTCATGGTTTTATTATTTTTATTTGAATTCTAATCTAGTTTGTATTTAAAATTAACTGGTATAAAAGTTATATGATATTTTTTAATTATTTTTTATTTAATGATATAATAAACACCAATAAATATAAGTATCAATGAAAATAAACTAAAATAAATTATAAGATAAAAAAAATAAAAAAATCTTAAAGGATAAAAATACAAAAATTAGGAGTGGTTTCTTACTTTTTTCCATGCAAAACAAAAAAAACATGTAGTTTAAACATTTTGCGAGCAAGCAAGCTTGATGGCGACAATGGCGATGGCTACACTGACGTGAATCCATGGATGCTTGTAGGCTAAAGTTTTTTCTTCTCTCTGTATTATTTTTTATGTTAGCTGGATCGTTTAAAATTCTACTGCGAAGTTTCAAAAATATTATTATATAAAAGAAATACCATTCATTTAATTGCTATCAGCCAGTGACATGGCCCTGGCTTTTACTTGTCCGAAAACCCTACCTGGCAGACATAAATTTAATTCGGAAGACCGGCTGTTCTCTTATGTTGTTTTTCATATTGTATTCTTTAAAAAATATTAATTTGAAGAAAAAATAAAATAACAAATATGCTCAAAATTTAGCTACGAACTCCACTATTCAGTCTGCCTTAACATCCAATTAAGCAATATAATTAGTATACAAAAAGAAATACCTAACACCGATGTCGAGTTAGAAAAAACACCAAAGTCCAATATCTGCCATCAACCTGAAAGCTAGTATGATTTAAATAATAAGAATTAGAGCCCACCTTAGTGCATGCTACTAGCCACAACACCCCACGTGTCACGATCCCACCCATTGAATCTCATGATGATCCAACGTCCACCCACACTTTTCAACTAACACATCGGCCAGCCCACCCCCATCCTTCTCTATTTAAAGCACCCGGATTTTGGTGAGCAAACTCGGGATTTTTGGGTAACCTGAAAACTCCTGCAGACATTCACTGCAACTTCAATTTTGTTTACGATACATCCCTCGTAAAAAAACTTACACCAAAAAGTTTTTTGCACACATAACCATTTTTCTCTCCCACTTTCTCTTTGATCATACCAACCGATCCATAATCCCCCTTTTCTTTTCCATTTTGGCTCAGAAGATCATCACTTTACAGGGGAAAAAATGGATTTCTGTCAAGATTCACGCAATGGAAATGGTTCGCTAGGGTTTAACACTAATGACCCTTTGAGCTGGGGCATGGCGGCAGAATCTTTAAAAGGAAGCCACCTAGATGAGGTCAAGCGAATGATCGAGGAGTACAGGAAACCTGTGGTCAAGTTAGGAGGTGAGACCCTGACCATAGGCCAAGTAGCTGCCATCGCTAGCCGTGACGCTGGTGTCAAGGTAGAGCTGTCAGAGGAGGCTCGAGCTGGTGTCCAAGCCAGCAGTGACTGGGTCATGGACAGTATGAATAAGGGCACAGACAGTTATGGCGTGACTACTGGTTTTGGTGCAAACTCACATAGAAGAACCAAGCAAGGTGGAGAGCTCCAAAAGGAGCTTATAAGGTAACCTTTTTCATTATTTCATCACGTAGGGTTTTTTTTTGTAATCATACTGTTAATTTGTTACTTTAAATAGGGGATTGTTGGCTTGTTAGTATTGATATTTCCCAGGAAAAAAACAACTAATGTCTTGTTAGAGACAAAAAAAAGAAGAAGAAGGAACACGATCGTTCCTGTTTTAGTTGCTTCCACGTTCGACAACATATGCGTAATCAGCAGTTGAATCATTAATTACATCGACAAATGGATCTAATCATGTAACAAACATCTTTATTACTTCTAATATACTTCGTTAATTAGGGTTTGCCGATATTAAGAGAGAGTGCAAGAAACTATCATAACATTTCTTCGTTACAAATAGCTCACCTACACTTTCGCTGAGATTCTTAAATTCTAGTCCCAAATAAACTTGTCAACTGATTTATTTATTAATTTTGGTCAAGGTTGTTGCTAACGTGTTTTATGGGATTTTATCTCACCAGGTTCTTGAATGCTGGTATCTTTGGTAACGATATGGAATCTAGCCATACATTACCTCACTCAGCAACCAGGGCAACTATGTTGATTAGAATCAACACCTTGCTTCAAGGTTACTCGGGCATAAGATTTGAGATATTGGAAGCTATGAGCAAGTTGCTCAACCACAATATTACCCCATGTTTGCCACTCAGAGGAACAATCACTGCCTCTGGTGACCTTGTCCCATTATCTTATATTGCTGGGCTCTTGACAGGCAGGCCCAATTCAAAGGCAACTGGACCCGATGGAGAGCCCCTGGGCCCTGTTGAAGCCTTTGAACTAGCTGGGATTGATGGTGGCTTTTTTGAGTTGCGACCAAAGGAGGGTTTTGCACTAGTAAATGGCACTGTTGTGGGTTCTGGTCTAGCTTCAATGGTGCTTTTTGAGGCTAATGTGTTGGCAATCCTATCAGAAGTTTTGTCGGCAATTTTTGCTGAAGTTATGCAAGGAAAACCTGAGTTTACTGATCACTTGACACATAAATTAAAGCATCATCCTGGCCAAATTGAAGCAGCAGCTATCATGGAACATATTTTAGATGGTAGCTCCTATGTTAAACAGCTCAAAAGTTACATGAGACCGATCCACTACAGAAACCCAAACAAGACCGATATGCTCTTCGAACATCTCCACAATGGCTAGGTCCTCTGATTGAAGTGATTAGAACCTCAACAAAAATGATTGAACGGGAAATCAACTCTGTCAATGATAACCCATTGATTGACGTGTTAAGGAATAAGACTCTAAATGGAGGGAATTTCCAGGGGACTCCTATTGGTGTTTCAATGGACAACACTCGTTTGGCCATTGCTTCAATTGGCAAACTCATGTTTGCACAGTTCTCTGAACTTGTTAACGACTTTTACAACAACGGATTGCCTTCAAACCTTACTGGTGGCCGCAATCCAAGCTTGGATTATGGGTTCAAAGGTGCTGAAATTGCCATGGCATCTTACTGCTCAGAGCTCCAATTCCTTGCCAATCCTGTCACTAATCATGTCCAAAGTGCTGAGCAACACAACCAAGATGTCAACTCCTTAGGCTTGATTTCTTCAAGAAAAACAGCTGAAGCTGTTGACATATTGAAGCTCATGTCTACCACTTTCTTGGTTGGTCTATGCCAAGCCATTGACTTAAGGCATATAGAGGAGAACCTGAAGAACACAGTCAAGAACACTGTCAGCCAAGTTGCTAAGAGAGTCTTGACAATGGGCTTCAATGAAGAGCTTCACCCTTCTAGATTCTGTGAAAAAGACTTGCTCGAGGTTGTTGACAGAGAACATGTCTTTGCCTACATCGACGATCCTTGCAGCGCGACCTATCCATTGATGCAAAAGCTAAGACAAGTACTAGTCGAGCATGCCTTGGTGAATGGCGAGGAGGAAAAGAATTCGAACACTTCGATTTTCCAAAAGATCGGATCTTTCGAGGAAGAACTGAAGACCCTTTTACCTAAAGAAGTGGAAAATGCCAGACTTGAAGTCGAGAATGGAAATCCAGTTATCCCAAACAGGATCAACGAATGCAGGTCATATCCCCTGTACAAGTTTGTGAGGAAAGAACTGGGAACTAGTTTGCTAACAGGTGAGAAGGTGAAATCGCCTGGCGAGGAGTTCGACAAGGTTTTCACAGCTATCTGTGCAGGGAAGCTGATTGATCCCTTGCTGGAATGCTTGAAGGAATGGAATGGTGCTCCTCTTCCTATTTGCTAAGTTATGGATGTCATGTGATAATCTTTCTTTTTTCCTGCCGAGGTTACTTGTCATTGTTGAATTGTTAGGCAGTTATCAGTTAGTTGCAGATTAGCTATCAAATCAGTTTGTTACAAGTCAATTCTAATCTTTATAGTTAGCTGCAAATGTTAGTACTCTGTTAGGGTTCTAACTATATCATGTTTAAATATCACTTGATGTGGCAAATCAATAATAAGAATAAGAACTTCACATACTAAGAGCCTGTTTGGTATTGCGGTTGTTGTTATGGTTGAGGTTGAAAAAAAGCAGTTTCATGAAAAGTGTTTTTACTGCGGTTCAAAATAAGTAGTGAAATGTTTGGTTAAAACTGTGGTTGAGGTTGAAAAAAAAACAGTTTTAAAGTATTTGGTTACCAAACTTTTCATATTGCTTTTAACTTGTGAAATTACTTTAAAAGTCATATATGTGTATATATACATATTATAGATTTAATAATTATAATAATAAAATATAATTAATATTTCAAGTAAATTAGATACTTGTTTTTATTATTTCATCAAGCTACTTGTAATTTTATCATGAATTAAATTTATCCCGGAACAATAGTAAAATATCATCTAAAATAAAATTAGAATTGCGAGACAAAAATTATATTGTGATATTCTTATAATATATATATATATATATTGTAAATAATTTTTATATTATTTTAAGATATATATATATATATATACTTATTTTAATTAATTTTTAGATTATTTTAAGATATATATATATATATATATATATATATATATATATATATATTCACTCCCAGCCCCCACCCCAGGTTTGCAACACCACGGAAAGCAGGAATTTCCTGCTTTCCCTAAACCATGGTTTGCAACGTGAAAGGAGATGAGCCCTACAAGCAAAACTTGTTTTTTCACCGTTAACCAAACGATGATTTGTGTGCTTTTTTCATACCACCGGTACAAAAGCAAAACCAAACAGGCACTAAGTTTCTTCTTCATATATGGTATCACAACCTGCTTATAGAATATAACTAAGAAAGTGCACTTTTTTAGCTGAACTATAATTTTTCAATTTGATTTGGCAATCTTGCTTCTCTATCTCTAAAAACACAACCCTGATTTTTTCTTTTATTTCTATATCTTATATTATAAATATTTGCAATTATAACTTAAAACATTAGATTGTATTTGTCAAGAAAAAAATGCATGATTTACATTGTAAATTTTTAATTTTTTAACACCAGACCATGATAATTTAAAAATATTTTTTTAAAGTAAAAAATATATATATATATATTATTTTAAAAAAGCATTTTAAAACTAAAAAAATACACGTAAACGGAGGTTGGTGACTACACCGACACCTCACCAACAATGGGCTTATAGTTCATTGCTGTCCCTCTGTTTATTGTTAAGATATCTTCTATCCTCCCATTACTTTTGTATTTCAATACCATCCTTTTAATTCTGTATTCGGCATTTAATACACGTAAACAGAAACTTCCTTTTCCCACTCCCAATTGTTGGTTCAAAAGGAAAGAAAAACACTCATTTTGGCTGATTTATTGATTTGATTTCTAGTTTAATCATCGAATATTTTAAATTTTATGCATAGTCAATTTATACATACTTTCATTTCATTTACTAAAAAATTTAATTCCCTTGAATTATCATAATAAAAAAATTCCGATGGTGAATGATGATGCTTGATTATACACTTCAAAGTATAGATTAAGGACCAAAATAAATTAAAATTGATATAAAGGAGACTAAATACACAATTAACCCAACACACCTGCGATAAACCTACCACTGCTTCCCCATTTTTCCAGTGCCCCGCTTCTTTCCACACGTAAGCTCTCTCCTCCATTCCTCTCTTTCGATCCCTTTCTCTCCCTCACAAAAGAAATACGAAAATGGCGTACGAGGGGATCTTGTTAGGCATGGGAAACCCACTCCTCGACATTTCTTCTGTTGTAGACGATGATTTTTTGAAGAAGTAAGCTCTGTTTCTTTCAATACCTCTTTTACTGTGTATCTTGCTTTCATTGTTGCAGAAACCAAAACCTGAAATTTGCTTTATTTGATGTTGATCTTCTAATGCTTCATTCTTTACAATTCGATACTCCTTGATCCGTGCTCGTTAGCCATTAATTAGTTTTTGTTGTCTGATCGGAAATAAGAGGTAGATCTGAGCTGCTCTCAACGTGTATTTTGGTTTGCAATAACGGATCTGATTTTGTTCTTTCATTGCATGGTTTGCTCTCTGTGTTTTTCTCTCCATGAAAACTTTATCGTGATTGTTTGGTTACTGAGAAAATCTTAATGTTTGATCTCTTAAACGAATTTCTAAAATGTGAGAATTGAGCTCGATTTTTTTTGTAAATCATTGTTTTCAACAGCTTTGATCATATTTTATTCGTTTCAGATTGAAGTACCATGTGGTTTAGTTGGGGAATTTAAATAGCTTTCTTCCGTTGTTGATTTTCGTTAATTTGACTTTTTTGATAGATACGACATCAAGCTGAACAATGCTATCCTCGCCGAAGACAAGCACTTGCCTATGTGAGTTCTTTTTAGATTTATGCATTTTCCAACACGTGTTACCATCTTCAGGCGTTCTAAACACTGTACTGATGCTTATTGTTTTTATGGATATGTGAAGGTACGAGGAGATGGCTAGCAAGGGCAATGTAGAATACATTGCTGGAGGTGATCTCAGAATTTCTGAATTTAATGATGTCATGTTAAATTTTTAATATTTTCAGTTTATGAATAATATTATTTTATCATGCCTGTCAACTAATGAGTATCGTTTTTTCTGTTATGTCCAGGTGCTACTCAAAATTCAATCAGAGTTGCACAGGTTTGTTGTAATAGATATGACAACATACATTTTTGTAGTTATGCTTCTGTTGTACGTGGCTAATTTGTTCTTACTCCTCTTGAATTTTGTATATTGCAGTGGATGCTCCAAATTCCTGGCGCAACCAGCTACATGGGCTCCATTGGGAAGGACAAGTTTGGAGAGGAGATGAAGAAAAACTCAACTGACGCTGGTGTTAATGTAAATTTCTCTGCATCTTTTGTTTCCCGCTTAGGTTGATTGTACTGTCAGGAGATTTAATTAGGATGTGAAATCAGGTTCATTATTACGAGGACGAGGCTGCTCCAACTGGAACATGTGCTGTTTGTGTTGTTGGTGGTGAGAGGTCAGTTTTACCTGATGGCCTTGTAATTGACTTTTGAGTAAAAAATTTGTGCATCTGTTGGCTATTTTGTCCTTTCTCAAAACATTGCTGCAAACTGACTTGAATCTTGCTCTCGTTTCAAAAATTTCAGAATTGTGCTGTTTATTACTGGTATTATCTTTTATGGATATGTTGCGTTGTATTATTGAAAGATTATAATATTAACGATCAAAATTAACAATTAACAAAAGAAACTAAAAGAGCATGGTGTTATACTCTAGTGACGTGGAGTGGACACTGTGTTATATTGTCCATCATGGACAAAGTAACATCATTTAGGGTGTTTTTGGTGCTAAACAATGTTGTTTTGTAAAAAAAAATCAAGTTTTTTTTTTTTTGGAAATATATGTTCACTTTAGTCTTTGGTTTTCAAGGTTTGGATGACTAGTCCTTGAATTTCATTTGTCTTCAACTTTGGTCCCTGGATGGGAGAGAGAAGAGAAACGGCAATGTTGTTTTGTAAAAAAAAATCAAGTGTTTTTTTTTTTTGGAAATATATGTTCACTTTAGTCTTTGATTTTCAAGGTTTGGATGACTAGTCCTTGAATTTCATTTGTCTTCAACTCTGGTCCCTGGATGGGAGAGAGGAGAGAGAAACGGCAGAAGATAGGTAGGAGGGAAATTTTCGTTCAGCCTCATTCTGACCACAAAAACTTGTGACATTGATTTCTATGGTTTGCCTTGGAGTGAGGAGTTTATTTATGGTGATTTTAGGCACAAAAATAATCGGGTTATTTTGGTTGATTAAATGAGTTTTGAGGTTGAAAATGAGTGTTGAGGAGTTTTTGGGATGATTTTGAGATAGTCTAGGTGAAAAATGGAGTGACCTGACTGCAAATTGTTGCTGAAAAAATAGGATTTTTAATTAAATATTCTTTTGCAATCGGTGTATGGATGGGATTTTTTTATTAAATCCCTGGATTTTTTTTATTAAATATTTATCTGCTATAGAAATAATTCGTCACTCCATTTTTTATAGAGATCCTGTGCTGTAAGTTAGGCACTCGCTGTGATTTTCTGCTGATTGACTTTCCCTTCATCACGGATACCATTTTTTCTAGCAAAGATCAACATTCTGCCCAGTTTCATTCTACGTGCTGAGTGTATGTGTTGTATGCCTGTTGGAGTTAGTAGAATTTGTGCCAAGGGAGGGGCTATTAGTACTCCATAAAGTATTTAATGGCACACCTAGGTGGGCTGTCATTCACCCCTGTGCCAAATATTTTATTTTGGGGGATAAAAATCAGCCCTAATCTCATTACAACATTTTATGTTGTAACAAAAGTAGACTGCATGTTGGTGTGAACTTTGCAATTGAAACTATACATTTGTCAATGTTTTCTGGGTAAAAAGTTAGGTGTTTGTTCAGGTCGCTCATTGCAAATTTGTCTGCTGCAAATTGTTACAAAACTGAGCACTTGAAGAGGCCAGAAAATTGGAAACTTGGTACCACTTCCATTTCTTTTTCCCTGCTTCTGCATTCAACACTTTGTTTAGTTTTTGGCCATATGTTATGTTGGTCTCCCCTCTGCAACTTAATCCATTTTTTTATTGAAACAGTTGAAAAGGCAAAATATTTCTACATTGCTGGCTTTTTCCTTACCGTGTCCCCTGAATCTATTATGCTTGTTGCTGAACACGCAGCTGCGAACAACAAGGTAAAACTTGTGCAGTTATATCCCTCTAGTGTAATCATTGCTTTTCTCAGTTCAGTCATCTGAGACATGCACGCGCAGGTCTTCATGATGAACCTTTCTGCTCCATTTATCTGTGAGTTCTTCAAGGATGTGCAAGAGAATGCTCTTCCGTAAGTTTTCCATCCTCTGTTGTGTTCATGATGTATGTCAATGGTTCAAAACTCATTCACCTTCTGTCTACAGTTATATGGACTATGTCTTTGGGAATGAGACCGAAGCCAGGACCTTCGCAAGGGTTCGTGGATGGGAGGTAATTGTTTCTTTGTGCATTTTAGTCAATCAGAAAACCAAATTCAGTTGCACCATGCAATTTACCTTACTGGATTTTCTTGTTTATCAGACTGAGAATGTTGAGGAGATTGCTCTTAAGATTTCTCAGTGGCACAAGGCGTCAGGGGCACACAAGAGGATCACTGTTATTACTCAAGGTGCAGATCCTGTTGTAGTTGCCGAGGATGGGAAGGTGAAATTATTCCCTGTGATATTGTTACCTAAGGAGAAGCTGGTTGATACAAATGGAGCAGGTACGCTCTTCTCTTCCATCCTTTCAGTCTGTCCGATGTTTGGAGCTGCGTAGAGACCTTTAACATATATCCATTGATTTGATTTTCAAAGTGTTTAAAGTTGGTCTCTGCTGCACTCTCTTCCTTGCAACTGCGCTCAATATCTTATTGATTGGAGCACCATCGGATTATTCCCTCCATCAGCTTGCTAGAAAGCTAGATTATTCCCAATTTTTGCTTATAAGAAATGCAAGAAAGATAACATCCTGAAATGTATTGCTCTAAGCTGCCATTAGTTTCGGTATTCATACCTGGTGTCAGTATCTTCCCAATTTTGACTTCTCCCAGCAAATCTCAATAGCTTTTCTTCCGTGGCAGGTGATGCGTTCGTTGGTGGATTTCTGTCACAGCTGGTGCAAGAGAAGCCCATTGAAGTCTGTGTGAAAGCTGGTTGCTACGCAGCAAATGTGATCATCCAAAGGTCAGGCTGCTCATATCCAGAGAAGCCCGATTTCAATTAGGCACATATCTCCCATCCGAGCCTTTTCCGCAACCGGAGTTGATTTTTCTGTACGTTCTCCTAAACATAACTGTAGCGGCCTCCATTATTCGCTCCTGAACCCATGTATTTTGGTAGAGGAGTGTTTTTTCCAAGTCATCAAAATGCTGCATTGCTTGGCTTAAACCTCCAAGCTATTTCTCTCTTTCATAATGAAAAATGGTGAACCAGGTTTGGTTCAGATGAGTCTGTCAGATTCGGCCATTTGCGCTATTTATATAAACCTAGCTAATCACTGGGTATCATATTCCTTCGTGCTGCCCTCCTGATAATTCTGAACCGTACACCTCAGGAAATTATCAAAGAAAATCCGAGTCGACCATTATACAATATAATTCTTTATTTTCTGTATACACGGGATGAAAGTGGATCACGTGCGAGGGCAACCAAGAACATCATGCAAATAAGTTATTGCTTATATTGAGGACTCGAGTCACCTACGTTGTGGTGTACATGTGTAGTCGGGTTGAGCAAGTTTTAAAAATAACAACCAACACCCAATTCATAATATCTATGATTAGTTAAGTCGAATAAAATAAATATAAATACTACAAATAAGCTAATATTTTTATACAATCTTAGACTCGTGTGTGTTTTCTTTGTTGAAGCATGGGGTGGGCTTCAATTAATGAGGCTACCCCTCGAGATATTTAGGAGCCCAATTTTTATATTTAGATAACATTTTATATTATATTGGGGTAACAGTTGTTTTTTACTTGAAAATTGAAATAATATTTTTTTATTTTTTTAAATTTAGTTTTGATATCAACATATAAATAAATATAAACAAATAAAGCAAGAAATACTAAAGTTTGGCCAAATCGCGTCCTAAACAATTGCATGAGTTTTCAGTTAAAAAATCAATGACATGCCCGCAATATTTTTTAATTGGCCTTTTGTTTTTTTACTCATTTTTCTTGATTTTTTTTTATCTTTAATGTAGAGTTTTTATTGAATTTTATTATTTAATATTGAGTTAATTATAAATATATATTTTTATCATATAATAAAATAATCTAACGCAGTGAAACTCATAACCTAGATTAAAAATTTTACAAGTTGACTAGGGTAAATTTAACCTTCTCTCTTTTTCTTTTTTTAATTTCTTTGGACCTACTAGTAAACCAAATTATATTAAAATAACTCACGTTATGTTATTTAATTTAAAATTTAAGCTAGACAAAAAGCCAGGCTAAGATTTTTTCAAATTTATAATATCATACCAAATTCAATAATGATACCCAAGTCCCCCCCCCCCCAACATTCTATAAAATGGGTTCTTACATTCCAGAAACTTCTAGTGGAACCTACAATAATATAGCGGCAATAAACTAGTAATTGCTAACTAGCGAACTTTTGATTACTGGCTCCGCAAGAGAACTTTGGTGAGAAGACGAGGAGGCAAGAGAACTTTGGTGAGAAGACGAGGCAAGAAGCAATCTGTCTCTGTAAAGTTGGGGTGTGAATTTGACAGCAGCATCTTTACACTACTAGCAGCATCATGCATTTGTTTCTAGTCGATATTAAACTTTGGGATTCCAATGAAAATGAAAGATTTAATAATTAAAAAAAAACAAAATCCTTACATTTATAGTTATTAAATCTGGTCTTATGGGTTGATTTGAAAATTTTATGATTTCATCATAGTTGAATTTTAATTTAACAAAATATATTTTATGGACTCAGGTAAGAGAATAAAATCCTGGTTGTCCTGGACTCTTACAGGGAATGCACATTCTGACTTGAACTCGAGACCTAGATGTGACCTCATCTTGATCGAGAAAATGCCGCGGGGCTATTGAGGCACGTTCCACACTCACCCAAGTCGAGATTCCATCGGGTGGCAAAAGTATTTTAGTGATCACACTGCGCTTTTTAGAGATTAGCTTTTTTTATTAAAAAATATATTTTTTAATACGATTGTTTGATTTAAAAAATATATTGACAACCCAAAACTTGTAATTTAAAATTTAATAGTTTTAATTCAAGTTTAATTTAAATATATAAAAAATTGATTTGCTTAAACCTAGGTTCATCTGGCGAGTTCAACATTAATGATTTTTTAATATATAAAATAAAATACATGGGTCAAAATCAAGGTCTCAGGTTTTTGCATTCTATACAGAGTCAGGCCGTGATAGGTAGAGAACCGGGGGGGTCCAATGATTTGCACCATTGCTGTCAGTTTTGCCGCGTTTTGTTTTTTTATTGACATTAAATGTTTTGGTCATGAGCCCCAGATTGCGGATGAAATTGATCACATAAATTGATGTTATCTACGTCCATATTGGAAGTAATGCAAACCCTAAGATAACAATCACGTCAAATTCGGTGTTTTTCCTCTTTTAACCCGCGACTCTAATTTGGGTGATCATGTTTTCCTGTTCTTTGATGGAAACCCTACGCCTCTTTTTTTTTTTTTTTTTTTTCCCGTTTAAGTTATAGAGTTTAAATTCGTTCCTTTGTCCCCAAGTTCCCTTCTAACTCTAGCTTCTTTGATGGAACTGTCCGAATCATACTCGGAAACTAACATTGCTTTCTCCTATTTAAGTCCTGCCTGCTCTAAACTTCATTAGTGCATTAACATCAGGTTTTTCTTTGACGACAGCTTTGCTTTCTCCTATTCAAGTCCTGCATGCTCTAAATTTCCCATACAAAACTTCAGAACCAAAAACACTCCCTCGGAAACAGCAGCCCACAAGCGCCTTCTTCTTTTCCATGGAGTCTTGTGATTTTAGCTCGGATATCATCTACGAGATTCTAACACGTTCATCCATGGAAACTGTAGGGAGATGCAGACTTCTTTCCAAGGAATGTAACGGTGTCACCTATGACTCTGTTTTCACCGATCTTCATGGCCGAAGAACGAGCACCATGTCCGGTTATTTCATGCAAAGCATGATGAGCAACAGATTTTATTCTTCGTTTGTGTCCATGGATGATTGGAGATCCTATCCTAAACTGTCCCTCAATTTCTTGCCTGACAGAGTGGAGATTCAGGCATCGACAAACCAAGGAATTGTGCTTTGTCAAACAATTCATCCACGATATTATGTGTGCAAGCCTACTACCCAACAATGGCGAAAAATCCCGAATCCAAAGACCCGATACCATACTCTAGCTACTGGCATGATTGTGGTAAGATCAAACCCTTTGCATTACAAGATAGTCAGGTTTTCGCAGCCCAGATTTCGGTGTCATGATAAAGAATTCTATCGATATTGGTGGGTTAGATGTGAGTTGTTCGATTCAAAGGCATGGACGTGGAAGCAGCTGGATGAAGTTAAGTTGCCAAATCACGAGTCTTTTTCTCACAAGCCTGCTGTGTCTGTATCTGGCTCACTTCACTGGCTTACATATGTAGAAAACAACATATTTGCGTTTCATGTAGACAAAGAAAGCTACAGCATGTTTTCACTACCTCTATCAGATTCTGAGGATGACAAGGGCAAGGACATTGAACTCGTCGAATACATGGGAAAACTTGCCATAACTTGCATCGGCAAAGATGAGAGTTCCATGGAATTGTGGGTCATGGAGAATTATGGGAAAAAAGAATGGAGCAAGAGGTATAAAATAAACATCGAAGCTTTCAGAATGGAACCCTACACCAGCCCTGTTGCCTTCTACAATGCTGACATTGTGCTAATGAAAGAACATGATCATCGGGTGACGTTCTTCAACTTCAAGAATGGAAGTATTGAAAGGCTGTCATTAGAGAACAAATTAAATCATGGATCTTTCCGATTTCAATCGGATTTTGAGCCGAGTGATTTGACGGGTGGATTTGCATTGAAACATCCGCAAGGTGAACGAAGAAGAAGTAAATCAAATAGAAGGAAGCCTTCAGTTTTTTCTGTTTCGTTTTAGATTTCTAGATACTCAGATTATTGTAGTCGAAGATTAATATTGACAGTGGATTTACGTTGTTTTTCTATTCAATCTTGTTTAAGTTCTTGGTTAATTCTTTGCATTTGATTTATGCTTGATGATTAGTACTGTTAAAAAAAGAGGATCAACAAATTTCTACAAGGATTGAAGAACTCAGCAAAGAAAATTTGCGGGGCTAGGCTCTGACTCTAAAACAGTTAGACTTGCTAAGCTAAATTTGTTTGCAGGAATTTACTGATATCAAGCTTGCCTTGTATGTTGCACTGAAGCCATGAAAATTACATATTAAAGAACAGCAGAAATACACATTTGCAATTACAGTTTCTGCTCACTAATGTACAATTAAGCTGCCCTTCTCTTGTTCTTTCTTCTCTCAACCAAAATTGCTGAACTAGATAAAAACATTGCATCTCAGAAACATAACCAATACTTATGATCCTGTTGAGAGTTTACACAGTGTAGAATGCTATTGAACATGTTCTCATTGCAAAGAACGAGAAGTTTTGTCCCTGTGGTGAATCCAGAAACCTCCCCAGTGCGATCAAGCATTGCCTTGAAGAGAGGATGCTGCAGTAAAAGTAACCTTGATCACATATCTTTTGCAGTCTTCACCTACAGAAACTGCTGGATGAAATTTTGGAACATCTTTTGGTATGAAGTACTCACCCTCAGGCAAAAGAGACCAGCTTTTCCGACTTTGAAAACAGTAACAAGTTGCATGTTTCAGAAACCTGTTCATACCAATATTGAGGTACTTGCAGGTTCAATGTATGAGAAAACCTGCCCTTCTTTACCATCTTTGGTACCATGATCCTATGAGAAAGAGAGAGGGATATAAAGAGGAAGAGGGTATGGGAAAATATCGAATTGGATGTGTGGTTTTTATACTTGTCTGACAGTGTTGAAATTGACAAATTTCATTTTAATTTTGCCCATCTTTTTTTGACGCACCTTTTGTATTGCAGACGTTCTCTAGCTTATTAGAAAAAGAGGAGATAATAATAAGAAAAATGGGATAGATCTGGTTGGGAAAGTTCTGACATGAAATATGTAAAGAAATATTGCAATTTGTGTCTATCATGGTTGATGGTTCTCTTGGATATTCTTACAAATCACTTCGCTCTTCCTGGTCAGAGAGACAGGTGTGCTCCAAATCCTGATGAAGAATCTACTTGAGAATAATATCAGTGCCATGACTGTGCACTAATCATGAAAGTGTATAAAAATATATTATAATGGAGCTAAACTCACAGGGACAAAAATCATAAAAGGTGCAGCAAATACTATATCACTCTCTTCCAAATGGAGTTCAAGTTTCCTTTTAAGTTACTGCTAATGGTAGTTCTTGATCCTTTGCAGGATTTGGTAAGCCTTTGAAATATTTTTTTCTTCCAATCACCTTAGATAGGAGTTCTTATTCCTCTGAATTCTGATGATTAGCTATCAACACACATTTTTCTTCAATCAAGTGTTCTTCGAAACAAGTTGGCATAGTTTTTAGTTTTCATAAGAAACTCATGTGCGGTCTGTTATCTTCCCAAGACACCAATCATTAGATATTGATTCCACATGCTGATTTTCCAGAGGAGGAAACCTGAAGTTAGCACACGGATTCGGCTTAAAGGAAATAGTTTTATTAGGTACTACTATATGAAGATAGTTTTATCAGGCGCTACTACATGAAGAGATGTTCTGTAAGGACACACCATTCAAACAGATTAAACAGATAGCCAACAGAATTTGAAAACATGGGTTAGAATGATCTCAATGATTCCATTCTCTCCCTATCCAATTTGCAAGGGGAGAGGGAGAGATATGGCATGGTCGGAAATTGGAAGTTTTTCTCACGTCATGCTAAAAGATCTGGTAGTTTAGGACACTATTTTCCAGTTCATGGCTCAATTATTTTGTATTATCTTTAGAACACTAGGGACATATTGATATTCATAGGGTTTCTCTAAAAGATCTAAAGTGAAAAAAAACAAAATTTACTGATATTTTTAGCAGCACGCTGCACCTTCCAAGCATATGGTTTATGTTTCAATGTTGTTATGTAATGGGACTGGGACCCCTGCTGCTCTCATTCCTGGGTGCCATGGAAATGGCTCCATGGTTTCCTATTTGATGATAGCCAACCTAGCTTGGAGTACAATTTGTACCCTTCCATTCTCCTACTTGGTGCCCTCTATGCTGACTGATATGAATATTGAAAATTTGATTCCCTAGATAATTTGTATTTTAACTTCATGATGCAGGAGTTTTCAATCAATTATGGATCAAGAATTCTTTTCTCCAACTTTGTCTGACCCATCCAAGATTTAACTAATGTTGACCCAGCAATCCAATAAACTGTGTAATCAGATGGTCAAAGAAATGGCAATTTTTTTGTTGAGAAAACTAACAAGAAACTTTTATCTCTGCATGCTTGCCACTTGTACCTAATGAAACTCCATGATCTCTCCTCTTTCACTCATTCAAAATCCAAATGTCATGTTCTTACACAATCTAAATCACTAGGAGACTAGGACTTCTCACTTCAGTCTGACACCTGGATCCTTACTCCTTTCAACTATCTCAGCTCAGCTTCCCCAGCCAAAATAGCCTCACTTTGTACCACAACCAGCAGGCACCCACCATCTCTGTCTTTCACCAGTGTTTTCTCTTCCCTTCTATCCAAACATTACCCTTTCCTGACAACAAAAACAACAAACTTTCACCAACTTCATTCACTCCTTACAGCTCTCTCAAAACTAATGGAATTGCATTACATAAAAGTAGTCTAATCCCTTTTGCAGCCACTTTCCTTGTATTCTCGGACTACATGAAAAACTCAATCCGCCTTTCTGCATTAAGCCATGCAGGAGTAATATACATTATGACTCATGTATTGCCAAAGGAGTATAGGGAGCATGTACTGCCATCGAGTGTTTCGAAGCGCATTAGCGTCGAGGCTGGATCCCCAATGGGTTGGAGTGGGTATGTAGGTAGAGAAGGTAAAGTTATGGGCGTGGAAGAATTTGGGGCAAGTGGAGCATATTTGGACACATTTAAGAAGTTCGGTTTTAGCGAAGAGAATGTAACTAGGGTTGCAAAGTCATTACTTTCTCAGTATTAGTACCATGGAACAGAAGATATACACCTTCAATTCTTCTTAGAAATACCTGATATTTCTCTTTCAATTAAATGAGGAGTTCGTGAGGAAATAAGAATCTTACATGGTAAAGTGAGCAGAATCCTGCCTTTAGATCGTTTAGCTGCTATTATCAGGTTAACTGCAGTTTTCTCAACAAGGGTGGGGACGTGGTATCCCAGAAAAAGTCAAAATATCTGAGAATGTCGTTGTTATCCCACATTTTCAGCTCCCCAAAATGTCAAGGGACCTTGAATTCTTCAGAAAATTGTAGCCTTCAAGGCTCATACATGCCTCAAACTTTCCCTTCTTTTACTCCAAACCACAAACACCATCCTGTCAAGAACACGTCTTTTCCCTGATAACCGCAGCTCTCTGGCCTCATATAGGCAATGGCACCACCTATTTATTAACCTAATAGTCCATTCAAAATTTGCCGAGTCTCGAAAGAAAATGTCCATCAAGAAAATCATCGCCGCCGTCCTCATCTTGACATTTCTTGTCATGGTATCTGCAGTCGATGATCCATTGACAACATGCGTCAATAACTGTCTTCCACAATGCATCGAAACTGCACCAGGTCCATTACGGCCTAAATGTAAGACAGCCTGCCTGCAATTTTGCACAGCTAATTGAGACTCTGTTTCTGTGAACTACCCGAAAGCAACTCGCAAGAATCAGAACAATAAGTCTGCTAATGTTTTTTTCCAGGTTAAATTGCTGTAAATGTCTTGTAAGGTTGCAAAATTTAGTTCGATGCAGCTCTCTAGATCATTCAGCTAGCTAGCCAGCCTTCACCTATCAATCTCATTTCTTTTCTGGGGTGCTTTCTCCGCATCAATGCGATGGATTTGGTTACTTATTGGCTTAGATGTTCAGTATTTCTGTTTGGTTTTCTTGATGAAAAGTGTGTGAGAAAAGCCTCGGGATTTCATGACAGTGGCGATCGGTGAAGAGGGGAGCATGAAAGGCGTTGTTGATTTGACCGGCTGTTCTGATTAATATTTATCCGTAGAAAAACCTGGTTTTAGAAGAATAAATAGATAAAATAAATAATTAAAAAATATTACAGCTCTTGTCATTAGTCATTACATCCGTTCATGTAAAATGAATTAACTTTGTTTCGTGTCGTGTTTGAAAACACATGAGAGTTCAATGGGTAGAATTTATCCTTGAAATACCTTAATAACAGCGAAGAAGCAAGTGACAGGTTGACTTCATGAGAAGTTTAGGCCTCGGAAAGTGAGAGACACGTGGCAAGCTGTTGACCATTTTTGGCTGCTTAATAAATTAAGGAATAAAATTATTAATAATCAATTATTGTACATTGGCAACCAATTTTAATATTTTATATTTTAATAACCTTTTAGTTTCCTTGGATTATAAATTAAATAAATAATTCTTGATAGTGACCATAATAAATAAGGCAGTGCAGCTTTGAAGTTTCGTGGGACATGATGGGCCGGAAGGTCACCCTTGCCCTTTTCTCTTTCTTTTTTTTATATAAAAAAACTAATTTCATAGAATTAACTTTATTTATTTATTTTTCATATTCATTTGCACGGTGATATTTCATTTTTTTATATATAAAAAATTATACTCAAATTAATAATAATAATTTTTAATTTAAAAATCAAATAATATTCATACAATCACAATATATAATATGTGTATTACACTCAATGTTTTTTTTTTTAATTTATTTTATTATTTTATTTAAAATATATATTTTTTAAATTTAATTATTAAATAATACATCAATTGATTAATAAATCTTCATGACGCTAAGGATATTAATTTTAAACTTTTTACGTTCCAGATCACCATATAAACATTACAATGGTATCACCTCTATACACCTTAGATGTCCCTTTCTATATTTTATCACCGCCTATTGCTAAATTGCGCTCTAAGGTACACAGCACACCCCTATTTCGCGCTAAAAAATGGGCCCTCGTCTCAAATCGTCCAGTGAGCAGACGGAGTTTCACCCGTGCGCATTACCCCCCCGTGACACGTTGACAAACCCCCACTTTAAAACGCTACCTTGCGCCGGATTAGAAAATCCCCCTCTTAACCTGCACAAACCCCAATCCCTCCCCCACCCCCACCCCCTGCCACTCTCCCTCTCTAGCCTGGTGGTTTTAATTAGGGCAAAATCAAAAGAGAGCCTCTTGCTTTTTACCAGGTTCTGTTTTTGTTTAGCATACATTTACTTTACTTTTGCTTCTTTTTTTTTTAGTCAATGTAGCTTAATTACAATGAAGCGCTGAGTCCACGCAACAACTTCACAAAACTAGAATCTCTGAACTAGGGTTTTCAAAATACAGGCCTTCTAGCCTGAATGGAAGTGGAGACTTACATACTTGAGCATGATATGGTGTAGCAATGGTGATTTTGTTTTGCTGTTTTAATTGGTGTTAATAATTTGTTGAAATGGGTAACGTGGAAATACCCAAATGGATAAAAGGGTTGCCTCTAGCACCTGAGTTTAGGCCAACTGATACTGAATTTGCAGACCCAATTGCTTACATATCGAAAATCGAGAAGGAAGCTAGTGCTTTTGGGATTTGCAAGATCATACCTCCATTGCCTAAACCTTCGAAAAGATATGTTTTTAGCAACCTGAATAAGGCGCTATCTAAGTGTCCGGAATTGGGAGATGATGTGGACTTGTCGAATGGTGGTTTAAGGTATAGTGGTAATGATGGGGAGGACAGGGCGGTGTTTACAACTAGGCAGCAGGAGTTAGGGCAAAGTGCGAAGAAAGCAAAAGGGGTGGATAAGGAGAATCCCCAATCGGGTGTTCATAAGCAAGTTTGGCAAAGTGGCGAGGTTTATACGTTGGAACAGTTCGAGTCCAAGTCTAAGGCTTTTGCGAGGAGTTTGTTGGGTATGATTAAGGAGGTTAATCCATTGGCTGTGGAGGCATTGTTTTGGAAGGCAGCTTCTGAGAAGCCTATCTATGTGGAATATGCAAATGACGTGCCCGGTTCAGGTTTTGGGGAACCAGAAGGTCACTTTCGATATTTTCGTAGACGGAGGAGGAAGAGGGCATCATATCAGTCTTATCGTCGGAGTAGAGAAAGCCCTGTTTGCAGGGAAAATGATATAGATGGTGTAAAGAATTCCCATGATGATGATGTTACTGTTAAGAGTGAGCCAAGCATGTGTTTGAAGATGACACCTAGGTCATCTATGGCATCTGCAACTCCATCCGCAGAGGATAGTCTGAAGTCTTCTAAGCAAAAGAGTGTAGCTGCATCTAATGATATGGAAGGTACTGCAGGATGGAAGCTTTCAAATAGCCCTTGGAATCTGCAAGTGATTGCTCGCTCACCTGGCTCACTTACACGTTTTATGCCAGATGATATCCCAGGTGTTACTTCTCCTATGGTCTATATCGGTATGTTGTTTAGTTGGTTTGCTTGGCATGTTGAGGATCATGAACTTCACAGCATGAATTTTCTACATATCGGTTCTCCAAAGACTTGGTATTCTGTCCCTGGAGATTATGTATTTGCTTTTGAGGAAGTTATACGCACAAAGGCTTATGGCGGCAATATTGATCGACTAGGTATGTATTGATTTCTGACATGTTATGTATAATGACTGATACAAATCCTTTGTCAGGACTTCCTTGAGATTATACATTTTCTTATGAAGAAGTCCTCTTCCTTGAGGTTTTTATCTACTTGATCTCTCTTTCTACTTGGCCATTTTATTGTCAAAACCGTAGCAAATAAATGGACTTCTATTACAGTAGTGTGTTGGAGATATATCTCATCAATGATTAGGTCCTGCTATTTTATGTCATTTTGCATGTTTATTTGCAATCAGAGATATTTCACTGTTAGAAACTTCTCCAATCTGTTAATCCATCATTCTCTCAAACTTCCACCTATTGTTATCTAGGTCCAATGTAGCTTCTCCAATTGGTGTTGTGCTGCCTGGTTTCCTTTATAGTGTTAGACTAATCACGACCCTTAAGTTCATGGTTGTGGACTTCTAAACAATGGAAATAAATCTAACCCACAAAGAGGTATGTAATGTGAGTATGGTTCAAGCTGTTTATGCCAGATTGGACCTGCCAGACCTGTTAAGGCCAACTGTCTAAATGTGTACCATAATTGATGATAAATGAGGCCCAAATCAGGTTGCAAAGAGTTTGTGATTAACTAATTTGTATTTTGCAGCTGCATTTTTATTTCCAGTTTTACAGTTAAACAAACTAAAAGCTGGTTGGTTCATTTGTATTTTCTCAGATTTGGCAAGTTGTAGTAACTATGGTGAAAGGCATATTTTTTAGTCTGGCAACTTGTATCAACTCTGTTATAATGAAATGGTTTGTTTGAATCTGTAATTGTTGGGCATTATTTCTTATATGTTTTTTTGTAACTTAATTCTGATCTCTTTTTCTAGCTTCCCTAAGTCTGTTGGGTGAGAAGACAACCCTTCTGTCTCCTGAAGCAATTATTTCCTCAGGCATTCCTTGTTGTAGGTGGGTCATTCAATTATTTTTTTCATGAAAAAATAGATTTAGAGATAGTCTTGCTCCTGGAATCTGGTGGCTCAACTGACTGTAAGTGTTTTTGCTGTAGGTTAGTGCAGAATCCTGGTGAATTTGTTGTGACTTTTCCAAGGGCCTACCATGTAGGATTCAGCCATGGTATGCTTTATTACTGCACATCTTGCAGAACTTATGAATAATGTTATTGCTATCACATGAGGCTAATTTCTGATTGATCTTCATTTGATAAATACACACATTTTATTAACACCTAACATAACCCACAGGTGCATGGGCGCACACACAAAATTAATCAAGACATAGCTGTTTCTTGTTTCTCTTAGGCAATATGGTATTTTATGACTAGGCTGAAATGCTATTTTACCTTGTTTTATCCTCTCTTCCTTGAGATCTATTTTCTTTTAATTATTTTTCATTGATTTTAATAGGTTTTAACTGTGGGGAAGCTGCCAATTTTGGAACTCCACAATGGCTTAAAGTGGCCAAGGAAGCTGCAGTCCGTAGAGCTGCCATGAACTATCTTCCCATGCTTTCTCATCAGCAGCTTCTATACCTGCTGACCATGTCTTTTGTTTCAAGGTCAGTGGATTATTGATTGTAGCTTTCTTGTGTGTTGCAGTTTATGAAACTTTCTCTATGAAGAATATTTGCTCATTCAGTTGAAATGGAAGCTTTTGGCCTGATGGAGCAAAGACACTAGGTTAAAATTGATAATGACTGTTTTAGTTTTTTAATTGCTTTCGTGGCATGTCCTGTTAGGGTGATCAATAGAAAACTTTGATATCCACGTGGCTTGTTATAATTAATGTGTCCCTTATTGTATCTCATTTTTTTCACGGTCCATTCAACAAGTTTTGTGTTTGTTTTGATTTTATTTGAAATCAGTTGTTTTTTCTCTAGACATTCAGGGTATTAACTGACTTGCCTTTTTATCAATCATTCAACATGATTTTTCACGTACACTTGAATTATTTTTGTAAGATTTTGATATATCTGGCTAAATATATGGCAAATATTTTCCTGTCATGCAGTACTTTATGTTGTTATATTTGAACAGTTTTTACAATGACCCCCCCTTCCATATTTTTATAAAGATATCATTTGGATGCTTGTTGATTATCGTTGATGGATTTCTTTTGATGCCAGAGTGCCAAGATCCTTACTACCAGGTGCTCGGAGTTCTCGTCTAAGAGATCGTCAGAGAGAAGAAAGAGAGCTGTCAGTAAAGAAGGCTTTTCTAGAAGACATGTTAAAGGAAAATGACGTTTTATCTGCTTTCCTTGAGAAAAAATCCACTTGTCATGTGGTGATATGGAATCCTGATTTGCTTCCTTGTGCAAGTAAAGAGTCTCAATTACCCAGCATAACTTCTACTATCACTACTTCATCAAATGAAAATGCTTCCCATAATCATTCTGACTTAAATACTAATAGTAATGAGAATGATCTGTTTAAGGAGATGAGCTTGTATATGGAAACTCTCAATGATTTATATATGGAAGATGATTTATCATGTGATTTTCAAGTTGATTCGGGGACATTAGCATGTGTGGCATGTGGAATCCTTGGTTTTCCATTTATGTCCGTAATACAACCTTCGGAGAGAGCATTAATAGAACTTGCGCCTGGGGATTATCTTTTGGCTCAAGAAGAGCCAGGAGTTACAAGAAGCGATAATGTTCAGCCCTCTTCAAACCCTCATACCTCTGTTAAAGGTTCCATTTCAGGTATTGAGTTTTTGTACTTTATCTTATTTGATACTTGTAAATTATTTTCTGCTGCTTCATGTCTCTCTTTATTTTTCCTCCACAATTTCATTTTCATGCATTTGATAATGACTTCTCGCCTGATTTGGAATAGAGTACTAGCAATAACTTCTATGTAAAACATAAAATCTTATCGGAGCAAATGTACTCTTCTGTACAGCTGGGCCTCTTTGGTTGCTAAAGCTAATTAGTTTGTCCATTTTTCTGGCTCTGCAGATGAGCGTGCTCCTGTTAGTGATCCTTCCGTGTCTCTGAAGGATCTTCCAGTGCCAACAGGGTGGAACACTTCTCGCAAGTTTTCGAGACCTCGTATTTTCTGCCTGGAGCATGGTGTCCAAATTGAGGAGTTGTTACAGTCTAAAGGTGGAGCAAACATGCTTATAATTTGCCATTCAGGTGAGATGGGCAAACATTTTTTTTCTGTGGTCACTTGGTAAAATGAGATTTAACAGTACACATATGCATGATGTGCTGTCCTATTCATTCTCTTTGGTATTTGCTAACTGTTTGTCGAATTGTTCAATGATTATTTTTCAAATTTTATTTGCAGACTATCAAAAAATTAAAGCTCATGCTTCTGCCATTGCGGAGGAAATTGAGAATCCTTTCAATTATAACGAGGTTCCTTTGGAAGCTGCGTCCCAAGAGAATCTGAACTTGATAAATCTTGCAATCGATGATGAAGATCATCATGAATGTGGAGAAGATTGGACATCGAAACTGGGTATCAACTTACAGTATTGTGTAAAGATCAGAAAGAACTCTCCAACTAAGAAAGTTCAACATGCATTAGCACTGGGAGGATTATTCTCTGACAGAAGTCTCAGTTCAGATTTCTTAAACATCAAATGGCAATCTAGAAGATCTCGGTCAAGAATCAAGATAAATCAGTCTCTCAATTGCAAACCATGCAAGATTATTGAAACAAAGAAAGATGAATTGTTGGGGAATAAGTCAGATGGTCTCACTGTGAAAAAAGAAGAAAAACTTATTCAATACACAAGAAGGAAGTACAAGGTAAAAATAGATTATTCTACAAATGGACTTCAAAGATGCTCTAGAAGGTGCTTGGCAGAAGAAGTTTCAGGAGCTGGTGGCGATGATCCTGATAAGCATACTGAACAAACAACTGTGATTTACCCTTGTGACACTGGGATTGCTGGAAGTGGTTCTGCAGCATTTGGTTTTTCTCCCATTGAAGAATCTGAATTGCTGCATGAGGTCCAGGTGCTTGAAGCAGCCAGTGGTTTGACCTTGAATTCTGCTCCTTCACAAGTTGCAGGTTCAATTCTCACTGCTACTGTGGCTGTCGAAAGAGTTGTGGGGCAGATTGAGGATCAATTGCTGGAGGAATCAAACACCGAGAGGAATGATTGTAATGTAAAAGCCAGTGGTAGTTCTGAGATAGAGCATGGGATAAATGCCTTGGGAGGAACCAGAGAAAGACAGGATTTTTGCACCAAAAAATGCTCCAGCTGCAGTCCATTTGTCACTGCAGCTAATGAAAGATTTGAAATGCAGATAGAGGATCAAATTATGGGAAATGTCAACATTGCAGGTGAGACTTGTGATTTGGTTTCAAAAGGACAACAAAGGATCCTGGATGATGATGATGATGCTTCAAAGCACGAGGTTTCTGATCTTGCTAGCTCTGCAAGTTTACATGTTTCTCACCTCCCTGTCGCACAAATGGTGAATGTAGAGAATTCATCCATTGACAATGAGGTTTCTCCTCCTGTGACTTTGGATAATGAAGTGCAGAGAGAGATTGAGACTAAAAGCTCTTCAAGGGGTGACACACTGATGAATCAGCCTCGTACCACACTGGATGAAAGATGTGATCATGAGCAAGAGACCTGTGCTGCAGAAAATAAGATGCAGCAAGAAACTGAAATCACAAATGGGAGCAATGAGGAACTGGTTCTAAGTGATGTTATTAATGGACCTAATATTGTTCCTGTGGATGAAAGTTCTGAATTTCATAGAGAGCCACATGCTGCAGTCAACATGTGCGATGGTGTGGCTTTTGAAAGTGGGGAGCAGCTGGTGTTTCTGACTACAAATGATACTAACAAGGAACTTGCCTCATGTTCTGGTACACAAATGGAAATAAATCCATCTACTGTGCCATCAGGATTCTCTAAACTTCATTGGCAGGACTCTGCTGGAAATGACTTGTGCAGTGGCTCAACTTTAGGCTCTGTTGTGCCACTAGAAATTCCAACTACAGACATAAGCACGGTGGAGGGACTTAAAAACCAAGTACTTGCTGAAGCTTCAAGAGAGATCTGTGTTATTCAAGACTCGAATTCTTGTGTGGATTTAGAACCTGAAGTAGAGCAAGAAATTCAGTCCAATGATGGAGTGATTGAAGACAGTGAAGCACAGAAAATACACGAGAGTACAAGTTCGATTAACAAGGACAGACCTGTTTCTACTTGTGTTATTCTGGTAAATCAGCGCTCACCTTCCCCAGTTAAAAAATGTTCTAACATTGAGGACAAATCATGTGGTGGAGAAAGTGTGGTAAAATGCAATGAAGCATCTCTGGAGATTGCGAGCATTGAGTCCGTTGTAGTAGACTCAAGATCAAATGCTGGAAAGGGAAGAAAAAGAAAGAGTGAAGTGGAGCAGCTAACAGAAAACAAGCTCAATAGCAATGGCTTCATCAGGAGTCCATGCGAAGGATTGAGACCAAGGGCAGTGAAAGATGCAACATGTAAAAGTGAGGTTGATGTTGGAAAATCAGCTGAGGAGAATCCAGTGACAAAGAGGTCGAGGAAACCTTCTGATGCTTCAATTCCTCGCCCAAAAAGAAAAGAAATCACAAAGAGATCTCTTAAGTGTAATCTAGAAGGTTGCCGCATGAGTTTCGACACAACAGCAGAGTTACAGTTGCACAAGCGCAACCGATGCACATACGAAGGATGTGGTAAGAAGTTTAGTTCCCACAAATATGCAATAGTTCATCAACGTGTTCATGAAGATAATAGACCCCTCAAGTGTCCATGGAAGGGTTGCTCCATGTCCTTCAAGTGGGCATGGGCCAGGATTGAGCATATACGGGTGCACACTGGTGAGAAGCCATACCAGTGCAAGGTTGAAGGCTGTGGCCTCTCTTTCAGGTTTGTATCAGACTTCAGTCGGCACAGGAGGAAAACAGGACACTATACACCTGCATGAAGATTTGTTTTTTACTCAGGCTGGCTCTGTATCATATGGAAATGAGAAATTGAATTTTGAGGCCAAATAGGCGTGCAAAGTCAATTGTAAAAACTTGAATATTGTAGGTTAGGGTTAGACTGATCCTTTTGTAGTGGGACATTCAGAATTATTTGAATGCAGTGATAGTTGAGAACCCTTTTTCCAGTTTCAATGTCTGTATCTTTCGATGCATATACCTTTTGAAGAGGACTGGTGGACGCAATGGCAGGAACAATTGCTTTGGAGGAAGCCCGAATGTGCTTGGTTGGGTTGTGGACAGCAGAAAACACAGCCAAAGCATGAAATTATCTTTTTTCTTGTGCTTTAGAGATTGTATCTATCAGCAAATGCAACCGCAACCTTTATCAAACGAGAGAGGTACAACACTGCATATTCTCGGCTCAACCTAAGCACAAGGTACGGCCCAAACCCAACCTAAACTAACCTAGCCTAGATATATAAGAAAAAGGTTGCAAGAGAATTTGCTCTCCTCTTCTCTCTTTTTCTAATACCTAGAGATTTAAGCTTCAAGACTTGAGCTTTTTGTTAGGGAAATAAAAGTTGGACAAACAAGTAAGTGATTTCATCTTTTATTATTTTGTAAATTAGGAGATTGTTTTCGGAAAGATTAAGAAAGAGTTGGGGTTTTATTAAGATTTGATGATTGAATGATATAGGGGTTATAATTGAAACTGAAAATCAGTTTGATATGCCTTCTGCATTATAGGTCTTCAAAGAAATTAATGTAAACAAATTATAGGTTTTATTATTTTTTTAGTTTTGGTTTGATGTCTTAAATGTTCCCCACTATTATACCATTTTATTTAAAAATTTGATTTTGATAATGTAAACAAGTATTATGAATTACTATTTTGTTTTATTTGATGATGAAAAGTTTTGAAGTTTTTTTTTTATTTTCTTGTTTTGTAGAATGTAATATTTTAAAAGATTACAAAACTCTGTAAATCTTTATATAATTTGTTTTATAACATGAATGTCCGGAGGCTTAACTCAAGTGAGGTGTGTCCATGATTCACTCTTGTATTGCTGGTCACATAGTCGGGTCCGGGTCCGGGTCGAGACAAAAGATATCCTTCCAAAAACACCTAAAAAGTAAAAACCTCAAATATAAGACCCCCACGTACCCCATCAATCCCATTGCTTTCATCACTCGCAAAATCTCCCCGCTTCTCTAGAAACTCCCATTTTCCATTTCCACCAAAAATGGCAGCAGCCGCTCCGCCTCCACCACCAACCCCTGCCCCCTCCGTCCCCACGGGCCTCTCAGACTCGACACCAGGAGGCCACCCTCTCTTCTCCAGGATCCGCTTAGCAACGCCACTGGACATACCTTACATCCAAAAACTCATCCACCAGCTGGCCATCTTTGAAAAGCTGGCCGACCTTTGCACTGCCACAGAATCCGACCTTGCCTCCACCCTCTTCAAGTCACCACCTTTCCACTCTTTCACCATCTTCCTTCTTGAAGTCTCCTCTCGCCCTTTCGAAAACGACTCGGCCTTTCACTCTCAAAACTTCACTCCCATTGAAAGAATCATCAACCTTGATCATTCTGTAAGTGACCCAGAAGCTGGAGCATTCGCAAATGGGATCAACGGGGATGTTGTGGTTGCTGGGTTTGTTTTGTTTTTTCCAAGCTACTCAACTTTTTTGGGGAAACCAGGGTTTTATGTGGAGGATTTGTTCGTGAGAGAGTGCTATAGGAGAAAGGGACTAGGGAAGATGCTGCTTTCTGCTGTGGCTTCACAGGCTGCGATAATGGGGTATGGGAGGGTGGAATGGGCTGTTCTTGACTGGAATGCTAATGCCATCAAGTTCTACGAGGAAATGGGTGCTAATGTTTTGCCTGAATGGAGGATCTGCAGGCTGACTGGTCCTGCTCTTGAGGCTTATCGTGATGCTAATTGAAGTTGAATCTCTTTTGTGTTTTCTTGAGGAGTTAGGGCTTGCTGGGTGTTCTATTGTAATCAAGCCCCAAAAGATCAAATCATGACTTTATATATTTCATGTTTCTCTGTTTACTGCAAGTAATCTCTAGCATGCTGTACTAAAAAATGAAAAAAGGAATTCCAGTCTTGTTCTTGCTAATTTCATATGCAAATTTTAATGTTCCCATCTTATTTTGATCCAATCTGAACCAAGCAACATCAAATTTCCGAGCTTCTTTTGTCTGAAATCTGGTTGCTGGTTAACGGTGGCTGTGAATTTCCTTGCGCGATTGTGCAGTTGAAAATTAGTCAAAGAATAGGGAACAAGATATTATACTTTAAAAAACGTCACTGTTCATACGACGACGCTAACCAGCTGGTTTGTTTTCCAGTCAAACTCTTCCCTGGTCTGATTACAAGATATTATCAGGCTTCATGTAACAGTAAAAAAAATTAAAAAAAAATAAAGGCAAGGGAATACATGCCTTGTAAAATACAAGGACAGTATACGGTTAGCCTTGTAAAATACAAGGATAATATACGGTTAACTCTATATTAATGATCATTTTTATTTTTGTTTATTTTTTTTAATCCATGAGTCAAATAGAGGAGAGAGAAACTATTGTCAAATTAGAAAACGAGAGTAAATGATTTGTTATTTGTCTTTAAAGTTAGGTTAAGTTGGGAAGTGTTTGTTTCAAAAGTATTTTTGAAAAAAATTAGAAATATATATTTTGAATTAAATATTTTTAATGTTTCTTAATTAATGGGTTGATATTAAAATGATTTTTAAAAAATAAAAATATATTATTTTAATATATTTTAAAATAAAAAACATTTTAAAAATCAATTTCAACAACATCCATTTGAATATATATATAAATCTAGATTTAAATACTCTATAAAAATTACTATTTAGTTCCGTCATCTTTGACAGAAAAGTATTGTATGTTTTTCAATCAATACATGTCTAATACACGTATATAAATCTTAAATATTTAATTCATATAAGATCTGTGCTTATTAAAGTTTTTAAGACATTTTTTTACATAATTCTATCATGTTCATCAATATTTTTTCTTCAATTATATATAAAATATTATGACTTTGTTGGAATGTTTTATTTTAAATTTGTTTTAAAAACTATAATGGATTTTAGTTTAATAATAATAATTTATGATTATGGTTTATAAGTGTATTTTTTATATAATTTAAAAAAACATAGAAGTTTTTAATTAAAGCATACTAAAGTACGTTTTTAAATCTGACCGACGTTATGGACCGCGGCAACGAAGATAGATTTCTATTCTCGAGGGAACCATCTCCGTCCTTGATTTCCTTAGACGATTGGACTTGGATTGAGTTATTGTTTTGTACTGTATTTCCAAATAAATTTAAAAAAATATTTTTATTTTTTATTTTAAATTATAAAAATTTTAGTATTTTTAAATAGTTTCATGTGATAATTTTAAAGATAATTTTTAAAAAGTAAAAAAATATTATTTTAATATATTTTTGAAGTAAAATCAAAATAAAAAGTCAAGTCCAGACAAAATAACAAACAGTAATCTGACGGCATGACTTGGAATTTGTGAAAGACTGAGGAGGTGTTTATTTTTCATTTCCCTTGTTTTTTGGCCTTTCCGACACGTCTCTGATTTCTGCTGTGTTGCGGGGCTCGTAGTTATGGAGGTCATGACTCGCATGAGCATAGAAAACAATTATTTTAATTTTTAACCACTCATTTATATTTTATTTTTATTTTTTGAAAAGAAAATTTAATTAGTGGAATAAATAATATATTTTATTTATTTTTAGACTTATTTTGAAGAACTCATAAGTCAACAATAAAGGAGGCTATGGCAATGGGCTATGACCTACGCCCATGGGCTTTACACTAATCTAGTTGTGTCAGACGGGTAGTCGAAGAGGTGAAGCAATTCTGATACGATAGGTTTGAGAAGTAGGGGGCGTAGATCAGTTAAGCCGGCAAAGTCAAGAACCCCAGGGAAATCCGCCGACTGGTCATCTTGTTTGACCGGGGAATGAATTTGTATACCATAAATTTCCTCGAGAATTTCCGGCAAAACACAAGTACTTTCTGTCGGGGATGAACATTAATTTCATGTTTGTATCTATGTCTAATAATGTTTTTCAAATTAATTTCTTTTCAGAAATAATATTTTTTATTTAAAAAAAATTATTTTCACAATATCATATCAAAATATCTAAAAATATCAAAATAATTAATTTAAAATAAAAATAAAATAATTTCAAAATCACTTAGCCAGGACATACATCTATGTAAGGCAGCTTGTCCCCATGTATACAAATTGCAAGTTCATTGAGTTCTTCGATCATCCTATATGTCGACTAAGGTGATCACCGACCCTTCCTTTACACTACTTTCTCCAGGACTTTAATCCGGACCGTTAAAACCAAATTAGAGATTGCCAACTCCGATAAGACACGTGCACTAATATTCTTTTTTGTTGGAATTTGATCGATTATACCGGGTAAATAAATGAAAATAATAATAATTAACAGATAAATGAAATCGTTAAATTAAATGAATTGGTTTATGAAAATAATTTTGTAATAAAAATTGATACACATAAAATTTATTGAATAAAAAAGAAAAATAATAGAGTCCTAAGTCTATATCTTGGGTTCTGACTAAAGGCTTGGTCCAAGTCCTAAGTCTTCTATCAATTTCTTATTTATTCAAGATTTAAAATAAATAGGAAAATACCATTTTTAAAAAACTCAATATATTATATTAAATAATATAGTTTGTCTACATTATATTAAATCTCATCAATTTCTCCGGAAGGAACACTATATACCCTATTATCCCTCAATTTTCATTACCCTGCTATCCAACCTACCATAACTTCTGCCCGAAGACCTTTCATTCCCCACTATCTCCCCGCCCAATTCAACCCTCACATCAACAACAACAAAAAAAAAACATGTAATTAAATTCAATTTAAGGTAAAAAAAAACACTCTACTGTGCAAAATAAAAAAATTAAATTTCTGAAAAAAAAAAAACTCTGTAATCTACAATGGAACATAAGAGTTGAAACTAGTGCTGTGAATTTCATTTTGTTTCAGTCGAAACGGTATAAATATTTTGTATTAGTAAAAAAATAAAATTAAACAGCTCAGTTTTTATTTCGTTTAAAATTTTAGTCTTATGGAAATTCCATTCAATTTCAGTCAGAACATTCCGATTTTGTTCCATCTGTTCCATTTTAGCAAAATAATAATTTTTTTTAAAATAATAAATAATTTTACAATATCAATTAGATCTCTTAATCCAACCGTTAGATTGAAATGAATTTTTACAAGTTTTTTGATATATTTATATATATTATGTTAAAATTTTAGAGCAATCAGAGAATGTAATGACCTTGAGAGATTGATGATATTATTCACGTAATATTATAAATGTTCATAATTTTATTCAGAAAAATTATTTATTATGTCTTTTTTTAAATTAAATTGTACAATTCTAAATAATTTTTTTTTAAATTTGAACTTCTTTTTCTTGAATTAATATATTTAATTATATAAATACACATACATAAACAATACAACTCCAAAACAGCACACTGAAACGGTCTGAAACCAAATCATTCCATTCTAATTAAAAAAACAAAATATTAACCGAAACAAAATTAACTAACTTGGGTGAAACAGGAAAGATATATACATTAAAAAAAAAAATGCCTAGAAATTATACATTAAAGTTAATGCAAGTCTCTGCCGACCGCATCAGCTTAATTTAAGGCTACTGTTCGCATTCAAAATCTTAGACACAAGCAGCTATGGATGCCATCTGCCCAATCATTATCCGATTGAAAAAATAAATATATCCCAGCTTGGATCAGGTTGGGGGTATAAAAAAATTAAGATTTAACTCTAGTGAAGTCTTAAATGAATTGAAAAAAATATTGATTTAATAAATTTTATTTAATTTGATAGTAGTCTTAATACCACGCACCTGATCCAGCTTGAATCAGGTGCTTGGTATAAAAAAATTAAGATTCAACTCAAGTGAAGTTTTAAATGAATTGAAAAAAATATTGATTTAATAAAATTTATTTAATTTGATAGTAGTCTTATTAATAACTCGATTAACTCGGTTTAAACTCAACCCAATCAATTTAAAAATAAAAAATAAATATTTTTAATCAAAATAATTTAGTTGGTTGACTGAATAACCTATGAGTTACCTGTATCTTTTTTATTTTATTATTTAATCAATTCTCAAAACAAATTGACAACAACTATGCTATTTTCTTATTCTCCCTACTTCTTGGTCCATCTTCCAAGTTATAGGGTTGACAGCTTGGACAGGGACGTAACTGGAAACCTCCCAAAACAACGAACGATCCTAGATTTCTTTAAATTTGAGGAATGAATCACAATCAAAAACCAAAACCAGTCTGTTAGAATTATTTTATGCCATTTCCATCCTTTCCTCATGTGCAAATCAAAAAAGAGCACCGGCATCATCAACTCCACAGCCTCAAAATCCATGGCTTCCAAATCCTTAAAATCATCGACTTCATCTTCTGTAAACACATCATCATCTCACGTCTACCCATCAACCAATTACACTCCAAACTACTCGACAACGTCAAAGTCCCGGTCTTTTGCGAACAAAACATCTCTTTCTAGCCTTAAAGATTCATTACCAGAAAACCCTCACATTTATGACTTCTCTGAAATATGCAAAGCTACAAACAACTTTTTGCAGAAACCCTTTTCTTCTTCCTCTTCATCAGCCTCTTGGAGATGCACGATTCGTGGAAAAGAAGTAATTCTTTTTCAACGGAAATCTCGCCGACAGATTGGATTGCCTGAGCTTCAAGAGAGGTTACTGACCATTTGCAGGAGTCATCACAGTAGCCTCGTCAAGCTTTTTGGTGCGTCCATTTCAGGGAATTATATTTATCTCGTTTTTGAATATGTTCATGGTGCAAATTTAGCTACCTGTCTCAGAAATCCACAGAATCCCAGTTACACAGTTTTGTCATCTTGGCTATCACGTATGCAGGTCGCTACTGATTTAGCTCATGGTCTTGATTATGTTCATCATCGTTTAGGTCTGAATTCAGAGTATGTGCACAATCATGTAAAAAGTTGTAGTATTTTAGTTACTGAAGCTTCTTTAAATGCCAAGATTTGTCATTTTGGGACTGCTGAGCTGTGTGGGGAGATAGTGGGGAATGAAAGGTCTTCGGCCAGAAGTCATGGCAGGTTGGATAGCAGGGTAATGAAAATTGAGGGAATAATAGGGTATATGGCGCCTGAGTATCGATCAAGCGGAGTCAAGACACAGAAATGCGATGTTTATGCATTTGGGGTGGTGATTTTGGAGTTGGTATCTGGGGAGGAGGCATTGAGGTACGTGTTTGACGACGGGGGCGGAGGGTATAAGAGAATCAGTGTAATTGAGACGGCAAGGGAGGTGGTGGCTGCTGGTGGGGGTGAGTTGAGAAATTGGGTTGATAAGAGGGTGAAGGATTCGTATCCTGTTGAAGTTGCAGAGAAGATTGTTCGATTGGGATTGGAGTGTGTGGATGACGATCCTGAGAACAGGCCCGATATGGGGCAGGTGGATGTTAGAGTGTCTAAATTGTATTTGGAGTCGAGGAACTGGGCTGAAAAGATCGGATTGCCGACTGATTTCTCAGTCTCCATGGCACCTCGATGACGATGATTAATGAGAAATGATTAAAGTTTTTGTTGCCGAATGTGCTTAGGATTTGATTCTGAGTTTTTCTCTGATCTCCAGCTTTTATTCAGTGTTCTTTCCGGAGAAATTGATGAGATTTGTTGACCACAGAAATTGGGATTATATTATTTTATATAACGTAGACAAACTATATTATTTAATATAATATAATGAGTTTTAAAAAATGCTGTTATCTTATTCATTTTAAATCTGGAATAAATAAGAAATTGATAGAAGACTTATTAAACCAAACAGTTTATTTTAAATTGTATCAAAATAACTCTTTCACTTCCGACTAAAAGTGATTTCAACTCGTTTATCCACTTATTTCTCTAATTAACTGGCAAGATAATTTCCACATGTAATGAAATAATTGGAAGAAGGATCTCCAATTGCCATTAGCAAAAAATAATAATAAAAAGGATATTTTGATTATTACCATGAAACTATAAAAAATAAGAAATAATTAAATGATGAAAATAATTTAAAAATAAAAAATAATTTAACTCCGAGATGGTGGTCGAATCTTTGGTATTGTGATATGATTTAAGAATCCTCCAAATATCTCAAATCTATTGTAAAGTAAAATGTTTATTAAATAGTAGCATCATTTCTTATGCTGAGTAGCAATAATGCTGTTCCATTTTTATTTTGCAAAACTAATATTTAATACATCATTAGAATATCTGTCAACATTTTATTTGTATACACAAGAAAATACAAATAAAAAAAAATCTTAACATATAAAACCATGCGAATATAATTTAAGAGGATGAAATTGTAATTAATTAGAAAAATTCAACTGCTCGTTATTTGTTTTTTGTGGGTTGTGATCAGTTGTTTTTTTTTATTAGAAGACATGGATTTAGGTTCATGTGAGAAGAGCGATGATCATCAGTTCGTGGAGAAAGATCCTACAGGTCGGTACGTCAGGTCTGATGAAATCTTGGGAGGAGGAGAGGTCAAGACTGCATATAGGGCTTTTGAAAACAACGAGAGAGATTGACTTCTGAGGCTCGCTTATTGAAGTCGTTGAAAGATAAGAACATCATCAAGTTTTATGATTTTTGGATCGATGATGAGAAGAAAACTTTTAGAGCAAGTCCAATGGTAGGAGGTATTTTTAAGAGGTAAATGATAGAAATGACTCTTTGAATAGTGTATAAATAGCTCTTGAGGTGATGTGGTCTCCAATGGTAAGAGTCATTTTTAAGAGCTATTTTTTTAAATTTATTTTAAATAAAATTCAATTATTTTGTATATAGTGTAATTATACAATTCATTATACAATTAATAAGAGTAAGTTATATAATTAAATAATTGCTTTTGAAAAACTCTCTAACAATAAAATTATTATTTTTTAATTATATTTAAATTAAAAAAAATAAATTTAAATATAATTAAAAGACCTTCAATATTTGAAATTTAAAATGTAAGCTACTTATTTTATGTTTTTCAAGTAATTGTATGTTTTTTTATGGTTATTGTATTTGAAGTTAATTAATGTTACTTATTGTCTTTGAGTGTTAGAAATTTTTTTAAAAACAAAATGAACACATTAATAAATAACCATTAAATTCAAACATAATTAATTGAAATACAATCCATTACAAATTAATATCTCCATTTTTTTATGCTAACTATTATTATTATAATTAATAATAATAATAATAATTATATAATAATAATAATATTTAGTATAAAAACTCCCCACCCCCACCCGTTCATTCCCCTCCATCTCACACTTAAAAAAAACCTAACATCTCTTCTCCCTGCTGCGCCGCCGTCCCCCCACACACAAACACCTCTTGCTCATAATCTCTTATTCCCTGGGCAAACTTATCACACAATTTTTTCAACAAAAAACATGTTTTCCTTTCTCTCGCGAGCTCTTTTAAAGCATTACAGAAAGAGTATTTTGCCTCAGAAAGCTCTCGAGCTAGCTTCCGGTGGAAGGTCACCGAGTGCTTCCTTGACTTCCTCTCATCTTCCAGCTCTTCTTGCACTGAATGAACAGTAGATTTGATTCGGTTTTGATTTTCCTTGTTTGCGTTTGCTGTACAGCAATTTTTTTTTCAATTTTTCAATTCATTGGTTTGTTGTGTTGATTTTGCTTAGCATTCAGAGCAGTTTTTATTGGTTAAATCCCAACTGTCACAAAAATTTCCCAACGGTCACATTTTGGGTTTTGGCTCCCCGGCCAAAACCTGTGGGGATGCCTCCCGAAAATGGAAGAGGCATTTTGCCTCTTCATTTGGCTCTCCCGGTTGGAGTGACAAATTTAACAAAAATAGTTATTTTTTTAAAAAAATAGCTTTGCCTCCTCTGATGGCTAGTCCCGTTAGACTTTCCCTTAACATGACTACTGTCGTTTCTGGGAGTTCGAGTCAGTATTGCAAGAAACACAAGGTTGTCAATGCGAAGGCTATTAAGAACTGGGCAAGCTGGCAGATTCTTCGAGGGTTGCACTATTTACGTACTCATGAACCTCCTACCATTCATGGCGATTTGAGATGCGTTAACATATTTGTTAATGGAAACAATGGAGAGGCTAAGATTGGAGATCTTGGATTAGCCACTGTTATGCAGCACCCTAGTACTGGTTTATGTGATTTAGGTACTCCAGCATGCATGTCTCCTACAATGAGCTTTGTTGGTGTTTATTCTTTCGCGCGGCATGTGCATGCTAGAGATGGTTTCTCGTGAATATATTAATATCCATGTTGTGAAAGAGAAAACCCAGGGCAGATATACAAGAATGTTATCTCAGGCGTGAAGCCGGCTTCCCTCGATAAGGTGAATGATCCCCATGTTAAACAGTTCATAGAGAAGTGCCTGGTTCCAGCATCTTTGAGACTGTCATGAGCGATAGAGCTTTTGAAAGATCCATTCCTAGCAACTGAGAATTCAAAAGATACCTTTTCTGGTCCTATGAATTTACCCAAGAAATTGACAAGCTAGAGCTATGGCTCGATGCAGCTGGTTTCACTGTAATGAGAATGTCCAGGAACTCACGAGGATAATGGAGGAAGCAATAGAAAATTCCACAAAGAAGATACTATCTAAAGGATTAAAAATCAAACTCATGAGGATAATTTCACTTATTTGCTAGCCCAATTTGTGAGTAATAGCAATGTGATACACACAGACTCTAGCATTGAATCTAATCTTTTTGTCTGATCTGTTTTCTTTTTCCTGCAAGCTTCTGAATTCCAAGCTTTTTTGATTAGTACAAGCTTTTTTGTCAGTCTCTAGCCATCTCTCTCTTCTGAAAGTCTTTTAAATCAAAACAGGTTCAGTAGTAAATAATTATCATATAAAGGATTAAAAATCAAACTTTCCGATCTTCCTATTCCGCTTCAAAATGTATCAGTTAGGTTCAATCATCCTAATTGTGGTGATGTTTCTCTTGCCATCTTCTACAATTTTTGCAGTAATCACAAAACTTCTGTCAATCCCCTGCTGCTCAATAAATTTGACAGGTCTGCAGAGAAGGTTATAAGATCATGTCCTCTACGGGGCTACACTGATCAGATGCAATGGGGAGCTAGACCGGCGCCCTTTATGAACTGCTGGTGGCAACAGAATGGTTTAAGAAAACTTGTGTCAGTATTTTGTCTCCTAATCAATTGGCAAGGTCAATTTTGCATGATTTTTTCTTTGTGGGAAAGAAGAATTCACTTGATTTTTTGACATAAATTATTATTAAATCTATTAGTTTAAACTAAGATAAGGATATGATTGAGAACTAATTGATACATTGGAAACCTAATTGAGAAGAAAAAAATAGATTGGGTGACCTGATGGAGATATTCTTATAAGTTGGGGACTACTATGAGGTTTATCCAAGAAGAAAGTATATAAACACTCGCACAAACAAAATCCTAAACAAAAACACCGTCTCTCCAGTTTCTTGCCAGGTGCAGCAACCAGCAAACCAAAGCATTAAAAATGGCTTCTTGTTCTCTAGTTCCATCTACTTCTTCTTTAGTTTCATCATCTCTATGCAAATTATTTACTTCAAGAAACTCCATGGCTACAGTGGGTTTGCTCTCTTTTGCACCAAAAACTTCAAGCTTTGTTCTTCTCTCTATCAAGCGAAGGGATTATCATAAAAGTTCATTTAGAGGTGATTTTATCAAAACCATTTATGTTCAATTCCTGATTCTTTTCTGGGTCCTTATTTTATCAATAAAGATAGAAACTTTATTGGGTTTTACCCGTTTTCTTGTTTAACGTATTTATCATGGTTTCTCAAGATGTGTAATAGTGAAATTATTTAACTGGGACGTGGACTAAGTGTAGAGCTGTATCTCTCAATATCAAGCAAAGGGATTATCATAAAAGTTCATTTAGAGGTGATTTTATCAAAACCATTTATGTTCACTTCCTGATTCTTTTCTGGGTCTTTATTTTATCAATAAAGATAGAAATTTTATTGGGTTTTACCCGTTTTCTTGTTTAACGTATTTATCATGATTTCTCAAGATGTGTAATAGTGGAATTATTTAACTGGGACTTGGACTAAGTGTAGAGTTTGAGGTTTTTTTAAATATATATTTTCTGATTGACATATGAATTGAGAGCCATTACTTTGTCTTTGTTTCATTGGCCAGCTCTGCTTAATTGGATTTTGATTGATGAATTGTATAGTTAAGTGCTAATACTTGCTAAAAGATGAATTCATTGATGAAATATTTATATTTCATGGAGGAGGGAGCAATTTTCTTATATATTATGTTTAATGGTGGTTTGCAATTTAGAAAAGTAATGTTCTTTAAGAGCTTCTGTTTCTGCAGCTTTTTAGAGAATTTGACCGTGCTGCTGTGGGTTTGTTTTGTCTTGTCTATTATCTTTGGCAGTGAGATCAGTGGCTGCAACAGTGGAAGATATTACTGGATTTGATGATATGGTTGCTGGGACACGGCGGAAGTATTACATGCTTGGTGGGAAGGGAGGAGTAGGAAAGACGAGCTGTGCTGCTTCACTTGCTGTGAAATTTGCAAACAGTGGACACCCCACTTTAGTGGTTTCAACTGATCCAGCACACTCTTTGAGTGATTCTTTTGCTCAGGTTGAAGACTAGAAAATACCTTTCTTGTTATGTTTACTAATATCTGCTTTGCATTTTAGTAGAGTTTAACATGAGTGTTGTGTTTTTATTCAGGATTTGACTGGAGGTACACTAGTACCCGTGGAGGGACCTGAATGTCCCCTGTTTGCACTCGAGGTACGTGGGATAAATCTTCCTGTGATTTTCTTTGATGGTGCTTCTCTTTTTTCATGTGCACCATGAGATAATCATATTATTCTAAAAATTAAAAAAACTATTGGTGATTTTATGGTGCTTTTTCTGTTTTATGTACTCAGTAAGCCATATTTTTAGTTTTGCACAGATAAATCCTGATAAGGCTCGGGAAGAATTTCGTAGCGCGACCCAGAAAAGTGGTGGAACCGGGGTCAAAGACTTCATGGAGGGCATGGGACTTGGAATGCTCGTTGAACAGGCAATTCCTTGTCTACAGTATCTTACACCAAATGAGCTTGCATTTCAATTTGTCATTCACTCAATGCCATTATAATTTGATTGTCAATGGAAATCTCTGTTTGTACCTTTTCCATTTCTGTTTGTCATTCAAAGTTAGACAAGTAGCACTTATGCTGTTAAGAACCTTCACCTAGAACTTTGGATCTATCTTCCTCCTTCATCAAAACAAATATTATGTATGCTTGATACCCTACTTCTATTGACCTGTTTTTCATCTTTGTTTTGACAAAGTTAGGAGAGTTGAAACTGGGAGAGCTACTGGACACACCTCCTCCTGGTTTGGATGAAGCTATGGCAATTGCCAAAGTATGTTTTATCTTTGTTTTTCGTTGTTCTTTTCATATTGTGAGCGGACTGTCTCTGTATTTTATGGTTTCCTTGCTGAAAATAGACTCTCTGGCAGGTGATGCAGTTTCTTGAATCACAGGAATATAGTATGTTTACTCGAATAGTTTTTGATACTGCACCCACGGTGAGCATAAGCACCAGAATTTAAGTGAATGTTTAGAATGAATCAACGGATGTTCATGATTGTTCTTTACAGGGACATACATTGCGACTTTTGTCCTTGCCAGACTTCCTGGATGCATCCATTGGCAAGATATTGAAGGTAGAAACACCAACATGAGACAATGAAAGCATAAATGTGACACTTTTGAAAAACCTGGAAAATTTAATCTTGAATTACTTGTCTATAAAAAGTTATGTTATACAGTGTATGATGCCGGTAGTTCCTTGAACATTACTTGTAATGAATGAACTGTGCCACCATTTTATTTGTACATGAATTTGGTGTCTTTTAAAGAGTTGTAAGCTCTGTTGTATTTCAAAGGGGTAACTAGGGTCTATGGATTGTGTTGATGATGATGATAACTTGTTTTATTCCCTTTGAAACAGTTTTCTATCCGGTTACCTTGCATTACTCTAAAACTGTTTTCGCTGTATTGCAGCTTAGACAAAAAATAACTTCAGCAACCTCAGCTATCAAATCCATCTTTCGCCAGGAACAAACTAGCCAACAGGATGCTGTAAGCCTGAATTCACTGGGAGATGGCTTTATGCTCCACTTTTTTAACTCACAACCCCCCTCTCGTTTTTTAATTCTCTCATTGCAGGCTGACAAATTGGAGCAATTGAGGGAAAGGATGATAAAAGTGCGTGAGCTTTTTCGTGACACGGATTCCACAGAGTTTGTCATAGTAACTATACCCGCGGTAATATGTTGAAAAATCTTCTTAAATACTTATTATGCCTTTTTTAAAAAAAAAATGAGCATCTGCCTTGTCATATGAAGGGCTTATTTGCTCGCTTAATGTAATCCTCTTCAAGTCTAAGCTTTGAGTTGAGAACTTTTTTCTTCCCTTAAACGAAAAATAAAGAAAAACAAAATAAATGGAGCAACTCACACTTTTCTGTGCTCTGCTGTGTTCTCTAGAACACTGACTTGCTTAACAGTTGGGGAAGCATGTTCAATGCACAGCAAAACCTTGAATGGCCAGAATATAATAGTGTAATTTTTAGAGTAGCATATTTTGACACGAGGACCGGAAAAGGATAGCTAGAAGTATATCAGCTTATGAGGAGTGTTTTGCTTCAAAAGGTAAAATTACCATTTCTTTTGTTTTTCCAAGGTAATGGCAATCAATGAGTCATCTAGGTTGCGTGCATCCTTGAAGAAGGAGAACGTTCCTGTTAAGAGGCTTGTTGTCAATCAAATTCTCCCTCCATCTGCTACTGACTGCAAGTTTTGTGCAATGAAAAGAAAGGTATTAATTCAGTTACCGTTTGCAAATTTGAAAACCCAAAACAAACTGTTAATAATTTTCTTTGGAGATTTCAGGATCAATTGCGTGCTCTTGACTTGATACAGAATGATCCAGAACTCTCGAACTTGACATTGATACAGGGACCTTTAGTTGATGTAGAGATCAGAGGGGTTCCAGCCCTTAAATTTCTGGGGGATATTATATGGAAATGAGTATCTGTAGAAATTTAGAATGATCCAAGCCGTTGCTTGGGCATGTCTATTTCATTCCAAATGAAGAAATACGGGAACGGAGGTTTAGGTTCTTTCTTAGTAGGTTACTTAAATGCTCCTTTCGTTGCCGGCGGCAATTACCTGATAAAGAAGCTGAAGTCTCCTATACTCCCGAATCCACCGCGAAGCAGCAGGATAGGTGATGGAGGCCCATGTTCTCAGAGTTCAATTACATTATACCTTTTTGTTTTCTGTTTCTCCTTGTCACCTTGATTTTCACATACAAATAACTGCCCATTTCAAGTGGGTAAAGGCGCATACATCTTTGCATGCAACTGAAGAGATAAATGTACCTTGATTTAAACCTCCACGCTCGCCATCCAACTTAAACCCGACATGACAATAACAATGTTATCCATGTGGCTCCCAATGAGCACAAGGTGCCAATCCGTTGTAGCCCATGGCATGGAAACATATCGAGAGTTTTTAGCTGCTGACACCCTTCTTTGTCGGAAAGAATACCGATTCATGCAGGAGTTGATTATATCAATAAATCCACTCCCAAGACTCCAATATGCAAATCTAGAATAAACAGCAAATTTGATAAAATTGACTGGAGGCCAGAAAACTTCGGCTGTTGTTACTCTTGTGGGTATATATGGCTTCAATGATTTTCCACATTTGCAAGTATGTTAGAAGGGAAAAGAATGGATTACAAATTCACTTCTTTTTGAAGGTTATCATCCCAAAGAACGCCACAACTCGACTAACTAGACCTATGAGCATGAGGATGAATATACATAGACCCCAATAATGAAGATTATAACCGGTTTTCATTAGAGAACCACAACGAGTAATCAACCACACTCCATAGTACCTGAGTAGGAAAAGGAACATGATTAAGGTTTGTCCGATCAATAAAAAGTACACAACATGCATTTGGAAACTACTTTAGCAGAGGCTTTTGTCGTACCTTTCAGCGTTTGCAATCACAAATGCTTCCAGAGCCCAATTAGGATAGCACAGCTTGGCTACAAACTTCAAAACTTCACTTTTGTTTGGCTGTGCTGCGATGAGAGTCAAAACAACCGGAAGAAGAACTGACCACTACAAGAAAGAAACTTGTCAGTGAAAACAGATGACCCTATGAAGTGGGAATTTGCTGATGCACCTTCACTCACCAGCTGGGCGGGGCCTGGTTCAAAAAAGATGGCCAGTACATAGGCTATTCCAGTTACACAGTAGAGAAGACACAGCATGACAATGTAATTATCGGCGAAGGAAGATCTCGGGTTGGTGAAGAAATAGTACATAGAGAGGTAAACCACTGGCTTGATCACTGTATTAAAATGGTCAAATGTATCCTTGGCAAGAAAGTAAGCTACACTGCTCATGCCAGAGGCACTCTCTCTCCAGTACTGTAACTTCTCAAGAGAAAATGATCTTAAAGCCGCAATCTTGCAAAGGAGAGCTGAAATCAGTGATAAGAGTAATGGTTAGGAAGATGTGCATAAAAATGATAAATCGATTACTGCTGTTTGTTTTATGTCCTCCAATAAAATTAAATTGAAAAAAAACCCTCACGGCTTGAGTAAATGAGTTTTTCCTACTCACAAACTGCAATAATGGAATGTGCATAACCAGTAGCCCCGAAAGTTTGATCGCTAGGTTTTGTAATCGATCCTAAGCAGGCTCCGGCAAGAAATAAGATCAGATAATCTGCTGCTTGGATTTTAGCTTCCCTTAGTCTCTGTTTAGAAATCCTGTTGATTGTGAAGATCAAGAGTAAGAATAAAAACACAGCAGAAACTGTTAAACAAATCTTCTTGGGAGTTTCCAGATCAGAGCCTTCCATTTCTCCTAGAAATAATCCAAAGGGATGGCCAACAACATTAAACAAATCTTTCAAAAGAAAATCATGCCAATGACTTCATTATCAGGGTTGTACACAAGAACTCACATAATAAATAATTCAAATGCACTGATGCACCTCTACCCCAAAAAGAAATAATAATTGAAAATGTGTGGGATGCATTTAACATGCTTACTTCAGCTAATACGAAGCTTTCTGAGAGTATTATATATTAAGAAACACCTGAAAAATTCACAGATCACTTGGATTTTACCTGCCAAGGAAGTATCTGTATTGCTGGAATACTCCCGGAGTTCTTCGATGTGATAAATCACTGGACTTCAAAAAATTGTGCCGTATCTTATCCCGATGAAACTCGACATTACTCTTAACATCTTGCCATAATTCCCCAGCAAAAGACTGTTCCCCCATTCCAGTGCTAGTAGGATTTGTTCCATGATCTGGATTTAGTTCCACAGGTGACACAACAAGTCCAGCAGCATACTTTTGCATATCTGGGGGAATGGGGTATCCATTATGAAGCATCCATCTGAGAGGAAGTTCCTTATAATTCACACTTGAGCTCGCACTTGATTTCACCATACCCTCCAAAACGTCAATATAGTGGTCAGGAGGATTAACACGCTCTGGGACACTAATCCCAAGGCCTGTAAAGTATTCTTCAACCTTCTTCACAGGACCATGATAGACAGTAAGGCCGCCTTTTGCAAGAAGTACCAAGTCATCGAACATTTTGAACAAGGCATAGCTGAAGCAGAAGTTCTACCCATTAGTTAAGAAAATACTAAAATTTTGAAGCCCCCACATTCAGATCAGATCAAAGTACGGATTTGCATTGGAAGAAATAGAGTCTAAAACTTTTCTTGGTTGATAGAATTCTCTCTCATTTTTTTCTTGTAAATGATTGTCTTCTTATTTGCCTGTTACATTACTTCCATTGCTTTTCTCAACAAATTTTAGTTTTTTTATAGTTGGCTTCCTATTTAACAGTGTGAAAAAAATTAATACATTGCTTGGATAAAAATTAGGTCACCTTAAAAACCACGAGAATACTGCATGAAATGTTTATTAATGTCCTTACACCTGGTTTTCCTTGTTAATACAGTACTGTGTAACCATAGGAATGCATAGCAAATTTAAACTACAACTTAAAGATTAAAGATATAAAATACAGGCATGTTATCATAATAGTTACCTTGGTTGGTGAACAACCATGCAGATGTTTACCCCTTCAAGAGCTTCACGCCGAAGCGCTCTAAGAAGAAGCTGGGAGGATGCACTGTCCAGACCAGATGTGGGCTCATCTAAGATCAAAAGTGAAGGTTCCATGACCATTTCCAGTCCAACATTTACTCGCTTCCTCTGGCCTCCAGAAATTCCTCGCTTCTCCACCGTTCCTACCAACGAGTCCCGTACTGATTGTAGACCCAAAGACTCGATAACTCTTTCAACAATCAGAACTTTATCTGGTTTTGACATGTAAGCAGATAGTCTTCAGTAACCAGGGGTGGATTACATGGAAAAATAGAAAAGGCAGCGGTCAGTAAGGGAGGGTTGTACAGAAATCATCACGAGGACGCACAAGTAAAAGTAAGGTGGAAAAGTTCCACAGAAGAAAGAGCATTAGTTCCAAGTCACGACTCATAGTTTAACAACCCTACACACACATACATTTTTATCGTTTCTTTTTGATGCATAGCCATGCAAAAATCTTATTTGGAACATTTAGGAACAAATTTGTAGAGCATGATATTGAAACAAATGGAGGAAAGAGTAACATGCATGCAGGCATGCATGTGTATTGCACAGCATGTTGTCCATTTTATTAAAAAAAATAACAACCCAAAGCTTCTGGCCTTTCACTTCAAATTCACTTAGAAAGCGACCCCATTTATTGGCAATGCTCAAATTCTTCAAGGGCCATACTTGAACATTGGAAAACATAATTCAAAACCAGGCATACGGTAGACTTAGCTGCATGAAGTAAACAATGCCCAATAAAGAAAGGAGGTTAAAGCCTTCACATGTAGAGAACAGTTGGTGAGTGTGGTTTCACTTTGATGTGGAGCAACAGGAACCTTATTCATTTGCTGGATATTTACCTTTCCTGTTGACCAGAAGTAATTATGCTTTGCATACTTATTCCTATTGGATTGTTTGACTTGGTTCCTCTGTCAAAATGTATCATTTTCTTATTCGGACACCTGATCACAAACTCAATTGCACCAATCTTATGTCCAATACACTGTACTCATTGGTGATGAACTTTTTAAGTATTGTTTGAAATTATTTGATTATATACAGGAACTTGGTAGATAATACATGACAAAATTTCATATGAAAAATTGAGATCAAAACTAATGGTGAAATGTGTCAGAGTCAAAATGTGGAATACCTGCAATGTGCACTGAACCAGAGGTTCTCTTCAACTGTCAAGTTTCCATGCACAATATCATCTTGTGGAACAAAACCAATAATTTTCTTATATGAGTGGACGGATTCATTTTTCCCATTGATAAGAATCAAACCAGTCATCCTGCATCCGATTGCTTTTCCTGCAAGAGCAGAAAGAAAGGTTGTCTTCCCAGCTCCTGACGGGCCCATTACAGATGTAATACGGCCAGGCCTGATTTTGCCTGTTACACACCTTAATAGATGCTTGTTTTTGGCTTTCAAGGTAAGGGTTAGGTCTTTGAATGAAATCTCAATTAGAGGTCTTTTCTTGATTTCGGTATCGGTGGCCAATGAGACTACTCCTGAGAATGTGAGATCCTTGTTTTGTTGCTGCATAGCTTTCTCTTTCTCGATTTGAGTATATGCATACTTAAAAATTTGGCTATGCGTATTCACTTCTTTTCCCTTTGGCATGTGTCTCTTAGTGTTTGGATCTTCAATTCCTAGACTGATCCCCTCATAGATATCAGGGTCATGTTCAATTTCATGCATTATCTGCATAAGGTCACCAGGTTGCTTTTTCTTTCCTTTTGATGGTGCAGGTGAAGCCAGAGATGTAATCGAACTATTTGAGCATGTAGGATACAAATCTTCATCTATTTCAGATTTAGCTTGATCCAACATCTTAAGTTTCTCAGGATGCTTCTTACGAGAAAATGTTCGTGAGAAATGAGCTTGCAATCCACTTGCATGCTTCTTAGCAGTATCTTTAGCAGCTTTCCACCTTTGACGTGCCCGTGCTGTTTCTCTTGCACTTCTCGCAGCTGCTTCCCTGGATTTGGCTAATCTTCTCTCTCGAGTGGTGAGAACTTGATCAGAACAGTTGTAAATAATAAGTAGCAGAGTAGTCAAAGCAGCCTGCATAAGCAAATAAAGGTTTCATCTGTATTAGCTACCTACTTTTCCTGAGATGAATGCATCATTAGAATTCACGAACAAAACGAAGAATATTGTAAGACGTTCCGGAAGCATAAACAAGTTATACGGGTTATTAAATAGGTTAACATTCGGAACATAAAGATCAAGTATGGCATAGATTTTAATGTAAAGTGAGATAACTTACTATTAACATAATCCCGTAGGCATGAATATTTTGAGTTGGGGAGTTTGCTTTACATGAAGTCAACTTGAAGCAGGCTGCAAGTCAGTTGGCAAAGGTCAAGACCAGCAATACAGGAGAGGTGAAAAGCAATAATGGAATCATAGAAACAGAATAGTCTATAATAGTAAGCATTCAAATCCTGAATATATAAATTCAGTTAACATAGATGTCACAGCAAGCAAATTCACAACAGCAGGAATGATTAAAGACTGATAATAATAAAGAAAATCCTTACGTGTCTCGGATGTAGATCCCATCCTGCAGTAATGTCTGAAAAATGATGAAAACATGCATCCCATCAGATAAATGAACAGAAATGTGACCTCCAAGAGTTGAAATTATTACAAAAACTATATATCAATTGAAATATTACAACTTGATTGTTAACACATTATGAGATAAGTTTCCAACAAGAAACAAGTGGTTGTTGAGCAAGTTTTTGGTAAAAAAGTAATACCCACTACTGCAAGAAATTTTCTGGACCGTAGTTGGACAGTATGACCCTGCCAAACAGAATATTTCACTGCTACTGCCAACATCAGCCCATATGTTTGCTCCTCCACAGGTATGGTTTGGCTGTCCTGGAGGTAGTTGATAGCTGTACCTGCAAATCCATACATAGTGTATATGCATTATAGCCTATAAGCAAATCAGATCCAAAGAGTAGAGTAACAATGTTGAGCTGGAATCCAAACTTACGGTTCACATACTCCAGTTGTCCTATTGAGTCTTGAAAGTGGACAGTGAGAACCTAATGGGCAAGCTTCAAAACACAAGATCCCAATTCGGAGCAGATGAGAAATGTCAGGGATAAACCAGAGAGTAAAACTTTACATACAGATTAATGAAGTAACACTTGATTCTCAAGAGAAGTAAATTCACATTAAGAAATTAAACTATCATGGTACACTTTGAAGGAGAGAACTGAATACTATAACAGTTCTTCTTCCATTTCTTCAAGTGTTACAAGGAAGTAGAATAATTTTAAAAAACATCACACTTCAAGTTTTTGTTTCCAGGGGAACAGATAGTAAGTATGAAATAAGATTAGAACTTTGAGGGTTCTCATCTGAAAGTTACTAGCAAGAAATAATTAACATGATTCTCGAATACTTACGTATCATGCAGGTAAGACCATGGGGACAGAAGAAACCTTCACAACAAGTCTGACAGCTGCGAGTTCTTGCAGGGATTTCCTTTGAGTTTTCAAGGTCAACTGGCTGATCAAGACCAATACTACAAGCCCATCCTGGCTCACAACCAGAAACCCACGAGGTTAAATTGCAGTTCTTGTTAGGTTTCAAATAATTGTCAATGCTTGAAGGCTGAAAAAAATTGTTGAAGTAGAATTTCATTTCTGCTGCTGTACATATCCGCCGGGTGATATCTCCTGTTGAACAAATTAAATCCACCATAAGGTCCAGAACATCTACACTGCCGATTAAAATGCTTTAAACTAGGAGTAACATGGGATAACGAAAAAGGAAAACAATACACAGACAAGAAATTCTTCTCTTAATTTTTTTCTCCATTTTTTCAGCAAGCAAGAATTGCAACTCATAAAAATAAAGGACTGGTTGTAAGCAAAGTGCATTAGGCCTTCTATTTCCAGTCGAAGTACTTGTATACCTCCAGTCTTTTGAATGCATTTCGTCAAGAAATCCAAATTGGAAGAAAAATTGAATGCCTGGTTCCAATCAGCTTCCCTGAAACAAATTAAGCTTTCAACTTAACTCCACGGTACAAAATGCACAGACACATCAAATGGAGGAGATCAGGCATAAAACAAATCTAGCTTGAGTCCAATAACCCGAGAAAACAGAAAGTGGCGCACGATTTAGCTATAGTTTCACTTCTGTGATACCTCCAGAAGTCATAACAGCATTATCATTCAAGACCGAAAAATTTAAGAACATAAATTAAAAAGAAAAAAGCTACAAGTTTTAAAATCTTAACACTGACAACGCAAGAAAACAAGAGGAAACGCTAAATCAAGTACAATTCAAAGCATTTAACATTGTTAACATGACTCACTGACAGCCCAGAATCCAAAACAAGAAGGGTTGCTGTAATTTTTTCTCTTAAGCAAAAATATTCAAGTAGTGGTAGTAACTTACGGGTCTTTGATACAGAAAGTAGATCGGTTGCCGATATCCCTGTTAATAACTGCTGTCAGATTTGACATCCTGCTATAAACAAACTGTGTAATAAGTGGAAGAACTGCAGGATTGTCAATTTCATTGGAGTCTCCCACATCTTGACACCCGACTAAATGCTGTAAACTCAAAACTACAACAACCCAGATTAGCAATGACCAGGAAATGCAGATTTTGAGCTTCTTTGAGCCCATTTTTGGCATTGAAGTGAAGCTATGTGAATTGAAAGGACATGAAAAGGTTGATGAAGCTTGAAACTTTATGGTAGTTCAAGTTGTTTGGCTATTTCCATGTTCATCTTTTGATAATTAGAGTAAAAGGAGAATGGCAAAGATTGAGCTGATAAAAAGAGGGTCTTTGATTTATATTACAAGTCGTCAAAAAATGACTGGCTTACATGGGTTTGATCTAGGAAAGGCGGCTGTCTTTGTAGCCTTGTGCGGAATGAAGGAAGCATATGATAGTCCAAGGTCAATTGTGCTTGTCATGAAAGAGAAGGTATGGAAAGGTGGGACCAATATGTAAGAGATACAGCACATGTCTTGGCAACTTTGCCAATTTGGGCGGCTCCGAAGACATTTTTACTTTCATTAATGTTAATTTGGTTCCCAAGAAAGAAAAAAAACCAGAAAAATCATGGATAGCTGTCTCTTTCGTTACGTTGAATGAAGATGATCAAAAGAAATTCCCTTCACTGGTTATCTCTCGAAGCCAAGACATTTGGCAGAAAATCATAAGACATTTTACAGAACCTCCGAAATGAAGGGCACGGGGACTGCGCTGATGTTCAGGACACGGTTTTCCTCTTTTTTCTAACATGGCAGGGAAGGAAACGACCACCTCTAGCCAACAGAAAGTCAGAAGCTGCTAGATCCCATTGGTGTGCCCTAGCCAAAGTACAAAATTGCTGGCCTACAGCAAAGCAGCGCCGTACCAGTCACAATAAATTCAAAGCTTTCATGAAAATCTCAGTAAATAGTATTTTATTTTATTGTGGCAGTAGTTATTTAAGAAGTATTTTTTATTTATTTTTTAAATATTTTTAATATCAAAATAATTTAAAATTACAAGATTTTTTTAAAAAAAAGTACTATCATACAATAACAAACAGGCCCCATAACTAAATTGTTAACTATATATAAAGCCCTGTGTAGTACTGCAGTCCAAATATTTTCAAAAATTCTGATTTTTTATTTTTTATTTTTTATTATTTTTATAATTATGATATCAAAAATAAATTTTAAAAATAGAAATAAAATATTTTTTTTAACAAATTTCTAAATAAAGCACCTCTAAAGTTTCCATACATGTCTTAAAATCTAAAATAGCCCACTGTTTTAAAATAAGAGAGAAAGAAGGCCTGAAAGGCCCACTTTTCACGTGGGCTAAAACTATCCTGCAGTACTGAGCTCAAACCCATTTATAAAACAACAGTGTCATCTGGTTAACCATTTAACGTGCTCGGCTTGGGTCAGTTTAGAAGAAATTGTGTTCCTGTGCAACTATAATTTTTAAAGTTTACATTATTATTTTAAATAGATTTTACTGAATTTTTTATTTTACAGTTTTAATAACAAATAAAAAAAATGTTTTGAAATTATAAACACACATTTAGAAGGTGTCTACATTGTATTTCAAAAATATTTTGAAAAAAAAAATATTTTTTATTTTTTTTATTTTTCACTTTAAATTTTTTTGATGTTTTTAAATTATTTTAATGTGCTAATATCAAAAATAATTTTTAAAAAATAAAAAAATATATTATTTTAATATATTTTTAAATAAAAAATATTTTTAAAAATAATTTCAACCACAAACACTCTAAAACATATAATTAAGAGAGAGAGAGGTTGAAAAAAAATGTTTGTGTTGTTAGAGAATTAAAGATTGGCTGACTTTTGGAATGTAGACTGTACCTGACGGCACTATCTATATCTATCGCCGGTTCTTCTTCCGGGAAAGCTCTTTTTTTTTTCTTTCCAGGTGAGCTCGGGGTCAAATTAAAAGCGATTTGATGAGGTGGTGCAGTATCATTGACCGTTGTTTACAAGCAACATCTGATCGTACCGGAGCATTTATTCACTGCAAGTGGTTCCAAGAGCAGTTGAAATAACATTAATAAACAAGTTTTCAAAATATTTTTTAAAATTATTTTTAATATAAAAACAATATGAAAACACTAAGTCCCCATTTGGCATTGCGATCCCATCGATTTTTGGCTGAAATGTTTTAAAAAATAATTCATTTTAACAACCAGCAGTTTGGTGTTTTTAAATCATTTTGATGTGCTGATTTCAAAAATGATTTTTAAAAAATAAAAAAAATATCATTTTGATGTATTTCGGCACAATAAGCACTTTAAAAAGCTACTACAATCACACTCCCAAACAGGCCCTAAATCAGAATAAAAAAATCAAAAATATCTAATTTGTTTCATACTTATAAGACTTATAAGTCCCCTTCTTTGTATATATATATATACCTTAAACATCTAAAGATTATAATTTGTTTTAATATTTTAAATATATCTTTGAAAAACTTGAATTTTTTTAATAAATTAAAATGTTAATGTATTGATATTAAAAATTATTTTTTAAAAATAATAATAAAATACTTTTTTAATATATTTTTAAAATAAAAAAACACATTAAAAAAAGAGAGAAGAAGATGAAGTCGACTACAAACCAAAACAGGCACTTTGAGGTTTGAACCGGTCTAAGATACATAAAATATAGTAGTGGTAGCTGTCACTTTTCACGCGGCTTCTTCCAACCAGTAAGACAACAGCACGTGGCAAAGCAACCATTACAATTTTGGTTATCAACGGTCTCTCATGTCTTGTCCTGAGGCAAATTATCAACATTCTCTTCCATAATAAATGCACGGTCATGCATATCTTAATATGTAATTTCCCTCAATCAATATTTGACTTTTTATTTATATATAATTTAATAAATTTCTTTATTCAGATGGACGGATAATTGTAACAATTATTTTTGCCGTCTATAAGTTTTCTTTAGTCCTTCCCTTTTATCTTATTATTTTCAAATTTAAATATAAAAATATTTTTATATTTCCAAGAAAAATAATATTTTCATTTTCAAATAAGTTTCTATACAAATAGAGACATGATGCATTAAAAATACTATAATTAATTATAAAAACTAAAAAGCAAAGTTTTATTAAAAAAGAAAAAGAAAAAGAGGACATCTGGAGCTTAATGGTTTCCAACTCCCAACCAACATTCAAAAACAGCAAGGGACACGTATTATTAGAATGTAGAGAGGACTGAGTCCCTGTAGCTTTCACCTAGATGAAGAACCCCATGTTTTAAAGAAACGACCGCGCCCACAACACACCTTCCAATATCCTTCACTCGTTTTTTCCGTTCACATGAGGCAAGGGAAACCCTTTTCACATCTTCACTCGTTTTTGGATTTCTTTCTTTGATGAATAAAAAAATATTTTTTTATGGTGTTTACTGACTCAAACTCTACCATAAATCGTCTCTTTTATTTAAAATGATGGCTGTGGTTGGTGAGCTACAATCCAGCTGCCTTGTATTGACTTGCTTTGGATCATGGAGCGCTCGTTGTTGTCTCTATGATTGCACTCTTTTCACCCTTTTTTGGATTCTGGGTCCTTCTTTAAGATTTCTCCCTCAGACTTGTGAGGGGTAACGAGAGCTGTGCTCTGTTTGTCTCCTTTTGTTTTACAGGAAAAGTGAGTTGCTTATTGCCTCCTTTTCTTCTTTATCTAGCAAAAGGGGTATTGAATTTGGTGCTTTAGTAGACTTTGTTTATCGTCTTTTTTTGCTTTGTTTCGTTGATGGGCTTATTTATCTAGAAAAAGGGTTTCTCTAAAGAGGATTACGGAGCTTATTGCCTTTAGAAAATAACTTTAGGGTTGATGTTCAGGATAATCATTTCATTGACTCTGGTGCTTTGTGTGTTATGAAGAAAATTGACTTCCTTTTGGCATGTATGATTTGATTTGTATGTAAGTCTTGAATACACTAGTCAGAGATTACCTTACTTCATAGGTTAAGGTTCTGCAAGTGAATAGATTACCTTACTTCATAGGTTAAGGTTCTGCATCTATGACTACCATTGCTAATTTTATGAGAATTTGGACGTGTTTCAAGTTATAAACATGTCTGGTTTTTTGTATTTTTGTTTAACTGCGACCTTCATTCTGGTGGCATTGTTCTAATGCTGCTACAATTGTGGATAGGCAGCCAGGAGATTGTCCTTTAGGAGCAATGAAGTGTCTTCATTTCCGCAGTAGGGAGAAAAATGAAGAACCAAAGACTGTAACAAAATCTGTTTCTGTCCATTCCATTTCATCTACATCAATGACGATGTCAACTGATCGTGACCTAAGGAAATCTGGGTCTGAGTTCAATTCTCAGAATGTATCAGATTTTAGCACAGAATCGTCCACAAAAAACTCATTTGGGAACTCATTTGCTTCTTTGGGTCAAAGACAGAGCAATCTTAAAGCCTTCACGTTCTCAGAACTGAAGACGGCGACCAAGAATTTCAGCCGCTCTGTCATGATTGGGGAGGGTGGGTTTGGCGGTGTGTATAGGGGAGTAACACGGAGCCCGGACGATCCGAGTAAGAAAATCGATATCGCTGTCAAACAACTGAGCAAAAGAGGGCTCCAGGCAAGCTTTCCCCCTTTTCTCCGTGCCCTTTTCACCACATATCATTCTTAAATCAAAATCTCATCTTGTCTTGAGATTATTGTCGCTTTATATGAATGCCTTGGAAAAATCTCAGCACTTAAAAATCTAGTACATTCCGAGAAATGAACTAAGAAGGTTGTAATTAAGAAGAGAGAAAGTTATTGCCTTCAGATTCTTAGTTCTGAGATTTTGCTGAGGGGAAACTCATCTTGTTCGCAGGGGCACAAGGAATGGGTGACTGAAGTAAACGTTCTAGGAATTGTTGAACATCCAAATCTTGTCAAATTAGTGGGCTACTGTGCTGAGGATGATGAACGTGGAATCCAGCGCCTTCTGGTATATGAGTTTATGCCCAACAGAAGCGTGCAGGATCACTTGTCAAATAAATTTCAGAAAGTTCTTCCCTGGGCCACAAGAGTAAAAATTGCCCAGGATGCTGCCCAAGGCTTAGCGTACCTCCATGAAGGCATGGATTTTCAGGTATTTTTAACCTAACTATATATGTAGCTTTGGGTTTCGATCATCATATTTAGCTTCTTTTTTTTGTGCTCTTTATTTCGAGTCTGTTTGGCACCGTCTAATTTAGTTTTGCGACTGTATGTAGCCATTTCACTTCACTCCACTGCATTTACCATTTTTCTTTCACTGTTGCTGCAGATTATTTTCAGAGATTTCAAGTCTTCAAACATACTACTGGATGACCAATGGAACGCAAAGCTGTCAGACTTTGGGTTGGCTAGATTGGGGCCTTCAGATGGGTTGAGCCATGTTTCAACTGCGGTATGTAGTTTATGGTTAATCAAAATGATCCTCAAACCACGTCAAACAAACTGTTCTGTCTTCAATCAGCAGCATGAGAAGCCAAACTATAACTAACTTCTATTAGCACATAAACAATATTTCTGTAAACTTTTTTGCACTGAATTGATAAGGATATTTACCAGTCATCTCTGGTCTTGGAGACTCCATCAATGCATCTTGATAACTTGCTAGTATGATCAATTTGTAGACCTAAAGAAACTGAGAAACCACTTTATCTGATCTGGAAACAGGTGGTTGGGACAATAGGATATGCAGCTCCTGAATATATTCAAACTGGGCGTCTCACGTTTAAAAGTGATGTGTGGAGCTTTGGGGTTTTTCTTTATGAACTGATAACGGGCAGACGTCCGTTGGATCGAAACCGCCCAAAGAATGAACAAAATCTCCTGGAATGGGTCAGGCCACACCTCTCTGATATAAGAAAGTTCAGGCTGATCATGGACCCAGGGCTCGAGGGAAAATATAACGTCAAGGCTGCCCAAAAGCTGGCTGCTGTAGCTAACCGGTGCTTGGTTCGACAGGCTAAAACACGCCCCAGAATGAGCGAAATCCTGGAGATGATCAACAAGATTGTTGATACAACAGACAACGGAAGCCCCCTGCCCCCTGTGAAGAGTTTGGCCCCGAAAGATGCTCCTGGAAAACCTGGAAGAGATCGTATGAAAATGAAGTTTTTGGATTCAATAATTGGAGATCAGAAGGGATGGTGGTCAGCAGCTTGGAGAACATGGAGACCTAAGCTGACGAGGACACGCTGGAAGAAAAAAAAAATGGAGAAGTAGGCAAATCAGTATTGCTTCGATGAAGTCCTTTTTTGTTACATTTGTAAGTAAACTACTTTGTTCTGCCTAAGTACCTCCATATGCAATTGTAAAGGTTAAATAACGTAGATGAGTTTGTGCACAGGATTTCTTTGCCGTTATATGCATACAATAACTTGAAAAATAAAAGAAATTATCTCACTTGAAAGTTTAATCTGATAATATGATTTATATTATTTTCTAACACACATTCTCAAATGATTGCAAACATACTCACACTATCTTATGCTTAATTTTTATCAGATATAATGAGGGTGGTGAGATTCGAACTCGTGACCACTTGATTAAAAAGACTCTGATACTATATTAAGAAATCATTTCACCTAAAAATTTAAGTTATTATGTAAGGCTCCAGAATATAATTTATATTATTCTCTAACATTCGTCATCCTGGATCTTAACTTTATTCATGTTTTGCTTCAAATCAACTTTTTATTTATTTATAAAAACATTATCATTTTGGGTTTTTTTTATTAAGAAAATCTCATCTTAGATTAACTTGCCGACTCATCTTCAATCCGCAAACAATTCATTAATTGGTGCCTAATGGCTTCTATGGAAATGAAGAGCATAAAAGCACACGAACAGAGATGATAACCAACCTTGAATGTATACTGGGAAACGAAATGTTTGTATGTTTTACAAGTGTTAGGGTTCATCCTTAATGTAAATTTAATTTTACGTTAAAAGTTATGATTGTAATATATTCAGCCATGCTTGAATTTATAAGCTAAACGTGCTGGCTAGGTCCTTTCCCAATCCATTGTGCTTTAATTAACACAATACTTTTTATTTTTGTATATAAACGATAAGGGAATTTTGTACTAGAACTGTTGATTATTAATAATTAATAGCATATGGAGATTATTTATTAAAACATTTTAATGTTTTATATTTTATTTTGAATAATAAAAATATTCTCACCAAAAATAAAAAACAATATCCTTTATCATGAACATGCATGTTTTAATATACAAAAGAAATTAAACACACATTACTCAATATTATCTATTTAAAAGGAAAAATGAGTAGAAGAAACATAATCTCCAAAGATTTGCTAGTGCTTCCAATTTAATTAGAAAAATCAATTGGTAGTATTTCAAAACAATTTGAGATTTGATCTCATTTTACAAATCATGATTTTTTTTTAACAAAACAACTTTGAAGATTCTGAAACTAATTACATTAAGTGCGTGTTTAATATAAGATGTGTAATGTTTTTTATTTTTTTATTTTTAATATTTTAAAAAAAATGAAAATCATAAAATTACTGCACGCCCAGACCCAAAATTAATGCCGGTCCATGTCAAAATTTCAACAAATCCAAAAATAATAAAACTTTTAAAATTCTTAACAGGCAAGAAAACATTAACCAATAAAAACAAATCCTTATAAATTACACGTGGCCCAAGAAACCGGGACCTTCTGTTAATTGAAAAGAAATGGTGGCGGTTTCAGGATTCCCTGACAGCACTATGGCATCATCAGTAATATATAAATTTCAACAAAGGATGCCTAAACAGACGACAATTTTCACCAAACGCAGAATCTCTCTGGCTGTATTGATATGCAGCATTGATATGCAGCTGCAGTTCCAGAATGTAAACAGAATCATACAATCAGCATGCAAAGAAGAAGTCGATTAACTAAATTCAGTTAGAGTGTAAATAACTGAATATCAGTTATTAGTTAGTTAAACAACTATTGATAGGTCTATAAATAGATATTGTAATTGAACAGTTATAAATTAATATTCTGAATTCAATTGAAGAATAATTCATCTTCAATATTTTCTCTCGGCATTATTATTTTCTATATGGTATCAGAGCAAAAGTCATAATCAGTTCATCCTTTTTCTTTTACTCAACAATGGCCGAGATCAACAATCATATGTCAGAAATGAATCCTTCTAATCCATTCTTTCTTCATCATGGTGATAGTCCAGGAGCCATGATTGTTTCAAAGCCTCTCAATGGAGACAATTATAATTCATGGAAAAGGGCAATGATGATGTCCTTGTCAGCCAAGAACAAACTTAGTTTTGTTGATGGAACTCTACCAAAACCAGCAAATCTTCATGATTCTCAAGGGTTAACATGGACTCGATGCAACAATATGGTGCTTTCTTGGTTGCTTAATTCTGTGTCAACAGAAATTGCAAATAGCATCATATATATTGATGATGCATCAGAGATTTGGAAAGATCTTCAAGATCGGTTCTCTCAGCACAATGGGCCACGGATTTTTCAGCTTCTGAAGTCAATTTCATGCTTGACACAAGAAAATAACTCTGTAAGTGCATACTTTACTACCATGAAGGGATTATGGGATGAATTAGCAAATCATCAACCAATTCCTACCTGCACATGTGGGGCATTAAAGACTATATTGTCTTATCATCACCAACAGCATGTTTACCAGTTTTTAATGGGGCTGAATGAGAGTTTTTCACACATTCGAGGTCAAATCTTGTTGATGGATCCACTACCATCAATAAATAAGGTTTTTTCACTGGTAATTCAAGAAGAAAGGCAGAGACTAATTTCTTCATCAAGTCTTTCTTTTAATCCAAACACAACTGCTTTGCTCACAAAAGCAGTACCTCAGAATCGATTTGCTGGTAACAGACAGTCTCAATTTAGAAGAGATCGTCCTCTCTGCACTCATTGTGGTGTGTCTGGGCATACTGTGGAAAAATGCTACATAATCCATGGTTTTCCACCTGGTTACAAGTTTAATAGAGGGAAGAATGCACCACCTAGTGCTCATCAAGTATCTGCCTCTCAGCTGCCCATCACATATGAACAGTGTCAACAGCTTCTCAGCATGCTAAAGCCAGAAAATGCAGAAATTGATTCTTATGTCAATCAAGTTACATCCAATGTGCAAGGTGAAAATGTCATCAATGAAGGTGATTCTATCTTAACTCAGTCTTCAGTTTTGGATTTTACACATTCTGTTTTTGCATCATCCTTCATTTGGCCATCAAAATCTCTATCGAATCCTGTTAACACCTCTTGGATCATTGACACTGGAGCTACAGATCACATGATCTGTTCAACATCCATGTTTACAACTATCACAGCTATTGTTTCACAATCTGTGCGACTTCCAAATGGCCATTTTGCATCAGTTACTCATGTTGGCACCATTAAAATCTCAGAATCTTTGATTTTGCACAATGTACTTTGCATTCCATCTTTCTCATTTAATTTGCTTTCTGTTAGCAAATTGCTTAAAACTCTCCATTGTTGTGTCATCTTCTTATCCCAATTTTGTTTCATTCAGCACCTCTCAAGTTGGAAAACGATTGGTGTGGGTAAAGAAGTTGGAGGCTTGTATCATCTACTGCAAAATCCAGTGTCTGCTTTACCTCAAGCTTCATTTTCTGATAAATCTGCAAAATTCATGTCCAATGCCAGCTTTTGTATGAATTTTGTTAAGAACAACATATGGCATTATAGGCTAGGTCATCCTGCAGCATTTCCTTTACAAATTCTTTCCCATGTAATTCCTCAAATTTCACAAGAATCAAATAAAGACTGCAGCATTTACCCTTTAGCCAAGCAACACAGATTACCTTTTTCCCGTAGTGCATCTAATTCTGCAAAAATGTTTGACTTGATTCATTGTGATCTCTGGGGTCCATTTTCTACCAAGTCACTGACTGGTTCCTCTACTTCTTAACTATTGTGGATGACTTTACTAGATTTACTTGGGTTCATCTTCTTGAAAACAAAGCTCAAACTAGAACTCATATCCAAGCATTTTTCAATCTAGTAGAGACACAGTTTAATACCAAAATCAAAACTTTAAGATCAGATAATGGTTTTGAGTTTCATATGGATTCCTTTTATAAATCCAAGGGTGTCATTCATCAATTGAGCTGTGTTGAAACACCCCAGCAAAATGCCATAGTAGAACGCAAACATCAACACATCCTCAATGTAGCTCGATCCCTCTTGTTTCAATCACATTTACCTTTGCAGTTTTGGGGGGATTGTGTCCTTACAGCTGTTCATTTGATAAACCGTATTCCTACACCTCTTTTACACAATAAATCACCTTATGAGCTTCTTTTTCAAACCCTTCCACAATATTCTAATCTCAAAGTGTTTGGCTGCTTGTGCTATGCTAACACTCTTCTTCGCAATAGACTAAAGTTTGATCCTAGAGCAAAACCATGCATTTTTATTGGTTATCCTTATGGCATGAAAGGTTACAAGCTTTATGATTTAACTCTTCATCAAGTCTTCATTTCCAGAAATGTGATATTCCATGAAAACATTTTCCCTTATGCACTTCAACATGCACCCTCTGCTACAGACTCTGTCTTACCTATACCAGTTCCAGTTCATGAGTCTACTTTACATTCCATTGATCCTTTCACTTCATCTTCTTCAAATCTAGACACTACTAGCCCTTCATCCACTACTTCCAGTCCATCAAATTTTCCTTCATCTCTTCATTCTGACTCTATAATCACCCCTTCACCTTTACCATATACATCACATTTACCTGATTCCCAGCCTGTTATAAATCCTGATCTAACAGCTCAAATCCAGCCTGTCAGAAAGTCTTCTAGGGTAATGCATAAACCTGGATATTTGCAGGACTATCATTGTCATCTTGCAGCCTCTTCTACTTCTGCATCCACATCTTCGTCTACAGCTTCAGGTACTTCTTATCCCTTATCTTCAGTCCTCTCTTATGATCATTTGTCCCATTCCCATAAATCCTTCAGTTTATCCGTGTCTACCCTTGTTGAACCTACTTCTTATGCTCAAGCTGTTAAGCATGCTGAATGGCGTGAGGCCATGCATAATGAAATCACAGCACTAGAGTTAAATGATACATGGGATATTGTTGATCTTCCTGCCTCAAAGCATGTTATTGGGTGTAAATGGGTGTATAAAGTGAAGCTAAAGTCTGATGGAACTTTAGAAAGGTATAAAGCTAGGTTGGTGGCTAAGGGATATAATCAATGTGAGGGGTTGGACTATTATGAAACATTTTCCCCTGTGGCAAAACTCACAACAGTTAGAACTATCCTAGCAGTGGCAGCTGTCAAGCAGTGGCATCTTCACCAGCTAGATGTAAATAATGCCTTCCTTCATGGGCATTTAGATGAGGAGGTTTATATGACATTGCCTCATGGATTTCACACTAAGGGGGAGTCTAAGGTGTGCAAGCTCAACAAGTCCATTTATGGTCTAAAACAGGCCTCTCGGCAATGGTTTGCCAAATTTTCTGCAGCATTGATTGAATTTGGGTTTGTACAGTCTAAAGCAGATTATACTCTATTTACACGTACCTTGAAGGGTTCGTTTATTGCATTGTTGGTATATGTTGATGATGTGATTATTGCCAGTGACAATTCAGTTGCAATTTCTTCTTTTATTCGGTTGCTTAATGATCGTTTTAAGCTAAAGGATCTTGGGCAGCTGAAGTTCTTTCTTGGTTTGGAAATTGCTCGTAGTGAGCTGGGCATATCTGTTTGTCAACGCAAGTATGCTTTAGAAATTCTTGAAGATGCTGGATTATTGGCTACCAAACCTGTGAATTTTCCCATGGAATCAAACTTGCAGTTGTCTAAGGATTCTGGGGATCTTTTAGAAGATCCATCAAGTTACAGAAGGCTTGTAGGAAGATTGCTCTATCTTACAATCACTAGACCTGACATTTCATTTGCTGTGCAAATGCTGAGTCAATTTATGGCTGCACCTAGAGTCCCTCACTTGACAGCCGCAACTAGAGTTCTTCGTTACATTAAATCCTCACCTGCACAGGGGTTATTTTTCTCAGTTAAATGCAACCTACAATTAAAGGCCTTCTGTGATTCTGACTGGGCAGGCTGTGTGGATTCTAGGAGATCTGTTACAGGTTTCTGTATTTTTCTTGATAATTCCTTGATTTCTTGGAAATCAAAGAAACAATCCACTGTTTCCAGGTCTTCTGCTGAGGCTGAATACAGAGCAATGGCTTCCACCTGCTGTGAGATTGTTTGGCTTCGCACCCTTTTGCTTGATTTTCTTATTTCTTCTCCACCTGCTTTACTTTATTGTGACAGTAAAGCTGCTTTACATATTGCTGCAAACCCAGTCTATCATGAGCGTACCAAGCACATAGAGATAGACTGTCATGTAGTTCGTGAGAAAATTCAAGCAGGTGTACTGCGCACGTTTCATGTTCCTTCTCAGCATCAGCTTGCAGACGTGTTCACCAAGGCTCTTGGGTTTTCCCAGTTCTTTCCTTTGGTGTCCAAGATGAGTCTTCACAACATTTATTCCCCTTGAAGTTTTGCAGCCTCATCTTGAGGGGGAGTATTGATATGCAGCATTGATATGCAGCTGCAGTTCCAGAATGTAAACAGAATCATACAATCAGCATGCAAAGAAGAAGTCGATTAACTAAATTCAGTTAGAGTGTAAATAACTGAATATCAGTTATTAGTTAGTTAAACAACTATTGATAGGTCTATAAATAGATATTGTAATTGAACAGTTATAAATTAATATTCTGAATTCAATTGAAGAATAATTCATCTTCAATATTTTCTCTCGGCATTATTATTTTCTATAGGCTGCGGTCCGATAAGATTTTCCAATTAACTTTTCCGATATTTAAGCAAAACCCTTCATTCTACTAAAGTTCCAGAAAGGAAAGGTTGTTTTTTTCTCTACCTCTCAGGAGTTAAAAATCTGAACTGGTACTTAGATTGTTGTATTCAGATTTTCATGGGACTTGAAAAAAGGTATGAAATTTATGTTGTGTTTGGTTGAGTTGGTGATGAGTTTCGTTTTCTTTGATGTTTTTGAGTTGATTGAATGTTTTTAGGGGTTTGAGGGAAATGGATTTGGTTTTCTTTGTAATTAAGTTATGTTCTTTTTGCTATTGTTGATGTACTTAAATGTTTTTCATTGAATTTGTTGATAGATTGTTGTTTAATGATGTTGTCTTTAAAGAGGTTAGCAGTAAAATTGTAGCTTGTTGAAAATAGTAGTTTTTGACTTTGATTACTGAAGTACGAAAGTGGGTTGGCAACAAACTTGTAGCCTTTGGTGAAGGATATAGAAAGTTTTGGTTTTTGATTAGTGAAATTTGGAAGTTATTTTAAAGTGAATGTGATTAGAGTTTGCATTTGACTATGGCTAATTTTACAGCTTGCCTTCAGAAAGATATGTGCAAGTACATAGCGCAAGGTGGTCGTGCTTCTTGAGAGATTTCATTAATTTTGATAGCCATGATGAATGTATTTGAGCAGGATCCTGATATTGCTCGATGGGGTCTCCATAATCTAATCCATGATTGTACACTTCCGAATTCTGGTTCGTGTTATGCTGTCACTCGTCATGACAGGGATACATTTAATGCTGGGTATGTAAGAGAATATTATAATGATCCAGAATATGCAAATAATGTGGAGAACGATGCTGTTATTGCTCGTGCTCTTCAAGAAGAACTTTCACGGATTGCTGATGCGGAAGCATTGGGGTTAAATAACGCTGAACAAGAATCAATTATTATGCAGCAATGGCCTGGTTCTCATGAAAGATACCATGTTTCTGGTACTGGGAAATTCTGCCGCTACTATCTAATTCCTTGGTTATTTAAGATCCTTTATTTCACATAATTCATTTGATTTTATGTGCCAAGTGTAGAGCACAAGAACAGTCATAAAGTCACAAATGATCACTGCGAAAACAAAATGGGCGCTGACAATTGCAGCAAAAATGTAGCAGATGATTCCAGCAAAAAAGTAGCCGGTGACTCTAGCAAGAAGGATGAAACAGCGATCCCTACTTCATCTTCTAAAAGTGAAGAAGATTCCCTTAATATGGAAGAGTTGGCAATTATTTCAAACTTAGGAAATGAATACGCTCTTGATGGTGAAGTGGGCAAGAGGATAAGCGATATGGCTTCTATTCCTGTAAGTACCAACTTCTCTGCTAAGCTATACCACATTGCACTGAAGATTAAGATAACATTCCTTCCAGCCTTGAGTAAATGATATCCTTTCAAAAATGAAGAATTGAGCATCCTAAATTTCTCAACTGTTTTCTGTAGCTTGTTCCTAAAACTAATGGAGAAATACCATCAGAAGATGCAGAGACATCAAATCATCAAAGGCTGCTAGACAGGTCTTGTATATATCCTCCCCCCCCCTGTGTTTTTAATTTATGCAATTTTTTTCTGCTGGACTATTTCATAAGGTATGAATCCCCAAGTAATTTGTCCTTGTATTATAACGTACTGCTTCAAACTACAAAATGAGTTACAGAACTGGCTGGAAGTGGATTATTAGGTGCCTTCTGGTATAGCTTCTGTTAGAGAATTTTGCAGATATCTTTGTTTTTTAGCATCAAGCCTGTAATATTTTGACTCAAAACAATATTTGTAATTTAATGTTCTCTCTGTTTTAGGTTAAAGGTGTATGATCTTGTTGAGAATAAGGTTCAAGGAGATGGGAACTGTCAGGTCAGTACCTTCTTTATCTTAAAGTGAAATGGCTGTACAAAAAGCTTGCTTCTAAAATTCTATCACCCAGTGTTATTCGCTCAAGTTATGTACCATTAGTTTATCTTTTTTGCAGTTTCGTTCTCTGTCAGATCAACTCTATCGTTCTCCTGAGCACCACAAATTAGTGAGAGAACAAGTTATTGATCAGGTTGGCTGGCGTTTAACTAGGTGTACTTCTGTGTACATGTATTGAAGTCTTCCTGAGCCATTCTTATACATTTAAGCTTAAACTGTAACCTTTTTCCCCGCCATGTTGATTTCATCAGCTCAAGTCTCAACCGCAAATATACGAGGGCTACGTTCCTATGGCTTATGATGACTATCTGAAGAAAATGAGCAAGTTTGTCACTTCTCTTCGTTTTCTTTTATCTCCTAACGCTTTCTTGAAATAAATTTGTGCTCATATGTATATTTATGCGGCTAAAATCAGGGGTGGTGAATGGGGTGATCACGTCACATTGCAGGCTGCTGCAGATTCGGTAGGGGAAACTACCTTACTTTTGTAAATTTTCCCTCATCTTTTGTCTTCTTGTCTTTCTGTCGATCTTGATGCTATTCATTAACCCTTTGTGGAATATATTTATAAGTTGTGAATTTGAAGAGAATCGCTGAGAATGATGGAATTAATGCTGGAAATATCAGCTACTTATTTACGCAACTAAATTCACCTGAACCCGGAATCTCCAACTGGTTGAATTAAGTACATAATTCTTTTTCCTCCACTCTGCTTTCTGTTATCCCAAACTCTTCATGAGATCGATGACGGGATATAATTTATCATTTCTCCTGACTTTAATTAAATGAATTACTTTTATGTTTTTGAGTGATTCTTGCAAGAATAAAAATTATGAAATTGCTGTTCTTGTCTCACGGCAACTTTTTCTTGATGTGTAATGTAACAACACTTCGTCCCAAGTAGTGTATTTACTAACACGAAATATTCATTCTTTCTGTCAGTAATTTTATTTTAGAGGTTTAAAGCAGCTTTATTTAACTGGTGTCTTTGCATGTTGCCATGTAATTGCAGTATGGCGTCAAGATATTTGTGATAACTTCATTCAAGGATACATGTTACCTCGAGATCCTTCCACAGGTTCAGAAATCTGATCGGGGTAAGAAATTCTTATCCAGCTCTAACCTGTTAGTCCTTTTTTAAGAAGAAAAAAAAAAGGAGAAGAAAGAACCGGGAAAATATACGGCGAGCAGATCTGATATCCACTGCCCTTGCAACTTGTGTTTTGTGCAGTTATTTTCTTGAGCTTTTGGGCGGAGGTGCACTACAATTCGATTTATCCAGGAGGAGGTAAACATTTGATCCCGTTGTCAAAGCAGTGAAAATTGTTCTATCTTTCTCTGGCTTCCGAGTAGAGCATTGGATTGCAACCTGCACGCAAGAAGAAATCTTTTCCTAAATTCTATAGTTCTAATTCTCTGCCGGTCGCTTGCCCTAATTCTCTGTGTCTCTAATATAGAGATACCGCTGTCGGAGTCAAAGAAAAAGGTTTGGTGGAAGATTTGAAGCTAGGAACTTCACCGGCGAACCTCACAAGAAGAGGCTTCTGTGCTGCATGGAAAGGCTTTTCGTTTCATTTTCATGCTATGGCCTCTACAAAGGAAGTGCAGGATGCAAGTGCCCTGCTGCTGCTGCTGCGTACCTTTGTGCATATCACTTCATTTAGACATGACCACCCTCGTTCCATCCTTTGTATTGTGTCTTGATTGTACAAATTAGGCAGGGGCAACTTACGGTTTTTCCCCCTTCATAGCGGAACCCGGAGACACTATTCTACTTCCAGTACATATGTTATTAAAATAAGTCGTATTTCTTGCATCCTGTTTCCTTTTTGCCGAAAACTAAGTTACTGTTTTTTATTGTGATTTAATTTGTTTTTTTAAGTGTTTTTGTTTAAAAATGTATGAAAATAATATTTTTTGAATTATTTTTAATATCAATACATGAAAATAATCTAAAATACAAAAAAAATCTATTTTTATTAAAACATTTTAAAAATACAATATAAAGAGAAACTAGGTCAGTTTGTGCTCTTCAGCTTGTGCCCTTATCCTGACATTTTTTTCTAAACCCAGAATGGAACAAAACGTATACTTAAGACTTAAAACAAAACAAGAAAAATATATGTAGTCCCCTTCCTTTGTAGAGGCCATGGAATATAAATGACAAGAAAAGAAAATACCATTACGACAAGATTTTAATATACCTATGGTTGATTGAAAAGATATCCAGAGTTTCTGGGAGAAATTGAAATGTAGAAAATATAAAGGTATTTTTTTGTTAATTTTTTTAATGGGATAGATTGAAGGACCTTATTGATAAATAGATAAAACATCAAGGAGTGATTCATAAAAAAATAACATTTAAATTATATTTTGATAAAAATCCATAAACTTAGGAAGATAAAATGAAATTAACCTTTTTTAAAAAAGCTAAACCAAGCTGCTAGTTTTCTATAAACGACAATTCATCCTAACCAACTAGCTAACTTGAAGCTCTGAAATAAAAACCACAAGGCAACGTAGCATCTTCTTCCCTTCGACTCCAAGGTGTTAGTCCAACGGTGGAGGCTTGGGACTTGCGTGGGGTACTCCTCCCAGGTCTTGAGTTCGAAACCTGAGGGCGAAGCATCTTCTGTGAGTCACCCGTCCCCTTAGTAAGAGCCTGGGACAGCCGGAGGTTTACGCATGCTCTGGGCCCACAAAGTGCGCTTTCCGGATCATGTGGTTCCCCCGTTCCGCAAGGATATCCAAAAAAGTCTTCTTCCCTTCCAATCACCCACCAAAAGCCAAATCTCATGCTCCAAAAAACCCACCTCTAAAACCCTAAAATCCCTAGTCTACACATCTCAAAATCCAGTCTTTTCCCTTAAAAATCATAGAACCGAGAAACCCGCCATACTCTTATACACAAACCAAGAACCATGTGGACGTGTACATGAAATGGAAAAAAAGATCAATACTTTGATTCAGTAGAGCATGTACACAAGTCCATTGAACTCGCACCCGTCATATCTTTGAAAAATGTGATGGCCCAGAACCCCAATGGTTGTATCCCTATCTCTGATGTTTCAAAGAAAGGATGTGAAAATCATCTACAGATTGCCCTCTCTGATCTTCTTTCAACTGAAAATTTACCTTTTTATTCTGTGAGCTGAATTTACAATCAGATGCTAACAAAAACGAAAACATCTTATCCGCAGACTGTTCATTCATATCTATTCTTCTTCTCTTAAGAGACCGAAGCTATGAGAAACTTGTAAAAATCACCTTCCATGTTAGCTGTACAAAATGCATGCCCTTTCTGCTGTTTTACAGCGGCAGAGAAAAAGCACCTTCCATGTTTCCAGATTCAATCACGTTAGGAGAAGACTGAGGATGACAATCCTAAGCGCCTTTCTGTAAATGTGAGAAAAAGAATCATAAGTGTCCACTGGTAATAAGTAAACCAGGCAAACGAGAGCAACACATTTTCCAACAAATAACTACAAGATTCCTCACCTCCAGTCGTGATGAGCTTCTCAACACGCGAGACAATATGTTTACCGTATGTGTACCTCTTCAGGGCACTCAAATGAACCCTGATGCGAGAAAGAATTAACTCCAAACTTCGATCATTGCAGGTCTCAAGAACCTTCTGTACTACGTAATTTCCAAATGGATCTTTCATCATAGCCTGCAGTTTTACATTCCAAACACAGATCATGCATGCACTGATCAGTGAAAGAAAATAAAGAATCGAAATTGGAAGCCTCAAAACAACCATAGGCTGCAGTTATCTCAATGATCATATACATGAAGAGCATGTTGAGATTGGATGATCATTGATCAATAAAAAAATTGATACTGCAGAGTACTGGATATTTAGAATACAATATATATATAATACACAGAATATAAGTATAGAGATTAAATGACAAAAAAATCCAATTTTAATACAACATGCAGTTCTTTTTTTCAATATTTTTTTTATAATAAATCAGGCTGGGTTCAGATTTCTGATGTGAAAGTATTTTCATCAGTAGCTGATGATGCTAATAAATGCACTTGGGCACTGACCTGCAAGGGCTCATTTTCAACAGTGGAACCAAGTGTCTCATTCACCAAAAGTTGGCGCTCCTCAGGACCACCAAATGTTAAGCACTTCTCCACAACATTTGAAGCAAATTTCTGCTGACTCATCAAAACAATATGTCCTGCAAGCTTGCTAATAATAGCAGATCGTTCTTGTGGCTTACCATGCTCAAGAACATGCTATACAAAACATTAGTATGAACATCAAGAAACTAATGAAGCAGTAGAGAAGCAGATCGGTTAAATACAGAACAAAGCCACCCATTCCATGCCACTGATGCGACATAATCCAAAAACAAGATCAAACCAACATCTTTAGTCCACATAGAGAAGTCAATTTGGATGTGGAGCACTGGATCTCACAGGCTGACAAACACTTCAAAATCCTTGAAAGTGAAAGTGACAGGGATATTAATAATTATAACGTTCAAAACAAGGCACTCAATACTCCCACTTGCATAACAAGGACTTCATTACCAGTCCAGAATGCGGGAGATGCTCATTAGATATATGATCTTCTTTCTCACAAGTAATTTATTTTCCCTGATATTCTCCCACGCGTCTTTATATCGTTAGATATTGTTATAGCAGGAAGCTAAGGTGATATGATAATATCTTAACCACAAAGAAAAATAAATCCCTGTAAATTATAGACTACCTCTGCCTTGCTTATCTATCATATTCAATGGACTTTGACAAATAAAAATAAAAAATTTAGGATTAGCATGTAGGACAACCTTAACTGGACAAACTCATATCTTAGGTGCAAAGAACTTCACTTGCCAGTCAATACATTCATGTTGGATAGCTGGAAAATTATCAATACCTGAATGACATAATTTCCATATTGATCTTGTGCCAAGGTGTACACAGACTGCATAATTTCATCCATAATAATCTGTTGCGTATTCATGTCCTTACAGTGCTCCAAGACCCTCTATTGGTGCCAGATCAAAATATTAACATATTAATAATGATCATATATTTACATCAAAAAAGTGCAAAGAGAGTAATTTCTAACCTGGATGACACGGCAACCATAAGGATGGGTGGATAGGGCCAAAACTTGCCCATAGAAAGCTGAGATGATGAACTGAATTCGATCTTCTGGGACACACTCTATACACTTCTGAATAACATGATTGCCATTCTGATCACGAATACATTTAATGACAGAGCCATTAAGCTCTACCATCATTTGAATCTGTCGATCCACATCAACCATCTCCAAAGCCTGTAGTCAGATTTAGCACATTAAATAATTCATGCACTGATCAAACAATTCTTCTTCTTTACTTGTGATGGATTTATTCAAGAGTGCTAAATCATAATATTTGAATCATGCATCTAAGGAGTGCCCTGGTATTACACCAAGCCACATCACAGAGATAAATCAAAAAGTCTAGGAACTGGATAGAATTCACCAAAATATGCGTCACCAACAACAATATTCACATAGAGAGTATGGATGCTTCAAGCAGATACGGGATGTCAAGTAAAAATCTCAAAGGAACATGCTGCGAACAAACATGCAAGAGTGTGGGCATCATGGACATGTGCACATGATGTATGTATGACAGCAAGGGGCTTAGAAAAGCACCTTCTGGATTACTCTGCATCCATACATTTGCAGACTGAGAGGTAAAACATGACCAGTAAGTCGACTGACTAACTCCAATCTTTGACTTTCTGTACCATGATCAAGAAACTGTGCATTCAAGAATAAGAATGCGATATTAATAAATCATGCATAGAACACAGAATTATAAAGGAGATGCCGGCAGTTAGAATTTTACTTAAAAAAAAAAGCATATACCTTTTGTATGACATAATTTCCAAACACATCAGTCATCAAGGTACAAGCATGAGGAATAATCTCAGGGAATATCTTGTTCTTCTCTTCAACTGAAGCAGTTTCTAGTTTCTGCTGAATAAACCGACTTCCATATTGATCCATGCTGCATTGCATAAGAGATGTTAAACTCAGTACTCCCAATACGACATGAATGAAACAAACACCAGAGCAAGAATTCAATTTATATACCTGAATTCAACAACGTGACCAGCAATGTCTGAAAGTTCAAAAGAACCGGTCTTCTTGTTCTTAAATCCTTCAATTAAGGATGATGAGTGTCTTCTTTCCGCAATGCAGCCAATATCAGACTGCCATGACCCAATGGATCCTTCTATCGAATTCCTCTTAGTAGAAGCTAAGTGTGCTGCTCGCTCACTCTGAAAACTTCTAGATCCAAAAGAAGGAAGCGTATATTTCGCCACCAAGTTCTCTGGATATGGAATGCCAAGACCATATGATGAATTCCTGTGGTATCCCTGGTTCAAGCCACCGGATTTGGTTAGAAGTGGCAACTCATATTGTTGCTTCTGTTGAACAAGCAATGTCTCAGGGTAAGCTTTCTGAATGCTGTCCAAGTCTCCATCTGAAGTGCCAAAATGGTTTCTTACTGGAGGATCACTCGAGGTAGCTACAGGACACGTTGCATAATCTGTAATTCTTTGCAAGTACTGAGGATAACGTGAGTCTAGAACTGGAGAATGAAGACCAGACGCTACTTGATTTCCCAGTCTATTAAAACCATGCCCGATTCCATGACCACCTAAAGCAAAACCAATATTGCAAACCAGCAAGAAACTTATCCACTATACATGTGTATATTGTACATATAAATTCCATGAAAGCTTCATCAGAAACAAAGATAACCTGTATCAAGATGATTCTTGATCACTGAATTCAGTTTTTGAGTCGAATAATCATCAGGTATACGGCCTGTGAAATCCACAATTGGAAGATTTGCATTTTGAATAAGAGCACGTGATCTTTCCAAACTTCCAAGGCCCGAGGAATTCATTTTTGAGTGAAGATTGTTATAAGAATTTCTTCTGGGAATACTAACTTCCCCATTAGAAGTTATCTTAGAAGTATTATGGTTCGGTATGATCCCATTGTTTCTTGGCATATCGGTATAGTTGGTTGAAAATGGGAGATTTACTACCTTGGATTTTTCTCTGAGTTGCTGCTGCAGAGTCTGGTCACCACTACTGGACACATTATAAGGAAAATCAGGCTCATTGTCCAGATCCATTTGCAGTTGACGCCGTACATGACTCTCTTGATCTGTGAGTCTAGTTTGGTGACCTGGTATGGAAGTGGAATGATCAAGTCCTTCCTGAAAAATGTAAGAATACCATTTGTCAACTGCAGTAAACAAGCAAAGTGAAATCCAACACCTATCATAGAAAAGAGATGATAGAATACAACACCTGGTGTTTACTAGTGTGCATGTCAGTTGAATCCAATTAAATTGGTTGAATAACAATGGGCAACACCAAGACTGCTTTTCAAGTATAGTGAACATAAAAATGATAATGATTTCTATGAGAACAACTTCAAATATTTTGTTTTAGAATGTCATCTCGGCATTATGTCTTTAATAATAGAGAAAAACAAAATATCGCATGAAAAGTCATTGTCCATCAAGTCCCCCCTCTTAATCAAAAAATAGTTGCTCAATCAATGCTAATCTTTAAAATCAATCAAGAGTCAGATTTGGCACTTCTCTGAAGCACCAATGGTTGCCTCGTTAATGATATAAAAGTTTTTACCAGATTAAGTTTGCTTCATTCATAATAGTCTTCAACCTTAAAAGTTGCAACTAGCACAAAGATGTTGTCCTTGATAGCCAAAAGAGACTTCAATAGTTTCCATAAAAAAGGAAAAACTCCTTCAAAGTGATTTCTTGTACAATGGCTGAACTAAACATGAAATTGCAAATGTTCAGTTGCCGATTCTTACAGTATTATTATTAAACAGTAGACAAGCTAATTCTTGTATAAGCTCAAATTTTCATATTACTATATCCACTACCTGAAGAATGTCAGCAAAACTTTTCCTCCTCGGACCAAGCCTGGAGCCCTGCAATTTATGACTATCTGAGATTCTATCAAGCCACTCTGCAGAAGCATTCCTAGTGAGACGAGTTCTATTTGAATTCCTCAATTCTGTCAAATCATTGTCAACCACCTCATTATTCCTCGAGTCCCCGATTCCTCCAAATGAAGTTCCAGAAGACTGAAACCTTTGAGCAACACGCCAATCCTCCTTGGACAACAAGGGTGGGGGCAATCTTGGGTTAATGTTACCATGAGAATAGTAATACAAAAGGTGAGATGGGTGCGAGCGAATCTCATCTTCAGTCAAAGCCACATTGTTACTAAAACTGTTGATGTCACTCAAGTTATAGTTCCTGAAAAGGCTTCCCGCGGCACTTAAAGATCCTTCAACAGTGGGTGGAGCACTACCACTCCTATATATATATCGAGATCCCTTTCTATGCGTTGATTACATCGCTGTGCTTGCAGAATCAATTCCAGTTCGCTCTGAAAATTATCCTCTGAGTTAGATGCGGCCCCACCTTGTGGATAATCATCTATTGTCGGTGTCTTGTTTATATTGCTGCCCCCGGTGACCATCTCTCAAAGAAACTGAAGATCAACAGAGTACAATAAATAACAAAATAAAAATAAATAAATTCAAACTTCCACACTAATTATATGTTTAATTGCCAAAAAAATACAAAAGTCATTTAAACAAAGAAGGGTCAAGCCTAGTGAAATTAAAAATCCAAGCTTCAACTCTAATTCTCTGTTTGGTCGCTGAGAAAATTTACATTTTAAGCAAAAAAAGGGTCAATAAAATGTCACATTTAGAAAAATCAGAATTTCTGAAACATAAAATCTTACAAAAAAAAAAACGCCTTTTCAAACAAAGTAAAATTAACAAAAAAAAACAATGAATACAATTTTATTGAAGGAACATAGCCAGACATGTAAGAAACTAATACAGACGTAAAAGGAAAAAACTAAATTCAAGGACCATAACCTATATCACATAAGAAAAAAAATTAAAGCATTAATTAAATAAATGAACTTTAATCAATGCATTAACGTATTTAAAACCAAGACAGAAAAATCTCATAAAACTTATTCCTTTTCTTTAGCGTTCTTCCTCAGCAAACAAACAGAGCTTTGAAAAATTAAAATCCAACAACAAAATCATTAAGTGCATCGTGATTAAATACCTTCACGGTGAATCTCCACATCAATGGAAAAAACCGGAACCTAAAAAAAACAAATAAAAAATCAACGATAAAATAACTTTTTAAAAAAGAACCCAAAACAGACATGAACAAAAAACGAAACTTTGGAGGGAAAAGAGTTGACGCGCCAAACGATGTCGTGTCTATAATTGATAAGAGCTTCGTGATCAACGAGAGGTAATTAAAAAATGTGACAAAAAAGAAAATAGAGGGGGGGGGGGGGGGGGGCGCGGGGGCGCGCGAGAGGATTTACAGAGGAGCGAGAGCATGGATAGAGGAGATTCTTTCGAAACGAACACTTTTTTTGTTTCGGTTCTTTATTTTATTATTATTATTATTTTCTTGTTTTATAGAGAGTGAAAAAGAGAGGGAATTGTAAGGACCGTCGATCTATAATGGACGGTGATAGATGATCGATACGTGCATGGCAGCATTCCTAATTTCCTATAGCCTATACGTTGTCACCTTGAAGTTTCTCTCTCCTTTTTTTTATAATACTTAAACAAAGTATCAATACAGTAACATTATCCTAAAAACACAGGAAACGATTAATTTTCAAAATCGTTTTCGAAAGAAAAAAAAATTATTTTTAAATTTAAATTAATAAAATTTAGTGCTTTTAGATATTTTGATACATTGATGTCAAAAATAAAAAAAATACAATTTTAATATATTTTTAAATAAAAAATACTTTAAAAAACAACCACACCAACACTACAAAACGGATGCATAGAAAAAGACTGTTGATATATTTTATTTTTTTAATTGGTGAAACTTGTTGACGTGTTGAGCTTTGATAAAGGACATGCTACCATGTCAGCAAACTTGCCAGCATGTAAATAAGTCACGACAATGATATTACTATTTATAAATATACTAAGAACTTTTTTGGGGGAGTTTAGACCAAATAAAAATTTATTTTTTAAAATATATATATTTAAATTGTTTTTATATATTAATATCGAAAATAAATTCTAAAAAATAAAAATATATTAATGTATTTTAAAACAAAAAAATAAAAATAAAAACACCATCATAAACATTTGTTATCCACAATTTTGATTCAATTAACTATAGACTTTAATGGTCGATTCTCTTTTTTTTCAGAGTTATTATAGTTTTATGATCTAATTTGTAATTTAACAGGGTAAAATGATTCGACCGGATGGATTATATCACTGTCAATATTTTTTAGCTTTTTTCTAGTGCATATTTAGATATAAAAAGTTATTATTTTTTTTAAATAATATTAAATTCAATAAAGTGCACAGGGTCACTAACATAGATGGAAACTACAATCCCACGTCAATTAATTCTGTTATGAATATTGTGTAGGTCACATCATCGATTGAGCTGAAAAGGACCCGCCTTATTTTTTGTTTTTTTCGAGACCTCGTGATTATTGTCAAGGACAATAAATTAAATTATTTTAAATTATATTATATTATATTTTTTATTAATTATCCAAGTTGTTTTTAAAACATCAAGTTATATCATATTAATCTCCATGTAATTTTAAAAAATAATCTATTAGAAAAACATTAAGAACACAGTGTAGGGCGAACCAATTATTGACAGTCACTTCTGTTTGTGATGACTTTTGTTTATTTGAAGAACCAAGGTGGTCTCTCCACGTGAGTTGAATATTAACTATTCAATGTTTTATTTTACATTCTATTTTAAAAACAAAATTATTTTTTTATGTTTCTAAATTATTTTAATATGTTGATGTTAAAAGTATTTTTTTAAAATACAAAATATTATTTCAATATATTTATAAATAAAAAAATATTTTAAAAAATAACTTCTACCACACTTAAATAAAACCATAAATTAAAGCAAAACTTCAAGTGTCTATTCGGTCGAGGAAGAGCTCTAAGATTGCTATGGTATTTCGTTTTTAACATCAGTAATGTTTTACAGCCGAAAATATAAAGATAATAAATTTGTTGACAATTTTAAAATAGAGTTTTTGTAATATCAAAATAAATATTCAGGAAATAGTAACCTCACACCATCTAAAAACACACAATACATAAATTCCCAAACCTTCCTATTGAATTCAATATTGATTTAGTCCCTAAATTTAAAAATACTTTTACTTACTGGTCCCTATATTATTTTAACTTTTCCGTATAATTTTTTTTCCAAATCGGACCCGGTCTTTTCATCTTCATCAGCTGAAGAAGTTACGCGCAGGAGATGTTCAGAGAATAAGAAGACGAAGAAAGAAGAGACAGGGGGACGGTGAAGGGGAGATGGGAGCAGCTTCGATTCATGATGTTATAAAAATGATTTGGTTACAGGCTTGCTAAAAATCTAATTATAAAGGTCTTGTTTGATTGGCTCGTGCCATGTCTGCAATGTTAAGAGCTTGGAATACTATCGCCTTTTTCTCTGCTTTGATGACAGTCATGTATAATTAACGGAACTATTTTTTAAAACGATTAGTCGTTCTCCACGACCTCTCTCTTGACTCTCTTTGATATTGCAGTGTAGATAAAAATTAGCTAATTTTTGTTTTATTTGTTAAAAATTAATTATTTTATGTTTTTAAAGTTAGTCTTTTATTTTTTTTATGTTAATTTTTATTTTATTATCTGTTAGAAAAGAAAACTATTTTTTCTACAATAAAGTAATACAATATGATAAAATGCAATGTTAATTTTTTCGTGTTTTGAATGAATAAGAACGTGCTATAAACACACACGCACACGCACATGCAAGCAAATCGATATATATATGCAAACAAATCCGATACTTCATGTATGTGTGTGCACGTGTGCGTCCATGCAAAAAAATCCATATAGATGCATGAAATTTAGTATGTTTTATGTATATAAATACTACACGTAATTTCACTGCATCGAGAAAAAAACATAATACTAGAATTTCCCAACAAACAACATGCAATTGCTACCAAGAGAAAAGGAGAAAATTAAGAATGGAGAAATCTTCTATTAAGTTAGCACTCGTGATTGTTTTGGTATTTTCTACAACTTGTAAGTCTCTCTTTTATTTATATTTTTTCTGGGAATTTATTGGCCATGTACTTTTCTCTCATACTCTAATCAGTCTACAAGGATGAGAATTATGAAACATTATGGCATGTGATGTTTGCTGTGGGTGCGTTGTTGTAGAAAAGTTTTTGGAATATAGTTTTATTTAAATATATGATAATAAAAATAAAAGTTATAGAAAGGACTAATTAAATTACAAATTAAAAAAATTATTTCTTTTTTATCAAAACTGTTTTTTTTATAATTCACATACATGATCGTTCTTGTTTTATTGCTGCTCGTGATTGAAAGAAAACGAAAATATTTGGCAGGTTCTCTACGTGGAACAATTCAAGCCACAAAAATCACAGAGGAGATGGCGCATCAAGAGTCTTCGTCAAAAATACGGACCAGGACATGCAAAAACGACGCTGTTTGTATACCGTACTGTCCCGAATCTTGCAAACGTGTTTACTGTGATAAACAGCCCTATCCACATCAAAGCAGGTGCTTTCGCCAGGAGAGTGGATTTTCTCAAAGGAGTATACTATCAATTAGAAAATAATATAAATTATATTTTAAAGTTTTATCTATAAACTTAAGTTTTTAAGTAAAATAGTTCCTTAACATGGTATCAGAACTTTATTGACCCAACAATCATAAGTTTAAATCTCACTATCCCTATTCTATTTGATAAAAAATCAAATACAAGGTAGTATAGGGCCGTGTGCAAGTTTCAAGTCCAAAGAATTTTCACTTGAGGGTGTATATTAGAGAATAATATAAATCATATATAAGCTTAAACTTTTAGATGAGATGTTTCCTTAATATGCCCTGTATACAATGAGTTTGATCCAACGATAGTGTTTAGATAGCTACATCAAAATAAAATATTTGGCGATGTATCTCTAATGAAATAAAAATACAGAATGGCACGTGCCTTTAATGTTGGTAACTATAATTTTTTTAAGAGATGGTGTATTCTTTCTGCGTTACATTTTTATTTTTTTAAATATTTCTTCCGTCTTGTATTACCTTACATGTTTATGATTTAAAATATCATTTCATAATTTACCGATTATTAATTTGCACAACCGAAATTTAATTATTGCTAAAAATAGGTATAAAAAATATAAAGTAAATTTGATGTAAGAAAATAAATAAAGTCGAAGAGAGAAAGAAAATAAATAAATAAAGAAAGAAAGAAAGAAAGAAAGATATCAAAGCCATGTTAGAGGCCCTTCACTGTCATGCGCCGCCACGTAAGGAAAACCACGTTGTGACAACTCCACCAGTACCATGAAATGCCATGTCTGGAGATTTGGTCTGTCATATGTGCCACCAAAATGTTGCCACTTTTATAACTTGCTAGCGTGTGGTACACGTGCCAATAAATAAAAAAGATCAGACGTTTGTTTAAATTAATATTTTATTAAATGAATTTAATTTTGAGAAACAAATTCTTAAAGCATGTCGTTGAGAAAGAAAAACTCTTCAACTCAAATAATCATCGGGAACGAACTAACAAATAGGCTATTGATAATGGAAAAACTTGATATATGAGGGAATTTTTTGTTTATATACCAATTAATAATGTTCTTAATTCATTTATATGAAAATTAAAATATGAAAATATTTTTCAAACATAGAAATATTAAAAAATATCAACATTAAACAAATAATAAATATCACAATTTTGTTTTCGGTGTAAATGGGGGCGTAAGATAAAATCAATCGAGAAAAAAGTGGACCAATAAGGTTATAATACAATAAAAGATATACCCAATATAAACTTCCCTAATAAACCAATCGTCGTCTAGAAATTGCTAGCCAAAGCATAGTTAAAATCCAATTTGACAACACCTAGACAACAACATTATATATATAAATTGATTATTAATATTCCTAATTAATTAATTTTTATGAAAATTCAAATGTGACAATATCTGCCCAACATAGAAAATATTTTATTTTAGAGGTAACAAGTTTAAAAATACAAATGATTATAATGTTAAAAAATTATTTTATCTAAAAACTTAAACGGTTAAATAAATTTTCATAATATAATTTATATTATTTTTTATAAACTCTAAGCATGTATCATTTAAACACACAAAAATATATTAAATCATCACAAGGGCTATGAATTATGATTTTATTCAACTATAGAAATAAATCATTCAATTATATAACTTACGGTGCCCTAAAAAGAACGTATTTTAAATAATTTCAAAACCTATATATATATATATATATATATATATATATATATATATATGGAAATGTCCTTATCATGATGCATGAATTTGAAGATTTTTCTTCTCTATAAATAATACCCTCTACCCAGAATCTCCTTACACAACAAATTTTCTCACAAGCACAATACTACGAAAGAAAATAATGATGGAAAAGGCTTCTTTGAAGTTGCTGTTCGTGATTGTCTTGGTGTTTTCTAGGACCTGTAAGTCTTCCCCCCCCTCCCTTTTTAAAATACATTTTACTTTTCATTATTAGCAAATCAACACAACACATATATAAATCAGAAAAAAATAATAATATTTGGCTGCAGGTTTTCTAGATGGAGCGGAGGCCCTCGGATATTGTTCAAGTGACTCTGATTGTCTCACCCGCTGCCCACAAGGCTGCACAGATGCTCACTGTCAGTACGTGGCGGAGGGTGATTACGAGTGCTATTGCGGCCTAAATCCGTGTCTTGGCTGATACACACGCGCACACAACACACACATTGCAGCCCTTGATTTGCTTGATGGATCATGTTGAGTTGATCATCAGAATAAATTTATATGATCTTTGTGTCTCTTTTAATTTATATTAATAAAAATAATTTACGCATATTGCATTTTTACGATGCTGTGTTAAATGTTGTTAACGTCCACAAGTCCAATTAAGACCCCGTTTGGCACTGCGGTTGTACCACTGTTGTCCAAAATTCAAAAGTTTTTATTTATTTATTTTAAATGAATATATTTTGATGTTTTTAGATTATTTTGATGTGTCGATGTCAAAAATAATTTTTAAAAAATAAAAAAACATCATTTTGATATATTTAGGCACGAAAAGCACTTTGAAAAGCTACAACAACAGCTCTTTCAAACACCCTCTAAACCATGTCAAGCAGAGTGTCAAGTCTCTCCTCGTCCAACATTTATTATTAAAATCCCAGAATTTAATTTCCATGTGAAGAACTTATTAATTAATGAATTTGGAAACGAAGAATAAATATAAAAGTGTATGTAACTTCGCTGAATCACGCGAGGTTGTCATCGAAGACAGAAGCTAATTCAATACCAAAAGAAATAAGATATTATCTATTCGATCCCTTCTCTCAATTTTTGGCATTTAAAAAAAAATGATTTTTCATTTCTTCAAGCCATTTTTTAAAACGATTTAGACCGAGTATACAGACACGTGTTGAACATCCGGTGGGTTAATAAATTATTGTTAACAATATCTTAAACATAGAAATTTAATTATAAATTAAATATGTTCTACAACTAAAACTAAGTAATAAAGAGATTCAACAATTCTACTTTTGTAATAAATGTACGATTTAATTAACTTAACTCGGCAAAACAGTCACATGTTACTAATTAAAAAATAAAATAAAATTAAAAATATTTTTAAAAACCAAAAAAATAAAAAGTTTATATGCATGGGCTTGAGTGGCTCAATGCACCAGGCTTTTGAAACAAGTCAATGTATGTGGGCTTAAAGAAGGCCCGCACATCTGGGCTAATAATTTTTAATGCTCTATATTTTTAATGCTTAAAGTTCTTCTAAACCTGTTGAATTTTATTAATTTTCCCAAAACTTGCCATGCAAACTTCACGTGAGATTTCACGAATCACAACAACTGCTCAGTTTTCTGAAATTTCCAAAAATTCTCAACCAGCTGAGCTTGTTTTAACGAGAGGAGAAAACGACAGACCTGCATCCATGTTCTTAATAAAATATTGTCTGTAAGAGTACAAAATTTCAAGCTACGACGGGCACCGAAGGGAACAGGGGATTCAAACATCGAAACTGTCTCAAAATTGGAATGGAGAAGAAGGAGGTAAACTACTTGGAAAAATTGGAGAAGTAACCCAGGATCAATCTCACTTGCTCAAATTCTCAATGATTCGGGACAGGGATGAGTGGGTTCCATACACTGACGATAAAACTCCCACTGCAATGATTATGATACAAGCTGCAATCTGCAGAAACAGCCGTAAAAATGGGGATCAGAGCAACGCCAAACCTATCAGTCAAGCTCCAGAAAGTGCTGACAACATTTAATACCACAAAGGGAAGTAGAAGGAAGATTTGAAAGCTGTTCTAAATATGGAGGCATCGATAATAGTAACACACCTGAAATCTTGTTGCTTTACCCCTCAAGATGCTCAGAAAGCAAGCACAGGGAAGTATCAAGGTCTGTTACAGATTTACTTGTCAGTTTAATTCAAACTTCTGAAGAGTGCGGGAGAGATCAAATGGCAAAACAAGAATCAGAAAAGGAAGCTGCATCAATGGCTGCCGATAACTTACCACAAGCATTGTGAGTAAAGATCCAATCAATGACATGACCAAACCGAAAAAAGGGATGGAGAGAGCGACGAGGAGGGTGGAGATCACCAGTGCTGTCCTGATGCAGATTGCGTACATGTGAGACTTCATGTGGTTTGATGGAATCAGCTCCTCCAGACTCATTGCCACTGGAGACATGGTTAATGCATATTTGGTAAAGGGGTTAACTACCTGCAAGAGAACAGACAATAGATTTCTATCTTGTAAGAAAATGTTGGAAAATTGGAAAAAACTCTGATAGCAATTGTTGGAATGTAGAGGTGCCCACTATTTCAATTGAAAAATTCTAGCCTTTAGCAAAGAATTAATTGAAATATTTCAGCCCTTAGCTGAGAACAAAGAACAAAGAGATCAATAGGTAAAAACCCAATATCTAATTTTTATTGTCATCTCTCTAATTGTATTTATAGAGAAAATTAAAGGCATTACAAGAACCCTAATCAAACACAAACTCTTAAATTAATCTTATCATAGATAAGATTTAAACTAGAAGTAGAAAAGAACAATAAAACACATCACTAAATGCTAGAATTTAAATGATTAACATTAATAAAAAAACTTATCACTAATTTGTAGCAGAATTGGAACCAAATTCTTCAACAGAAAAAAAACTTGAATCCTAATTCTTACAGGGAAACAAAGGAGGAGAAAGAACAGATGAGATTAAGATATATTTTCCTAAGAACTGATGAGCATACCGTAGTCCACACAGCAATCTTCGAGGCAACTAGATCATGGGGCAAGTTAAGAGTGAATTGAGATTCTATTTCCTCTCCGAACATAGTGTACCCCATGTAAGCAGCTCCGGCATACATCACAGTACAAACACCGAAGCTGCATGGATAACGAAATCGAGGGAACATGAAGTAAGGAATACTTGAAATCTCAGGCAGCTATTTTGAAAAAAAAGAAATAGTCTTTGAGCAAACTGAAACAAGTTTCCTACGATGAAGGAGGCAGAGTAACTTAAGTTACCATGCTAAGAGAACTGCAGGAAATCTGTCAGGTTGTGCCATGGAAGTGTAGATGTTCGGAAAAACAGCATGTCCTGAGTAACAATAACCGTAGAGACCAATTGCAACAGGAAGAGTTCCAAGATTGAGTGCTGTCCCTTTGCTGTGAATGCCCACATTATCAACCAAACCAATCCAAAACAAGCACAGGACCACCAAAACTGATGCAATAACTCCACCAGCTGGAAGAAAAGGGCTGAAATTTAGAATTTCTCAGAACAAGATTGCTGCTTTTTCTGATGAGCAGATTGTGAGCGTTGCAGCCTATTACAAGCCATGATTTTTTCTTTCTTTTCATTGTTTCATGGATAGATGATATGGGTTAATCAAGAAGAAAAATGTGAATCAAATCATTTTGACGTCCATTGAAAAATGTTTAAAAATCGAAATAACTTGATTTCAGAACACCTACCGGAAATGTAACTAAGGACACTGAGGTCTCTAAGCCAAACAGTGGGAAGAACAGCAAGGGTGGTCATCAATGCAAAGAAATGGTGGGAATCCAACTCAAATCCACCCAAACTTATATGTGCATTTGGAAATAACGAGGATAAATTATCACTCTCCAAAATTATATACTCAACGCAACAAGCCTGCGGCATATCAAAAAATTTGGACAGGTAACATTAGTCTATCAAATTGTAATAGCTTCTGCAAACTTCACCATGAATGACATTCACAGGACTGAAACAGAATAGAAATGCATGGAGATGCTAAGGAAATTACTCCACTTTATCCTATATCAATGAACCAGAATTTATCACCTAGGCCTATGGTGACAGGATTGCATATTCATAGCAGCAAAAAAGTTGTTGCCGTGAGTTATTAGTTGTAGTTCACAAGTTCCATGGTTGTTTATGATAAACTAAACAGAGGATCTATTCACCATTGCGTGACTATTAGTCAAATAAAGATGACTTTGAAAGACATAAATATCATTATGAGATCCGTATGATTGGATCCTGGTTGTTGTCGAGGCTGAAAGCAACACCATGTGAATCTGTGTTCACATCATAATTTAGGCCTCCCATTCAAGAAAGCCAAAACCTTTTCAATTTTACAGGTTATCAATTTGCAGTACATCGGTAGCCATCCATTTAATGCAGCCGCATATGGTGCTGGCAAGTGGTAATAGTGCTGTCAAATAAGATCCAAAATTTGGGACCAAAGAATTTTATTGGCCCCAGCACGAATATAGGTTACCATCTTATTCTCTCCTAGAGACAATCATGCTGAATCGATTTAAAAACAGAGAGTAAATAATTCAGGAAAATCCAGCTGTACTTACATACAGTTCCACATACAGTATTATCTGCAACAAGAAAAAACAAAGGCAAAAACAACAGTATCAGAATCTAGTCAAATCTGTAAACCAGAGCTTATCAATCCAGGATTTTAATTGCAATTTCTGCAGGAAATGGGAGTCAAGAACTAGACTTACTGAGATGACAACGCGACCGGCGGTACCGAAGGCCACTTGGCCAATGTCTGGGTAAGTTCCAAGTCCTGGTTCACTATCCAAACAGTAACGCAGGAGCAACCCAGTGTAAAAAGAAAGAACTGCAAATATGATCAATATGGATAGCCCTATCCATCCTCCTTCTTTAGCAGCATAAGGAGTAGATAAAATTCCTACTCCACACAGAACATTCAAGCCTGCATTATGAACCACGACAAGTTCACAGTAACCACTAAATTAAACGATCCTTTTCAATTTAGCATGCAGGAATTCAACTTGATGCCAAGGCTTGCAGATTTACAGTTAACTTTAAGTGAATAATTTACATTAACATACAACAAGAGGCCAAGAGGTTCAAGAACAACCAGACAGATATTCTTGTTGTTTATTTCTGAGTTTCCATGTGCAGCATGTGCAAACTAAGCTACGAAAACATGAAACAGAAACATGGTTGTTTTGATGCTCTTACAGGGAGATAATAATGAGAAGCGAACAAAAGGGTCCACGCCTACAAATCCTATATTAAAGGTCACAAACAACGAATCATTCCATAATGTTTCATTGGTAGTTTTGGTTGTTTGAAGATATTTATTTCTACAGGCAATATTCTATTCCTAAATATAGTCTCAGACACGCTAGCCATATTTGCTGACAGGAGACAGAAAAAAACAAGATGACACCACTAGAAAGATTAAACTAAACCCAGGGCCATGTAAGGATGGTAATAAAGTAATAAGACATCATCTGTAACATCATTGGTCGAGGTCCTGGCAATTGTAGGGTCTAGTTAATGTCAAATTTGATGGCCATACAAATCCTAATATGGCAAGTGGCTACATGGGGACAGGTAGGATGATTGCTAACAAATAACAATACTGTGTAAGAGGATGGTTTTAGACAGTCGTGGCCAAATCCAACCCGTCGATTGTGTGAGGGCCATGCTACAATGGACGGTCTAGATTTTTCCAAGAGCCTGCCGGCCATTGTCCATAGCATTTTCCGTTGGGTTAGTTTCAACTTACCATTAAGCAAAGCTTGTCCAGATGAACTTTGACGAGACATGGGAAGTTCATGCGAAACCCGGGGTGGTTTCTCATCCTTTCTGATGGATGATGACCTTCTTAAAAGAGTTGGAGGCAGTAGAGAACGAGAACTGCGCCTTTGTGGTGGAAGTCGCTCCTCTTCTGGTTTGTCCAGTAGAGGCTTTACCACAGTAGGTAACGATTCTGGTGTGTGTCTTCTTGTAAGTGAAGAGGAAAGATATGAACTGCTTAATCTCGATAGTGTAGGAGTCCCCAAAAAAGTAAGATTTGGAGATGGCACACTACTGTATAAATCGATGGATTGCCTGAAACATCAGTTAACAGCCATAGATAAGGTATCTGGAACTAGAAATAGCAGCAAATGCATAATAATGAAATACCTTAGGACTAATGGATTTGCTAGTTATAGACTTAAGTTCACAGATTGATTTCATTGACATCAGATAGCTGCTCAATAGACAAGAAAAGGTACTGTAGAGGAAAATCATTCACTGAACCACTAAATTACAATAAAACATAATTTTTCCCAACCCTTTTGGTCCCCAATAATTATGAAATCAGTGAGTCAATGACCCTAAAGCGATCACTTTCCCTTGATGAAAGGCCTGTCAAAGCTATCCCATGATCTTCTTTCCCTGAAAACGTGTTTTCTATGATGAATTAAAGCATCAAGGAAGTCCAAGATTGAACATGACGTGAAATTAACAGAGCAAAACAGAGCAGAGTGTGTAAGAGAAACCTGTAACTTTGAGGCCAAGAGGTGTTGTAGGAACCAGTTTTACTCCGCTCCCGATTATCATCCGCCAAAGAATCATCAGAATCTGTTCCTTCACCCTCTCCATCTCTGTTAAGTTCCTTCTCTTCATCTTCTTCTTCACTTTCTATGTAAAAATTCTGTTCTGATTCTGAATTCTTCATTTTCCCCCTCCTATTTCTCGCCCCTTCAAAAATCCCAGCTGGAATTCACACAACTAAACAAATAATTGTGGCCACGAAGATTTTTAAATAGATTTGATTTAAATACTACAAAAAATAAAGTTAAAAAGAGAGATTCTACAAACCTCAAATTGAAATCGATCACTTCTTATCCTATAGGCTTTGGCAGCTTTAAGGCTAGTTTTCTAGCATTTGCGCTTTGCAGCTTGTCTTGGCTAGTTTTTTTTTTAACCGAATAACCTAAAAGGAAATAAAATCTTTAAGGTTAATAAAATCTTGGAAACATAAATCAGAAACAAACGCATGAAAAAGCAAACGCAGAATGATCATCCGAAAGAAAATCTAAACTTGGGAATGCAAGCAAGTTTGGAAGTTCATATAATTTTCAAGGCAATATGCGTTTGAAATATTCAAAAGGAACTCTACTCTGCCTTCTAGTTATCTTTCGTTGTCAAGGAAATACAGAAAACGAAAGGCAAAAGTACTGGAGCTTGCTTTCTATGTATGAGATTCTATTTTCCTGTCCAGGCAACAAAACGTTCAACATACATACCTAACAGTGAAAAAAAGAGAACGAACACAAAGAATGATTCGCAAACTGCAAAGAAAAAGACGTTCTCAAGATTCCTCAGCTTTCTAGGGAACCAAACAGGGAGGGTTTTTAGAGTAAAAACTCTTACGTACGTAAGAGAAAGAAAGTCTCTGCTGCTTCTTTATCTTTTCTCCTCGTTATTTCGAGATCCCACAAAGAGCTTATCAGGGGAGGAACAGGTGAGTCGTTAATATAGTTAAAGAATCGAGATAGAGAGAGAGTTCTCTCAGAAGAAAGTCGTGAAAGACTAGAGTAAGGGCCTGGTTTTTGAAACTCGAGAGAAACAGCAACAGAAAACACTCACCGAACCGATGTTTTCTTCAGTTGTCTTTCGGTGCTGTAATGGTTTTCGCTCTATGTCGCTTGCTTATAAAATTGTCTATCAATCTGAGGCTTCACCGAGGTTATAAACACAGTTAACAGATCTGGTCGTGGGACATGCCTGAAAAAGAGAGGCTGAGCAACCAAGTTATTGGATGAATTTATGGTCTATGTGGATTATTTTTGTTAAAATAATATTTAAAAAAAAAAACAAATCCTTGATATTTTTAAAACCGGGATAATCAAGAAAATAAAAATTTAACCCGTCAAATTAATATTTTTTATGGTCTAATAAATTTGACTTAGAACAAGCTCCAAATTATTAATTTTTAAGATCAACTAATTGAGTCAACCTCTTAGTTTAGCAGCTATAATTATAATTACTTACAGAAGGACAAATCTCTCTGGAATGAACTAGCCGAAGGTGGAAGAAGCCCTGTGATTGCTTTGGGGTATTTTAACCTTCGTGTGTTTCAGGGGTTGACTCGTTCTATATGAATTTTGTAAAAGCTTTTTTTTAAATGAAAAGGTGTTCTCAAATAAAGTTTAGTACTAATTACTGATTATGAAAAAAAAACTTAATCATTTTTGACAAAAGTCAACTCCGACTCTCAAGTTCGCCTGATGTTTTGACCAAAAAAGTAAGAGCCTACTTCCTATCTTTGACGAACGAACGGAGAAGATGGTTGCTAGCAGAATCTGTAACTCTGTAATTGTTTGCAGCGAATCCATTACCACAAGACTTGGTGTTCTTGATGTTTATTCACTGTTGCCTGGAAAGGCAGCACTACGTGGCAACATAGCTGTCGAGTATCTTCGGTAATAATAATAAAAAAAAACTAGCCTTTTTACACTATTAATTTGTGGGAATTTCATTATGTCTAGGCTGTCTAGCATATTGTTAGAATTTATCCTGTTATATATAAAAAATTGGATCCGATGGGTTGACTCGAGACTTGCATTGGTCTGTATTAAAAAAGAAATATATATAAAAAATGATTTAATATACCAAATTAACAAAGTTATGAATTTGGAGTTTCTATTATATTATGACTCGGGCACAAATCAAGAAAGGATACAATTAAAAACAAAATTGAAATCTATTTTACAAAGCTGTATCTTAAAAGGGAAATTGATAGAACTCTCCAGTTTTTGCTTATATGAATTTTATTTTCATAAAAATATATTCTCAAACTAGTTTATTCATCAATCAAAATTGTTTTTTTAGTCCTCAAGAGACGTAGCGTGATGACAAAAAATTTGAGATTTGCAAAGCAAGTATTGAATTCAAATCAGGACGTTCACCTCTTATAAAAACTTGAAACAATTGAAATTTTACTCTTTCATCTGGAATTGAATTCAAATATCTTCTTAGTTTGAAATGGTATTGATTTATCGATAAACTATAGAAAAAATCTTCTTAGTTTCCAAGGAAGATGCCCCCCGCAGCACTCTATGTATTGTATTGCAGGACATTGGAACACATTAATACCACTCGATTCTCTTTTAAATTTGTATTTATAATATGAAAGTCATTTTTTTTTATGATCTCAATTTCAAATCATGTGATTTAATAATATAATAATAATCCGAGATTTATATATTTATTAATTTTAATATTTATATCAAATTCCTCGGATACCCATTTTAATAATAATAAAATAATAATTGTGCTTAGCCTAGCGGTGGACAATCATGCAGCCGCCAAATGACAATTCCAGCAAAATAATTTCTGGCTAAAAACAAATGGAATGATGCTATGCGTCCATAGGATATTAATATATAGAAAATGCTGTTCAAGGTTCGTCTTTTTCTAAATTAACAATCCCCGTATGATCATCTGAAAACAATGGCATCAGTCTAAAATAAAAATCCCATTATACATGTGTGATAAAATTTCATAATTTTATAAAATCATTGATCTATATTTTAAAAATAAATTGTATTGGTATTATTTTAACTCACCTGATTTGAAATATGATCCGAACCATATTATAATATGTATTAAATAAACATTAACCTAATTAAACTAGATTAATTTGGTCAAACCTAATTAAACATGACCTCATGAATACAATAATTGTGTTTTAAGACAAAAAAAAACAACTTAATGATCCGAAAATGAATAAAAAGAGAGTCATGATATTCCATTGTAAATTTATAATTAATAAAACCCAGATCATACCTTTTCAATCAACGACGTTCATTTCATTGGTACAAACGATGGCCATCTACTAAGCCACTAAATTAGAGACAATGTTCATCAAATTATTTAGAGAGAGAGAGGTTTTTCAGAATTCAATAAACATCAGATGACCTTTCTTTACAATCTCTTTTACAAGATCACAAGTTCAATTTTTGTTTTTTGTAATCCGGGTTTCTGGATCAACTAAAATCCAGATCCTAAACTAATTTTGAAGGGAGCATTACTCTTGATCACAGTAACTTTACATTATATTTCGTGGATGCAGATGAGCGAATAAAACCACGATTATTCCAGATTCTTACAAAAAATACATATCCTGACTCGAACTTGAGACCTACTATGCAGATCTCAAATTCTTTGTCGTTGCGCTATACCCCTTGAAAACTACAATCAATTTACTGATGAAGGACATGGAGCGATCAAATCAAACGGCTTCATTATGCAGCATCGCAAATTGATTTTATGCACATGATGTTGCCCTTTGCTTGCTGAGGGGATTTTCAGCATTGTGGATAAGAATCCTGTCCATGTGATTTCATTTCGGGCAGCTCAATAATTTCATCGTTTCTCAATTATGAGACAAGATTATTTCAATTTTATAGATGAATGCAAGTTGACTGATCGATCTGGCAATGGGGCCATGATGGGATGTTTGTCTGTCTTAATTTGATGATCCAAATCATGGATTCATATCCTCTCCGTCTCCCCAATTATTCACTGAACACACACCCACCCTTCTTATTCATTTCTTGCAACGTTAGGTTTTCTGGGTAGGTGATCTAGAGAATAAAAACTGTTTTTTGTGTTTGTGATTTAAAGCATGATCATAGCAGATTGATGATCCAAATCATGGATTTAATGTCTTTGATTCTGGTGTGTGTCAGAAAATTGCAGGCCATAGCAGCTCAAGAGGGCATGAATCCACATGGATAGAGGAAAGAAATGGGTATGCCCTAAATTTTATCAAGTGATTTATTTCATGGGAATGCAGGATGAAGATGAACACCAATGCTGTCGTCATAATCGTAACATTTTACCAGCAATTTCGCATTTGGAATCCAATCGGCATCTCTGGGTGATGTTCATCTGTCAATCAGCAATCAGCGTTGACGTGTCCTTCAAGTTGCCCTTCCTCAATCTTCATTTTCTAGTGTATTAAATAAGTCAATCGCAAGATTTCTTAAGTTTTTGTCTAACTTAGTTAAAATAAATAAAAGCCAACACCACTTAAATCAAATAATTTATTATGATCCATCACGGACTTTATTTCTTGAATATTATTTATATTTAATTATATAATAAACTTTATTTTCCTTACTTATTTTTTGTGTGTGTATTTTCAAGTTATTTTGTTGATGTTAATAATAAAATTTTAAAAATATATAAAAATATATTATTTTGATATAATTCTAAATAAAAAACAATTTAAAAACAAACATTACCAAAATGCTAAACAAGTTCTATATAAAAAAATCCAATGAAGGGATCCTATGATTCGGTCACATAATGCTGGTGCTTTTTGTTTTTTTTAATCTTTGAGGGATGGGTCTGTCCACCTTATCATTTTTTATTTGCAATTATCATCTGTTTCAGCTATTGCCTTGACCATGATCGAAACATGAAAATAAAAAATGAATCTTGAGATCTGATGAGATGCTTGATTAGAGGCCATAAATCATTTTAATTTCACTTTGCTCAAGGTGGACTACAGGTTGTGGAGGAGGAACTACTGTGGCCACAGCTCACAAGTCTTCTGAAATGATTGCAAGGTGTTTGATGAAGACACAGAAAGACAAGAACGGGAGTGGATGTAAAAAACACGTTTTTATGGGAATCAAAGCATCAACTTGTGCCCTCGTTTGCAATTTTTTTTTTAATGTTGAGGGAAATTTTGGATCGAAGACTCATCCTCAAGCGCTCACTTATGAAGCAGTTGAATTTACGAGGAGGCACCTCCAAATTTCATGGAAACAGGATTCTGATAAGTGAAGCTATCCAAAACTAAAACTGTTTGTGATTGGTAAGATGCTTTCACCCCAAGTATGTCATGATGGGATCTGTGAATACGATTGAGATACTTTCACGTTCTCTTCTTATCACCATGTTCATTAAATCTATAAAATATCAATCAGAATGGAACAGTGAAATTTAAGTTATTCCGAGTCATTAAAAATAATTTTATATTACGCCAGAGCCTTATCCTTCGCTGTAAAGTGAACAGTTTTGATTTCTGAGATTTTGATCCTGTGATTCTTGTCATGTTTTCAAGAACACGACCGTCACATGTGATAAATCTGAACCGTTGGATCCAGATCATGTTCGGAGATTCCAACGTCTTGATCTTTATGCGGTCTGATGTCACATGCACTGTCCAGGACTTGAGGAAGAACCGTGATGAACTTCGGCTCTGTCACCAACAACTACATGAGAAGATCATCCATTAACCAAAATGATAAACTTTGTGGGAGACCTGAGAAAGACTCGTGCCATTATTAAAATCTAAAGATATAGTTCTGCTGACATGAAAAGAGCAGTCATTAACCAAAAGGATGAACTTTGTGGGAGACCTGAGAAAGATTCGTGCCATTTGTCATTACACTTTTGATTATAAAAAAGGGCCACCAGATTAATCTACGAAACTCCACCGAACACCAAGCAAGATTCTAAGTGACCGAATCAAATATTATACAATTGTTTCAAGCCATTCCAGAAATAAAAATAGCAGAAAGGTAAAAAAGGCGGGGGCGAGGGAATCGTGCAAAATGGATTTGCTCACAAATTTTCCTACGTAGAATCTAGTGACATTTCAAGTCTATTCGAGATGAATCTTCGTTGATAAACCATGTCCTTAAATCTTGGCCAAATCACGCCATTTGTACATAATGCATTCCGCGTGTCAATCACAAGAACAATTTTCTAAGAAAACTATGTTTCATCTGTCCAAATTACAGACAGTTCGAATTATTGCCCTGAATCCATGATTATGACCAAGCTTGTCAATTCCATTTTGTTTTGGCCGGAATATTTTATGTCGTTAAAAAAACTAAAATGAAATGACGTTGTTTTTGTCTCGGTTTTAATTCCAGCCCGTTCCGGAAATTCTGGCCGGAATGTCTCGGTACCGTTCCGGCCTTAAAATCCTCTTTTTTTTGATTAACTTGTGATTTTTTTTTAATTTTGAGATTATATTTGTTTAACTTTATATTTATATTGTATAATTTAAAGTTAATTTATCTTGAATTTTAATTATGCTTGTTAAATTAATATTTTAATTTTATATATATATATATATATATATAATTAATTATATATGAACAGTACAACCCCGAAACGATACGCCGAAACGCTCCGAAACCGGAACGTTCCGTTTCAATAAAAAAAACCAGAACGGCAACTGGAACGATATTGACAACCTTGATTACGACGGTAGAAGCAAGATAGACATAGATGGTAACAGTCAAAGCACTAACTATTGTGAAGGCAATGAGATATTCATGGAAAGAAGATTGGCATGCTTTCCTCTGCTCAACTCCCAAAGCTTCTCTCAATTATTGAGGAAGTTCAATTTAGATGAATGAAAGACTTTTGCTGTTGCATTCAAGTGCGAATCGTTGGAAAATTCCTCGAATTCCTCGCGCCACCCAAAGGATCAGAAAGAATGCTAGTGAAACCAATGGACAAATTAGGATTTAGAGGCTGATTTCCTGAGCTAAAAACAAGACTGGTTATGTAGGAGAGACTATTAACTCCATTCTGTTTCTCCCTAGAGGATTTGATTAGGTAACGAGGAAGAACAGAAACTGAAGCAGACAAAGTCCAGCATCATTGGAGATGCACAAAGCTAGCAACACCTAAAACGATTCTTACTAACCTTATGCTGCTGTTGCATTGACTCTAGTTTTTCAGTTATCGACCAAGGACAGTAACACCGAAGAAAACCCATGTATTCTGTCCTAAACTTGCCAACTCCTTGGGTCTGTGATTGAGGATCACCTGCAAATTTCCATTACCGTGTCATGTATCCTACCAAATCCATGACTCAAATTCTTTCCTGCAAACACCCATATACAATATTTGTGAATATATGTAATCAAATCTCCAGCTCCGACAGTAACTAATAACAGTTTTTATGTTGTAGATTGTATATATATTATCTATTGACTGGCTGAAATAACAAGACTGAAAAATAGCAGAATAGCCCTCTTGACAAGAAACTTTGGAACGACGTTCTACGTTATTTGGTTTCCCGGACTGCAAACAATCTGGTATGCACATTACATGGCAAAATTTAACGTACAACTTATAATTCTTTCACATAGCAACACCATGGCTTGGACTCTAGCGGGTATAAATAAACAGTGGCTTATTTTTATATGTCAAAAAGAATGATCGATCATCTTTTTTAAGTTGAACACGTGATAAACTTATCCAGAGAGCACTCGCGTTGTTTCCAGTCAGCTGTATAGCCTCTACCTACATCAGATAATCGCATCAAGGATGAACAAACAGTAAATCCTTGCATGATGATAAAAACTGCATAAAATCCACTTATTTTTTAAGAGGTGATCACGAACCCAGAAATATATATCAGCTATCATGTGCAGTTGGGTAGCTCATTCCATCTTTTAGATGGCTTAATGCTGTGGGGCATAACCATTTCAGTATGTTTGGACCCAATACCTGATCAAAAGTAGATTACTCAGCAACTTATGGGATTAAAAGGGCAAGAACAGATAGATACAGAGAAAGAGAGAGAGAGAGAGAGAGAGAGAGAGAGACCGAGGTGATATTTTTGTAAACACTAAGGTTGAATGGATGTCGATAACTGTGTCCAGATTTCCTGGCCAACCATGCTGCACGTATTCCTTCATAATTCTGGAAAAGACGCATTCTAGTAATTATCAATTACCACAAAAATTAAGCATGTTGCATTTTTACTTTGGAATTGAATACTCACTTCAATGGTTGTCATATTGCAAGAAATGAGGTAAATATGGAAACCCAAAAGAGTTCCAAATGTAATGCTCAGGCCAAACATCATTGCTCCAGAAACAACCTAAAATACACACTGTCAGGTTTCTTAATAAGCCCTGAAAACTCAAAACAGTATATTTGCATGAATAACCAGGAATGAACAGGAATTAAGGGTAAGGATAAGTCAGCCACTACTGAAAGCAAGTTATTTTACTAGGAGGTAAGAACCATTTAGACAGAGCTTATTCAGGACCCTCTACTTTTGTTTAAACTGATTTATTGGCTGAATAAGAAACCAAAATTTCATGGCTTCACTTTATTTTTCAAGCAATACTGGGAAACAATATTTTTTCTTAAAAAATAACCGATAGAATGATTTTGGAAAAGTTTATACATTTTTAAATGCTATTCAGAACCATTGTAGCCCTGAATATTGCCAGAACTGCCTTTACAACCTCATTCTACAGTGGGTAGTCAGCATATTCGACCTTGCAAGTTGCTATCCTTCATATGATATAGTTTTGCATATATAGAATTTAAGAGGAGAAGGACAAAAGAGCATGGATGACAAATTATATGAACTTTTAGATCTTGTTTTTTGGGTGTGTGTTTTATTCTCTTATTCTTTTTTTCCCCCCAGCTTCTCTTGCATACACAGCTTGTGTACTTGGGTTATTCCCCCTTAGAAGTAAGTCATAAAAATTTAACCGAACTAAACATTCAAAAGACTGCTATTAAATATTAAATATCCACTCACAAAAAAAATCTTCATAGGAACTCTTCCACTGAAATTCCAGTTCTTCTGAAAAGCACAGCTGATTATCATGACCTGAGCATGCCAAAATCATCTATTGTAATCTCAGTCAATCAAGTTATATCATACCAAGTGCAAATGAAAACCAGAATAAACCTACCGAAGAGTAGATGCTTGCAATGGTTGCATATAAAACTAATATCACAAAGGCCTTGTAGTTCCAATAACCAACACAGTTATTTATCCATAGACAATGATGATCCTGCCATCAATTTTAAAGTAACACAATCCATAACTCTATTCATAATCATTTAAAAACTAATGAAGCAAACAGTAATTGCAAAAAAAGATTTTAGCTGAACATACCATCCTCAAAACACACCTTCTGCAGATCCTACAATGATGAGCCCTGGGAGGCTTGTATGTACAACACTTGTCACATTGCCTCAGTTGTGAACTCTATCAAGGATCAATTATCAATCAGTCCAAAGTTAACCACAAAGTAAGAAAATCATTTATAGAAAATTGGATTAAAAAACAGGTTATATAACTTACTATCACACGGATCTGCTATACTTGGATTTCAAATTCAAAACAGATCTAAGAGAACAATCAATATGAGACATTATCTATTAGAGTTCAAAGAAACTGCTAAAAACAAAACAAATTGAGGCAAGGTGTTGTTAGCGTCTGACGATGCAAAAATCAAACAAGTTCACTGAATTGAACCCAAAATAGCTATTTCCTAAAGTTGAATCATCCTCCCATAGAAAATGAAATAAGAACCAAATCCTCATTCTTCTTTTCATTCATTATCATGCAAACAGACTGGAGGCTAAACTTGAGCCAACAGAAGATAAATAATTCACTAAAACCACCATGTTCCTAAATAATTCACAACAATCAATTACAATTAACTCATCAATCACTAGCACAGCCCAAAGTTCAATCTTTGCACAGTAGGCACGGGTTTACTTCCTCCTAATTCTAGCAAAAAAAGGACACAAATAACGGGGTTTTATACCTAAATATATAAGCATACCCTCCCTTGATTTCTCAACAGTCAATTCAAAACCAAAGAATATAACTTTATAAACTAAATCACGACCACGAACGATGACACTCAAGATTTCATCTTTCTTCTTCTTTCCTAAATTTTCTCATCAACCAATAGAAAATTAAATACAAAGGCACAAAACACATCACTAAACAGACATATACAATAAAAAATAGAAGAAACTTAAATGTTTGCTTACATTCTTGTGTGGTTCTTGATGTAGTGGGACCGCAACTCCTTCAACATCAGGAACATAAGGGGAAGGAACATAACCAGGTTCGGTTAGAACACAGACAACGAAAGAGAAAAGACATAAAGAAGCCATAAAAGTGAAGATCATAGCATTCAAAGTCCCAGCTGAGCTCTGTAACCCAACCCAATCTTCAATAAATATGAAAACTGTTATGAAATAAACAAAACCCATCAACAGAAACACACTAAAAACTGGGATCGACAAGAATCTCTTCCACTCCATTGAGAATTTTTGGGATCTTTTTTTTTTATATATATATATATATTTTGTACAGAAAGCAGAGGTTTTCTCGTCTGATTTTTTAAGTCAATTCGGTTTTTTCTGTACGTTCGTTGCAGTGAGGAAGTCAAGTTGGTTATTTAAAGTGGGCTTTAAAGGAAGACTAATTTGGGGCTTAACATGGCCACCAAGCCCAATTCCATATAGTGGGTTCAGTTATATTCTGGCTCAAGAAAGTGGGCTTGGCTTATTCTCACTGCAGTTTTAAGGGGCCGGGCCTCTTGAAATCAGGGGGTGGAACAAGGTCGGGTCGGATTTTCGCCGAATTAGGCTTGTTTGAGTCAGGATTTTTTTAATTAAAAAATTGACATCTTACTGAAAATATTATTATTAATCATATGAAGCTGGATATGGAATGGGTGGAGGTGGGGATGCAAGACTTATAAATTATATTTTTCGAACAAAATTTACAAGAAAATTATGAATAAATTTATAGCACTCCAACCTTGAGGGTAAACAGTGCATTAAAGAGAGTAGCATTCAATAACTCCCCACTCTCGAAGATCACAACCACTTTTGCAATAGCTAGGGTTTTCTTTGTGATCCATGCAACGCGGCCCTTTTTAAACCCTACTCTTTGAATGGCATTAGAAGCTAGCTTGTCTTCCAGCTAGCCTAGCAAAATCTAGGTAACATTAATTTTAGAATTTATGTTATTAATTGAGATACATGTAAGCTGATATGAATGTATTAATTAATAAAAACAATATAGGGTAAGATCAATTAAAGGAGAATTATTATTATTATTATTTTATCCAAAATTGGAACATAAAATGACGTCTGCTGGGGCTCGAGGCTACGTAACACCCCAACACAATTATCAAAGTTTAACCTTTTATACTGCCATCCTTCTTGTGGCCTCAAATCACACGTACAAAGTTGACTGTTGTGATCATTCAATTTCGGTATCATTTTGCATTTTCCATTATATATCCTCGGTAGGGACTCTCTCCATGATCAAACCCCACATTGAATCAGATTTCATCATCACGCTCTGGCGTGGGGACCGTTGATTTTCTTGATGCATGGACCCACGAGTCCATTGCTCCTTCTTCCCTCCTATAAGATTTAATTGATATTGTTATGTGAAAATGATGTAACCTAAAGCTCACAACGATGTGACAAAGTGAAACTCCATCATCTAACTTTTTTTAAAAATGAATTTTATCTAATATTATCAATACCGTTCCGGTCGCAGTTCCGGTTTTTCTATTAGAATAGAAGTTTTGGTTTCAGGGCGTTTCCGCGTGCCGTTTCAGGGTTATACTGTTCATATATAATTAATTATATATATATATATATATAAAATTAAAATATTAATTTAACAAGTATAATTTAAATTCAAGATAAATTAACTTTAAATTATACAATACAAACACAAAGTCAAACAAACATAATCTCAAAATTAGAAACATCTCTAAAATTCCAAAATATTATGATAGTAAAATGTTCTAAAATAAAAGAAATATTATAATTTTGAGCCAGAACAGTACCGAGGTATTCCGGCTGGAATTTACAGAATGGACCGGAATTAAAACCGAGATGAAAACGACACCGTTTCGTCTCGGTTTTTTTAATAACATGGAACGTTCTGGCTATTCCAGCCGAAACGGAACAAAATTAACAAGTCTGATTTTACCTGCTCATCGTATATATTATCGGTAATTTTTCACACAATTAGCCTTACTTTTTCTCTCTCTATATATGTACACAGTGTACTGGCGTATTCATGAGATTTATTTATTTATTATTATTATTATTATTGAATTTGAACTGGTCAATCCAAGATAGTATATAATATGATGTCATGATAGATTTTGTGGTTAAAAAGATCTGTTTATTCTCTTGACTTTTCAAATTTGAATCGTAAAATCGGTATTCATCAAATTATTTTATTGTGAATACTGTTGATGTGAAGAATATATCTTCAAAATTATATTATATTTTTTAAAAAAAAGAAGGAACCGAGTCTGAATTAATACATAAACTAACTAGTCTACAAACATTCTTCGCCCTCTAATTAATAAAAATCCACGATGATGGATACGAGGAACAAAAACCATTTATTGCTAGCATGGCTAAGTATAGAAAAACATTGTCATCTTGTAGGCATGTTAAACCTTGACGTATGAACGAATATGTTAGGAATTTATGATCATTAATTGCAAGGGTTAATTAAAGGTACAAAGTGCATGGAGCTGTGGCTTTTTTTTTATTAACGTAAGTGTTCGGATCAGTTTACACGCACCTCTACTAACTCCATAAGTTTTGAAGTTAACGACCATGTAATCCTTCAATAATTATCATATCAGCAACCACAGTACTCGAACATGATACAACAAGAGAAATAAACATCTTAATCCAAAACTTTTATCGTTTGTCACCTACTGTATATGGTTGGAGCTGTGGCATTTATTAATGTTGGTGTAAATGGTATGAAAATGAGATCTAAGAAGTCAGGGTTTAGCGAGCATTAATATTGGATTGGTCCCCATTAAATTGGACTACTCATGGTACAGTCAATAACTACGTCGTGCTAATATGGCAGTCATAAGAAATTTTTCTATTTTTCTATTTTCCTGATTTTCTCTTTCTCTTTTGTTTTCTTTTCCTAATATATTTTAGAGGCAAATTTCAAACATGACCTAAGAAATTCCAGAGGGTGTGGTGAACAATCCGAAGTTAGCCTTTCGCTGTTTCCCTTCTTCTTTTTTTTTTTTGTGTGTGTGTGTGTTCTCCCCATATTTCAGGGAGAAATTTCAAGCATGGCATCTTCTGAAATATTTTTGAATGGGACTGGTCGATTAGAATATTTTTTTTCCTTTTTCTCTGATCATTCCCTTCCTCAAAGAGAAAATGAGAAGCTATAATTCTCAAGGGTCTCACTTAATAGTTAAAATTTTTGAATTACATAATTAATTAATTTTACACCAATTAGTTTAATATAGAGAGAACAAAAAAAACATTTCTCGAATAGACTTCTATATAATAATTGTTTTCCCTCATACTGTAGCTGTCGCCTATTTTATACAACCCTTGTACTTAAACATTCTCAAGTTTTTGATATACTAGTAGGCAAGTGTATTATACTTCACCACACACAAAAACAATATACATGTTTTTCATGGACAGGGCAGCTCTTTCATTCAATGGAAGAAAAATTAATTGCATCACAAATAGACTTCTTCAATTTAATTAACTCCCACAAAAATTTTCTTATTGAACATTCGTTGTAAAATGTATCGAATGATTGTATCTTAACAAAAAACAAATTATGTATTGGAGCATGTTTGGAATTATAGTAATAATTATTTTTTAAAATATTTTTTTGGCTGACAGTTCATTGAAATAACTTTTTATTTTTTAAACCCCATTAATAATAATAATAATAATTTAAAGCAAAAAATATATTTTTTTCAAAAATTCCTGAGATGCAAAAGCAAACACGATTTAAATGTCAATGGCTTAAATGTTTTGAAAAATGATTTCGTTGCGTAGCAAACAGAAGATTAGTTCTGAGAATATGATTGTCTATGATTATATACAGATTTTCAATTATTTTGGCGTTTGCTCAATGATATTTTCAATACAAACAATCATTTGTTTATAATTTTTAGTTAAGATATAAGTAAGCTTCCAGACTTTATAAATTTCATGTTTTTTTTCTGGTATTTAATAGATCATTCGCAATTCATAAAAGAAAAATCGATACATCAACTAGACTCCTTCAATCCTTACAATTTCATATCAAATATCAGAACTTTACCAGGGCGTGCTTTAAGAATCCATGTACTGTATGTAAATTCAAGGAAAAGGTGAATCAATGCCATGGCAAAATGTGAGCCAAAAATAATATATATAAAACCCTACAATAGCTATATAATATAGAAAAGTGTAAGCACTGAAAGACTGGCATGCAAATCCAGAACTGCATTAAAAGCATTTTTAGCAATTTGATTTGCTATGATCTCGTAGGTCACCATGATTTGCTACTCTTCCCTTCACTTGTCAATCGACAACAGCTTTTGTCTCTAATTGCCCCCACATGACTTGGCTTAAGATTCTTCTCCAGATCCAGGGACTGGTAAACAAAGATCACAGACACCGTAATGCTCTCTCCATGTCAAATCCGACTGGAATTACACCTGTTGGCACCAGAAAACAAAACTAGCTAGAGTGGCTAAGTTTACTTGCCTATATAGGTCCCATTGAGAGAGAAATGCCCAGCAGAAGTTCAAAACATTATGTAAATCCAAGATTTAAGGTGATTCTCTTTGTAGCAGTCCTGCAGTATAAAACACTCGGATGCGTATCGTAATATATACATATGATCAGAAAATGTTTGAGGGACAATCTGAATATCTCCTGCCTAATTAACAGATCACTGGATAAGCCAAATTGTAATCGATCGATCCTATATACTGCCATGAGTTCATGTTTACTCACGTGAATAGGTTGAAAAGAAATAATGGAAGTCACATATCAGAAGCATAATAATGATCTTTTATCTTGCTGAGTTACAGCTAGCTAAGGCTTTCTCTTGTTTTATTGTCTGTTTCGCTTGTGGGACATTCAGCCAGCTTAAGTCTGACTGTAAATTCGTCGTGCACATATTAAAACTCGATATATATTTCCTTACAGATTCCCTTTGGAAGGACTCCATGGATGAGAAGGCTGAATTCTATGGGAAATGACTGCAGGATACCCAAATAAAAAAGTATTTATGAAATAGTTCAGATTCGGACAAAAATAGAGGAAACAACAAAAGGATATATATGCGATATCCAAAAGAGATTTCTGTACGTCCTGCAGGCTGCTACTTGGACATGCATGTTCATGATGAATAAAGCAAGTAGTTATAATTAAGATAATATTTCGAAACCAAAATTAAAGTCATATAAATGCTTTGTTTTTGTTTTTGTTTTTTCCTTTCACTGATGATCCACGAGGAACAGTAGCAGTCAAGGAGAGTACTTCAGAATCAATAATGGAGAAAATCAAAGAGCAATTAATCATATGTATCATGCTCGGATGTGTATGTGTATATATGGAAACTGAAATTGGAAATTCTAAGCTCTCAAGATAATCATTAATTAGTTGAACGGCACACACACACACAAAAAGAAAAGAAAAAACTACAAAGAATTCATTAATCAAACAAGCATACACTCTACAATTTCATATTCTCCCCATCGAGCTCTAACTTTCTTTATGGCTATTCAAATGAATTAACAAAACCCTAAACTTGAAGAACCAAGTTCATCTTCAGAATAATTAACCTAGCCAATATTACATAAACAAGCACAAAAGGGTATTTTTGAAAGCAGCAAATGAAGGACTAATTTCAGCGTTATTACATCTATATAGATACTAAGTTCCTGTACGTTTCACAGAGTGTTAACAATAAATGGGAATTCCAAATAGAATCCAGAACAAACCAAGATGTGGATCAATTATTTCTTACATACGTACGGCAGTGCTACTCTTTCAAAGCCATTAATGTACTAATTAATATGAACCCACCAGGTTATTAGCTGGGTACAAGTAATAAAAGTCAAACAAATATAGTAAATAAGGACTTAAACAACTTTACCTTGTCTAGAAGCAGATAATCTTAGATCAAACTATTTCAGGTGTGTGTACACAGTCATTCATATGGCTGATGCAGCATCATCAAGATTCTCACTTTCGAAGAAATACATTGCTAGCTAGCTAGCTAGCCTCCGTACATCTATTTGAATGTGAATCTTAATGGTGCTGCACCTGCAAACAATGACTTTTGAATGTCGATCCATGTTCCATGCATATTGGATCGTGTAAGAGAACTAAATTACAGTAAAGACTAGGTGAAAACAAAGAGAGACGAAGAGACCAGCAGAGCTCAGAGAGATCTGTCTGTCTTGTAAGTATACGTGGCAATTAACAGATGGTTTAAAAGGTTCCCAACACGAAAGAGCCCTCAAATTAAGAGTATATATACCTCTAAGAAACCATTGAGACCCAGAAACTTATGAGCGAAAAAAAATCACACAAAACCAACACCTCTGCTAATCTTTTTTTTGTTGGTAATTCATAATTTAGAGCTTTCTTGATTTTCTTTTTTGCTGGTTATATAGATGTAGTCATAAGTGGGGGGGAAATTAAAGAACAGCAAATTGAGAAACAGAAAAACAAAAAAAAAAGGTTCACTTGAAGAATTTCTCCTTTTTTAAAAAAAAAAGAATTGGCAAATAACGAATAAAAAAAAAACTTGGAAATCAACAAGAACATTAGAGGGGGGGGGGGAGTGAAAAGGAAAAGATATGACCCCAAATGAAGTTGAAGAAGTAATCATAAAAAAAAAAAGTGACAGAAGTAGGGAGAGAAACAGATAGAGAGGTGAAGATCTAGCCCTGATGAGAATGAAACGAAGGGGAGGGGGGGGGGGGGTGGGGGGGAGTCGGTGAGGACTGAGAAGAAGGGGTTTTGAGGTTCTTATATACACTCAACGATTGGATTCTGAAACGAATTCTTCCGTGACTCGTGGGTGTATGGAACTGGAGTATTTTTTTCCCCTTTATTTTCTTGGATTTGTTTGTTAAAGAACAACAGCAATAATAAGAGGTTTAATATAAGTTGAAATCAATTGATATTTTTTTCTGGAGTAGCAAATAAATTATATTTTCTAGTAAAATAAATACTATGGAAACCAATCCACACCTATCTATCTATCTATCTATCTATCTATCTATATATGGAATTCATTAGATAAGATATGAATTCATCGTTTTCTGATATTATTGTCAAAAACAAGGTATCACTAGAGAGATATGGAGTAATTAAAACTTGGAGTTTTACAATTTCTGGAACTCGAATTTAATTTTGAGATGGGTCGCTCCTAACAAAAAATCGAGATGAGTTTTATATGGATTTTTTTTTATTCAAACGATATAATATATTTAGGTCAACTTGTAAATCAATACAGATGAAAACTCTTTTTTCAGAGATTTAATAATATATTTATGACATAAATCTGATGAAAATTAGACTAATAGTTTTAAATTTTGAATTTAGAAAATCAAGAGATGATGGGTATTTGGAATTATTATTTTTTAAGAAAATAAAAAACAAATACAGGTCATTAGGGAATTTAAACCCTACATATCATTACGTAGTCATCGCCTCTCTAGCCCAAGAGATGTGTTAAGTAATTATTATCTCTAAAAACTTAAACTGTTAAATGAAGCTCTAGAATATGATAAAAATAAAAAGTTTCATAATATAGTATCAGAACTTTGTTGACTCAGTGGTCACGAGTTAGAATCTCATCATCCCCATTCTATTTGATAAAAATCAAGCATAAAGCAGTGTGAATTTGTGTAAGTTTCAAGCTCAAAAAACTTTCATTTGATGGGATGTGTTAGAGAATAATATAAATCATATTTTGTAACCTCACCTAACAATTTAAACTTTTAAATGAGATGATTTTTTAACCAGATATAAATGTATACGAGTCAAGTATCAGCAAACGAGTAGCAATTAAGGTATGATCCTCAGTAGAAATTTAAGCACAAACAATCTCGCTTTCAATTCTCATTCTTAAAGGGCTTTCAAAACATGGAGTGGCCACGATTAATACCCAAAAAACTCAAGCGAAACATACATCTATTAATTCTTTCTTCGTATCTTAATCAATGGTGAAATTTGAACTTGTATTTTCCCCTGAAATAAAAATTTGAGCACTCACTTAGCAAATGGGATGACCTCAATTACTCTAAGCACGACGTTATTGTAGTAAGCAAGCTTGAGTTGGATCACATAGGAGCCTAGCTCCAAAGTTAAATGAGTAGAATAATATATATATAACCCCTTAATTAAGTAAGTGATTTGTCTTTTTTTTAGTTTATTAATAATGATTTAAGATGCTTTTTTTTGTAATCAAAGGGATGAAATCATTATACATGTTTTAATTTATTGAGGACTGGTACGGAAATCATAGTCAATATGGGGTGGCATGGCTGGAACAATAATGAATTTGTCCTAAGATTTTAAATGCTCTTTTTTTATTAGAGTGGTATAAAATGACAATGTTGTTGTCCTTTTAAAGTATTTAGAATGCTTAAAATAATTCGATTTTTAATAAGATAGTTCATAATTTGAATGATGCCTACTATTCTCTTGTACACAGAGTTGAAATTTGCGTAAAATGTAGCTATGAAAATTTTTGTTGCTCTAAAATCGAATTGCTTTGACCGTCCGATGACCTTTTTATGTAGACCAACACTGCTAGAATACAAAATAATTCAACACGTATACCACCTATGGTAGGGATTTTAAAAGTGAAACGTACATGGTTCTTCATATGAAGCAGATTTAGGTGCATGGTCTTGATCTTATTAATTTCAAAGTTTGGTTTATATCCTGATTTTGTGGGTTTGTAGGACAATGTCTTGTCTACTTGTTGTTATTGTTTTAATGAAGTTCTTGAAACATATGTGTGCGTTTTATGATATGATCTCTAGTTTGGACTAATTAAGGTGGTCTTCTGCAAGTCAATCATTATTGAAACATATATTAAATTGGAAATTTACTCGAAATTCAGTTTGAGCTCACTAATGTAACTCTAACTCTAACTTGAAAAGTAAGTATATTTTGTATAAACCTTAATGGAATAGCTATTTGAAGATTACACATGTAATAACATTTCAATAGAAATTAGGGTTATGATATGAATTTCACAGTATTTAAAGAGTCTATCCCCGAGAAAAGTGGGGTTAATAATCTCTTATATAAATTAATATTTAAATCAAAGGTGTTAAATTTAACTTTGCTACGGGTAATATACGGGTTAAATAGGTTAATCAAAACGATGTTGTTTTAAATAGATTTGTTCTTGATTTTATTTTTATTTTCCCATGAACAACAGAAATGATTTGTAGTCAAATCAGCACAAAGAAAGAACAAATCATGGTAGTTGGATTTTCATTTACGGCAAGATTCAGTACAGAGAGTCAACAAAGCACGGCATCAAATAATTTAGCACTTAAATGATAGTTTATCCTGGCTTTATGCTATAGCCACAAGTGCTCAAATCGACTTTAACTTTTTGAAAAGCCATTACTAATTAAGGAGAAAATATGGACACTAAAGTTTTCTGTAAATTATTCTTATTTTAGTCATTCATATGATAATTAAATCAATCTTACATGACATAGATATAGCTACGTGGAAGAAATATTTGAATGGTGGGTCCTTTGGGATCACCGTTTCATAGCTTTTTCTTTTTTTATACCTGTTTAACATTGTATTTCAAAAATATTTTTAAAAAATATTAAAATTTATTTATTTAAATTAAAAAAATTCATTATTTTGTGATTATTTAGTAGTAGTGTACGATGTTGATTTTACATCTATCAATCGAATCTACTCTTTTCTTTGATTACACTGTTATCTTTGGATTAATTTTTTTATATATTAAAAAAAATCCGATTAAATTTATATTCAAATAGATTCTTGCTACAAAACCATTTAATAAGAGCACCTCTCACTAGTACCATTTTAAAAAATAATTAATAATTGTCATGAATACTGATTTTAAAATATTAAATAAGAAAAAAACAGATAAGTGAGTAAACTTCCTAGGTTATTAGACTAACTCTTTGAGATTACAACAAGAAGATGATAATACGAGGAATTTAACTTACCATCTAATGGGATAATTATTTCACTAATAATTATTAGAAGGGGTATAATTTTCCGATAGAATGGTGAAATAATAATAAAAAAATCATTCTTAGAAAAGAAAATCTTACGATTCTCAACTTTTCTCTCTCATTTGAATGGCTGCGACAATACTAGCAAGTGATAAGATTAGCATTTAAGCAACAGATCAACTAGCAAGTGATAAGATTAGCATTTAAGCAACAGATCATGACCTCCTTATCTCGTGTGTGTTTAAAATTGTGTTTGAGATTATTTTTAAAAGTATTTTTTATTTTGAAATATATTAAAATAATATTTTTTATTATTAAAAAATTATTTTTGAAATCAATACATGAAAATAAAAAACATTAAAAACATTAATTTAAAAAAAATATATTTTTAAAATATAGTATCAAACACCCGATCACCCCGTACTCCGCCGCTCGACGACACCACTAATGCTTATAATTATTATCGCTATGATTTTCATAACTAAAATTTACTGTGTATGATTTTCTCATCGCCCGTCTTATCATGATTATCATCATTGTCATGCTATTGAAAACAATCCAGCATCGATCACATTATGACATTCAAACTTCGTAATGCTTACCATACAGCTCATAATTGTGATATGGACTTTATAAATTCTTTTAACTAGGAGCATACTAAAAAGACAAATTCTGTGATCCCAAAATTAATTTGATACGCCTACGACTTTGTACAAAAATATTTTTCTAGCCTTAATTATCAAACCTAATCTAGGATTTGATTTGGTAAAAATGGTGAATTTATCGAGTTAATCTATATATCAATTCGGATTTCTTCTAAAATAATATTATTTAAAATTTAAAATAAAAAATGAATAGAATAGATTTATATATTTAAATAAATAAAACAATATCATTTTGAACTAAATATTTTTAAAAACGTATTAAAACTAACCTGATTACGTGTTTTTTTTTATCAAAATATATTGAAAAATATACTTTTAATCGAAAGAAACTGAATCATTTATTTTTTCAGTGACCTTTGATCACTAGAATAAGAAAAAGCAAACGATGTGTGTGTGTGTAAGGTGAGCGACAAGTCTTCTACCCTTTTAAGAGATAAAAACAATAACACAGGTCCAAGCGTGCGCCTATACTCTTTTTATTTTTGTTTTTGCTATTTTACGTATGGTTATAAAAAAAATTATAAAACAAATAATTAAACCCAATTAAGTTTATTATCCGAGTAACAAATTTAATGGGTTAATCCATATTATCTAGGCAATTATTTGTTTAATGCTTTCGTTTGTCCCTTGATTAAAAGAAAGATACAATTTCACTATTTATCATTAATGATATGTTTTTTTTATTTATTTATTTAACTCAAACTAAAAGAATACAATGTTATCATTTGTTTTCATTGATGTACCTTTGCTATTTAATTCTCACATGCCTATCACATTTTTTTGTTACTTTTAAAAACATGTTTCTTAAAAAAACATCATGTATTCTATTACTGTATAATTAAATGAGAAATAATTGTTGGAGTAATTTTTTTATTGAATCTGACCACATGCATTACTTGTGTCGCAAGTTTTTTGTTGGCTCGACTAAATAGAATTTGTCACCAACCTGTGGGGGATTAAGCATCATTTCCCCCCTTCTTTTTGTATCCTCTACCATACATAGATTGCAATGTGCAGGAGAAGCTCACCATGAGAAATATGAGAGAGACTTACAAATGTGAGGTGCAGATTCCACCTACAATCCCACCAACCAAGAAATGAAATTTGCAAGAAAAAAAACCCTCCTGAAATGTGGGTCTAGGTTTTTATCATGTAATGTAACATCAAAATATTTATATAATCAAAAACTCGGTTAATCATTTGATGAAGCTTATATGCTGAATAATTGATCATCTTCTAGCAGTTTGATTCACTTTCTGCTCAATAAAAGCTGTCAAAGGTTTGATGTCTTCTATATATTGATACGTGTGATGACATTATCTTATCATTTTTGTTAATTATTTGGATTTCAATAATCAGATCCCAGCAGAAATTGTTCTCTGTCCCACAAGCATCCGAGTAAAAATAGTCTTGGATTAAAGTAGTGAAAAAATTATTCTGATTTGTGGGGGATTAGGGAGGAATACAAGTAAGGCTGTCGGTGGCTCCACTCTCGATGAATATTCTGCTGGACCGTGCTTCTGAACTCAATTAGAATACACTAAATTAATTTGCTCTCCAGACTAATTAAAAAACACAAGAATTCATCTACCTAATCCTGTTTTACAATTGTGGAGACCAAATATAAGGAAACACAAGAATTGATCTACCTAATCCAGTTCTATATATGGTTTTACGCACGAAGCCAATAGCAGCAAGAGATTGTTGTTCTCTCTAAACCTTGTCTTGTCTTTCAACAGCTAATTAAATCGATACTTTCTTCGATGAGATACAGAGAGCTTCTTCTTCTTCTTCTTCTTTTTCATTGAACAACAATTAAAAAAGAAGAATATAATTGAACAAAAGATAAAAAGAAGCACAGAATGCAGTGCCTATAGCCAGTAGCTAGGGCAGATTATTAACTCTTTTAAACTCGAAACACATTCACACATTGTAATAAGTTTCTCATCGGAACAAAGAAAGAGGAAAACAATACATTCCATGGAAGATAATCATCTATAAAACAAAAAAAAAAATGATGAATATATGTCCCATTCAATTTCACCGTTTGATTGATGGGTTTTTTCAAGATCTTAGATAATAATCGTAGGTGAGATAATGTTTTGAAATGATATCAAAGTCTCGATAACCAAACAGTCATAAATTTGAATCCTATCATCTTTATTCAAAAGACAAAGTAGCGAATATTAATCATCAACGAGGAAAACGCACTCTTCCCTACCAATGGACAAGCAAACAATTTCTTAAAACCAACCACCACTCTCGTTTTCATCCAAGACAGCTTGTTTGGTTGCTCAGACTGCTACTACACACTACCGTCCATATTGTGACACTTCAGGTATAAAATAATTTTTTTTTGCTTTGAGTTTTAACTTCCTCTTAGCTTGCCACGCCCTTTTTTTTTTTTTACTATATCTAATCCAACTAGTTCTTTGTACAAAAATAACTTCACACAGAGTTTTTAGTATTGTATTTGTTTAAGCGATTGAACTTGATTTTTAAAGTTTTTTGTCTAAGCAAATAAAAATAATATTCTTTATATGTTTTAAATACTTTTACAAAAAAAAAATATGTACCATATCACTTACTGAATCTTGTTTTGAGTAGTTTTTGGATTAGTAGAGAACAAATCCATGTGATAATGAAGACATGGCTAATATATATATTGAATTTTTTTTTATTAATTTTTACACAGAGTTAAGTCTCTTCTCGATCAGGAGAACAAATCCATGTGATAATTAAGACACATGTGAGATAGCTAATTTGGATACATTATAGTTTAGCATCACTTAACGACAACATTGGTTGATTTTTTAATCGAGCAACCTCGTTGGTCGAGCCAAACCGCTAAGTGGGTGTCGCATGTTCACTTACAATGCCTCGTTAAATGGGTATGATTATTAAGACCGCGTGACTAACCTATGATGTCTTTCATCCCGCCATATTCATGGCCAACAACCTAGTACTGCTTTAGCCTCCATAATCAATCACTTCCTTTGCTCTACTTTTCTTTTTCTTTTTTCTTTTCTTTATTTATTTATTTTTTCACTTGCTTTAGATACCCTCGCCTTTTCTTATGATTAACGGTTTTATAGGTGGCTGACATTTCAATCAGTTACTTGTCATTTAAAGCTATTTTGGATTATAGTTATTTGGTTTCTTCTAGGAAAGAAGATATTTGCCGATGCACAAATCTAATAGGAAGAGGGAAGGTGCTTTACTTATTGCTCGATCTCTTCCAGCCTCGGGGTAATTTTTTTTATTAAGACAATATAATGTTTAAGGAAATTATCATGAATTTAATACCAAATTTCGTATTAAAATATTGTTCAATGAGAACAAATGATTGATGGAAACTAAACTCCGTTGTCAAAGGTAGAGGCATACGAGGATTCATAGAATTCGCAATCTTCCCGAATCTCTCTCGAGAATTTGAAAATATAGGAGTTTCCAATGAAGCATCCTACTCACGTATTTTTAAGAAAAATGGTTTTTTTTTAAAAAAAAAATTATCTATTTGATCTATCAAAACCGACTACGTCTTTACTTTCTCTTTTTTTAAATTATATTTAAAAAAAATACACGTATACATATTCGATCGGCCATTTACCGACAACTAATTTAATTATATATTAAGTTTAATTATTTTTTTATAAATTTTTATCTATTTGATCTATCAAAACCGACTACGTCTTTACTTTCTCTTCTTTTAAATTATATTTAAAAAAATACACGTATACATATTCGATCGGCCATGTACCGACAACTAATTTAATTATATATTAAGTTTAATTATTTTTTTATAATTTTTTATCTATGTGATCTATCAAAACCGAATACGTCTTTACTTTCTCTTCTTTTAAATTATATTTTTAAAAAAATACACGTATACATATTCGATCGGCCATGTACCAACAACTAATTCAATTATATATTAAGTTATTTTTTTATAAATTTTTATCTATGTGATCTATCAAAACCGAATACATCTTTACTTTCTCTTCTTTTAAATTATATTTAAAAAAAAATACACGTATACATATTCGATCGGCCATGTACCGACAACTAATTTAATTATATATCAAGTTTAATCATCATTACACGTGGTTTATGTGAATGGTTTTGATTTATTCGCGTGATTATCGACTCTTTATCTATCATGATGTGACTTAACAACGATGATTTTTTATCTTGTCGGTCATCATTGAAATAAATAAGTACTAGATAACTTATATATTAGACCTAATTATATTAGGTATCAATTAACTCATTAAGAAATCGAAAGTTGACCGAGACATCTAAATTGTGGAGTAATCACTTTAACTTGGTTAATTAACCTTAGCCCTTTTCGAAACCGAGGAATAATCCTTAATCCCATGCCTTGTTAAGGTGGCGAACAGTGGTTTATAACTTCAATACAGTGGGCATGTTTAACACTTAATTATGACTCCTTAATCTGTCATCATCTGAATCTGTTTGGATGCGTATGCACCTTGGAAAGAGAGAGAGATCGGCATTTGTAATTGGTAGCTAGAGGAAAGCTGGGAGATTAATTAATACGTCAACATGCGAGGCTTTTTTTATTATTATTTTTCATGTTCTGTGAATTGTTTGGTTAAAACTTAATGTGTACCATTCGTTCGTTAATTAATACTTAAACATGTGAGATTTTTTTATAGGTTTTTTTATTTATCAAAAATATTAAAATTCTCATTATTTGGACCAGGCAGATCCTTCTCTTTGCGAGAGATCTCAAGTTCCAACCTCTTTTTATAATAATCACAGGATACTAAAATAATATTTGGAATATAGGAAGATTAATGGTTTCAGAAACCCATTTCTATTATATTATTACCTCGAGAAAAATGGAAGAGAGGGGGGAAAGAAAAAAAAGGACGAACATCCCCTTCATTTTCTTGCTCTTTTTGTTCCTCCTCTGTTTTCTTTAATTTCTTTTTGGGCTGGGCTTTGAGTTGTTTGGACTGGGCCACATCTGGGCTACATCTTGAAAGTAATTTTTAATAATAAGTCCATATTTCTTAACCGGGCCTTCATCACATCATTAGATTTCCATGGGCTTGAAACAGCAATCTAACTGGTCTTTGGGCCAATAACATAGGCTGAATTGTGTCGCTGGTTTAATCGTGTCTCCCGGATTCTCAACATGCATGATTTTATTTTCTTATAGGCGAAAAAAACAACAAACGAATTGGCAATGGAATTTAAGGTTACTTTCATAAGAATTGCAATGTAATTTATTAATAATTCTAGCATATTTAATTTAATAGCCAAATGCTTCCTCACTACTTCTTGTGTTGCTGTTACGAGAGACAAGAAGTTTGCACTATCATATGCTATTAATGTTTTATCCTCGGATTTTTTTCGATAATAAAGAATGTTTTTGAATCAATTTATGCATCAAGGCTAATCCTTGACTAAGTTAAACTCTAGGACTTAAATAATTAAGGGAAAAAAGTAAATCTTTTTTACCATAAACCAATTCACTGGGTTCGTTTATTGTATAAACAAATTAATTATGTAAATCTTTTCTAGCTAGATTTATACTCTCAACTCGTTTTTTAAGATATTTTGAAAATTTTATTTGAAAAAAAATAAATTGATATTTTCTTTAGTTGTTTTTATATCATTTTTATATATTTTAAAATTAAATAAATGCAAAAAGAAAACACTTAGAGGTGGTTGAGATATGTAAACCTTAAAACTGTTTTTATCGTTCGATTTGCTTGTCGAAATATTGTGCCTGGCGTGGCGACTGATTGAATTAGACAGGTCAAGAGATGATGTGTCAGGAGTGACACCTAATAAGTGTTCGAAGCAGGTAAGCAACTACTCCCACGTGTCCCAACGGAATGCCTCCATGTGCGATATTAGAAGACTCTTGGCGTTGACTTGAAGACTACATTGATTTGGATAACTTTTCATACCTTAAATCTGTGTGGTTAGGTGTTGGTTGCTGCAAGATAAACCTCAATCCTTCTTTCGGGTTCTGAGACAGCGGGAGAAGGAAATTAAAAATAATAAATTATTCATAAAGAAAACTTTCAATCCTAAAATGGTGATGATTTATTATATTAATCCCTTGCGATGTTTAATTATATACTCTAAAGATAAATCAATGAATCGACCATTTACTGGTTAAAATTAGTATATTTACAAGAGATATTTTTCTATAAACAAAATTAATTTCGTTGCCATCATATGCAAGTACAAATTCACAAAATCTATTTGAGTTAATTTACATACAGATAAATGGTATTCAAGAAATGTGACATGATTATAAAAAACTTGTGATTTACACAGTAGATCTCGAGTTTAAGTCATGACGTGTATTCTTTATAAGAGCCTGGAACAACCGAATTTTTACTCGTTTATATGGACCTATAAAATGTGTTTTCTAGGAAATAAGATTTACTCGCATTAAAAAAACATATGGATACATGTATTTGATGATTGGTATGTATATGGTTGCATGATCTTGAATTGTTGATAATGTAGGGAGTAGAAATGCAAAAGAGTTTGACTTTGACAAGAGAAAGGAAGATAGAGTAATGAAGAGCACGGGCATCCCCCGTTGCATGGTCAGAAAGGGCTTCAATTACCCAACTCACTACACCGATCAAGAAGCAGCCCTGCATCATTTGCTTTGCTAGCTATCTGTGAGGCGGTCTTATCATCATCTTCATCTCCTTCACGAGCTTGAAAAATTCGAAGCATCCTCACCGTTCCCTCATGAGATAAGCCCTATATAAACCCCTCTGGCCTCACCCTCTGATCAACTCGAAACAACACAGAGCCAGCCCGAAATGTCTAGCACCGCTCTTTTCTTCATGGCTTTCTTCCACCTTGTCCTCCTCCTATCTCCGCCAGAAATGTTGGTGGGTACGGATTCCACGGCTAGAGTTGTGGCAGCTACACGGCCACTGGAAACGAAGTCTCCAGATTACGAGACCTTGAAGCCGGAAACAAAACAAGGGCAGCAGGAGTTCCATGGTGGAGAGGTGGAGAATTGCCTGCCAAAAGGATTCCACCCTAATTCTGCCCCTAGCCGATATACAAACTATCAAACTCTTGATTCAACAACGTGTGCCGCAAGCAAACATGCCGATGCACCGTGAGAAATTGAGTTGTGCAATGAATGAACGCAGTTGCGTGGGATTGTTATGGATTGTATATGGTTACAGGGATAAGGGAGGGAAGGGACGGCGTGATGTAAGTCTACCATGCCATAGATAAATTCAATTACTATATTAATAAACACTTAATATTTTTATATATATATATATATATATAATATTAATAGTGTTTTCTTTCTATCATAATTTTAAAACCCATCTCGACTTGTAAAGTTAATATAGCAACGTTTCGATTCAAAATATATTCTGGATTAAGTTTAGTTTTTTGCTTAAACTTTTTTAATATAACTTCGTGGTCTTATTTAAAAAAAAAAAAAGACCTGTCAATTCTCAAGCTGACCTAAAACAGTCCATAAACAAAAATTGCATGGCTCCAAGGGAAGACAAAACCTAAGCTTTTTTCATGGCTTGCGCCTTTTATCAGTATTTCAAGAAGGTGGTGTTACAACCTCGATGAGCCCAATTAATACTATGGGCTAGAAAAAAGAGGGACAAAGTTGTAACCAGGCTTTGATCGCTCCCTTGCATCTTAAATGGGCCTGTGAATTTAGTGGCTGAAAACAAGCCTGACTAATAGTTGGGGGCCCAAAAGTGGCTGATGATTTTTGTTTCAATTTTGAACCTTTAAACGACTTCGTTGGTATTTGCTTTGTTCATCGTATATGTTAATAATATTACCTTTAACGAGTAGAGAGGGAAAATACCTTTCTTATTTACTAATAACCCTTTAACCAGGGTTAAAAAATGGATCTAGCACAGCGATGTGTGGTTGGTGGTCAACTGGTCAAACACATTCTGGGAACCTGTGAGCATAATCTTGAGATTAAGTTTGTTAATAATATATATTTTATTTAGGCCCTTCAACCCTTCTCTGCCATTAATATTTTTTATTTCTTTCTTTGATTTGATACTCCTTGGAAATTTAAGCCAACCTGATTTGGACACGTGCTTTCGCTCATGCACATGCTTCAGTTCATTGGGCAATGACCCATCTAGTGGTCTCCAGTCAACAAATGTACCCAACCAAAAGATCCACAGAAACCTTAGCAAAATTGTCAATAATTTAATATTTAACTCCAACCTCGTTATTCTCTAAAGCAGTGTTAAGAATACCGTTCCGTTCCGGCCGGAATGGCCGGAACGGTCCGTTCCACTTTAAAATCCAGGACAAAACGGCGACGTTTTTGTCCCGGTTTGAATTCCAGTCAGATCCGGAAATTCCGGTCAAATTCCGGCCGGAACACCTATGTTCCGTTTCAGGTGTACCGTTTCGGCTACATATAAAAATTATTTAACTTTTTAATTTGTACACATCGATGTCACTGACATCATTTTAATTTTTCAGTGAGCAAATATTGTAACTTTGTAACTGAAGTTGATTGAGTTTTTATAGAAGCAAATCTTTGTCTTCACATGTTATTGCTCGATGTGGGATAAACTTTAAAGGCACGGGTAGAAACTACTTTTCTGATTTCGGCGATGTGGGATACTGGATATGGGAATTGAAATTTGACAATTTGGTTGTCCAGCTGGACAACCCTTCATTTGTTGTTCACTTGTTCAGCTTTGGTTGTCCAGCTGGACAACCTTCGGCTATATATAATTATATATATATATATATATTAAAATTAAAAAATATATATATTATAAAAAAATAAAAAATAAACCAAAATCAAAAAAATAAAAAAATATATATTATAAAAAAATAAAATTGTTGCATCAATTTTGATTTTATAAAAAAAATTTATATTTATTTATGTTTGTTTGACTTTGTGTTTGTATTGTATAATTTAAAGTTAATTTATCTTGAATTTTTAATTATACTTGTTAAATTAATATTTTATTTTTTCATACATATATATATATATAATTAAATAAATATGAACAGTACAAAACCGGAACGAAACACCGGAATACACCGAAACCGGAACGTTCCGTTCCAAATAAAAAACCGGAACGGTACCCGGAACAGATTTTACAACTATGCTCTAAAGTGCCACCACAATTTATTTTTAAAAATAAAAAAAAGGACAGCAAAGAAGAAAATAATAAATGGTACCCGTAGCACAGAAATAACCCCAAAAAAAATCGGACCCTGATTTAGTTGATGCCAGGCCATCATGTACATTAAAATTACCATATGCTACTTGAATTACACAGTACCAAGATTAAGGTTTAGCATGGGCATTATTGTCCTTTACACCTGAAAATGCATTCCATTATACAAATCACTTGATCAAAATCAAACTTATATAAAGGCCAAAAACCCTTCTTTCTATACCAGCAGATTAATTACAGGAATCTCTCTTTTTCAGCCTCTCTCTTAATTACTTCTTCTACCACTCATAAGTATCGCAATAACATCTCGAGAACATGATCTATTAATCTTCTCTGCAAGAACAAGAAGAAGCGTCGTATTGCTTTCTAGCAAGAAAATTAAGCGCCATCATCATGGAGAAAGAGAGCACAAGCTTCTGTAGCAAGCATGTGCGAGACCCCTGCAGATCTTTTGGCCGGAGATGCAGTGGCTTGGTGAAGGAGCAAAGGGCAAGGTTCTACATTCTCCGGCGATGTGTAGTGATGTTAGTTTGCTGGCACGAGTATGGCGAACCCTAATAAAAATCAGTAGCTAGCGATCCTAATAGTTTTTGTTCATATCGAAATCTATTTCATGCAGTGTATGTACGTATATACTATATAATATAGCACACACAAGGGAAGTTCTGGGTTTTAATTTTCCTTTTACAGGAGAAGAATATTGTAGTTTTTTTTTTTTTTTGGTGAAAGAAGCTGTATCTCATCTCGAGCTGAAATCAGAGTTCATTTTTTTACAGTGCTTCATCTTGCCTAGATCTATATATTCATATTAATCAACCGTTAGTTTTGTATGATTACATGCATCTCAAGTTTTTCTGAACTGTCTTTATCTTTCTTTTTAAGCCAAATGAGGAAAAAAAGAAGCTGTTAATTAGGGTATAGTGAAAAAAATATAGTATTAATCTAGATCTTCACCGAAAGCGCTTGCTATTCAATATACACTAAATTGATTGCCTTAAAATCCTAAATATATTATAATTATTTATTATTATTATTATTTTTTTATTTTTTTTTGGGGGGGGGGGGGGGGGGGGTGATTTACTTGAAGAATTTAAAAGAAGGTTTTGGTTAATCTTAGTTATCCTCGAATATTTTAGTTAAGTCGTCATGTCTGTGATAATCTCTGGGTGTTTAGAATATACATACATTTTAGTGAACTAGCTTTCTAATGAATGCGATCTCCACGAGAAGATAGGATCTGGTTGGTGGCATTATATGAGATTTTCTAATGAAAAGTAAATAAACTTGAATTTTCCCTAAAAAAACAGATAAGTTAGGTTTCCTTTTCATTTGGTTTACTCGTGACAACGAACATGATTTAGAATTTGAAGTGGGTTTGGTCCGTAGATTTTATCATCAACAGTACTGTCTATGATGGTGGTGGCTTGTGTTCTTGGACTTGAGGTGGATTGAGCTTAGTACTTATAGAGTTGATTTTAATGGATGCTTAGGCTCAATTATGAGAATATTCGTCCTTGAAAGTGTGGGGTAGTAGGCGGGGGATGTGGGTCATTTAGTTAATTAACTCTTTTTTCTCAACAGATTTAATATTGTTATTTTTTATTATTATTAACATGCATGTCCGAGTCAGTTTTCATGTATTTTGATTAATTTTATAAGTTTGTCACGGGGTTGAAACTTAAAACTATAGAGAAAACAAATCTCTTAGATTTAAGTTCTTATGTTTACCTACTAGATGGTTAATACTCTTATTCTTTATTTGTATGGTAGCTTGTGTTTTTTTATAAAAAAAAATAATTTTAAAAAAAACAAATCACACCAAACATTATATAATACGTTTATTGATTAATAAAAGATACCCAGGTCCTAGATTCTTAAAAACTGCTGTAATGAAACTAAATAAAATTTAGAAACAAGAAATTAAAGAGTTAGATGTAACTTCAACAGATTTCAAATCCTCCTCTCCTTCCCCCTCGTGTGACCCTCTCTCTTGTCACCTTTCAAATTTTCTAAACTGGGTTCCACCCAACTTATATCTCTTTCTTTCCTTCACAAACTCTTGACGAAACGGCCTTCCCCACACTGTGTTTGTTGACAAATGGTGGACTTATTTCATGTGTTTCCAGTTTGGTTGATTGGAACCAAAATTAGTTAATCAGTAAATAACTTTTAAGAAATGTAGAACTGAATTGATTTTTTAATTAAATGCCCAACAACACTCAAGACCGGAATCTTCACCCTCCAGCCACCACGAGGTGGATTTGGTAGCTCGAGTGGTGTTTCGCCAACGATGAACAGCGCTAGGGCACGAGAACTGAAGAGTTATAAATCAAGATGAAATATATAAGATCTATACGTGGGGTTTTATCAGGAGAATTTTATTTTATTTTTTTTGTTATATGAATGGTTGATTTGAACGTATGGGTGAGAAAAGTGAGTTAAAAAGGGGAAATCATCGCTCTATATTGTAATATTGCCATCTTTTATGATAATCCTTTCAGTGAGCACTGTAGTATAGTCTCGACAGCAACATTAAAAAGGACATGACAGGAAACTCCGTGAACGTGGGACCTGTTTTAATGCTTGACACGTGCAGTGAAAGAGAGAAATCTGGACGTGATGTCGCATCAAAACTAGTCTTTATTTTTCTGTCGTGGTTCATGTTTATGATTTTCAAAAATAGTCTTTGATGAGTAACTTATTGACGATGCATGGTTTATTAATTAATATTACAATTATTTTGCATTTTAAAAAAAAAATATTGTGGCATGTATTACTTTATCATGTTTGTTACAGATACTCCAAAATTTCAAACTACATGTTACACTCTAAGTCGAGCCAAGTAGAATAGAAATGAAGGTATTTAAAATTCGATTAATTTAAATTTAATCGAGTTCAAACTAATTAAATTCGAGTATAGTAAGGAGCAGAAAACAGTACTCGGATCTAGTTGTTAATTCTTTTTCATCCAATTCGAGTTTGTTTACAAATATAAAAAATCAATAGTATATATTGATTTTTAAAAATATTTTTTTATCTCAATATTGTAAATCAACCTAAATTTAAATGTTAAAATCATTTAGTACGTCGTCTTAAGTGTATTTTATAATAACTTTGCATTCATTATACAATAATCTATTGTTCATACATACATACATACTATATTTTTTAGAAAAAATAAATTTAAAAATATATATTATTCACAAACATTTCAAATTGAATGGTAAATTGCAAAAACTTATACATGAAAAATACCGGGTTTACATATTATAATTTTGTTTGGTTTGTTTATTTAAATATCGAGCTTGAACAATTATTTATAAAATCAAACTCGAATTGAGTTTAGTAGAGTTTTTGTTTTCCAGCCGTATTCTCCATTTTATTTTAATTGTTACTGTTTTTTCCATCCAAATCCAACTAAGTAAATGCATGTAAACCGTATTTTATCTCAAATTCAAACCATTTAGTAGTAAGACTTTAGAGTTAAGTGATCTGTTTTTCTTGTGATTTTCAATTCGAGTCATGTGGTTGCTAATACAATGATCACTGGATATTTATATGGTGATTAACTTTGAACTCGTTAAATTAGCCGTGACACAAATAAACTGATTCAAACACCAACATTAATAAATAAATAAATAAAACATTCAATTAAACAACCTTGCCGTATTAATGGGTTTGGTCGATATTAATGGGTGTTATTCTCTCTCTCTTTTTTTATGCAAATATATAATAATAAAAAATCATTATATTCCCATGAATATCCTTAACCACGTAAATCATCAAATTGTCCTCCCTGCCCTGTCAGTACTCTCAGCAAAAAAGAAAAAAAGAAAAGAGGGAGCGAGTTGGAAACGTGTCCAGTCAAATTAAAAATAAAAAATGACTTAAAATTTAGCATGTGTGCCATAGGTCGATTGTGCAACTTTTGCAATGCTTTAATCAATGGGAAAACAAATAGATTGCAAAATAAATAAATAAAATCATGATCCAAGAGAGATTAGCATGGCTATTAATGGCTTCTGATATTGTTTTTTTTTTCAACATGTTATAGTTTCAAGTATTTGGCATTATTGAAGAGTTCAGCAATGCGATGTCGTTGAAGATGTTAATTATTATTATTATTATTTAAATTTGTTTTTAATTTTAAATTTTAGTGAAGATTAATTCATAATTCTGTATACATGTTTTATTAATATAAAAAAATCACAACCACGAAAATTATAATAATACATCATCATTAATCAATCAATGATCGATGCCTCCCAATTAATTGCTGCTTGCTGTGACACCTGCCAGAATTCTTTTCAAAGTGCGTAGCTAGGACGGATTGACTGGCTGCTCCATAAATTCACAAGCTTCCCCTGGTAGACCATTAATTGAAGCTGCGACCATAACTTCTTGCTCCTTGATTTTTATCAAGACTGCTACGGCATACGATGTAAAATTAACTAAGCAATTATTTGTATATTAAGAACAAAATATATAATAATAATAATAATAATAATAATAATAATAATAAAAGTGACAGGTGTTTATACACAATATATTAGCACCAATGGACACGATTGTATCCAAACTTCACATAGGGTTTGTCCCCTTGAAAAATCAGTGTTACGTTGATCTAATAAAAAAACACCAAATATCCCATGAAACAAAAGTCAGCATCATCACCTTAATTGTACTAATTTAGTGATTTTGCTTCTTTTTTTTTTTTTGGATTTTTAAAGGTATACTTCATACTGGAATTTTGCTTACCATGATAAACAATGTATGCATACATGTAAGCAAAATAATTATAGGAAATCAAAATGATTATTTTACATTGCTTGTATATTATATGCTTTAATAAAAAGATTTCTAAAATTTTTAAAGGTATATGTAGTTATGTACCATTACACACTAGATTTTCAGATTTTACCTCTGACCACAGTCAATGACTTTTAATGATAAGTGGGTTCTTATTTTAATTTTTGAAATTTTTCTGACAAGACAATTTGGAGGGGACATCAAATTAACTGAAGCATGAAGCATACTCGAGGTAAAATTGAGAGTAATTTTTTTTATTAAGATAGATGATCGAGTTAGTTTATATGTATTTTAATTAATTTTATGGATCTTAAAATTAATTATTGTCTAAACTTTCAATAATCATCGAACCCGAGTAAAAAAAACTCCTTTTTTAGGCCTAAACTGTTAACACTTGTTCATCTAATAGATGCTAAAACATTGAGAGTTATCTTTAATTGTGCTTGTCGATAACTTCCACCGACCACCACGTGGCATGTGAATTTTTTGAATCTTTAGTCGAAATCTGGATACCGAAAATCTGAAGCATGACAAATTCAATCCTAATTGCAAAAATTCAAACGGTGTCTTTCTGAAAATGGGACCATCAGAGCGTGCGTGGCTTAGCCTTTTGAACCTGCTTGTACACGTGGAGTTCTTTTATGGGAGATTGAATCCTTCCCCCTTAAGCACGTGATGAGTTCAATCAGTGATAGTTAGCAGAGCAGGAACACCTTTTGATTAGTCTTTTCCAACTTAACAGTCGGCAGAACTCTAATTTTATAGATTAATGGGATTTTTTTTTATTATAAAGGTTTTAACCCTGTTCGATTATACTCAATTCAGAATTTTTGATGAAATTTCATGTTTGACATAATGTTATAATTGAATTCCAAATGGAATTATATTTATTAAATATACCACGAAAATAAATAAGAGATCAACTTCTCTGATTTACAATTTTAAATAAGAAATTTTTTAATTTAATTTAATTTTCTTAAATATTTATATAGTCTTTTAAAAAAACATTTGAAGAGATAAGACGAAGGTAGTGAGAATAATATAGAAAATAAGATGAATTGAATTTTATTTCTTCTAATTGAATTGAATTAAATATTATAATTAAATTGATTTTAGATAGACAAGCTGTATAAAAAAAAAGAGATTTTTAATGTTCTTCTCAAGCTCCAATGGAGTTTCGCTCCTGACAGTGGTGATGTAAGTATATCCTTATTACAATTATTTTAAATATTCAGACAAAATCACAATCACACTCTTGATGATTTGAGTGGCATTTTCATAATTATAAAAAATCTGAACTATTATTATTTTATTTATTTTCATAATTCATTTTTTCCTGTACCTTGGAGCACACCTCTATCATTCTTGAATGACTGGGAATGGAATTTATTCAACGATCCCATGTAATGCACCAGACACACACACACACACACACAGCTGGCACCCATATATATTTACCAAAAGCTTAGACGGTACAATAATCAGAATGCTGGAATGAATTGTCGCTTGCTCTAAATTCAATTCACTGATATGGGAGGTTGCTTAGCAAAACTGGGAAGTGGTCCACCAGATTTTCAGCAAGCATCAGCTGTGAGAAATAATAAATGGTCAAAATAAGTGAGAGATGTCGTGGATTTGCTCGCAGACAGGATGGATATCTACCCTTGTACAGGATAAGATGGGGGCTCCCACCCGCCATTACGGTAGCTCGATCTTGTGTTCTTGCTGAAAGACATGCCCCACAAAAGTTAGGTCAAATGGGAGTTCAAAAATCAAATAAAAGCTATATATTGATTCAAAATTCAAGTCTGTCATGATCCACTCCCGCCTCTGTTTTCAAAGAACTTGAAAACAATTATCAACTCTGGACAAAAACTGCCACCACTGGGTTCAAAAGAAAGGACAGATCTTCTGTGAATCGCTCGTAAAGCTCTGGTTAACTTGATGATTTCCAGATTTTCTTTTCATGGTTTGATGATTGGTCGTATCTTAATCTCTGTGAATCTATGTATTCAGTGCCCACAATTCACGTGATTGCAATTAAAATTTGAAACTTGAACGATTCGATTTCTTCCAAATCAACTGTAAATGAGAAATCTCTTAGTGTAGCATCACAAAGTTCCGAGTCAATGTCGATTAGGAGTCTGACTCAAGATCCTCAACGCATCATTTGCTGGGATTGATAGAGTATAATATAATTATATTACGAGGTTTTATCTATTAGTTTAAATTTTTAGGTGAAATGATTTTTTAACATCGTATTAGAGCTTTGTTAACCTAACGGTCACGAGTTCGAATCTCACAATCCCCATTCTATTTTGATAAAAATTAAGCACAATATGATGTGAGCTTGTGCAAATTTCAAGATCAAAAAGTTTTCACTTGAAAATATATGTTAAATTATAATATAATTATATTATAGAACCTCACTTATTAGATTAAAAATTTAAATAAGATGATTCTTTAATCGGAATCACACCAGCTACAGTGTGAAGATTGGGTTTTGACAAGATTGAGGTTCTATCAAAACTTGAAAGAGGAAGTAGTAATTGAAAAGCAACAAATCCAAATTGTTTTCAGGGTCAAGCAGCAATGGACCCCATTTTATCTTCAAACTTCATGTGGGTTTGTCTCCTCGGAGGTTGGGCAGTCCATTCAAGAGCTCCAAATATTGCCCAAACATGTTAAAAATGCGATACCCCATCTCCTCCCTCTCTCTGCTTCTTCTTCTTCTTTTGATAGCGAGGTGAGAAGTCTCACTGTATACTTTCTTGGTGTTTGTTTGATGAGGTTGTTTTTTATTTTATTTTTAGCTAAAACATATTAAAAATATTAATATTTTCCAAATTAAAAATAAAGTAAAATGTGTGTCGAACCGCTTTATTATCAATATAGTCAATCACCTAGTTGATGGCATCAACAAACAATGGGAGATGAGTCACCATTCTTTGTGCACCATTATTTCCTTATAGGAATTCTATCCTACTAGATCTTACTTTAATTGTATCAAATTAAGATCATATAACCATGAATATATTCCGAAACCAAAATTTCTAAAACTGTACTCTAGACAAACATTTTATATCCTAGTTGGTTTATTTATAAGAAATTTATTTCCTTTTTGTTTTCTTTTTAATCTGATTCCAAAATGATCGTGCAAAGAAATCTACATCCAATTGATTTTTGTCCTATTATTAATGAAATAAAATAATAATTTCTAGTGTCATTAAATACTCTAGTATATAGTTTATCGTGAATAATGGCGTGATTAATTGAACCAGAGCCCACATGATCCCATGCAATCTTAAATGTGTGACCATGTGAGAAAGTGAGATTGAGGCACGGCCTAATCTTTATCTGATTAAACGTGTTAAGCAAGGACAAGATTGATGTTCAATGAAAAACAGAACATTGACAGGATCAAAGAAGTGAAAGTATGCAAGGAAAAAAAAACCCTAGATGAAATGGATTTAGCTTTAGTTAGTCAATTTCAGGCAAGCCCATCTCTAATGCTGAAGCTAAAAGAAAGACCAAAAAAAAAAGTGAGTATTGATATAGCTTATGTGTATTTTAACTAATTTTATACTCTGAAATAAATAATCAATTATCAGACTTGAATGATCCTGAAGACTATAAGATTGATAATATTTAAAAAATGAGTATCTAATACAGCTTGTATATATCTTAATTAATTTTATAGATTCTAAAATAAATGATTAGTTACCAGACTTGAGTGATCTGAAAACTATAAGACTGATGATATTTAAAAAATAAACCTAGAAGACTTGCACACGTCAGGGTTACTAAGAGCCTGTTTGGGAGGACGGTTGTAGTAGCTTTTCAAAGTGCTTTCATGCCGAAATACATCCAAATGATGTTTTTTTATTTTTTTTTAAAATCATTTTTGACATCAGCACATCAAAATGATCTAAAAATACCAAAACATATCCATTTAAAATAAAATAAAATTGAAAAGTTGCGGCGCGGCGGGTGAAACACCGCTCCAAACAGCTTCTAACTTGACTCTTTTAAAAAGTATTTTTCACTGGTGTGTGTGTGTATAATATTTTAAATATATACTCTGATGTCTCCAAATTTTTCTTTAATCCAAGAAAGGATGAAAGTTAAACTCTCGTCAATCATATCATTCAATTTCAAAAATCTAACACGCTAGTCTAATCAATAAAACTCGATTTGATTTACTAGGTATGGACTAATTTATAAGTGCTTTTTTTGCCTATCTTTATTGTTTAAAATATCTATTTAGACAATAATTCAGTTCATAAAGAAACAAGATACTAAGAACAGAGTAGATATATTTTCATTTGTTTTTTTAATAATATAAAAAATCATCCTAAAACTATAAATAGATTTATTTTTCAAACCAAATATATTTATTTATATCTTTTTTATCCTGAAATATCAATCAATAGCTACCCTTATACTGTTGTCAGAGCTTGGTGTGTGAGCAAAAGACACCACTTTTACCATAAAAACATATTCCTATGATTATTTATAAAGCAAGTTCAGAAAGTAAAATATAAAGTAACATAAAATCACAAAAAAACATTTTGTATACTCTATTCAAACCCTATTTCACGATATACTGCATTCAATGCGCAATCCATCAGCAATGGTATACGCAGGCTTTGATAGATCACAAAATACACTGAGTGATATCATTGAGTTTTTTTGTTTTTTATTTCTGGGATCTCACACAGTGGAGAGGACGAAGACCGACTGAAACAGTCATTTGGTCCCTGTCCCTGATAGATATACATACAGAATTATCATAAATCACAATCCAAAGAAACTCTAGAACTCTGCCGTGGCCCTCACAAGCACAATTGTTGTCCAGCAACTAAGAGCAATACTACTGTACTTATCTAAACCAATGTCTACATCTTAGTTTCCACCAATCCATGACAGTTTCGTTGCACTCTCAAAATCTCAAACATGTCCTTGAAAAGTTAATCTTCACGTGGTACTGTGTTTACCTTAGCTAAAACAGTGTCGTATCCAATAATTAGTCTATAAGTCACCCATTGTATCTTGCTGTCTCTCTCCGCTGCTGGTTTTTATTCCTGACTGTGCTTATCAAGGAAACATGGGAGAGATATTGTGTGGATTAAGAAACTGTAGTTCATTGTCGGTTTTTGTCAGCAATGAAGGTCCCAGAACAAGCTTCATTTTCTGCTAGCGGTTTCACTGGCTTGAAAGAGAAACTTTCAGCTGTGTTGCTTAATTCCAATCGTACTCCTAGGAAGATAAACGGTGACTTGATGTGGCCAGTCCCAAATTATGGAAAACCACCAGTTGTGGCCCAAAAGACCCACGGATATTAAAAGGAAATGGGTGCTACAGGTGCAGCAAGAAAATGACATGATCTAAACTTTCACAGCTGAGTGGTGTGGCAAACGGGGCGTGAAAAGGGCTTGACATTATCTCATCTTCTGAGGAGATCCAGACATACAGGTAAATAAATTCTGCTGTTCATGTCCGTACGATCCACTATGAGCAGTGATTTAGGAACTACAGACTGTTGAATTGTATAAACGAAAGAAAACTACAATTTTTTTTATATTTTGTTAGCTTAAATGAATGAACAAATAAACACCCAGCTGTCCTGACTCGAACTCAGAGAGAAAACTACACCCGGCTTCATCTCTATTATTGTTCCGTTCCCTCACAGTTTTGAAGCGGACTCATTCCCAACCCTGATGATCAATTCAGCATGGTTTATGGTTACAGAGGCTGAAATGTATAAGCGTTCCTACTGAGCTACTGGCCATCAGCTTGAAAATAGCATCAGTTTGTCACAAAATTCAAATTTTAGCATTCAGAATTGTGTGAACTCCCCTTTCTAGAAGCAAAGCATCCACATGACGCTACTTTAATCTCCAGTGCTGTCCTAATATACTAGTAGTATTTTCAAATGAATTTTTATGCTCGACGCAGGTAGGCCCCAAAAGTATAACATTTGAAACAATCAGCAACAATGTTATGCAGTCATTTCACATGGTTGTCCACCATAAACTCGTGGACCGTGATTCAACATGTGCTGTTCATGATAATGACTGGGAAAGTAAATTTTCAAGTGATAGTCAAATCACAGAATAGAGCAACTACCAAGATATACACAAACTGATACAGGCAAGTGGTTTTCTTCTAACATTTGAAGCAATCTAGTTGATTCAGTTTCAAGGTTCTGCAGTCATGTTGAGGAAGGGCGCGGTAGTCGCTTGGCAATTTCCTGCAAATTTAAGAGGTTGTCAGATTACAATTAAAAGTGGAACCTTTAATTATAATTAATCAGAGACTCAATTGCATCGAAGTAATTTCTTTTCTAGTAGAATCATGTTATAGAAATAAAGCACATAAGTGCCGGTGTTACCTCAAACAGTTGATTTATATTATCTGCAGTTTTTGCAGATGTCTCAATAAAGAACATCCCATTCTTCTCCGCATATTCAAAGCCATCCTTCAATTATTAAAAAAAAAACACGTTAATAAATATTCAGCAGTTAGGAATGATCTATTCCCAATAAATAACTATACTTGCTTGAGTGGGTACTTCTCGCTTCTCATGAAGATCAGCCTTGTTACCTACTAAAGCCATGACTATATCAGGGCTCCCATGTTTTTGTAGCTCCTGTTACACGATAGGATATAAGCCAAGAAAATAAACTTCAACATGAGCAGAGGATGAATAAATGAGCAAATGTCTTAACAAGTCTATGACACACCTATGGCTAAATTCACAGAGAGAGAGAGAGAGAGAGAGGTGTTTATATTCTGGTAGAAGATAGAAAAGAGATTTTCAAATACAGAGCCATCAAATGCTAAATGAATAGTGAAAGCAACTTAGTTTGCTTCAGCTACAATATTAAAAGACTCGTGATCATCTAACAGATTTTAGTGGCCTTAAGGTTATATTTCCAAAAGGAAACTTAGTTCTATGCCGAATCAGAACTGTTAATAATTTCTCAATTTTCAAAACATTAGGCTCACATTTTAGAATGTGAAAACTTATTTTGCATAAACCTTCTTTATTAAGTCTGTAAGAGCGACAGGGAGATAGAAGAAGCAATTGTGATTCTAGCAGACTACCTTGACCCAATACTGTGCTTTGTTGAATGTCTCTGGGCTTGTTATATCGTACACAATAAATGCAATTGCAGCACCTCTGTAATATAGCGGTGCCAGTGCAGCATACCTGATAAGAAGCAAAAAACCAATGATCAATAAGAGTTTTGGTGATTATGAAGGAAAACACGATGGGGAAGGAGAAAATGACAGAAGAAAAACATACCACCAGACAAACTTTATTAATAAATTTTCAATATGGACTCGTTTTCTTGTATATGCATGTGTGTGTGACCAACACAATAAACACTTTGCCAAGAGTACCTTTCTTGTCCAGCAGTATCCCATATCTCAAACTTAACTGTTGTAGAATCCTGTAAAGCTATTGTTTGAGACAAAAATGAAGCTCCAATAGTTACCTGAAAACTCAAAACCAACAAATCTAAATAGATGTATCAAGACTAGTTCCAGCCTTCTAGGACCAGTGTGTGCAGGTGTGTGTGTGGTGAGAGAGAGAGGGAGGGGAGGTGGAGGAGAGTTTTAATAACAAACAAGGTGAATGCGTGTGAATGGCAAAGAATGATAGTTTCCTTACCTTGGATGTTGGATCAAATTGGCCACGAACAAAGCGAAGAACAATACAACTTTTACCAACACCAGAATCACCTAATAAAACCAGCTGTTCACAACATTGGAATGAAGGGTCAGCTGCATTCACTCTGAAAAATGCGAGCAAGAAAGCAGCAACTCCAAAATGCTTTATTGTTGTTGTTTCAAACATACACAAGAAATTTGTATTTGATTTTACACAAACATTCATGCAAAGTTGACTCATATGCTCATCCATTGTGTATTGAATCATGTGGAGTATTTTGATGGTACACAATAAGTTCATATAAAACTTATGGTTGCATGATGCATGACATGCAGGCATTATTTGACAGACTTAAATTTAAAGTAAACTGCAGCCTATAATCTCATCTGCAAACTGTACCAATGCGGGTCAATATATGAATACAGAAGTTGACAGAATGAATTCATGGATTCAAATTGAGAAATTTGAGGAATCTGAAAGTTAAGATATCCTATCCCATACATCAACCAACCTCAAAATAAGCAAAGTGGTGCCATTGTCCAATAAGATGCATGTTGGCACCAGCAGATAATAGCAATAATAACCATTAGAATAACCTGGATAGCTTCTGGAAAAAGAAGAAAACAGGCAAGCTTTGACATAAATCAGAAAATAGAGTGTGAAACAGTCCAGGAACCAAATTTGCAATTAAAAAAAGCTTAAAAATCATTGTTTTAATTGAAAGAGTAGTCCACCTGTAATCACTTGCTTGTGATTGTCCACATGAAGGCAAGGAAAAACTCTGCCAAAAGTACAAACTAATTTCAAGAACTAAGGGGGTGTTTGGCACTGCGTTTCAAAAAAACTTTTGAAAATTTTTTATTTTTATTTTTTACTTTAAATTAAATTTTTTGGTGTTTTTAGATCATTTTGATATGCTAATATCAAAAATAATTTTAAAAAAAGTAAAAAACATCATTTTAATGTATTTCTGAACGAAAATCACTTTCAAAAATAATCTCAACCACACTCCCAAACAGGCAATGATCACATAGCCCTACACCGCACAAAAATATAAAACAAAGTGGTGCCAGCAACCACCAGCCCACCACCATCAACTTCCCCAACCCTGACCAAACAAAAAAAGAACGCCCAACATGCTAAAACAGCAGCAACACTGTTTCCTTTTTCCATCAGAAGGCCAATTAATCACAGCTTCAAACATTCAAACACAATGCCCCAGTTTGAAAAAAGAGAGAGGACATTTTCATCCACAGCATTGCTGCCAATGAATCTCAAAAAAGCATGACATTAGAGAAATGCAGATCAACTAAGCCCCCTGCAGATATGAAAAAATCAAACAGGATCAGCTGCTAACCTGATCCTGTTTTGACACTTGCTTCCTTACCCACATAATTTTTCTCAATATCTAATCAAATCTCACACATAAAAAATAAAAATAAAAGACAGTCCATAAACTTACCTTTACGCGTAGGTTTTTGGCATCAGCCACTCCACCACTCTCCGAATTGTTAAGTCCACCCAAACTCCCAGTGCTCCTATCTGCAAACATTTTCCCCAGAAGAAAACCCCAAAGGCAAAAGTATCGAATTAAATCAATAAATAGAACCGCTCCACAAAAAACCAAAACACAAATAAAAAGTCACCACAGCTAGAAAACTAAGATTTCTACCTTTAAATTTTTTTTAGCAAAAATCCTCAAAAGGATCACTATATCAAAACATTTAATCAACAAACAACACTTCTCAAACCCTAATTACCAAAACCTCATTTCCCCGATCACACACTAATCTCACAATTCGCTTCCACTCAATAAATTAACTAAACTAGAGCAATCAACCAACAACATCAGCACCAAAACAGCATTTTGATCCACTTAATTCACAATAGTGTCCAAATAAAACCATAATCCAGGAAAGTTAAAAAATAGGGCTTTCAAAGATATTGAAATACAAACTAGGGATTACCTGGAAGAGAAGAGGAACAACCCATGACCTTCTTGTTGAAATACTGTTGATTTAACTAACACTGTACGTATAGAAAGTGTACTCAGGGTTTATCAAGATCGATTTTCCTTTTCTTTTTGTCCTCTGTTTTAGCTAATCGCTAGGTCGTTAATGGCTGTTGGCCTGTTGCTCTTCCATTTAATTACGTTGTTTTATATTTGGCTTGAATTGTTGGCGTATGGAGCCACGTGTTTAACGTTTATATCGGGTATTAAATACTTTACCAGGAAAGAAAAGGAAATTAAATGCAAATACAATAATACGGCTGTAAAATACGAGCATTGTTTTAGATATTGGCAATTTTTCTTTTCTTTTTAATTAAAGAAAATAAATATTTGACTGGTTAAATAGTTTATTATTATTATTATTATTATTATATGTTGCATTTTAAATTTTAGTTTTGTAGAAACTCAAATAATATCATTTTTATCACTATCATGATCGCTCACTACAAGAATGTATAATCCCATGCCGTATATTTACTAGAAAATATTTTGTAATGACACTCCCAAAATAAAAACTTTGAAAGAGGAAGGGCTATAATCATGATCGTGTTGTAATTTGTATGTTCGTGGCTAAGATCCTGCCCTCTTTATCAACTTTCAAGAATAGTCAAAAAATCCCATGCTCATTTGAATCTGAATCCCTCTCCACTTCTATTAATTTTTTTTAATATTTTTAAATTATTTTAATATGCTAAAATCAAAAATAATTTTTAAAAAATAAAAAAAATCATTTTAATATAATTTTAAAAAAATCTCAAACAGACTACTATAACAAAATTATTACATATCAATGGTTCTTGAGAATACCAAATCATTTACGGAGACAAATAAGATTAAATTTTTGCCTCCCTGCCTACTTTTCTCGAAATTAAACTGATTACATATCACTTGTATCCCTTCGTGGAGGATTTTCTTTGCCTATATATTTTGTGATCAGATGTTCTCTTCTCACTGCTACTAATGCATGCATGCAAGATATGGCCTAATTAAGATAGACGTTCATCAAGAATAGTTGCATTAGCGAATTCATTTTTAGGGCTCGAGAGAGCTGTGTTCGCAAGTACAAGGGGTGCACGATAAGATTGGAGATGGCGACTTCAGGGCAAACAATGCTAATGAAGATGCACGCGGCAATGATATAGTGAATTCTCGCACGTGATTACTTAGATATATGGTTACTATTGCTCACGTGCATGTTGTCATTTTAGACATTCAGAGGAAATGTAATGAGAAAGAAATTTATTTGAGATGCTCTAATTTGAAATTCGATGAAATTACAGTTAGATATTGTTTGGAATTGAAATTAAATCATATTTTTTATTTTCTTGAAAGAATTGTTTTGAATTGATATTGGTTTAGAATATATTTATTGTGTTGATGCGTTGATTTTAGTAAAAAGAAATACATCACAGTCTCGAAAACCACTTTAATACTTGATAGTATATACCGAGTAGAGAAAATTTTAGTGTTGATGTACAGAACGAGTCAATAAAAATAAAAGTCGTCGTGTCAGGTATGTAATTTTCGATCATGGAGAAAAACACGAATGGTTCGATCTTCACGAGTCCTTCTCGACCTAAAGAATCTGTAGAAATTATGGAGAAGCAATATTGATCCCGGCGAAGAAGTTGCAATCACGATAGAGGTAAATACATGAAGTTATTCCGGTGGGACTCGAGATGGATCCGGTAACAATCCAGGGCTGGCTAGTGCGCGGGTGGTATTCTTCGAGATGGTGCGGTAGTGCTTATTTTTTCTAAAAAAATAAAATAATATATATTTTTATTTTTAAAATTTTATTGTTAACATAACGATATTAAAACGATTTAAAAATGCTAAAGAAGAAAAACAAAAAACAAAAAAACAAGTTGAAATTCACTCTTAATTAAATACCCCTTAAACTGAGCTATGAGCTGCTGTTATGGGTCTGCATTTCACCTGGAATTATGGCTATAAACAGGTGGAACTTCAATCTATTTGAACAAAGATGATGTTTTTTAGAATTTATCAATCATGACTGGGAAGTTTGGCTTGCTTCAACTAATTAGGGTTTCATTGCTCCTATAAGAATTTCTAAAAAAAATTTGTCTATATAGAATTTATGTTGAGACAGATTTTGCTGGCCGGCAGAGAAAACTCGTAGCTTATGTTGCCGAGGAAGTGAGGGGTGTTTGTCAAAAACTTTTGACCTAGACTTTGCCAAATCCATGATTTTGGCACCCCGAAATTATTTTCCTAAACTTTATTACCAGATTCATGGTGGTGCATTAGGTTTGTGGCAGAGAAACTGCAGAAGAGTCTTTCACTGGGCTGGAAAGAAGCCTACAGGTACAAAAAAATGATGAATATCATAGGAAATTATACTCTCCATTGCCGGAAGATGTTAAGGCAGGGTACTTTGCTGTGATTTCATTCGAAAATGGAAAAACTAAGCGATTTGTTGTACCTTTGAGCTACTTGAACCATCCAAGGTTCTTGGTGTTCTTGGACGGAGCAGCAGAAAAGTTGGAGTGAAGTTGAAAAGTTATTAGCCAGCTACAATTGAAGAAGGCCATATATATATATATATCATCAAAAATGTGAATTAGACAATTCGAGCCATCAAATCAAACCTATTAACCGAGTTATAGAATCCACTGGGATTGTAATTTATTTATTCTTCAAAACTATTTTTTATTTAATTATATGATGATAATAATAATAAATGATCACCAAATTAAACATTAACTAAATACTAATAAGTTTTTTTTGAAACTATAATAATCTTATAAAGAATAGAAAAAAAACAAAAAATAAATTATCAGTCATCTCGATATACAAAGATAAAATTAAAATTCAATAGCATGAATTTTCTTTGATTTTTTTTGTAATTATATAAGAGAAAACAGATGATAAAAAGCAAAGTTCGATAAAAAAAAAAAAAAAATCTCACCAAACTTATTAATCGGAGAAATCTGAGTTCCCATGACAAAAAAATGAAATCGATAAGAACAAATGTTGAAATAAATATAACAAAAACTTAATATAAGAAAATCAGAACATTGCAATCCAGTGAAATGAGAGTGGGTAAAGAAGGGTTTCCCCCACACCTTTTACTTGTTTTATTTAATAAAGTTTAATAACATAACTTCACTCTATCACTATTTTTTAAAAGCCACATGAGAAAAAAAAAGGAATACAAAAAAGTCAAATTCATTTTTTTCTTAAAAAATACTCCATCAAATCCGTAAACCATAAACAATCTAGATTATCATGATAAATCTTCAAATCATGTTAGTCCTATAAATAAATAAAAATTACAAAGACAAATTCTAACCATTTTAATATTAAAAAAATAAAATCAACATAAACATACATACATACATACATACATACATATATATATATAATGCAGCCTCATTTTTCCCACCACCAACTAGTTCCAAGCAGGCCATGTTATACACACTATTTGACATTGAATGTCAAAAATATTTTTTTAAAAAAATATTTTTATTTTTATTTTATATTAAATTAATTTTTTTAATTTTTTTAGATAATTTTGATGTGCTGATATTAAATAAAAAATAATTTTAATATATTTTTAAATTAAAAAATAATTTTAACTATATTTCCAAATAAACACACCACTTTTGATGACCTAAAGCAAGTCATGCTCTCCATCGCAATGAATATTTATAAGTTGGTATTTTAATATGCTGGTATCCTATCTATTGTTTAGTGGCTTTCAATATTTATATTATATTCATCAGGCTTCAATATATATCTACTGTCCTTGTAATATTTATTATTTAATATAATTAAAAAAATAATACAAAATTATAACTCCTGCCTATATATAACCATAATATACCTCGCTTAAATACGTGTCTACAATGAGACCCATTCCACTAGATAGATTGTGAGTACGATTATCTTTAATAAGTGAAAAACTAACAAAGAGAGAATGCAATAAATCATGTTTATTAATTATTAATCAATAAATAAAAGTGATGAAACGTAGTGATTTGTTAGTTTTGACGAAGAACATGCCAGGCATTGAAATTTCACCAGAAAGGCAGTTGAGTCCTCTTTATCAAAATAATTTATTTGCTGCCCTCCAATAAAATAATATAATTAACGGGGCATGAAACATGCAGCTGCTGATTTCCAATTCCTACCGACTTCTGTTCCATCTTTTCGCCAGTTGACTCCAAATAAAAAAATAAAATAAAATAAGATCCTTCGTCCTCCATCGGCGGACCATTTCATCTACACCTAACTTCCCTGCCCAGATGAATTGCAGTGCATGGATTAATCTGATTAATCTTTCAAAGTCAAATCTAACCCTATAAACAAAAGGCAAAGATGTCTTCTACTACCTTTGAAGTTCGAAATTCAAATTTAATAACGAGAAAATCCTCATAGACGCACTAATTTAGATACTAAATTATAAATTAATCAATTTTTTTAAAGTTTATTGCCTCTTGATGTAAGAAATAATAATCTTAAAAATACATTAATAATTGTAAGAACAAAACTTCTTCAATAAAACTCGGCAAAAAAAGAGAAGAAGCTTCGATTAGCGACAATAGCAAGCAATAAATAGAATCTCTTCCTAATAATTTCACCTTGACCATTACCGAAAATGCCCAAAAGAAACATCATTAAAGAAGAAGATTTGGTGTGGTTTGTGTAAAAAAGGACAAATAAAGTTGTTTACATTGTAATAAAATAAAAAAAAATCATAGGATTAGCTGGTGTGGACCCATTTATTATTCACTGTGATTAGTGATGACGATCCTCTGCCGACTTTCATAATTTTATAAAGTATGAGCACGTGATTAAAATATGGGCCATCTAATTGGATTGGTACTTTGATTATAGATTTTAAAATGGGCCCACCAAGCTCACTTGCCCTCCACGTTAAGCTGCATGATAGTGACACGTTGCCATGCCTGCCAAGAGCTGCCGGATATTGATTCCACGCGGCTCTCTTGCTGGTGTTGAGCAGGCCCATCTCGACACGTCATCTGCTTGGTGGCTTCATTTCAAGCTAGCCAGTTAGCTTAGCAAGCCGTACACAAAATAATCACAAGATCCTGCAACGTGCCGTGATAGAAGTAAAAAGAGCTCTCACGTTACAAGGGGAAAATTTCATGGTGCAGGTATTATTTATTGCGAGGAAATAAATATAAAAAAGAAAAAAGAAAATTAATGGTTTGTAAAAATAATAAAAACATCTCCATTAGAAATTTCTCTCATATTTGTATCAATTTATTTTTTAAAATAAAATTTAATAAATAAATAATAAAATATAACTAACCACTCATTGACCACCATAAAATTTATCAAGTGGTTGGTGATTACATTTAGACAAGAAAAGGTTTCTATATACATGTAAGATCTATAAATGTTCATAAATTAAATATCAACCAACAGGGTTTATGTTGAATATTTTAAAATAATATTGATAACTTGAAGGCTAATATGATTCATAGAAAACTAATTTGACTTTATAAATCAATAATTTAAAATGAAATTATTTTAAAGTTTTTTTTAAAATTAAAGCTACAATATTTTGATTAATTTAAATCAATACATTATTTAACGTATAGCCTAAGATTTGAAAGGTGCTGTTTTAACAACTTTGCTATGAAGAGTATTTTTTTTCTAAATAAAATCATTGCCTACAAAAATATAGACAGTTATGAAATATATTTTAAATTAATTTTTAATATTTTAAATCATTTTCATAATTTTTTAAAAATAAATAAAAAATATTTTAATTATTTTTTAAAAACAACCTCAACAATACTATTAAACAACGATAAAGTCTCAAAAACAAGTCACCTACTCTGAAAGAAAATTATGGTTTCCACAGATTCTTTAAGAAAACACTACTCAAGATCTTCTCGATCTATAGCATCAATACTCAACTACTTTGAAAAAAAAATGGCGTCAATCTAGAGAATGATTGTAACCCTTTCCATACTTCCTTTGAATTTGTTGTTTCTTATGCCAATTACGAGGCTTCACTCTTAATTTTTTAGCAAACCCTAATTCTAACATAGATTTTGAATGTAACGTCTATAATTTTCAGTCCATTTATGTGCTGGCATAATCAATAATTCAGCTTCAAGCAGCTGTTTTTATTAATAATCTGGATTTGAATTTTAGTTGTGAAAATGGGTATTTCCAGACACTAACACGAATGATCTACAGCATTCCTTTCCAAGCCCCATCCCAAATGCAGAAATGACTTCTCTAAATCCATGACTACTGCGCGCTTGTGTCGTTTACTTAAAAACCTGTCTTGAATTCTCAATGTGAAAAAACGATTCAAGTTTATTGAAATTGCCTGCGTTCAAAATTAATTATGGCCCACAAAGGCTGACGTGGTAGGAGACCCCGTACATGGCTGCGTCTGATATTTTATAATTTGTGCTTTGTCCTGCCCAGAAATTGCTGTTCTCTCCTTGAATTTCTGGGTCAAGGACTCGAAAGTCAAGCCGGGCGAAGCCGAGGCTATGGGGAAGGCTAGAGGTGAGATCTCACCGTCCATTGACAATTTGTGGGCGGGAAGAGAAAACAGCAGCGATGATGACGCGCCAATTGATAGGCTGCTGCCGGCTCAGCTAGTTTCTAGAAATTTAATTTATCTAGAAATTTATTGAAAATATATACTAATAATTATTTAATTGATACCTGTTTTTTATTCAAATGTCATAACAATTTTGTTTTGATAATTTTTCAAGTCTTAACAGCGATTTAGGTTTTGAATCACCGCGATTGAGTTTTATAAACTATGAACGTAATTAAAAATTTGCTGTATAGTGGGAGAAGAGAGGCCAAATAATTTTGACGCATTCCACATTAAAACAAAATAACAGCATAATCTCATACATTATCTTCAAGGACAATTTCGTCACAGAGACAGTCATAAATTGGGTCAGTAATGATCTCATTATTCCTTCTCTGCTCTGTTCTCCGCGACTCGTTATTCTGATTTTCTTCATGGTGTTTGACAATATTTTTTAAAATTGTTTTTAAAAAAAATTAAAAATATTTTTTATTATTTTAAATTAAAAATTTTATGTATTAATATTAAAAATAATTATTAAAAAATAAAAAATATATTATTTTAATATATTTATATACAATTGTTTTTTAAAAAAACAACAATAATTAAACCTTTTTTTTTTTATCTAAAGTCTCAACCGAAAAGGGTGCTTGAAAGTGTATACTAAACAAAATGAAAAGGGTTCTTGAAAGTGTATACTAAACAAAATGAAAGTTTTTCTTAAATAAATTATGTGAAAAACAAATTATGTTGGTCTAATATTAAACGTAATTTTTAAAACATAAAATATAATATTAATTTAATATATACTTCCAAACATGTATTTTAATTAAACCAAGACTGAGGCTGCTAGCATTTAATCATCCCTTTTTGCTTAATTATTTTTCTACAGGACCAAATATTGGATCCCACTTTCTTTCTTAATCGAAGCAAAAAAAAAAAACATTTTAAGCTCCAAACTCTGCATCTCTATCTTTCTTGTCCAAAAATCGATTCACTTCTTTGGTGTTTAAAGCTTTTCTTTGATGATAAAGATTCTGTTCTAAGTTCAAACCATTGCCCATTCATCTGCCCTTCTCATCAATTCATTAAAACCCAGTTCAATTTACTTAATCTTCTCATCTGGGTCTCTCTTATTTCCCTCAAGTTCTGCACTTTTTATCTTAAAGCTTGTATCTTGACCTTGGTTTTTTGCTCTAGTGGTCCAAAGCTCTCTATCTTCATTGAAAGAACCCATTAAACTTCTTTCAGTTTTACCCCCCCCCTAAAAAAACAAAAATCCTCACTTTAAGGGTATATTTGCACGATTCAATCGTTCTCGGGTCTTTAATAAGCATGGTATTAACGGAGGATCCGAATTCTGAGTTGATGACTCGACTCGTTGACTCAGTGAAAGAGATTTCAACGTTACCGGAATGTAGAAATGTTAGCAAGAAGATGCAAGACAATTTGGTACGTAGAATCAAGCTATTGAGCCCTTTGTTTGAGGAATTGAAGGACAACAATGAAGAGCTAAGTGAAGAAGAGACTAAGGGTTTTGAAGTATTGAGAACTGCTCTAGATTCTGCTAAGGAGCTTCTCAAATCGGTTGTTGAAGGAAGCAAGGTGTATCAGGTACTGATTTTTGTCCTTTCTGTCTGGTTGCAAGGAAGTAGAGAAAAATGAAAGCTTCGAGCTTTGTGTTTTGTGCTTCTTTGTTATCAATGAGTCGGAACTATGATTTATTCGTGTTTCTTCTCTGGTTGGAATGGTTGAGTTATGCTATCGTCCATGAGGTATTTTTATGAGGACGACCTCGTTTATTTGTCTCAATATTCTGTTTGGCTCTGAGAAAATGGAAGTTGGGGTGTTATTTTTTTTGTTTCTTTTTTCTTTTTATTGAAGTATGGAGATATTATTGATTTAGAACAGAACGAAAGCTAAGGACTTCGATTCTGAAATTCTGGATTATTAATTTTATCAAAAACTAAATAGATTTATGTTTATGTCTGAAAAAAATTAAAAAACCAATCATTAATTTTTCCGTGAATTGAAAGGACTGACCTGAAATTACAAGGTTGTCTTAATAAAGGTTTGAAATGTAATTACTGGAATGTCTGTCGGTAATTTTTTGACCGAAGTTCGTATATTATTTTGTGTTTTCTGTCCTTAGATTAGGATATTTTAATCAGCAACTTCAATTCATGGCGGGATTGCATGATATCTTGGGACTCTGTTTATATCCATCATCTTGCCATCAATACTTCTCGAGTTCTGCAACAAATACTTTGTCTTCCCTTGATAGTCTTAGATAACAATGATTCAGTTTTTGAGGTTGAAAGATTAGAGATTAAGTCTGTATATTGAGGTGTTGGTATTATAGTTAGCAGGGTTTTTTTCATTTGCAAACATAATTGTTTAAATTTTAGTTTCCAAATCTGAATCAAGCCGTGCTTGGAATGCACAGACCTTGCATAGAGATGACATCGCAGATAAGTTCAACCGGATCACAGAAAAAATTGAAGCAGCATTGAGTGAGATTCCTTATGACAAACTCAATTTATCAGAGGAGGTTCAAGAACAGGTACTCTTATGGCCAAATTGATTTATTTTAGCACATTTACAAGAACCCACTTCACCAGTTTAGTCCTTCACACTGTAAGACATTCTGATCAAGTATGGTTTTGGCACAAAATAATGACTTGGATTAATAAATGGAATGATTAGTTTTAGTGCTGACAACTGATGCGATATCTATCACTTTTTCCTAGATTGAACTTGTGCACGCACAATTCAGAAGAGCAAAGGGAAGGCCAGAACTCCAAGATCATCAACTGGAAGTTGATTTGGCCATAGCACAGAGAGAGAAGGAGCCTGACCCTGCAGTACTAAAAAGACTTTCAGAAAAAGTGCATCTCCAGACTATTGATGATCTAAAGAAAGAATCCCTTGCGTTCCATGAACTGGTTATTGCAAGTGGTGAAGATCCAGGAGAGTGGTTCGAGAAGATGTCATCCCTCTTTAAGAAGTTTAAAGACTATGTTCAGATGGCAAACCCTGAGGCTGATTGTTCTGGGGCTGAAAAGGCCATGATTAAACACAGATCTCCAGTTATTCCAGATGATTTCCGGTGCCCGATATCTCTCGAACTAATGAAAGATCCTGTTATTGTCTCTACCGGACAGGTAAACTAAAAGTTGTCTCATGGCTAATAACTTTGCATCTTCGCTGGTAGCCATTGTTCACTGATAGTTTTCTTTCCTTCTCCAGACTTATGAAAGATATTGCATCCAAAAATGGCTAGATGCAGGTCACAAGACCTGTCCAAAAACACAGCAGACCCTCTTGCATATGGCACTCACACCTAACTATGTTTTGAAGAGTTTGATTGCTTTGTGGTGTGAGAACAATGGTGTAGAGCATCCTAAACAGCCAGGGGCTTGTAGAAGCAAAAATGGAGGAAGCGGCATTACAGATTGTGACCGGCCTGCAATAGCTACCTTATTAGACAAATTGGCAAATGGTAATCTGGAACAGCAAAGATCAGCTGCTGGAGAGCTTCGTTTATTAGCTAAGAGGAATGCCGATAACAGAGTCTGTATTGCCGGAGCAGGAGCAATTCCACTCCTTGTGGAGCTGTTATCCTCAACAGATCCTCGGACCCAAGAGCATGCTGTCACAGCACTTCTCAACCTTTCCATAAATGATATTAACAAGGGAACCATTGTTAATGCAGGAGCCATTCCTGATATAGTAGATGTTTTGAAAAATGGAAGCATGGAGGCAAGAGAAAATGCAGCGGCAACCCTTTTCAGTTTATCTGTTATAGATGAGAATAAGGTGGCAATAGGAGCGGCCGGGGCTATCCCGGCCCTTATAAAATTGCTTTGTGATGGGACTCCTAGAGGAAAGAAGGATGCTGCCACTGCTATCTTTAATCTTTCAATCTATCAGGGGAACAAGGCAAGGGCTGTGAAGGCTGGTATTGTGCCACCCCTGATGAGGTTGCTGAAGGATGCCGGGGGAGGAATGGTGGATGAAGCATTGGCAATTCTTGCCATTCTTGCAAGTCATCAAGAAGGGAAGGTGGCAATTGGTCAAGCTGAACCAATTCCTTTTCTGATGGAGGTCATCAGCACTGGATCTCCACGCAACCGAGAGAATGCTGCAGCCATCTTGTGGTCACTTTGCACCATCGATTCACAGCAGTTGAAGTTAGCTAGGCAGTTCGGTGCGGAAGAGGCATTGAAAGAACTATCGGAAAGTGGTACTGACAGGGCAAAGAGAAAAGCTGGTAGCATATTAGAGCTCTTCAGCGAGCTGATGTGACTGAAACTCAAAGCTTATTCTGAATCATGCAGAAACATTTCAGAAAATTGCCAACTAAAATCATGCCTGCTTGAATGGTCCTTGATTTTGAATAGGTGTTTTTGTACAAAGGGGTATACATGGAAGTGTGCATATTGGCGGATTGGGTATACAAGACACGTGCCTTGCCCCCAATTAAGGTATAAACTAATGGTGTGCTTCACCAAACACGCAGGAAAAGGTCAGTGATTCTGGATTTAATGTATTTTGTTCCAGCTCTCGAGGTCTCTTTCTATGAGCTCTGTTGATCATCTTTGATTTCAGCAAAATAATATCTTTGAAGAGATGGAGGAGGTTGATATAGAGAAGATGAGCACTATGTGATACATGGAGTTCAAAATGTTTTTTAATAAAAAATATTTTAAAAAAAATCCGGTTTAGGCAAACCATCTAAACATTTTAAAACTTTAATATAATATTTTTTTAGGTGAGAAGTAATTTAAAAAAAAATTAACAAACAAATTTAATCACAAAAATAAACACTCGTGTTAAGTGATGTAATCTATTTTTTAGGAAAAACATCCTTCATTGAACTTTTAGAAGTGCTTTGAGCAGCCACGTTCCCTGATCTGAAGTCCTGCAATACTATGTTATTGAGGTTGAAGTTGAGTTATAAAGGCAATATTTTAAAATCATTCTAAGGTGTCACGCGATGATTGTTAGTTCGAAGGTGAAACTGTAGTTATGTCACCCTAGTTAACCCAACTTTTCCATGTATGTCTCAGTCAAGGTATTGCCACTGACGATTTTTGTTGTCCCAATAATCAAATCATATGCCATCGTTTCCTGAAGAGTTGAAGATTGTGATTAGAAGGGGGGGAAAGGAAAAAACAAGAGGAAATAAACTAACAGAAAAATCAACCGCAGTATAACCATTTAAATAAATGATCGTATCAGAGTCAATAATGTAGATATTTTCTCTCTCTTAAATTATAGAATCTTTTAAGTATCAAAGAGAAAAACCAAACTGAAAAAAAAGAAGAGAAAAATCATCCGATGGGATGTGCTACCCTTCATTCATTTTGAAATATTAGTCTAAATGCTTCCATTAACGTGGGAGAAAAAACCAAGGTCTCACCCACAACTATGATAATTGACTGCCTGATACAGGCTCGCATATTAGAATTGCCTACTAGAGATTCATGTACGCAGAAGTATCTCACAAACCTGAGCACTGAGAAATCGAAGTGCAGAAATTTCTGCAAATGTTACCCCTCCAATGAACACAACAAGTACCAAGGAGCGTCTTCCATCAGCAACTCTGAAATATGTTAATTAGTGTTACAATTGACTGAGGATCAAAGCGTTGCATGATACAACTTGAAAATTACTGCATGCACTTGGAATGCAGAATTAATCCCACTAGTTTATTAATAATTCAGTCACAAACGCTGTTTGTGATACAGAGCGATGCTCGTTAAAACATTTATGATCCTTTATCACAGGCAACGCTTTTTACCAATCAGAAAAATTAGCCTGAAATAGAAAAATCTGGGTAACCTCTCACACACAACAATGATCACATGACACCCATCTAAGCAATGCAAGTATCGACTAGAAACAACAGCTTAAGCAGCAGACAAGAAAGTAGAATGAGTTTGCATCCACCTGTCTACAGCTGCTGAAGCCCCATGCAGTGTGTCAAACGAAGGGCCGCTTGAGAATCCACCCTGCACAAGTAGTATAAAAGATATTGTGGCATGGATATCAAAAACATTTATGATATGCATATACATTTAAGACCAAAACATTCTATCAGTTAAAAAATAAAAAATAGAAATAAATAAATAAAATTAGATGCAACATCAACACTAAAAGGCAGAGAGAGAGAGAGAGAGAGAGAGAGAGAGAGAAGTGTACTGACTCTCTTCGTTTCTGAATGAGGTCCTGGCAACAGCTTCAAAATTTCTTCCATGGGACGCCTGAAAGGTCAGGCCAGCAGATTTGACTAAGATAAGGTAAAGTTCACATTTTTAGTGGGACTCGATTACATTAAACTTGCTTTTATTCAACCTATAATGTTTAAGGGTTTTATCCTTAAGATATTAAGACCAGAATAAGCACAGATACTTGTAATCTTTTTAGACAGTTCACAAGTTAATCATAAACATGAATATAGATAACCAGTAAAAATGCATGATCCACTGCTGAGATACAAAGCTAAAAACAGAATTCAAAATTGACCTCACCATCCTGATCGAACAGCTTGCTGAACAAGGCGAATGCTAAGTGGTGCATATCCAGAAAAGACATAGGCAATATCATTGGGGCTGTTGCATAAGAAGAAGTTTCACAAGTTAGGAAAGTAAATGGCAGGATTATTTGAAAAGGTAAACTTACGAAACAAATCAAAACAGCATCAATTTTTTTTTTTCCATGGCATTCCATTTCATTTCCAGAAGAATTTTTTTCAGGAAAGAGCAATAGATTTGGAGAATTTCCAATTAAGATGACGCAAACTTTTGAGTGATGAAGCGGAAGTAACCAATTGTGTGAATCTAAGGACATGGTTTAAGAAAACAATCCAAAACATGTTTTAGCAGAATCCCTGTAATTTTCAACCCCAGAAACATAATTTTTTTTTCTAAAGCACAGTAAGAAAAGCCCCCATAATTCAGTCCAGATCATTGTGTCACAGAGCATCCTTAGGTTTGCAGCGCAAGATTAAGGCTAGTGCTCATTGGTATAGCAGAACCAAATGAACATCTTAAACATTCTATTAACAATTCTATATCAGAAAAGATTCCATGATCAAGAGGTTGATTACTTGACAGTGTCTGTATCCTCAACTACAAGTTGGAGAGCACGTTTGATAGTAAGCCAGTTGCTTTTATTTTCCTGCAAGATTAGAATGATGTACAATGAATTTGGTAATTTGATAGAATCCATTTGCCTGAAATATCATATTCTGATGGGAAGCAAATAAAATGTCTCGTCATTAATGAAAAGCATACTAAACCTGCTTTTTAAGCAATCCAGCCTTTTCTAAATTATTCAACATTGCTATGTGCTCAAATCCATAGCTATGGAGCAGCTCCCTCCTAAACAAGAAGTATAGAATAAACATAATGCAGCACAAGTGCATAATTAGAAGCATAGAATAACCATAATGCAGCACAAGCGCATAATTAGAATAATTACTTCATGCAATAGATAATACAGCTGTAGAAGTCAAGAACCTAGGGAATCAAGTACAAAAATGAGAATCATGATATTCTTACCTCAAATGGTCAAAATTCTTTTTTGGAAGCCCTGAATTTGTGATAGAAAATATGATCAGAAGACGCAAGACACTAACAAGAGGCTCCTGCTTATGGATCAATTCTTCAATGTAATCCAAGCATCTGCAAATACAATCTTCATCAATTACATTTTGACTTGAGATCAGAAGACGCAAGGGTGTATCTTTTCGAATCAACTTACATGTCATAACTCTGAGCCTCAATGAGTGTTTGCTCCATGTCAAGTCGTGAAAGAAATGAATGCTTTGATGTGAATGTTGATAGATGCTGAGCGAGATTTATGTGCCTCTGAAGCCATCATAAGCAGCAAATCAAAATTTAGCATCATTTGAACAACATTGACAGAGGGCATGATAAGTAAAAAGAGAGAGAGGGTGACTTACAGTTATCTCAGGCGATGAATTCAACTTTTTAACAAAATCCTTTAACTCAGAAACTGTCTGGTTCTGTATGAATCAAATGACACCTGATTAGAAATTGTACATAACCATTCAAGTAATCCAAAAGCAAGGCATTCAAAAAACTGACTCTGCAATTTCACAAGAGTGAATGTGCACTATTATCCTTAAAATTTGACTGGGAATCAACAGTAATGGCACACGATTCTCTAATTCTCTAACTAATGGTGGCTGTGGTTGTTAGGCTTAGCATACAACAGGAGTCTGAATTATTGTTATAAACTAATAGCTGCAAACCTTGACTTAGGAAGTTCTCTCATATAGCAGAAAGAAGAACAAAGAAATATTAGGTCAGCTACACTAGTAGATTGTGAGTTAGCAATAATTGTTCATTAATTGTGAAAGGAAAAAACATTAGAGTTCAGTTGATGACAATTCACGTACAGTAGTTGTCATTTCTTTGTAGTCCTGCTTCATAGATGTTGCCTTTTGACGTAGGACCTGTAATCATACTGCAGATGGCAACTAAGGAAATAGAAATTGAAAAGTATACAAAGAACTGATTGCAAAAGAGAAAGTAAAATTAATATGGGAAATAGAGTAAACTTCCAGAAAAATGAAGCAACCTGGGCAACAACTTCAAAGTTGAGATCCCGAAGTTCCTTGAACAGCTTGTCACTAAAAAAGTTTCAGCAATGGGCTGTGAGTTAATTGGCAATACATAAGAAAAGGAAGGGGTCTTGAGCAAGAGAGAAGGTTCTGACAGTTCAGGTAATCAAAAATTATAAATCTTAACCCAATTGCAGCTATGCAACATGCATTTATACGAGTAAGGATTTATTGAAGGATAACAATCTAGCAGTCGTATCCATCTAAACCAGACTTTGACAGAATGTAGAGATCAAGTTTCAACTCTTTTACCCTCTTGTTATAGAACAGATAAGAGAGGAAGAAATGCTGTTATATAACATAGCATACCTTGAATTAAGTGGAACCTTGATCTTTTTTCCTTCTTGTTGAACACCCATGATAGATGGATCAAGCTCCACGGCACCATTGTTTATACGCAAAAACTGCACTATATCTATTAGAGATGGCTAATAGTATATCCTATTCACAGTAAATAAGTATCATCATTTTGTCCATTCAGAAAAATATGGTGATCCGTGTGCCTTAAAATTTCAGCTTCGAAATAATAGAAACTAAAATTTTAAGATGCTCATGCTAGAAGAGGTCAAATACTTTTACAAGTTGTGGTTATACTTAATTATAAGAGCAGAAATGGTAACATTACAGAGACACATGCAGAAACAAAAACTTTTAAGGCTAATCAAATTTGGTAGCAAAATTAGCATATATATCTTCCATAAACAGGTGAAATGGCTATAGAATCTTGGTTTCACTTGAGTGTCAAGTTACCTCATCTAGAAGTCCTTCGTATGTTAACTGCGAACACATAGGAGTAACCATGTCTACCTGCAGAAAGGAATGGTAAACTGTTATATAGAAAAATATATATTTAAACATCGAGATCATAATATGCAAAGTCCAAGAAAGAACTATCTCAAAACAAAAACTAAGATTGCTCATGAATGCGAGTTTTACAAAGTTAGCAATAAAGCAGTAGACAAAAAGAAACTTCCACCTCATCATCTAGGATTATGAGCAAGGAATGCGTAGATTTTTATATAACAAGATTATTTATTTAAACATCGAGATCATGACATGCAAAGTCCAAGAGATAACCATCTCACCACAAACTAAGATTGTCCATGAATGCAACTTTTATAAAGTTAGTAAAGCAGTAGGCATAAAGAAACTTCCATCCTAGGATTATGAGCAATCTTTACACTTATTATCTAGCATCCCTTTTTGAGATGTGCAATCGTTTTTCAGTTTTCTTCTTTCTGAAAAATTTCAAATGCTTATGTTATTCAAATGTGCAATAATGTTCTTAGGACAGTGATGAAGATTTTTGCATGCCAGTGCATACAAAAACGAGTAACTTGCTATCATCTTGCAAAAGTAACATCCAATTATTTAAGCCAAGAAGCAACAGAAGAGAGATAGTTTACCTCCCTGTCTATAAGGATGAGTGTATTTATCTCTGGCATAACCATCTGAAATAACAAGCAAGTAACATGTCGCAAACTACAAATCAGTTGTAAATAGACAAAGAAGTGTCTGGCTTGCACATTTGGTTAAAACTTAGAAGCGTGCTCAGAGTAACCGCAATTACATCGGATGTGTCAACTGGTTCTTCTGCTTGCATGTGATTGAGAATGTCAGCAACACGTACCGATGCTTTACCTTTTGCCCTTACATATGGTATCACTCCAAAAGAAGACTGCAGGCACAACTTTCTATAAATATCGAATCATGGGTAGCATACTTATCTGCAAACATTCTTAATGCTATGATTAAAAAATGACTTTTATGGATCCATCAAATCATCTAACCTCGAGCTTGTGAATGGCCTTTGCAATATGCCAAAGTGATTTTGCATTGCCGTCAACTAGGCATTCCTGCCATGCGCCATAAAATAAAGATAATAAGGATGAGGATAACCAGAAAGAATATCCAAAAAGTTTTTTGGTGAGAAGAAAAAACAATGGCCGTACTTTGTTAGCCACGTCAAGTTCAAATGATAGCACATCCTCGTCCAATGGAACCATGTATAATGGGTACTCCCCAATGGTCACCAGGTTATGAACCTTCTCATCTTCCAGTACCTAGGTAACCAAATACACTCTTAACAGCCCTGAACAAGAACGTCCATGAGATAACAATTCATAATGCAAATAGTGCCAACATATGAAATACCACTAAAACCATACCTTCTCGCAAACAAGCTCACGCCTAGGTACAAAATAAACGTAGTACTCCCTCTGGAGTCCTTTAGACGTATCATTATGAATATGCGAACATATGAATCTCATCAAACTAAACTCTGAACGAACAAGGTAAACCACTTTAGTACAGTCAATGTCAACTGGTTCCGCTGAAAGATGCCGCAAATCAGCCCCATTTTCCTGTTTGTTCCCCATTACCAATCAACAACAACAGAATTTCTAATCAGCAATAAGCTACACGATTAAACCATCGAGGTAACAAAACTCACCAAAGCACTACAAGTTGGATTAATCACCTTAAGAATTGTTGATTTAATGATCAACGACAGTAATCCGCTAAGCTTTGGATCAATCACCAAACACTTCTTTCCTCGAATCTATTAAACTCGCAATCAAAATCAAAATTAGAAGCCAATTAAACATAAAATTTCTCAAAATCCAAAACCCTAGCTCGAATCTGAAGAGCACTGATCCACGTTGTACAAAGAATTTCAAAACTCCGTTAAACTGAAGCAACTGGTCTACAAGGAGCTTGTGAATGTACACTTTCTCTTGTTTTCCCGGGAAACAAACAGTGAACTTACGTTATTGAGGATGTTAACGAGCTCTCTCTGAGATTGTTCCCTGGAAAAAAATGAGTTGGAAATAATGTTTTGTAGATTAAAAAAACAGAATAAATGATTAATTGTAATGATTAGGAGTAATTATCGTGCTAATCGATGATTAATGCTAACCTGAGGAATTTTAGATTGAGAGGAGAGTTTTCTAAGTTAGGAATTTGAGCCATTTTTATATATATAATTTGAGTGTGCCGAAAGTGAAATATCTCTTCGGCTTCTGTATCTCCGACAGGAAAACGGAGGAGAAGAGAGGAGAGGATGTGATCATGGGCTAAACGTTTATATTCTTGGACTGGATCGATTGCTGAACTCGAAAGCTAAAATAGCTTGGACTCTATTTATAGGCTCTGCTGGTAAAATGGGCTAGGGTAATCTATACTGTGGCCTGTTTCGATTCGGAGAGATTAGACATCCATGAAGAATCTGCCGAGTTCAGAAGCTTCCGGCAGCTTGAGTGGTATTTCGGCAATAATTATTTTTTATTTAAAAATAATTAGAACAATTTTTATTTTTTAACAAAATATTTTTAATAAAAAAACAAAAAAAAATATTTTTTTAGCAAATACGTGGTCAGCTACATTGCCAAACAAGTTCTTAGCATAGTATTCCTTGTATTCAGGAGGAGTAAAATAATTAAATTATTTATAATATTTACAAAGATTAATTTAAAAATAATAGAATCGAGCGGGTTTTAAGATTTATTGAAAAAATTTAGTAGAAAAATATCACTTTCTGGTTGTAAAATAAAGGGAAAAATTAATTTAAATGGGTCAGTTTATTCAACCAAAGTATGTGAAAAATAATTTAAATCAAGCTTATTCAATTTTAATAAATGTAAAATCAAATCATATTACTAATTTGAAAGCAAGTATTATATTTATGATATTTAAAAAATCATATTAGTAGTTTAATTTTTTAAAATAATTTTTTTCTTTGGAGATAGGTATAATATACACGTGTTGTAATTGTAGGTGTACTATGAGCCTGGATCTTTGTCAGGGTCGAGAACCTAAAAGACAATAAAGTCTTTAAAATATTATAACTGAATTATTCCTAGTTAACAATGTCCGGATAAGAAGACAAACACGAAGGGAAGGTTTAGATACATGTTCGTGGTAGTTTTCCTCTGTGACCGAGAGATTCGAGAATAAGTTAGATATCTCACGCCCCGCTTGCGTCGCGGTGCATTAATAAGTTTTTGTTTTTCTGTTTAGATACATGAGGAAACAATTATCTGACTAATCAAATAATTTGTATTTTTACATCGAAATCTTATTTATAATTATATTTTATATCTTATTTTTATAAAAACTAAGATGATTTGTAAACATTTATCTTATAATATTTTTAACTAAACACGTATTTTTCTCAAACTTATTCTTTTGAAATATCAAATATTTCAAACTAGGATAATGTTACTAACCAATGTTTTTTTTTTAAATTGTGTTTCTAAAAAACACAGCTAGAAAAACCACAATAATGCTAAATACACGCTTGTTTGGTATTATATTGTTTTGTAAATTTTAAAAGTTTTTTCGCTGTAAAAGATAATAAAATAATTTTATTTTATTTACATTGACATATTAAAATTATTAAAAAATAAAAATATATATTAATTGAATATTTTTCTCAAACTAGATATACTTTTAAATATAGCCAAATACAATTTTAAATGTTATAACAAACACACATTCATGGGGGTATCTGGGTAGTCATAGAGCTTACATTTCAAAGTACTTATTATTTAAAATTTTATCAAAATCATATATATATATTAACATATCAAAACAATATAAAAAAATCAAAACTTTGATTTATCAGCATGCCAAACGCCTCTGAGTGTGATAAAATTATGATGTCATGAGAAGTAGCCAGCTAGTACAGTAAGCTGTACGTGGTTTACACTTGCAGGAATGGGTACTAGGAAAAAAAAAGTTGCCCTCTTGCCTCGGAAGATTCTCTAGCATAAACTTTTTTTCTTCTTCCATGGAGAATCAAATTCTGGACCAGATTGCCCCAAACTTCGAAAGTACAGACTGGGAGTGTGTTCTTGATCAAGACTATTTATGTGCATGGGAAGTCAACCTGTTGCTAACAACCCCTGAAAAGCATGGGTTATTTTGATTTTTTATTTGTTATTATTTCTTTCCTTAAACTATAGGATTTTTTTACTGACGTTCTTCCTATTACATTCCAGGGTTTTTGGAAAGTACTTAAAATTGTTTTTTTTATTAAATAATGTTTTTGTTCTAAATGATAAAAAAAAATAATGTTTTTAGAACCTGTTGCAAACAATCCCTGAAAAGCATGGGTTATTTTGATTTTTGATATATTATTATATCTTTCCTTAAATTATAAGATTTTTTTATTGATGTATTTCCTATTACATTTCATGGGTGTTAGGAAAGCACTTGATTTTTTTTTTAAAATTATGTTCTTGCTCTAAATGATAAAAAAAAAATATTTTTAAATTATTTTGATTTACTGATATCAAAAATAATTTTTTAAAAATAAATATATATACTTTAATGTATTTTCAAATAAAAATACTTTGAAAAACAGTTACAACTACATTCTTAGTTACCCTCAAAATCTATTGTCCTGTTAAATAATATATGGTTGCACATTTTTTTATTATAGTATCGAGCTGTCTTGTAAGAATATTTTAAAAAATAATCTTGTTGATATTAATATAAAACACATCATTCACCGCAATAAAATTTAGTCATCAAAATAAATCTTTGTGTTTCTTTTTGTTTTTTAAGGAAAATATGTAATCTGAATAAGACATTCATCAGTTAAATTAGATAGAATATAATGGACAAACAATTTATACTTGAGTTCGAAAAAAGAAAACAAAAATCAAACGTTTTCTATACGGTTTAATACTTTAATCTAAAAGTTTTTACTTGTATACTTTTGCCATTATATCATAAAATTATTATAGTGAGACGTCGATGATGCATACACAACGTTTAAAACATGATTATATCATCCACTAAACACATGCACCATGATTAAAAATATCATTGGATATGCTCGGTATCAATGTCAGTCAGCATGAGCCATCGTTGTTTATTGTTTTACTTGGAGTTGAGAAGTTGACTGGGATTGTTGCGTGATCCTTCTAAAGATACCGCCAAACAGGTCCTTATCTTCTTCATGGCCACGGTTGCCATGAAAAGTTCCGTCTTGATTGGATCACTTTTTCCAAGACAGCAGGGAACATCACAGGCACCGCACGTACGAAAAAAGCTGCCAGCATCACGGGATAACGCTGCCACGAGGCGTGAATAGATGCATTTTCTCATTCAACTGAGTAGCGAGTCACGAGCTTAAGATGCTATTTTCGCTCTTTTTATCCGCCCCATCCTTCTCCCTTGTAGACGGGGAGGGTGCGGTGCACCCACGATCTCTGGAAACGAAAGTATTCAATTTTACCAAAAGTCCTCATATTTTTTCTTATCCCATGCGTCAACAATTTTGATACATAATTCGAGCAAATGGTTGAAGGTTTTGGGACTGTAATTAATATTGTTTTTTAAATATTTTTTATTTAAAAATATATTAAAATATTATATTTTTATTTATTTTTTAAATATTTTTAATATCAAAACATCAAAATAATATAAAAAAATATAAAAAATAATTTAATATAAGAAATAAAAATATTTTTTTAAAACACAATACCATATATCCTTGAAATATATAGCATAGGATAATACTTGTTTTTCTGGCTTGTTCCATGCCAATTTTTTTTATTTTTTCTGAGGGGTGTAAGTGTCAAGCTAGTCCTTGGCTCGATCAAGCAAAAATTCATAAATTCACAAATTTTGATCAAACTCTCTTTTCATGGAGTTGATCTTCTCGAGTGACAAGTTTTAACTCTTGTACTAGCACAAATAAAAAGATTTTTGCATCTGTAGTTTTTTATTTCTACATCCCTTGTAATTCTAATAGCATGATTACATAACCCTTATTGGAGGTCGACATTTATTTTTTAAATAGAATAAAATAAAATAAAATAATACCATGTTATGTTGATATAATTTTTTTTTTTAAATAACAAGCTTAAAGGTTGGGTTTTGACCTGGTTAAACCTAACTTGAACAACTTAGCGTGTTAATTTAGATTTTTAATTTTTAATGTGAACAACCAGATTTTTATATGTACATATATTATTTTTATATTTAATTTTAATCCATATTTATTTTTGGCTTGGGTGAAGCTGTGCGTCATTTGTTTTTTAGATTTTCCAAAATTAAGATCGTGGATATACACAATCAGGAAAAAAATAGAACATTTTAGTCATTTGAGTGGAAAAAAATGTTGAGGAGGCTGAGCCCATAGCCATGAGTGAAAATTCCCCAAAACAAAAACAAAACAAAAGTGGTATTTCAGTAATATCACCGATCCCTATGATGCCACCACGATCAATTCCCAAAGCAACCTTCACTGTTTCCCATAACATAATAAATTAACTATTCCATCACCCTCACCCTCTCTCTCTCTCTCTCTCTCTCTCACCGCCGATCCTTTCACTTCCTTCTCACCATGTCCTCCGCCGCTCGTCTTCGCCGAGTATGCGCTGCTGCTCTGGCCACCGCTACTGTCGCCTCTGTTGGTGGCTCCATCATCCTATCACCAAACATCTCCTCCAACGACCGCGGCTCTGGACCCGTGCTCGAAGCCTTGAGGAGCAAAATCAATGATCCGTACGCTAAGGTTCCGTCGCGAGCAGTTCAAGAGTCAGCTTTGATCGGAGCTAGTCAAGCCAATCCTCTTGACATTCTCGTCGTCGGTGGTGGCGCCACCGGGTGCGGTGTCGCTTTCGATGCCGTGACTCGTGGACTTCGTGTTGGCCTTGTTGAACGCGAGGATTTCTCTTCTGGCACATCTTCAAGGTCCACCAAGCTAATTCATGGCGGTAATAAGACTCTATGCACTTGTTTGATTATAATTTAATTTATTTAAATTAATTCATAGTTTTATTTGAATTTTCATGTTTTTGTGCACTGTTTTGTGTATTTTTATTTTTAAGTGTTTGCTTGATTTATTGTGATTATACTTTTATTTTCTATTTAGCTATTGTTATATTTTTTTCACTTGATTTTTTTGTTCAGGAGTTCGTTACTTGGAGAAAGCTGTATTTAATCTCGACTATGGGCAATTGAAATTAGTCTTCCATGCGCTCGAGGAGCGCAAACAGGTTATCGAGAATGCACCTCACCTGTGCCATGCTCTGCCATGTATGACGCCCTGTTTTGACTGGTTCGAGGTGGTGTATTTCTGGGCTGGCTTGAAAATGTATGATCTGGTCGCTGGAGCGCGGTTGTTACATCTGTCTAGATATTATTCTGCTAAAGAGTCTATTGAGCTGTTCCCTACTCTTGCGAAGAAGGGAAATAATAGGAATTTGAGGGGCACTGTGGTGTATTATGATGGTCAAATGAATGATTCACGACTCAATGTTGGTTTGGCCTGCAGTGCTGCATTGGCTGGAGCGGCAGTGCTCAACCATGCGGAAGTCATTTCATTTCTGAAAGATGAGGCTACCGGGCGAATAATCGGTGCAAAGATTCGGGACAATTTTTCAGGTATGACAAGCATCCTTTTATTGCACTTGTATTAGCTGGGCAATTTCACCCTGTTTTTATCATTTCAAGATGGAAGTATGCAATTGCTGTCTGATTATTCCTCTGTCCGTCCTCTTTCCCACCATCTTAAATGAGTTTAAAAGATAATAATGGAAAGATTATGAGATTGAAGATGTGTTGAATGCCTGCAGACTATGATATGACCTTTGATATTACAGCTTGCTAGCACATTAGTAAGCATTTGACTGGCAACCATGTTAACATTGTAATTTTTAATTGACTGACTGATCCTTCTTCAAATACTGGTGCATTGAAATCACTTGTGTACCAACTATCTCCAATTACCCCTTCCATATGTTTCATCTTCTAAATACTTGAGGAAATAGAGCATACCTAAGCATACAAATTTCTATTTGCCTGCAAACTTGTGCATTTTCTCACTTGTTTTTCTTGCCTCAAGTCGACCAAGTTTATATATTGGCAGAGCAACAACATTGACTGTATGGTTATTGATTAATATTTTCTATCATACTATATCAGGCGAAGTGTTTGAAACCTATGCAAAAGTTGTTGTAAATGCGGCTGGGCCATTTTGTGACTCTGTAAGGAAATTAGCTGACAAAGAGGCACCAAGTATGATCTGTCCTAGCAGCGGTGTGCATGTCGTTCTTCCTGATTATTATTCTCCTGATGGAATGGGCTTGATTGTTCCCAAAACAAAGGATGGTCGTGTTGTTTTCATGCTGCCATGGTTGGGAAGAACTGTTGCTGGCACAACAGATTCCAACACTGTCATCACTCCACTTCCAGAACCACACGAGGATGAGATTCAGTTTATACTTGATGCGATTTCTGATTACCTTAGTGTTAAGGTATCTGATTTCACCAATAAGCTCTTCTATTTTGCATGCCACTGGAAATATTTTCTGGAACCAATTAATCCAGTTGTACCATTTGCTAACCTTTATCAAGTAAGGATATGTCCTAGATGGTCAAACCAACTACTTTACCTGCTTTGGGTCATGCTCACTAGTGAGGCCTGGGCAGGTCTGACAACTGTGGTCTTTGCTCTAGAATAAACTATGGCAAAACACAGGTTTTGATAGATTAATAAATTGGATGGCAGAGATTATTGTTGCTAAGTTTGCATGGGGTTAGGTTTTAACCTTAATGGAGAAGCCTATATAAATCCAAAGGGTATGTAAACGTAGTGCTGAGTCTAGTCCTCTTCTTTGTATGTGTTGAGTTTTCTTTTGGATATTTTAGTAACAGTGGACAAATATAGGTACGGCGCACAGATGTTCTTTCAGCTTGGAGTGGCATTCGCCCACTGGCTGTTGATCCAACAGCAAAGAGCACTGAGAACATCTCTAGAGATCATGTTGTATGCGAAGACTATCCAGGCTTGGTAACAATCACTGGTGGCAAATGGACCACTTACCGAAGGTAATTTTTTGTTTGTTTGAGAAGCAATTGTCAAGCTAACTAAATGATTGGAGAGGTGCTGTATCTGGAAAGAATTCTGAATGACTTTGAGGTTTTGAATTTTGTGATAGCAAGAGGTGGTATCTGATCTAGCAAATCTTTACCTGTTGACCATATGGATCATTAACATCAGCAATTATTTTAAGAAAAAAGGTTTCCATGAATAACATCATCTATTATTAGCTAAGTTCATAGAGTTGTAGTTCTGTATTTTCACCATCTTCCCACCCCTCCCCTTTCCACTCCTTTCTTTTTTTGCTTTATTTGGCTCTTTTTTTTGTTATTTGGCTCCAAATTCTGTGCTTACTAGAATTAGTTTCAGCATGGCAGAAGATGCTGTTGATGCAGCTGTTAAGTCTGGCAAGTTAAGTCCAACAAATGGAAGTGTAACTCACAGTCTAAGGCTGATGGGTGGAGATGGATGGGAACCTTCATATTTTACTGTTATTGCTCAACAATATGTACGCATGAAGAGGTCACATGGTGGAAAAGTTGTCCCTGCAATAATGGACACTGCTGCATCTAAGCACTTATCTCATGCATATGGTACATTGGCAGAACGAGTAGCTGCTATAGCTCAGGTTCGTTGTATCTTTCAAAATTTGATATATATGATGCATGTATGCATTGCCCTGGGTTTGTTGGTTATCTATGCCGCACTTTGAATTTACACATTTGTGCTACTATAAAGGACCTGTTTTTATTGAAAACTCAGTTGTGTTTTTTATAACTACCTTTAACAATTCACCTCCCTATCAGAATGAAGGTCTGGGGAAGAGGCTTGCCCATGGATACCCTTTTATGGAAGCCGAGGTTGCTTATTGTGCCCGGAATGAGTACTGTGAATCAGCTGTTGATTTCATTGCTAGAAGATCACGGCTTGCTTTCTTGGACACTGATGCTGCTGGCCGGGCCTTGCCACGCGTTATCGAGATACTGGCTGCTGAACACAACTGGGACAAGTCAAGGAAGGCAGAAGAATTACAGAAGGCAAAAGAATTTTTGGAAACTTTTAAATCTTCTAAAAATGCTCAGTTCCATGATGGGACACAATGATGGTAAGTACAAATCATTTTTTACTCGCTACTTCTGTCAATTCCTCTCGATTCTATAGTTACTCTGTTGTTTTTATGTTTTCAGGTCGCAACTTCGCATCTCCCCTGAGCTGGGTTTTAAGGAGCTCATTTTCTTTTGGTATACAGAATTCGCCCCGACTTTCCTTGCCTACAGATAGACGAGGTTTTGATTTCTTTACCTGGCAGATTTGCTAAAACAAGTCGTTCAATATCCCACATGCCATTCTGAAGGAGACTTGCTGCCATTTAGCTTTTCAAGTACAGTTATCTTCGAAAATAATGTCCGGCCTTCTTGAGCGGAAGTTTATTGAATGAATTGGTAATGGTGAATATGTTTATAATTGGTCGAAATTGGCGACCTGACTAATCAACCACAAGAAATGGTTGTGATTTTTTTTAACGCATAATAAATTTCCCGTTTCCAGTTTCTCTGCAGTGTTCTCTAAGTAATTACGAGAAGCATTTTTTTGCCTGCCTGCGTTTATCTGGAGCTGTCCAATGGGACTTTGAATAATGATTCTAGGTTCAAAATTTCTTTCTTTATTAAAATCAGTTTTGTTTTTTAATCAATGTCATTGTAGTACATTGCGTGCATCGATGAAAACAATATTTTAATTTTAGAGACGTGTACTCTACAAATGTGAGAGGGTGTATTTCAGAGTGTTCGCGAGCAATCTCCGTCCACGCATTGGACCTTGATATATGATACGGGACAGTATGGTTGGTTTCACGCGTGCTATTTTGTGCGTACAAGATTTCTGCACTACTTTTTCATTAACAAGCACATCCTAAACTTAAACTTTTATTTTGTGGCTGTATTTAAAAGTGTTTTTTTGTTAGAAATATATTAAAATGATATTTTTTATTTTTTAAAAATAATTTTTGATATTAATACATAAAAATGATCTAAAAACACTAAATACTTTTAATTTAAAATAAAGAATAATATTTTTTTAAAATTTATTTAAAAATACTTTTGAAACACTTAGTTCAAACCATGTCACCATTTTTACTTTTGAGAATGAACAAGGCCAACTAATTTTGCAACAACTTAGCTAGCTAGCATAAAAAATAATAAATGTTTTAAAAATAATTCTCCAAATACATTGAGGAAAAGTTAAAATAGCTCATAAGTTATGGTAAATGGATCTATTTTCATGCTATCATCTTGAATCTAAATTTGAAAGGAAAATGCGAGAGATTTTTCATGAAAAATTTAAATAAAGCGACTGTGAGGTAATTTAACAGACCAACAATTGGTCACTCGAGAATACCCTAGCCTTGAAGAAAAGAAGAAGAAGAACAAAAGCAAGAAAGAAAGACATTGTTAAGGCTGAGGGTAAAGCCCAGACTATCACCAACCCAACCCAAAACACACAAAATCTCAACGCTGAGCTAAACCCCGCCAGACCAATCCCAGTCCTCCTCTAAAATGGCAGCAGCGTTCTCCCGTTCTTCATTCCCTGGATAGTCTGGGGAGAAGACGGAAACCTTAAGTTCCAATCTCACTCTCCCGATCGTTTCGTCCACGCTCTCACCGATGCCAAAACACAACCAAAGAAAAAGAAAGGGGAGGTGAGTGGTGGAAATGTGAAGACCAAGCTGGAAGCGGAGCCTACGCGTTCTCGCCGCTGCTGGAGTTAAAATTGCTGTAGAATTCTCTACGTATATGTTTACTGCATACGTAATGTAATGTATTAGTGTGTTATTGTAAGAATTTGAACTCTGCTTGCCTTCTATTGATTTGTTTGTCTAATTAAATACACTGACCGGAATATGAAAGGTCATTTTGGCTATAAATGCCGTTGGCTATAACAGAGAAGCCTAGGCTATAAATAAATACAATTTAAAATAAAATACAAATTTACATGTTCTAATACACCCCGTAGTCGAAACTGGAGGTTGTGGAACGTTGAGACTATCCCGAAAATCATCAAAGAGTTGCAGCGGAAGACCCTTAGTGAAGATGTCAGCAATCTGATAACGCGAAGGAACGTGTAAAACCCGAACCTGACCACGAGCGACTTTCTCTCGCACAAAGTGAATATCCATTTCAATGTGATTTGAGGTGTTGACAGTATGATGATGCATCGACAAAGTCTTCCATCTGAACTTTTGAGAACTCTTGTTCCAAGTAGAGAGCCCTGGAATTTTTGTTATCGGAGAAGATGTCCTTCAATCGTTCCCAAGCAAGGGCAGCAGTGGAGTCTCGTTCAAGAATGGTGTTGAGGAGGTCTTCGGAGATGGTTCCATAAATCCATTACAGCACAATGGCGTCAACTCGGGACCAGAGTGCTGGGTCTGTATTTGATTGAGTTGAGTCATTCTTCAATTGTTCAGCCGAGGGAGGAAGAATGTGGTCAAGCACTTGGTAAGCTCTAGCATGAATTTTAAATAATTCCGACCATGTGATATATTGACCCTTTTCGATATCTAAAGTGATTTTGATGAATGTGTTTATGTTTGATACTGCAAGAGCTGGGTGAGATGGATGAGGTTTGGGAGGAGGAGGAGGAGAAGGGGAGGCTGCTGTATCAAAAATTTGGTCTGCCATGGTGGTTGCGGGGATAGTGAAGAAGAAGAATACAGAGAAGAGGAAGATTGAGAAGAAGATACGGCTGCTAGGGTTAGAGCTCTGATACCATGTAAGAATTTGAACTCTGCTTGCCTTCTATTGATTTGTTTGTCTGATTAAATACACTGACCGGAATATGAAAGGTCATTTTGGCTATAAATGCCGTTGGCTATAACAGAGAAGCCTAGGCTATAAATAAATACAATTTAAAATAAAATACAAATTTACATGTTCTAATAGTTATTAATCCTGTAGTTAGTGGCGTCGAGGAGGAGCAGTGAAAAGTTGACTTTTGAAGACTGTTCTGTATACAAAATCCCACATGTAATTATAATATGATTATATGATTTCTCTATTAATAAAATTATTATTTTTGTTAGAACATGGGATTTATTACTCTGTTTATTTGTTGTGATGATGTTTAGACTCGAGCTGATCATGGGAGGGATGTTGTATATGTTAAGAGTTAGCCTCTTGTGTTACTGTTTATGATTCTATTTGGTTTATAGGAAGTTACTAGTTTTTCTGTTTTGTAGGATAAGCGAAATCCAGTACTACCTAAACCGCGATTATTTACTGTTTGACGACTTGATGTTGCCGCAGATGGTTTAATTATTGTGACCAATCATGGTACGATGATAACATTGCGGTTTGTGAATGTAATGAATTGGAATTTTCTGTTTGTTGTTTCAAAATTGAATGGATTGATAATAAGCAGTTTATATACTTTTCTTTTCCAGGAGATTTTGCCCAAGAAATTGCTCTTCCTTCATCAGATTTATTGAAGAAGTAAGTTTTCATATGGTTTGTCCTCTATACTAGCTGCAACTTTTAGGTTTAAAATTGTCCAAGAGAACATATTTATTCATGAAGGAAATTGTTTTTTAATTTTTTGTTAGAGGAGACTGGTTGTGACTTGCCATGTATGTTTACAAGTGGAGCATTCTCTGAATTGTGGTAGTTTTATGCGTAGTTGCAGATATATTGCTACAATTGATGGCGCAGTAAATAAGCAGCATTTGTTTTCCATCGGTGAAGGAACAGTCATTGACAGTGTCCATTGCACCCCAGACTCTGTGGAGTTGTTACCACAACAACCAGATATACCAAGACCTCGTCTTTGTATTATGGTATTTTTTTTCTTGAGTCAGCTAAAATTATTTTCATAATTTATAGTACTGCATCCTTAAAGACACATTATTATCACCTTTCCTGCCGTGGATATAATTGTTTTCTCATACATGTGGAAATCTTTCTTTCAAGATTGACCCTTCTTATTGTCTTCAGACTCTAAATTTGATTCTCTGTCGTTCTGAATTCCAACATGGTGAAACAGTTTCATGCTTTTCTAAGAAGTGCATAAATGATAATTATTTTTGGATTACAGTAAGATGGATATGATAAAAAAATCTTGTTTTTTGATACTTTCTGAGAAAAGAAAAAAATGGGGGAAAAGGCTGTTAATGCCAGTGTAATGGAGGGTTTCTTATGATTGTGATGTAATGTCAAATATTTTTGCTACGTGACCATTTTCTTTCAGTATGTACAACACCGCAAGTTTCTTTCTGGTTTTGAGGTTTTCCTTTGTTTAATTTGATTTCATCTCGGTTGATTATGACACATAAATGCTAACAACCTTTTACTTTTGTTGCAGGTTCATGAAGGCAGGAGCCATGAGATTCAAGTAGTAAAAAATGCTGGGCTTGAGGTTGGTTTTAGTTTTTGATGACACCCTACAATGAGAAAAAGCACACACATACAAACACTGTATCATCAGCATTGATATCTGTGTCCTAAATCAATCATATCCTGTGAGGTCATGGTGGTAAAGTAGAGTGATATATTTATTGCTTCTTAATCTTAAGTGCAGATTTATATGTTAAACATTTGTCTTTCTTACTTGTATGCTTTTATCTTAAAAATTCACTGGATACAATGCCAGTAAACAGTTTTTGTTCAACTCTTCCTATGTTGAATATTAATAGCAACTTTATGCTTGTCTTGTTTATGATATGATTACTGTTCATTGTGTTTACATCACATATTTCTCCATTTGTTTTTCAGATTCATGCATTGAAGCGCACCCACATTGGTGATTTCAGGCTCCCATCAGACCTCAGGTAATTGCCTCTGATATTTTTCTGTTTTTGAGAACATTTTCAAGATTCTCTCTCATCTTCATTACTCGAATCAAAATTTTCATTTTGCTAAAAGCCGAGGAAAGAAAAACAGAGCCTGTCTCCCTTGTTAGTTGCAGTAACTTTAGCAGACTCAATGTAGATATGGGGAGCAAAGAAAAAGAATTTAGAATTATACATATGATACTTACTAGATAGATGTTTTGTATAAATGGTGGGTGCCAGCCCCAAAATCACTCTCCTCCCCTGGGAAAAGGGCTCACCAGTGTTGCTCATGGTGATTGAGGGAACATGCATTATTTTTTAAAAATAGATTGCCTTTGGCTGGTGAATTATCTTGTAGTATTCAACTCTAGTTGAGCTGAAAGCTCTTACTGAGCCACAGACTCTGGGATGGAAATGTTGAGAGCAGTTGCTGTGCAATGGCTAGAGTTTTACTTTCTCGCCCTGGAAGTAAACTTTAAAATCAGATGGCAGCTTCAAGGTTTTAACTTTCAAGAGGAGCCTATGCTTTTTGAATCCCATTGCATTGTTGGGTGCCATGATGATTCATGTACTGGACTGGCCCTTAAATTGAAAAGGGTTTGATTTATACCACTGCCAGAAGAAGCAGGCGAACTATGTTGGGGAAGCTGCTTTGCTAGTATTTAAATGGAAATCCATCCGTTCAACTCTGGAAATATCTTGGTCGCAAGGAGCATCTGTCTGCATATGATGGAGATGTAAATGTGAGTGAAGAGCCTACATGTTTTTTTTTCATGAAATCAAAATATATACTTGTCATATAGATCAAAGATAAGAAGATTTATGATCCATTTTGATTCCTTAGTTGAACTGGCATTGTTCCCACTGTAGTTTTTAGTGGATCCCATCTATAGAAACTTGCTATTAAGGCCATTCAGATGGATAAAAAGCAGCCTAGGACAGCTAAGGTAGGCACGACTGTAGACTGTTGTTCATCTAGTTGGGCATCCCGTGCTAGGTTTCATTTCCTAACTCCAAAAGAGATAGTGACAAGGCCCACCCTGCAGCTCCTGTTGTAATTGTCCTGTGTCTCTTCTTTTCAATTGTTTTACGTACAGCCTAGCCCGATGAGCTCGTGTACTTGCATGTGCTCAATAGTTTTGGCGTTCAATTCTAGGGTCTCACCTCATATGCTATTGATCCATAGATAAATTCTCTTGCCTCGGTCTGTTGATTAATTACATTTAGCTTTCACTCTTAAAAATACCATATTTTGTACAAGGCACGGCATCGTATTATGGTTTTGTAAGACGATGTATCTTGTCCTGAATTAAAAAAAAAAAGATCATGCACCGCGAGGTGTTGGCTGGCTAGTGAGGGAGTGAGTTTGCTATCCTTGATCCAAATTATTATTTCACTAGATATTTACCCGCGCCTCGTAGCGGCGTAACTATATTTTTTTAACTAAAAAAATATTAATTGTGCGAGATTTTTTTTATTATAATATAAATCTAGGGAAAATAATAAATCTGTACAAAATTTCTATGGAATGCAAGTTTTTTATAAAATATATGAATTTTAAATCGATATAAATTTATCTGTTTAATTAATTTCAATGAAATCAACATCATAAAATTATCATCGTCATTAAAAAAAGCAAAAATATTTAGATACCTGAATTATTGAATTCACTGTATTAGAATTAGTTCATTTTATAATCCAATTTAAATTAAATACAACAAATGAAATATAAATTGTGAAAACACTTGTAATAACCAAATAAAAAAAAATAAGTTTTTCATTTTCTATCTAAAAGAAAAGAAAACATCATTGAAAATTTATTCTTCCATTACTATCATTATCATGACTATAACAGTTAAATTTAGTTTTGATGATGTAAAATGAGAGTAAAACTCTCTCTTATGCACATATAATGAACGTTTTATTATTAGTGATTTGTTATCTTTGTAAAAAAAATTATTTATTTTATCCACGTGTGGCTTGATATATTTTTAGTTTAAAGGTATTTATATTTAAAAAGAAATTAAAATATTTTTTATTTTTTAAGATTTATTCTTGATATTATTATATTAAAAGTATTTTAGAATATTGAGATTAAATTAATTTGAGATTAAAAAAATCTTAGTTCAGTGTCTTTTTTATATTTTAATATGTTAATATTATCAAATACCAAAATATATAATTAACTTAACATATTTTTAAGAAAAAATACTTTAAAAATAATCATTATTATTATTTTTAACATCTTCTCCATAATAAAATCAATATATAAAAAAACTAAATAATTGAAAACTTTTTAGGCAAATAGGAAAGGAAATAATAAATAAACATAGATTATGATCGATAGTCTTGTAATGTTTCATAATGATAATAACATTAATTTTGTTCTCCATAATAAAATCAATATATAAAAAAACTAAATAATTGAAAGCTTTTTAGGCAAATGGGAAAGGAAATAATAAATAAACATAGATTATGATCGATAGTCTTGTAATGTTTCATAATGACAATAACATTAATTTTGTCTTTGTCCTTTAATTTTGTTTTATAGTTATTTTCAATTGTTCTTGATATAAGAAAAAAATCAATGTTGCTAATATTGTGTTTGGTTTTACTTTTAATCATAATAATAACAATAAAAATAATAATTCAAGTAATTTATCATTCGGTTTATATTTACATAGAATTAAGTTTTGGAATTTCTCTATATATAATGTTTCAAATAAGATCTAGCACCATTCTGCCTCGAGTTATGTTATTCTTTAATATTTTTATTAATATTATTTAAATTATAGTTAATAATATTATCATTATTTATATCATTATCAATAATTATTATCATTACACTATCAAACGCTATAATTTTTTTTAAAAATAATAATTATTATACTATGAAATTGCTACCTAAATTTCATACACATAACACATTATAAAAAAAAGGGGCAAATCTCCTTTCTAATTGAAAAAAAAACACCACAACGGATAAGAAATTAAAAATTTATTGTTAGTAAAAGACGCAACTTTCGTGAAAAGTTCAATTGCTTTTACATTACGTGTATAGTTACTGTCAAGTTTGCTTTTGAGATCTGTCTCCTTTAATTTCTTTTTTATTTCTCCATTCTTTTTTTCCTTAAATATATGATATTTTTACCAACAACACTTTAAAATAAAGTTATTTTCACTGTATTGTTTTATAAAAAAATATTTCCCAAGTTTATTTTATTATTTTGTCAAAATACAAATAAGATAGGGGTGAAAAAAAATATTAATATTAAATCCATTTTGGAACCCAAGTGATTTGAAAACAGTATGGCAATTATTTTTAAAATATTTTTATTTAAAAATATATTATAATAATATTCTTTAGTTTTTAAAAATATATTTTTATATAACATATTAAAAATATAAAATTATATAATAAATTATTTTTTAAAAAAAAACTAACTTTATTTTTTAGTTAATATCCAAGCTACTCACCGTTTCTCCATAACCCACACAAAGAGTAAACCAAACCCCCACCCTTCTCTCTCTCGTCCTTCCTTTCCCTTTATGCTTCTTGTCTGTATAATATACAAAGCAAAGGTATCAACCCAATACATCTTTTCTATTTTTTTCACAAAATCAAAAATAATAGCGCTATTTGTTGCTTATAATCACTAACAATTATTTCAAAGCTTGTATTTTTTGTTTGGGTTTAATCCAGTGTAAGCTTTTATATACTACTGTTGTAACCAACAAAGAAACAAACAGGAAACTCTCTTTTACTTTTACCCATTTTTGATTATTTTATATCGGGTTCTATCAATCGGCTTCTGCCAAACTTGATTTTGATTTCTGGGTATTTCATATTTTTCTCTTTTATATCTTGATCTGCATTGAATTTTTGCCTGACTGTGTTATATTTTTTGTTTGCTTTCATCTCTCGTTGTTTGTGATTTGGGTGATTAGTTTTTGGAGTAATATGGTCTTTTATGTTATTAAGTGATTGGTGATGATGGATTATCTATTAAATGGCTGTTTCAGATCTGAGTTTTAAGTTTTTCCTTGCATATGAAATGAGATTAAAATGATTTCGTATTTTTTTATGGGAAGATAATTGATCAACGAACTCATCTCTCACCAACTTTCACCGGGGTCAAGAAGCTGGTTTTGGTTTCAACAAAAGAAATCAAGAACCCGGACAACACACAGAAATAGAAGGAAAAAAATGAAAAACCAAGAAAGCCCCCGACCATCAAAACACATCCCGGGTCATTAAGGGTAAATTCGTTTGTACACTGTTGTAATCCACAGTATATATTAGGTAACTAGCAATGCCCCCGCGCCTCGTCGCGGGCGACACCATAATTTTTTCAACACAAAAATATTAATTGTGTGTATTTTTTTGTTATAATATAAATTTAGTCAAAATAATAAATCTGTACAGAATTCCTATGAAGTGCAAGTTTTCTATAAAATATATGAATTTTAAATCGATATAAATTTATCTGTTTAGTAGGTTTCAATGAAATAATCAATATAAAATTATCATCATCATTAAAAAAGCAAGAAGATTTGGCTATTTGAATTATTGAATTCATTGTATGAATATTAATTTATTTTATAATTTAATTTAGATCACATTTAAAAATAAAATATAAATTATGAAAAGTTCTGCAATAATCAAATAATAAAAATAAGTATTTAATTTTTTATCCATAAAAAGACGAAAACATAAATTGAAAATTCATCCCTATGTTACCGTCATTTTCATTACTATAACAGTTAAAATCATTATCAACATTACTGCCTAAATAATTAAAATCATTAAAAAAATATAAAAAAAATCAAAACATTTTAACAAAATAAAAATAAAAAAAGAATCACTAAAATTATCATTATTATCGCGCAAACAATAAAATCATAAAATTATTTGATCCAAAAACAAATAAAATAACAGAAAACACAAAAAAATGAAAAAAAGAGCAATATTAATTTTAAAATTATCACCAACATAAATTAAAATTTCAGAACGGAACCTAATAAAAATAAAACCCCGACAAAAAATGAACCAAAAAATAATAATTTAAAAGCATAAATGAATAAATAGGGACATAAAAAAAACAATGTCCAAACATTGTATTTTTTAATGTTTTTCTAATGTTTTTAAATCATTTTTATGTGCTGATATTACACATAATTTTTTAAACAAACAATTATCATTTTTATATATTTCTAAACAAAAAATATTTTTACTCCCCAAACAATTAAAATCATTAAATACCCAAAAAATAAAAAAAAAATTAACAAAAAAAAACAATAAAAAAAGAATCACTAAAATTATTTTTATTATGGCGCAAACAATAAAATCATAAAATTATTTGATCTGAAAAATAAATAAAATAACAGAAAAGACAAAAAAACCAAAAACAAAGGGAAAAAAGAGCAATATTAATTTTAAAATTATCACCAACATAAATGAAAATTAAAAAAAAATCTAAAAGCATAAATGAATAAATATGGATAAAAAAAAACATTATCCAAATTTTGCTCTTTTTATGTTTTTAGATCATTTTCATGTGTTGATTTTAAAAATATTATTTAAAAAAATATTATTTTAATATATTTATTAAAAGAAATAGAAATATATATATTTTAAAATCAATCACAAATCTGTTGAGAAGGGATTCAAACCCAAAACCTTTTGGATCACAGGCTTAATTGTCTCACGCCATTGTTAACGGTTACGACAATATATATACACAAAATTTCAAGCAAATTAAAAACTGATGATAGTGGGACTCTAACCCACGCCCTCTCGAAGAGAGACACACCGTGGACCAGCTCGGCTACTTCAATACATTGCTAATTACTCGCGACAATATATAAATAATTTGTTTGTCTGTGGTAAAATAAATATCTGGTGACAGTGAGATTCGAACCAGCGCCCTCTCGGAAGACAGATTTAACATTGCGCGGTTTGGACTAGCTCGGCTATCTCAATATATTTTTCTTGGTTCACGATAACATATATTAATAGTAAGTGTTACTGTGGATTCAAACAGTGAAAATCCCACACCTTTTTTATATATATATATATATATATATATATATATTTGATCTCGAGGAGAGGCTGAAGGACTAATCTCTACAAGCGTGAATGGCTCTGACATTAAACAAGAATTTTAAAAAAAGGGAGAATGGTTCGTAGCAAAAAAAGAGATCAGAAAATGGGCCCAATGCAGGGCTCCACTAACTTCTGACATTAAACAAGGTATGCAAGATTCAGCAGAATCAACTGAAATACAGGCAAGGACTCGAAGTCAAATGCTTACAGCAATGCTTTAAAATTCATAAAATTTGGATTTTCGTGCTTCCATGATTGTATTTGTTGAATCCCACAAAGGATTTTATAAGAGTTTGGAAAGGTCGGTTTCCACTTCACTTTCCAGCTGGCACCTGGTGTCAAACTTTCTTTTATGCCGGCCAAAAGGGATAAAACAAAACATACAGGAAGCCGAGATAGAAAAAACTGTTGATTCATTTATTTCGACAGTTGCATTTGGTCGTTGTTGTCAGCAATCTATTAAAATAGCACAGAAAAGGCTTAGCTTCAACACTTGGAGCATGGGGAGATGGTTAAACTGGCCCGTGACAACGATTGAGAGTCTGATTGGGAGGATGGTGCAGTTTCTTTTCAAAATGATTTTCATGTCGAAATACATCTAAATAATATTTTTTATTTTTTAAAAATTATTTTTGACATTAGCACATAAAATAATCTAAAAATATCAAAATATATTCATTTAAAATAAAAATAAAAATTAAAAAGCTGCGGCGGGTGAAACTCTGCGCCAAACAACTTCTAAATCAACATAGAGAAACAAAATTGAACCTTCCACGGTAATGATTTGATCACAGTTAATGGCAGTACACTAAGGACAAGATTTCGTAAAATAAAATAATGCACAATTACTTTAAAATAAAATTTAACCATCTTTATCTTGTTAGTGTAGTGCCATCAAATCATGTCATGTAAAATAATCGTTTATCTAATCTAATCATGTCATCCTTTTAAAAATGCAATTTCTATTAAAAAATAAATTTACTGTTATCTAGGAAATAGAAAGCTTTTCAAAAATCTTCATTCCCGCATAAAAAACACAATATCTCTCAAACACTCGAGAATTTGAGACTATTTGACATATCGAATACAATACTTGCTTGCACTCTGAAATTCCAAGCCAAAAGAAACTCAGCAATCCCTGTATCAGAAGGGTCCCTCAGATTAGATCTTTAAACTAAACTAATCACTTCTTGTTTGGATTACTCTGAAGTGGTCAGCTTTTATAAAAATAATGAGGTGGCATCTTATTGAAAGCTCAGGTGCCTGAACATGGCGAAGAAGACAAAGCTTTAGGATTATGTGGATCTGGCATTGATATTACAGAAGAATCAAAATGGGTCAATAAATAATCACATTTATTATTATTATTAATCTAGAGGAGGATTTTGTGTGTTATTAATTGAGAGATCTAGTGTTAGAGCTCAATCAGTGCCGACAACTTGGCACCAACAGTTCCTTCAAATTATTTTCTGGCACAATCCATCTTTGATTTGCTGTCCTATATTGCTATCGTGTGTCCCACAACACAATGCAAGGACTACAGGGAGCAGCTGGTCGATGATTTGGGACACGACATGTTCTGCTGGACAAGACTCATAAGTCTCATCTGCATAAACAAGATCTCGTTACTAAAATGACCAACTTTCTATTTGTTTAAGCAAAAATGTAATAATATAATACAGGGAACGAAATTATCCTATTTGTGACAATGAAACTGCCATGAAAACCTTTTTGTGTTGGGGAAAAGAAATAACTATGAAACGGGGAAGTGTCACTCGCACGACGGCTTCATCAACTTTGAGCTCCGACTTTCATTATTGTATTAACCATAATAATTCTCACATGAGATTCATAGGAATGAAATAAATGCTGAAATTATAACAAATGATATAGATTTGTGGATTTAGATATCCATTTTAAAAACAAACTGCCGATTTTAGCATATCTAATTGTTAAAATAAATACAACATTAAATATCTGTTATCTAAAAAATATCAATTAATATACCTCAGTGATATTAAAATTATAGCTATAACATCCCTTTCCAATAATGGATTAACTCAACATTTTAATGATCGAAACAACTTTATTGTTTTTTTTAATATATTTTTTTTAAATAAAACATGTTACGAATATTATTAGATTATCCTATTGAGCAAGTTTCATAAACTTTGAAGAATGATGATCTATACAGTATGTCTCGAGTTCTAGTTAGGATATACATTTCTTATAAGAGTCTAAAACAACCAAGATTTTATTTGTTTAATTGAACCCACAAAATATATTTTTTTAAAATAAAATTTTCTCACCTAAAAAAACCAGGTTTCATAATTAGGGATGGCTTAGAAGACACAGCAGCACAGCAGATATGTGCTCTGTATTTGATTTCAGTTGAAACATCAAAAAAATAACTCAAGATGGATGGAGACAATCTAGATCATGGAAAGGCATCCTTCATGTGTCAATTGTTTTCAGAAAAAAGATCGTAGAGGATTGATGTCGCATTGATTGGGTAATAAAAACCAAAATTCCTGTAATGACAGGGCATCCATGCAGTAAGGTCACCATCATTTTTATTTTTTTTGAAATTTGAAAAATCGTATATTATATCCACAATCCCTCTCTCTGAAGGCTAAATCTACTTTAATCCTTTTCACAAGGCCCACTAATCCCAAACACCGACGTCACGTCGTCAACTACATTCAATAACACCACCACCACGACGCGCGGGAAGGAAACCGAACCATTCACACACACAAAACGCACCTCTCCCTCTCTCTCTCATCGTGCCGCCCTCAAACTTTTACTCTAGAAAATAAAATAAAAGGAAAAAACGAAATCTCCAAAAACAGAGAAAACGGTTTCTTTCTTTAAAACTCTTATGTTCTCAAATGGAAACGGTTTGCCTTTGAAATTCAAATAATAATAATGGCTTCCAATTCAGCAGTGAGAGTCTCAAGCAGAGGAGCAGAGAGGCAACTGCTACAAACTCAAATTAATCCTCTCCATGGATCTTCTTCTTCTTCGAGTTCCAGAAATGGAAATTCACAACAAAATAACAGTAACAGCAGCCATTCTGCTGTTCGCTCTAAGGCTCCTCCTCCTACTGCTGTTTTGAGACGCTCTGTTACTCCTTCCCGCTCTCACTCTCTCGACTTCGATAACGGTCTCTCTTTTTCTCCATTTGTTTCGTTTCTTTGCTTAATTTTGTTATTTTGGAAGAAAAAGAAAATTTAAAAACTGCATTGAAACCGATTTTTTTATATTTCCAGATATTTGATTGATTATATCAAGCTAGCTATTAATTTTAAAAAAATAAAGAAGCTAAATTAGCACGAATATTTGTTTTCTCTAGAAATTGATGATTATAATATTTATTTATATATTTATGTGAGTGGCTAATGACAGATCATGGAAGAGTGAGAGTAGCTGTTAGGTCACGGCCAAGGAATGCAGAAGAACTCATTTCAGACGCTGATTTTAATGATTGCGTTGAATTATATCCCGAGGTTAACTTTTTTTCCTCTTCTTTTTCCTAATGTCTTATGTGCTGAAAAGTCTATGGTTAACTTATTTTTATTTTATTTATTTTTGAAATTAGAACTCATATGTGTGTTATGCAGCTGAAGAGGTTGAAATTGAAGAAAAACAATTGGAGTTCTGAATCTTATAGATTCGACGAGGTTTTCACAGAAACTGCTTCTCAAAAAAGAGTTTACGAAGTCGTTGCAAAGCCTGTTGTAGAGGTAATTACTCACATTGGTTACAGTGTATGTAATATGCGTGCAAATTGGTTTTGGTAGAAATTGAAGTGATTGTATGGTTTGGATGGCATGTTGATCATAGACTGGAAATTTTTTGATATACTTTTTGCAGAGTGTATTGAGTGGGTATAATGGGACGGTTATGGCTTACGGTCAAACAGGTACTGGTAAAACTTATACGGTTGGAAAACTAGGTAAAGATGATGCATCGGAGCGTGGTATTATGGTTAGAGCTCTGGAGGACATATTTGCTAGCACAACACCTGGTTCTGATATTCTGGAGGTTTCCTATTTGCAGGTATTCAAATGTTTACATTGCACCAGGCTTTACTGGGGTTGTACATGTGGATGTCATGTGAAATGAAGAAATGAGCATTTGGTGACCTAGAACATTTTCATGTCTTGTTATATCAAGAGGTTGTGATAATAAGACAGTAGCATGTGGAAACCTGTTTTGATTATTCAGTTAAAGAAGTACTGCAATGACATTTCCCTCCCTGGATGGGACCATCACATTGATGGTTTTAAGTTCCAATCAAGTCATTTGATTGTATCCAATGGGAATGACTCTTTTAATTGATATTTATAGCTAAAACCAGTGCCTATTCCAGATTTTATTTTTGCTGTCATGCTTTAGTTGCGTGGAGATATTCATGCTAGTTTAAAGACGGATGTTTTCTGTTTGATTCTCACTTTATGTTGCTGCTCCAGTTGTATATGGAGTCTATACAAGACTTGCTTGCACCAGAAAAGACTAATATCCCTATTAATGAGGACGCAAGGACTGGGGAAATATCATTGCCTGGTGCTTCAGTAGTTAAGGTTCAAGATCTTGATCATTTTTCAGAACTACTGCAAATCGGTGAGGGAAACCGTTACGCAGCTAATACAAAGCAGAATACCGAGTCTTCCCGAAGTCATGCAATTCTAATGGTGAGTGTTTCCCTGGATTTTAGATTATCCCAGTCAATATACATTCAAGTTTGTGTTCATGGTGTTTCTTGACTAGTGACGAAAACCTGAATTTTAAGCATCTGAGCCCTTTTGGTCTTACAGGTACATGTACGAAGATCAATAAATCAAAAGGCCGAAGATGCAACCACTTCACAAGAGAAAGATGTGAAAAGTAATTTATCTGGTGGCAATGGGATACCTAGAGTAAGGAAAAACAAGTTGCTGATTGTAGATCTTGCTGGATCAGAAAGATTAGACAAATCTGGTATGTTGGTGATACTATACAGTCAAAGCTATCAATGTGTACATCTGTTTTGTTTGGCAGGGCCTCAGTTAGAATTTTTTTCAAGCATACATTTTAGAGTGTGACATGCTTCATCATGTGTATATCATTGAGAAACTTCCATCAAATTTATTGTTTTTTCCTTGTGGTGTAGGCAGTGATGGTCACATGCTCGAAGAGGCTAAGTTTATCAATCTTTCTCTTACTTCCCTTGGCAAATGCATAAATGCTTTGGCTGAAAACAGTCCACATATACCAACAAGGGATTCTAAGTTAACCAGATTGTTGCGTGATTCATTTGGAGGTTGGTCCCGGCAGCCTTTATTTTCTGCTCTTTTTTCCTCAAACCCTCTCTTCAAACAAATTAAATTTCATGAAATTACAGTGAAAGTTTCTAGTTTCCCATTTTTTTGACATATCAACATATGGTGTTATAATGTTTGTCTGAGGTCATGTGTTGGTAGAAAGAGGCTGAGCATTACCTTACTATATTCTGTGATCTCCCAAGGAGAACAAAGAACTTATTTTGAAATCTATTTAGTATTCTCCTATGTGTTCTGTAACATATCCGTTCTGTTAGTTCTTGGAAGTTTTATTGATGCTCAAGTGAACCTACCACATTCTGCTAGTATTTGTTTTTTGGATAAATCTCTCATGGAAACTTTTTATTACTTTCAATTAAACAGGCTCTGCAAGGACTTCACTGATAATAACAATTGGACCATCTGGAAAACATCATGCAGAGACTACTAGCACAATCATGTTTGGGCAACGGGTTAGTCCTATAGAGATTTAATCTGGATATTCAAGAATTCTCTTGTGATTGTCATCTTATTCCTTTACAGGCAATGAAAATAGTAAACATGGTGAAGCTTAAAGAAGAATTTGACTATGAAAGTTTATGTCGGAAGCTCGAGACTCAAGTAGACCATCTTACAGCAGAACTAGAAAGGGGAAAAAAATTGAGAGAGTGTGAAAAACTTGAATCGGAGAAACAGCTTAAACAATGCCAAGTCTCCTTTTCTGAATCAGAAAAGAATCTAGTCACAAGGTCCGAGGTAGTTGTCTCTCCTGTGTTTGTATATCATTTTTGTTTTGAACTAATGCGTAGGGTGGGTTTAGTTTCTCTTGGCTTAATCATTCCGCTTATTTTTCTTTTATATATGTAGTGATTACTGCTGCATCCAAGTGTTGTTTTTAATGTATCATATAATTTCCTAGCTAATATCTTCTATTGACTTCCAGTTCCTACAGAAGGAAAATACTCGTCTAGAGGTGGAGATGCAAGACATCTTAAGTGAATTGGAGTCTCAAAAAGGTTGTAATGATTTGTTTCGTGACAAGATTTCTCAGCTAGAGATTAGCTTAAACAAATGCCAGGTATTTCCCTCTTCTACAGTCAAGTTATAACTTATCGTCCTTAGCGTTTTCTTTTTCCTTTTCTTTTTGGTGACAAGTGTGGTTATGTGTAGAGATATTTGATGCCTATTCAAATGATGCTTTGGTTTTATTCTTTTGTTATCCAACAGAAGTCAAACTTGTGATACCGTCCTTGTGCATCTATCATTCAAAGATGACTCAACTTGTAATGAACTTCAGCAACTTGATTTGGTCTTTCTGTGATGATTCTGAATGCTGGGCTGATGACAGCTTCAGTTCATGTTTTTTTCCATGAACTCAAGTTAATTGTGAGAAAGATTAGTTTTAAGCACATATCATTATAAATGTATAAGATCAGTAAATATCAAAATGGAATAGTTAAACACATAAAAATCTGGCTCTAGAGTAGACTACCTATTTTATTTTGAGTCGATCCAGATACACCATTACCAGTGTATTTCCTTTTGAAATCATTTTTACTACTTGAACATGAGTACCTATGCTGTTCTTTTGATTGTTAGTAGCAGCACCAGCTTGAAAATTCTACATATCAGAAAGTGCTTGCTGACACTACCCAGATGTACGAGAAGAAAATATCAGAGTTAATTAAGCAGTTAGAAAACGAGTGTGCTCGTAGTGAAAGAGCTGAAGAACGATTAAATTTGACAAAGAATCTTCTGGGTGATTACCAAAAATCAATCAAGGTCAGTTATTTATAGCTATGTATTCAATGATCAGTTAGTAGTTTATTTATTCAATGGAGTGGATTTCAATGTTTGATGCTGCATCTTCATAGCTTTCATATTAGCAGTGTTCTGCAATTGGACAAATAAGTTTCAGGGATTGCATGTGGTTTTAATTCATGAATTTGAAGATACACTTCATGTATTTTCTTCGATTCTCTCATCTACTTTCAATATAAATGCATGCTCATAGTTGTCTTTTGTTATATTCAGCATCATGAATGTGAAGATTCTAAATATCAGAAGGCACTTGCAGACACCACTCAGATGTATGAGAAGAAAATAGCAGAATTAAATAAGCTACTAGATGATGAGCGTAGTCATGTTGCAAGTGCTGAGGAACAATTAGATTTGATGAAGAAGCTCCACAGTGATTCCCAAAAATCAATTGAGGTTAGGAATTTATGTCTTGGTTCTACGTTTTTCTGCTCCATCTCCATTTCTTGGTTTTATTCATCTATGTCATCTTCTTGAAGACAAAAAGGGAAAGTATCCAATAAGATAACGTGGATTATTAAGTCAAACATCAATGAAGTTAAATTCAATGCAAATCCTTCAATTTTAGTCTTCCAGCTATGACAAAGTTCTATCATTACAAGGACAATCTAATTCTGTTTTCTTTTGCTTGTAGCAACATGAGGTGGAAAACTCTGAATATCAGAAAGCAATTGCAGACACCACCCAGATGTATGAGAAGAAAATAGCAGAGCTGATTAAGCAAGTAGAGGATAAGCATGCCTGTTTGGAAGGAGCAGAAGAACAACTGGATCTGGCAAACAAGCTTCTAAGTGATCAACAAGTCTTGATGCAGGTTAACTTTGTCTCCGCTTTTAGTAGGATAAATGAAATTTTGACTTTTCAAATTGGCTTAATTCTCGTGTTTTTTCCAGAGGTGCCTGCAAGGCAGTTCTTCCAATTTCAAAAATTAATGCTTAGATGTCTTTGTATAAGCAAAATGCCCACTATCATTGCTGGTTGGGTTTACTTGTTGGGGCTTGGACACTCTTCCTTAGTGCTGCAAGTTTCCCTTATTTTTCATCCATTTTTTGTTTGCAATTCTCTGGGAATTGTGTATATTAAACTCCTTTCTACACCATCATTGTCCTAATTTTCAGTTTCTTTGCTTTCTTTCTTTCTTTTTATAATATACAGGACTTGAAAGAGATTGATGAACTAAGGATGAAGTTGCAAAGAATATGCCAGGCACATGAAAGTGCTCAAACTGAACTTCAATCCTTGAAGTTGGAACACAAAAGTCTTACACGAGAGAAGGTGTGACCTTGGAATAGGATGGCTTGACTTTTTTTCCCCTTCAATTAACTATGATTTGTTTAAATTGTGAGAACCCCCATTATGTGTTGTGATTTGATAAAATATTTTCACTAAATATGTGAGTGAAGGCAATACAAAGTGAAGAACTTCATGACATAAAGCAAGCACTTGCAGCTGAAGAGAAACAGAGGAAAAGTATTGAACATGAGCTGGATAAACTAAAGAAAAGTGCACCTGAAAGTGACAAAGATTTTGAGGTTGATTATATTATGCATTCTCTTATTACATCTGATTTTCATTTTCATTTTCATGTCATCTTATAATATAATTATGTCAGGATAAGAAACCATTTGGGAAGGAAAATATTGGCAACGGATCTTCAACATCTGGGAAACTGATGGGTTTACACAAGTCAAAGTCTACACTGTCTGGTCAAAGGGCAACCATTGCAAAGATTTGTGAAGAAGGTAAAATTTATGCCATACTAAGCCATTGGTCTATCTAATTATTACTCTTGAGATCCAACATCTTGAGCTATCCTAACAAGTTCTATCTTCAAAAATTTCAGTGGGGCTTCAAAAGATACTACAATTATTAACATCTGAAGACTCTGATGTCCAAATCCATGCAGTGAAAGTGATTGCCAATCTGGCTGCCGAAGGTACTCCACATTTTGCTTATTATTGACCATGTGAATTTGTTGAAGCGTACAACGAAAGATCTTAAGCTTTTATGTGTTTCCAGATATTAATCAAGAAAAGATTGTGGATGAAGGGGGGTTAGATGCACTACTAATGCTTTTAAAATCATCTCAAAACACAACTGTGCTCAGAGTGGCTTCTGGGGCCATTGCTAATTTGGCAATGAACGGTAACCTTTGATCCTTCTCTTGATAATCTAAGCTTCACATTTGTTATTTTACTGGTTATAAGATGCTTTTTTAATGGATGAAACTATCATTCCATAGTGATGACATCAAGGTAGCTAATAATATTAGTTCTTTAAATCTTCATGCAGAACGGAGTCAAGGGTTAATAATGAGCAAAGGTGGTGGAAAGTTACTGGCTAAAACAGCATTCAAAACAGATGATCCACAAACTCTTAGAATGGTAGCTGGTGCACTGGCAAACTTATGTGGAAATGGTAAGCTGAAGGTTGTTTTGTAATGACGGTGTCCCCTTTCCATACACTCAAGTATTCTGGTGCATGCTATGCATGACATTGAAAACCGAAATCGTTTTCATCTTATCACAAATTGAATGTCTGTTTTTTCCCCAAGTGTTTCATTAGAACCAGATATCATGGATCAAATGGAAGAGATTCTTGTATACTGATGTAAAACTTTCTGCTGCATAATAGAAAGTTTACACATGATGCTGAAAGAAGATGGAGGCATCAACGCACTTTTAGGAATGGCTAGATCCGGGGCTAACGATGTCATTGCACAAGTTGCAAGGGGGATGGCTAATTTTGCAAAATGTGAATCCCGCGGAATTATCCAAGGTTTGTGGTTTTGGTCTACATGATTGTCAATCAGTCATCTTTACTTGTATCGATTATGACAAACTGTTGTTGCTGCAGGACACAGAAAAGCCCGCTCACAATTAATAGAAGATGGTGTCCTTGAATGGTTGGTTGCCTATTCTAACACGGCTACAGCTTCAACACGACGCCATGTTGAGCTCGCTCTTTGCCATTTGGCACAGAATGGTAAACTGCCCAATTGAATTAAGCATTTTCATTGAATAATTTGAGTTTTAAAACTACTAGTGAAAATCTGGAACCAAGTGCCTGGTTGTTTTTGGGGGGGGGGGGGGGGGGAATTCTCAACATGGGCGGTTTTATTCTATATTGATCAGCCAAAATTAAGAACTTCAAAGCTTGCAAACGCATCTAGGGAACCCCATTTTGATAGCTACATCTCTACTCTGTAGTTACATATCTATTTTTATCTTCCAGATTTATTATGACACTAATAATCTGATCTGCTGCCTGTTGCAGAGAACAATGTCAGGAAATTCATTTCTTGTGGAGGGGTCAGAGAACTAGCCCGAATATCAGTTGAATCCAACAGAGAAGATATCCGCAACCTGGCAAAGAAGACACTAACAATGAACCCGAGTTTTCAAGCTGAGATGAATCCAGAATGGCTGTAAGCTGCGCAGAGCCAGCAACCTGAATTTTGGTCAACAATAATTTTTAATCGAAATTGACAAAATCATCAAGCAACATAGCTTCCTTTATTTATTAAACGTATGAAAACTTGTACACTTAAAACAAAACCTCTTTTGGATCATATAATTTAAGAGACACTAAAAACACAGGAAAATTTTTATGAACCCTTCTACTTGATGTTATTTTCTTGGAAGAGTCAATAGGATGGCGGTGGTCACCGCCCGGGAGTAGTTTTGTAGTTATTGGTAAGGTAAATACTTTCTGCTAGGTCTAGATGGCATTTTCAGAACATAAATGCCATGATCGTTTAACACGCCAGCCGAAACAAGAACATAGAGAATTAATAGGCCCAATGGTCTTAGAATCAGTTTTTTTTCTTCAAAAGGCTAAATGGGCCTTGAGTCGGTTTTTATCAAGAGGCCCAACAGGGTTTATTTGAGTTCTTCCCGGCAATAGGCCAAATAAGCTCTTTCCAGAACGAAGGAAAATGGGTCTGGGCATTTCCGGAAATAAGATGATGGGCCTGTCAAAGCTCTCTCAGCAAATAGGCTCAATGGGCCTATTCTTTTCCTAGTCACCTGCCCGATGGGCGTACCGTAAAGCCATCCAATGAGACGTAACTTTCTCCACGCCCGACCTCTTCAAGTTTTGAAGCTGACAGCTCCAAGTAAAAATCCCAAAGCCCTCTATGCTCTACCGTACCATGTCTGAAGTAGCAGCCCCGTTGTATTAATAGCTGAGAACCACAACATTTGAGCCAGCACGAACCAGCCACTGTCCTCCAATGGTAATCAAGTGGATTGATTCAGCGAAGAAATAACTTGAAGGGTGGAAATGGATTGAACACATTAGCTTATTGAATAACTAGATTTAGTTCTTAGTGAGGGAGGGAAGAATAATATGAATGATTTACAAAAGAAATAAAAAATACAGCAGTTATCTCTCACTATTCTTCACCCAGGTCGGTCCCTTTCTCTCAAACCCAAAGAGACGAGCGTACAAAAATTGTATTTAATACACGACATTACAATAACAAAAGCAATGGCAAGACCCTCACATCTACAATATACCGTCAAAAATCCACCACAAGGTGGCACATACTTGGAAGATGATGATATCCATGGAACTGGCTTCTGCATCCATCCGGCCGTATCCACAAAACTTATATAAGCAGATTATCTGTTCTAACATTTATGCAGGCACAGCCATGACCCGCTTGCATTTTCACACAACAAAATCATAATAATCCTCTTCCCACCAATGAAAGAGTTAATGGGATAAAATGTATGAGACTCGATCTTGCGCATCTGGGGGGATTTCCCTTCCTGGGATGTTAGCCTTCAGAAGATTGGCATACCTGCAAAGTTTATGTAATTTTTTTTATTTGATTTTATATTAAATGAGTTCTGACCAGTGACAGAAAAATAAAAGGGTTGTAGCAACTCACTCTGCGGGTGTAAACAAGTTCTCATGTTCAGTGATGAATGCAAGCAAGGCCTGAAAAATCAGGAGAAAACGATGATATTTAGCATGGCAGCAGATAGATTTATTCACAAAAGCTGACTATAGTTGCAGTGACTTGCCTCAAATGGCATGTTGAGTAGTTCATAATATGTTCGGACATGATCTAATCTCTGCTGTACAGCTTTGCTATCAATCGATGGGATAGCTGCAAGGGCCTGTAAAATGGCAATAAAAATTATCAAGCCACCTCTTTTCATACAATCCAATGGATTCAATACCGTTTGTTTTTGCATTTAGAACAGCGTTTGGGTGCGTTTCAAAAGTGTATTTGGCTTGAATAAACATCAAGTTGATGTTTTTTAGTGCTTTCCGATGTGTTGATGTCAAAAATAAAAATAAAAAATATTTTCAAGCGAAAAGCACTTTCAAAAAACACCCTATACCACAATACCAAACACACACGAAAGCTGCATTTCAACTAGTAGTAGTCAACTCTTGGCAGAGATCAAGTCCGGATGGATGGATGACAGATCCCAGAAGGCAAACACTGCTGGAAATGAATCATACGGTTATTATGTACTAAAGTTTACCTGTTCCAATGCAATCGAATTACGGCATATTTGTTGAACTCCAAAAAGATTAATGGACTTCATGTCAGCCAAAGCCTACAGGACATCATATTTTCCATTGATAGTGTGAAAATGGAAGATAACAGGTATTGAAGATTCTAAATGACAAAAAAGAAAAAAAATGTAAAAGAAAATCGAAGTCTAGCCAAATTCTCAATAGTAGCAAAGATTCAAACCTTGATAGATGCATTTGCTGCAATGCTACAGATTCCACCAAATATGTAATTCTGCTTCACTACCGCAACAAAAGGTGCCATTTCCTCGTCTCTACGTGTTATCTAAGGCACAGGAAAGAAATGTAAAATTGATTCTACGAGCATACAAGAAAACTGAAGATATGAAGTAAAATATGACTTCAAGAATATAAAAAGAAACTGAGCAAGTAAAGTGGTAAAATTCTCCAAATATGCTCCAGGCTCCAATATTTCATCTATGAAAAATTGTCCACACAATCTGTGGGAGAAGATTGAAGAGGACATCTGCTATTTAAATGACAATATGAAACATATACACCATTGATACAATCTGTACACAGACACTGACCTGTGCAGTGAGAGCAATAACAAAGTCATCAGGCTCCTCTGCATCTTGGTCCTCCAAGTACTCCCTGTTTGTCATTTCCTGTTTGATGGTATTTCCTCAGAAGAGTTAATTTGAAAGATTTCACATCCAATTTAGGCATAAAATTCTTCAAAACACAAGTGCTTCTCATACCTGCATATGGAATATTGTTTCCAACTTCATCTCCACACGCAAAACCTTTAGGCAGTCAATTGCCAATTTTCTATAATCATCAGCAAATGATGCCAGAGTCTTGGCTTTATCTGCTCCTTGATTTGATGATTGTGAGGTTATTTTCCCAAGCCTATAATTTAGGAAAACAAATCTTGTACAATTAGCTGATGCCCAAAATTTGCTAATAAATGAAGTTTCCAAAATACAACAACTTTCTATGACACATAAGATTTGCATAAACAGCTGGTCCCCTCTAAAGTTGCACTTCATCAGTGACAAAACTAAACTAAAGCATTAAATTAAATATTACCATAGCAAGTGCCACAACCCACATACATGGTGATATTATCCTGAAGATAAAAGGTAAACAACAATGGTTGCCAAATTTATCTTGAAGGGGCGGATCCTGAGTTAGCTCTTATCTTAAAAAATATCCACTAAATAGGAAAGATCGTGAACCAGCTTAGAAAAGGGTTACCTGCACAATTAAATGTGCTTTCAGTAGGGGTTTGTCTGCTAGTGGGAGGTTGATACACCCTAAGCCCATGGAGAGCAAACATGAGGACACTGTCAATCAAGGAGTATCCGTGGGATTTTAGCTATCATTTATTTTTGAGGCCCAGGATATGCCACAACAAGGTTGGCGCCAATCGATTGTAAGTTCACAACCAACAGAACACCCTTATCATTGTGTCTACTCAAAATAGGCATTCATGCCCTGATGACCAACGTTCCACAAAATGTTCACCCTTTAGTGTAGAAGACACCTAATACATCAATACAGGACTAATATATCATAGTAGCTAAGGTAATGAGTTGCAGAAAAGGAAAGCATCGTAGTGTCATCAAACCAAGAAAGTATTCCTACAAGATCAAAGGGCTAGTTATGGAGAATAGAAGGTCCATTTTTATCAAATTCAGCATGACTTTCCACTTTCCTTGTGTGTTTATATATGTGACATGCAAAAAGAATACTAAAGCACAAATTTATTGCTCTAACAAGAATGAACTTGCCTTTCAATTGAGTCTGCAACATACTCGAGTGAATCACTTAGGGAAGCAAGCAAAATAAGTTTGTTATCGTCGCGAATTAGATTTTCCTGTAAATGAGACACAAAGGGGTGGAACAAATTCAATTTGCAAATGTGATACAAGTTTTAGAGAAAATCTCATTGCAGGAGGAAAGATAAACTCATCAACAAGACTCAACAAACATCCTTCATTTCAAATGTCAACTCTATTAGGTGGCAACGAAGAAGGAAAAACAGTCCCCAAAACAGGTACCTCCAAACAGAACGCTAGTAATCTTATTAGAGGTGTTAAAAAAAAAACGACCAACCAAAACAACATTAACCAAAAAAACAATTAAAAAAACCCAAAACATTCAGGTTCAGTTTGGTTTTGGTTTTGGTTTAGAAGTTTAAAATTGACCAAACCAAACTGAACTGAATTGGTTCAACCAAAACCTAAAACCAACTATTAAAAGCCAAACAGCTATAAAAGAAAAACAAATCTCAAAACCTTCCCCCCCAACCACTTTTCCCCCTCATCTCTCTATCTCCCTTTACCCATAGCCCACCCTCCTCTCTTCTCCATTCTCTAGAATAGTGAAGGTGTATTCTCTCTATTTTGATCTTTTTTGTTCTATGATTTATGCATTAAAAGGCTTAACTTCATTTTCTTGAGCCTTTCTCTTATCATACTTCTGATTATACAGTCATTTGTTGTTTTTTTGTTGGATAATTTTTTCTTACTGAAATTTTCTCTTATCATAATTCTCTTTTTTTGTGTATTTTAAAAATACTTAATGAATATTGGTTCCATTAGTAGGGCTGCATGGATCTTGCTGCTTTTTTCACTCTTAATTTTCAGCTGGCCAATATGTTTTTCATAAGAAAACAAAAAACAAAACCCGGAATAAGAGAAAACAGGATAAAGCAGAAACACTTCATTTGTTTATTTCTAAATTGCAGACACACGGAATTAACAAGAAGCAAATTAAAAAAAGGCTTAAAATAACCCAAGCCCATTGAAAAATCTTCTCCCGATTGAGTACAAAACCATTTTAAATAAGCCCATAAAGTATTTTAGAAAAGCTTTGGCCCATTAAAAAAATCCAAGACAAACCCAATTATAAGGTTTATCGGTTACCTGATTATTAAAGGGAAAAACCTGACCAGACCAGACTGTTCAGTTTGAACCGGTTTTCGGTTCAGTTCAGGTCATAATTTACAGAATTTAAAGAACTGGTTTGGTTGGGTTTTTTTGTAGCAAACCAAACTGAAACCAGTTTTGGACACCTCTAAATCCTACCTGCCACCACCTGCCCTTGCCACCACCCCTAGAGAGAATTAATGTTTGTAATAACAACAATGAGAGTAAAAGTGCAGCCGATAAATTCTTGTAATCAAAAGTGCAGCCGGCTGATATAATTACACATACCTGCTTGATAGGTCGCAGATTGAATAATAATTCACTCAACTCCGATTCAATCTCTACAGATTCAGCACCAGAGGCATTGTTTACCATGTTTGATTGACCAGGTGAATTCGGTAAATATGCACTAGCTGGGTCAAATCGCATCAGTTTCTCAATATCATGCCTTCCAATCAGCATGTAACTCTGCTTCTCGAGAACTGCCTGAAACATTACAAACAAAAATAGCTGACAGATGCTATATGGTGACTGTTCAAGACAAGCATAGACTTATAGCATGCACCCTCAAAAATCATCTATTTTCAATGGAATTCAGCAACAGTATTAACAAAGCAAGAACCAATACTTAAAGCAAAAGATTAGGCATTATTATAATAGTAATAGATGAAGCAAGCAGTACTAATGATGCTTCTAATGAATAGGAAAAGACATTATTATATAATCGATAGACCATGCCTCCATATATGATGTCCGACATCTTTCATATGTTCGCTCGAGGAAAGTTTGCACAAACTTTACAAGGTCACCAGCAAATTTAGGCATTGCTTGAGCCCAACCAAGTACCTGGAGTAAAGGATAAATGTTCATTAGACATCCCAAAATGCAATACATCTCTGACTAAAGAGTGACCGTTAGAAAATGTTAAAAACCCTTCCATGTCAGATAAAAGTGTTGCTTTCAAGATCTTTCCAAACACAACCAAAATTGCACTTATTCAAGGGCGGGCAAATGGAAAGATAAAATATGCCTGCCTCTTTTGCCAAGAAATCGATTGCCAAAAGTCCCTGCAAGACTGGTCGACCTTTCTCAATTGATGTTGTATAAGGAGCAACAGTATGGGCCCTTGGACGAAATGCAGCTGGACCTGTGATAGCACTTCCAGAATAAGATTTCAAACAGCAGGAACAATAAAAAAGAAACAGCTTAACTACAGATCAGATGAGCTTCAACAATCTCTTATTGAGCATCCACATGCTGAGCAGATTTCAAAAACAATTTTCTTCCCAGGATCATTATAATTTGTCAAAGTACTTGGATGGTTATGTAGTTTAATTGTATTCCAAGTCATTGAGCTTGAAAAGGTAAAAGTCACTGTTTTTTTCACAAATGTTAGAAAAATATAGAGCATCCACATGCTGAGCAGATTCCAAAAACATGTGAAGCTAATCAAGGAAATACTAACAAGTGTATGATGGACTAAATCAATTGATGAAAAGGTATATAAAGCATCATTAAAAAACAATTTAGTTTCAACATAATGAAACTAGGTCCTGGAGCATATAGAACTTGCTTGATATAGCCTGCTGTACACCCTTTCGGTAATCCACAAACATTGCTGGTAAAAAATGATCTTTTATGAAGTTTTCCACAAAAGCTAGCAAGCCATCATTCCTGCATTTTTTTTAAGCAAAGAGTACAAAAAACACATCAGCATCCTGAATGAATCTCTCAAGGAATAAAACACAGGAAATAAGAAGCATGTAAACTAATTGTGCAGCGATCTAGGCCATCAAACTTTTGATTGAGCTAAATATACTATGATCAAAGAGTACAAAAAAACACATCAGCATCCTGAATGAATCTCTCAAGGAAAAAACACAGGAAATAAGAAGCACATAAACTAATTGTGAAGCAATCTAGGCCATCAAACTTTTGATTGAGCTACATATACTATGACCGAGCTCTAAGGAACTGGGAGTGCAAGCGGTAGGAAAAGTTCCATCTCTTCATAGTTCAAACTAAACTCCACAGATGCCCACTCATTGTGATTAACCCTACGCACATGTATAAAAATTGAACTACTGTGACAATGATGTAATGGGACCATACTCTGCCCCTCAGCAGAAATGGTGTCAAACATGGTGATTGTGTTATGTAGTGGATTATGGGATGTGAATTTGGACAAACTATACAATGAATATAATTTTGGTCAGAAGGTAGTCAAGCACCCCCCCTCCCCAACTTTGGCACATCAGAGCTTTTTTTTATGCTGGTTGTTGGATTCACATTAAGGTCGAAGGACCACTTTATTTATTACAGGGCAGAGTGGTGCTTTTCCTGAACCTAGCAGCAGACAAGCGGGCCAGGTCCATATTCAGACCAGACTCTTCTTCATTTGAGTTGCTCCCAAACATGCAGACTGAAGATCTCATTTATCCTAAGCTGAATAGACAAGTATGTAGAGACTGTTGTTGAACTGGGAAGGGAGTCTTGCATCTAGTGCAGCATTAAAATTCAAACAAGCAAAGAATGAGAAAGGAAGTTGACTCGGAAGATCAATATCTACACTCAAATGTGCATCATATAGACCATGCAGAGGGACCTTTGATTGCATATGCATATCACCCTACGAGAAACAGTGCTTTTCAAGCTTACCCAAACTGGGAATAATTTTTTGGCAGCATCGAAGCAAGCTTATCTGTAAACTGCAAAGAAAATCACTTTAGACAGGCCCGGCAAGAGAAATAGGTAATTCATTTCAAGTTTGACACAATGGGTTAATGCCGGTCCCAAACCTGAAGAACAGGACGGTATACAGATGCTGCTAGATATATGCCTAGCTCAGGCAAGACAGCAGCAGATCCATAACCTTCTTGTAGCACATTTGGACCCTTCCTGCTCCATCCTTGACGAATGAGATCAACCCCTGAATAATTGATAACACAAGGAAAAATCAAAATCAAGGATTAATCAAGATGAAACCATTACATATGAAAAACAAATCTGACAACAAAGAAAATAATTTGAAAAAAGTAACATGGATGAAAACTTTAGTGTATTGGAATGTGACTATCACTCATCGGGGCACAAAACATGAGGTTAACAGTGATTATTTCTCCCTTCTAAATCAAAATGAGAACAATTCCTGTTATAAGATTGTCATCTCAAGCATGGTTTCAGTAGATTCTAATAAATTTTCAAGGGGCCTATTTAACCATTCAAGAACCTAACAGTGCGGAAATAGCATCATTACAGAAGAATGAGTACCAGCTACCTTGGTTAGGAATGGATATTGCAGCATCTGTGAAGCGAAAAGCAAAGGTGAGCCCATCTTCTGATCCATCTCTGTAACACATTAGAATTGGCAAAGGCATAACTAAACCATCTTGCTGATACCTCAGAACTGTTCACTTTTTTGAAAAAGGAAGTCTATTCTATTCAAAGAGAGAAACATGATTACATTATATAACCTGAAAATTAAAACAAAGAGCTTTTGCAGACTGGTTGAAGTGACCTAAAACCCGTTTAAAGACCCAAAAGAAAATATACATAAAGAGGCTAGGAGAACTGTATGAAATTAATGTTACCCACTTTTTTCCCTTTGAAGGAGCCTTGCTTGCCAGTCTAGCAGTTTGTACAGAAGCATCGGCAGATGCAGCTTCAGGAGTGGCTCTCAGAATTTCACATATGAGTTGTTGGCATTCACTCTTTTGCAGATTATACAATAAAACATTAAATAAAAAATGAGGAAAAGTTTTCCACCAAAAAATAGATGTTCAAAAGCACTAACTCCGTTCATCAAGTAACAAAAGCCAGCCAGCTACCTGTAAAACAGTCAAGGAAAAACCAATACTGTAACCTCCAATAACTTGAGAGGCTTCAGAATCCAGGTTCCAATTTAAATCTGTTGTCAACGACCCATGCGTGTTAAAGTCAACATTCTGAGAAGTTTTCAACTCCAGAAGCTCTCCCACAACAACATGATTCTCTAGGTCAACAAAGGTGTAATGGTAAGTGTATTTTTCCAAACCATATTTAAACAGATGTCAAGTCAATAGCCTACCAAATATTCGAACAACAGTGTCCAAAATTGAATCAAGAAGCTCTTTTGCAGCAGCCTGTGCTTTCCCTGAGGGAGCCATCACAGGCGAGACTGGGCTTACAGCCAATAGTGTTCCATTCTGACGTTTCTGTTTTGGCAACTGGTAGCTTTCTAGTTGTCCTTTCACAAAATGAAGACCTCTGGTTTGGGCAGATTGATCAAAGGTAGACCTTGAAGAGTTGACAAGTTCTGAATGAGATTTTATCTTGGAAGTGATGGTGTCATGAATTGTAGGTCGCAACCTTTGGCTGTTGGGGGAAAAAAGCAAGGAATGTCACACTAACTCTCCAAGCATATTAAAACAATGACTTACAAAACTAACTAATTCTATATGAGCACGAATAGAGTTGTGTGGATGAATTAAATATTCAATCTGGCAATCGTTCTTTTAGTTTTGTACAAGAAAACCAGACAAGTGATGAAACTTCCCTTGAGAAATCTCATCCTAATACAGATTCAATCACTAAAGGGGAAAGGTAAAGCATAAAAAATTCATGTCATGCATATAGGTGATCAAACATAATAAAGGAAGTGCACCAGCCAGATAACCAACCATATTATTGCACCAGCAGCTGCAACTTTGCCCAGCATGCAGAGACATTCAACCATGGTCTGCAAATACTTCACATGAAGTGGAGCATCACTCTTTTTAATGGTTTCCTACAAGAAAATGTAAGATCAAGTATTTCAGCCCAGAGAAAATGAAAAAAACCACAACAAATTCAACTCAAGTGTTTTTACTTTAAGTGTATTGTCATACAATAAATTCATCTGGAGTAGAATTTGAAAGCCAACTTGGTATTTGACGAGAAACAATTTTAATGTCCTTTGTATTCCCATCACCTCCATTTGCTCTCATTGATGCAGTGTGCCCATCTGAGGTTGCCTCATCAGTTATATAAAGATCCTCATCGTGACCATCAAATGAAGAACTGAGGAGGGTAGAGAGGCATAAATTCTCAGAAAATAATAACAATAATAGTCAATCACAGTCAAATAAAGACTTCAAAGAAAGAAATTTATTATGCATATCCATGCACAATGAATCTCGAAAATCTTCAGTTCGCACTTTTATTAAAAATATGAAACCTGATTTGTAAATATCTGCCAAAGTGATTGTTTGGAAGTAACTAAAATGAACTGGAAATTTTTGGCTAAAGGATAACAAGCTTGTAAAAGACAATTAACAAGCAGAAAACAAAGTGGTTATGATAAATCAAGAATTAATCAATCTAAAAATAACCAGTCGAAAGGCATATGGGGTCAAAACTATCAACTTGACCATGCGCGTGAACATACAAATGATCAGGAAAGCATGCAATGGTTCAAGAGGAGAAACAAACACAAAAATCTATCTCAAGACTTGGGAATCGATTTAACTCACAAACATGAAAATAAGGAACATTAAGAGTAAGATAGAACTAACAGGAGGGAGAAGAACAAAGTAAAAGGAAAGTAGAAGATCTGTATTACAAAGAGAACTATTCTTACTCTCCATCGATAGAACCTGGCTTGTATGATCCATCAGCAAAGCTATTTTTGTCACCTTTCATCAACCTTGTTCTTCGAGATAGAGATTGTGAGTTGCTCATAGTAAAAACAGCTATGGTAGTCGGCAATTCATCATCTCTTTCATACATGCTTGAGGCAACTGAGCTGCAGAAAACAACAGAAACAAATGTATTGAATCATAACTTGCATTGACATTCAAAAGATCAACAGTGAGAAAAGCTTTCTTAAAAATGCAATCTCTTTCATTTTATACTACAGCAGAGCAGTTCACAGGACAAAAGAAATGAGGCAACTGAGCTGCAGAACAATCAAACTAGTGACAAAGAAATTATATAACAGAAATAAATGTATTGAAGCACAGCTTGCATTAACATTCAAAAGATGAGCAGTGAGAGAAGCTTTCTTAAAAAATCCATCACATTTAATTAACAATACAACTGAGCAGTTCACAGGACAAAACACATGATATATGACATATTAGCGAAAATGAGCATTGGTATCTTCACCCTCCACACCCAATAAGGCAAAGTGTATAAAATGACAAACAAAAGAGGAACAGGAATAGTATTCCCACAGCACAAAATGCAATCAAAATTGTACTTAGAAAAAAGAAGGGGAAACGAGAAGGGAAGAGAGATGAATATGTACCTGTATTCTCCCTTGTTGTAAAGATGTGCATGCAAATCCTCCAAAATTTTGTAGAAGACAACTCCTCGCAGTTTTGTCAGCTCAGATCTCACATCTTGAAGAGCACCAACCTGAGAGACGATAATTATAGTAAATTCCAAATTTCCCGAAATATTCCAATCACAGGGCAAGTTAGGTCAAGTCAACAAAAACAAATGAGGAAAAGTAAAAAAACCCATGTCCAACAATTTTTTTATTAGACACTGTTCTTGTTATGCTTACCAAATCCTAGCTTTGAATATGTTTGACTTGTAAATGATCATTTTAGGAGTAGAACATAAGGAGTGTAGAACCAGTAAAAAATTACCAACAACCTATGATGTCATAGGTTACCATCATGGAATCTAGGAATTGGAAGCAAGATGAGATAAAACCATACTTTAACCTAAACAAAAACATACAACGAAGGACATGGACCGTTCCCATGAGCTAATTACAGGAAAATTGACAACCCACCGTTTGAAGACCTTCTCGCTCAAGCATCAATGATGACCGAGCATGCAATTGAACTGCTGCATAAAACTGTTTTTCTGCAATGAGTTTCTCAATATGAGCGGGAACCTGAGCAAAACAAGCAGTAGATTGGTTCTTGAACATTACAAGATTTGTAACAAGGAAATGATTCTGCCATGAACCCTGTTATGTTAATAAATAGTAGCATGGTGGTACAGTGAATCTCATTAAGTTAGTCATTTTAAAATATGCTGGAGAGTTTAGTCCAACCTTAGCTATGCCTTCAATTTGATCTAAAAGAGAGATTATGTGCCGTAGTGTAACAGATCGATACCACAACTGATGCAATTGCTTATTACGGGTACCAAGACATTTCTTTGCTTCAGCCAAATCAACCTTTAGTGAAGCAATACTCTCAGCAGACTCACTGAATAACCGCAAGATCTGTAAGAAAATAATAAACAATGATAATTGAGTTTAGGCACCAACTCTTTTTTTGTCAAATTCCAAAAAAAGTTCAACAAGTGATAATCCTATATGAGGACATGATTAAATCCAGTCCCAGAAGTTGTGATGAAATCATCACAACACACAATTTTCACTGGCTCCTTCCATGGCTGACCATCCTCAATTCTTTCTCAGTCAATCATTTATCACTTTTTACCCAGAAGCACCAAATCAGGATTTTGCATAATAAAAATGAGATTTTAGGAATAATATAAATAATTAATAAATTAGAAGAAAATAGCGAAACAGACAATGTTAAGAATCTCTTGGGAAGAATAGGGAAAAAACACATAAACTAGATAACATATAAAGCATCTGAAATATCAAGGAGCTCATTGCAGTAATGGAGCTAGCATTGTCAACTATGATACAAAGCTTTAGTAAATGGCCTATAAAATATGGGGGAAACTAGATCGCAATCTTCATCTACAGGGATCAAGTCTGGAAACAGGTTATGCCAGGGAATAGTTAATTTTGGATGATGAACTTTTAATTTTTATAGCTTCATCAATGAGAAATGCTACTGCTACAAATTTTATTTTAACGTTTACTGCAATGAACAAAAAGTTCACCACATAATGCACAGATATACCTGATGCAAAAAGTTGAATAATTGAACCATGGTCAGGAGGGAGCTTACGAGGTTTATGCTAGAATTTAAGATGAATATATAGTTCTTCAGAAATGAAATCAAGATTCTTGCAAATCAATGCAGTCAAATTGTATCATATGTAGTCAAAAAGTTAACACAAACTGCCACACTTGATAGACTTGCCATCTACATCCAATTGGAATATTGTGTTCTTCTATTTTGAATTGTGGTCACAAAAAAAATCCTTGATCATGGACATGGCTCGTATCAGTAAATCAACGCATACTTAAATTTGTAGTGATTTTAGAATCCTACCAATACAAAGCTGTTGCAGTTTCAGTAGTGAGATCTCTAAATTTGCATTAGAAGAGTACAACATTGATATTTTATAGTATTATCCTCGTCTTTCAAATCATAGCATTCTATAATGTGGATTATGATTGGGCAACATTGATATTTTATATGAAACTGTTCTAGGGAATTCGAAAACAAAAAAAGAGGGAAAAGAAAACAATCTATCTTTTGCTATCTTGGATGCAGGAAAGCAAGAAATTGATAGCAATTAGAAATACACATTGTTTATGTCAGTCTGTAAGAGAATATTTAAGACACCTGAGAATAGTTTTGAATTGCTTTGTTGAAGCCACTGTGATAAGATTGTACAACTTCATCTACGACATCCTCAACAACATCACTTTGCTCCTTCAAAACTCGGGCTTCAGCTTCACGATCTTTTGAGGTTAAAATATGGACAACATGAGGCAATGAGTCAAAACGTGCAGCAGCCCAGCTCTCGTCTATTCTTGAAAGCTCTTCTCTTAAATACTGCTTTGTACCAAGGAGCAAACCAGGGAATGAGAAAGAAAAACAGGATAATAAAATGGAAGATGCCATGAAACTACATGGCATTAATGATAATCTATATGATTAAGTGATTAGCAATTGAATATGAAGTTGTCACTTTACATGAAATCAATCATAGAAAGCCCATCATTAAAGAAAATACATTTTCTAGCCACTTTAACACTTAATGTTGAGACACAGTCATGTTAAAATCTGATGCTTAACCACTCATTTCCTGTATCATAAACCATACAAGCAGCCTCAAATTGCTTCTGGAAAGATGCAGCACCATCTACTACTGCAAGAAAGATGAACATGATGTGGCAAAACACGCATTCATGATTCATCAAAGGCTCATATCATCTAAATTTTATAATTACATGGAAGTTTCATGCCAACATAACTCCATCAACTTCCAATCTAATAATTTTATTCAAGATGTTGAATAATAAATATGAAATCTACTCTACAAAAACTCCAACTGGACAACAGTCAATGCACATGGTACAACGCTTGCATTATACTTCTACAAAAACACCACAAAATAAATAAACGACTTACTGCTTTGTCAGGAGGAACAGGCAACCCATCAAAAATTCCCATCTTAATCCTTTTGCTTTATCAACAGTTTTACACCTGGCTCATCCCAACAAGGCCCTTTGTTTTTAATTTGGCTCTTGATGAAGATTCAATCCCTAAAACATATATAGATATTAATAAAAGGAAAAGAAAAAAAACAGTCTGCTATCATACAATTTTCTCTGACACGGTCGAAATCAAACACTGCTATTATTTGTTAACCCGTAAATGTAATACTCACCAAGGCTTCTGATACCCAATAACTTGTACAATAATTAATTTGAAACATTATACGCACACACATATGTATGCATGTATGTGCATTTGTTGATTATTATTACTTAGTTTCTAAGGAAAGTAAGTTAAAGTCAAAGTTAACGACTCACCGACTGCATAATTTGACTCTTATTAGTTGCTAAAACTGAACCAAAACAAGTAAAATATTCTCAGAAAGTTCTACCTCAGGAGAGAAATTTCCGGTTTCAATTTTCCATTATATTCTTCGCTACTTGATGGTTGATCATTATAACGAGGTCAATAACGATTTTCACTAATTTATTCAAAACCAGCCGTCCTAATAATATTTAAACAAAAAAAAAAGAACAGAAAAGTATGCAGCATTACTTTTCTCAGCAACCAAGCAGAAGATTATAAAATGGAGTTTTACAAAATACATGCCAGATCCAACAAGGCGAACTCGATCAACGCAACATTTTCACACAACGCAGTACTAAAACCCCTAAATAAGCTGATAAATTAGAAGAAGAAGAAATAACAAACGCAGCTGATAAATTCACCAGCTGTGGCTGGTAATAAACTCGAAACAGTTCATCAGATTTGCGCTTTTCAATTCAAGACAAAAAAACGACGTTGCATTCAGACGCTTGATTGTGTGAATGAGAGCGAGACGAAGCGCGAAAGAGGAGGTGTACCTATGAATCGGAGGAGGTAGGATGCGGATATCGCTTTTGCGAGGCCGAAATATTAAGGGAAATCGCTGGTTCTAGAGGTTGTGAAAAAGATATCGGTGTGTTACTGATGTTGATACAGGAGGAGAAGGACATAAACGAGGTCGAAAATGGAAGAAAAATGTATTTGGATTTTGGAGGTATTTCCAGCTCTTGGCTGCCTCTGTGTTAAATTATTTTGTTTTTTCTCTGGCTTTCTTTGTTTTGTATAGAAGACGAGAGAAGAGGATGGGTATATGGAGTTACAAACGAATTTTTCCGCGTGGAATTTGGATTGTATGATTACGAGTTAGATACTAAAGTTCTAGTTTTATTTCATATCAGTCCTCGCAGTTGTTAATTTTGTGAGATTATTCTTAATAGCTCAATTTCGCCCTTCCTTTATGTTTTAAACGTCATGATTTCATAATTAACTAATTATGTGATCTGTGTTTCGTTATTGTTTAAATATTTTTATTTTTTTAATAAAATTCTATCTACAGGTTTTTTAAAAGTATTATATAGTTTAAAAAAAAATTAAGCTAATTAGTTGATTTCATAATTAACTAATTTTGTTTTTTATTTTCAGGTTATCGTGATGGCAAAAAAAAAAACACTTAGACCATTTTTAGTTCTAAAAATCAAATTTTAACTCATTGTTTACCAAAAAAACACTGTAAAAAACTTGATAAAACCATTCATGACCTATGAAAATGTCTTGAAACTCGAAATCAACCTGAAATCAAAGATTTTACCAAAATCAAATATGTTTTTAATAGGGATTTAAAGGTTGAAAAAAAACCTTATATGCTTCGTCAAGATGAATGATTTGACATCGATCTCATAAAGATGACACAATTTGTCATTGATCTCAACTATTTTTGTTCTTGAAATTTATGTCAATATAGATTTTTTTCTTTTTGGTGTCAGATTCTATCAACTTTCCCACACCAAAAGCCAAAAAAATAGAAATGAAGTTTGAGCCATAGGTAATCTTCCCCTTGATTTTTAAGACTTGAAAGGACCAAATAATGTTGTTAAAATCGTGATTTGACTCGTAAAATCATATCGTACGATTTTACGAGTCAGATAAACAAACCTAGTAAAATTGTGTTAAAAAATCAAAACTCATTAAAATCAGTCTAAACTCGGTAAAATTGGGTTGACTCGACTCATAAAATTGAATTGAATTAGTCAGATTTTACAATCCCGCCACATCCCTCTTTTACTATTCATATTAAATAATTTCCTTGATTTTTTTTACTGTCTTCTCATCCCTCTCAATTCATCTCCTCTCATCTCTCAAATTGTCTTCTTCTCTTACCCTAACAAGTTATCATTTCCGGGTTAGTACCCAGATCACCAAACAAGCTTCCTTTCCACCACAATGTGAGTCTTATTGTCTCTCTCACAATTGACACTCCACCACATCTTACCAAAACATCCCTTGTTCTTCACCCATTTGCACCAACCGGGCCCAGGACTTCCCTATAATAGTTTCATGTGACTCCAACAACCTCTGTTACGCCATAACTTTCTTATGTTATCGCTTCTTCCTCCAATGGAAATCTTGCGTTCGATGTTTTCTCCTAATCCCAGTCCAATGGTCTCTGTACCCTAGGCAAGCACATGATTTTTCAAATGGGAAAGAAAGATGGAGTGTATTATCACCTGAACTAAGGTTATCCTATTTCCTTTGCAGACACTTTTTTCTTTTCACTTGAGGATAAGTTTTTCAACACCCTATCTACTTACTTTTCCTGATAGAAAAGAGACTAGTCTCTTAGTTAGCCAGTCAAGGTGTCAAATGAGCAAAGCAAGGGCCAGGTCAAACTCTGACGAGGATTCTAAAAATACCACACTGGGAGCTCTGATATTTTCGATTTGATCTTTGGGCGCATGGATTCGGTTTTCACTTTGAACTCTAGTGAGGATTCTAAAAATACTAGTTTAATAAGTATGAACCATGGATCACTCTCTTTTGTTTCCTAGTTGGGTTTCCTAAAATTCTCTTATTGCATTTTAGGAACCAATTTTTGGTTTTTTTACTTCTTGGCGAGTCCAATTTGATGTGGTCGGAGTCATTAAATTTGGTGGGTTTTATCTAATGAAATTCTTGTGAACATAATTATTTTGTATTGTATTTTTAGGTTATTTTAAATCATGTATGAACCTTAACTGATGAAGTTTTATGACCATAATTATGTTGTATTGTATTCATAAATATTTTACTTACAATTTAACGAGTTTTCTACCAAAATAATTTTACTTGTGATTTTACGATTTTTGTGCAGAAATATTTTATTTATGATTTTACGATTCGAGTTCAAATCACAATTCCGTATCGTGTCAAAAAAACAAGTTTGACAACCTTAGGACCAGGTATCCAAAATATATAAAGCATTGAGACTATAGAAAAATATATTACCATTTATTTTTAAAGTCATCTATTTTCCGTAAGTTTTGAACTTTGATCACCCATCTTTCAATTTCACTCTCCCTTATAAATTGGCTAAAACTTCGATCCAATAAGGGTTAAAATAAAAAAAAGATTGAAGATAACATTATTGATAGTCTGTCCACGGTACCATGTGAGGAATCCAAGATGTAATTTGCATGATGAACCATAACACCTTTTAATTTATACTCAAAAGGTATTTGGGGTTACGATACAACTTGTTTTTCACGAAATAAATAAACAACAAAAATATGATTATTATCTAAACAAGTTTCTCTAAATAAAATAAAAGACAAAAGGATTGTTATTCTGAAAATAATTTTAAAAACAATATATATATATATATATTATGCGTTATTGGGCCTAAAAAATCAAACGACTTAGCTAATATTTTTAGGATCAACATAACCAGGGTTTTTTTTTTATCGCGGTATAAAAAAACATATTTGATCAAGTTAAATTTAACTCCTTGTCTATTGACAACACCTATAAAAAACTCATGTTAAACTTAATAAACTCATGAATGACCTGAAAAAAATCTAAAAAAGTGTTTTTAAACCCAAAATCAATCCAAAACCAAAGATTTTACCAAAATCAAATTTATTTTTAATGGGAATTTAAAGGCTAAGAAAACCTTACATGAATCGGACTCATCAGGATGAGCAATTTGAATTTTTGAAATCAATCTCAATTGTTTTGTTGCTTAAATCGGTGTTAATATAGATTTTATCTTTATAGTGTCAAATTCCAATAACCTTCTCTCATCTCCCCCATACTTGGAGCCAGGAAAAGAAAAAAGTTTGGGACCATGATTACTTTTCACTTTGATTTAGAAAATTGAAGGGACCACGTATCCATAATATATAAAGCATTGAGACTACAAGAAATATCTTATCGAATGTTTTTCAAAGTCACCTATTTTACACGTATTTTTAACTTTTATCACTCACATTTTCAATCTCTTTTCAATCTCGCCAGCCTTGATGAACTGGCTAAAAAAATGATTTAATAAAGGTCAAATAAAAAAGAGACAAAAATTAGAATCATTGATAGTTTGTCCACAATACCATGCGAGGAAATCTAAAATGTATTTTGCACAATGAACCCCCAACACCTTTTAGTTTTATACTTAATAGGATGTTTGAGGTTACGATACAACTTATTTTTCATAAAATAAATGAATAGCAAAAAAAAAAATTAATTATTTAAAATGGCCTCTCTAAATAAAACAAAAGATAGAATGATTGTTATTCTATATATATATATATATATATAAAGTTATGCTTACTAGGCTTAAAAAACCATACGACTTGACCTATTTTTTTAGGTTCTGCATATCTAGGGCCTTTTTTTCTCTGCACTTGGGTTTTCCGCGTGTTTTTAACTTTGGTCAATCGTCTTCCAATCTCGCCCTCCCTCATAAATTGGCTAAAATTTTGATCCAATAAGGGGCAAATAAAAAAAATAAAAAAATAACACCACGAACACATAATGTATTTTGCATGCCTATCTATCACTTTTTAATTTTATACTCAATAGGTGTTTGAGATTGCAATACAACTTCTTTTTAAAATTATTTTTATCAATAAAAGATATTTTTAAAAATAACAACCCCATCAGACTCTAGTATTGCACTGAAGCCCGAAGTGACTTGAACAGATGGAAAAACCAAAGATAATTGCCCAGTAAAGTTCCACGAGTTGTGCCAACAACACATCGATTGCCTCCACAATAACTAGCCGTAAAAAATTACTCTCAACGGAAACGTTCGTTCACAGCGCAATAGAGTTCGTTTCAAGAAATCCACCATTACACCCCCACACCACCACCACCACCACCACCACCACCACCACCACACTAACCTGCCTCATTCTCTCCACAGCCACCACCAAGTAAATCAAACAATCATGAATCCACCATCACCAACCCCCGACGACTTCTCCTTTCTTCCTCTCGAATTCGTACCCTACCCTCCTCTACCTACCCAAACCACCCCTACTCCCATCCAAACCCCACCCGCACCCGCACCCGCACCCGCACCCGCGCTTCCAAATCCGAACGCCGCCTTCCTCTCATTTCCCATTCCCAAGAAACGCCGCCGCGGCCGTCCCCAAAAAATCCAAACCTCCTTTCACTTCCCCCATTATTTCCCACCCAACGGCGCACAAAACCAACAACAAAAAAAACCAGTCCCTGATATTTCAGAAGAAATCATAGTAATCAACAAAGAATCAACAAACGAAGCCTTAATTGGTCTCTCTGCTGGATTCCCTGCTGATTCCTTAACTGACGAGGAAATAGATGCCCGTTTGGTCACGAATATCGGCGGAATCGAACAGGTTAATTACATTTTAATTAGGAATCATATAATTGCAAAATGGCGAGAGAATGTTAGTGTTTGGGTGACTAAAGAAATGTTTCTTAATTCCGTGCCGGAACATTGTCATGGGTTGTTAGATTCTGCTTATAATTATCTAGTTTCGCACGGGTATATTAATTTTGGGGTTTCGCAGTCGATAAAAGAAAGATTCCCCAGTGAGTATACGAAGTCGAATGTGATTGTCGTCGGGGCAGGAATGGCGGGGTTGGGTGCGGCGAGGCAGTTAATGAGGTTGGGATTTAAGGTTACAGTTTTAGAAGGGAGGAAGCGTGCGGGTGGGAGAGTTTATACTATGAGAATGGAAGGGGGAGCGGGGAACAGGGTGAGTGCATCGGTGGATTTAGGAGGGAGTGTTTTGACGGGGACATTGGGGAATCCGTTGGGGATTTTAGCAAGGCAGTTGGGGTGCTGGATGCATAAGGTGAGGGATAAGTGTCCACTTTATAGCGTGGGTGGGAGACCAGTTGATTTGGATATGGATATGAAGGTTGAGACAGCCTTTAATGGGTTGTTGGATAAAGCAAGTAGACTTAGGCAGTTGATGGGGGATGTCTCGGTGGATGTGTCATTAGGGGCTGCGCTGGAAACGTTTAGACAGGTTAATGAGGATGCTGTGAACAAGGAGGAGATTAATTTGTTTAATTGGCATTGTGCTAATTTGGAGTATGCCAATGCCGGTTTGTTGTCAAAGTTATCGCTGGCATTTTGGGACCAGGATGATCCGTATGACATGGGAGGGGATCATTGTTTTTTGCCTGGAGGGAATGGGAGGCTGGTTCAGGCTTTAGCTGAGAATGTACCAATTTTGTATGAGAAGACTGTGCATACTATCAGGTATGGGAGTGATGGGGTGCAGGTTATTGCAGGCAGTCAAGTCTTTGAGGGGGATATGGTGTTGTGTACGGTTCCTCTAGGGGTGTTGAAGAATGGGTCGATCAAGTTTATTCCTGAGTTGCCACAGAGGAAGCTTGATGGGATAAAAAGATTGGGATATGGACTGCTGAATAAGGTTGCCATGCTTTTTCCTTCCGTGTTTTGGGAAACTGATCTAGACACGTTTGGACACTTGACAGACGATACGAGCTCTCGAGGGGAGTTCTTCTTGTTTTATAGCTACGCAACTGTTGCTGGTGGTCCAATCTTGATTGCTTTAGTAGCAGGGGAAGCTGCTCATAAATTTGAGAGTATGCCACCTACAGATGCAGTGACCAAGGTCATTCAAATCCTCAAGGGTAATCAATTTAAACTTTTTTTGAAAATATTGTTTATGCAGCTATCTCATCTTCCTTCACATTAATCTATGCAATTACTAGAATACCATACTTGTGTTTTAGTTGCAAACTTTTGGAGTAGTTACACCATGCATGGTCATTTAAATTGGCTTAACTTCCTTGTTCAGTTGCATTTCCCTCTGTCCTCGTGCTTCTTTTTAGATGAGATGCAAATCTAAATATTGAGTAGATGATTAATCAGTATTTATATGTGACTTTGTTTGAATGCAAGCAGGTATTTACGAACCTCAAGGAATCACTGTCCCAGAGCCTATCCAAACTGTCTGCACAAGATGGGGCAGTGATCCATTTACCCTTGGTTCTTACTCTAATGTCGCGGTAGGGGCATCGGGAGATGACTATGATATATTAGCAGAAAGTGTGGGAGATGGAAGACTTTTCTTTGCAGGGGAGGCCACAAATAGGCGATATCCTGCAACTATGCATGGAGCTTTTCTCAGTGGGTTAAGAGAAGCTACAAACATGATTCGCTATGCTGGCACTCGAGCTTCAAGGATGAAGGTTAATCGGACCCCATCAAAGAATGCCCATACTTGTGCTTCCCTTCTTGCAGATTTATTTAGGGAGCCAGATTTAGTGTTTGGGAGTTTTTCTGTTATTTTTGGCAGAAAGAATCCTGACCTGAAGTCAACAGCAATTTTAAGGGTGACATTTAATGAACCTCGAAAGAAGAGTCAGGAAGGTTCTAGGCCAGATCAGCGGCATTCCAACAAGTTACTTTTTCAGCAGCTTCAGTCACATTTCAATCAGCAACAACCAGTTCATGTGTACACTTTATTGTCAAAACAACAGGCGCTTGAGTTGAGAGAGGTAAGAGGGGGTGATGAAATGAGGATGGATTATCTCTGTGAGAAGTTAGGAGTGAAATTGATTGGGAGAAAGGGTTTGGGGCCTACAGCTGACTCACTTATTGCATCTATTAAAGCCGAGAGAGGTGGTCACAAAACCCCTGCTACTTCGTTGGGTCTAAGATCAGGTGGGAGTGATTAGAGCCTTATTTATATCCTTATTTTTCTCTCCAAAGAATTGGATTAGTCTGTTTTGTGGAAGTCGAAATAACATTTTATTTCTGTTTTTGGAAAGGGATGTCCAAACTACAAAAGGTCACTTTGAAGCGAAAATTGGTCAGGTCAGTGTTGATGAAAGATGATTTTGCTATTATTGTTTCTCCTGATCTTCTAAAATTTCTCTTCTAGCATTTGACTGGGAATTTCACTGCTAACTCTTGCTATAATCTCCCAGGAGAGCTAAAATAGTGCGCAGCAGCAATAAGTATGTGCCTCCTCTGAAGTTGAACATGGTTAATGTTAAGGTGTCGGAAGAAATTCATACAACAAATCAGCCACCTCCTGAAATGAATAGTACAGGTAAATATTGAATGCCTTTAGTCTCATAATAAATATATCATTTTTGCTGCATTTGGATGTAAGGTGGAAGTGAGTCGTTCCTGTTCTTTTTACTCTCTACATGCTTACTGAACCTCTCCCTCTCTTGTTAATATAAATGCCCTTCTGTCAATTCATAGTTACATCATGGTGATTTTATTTCTTGTGCTTCCATAGAGAGAAATGATGTGCATTCTCAAGAACCATGGAAGTATATATAGAATGATCCACCTTTTCAAACTCCATGGAAAGGGATATAAACCGATGTTTTAATTTCTGTTGTGCATATTCATTCATTAGTGCTGCTTTCCTTAAACTATTCTCGTCATAAAAATCTGAAATAAACGGTTCATTTTTGTTAGGACAGATTCAAGTGGACATGTTGAACAATGAACAGACAGCACCTTCCTGATGGATGATGATAAAGGTAAACTATCTTTGATGCCAAGGTTGTGTTGACAATTTCATGTACAAATTGACTATATGGTTTCTGATACTGTTTTCCACCACTCCACTTGGTGCACGGCAAATGAGCACATATTTTCTTGACAGTTGAATGCATTTTAGTGATACAAGTTTCTGAATTTTATTTGATCGATGCTACTTGTCTCTCTTTTTTTATGATACAAAAGAAATGTGTATGAATATCTTACCCGCAGATTTGATATTTCTATCCCTGTCAAGTGGAGAACTCACACTCCATTGCAAATGCTTCTCTCTGGTGCGTGGCAGAATTTTTTTCCTTCTTCTGAACTAGCAAACAAGGGCCAGTTGGAGAACTCTGTTCGTTCTATTACCGACTGTTGAAGATACGTAAAAGCTCCTGGAATGATGCATGGTGTCTCCAATGAGAAATGAAAATTGCTGTATATAATGAAACTACTTGTCATAATTGATTCATTCTTCATCACCTCAGTCCTTCCTCGGGCAGCATAATGGAGAGGCAAGTGCCCCTGAACCATCAACCTCGAAGCTTGTCCCCAAGCTGACTGGTGTGGAGAATGGGTCCTCACAGAGGAGGATTTATGAAATAGCACAACTGAACCGTGCCATGATGGAAAGAAGATGTTATGATGTTAGCGCTGGTCAAGGTGAAATCTGGTTTTGATCTCCTACATTATGGAAGTACAGGGTATGATCATGGATGTCAAACTTTAACAAAGGTCAAAAGTCAAAGTTTCTTCCATGATGACGGCAGCGAGTGAAGATCTGCACTGCACTATTAATTGAGACTGCATCTTGCTGATTGTGGAAGACGCATGTAATGATTTGTAAAATAAAGAAAACAATGATTTTAACTCCGCTGTATGTGATGGAGGCTGGACCAACTTGTTGGCAAATAAAAATAAAGGGAAAATGAACGAAAAAAAATTAATGATTACAATTGTGCTTGTAAATGCTCAAGACAATGAACGACTTGTTCCTACTTCCTAGAGGTTTAAGTGTATTTCTTACACTGAATTTCAAAAATGCTTTTAAATTTTTTTGATAATTTTTTTTGTAACGGCAAATAATATGTCCCGAGATGCATAAATTGCAGATCTTAGCAATGGATGTTTGGATGGGATTGTGATGTTGATTAGGTTTTGCAGAATCCTACACTACACACAAGAATATGTTTAATAATAAAAATATTATTTTAAATAAAACATATTTTAAAAAGTAAACACTACCATACTTATTTAAATAAAAAAATATTGATTATCCAGCACAATCTCCGTTAAACTACTTTCGCATGGCATTGAAAAGATTATTGTTTTTGAGTTTCCTTGTCTAGCAGACTGTATTAAAATAAAAGTGAAAGGAAACAAAACGCATGCAATTATTTATGCTATGATTTTGAATTAAATAAATGAGTTGTTAAGGCATTCAATCAGATGAATAATGTATTGATTAATCCTTAACTTGAGAGGATGATAACCATAATATTTTAAATAATTTTGATTTAGTGTCACATTTCAATCTTTGGATGATGATGATTTCAAATAGCACAATATAAGCATACTTGATAAAAATGGTTTTATTTAGTATTTGTTTAGAAATGTGGTTGAAGTTGTTTTTAAATGTGTTTTAATAATTTGGTAACTTGATTTTCAAACCGATCCGGCAACAATGAAAGCAGAAGTGGATAAGCCACCTGCCGCAAGTTGCATAGACACAAGTTTTATAGAAAATGGTCAGTTTGTAATTTGGTTTATATATAAACTAATAATCAGGTACACGTACTCAGAAAATGAAATGTATTTTTAATTATCTTCAAGACTTGCTGTTATGGTTATCATAAGGGTACACTAGGATATCATATCTATGAGATCTTAAGACGACGTCGTCGGGCTATTCATGGTTAAAAAATATGCTCATACACATTGTAGGAGGAGGGGATCCTGCTACTCCAATATCAGAACTCTCTTCCACTGATAAAGTTCAAGACTATCAGTGAAAAAAACACAAAATTGAAAGATCAAACCTTATTGTGCAGAAACATTACCGAAAGTCAGATCAATCTCGCTGCACAAGTTCGTCGCTACACCATCTCTAAATATGCTAATATAAACATAGTAACAAGCAGCTCCAGTTTTGCGTGAAATATTTGTTCTAAAAACTTAAATTTGCAAACCCATGACTCAGGCCTGACACTTTTATAGCCAAAAAACTGAAGCGCCAAATCTGGACATCATTGCTGAGCATCAACATCGCAAGGATGTTTTCAAATCTGCCAGGCTTGATCAAATAATCAAGATCCTTTTTGGAATAAATGGTTTTGCTTTACCAAAGAGTTTACCAGTGCAGAAATCATAACGAGATCTCCCTTTTGTTATTGCTTTTAATTACTTGGAAGAAACAGAGAAATAGTTAATAAAAGAAACCCGAAACGCAAAAGCTATGCGAAAACAACAAAATATCAGACAAAATTTACTAAGATCATGAGCAAAAGCAACAGATTTTTTCTGGGAAGCAATGGACCGAACATCATGTTGGAAAAAGACGGAGGAGGAAGAAAAGGAAAACTCTCCAAAATCATTTTCCCTCCTGCAGTTTATCTAGGTTGTCAGCAGTCCCTCCCAACCACTCCTCTAGCTTGGCTTCTTTATCAGACTTGAAGTCATCGAAGTTTTCTGTTAACAACAATATATTATGATGTGGCAAGTTCATACCAGACCGATCCTCTTCTTCATCTAATTGTTGTCCACCAGCAGTCGGACTTGACAAGGGCAATTCATCAGCTTCCACGTCAGGCAGAGATGAGCCGGTGCAGGTGACAAATTGTGATGAATTAGAAGACAGTAGTTTTTCTGCCTGGTTTATGGTTGAATCTTTGGAATCAAGTGGTGGCCACTTGAAATTGCTTGCCTTTTCTTTGGCAGTCTTAAATACAGTTGAAATGTAACTGCTCGTCCTTTTTCCATCCTTCTCAGCATCATCTCCATTACGACCCCAAGTGCCCATTCGCTGTGAGCTGGTTCTTCCCATCTGAAAACCTGAAATTGGGCTATAAATTAATCCTCTTCTTGGTTGTTTAGCTGACATTGTTGCTAAAGATTTCTTGATGTCTCTAATCATCTCTTCAGCAACAGGGAAACCACATTCTTTCATTGACTTCACCATGGTGATAGAATCCTTCAAGTCTTCAGTGTGCAGATTTAATACACGTGACTTCTCCACAACATTATTCTTGAGCTTGATGACATTCGGAATTGCATTTTGAGCATGCTGCTGAACATAGAAAAGCCCTACTGAGGGTTCATTTGCCGCGTACTTACTCATCTCAGCCAGGCTTTCAGTTATCTCCACAAAGCCATCGACCGTGGAGAATCCATGCATGTTGTCAAAGGACAATGGCAGCTCATCACTGGATTTGTCAAAAATTACAAATCCAAGTGCTATTCAATGTGGAGAAACAAGAATTCGAGTGAAAGAATCTACTAATACAACCTTAGCAAATCGTTCTCTAACATATTCTTTGATCATCGAAGATCAATTTCCCAGTTGCTTCCCCCCTCGCTTCATTTAATTTTTTTTCCCATCACGTTTAACAACTACTTTATCTAATAATCTACTTATTCCAGCACAGTTGATGTTTTCCCTGCATTCAATTGCATATTACAGTTCATTCTCAATTGAGAAAATAAAATCCCATGATTATCTCACTGAACAGTTTCCAGTCAACATTTTCTAGGAAACAATACACAAGCAATGAGAAAATCGAAATTAAACCAAATATCAGGCATTTAAATCCTATCCCACGTAAGAAAATAAAAAAAAGAAGCAAAACCCAGTTCTCATAACATCGAATTATACCACATCGCAAAAAAAGAAGGAAAATCACTTACAGGAGGACCCGGAAAGCGAAAAACAATTACAATCTTCAGGTACTTGCTATGAGAAGCTCAATCTTTCCAACTTTTCTTGCAGATTCAGAGATGATCCAGACCAGATTGCAGCTTTGCTTACAATATGCAGAAGATATCTGACCTTCTGGGGTTTTATTGCTTATATGGCGTCAGATAATCAATCTTTCTGTACACAGCTGACGGCATAAAGAGACAAAATTTATGTTTCTGAGTTGTTGATGTATAGGTTTATCTTGTCACTCGTCATGTTAAATAAATAAATAAAAAAGTATATCGTGTTTTGTTGCTTCTTTTCTTGTTTAGGTTTTGGGTAAATTTAAACTCATCGCTGTTTTCTTTCTTTTTTCCATAAAAAGAAGCTGTTTTTCTAATATTTTATATTTTAGGTCAATTAGTATTTTCTTACGTCGATTATTTGAATTGATTTAAAAGGGGATATTGTTGTGGAGGCAGAACTAAGAATCTTAGTTTGGGATATAGACATAACTAAAAAGAAAAATCATTTCATTTGAATAAGCTCAATCAATAATTATAAGGAAATTATTTTTTTAAGGATAGAAAATGCAATTCTTAATTTTTTCACATGCAGTAATATAATATATTGTATTTCAATAACTGTTTAGAGTTGAAAGATGACTAATATAAATATACAAAAAATTATAAATGTGAATTAATTACCTTCACATTTTCAAGCCCTAGAGATTTAAATTTTATTGATTTTACTAAAACCCATCTAAACCCCGGAACAAAAAATTACAAGATATCAAATTTTAAACACAATGAATCAGAAATTCCTTAAATTGTTTTTGGTTGTGTAATTAATAATAACACTAGCTAGCTCAATTTATTTATTTGAAATGTTATGACCAAAAAATCACCCAATAAATAAATTAGTTCAATTATAATGTAAAATATTTTTTAAAGATATCTTGTTTATTTTATTAATATATATTTATTCATTACGAGTTCAATATCATTTTAATAAATATCTAGATAATAAGCTAGTCCCGATAAATTATTACCATCTCAATGAATAAAAAAACGTTTATAACGATGGAAATTTTTAATTAACAATCTAGCATAAAAGTTCTATTTTGAAATGTAGTAAATTTATTTGTTTTTAAAAATTATTAAATTAATATTTTCTTAATAATTATAATATCATGTAATTAAAAATAAAAAATATATTTTAAAATATTATACACTACATAATAAATATGATTATAAAAGAACCGTTAGTTTAAAATTGCGTTATAAACAACATTTCATGAAATATATAATTTTTTAAATTATTTTTTTTTATATTTTTAAGTCTATTGATATCTAACGTCCAAAAAATAATTATTAATTTGTTTTTTTTAAGAAAATTACAAGCCACAATTTAAAGACAGGCTCATATAGGCGCTAGCAATAAAAAGCCCATTCAGGCAAAGTATTTATTTCTCGAGACCAGCAGACAAAGGTAAAGAATAAAACTAACAATAGCCAGGAAGTTAAAAAATGGGAAAGAAGCAAAAGCGCAACAGTGACAGTGACGAAGACGATATATTTTACCACCGCTACTCCTCCGCCACCACGTCATCACAGCACCCACCTTCCACCACCAAACCCCACGGCGGATCCGGCGGTTTAGCACCATCGAAATCGACCCTGTACGTGTCCAATTTGGACTTCTCCCTTACAAACTCAGACCTCCACACACTCTTCTCCACTTTCGGCAAAGTTGCACGTGTAACCGTCTTAAAAGACCGAACTACACGGAGATCGCGCGGCGTCGCATTCATCCAATTCGTATCTCGAAGCGACGCGGTCACCGCCGTTGAACAGATGGACAAGAAGATTCTCAATGGGAGAACTCTGTCGGCGTCGATTGCGGCGGATAATGGTAGAGCGGCGGAGTTTATTAAGAAGAGGGTTTATAAGGATAAGAGTAAGTGTTATGAGTGTGGAGAAGATGGACATTTGAGTTATGAGTGTCCGAGGAATCGATTGGGGAATAGAGAGAGGCCTGTGGTGAAGAGAGGGAGGGGAGGCGGTAGTGGAGGAGGTGGCGGCGGCTGCGGAAGGGGCGGGGTAGACTGGGAGGAGGAAGAAGAGGGTGAGTTTGAGGAGGAGAAGTGGGCTGCGGCGGTGGATGGAGATGTGGAGGAAAGGTTGTTGAAGGGGGGGGAGGTGGAGAAAAAGAAGTTGAAGGTCAGGAAAGCTAGTTACTTTAGCGATGAGAGTGATGAAGAGGAGTGATTTTTGGGATTCTTATTGGAGGTAATGTCGAATTTTTGGCTGTTCTTGACTTCTTGCTGTTAAAGTATGAGTTTTGATGTTGGTGAAATAAATTGGAATAAGTTCTGAGTTATAAGATTTGTCTGTATATTTTTGATGTGATCTTTATTGAATGTGGTGTTCTTCCTTCTGGCCATCAGGGCTTGTTTTGGTTTGCTTTTAAGTTGGTTGTACAGTTCTTATGATGACCGGTGTGTTTTACTTTGTTTGAGTTTGGTTTTTTCGGTTATGTTAATTCTTGTTAATGGAAGATTGGGTGTTTGTTGGATTGTGTAATTGATTTGATGTTTGATGAATATGTAATCTTCTTTTTTTTTGTTTCAATTACCGTGTTATGATGAGCTTGATTTTAGGGAGGGAGGGAGGTTATAGCATGTTATTACTGATACTGGAGATTATCTTCCCAGAGTTTTAAAAGAACATTGGCTAGTGCTAGTGAAAAACAGAGGAATTCCTGCAGGGGACAAGTGAAGAACTTTCATTTAACATTACTTCTTCTTCGTCTTTTCAGGAGGTCAAGAATTCGTGGATTCCACGTGAAGATGTAAACCTGAACTGTGTTGGGTAATTGTACCTTACCAGAGCACTTAGTGAGTAGTGCTATATGCTAATCTGCCCCTGCAGCACAGGCAAAAACCGAATCTGGGCTTGCTTGTATGATTAGCACAAGTTAACTTCGCATATTTGAGACACCAATAATTTTCTATGAAGTTTTAAAGAGTCGGGAAGGTGTCCTGGGCTGGACTTTGTCGTCATTTATTTGGCTCTAATATGGACTGTGTTCCTGGTAAATGTGAAATTATTATCCTACCAGGCTCTGTTGAGTTCGGTCTCTTTCAAATAAACCCAATTTACTTCTGAAACATCTACTGCAGAACTTGGCTGTTGTCAGCATTGCACCAGTTTGTGCAACCTGCTAGAGGATTTGTAATCTTGGCCATCCATACACTGGGAGAATTCAAATGCTTACAAACACGCAAACCATATTGTTTTGAAGTCTAAATTTCTTGTGTATTGCACTAACACTTATAACTGCTTCTGAGCATGAGAACATGCTTTTGTGTCAAAAATTGTGAAGTTAGTTTAACCTGCTCCTTTGGAGTTTAGAGAGTCTATAAATATCTGGAGGTTGGTTCGAAACAAAGCGTAAAGGGAAAGTCAGTTGAAGTCTCAAAGTCAAGAATAGTTGTTGCATGTGACAATTGGAGGGAATTAAAGAGATGACACCGTTTGTTTTGGTGCTGATTTTTGTTTAGTTTGTCTTACTTAATTCATCTCCAACCTACGTGAAAATCTAAACAAATATCATGTCTTGGTCGAATGTGAGGATTGGAGGGAATTATACAAATTTGCTTTGTTCTTTTTTTTGTTTAATTTCCTCCAATATCTCATGTTTGAACTTTCCATTTATAATTCTTGGATATATTTCATTTATGATTCTGGGATGTGATCTTGTTTTTTTTCCCCAATCTGTGAGGATTGGGTTAAACAGAAAAAAATAAAATTGTTCCATGCATTTTGTTTGGTTTATAAAAAATTTCCTACCCTAGCATATGATCTGAGATTCGTTTAGCACACTTTTTTGGATCAAAGCTTTTGACCAACTTCTTAATTTGGCAGGTCAAAGCGATCATTTTTAGATGAGAGGAGTCACCTTGTCTGCAGCCAAGAGTGTAGATCTTTTCGAAGCTCAAAGGGAGAGTCTTGTGTTGAATTTCTTCCATCGGAGGGTAGAATTGCAAATTTACTTTCAGTTGTAGTCTTGTCGATGATCATATATATATAGTTGAATTTTGTATGTCTGGTTTATCGGCAATATTGATCAGATATGATAAATGAAAAATTACCATGAAATACGTATCTGTAATGCATTAAATAGAATGATCTGTATTAACTTTTAGATTTCAGTTTTTTGTGGAATCTTGCTAGTACTCAGCTTTGTTCAGTAACCTGGGACTTGCTATGATTTGTGTTCAGCTCTATAAAGCTTTGGAAGCAGGGTTCGGGTCCTGCTTCTTTTCCTCGTTGATTATGATATTTCTTTCATTCATCCTGAAAAAACACTATCCATTCTGAAATATATGAAGTGATGTGGATAGCAGGTCTCAGTACAGTAATAAATGTTATGAGAAAAGAAAGAATGAGAGAAAAATCTTCTTCAACTGACGCGGGGAAGCTGTGACAACGCAGTGCCAGGGACATAGAATATGAATAGGGTCAGGTTAAAAATTTAATCTGACGAACCCACGGACAAGTCGGATCTTAGATCAGGTAACTAGTATCGTGAATAAAAAATGTTACTATGAAATTACTTTGTTCAAACAAGTTAAGTATTATCCTCAATTAACAGGAAAACGATTGTCCGGTGTTCAGTACTAGGATCGATTTTTGTATTAAAAAACCATATTACCTAAAAAAACAGGTTTTTCATGCTTTGCATGGCAATAATCTCGTCCCTTAGCTTTTACCAATATTTTTCACCCCAAATAACGCAACAATGAAATGAGTCGAACTGACCACACGGACAATTCTGGTAAGGTGGGTAATCGTTTATGCATGGTGCTGAAATCTTACGTTGCAAATATCTGTTTAGCATCTAACAACATGCTATCCGGACATACCAATGTGAGACTGCAGCATTTGTCCGGTAGTTAGGTAAGCAGACATGGGATCCATAAAACTCTCTGATTCTAGCAGTCTATAAACTTCAGAGAATCAAAAGCCAAGACACCAGATTGTCTAGGATTCTGTTTGATCCGTGAGGACATTTTGTTTACAGGCGTAAAGGGAAACCACATATTACGGTCAGTCTACTAAAGCTAGATAAAAGGCAATCACATCTCAGCAACCGAATGTTGGGGCTCCTGTGTGACTTTCGCCAATTTGTCTTGAGTCCACCTCTTCAGCATCTCTAATGAAGCCTCGGGCTGGTCCATGGGAACCATGTGCCCTGCATCGTGGACCTGTTGGCAGATGCATTGTGCAACTAGATTAGCACTGATTATAGATTAAAAGCTATCATTTTTGGCATAAAAGTCAGAAGCTGATTGTTGAGAGAGAGGGAGAGACCTTAAGGAAAGCGAGAGGCCCATAACTTTTCAGCACTCCAGCTTCTGAACCACTAACTTCAAAAGGAACTTCAGCAGATGCCCCAAACTCTTTCTGACCAGACCACTCCATGGCATGAACCCATCTTGAATTACCTGCTCATATAATATTTAACCTTAGCCTTAGATAAAGGTTAAATAAATGAAACTTGCTATACCCTAGTAGTTGGTATTACTTACCGAGCCAGTTGCAGATGAGATCATATTCTCCAGCATACACAAGCAACTTGATTCCATCCTCAAGGAGAGCAGGAATGCCCACTTCGAGATTCCTCATCCAGTCTATCAACATCGCCGAATAGACTGTAGTGCTACAGGAGACAAAGTCTATATTCCCAACACCAAGTGCCTCCTTAACAGAATTCTGGCCCAGAAATTTCTCCATATTTGAGAAGTCATAGCAGAGGCTCCCCTCACATTTCTTTCTAACATCATAATACTGCAGAGAGAATATGTCAATGCCTGTAAGTTTTGGGTTGTTTGCTATACATCTATTTAGCACACACATTTTTTTCATGTCTATGAAAGTGACTCTGATTAACTTCCTTGAGAACAAATTTTAATGAATACAGAGAAGAGTTCCTTCGAGGAGAAGTGATCAATGGGAGGTACATTGGAATTTGAAAAAAAAATTGATGCACAAGAACACTCCAACAGGAGGGTTTATGAGGTCTTACATTTATATTACCGGCAACTGATAAGATGCTGCTGAATATGGTATTGCAAACTAAATAGGAAGCCATGCAAGAGACTGTACCATCAGTGCCTGAGACAGAAAGCACATGGTCAAGCAAGGAACCACGGATTTAAAAATCAACAAAATAGGACCTCATGCACTCAGAAAACTTTGAAGTTTGAACAACAAATTTGATTGATACAAAATATGTTATCTAAAGACAATGAAACATTCGAGAAGGAAACTGATCTATGAAAGGAGTTGGAGCAAATTGAGATGCAACATTACCACAAAGCTTTATTGCCAATTCACAGACTGGAACTATCTTGTTGATGCGATCATGCTCAGCTTGTTTAATGATTCCCATATCCAATGCATAATCTGTGTATGCTTTATATTGGATTGCAGGATCAGTGAGTCCATTACCGATGGCAAATCCCTGCTCAAAATTTTGAATTGCAATTAATATAAGTTGAAAAAAATTCCATCAAAAGTCAGTATTAGGCAAAATCATTTATATACCTTGAGGTTTACATGAATTCCTTCTTTAGCTTTGTTTCCTTTGTGGACTCGAGCTGCAAAAGCAGGAATATAGTGTCCAGCGTATGATTCTCCAGTTATGTAGAAGTCATTCTTTGCCAATTCAGGATGCTCCTTGAAGAAGGCCTGGTGCCATACAAAGAATGCACTTAGTCCTATCAATATGTTGCATTAACAAATCTCAATCCTTTCAAAACAACCATCCATCGATCCTTTCACATTTCACAGTGTATGTTTAGTGTCCCAAACTAGGACTAGCATTCAGTATAGTAAAACTTTAGCAATTATAGTTCTTTCCTCAAGCCATTTATATATTAGAAGTTCATGGGATACCAGAATACTGTGCTTTATCTCATTTCTTATCACAGGGAAATACAGGCAGGATAACTTACCTGTAAGAAGTCATAGAGATCATTACTAACTCCATCTTCATTGTGACGAATGTCACGCCTATCACTACTATAACTGTATCCAGTACCAGTGGGTTGGTCAACATATAGAAGGTTTGACACCTGCAAAATCATCATAGCAACATGTTAATTCTCTTGTCAGCAAGCAGGCAAGTTGCAGTTCTTTCAACCTCATTAATGAAAAGGAATAGAAAACAGAAGTGGAGTTAACAGTGCTAGTGACAATCCATTTTTTTCTCCAGAAAGCAGTGTTATTTTATTTGTGTCTCATGTTTATGCTGATAAACCATCACGTCCAAACCAAGGCACTAAGAATCAAGTTACAGTGATACAGGACACAGGAAGCGCATCTGGGAGCCTAGATGAAGAAAAACACAATTTTAAGGTGCAATTATAATAATTTTGGCGGAAAATATTCACAAGATGCAATCAAAAAACTTCAACCAAATAAAACTAGTTCAACTAGTTTAAGAGCTGTGACAATGAAATCATGCAAATTGCAAAGTTCGTAGGTTGAAGCTACAAGATAACTACAAAAAAATCAATAACTGACTATGGATTGTTACCCTAGGTCGATTTACTGGCCAAGATTTGTTAAATGATACATAATATGAAACACTTTTAATAATAATGGGTAAGCAATTGGATATCTGCTTCATTTAGCATACATGAAATGATTTTCACAAATTATATTTTCTAAACTATGGAAAAATTAAAAAAAAAAAGAGTAAGGAATAGAAGCAAAAGATTAAGAAACTACATTGGCTTAAGAAGATTTAACATCTTACCTTGTCCCAACCATACTCATTTCGCACAAGTGACAGGTTATTTGCAATAGTGTAAGGACCATTTTCATAAAACATGGCCAATTCACTGCTACACCCTGGTCCTCCTGTCAACCAAATGACCACAGGATCCTTCTTGCTGGTCCTTGATTCAAAGAAAAAGTAAAACATCCTACAAACCACAATTACACCAATAAGTCACCAGTAATTAGAAACCAACAAACAAACTTTTTAAAGGAAGGACCTCTGAAATATTATACTTTTTAACACAAAATGAAACCCTAATCGAACATTCATTACATCATCATCATCATCATCAACCAACTTGATAAAAAATCCCACTCTTTCAACTACCAACAAAATCAAACATTCGATTACACAACACATAAAAAAAATCACAAATAATCACTAATCCACTTAACCTCCAGCCTCAAAAAGTCAACCTTTACCCAAAGTTCAAAACTTTAACCAAACAAAAAAACCAAAATCAAACATTCAATTACATAACAGATAAGAAAAATCTCAAATAATCACTAATCCACTTAAACTCCAACCTCAAAAATTCAACCTTTACCCAAAAAAAACACAACTATAACCAAAACAAAACAAGCACACACAAAAACCAACATAACCCATCTCCCCAAACACAAAACCAAAGAAAAAGAATCCAGGGTTTTAAAAATCAAATACCTAGCATCATGAGAATGCTCAATCTTGTAGTAACCAGCATGATGTCCCAAATCATCAACAGAAAAGCTTTCTTCCTCGTCACCAACTACATTAGGAAACCTAAATTTCCTCTCTACAATTCTCTTATTATACCCTGACTCGCTAATAGCACCAACACCATCATCGCCACCGTCGATCACGTTGACTTCTGATTTTGGAAACAAATTCAGCTCCCTTATCATCTTTTCCGCTTGTGCAGACGGGAAATTCGACCTCTCGAAATTGAGATAAGGATTGTCTGATATTCTCGCGTGAGATATCACGATAAGTGAGAGGAGAACGACAGAGATGAAATTCAAGTTCTCCATTTTTAGGCTCTCGAGGAATGGAGTGAGTGACACGAAGGTGAGACCTTTATATAGAGGAAGTGTACTTTAGTATGTTATGAAGAGGGACACGTTGCAAAGCTACCATTCTTGTCCGAGAGGTCATCGTTTCACTTTAGCGATATTTAGGTTAAAGTACGTTTCAGTCCTTGTGATTACTTAATTTTCCATTTTGATCTCGTGTTTAAAACTCTCTTTGTTTTTGAAATATAAGTTCCAAGAAAAATCACTTTTAAAAACTAAGTTACCTTTTTATGTGTTTGGTTTTATCATGAAAAATGAGTTCAAAACTATTTTTCTATGTTTAGGTATGTAATAGAAAGTGAGCTATAAATTATTATTTTTGAGTTATTAAACTCTCTAAAATATATAAATTATTAGCTGCTAACTTTTTTAGGTCCCATCTATTTATTTTGATTTATTTTACTATATGTTTTTTGTGTAATTAAAAATTCTAGGTGAATATAGGGTGTTAAAATTAGTATAGTTTAAAGCAAGCAAGCACAAAAAGAAATTTATTGTGTTTGTATTTCGTGCACTTATTAGGACAGGATTAAAAAACAAAACAAAATGTTTTTAGGGCTTGTTTGGGATAATTGTTGTTGTAGCTTTTTAAAGTGCTTTTCGTGTCGAAATATATAAAAATGATGTTTTTTTATTTTTTTAAAAATCATTTTTGACATCAGCACATCAAAATGATCTAAACACACCAAAACATATTCATTTAAAATGAAAAAAAAAATTAATTTTTTTAGAAACGCAGTTTCAAAAGCTGTCCCAAACAACTTCTTAAGACTAATCCATGCCTAGTCTCTCTTTATGGGATAGCCTTACATAAAATATTACGTTTGTACTATGGATCAAAATTATGCCTGTATCAACTATCAATGTTTAGAGCACAATAAAAAATTACGAGGTCGTGTTAGAAAATAATGTTTGCACAATCCGGCAAATTGGAGAATCTATATTAAGTGGAGTTCCTGGATAAATACAAGGATCAAACTGCACTTTCACCCTGTGACGATGACGTGGTGTCTTTTTGGCTTTGGATCGCGGGCGGCAAGCTAGAGGGGGTTTTGATTACGTGGAAAAGGGTACACTGTTAGAAATGTGCACGCGAGTTGATTGTGTGTTTTTTTTCTGAAATTATTTTTTAAGAAATGCATCTGCTCTGATTTTATGGATTCTATTTGAGGGTTTCTCAAATCTAAATATTAGTATTTTTTTTCAATAATTTTAGCAAAGAACTTGATTGCTTTGTTTGGTAAATTTGTTAGGTCTCAAATGATGGTCAAGACTGCAGTCTCTTGAGTTTCGACCAAGAAATGCGGATCTTGTGTATGCTGATCGATTATTTTTAGATGGGAGATCGTGATCGCTTATTTATTGGAGATTTTGAATTCAAGGTTATGAACGGTGAAGATCATTTTGGGTGCAACAATCCAAGTTATACTTGGAGTAGAAGAAAGTGGGCTTGGATATAGAAGGGGAAGGGGTAGAGATTTTTTGATGGAGAGGAACATGAAATTCGTAATTTTTAGCTGAAATCTATTCCAAGGTTACTCTCTGAAAAAACTCAACTACATTAGATTTCAGAACCTTTTGCTAAAACGATGGAAGAAAATCACGGAAGATGTGAACGAACATCGTGGTAGCTCTTGAAGATAATTCTTCACTCCTTTTTCTAGAATAAGGATTATCCATTTTTAAATTGAAGCTAGAATTTCTTTAATGTGTTTGTTTACCGAGAATGCTCTTCTTTTTCCTTCCGTTTCCAGGAAAAACACCAGGTTTGCCAACGCATGAGGGTAAAAAATGATGGCCTTTTTGATAGGGAATTTTTGCTTAGAATTGAAGCTAGAATTTCTTTAATGTGTTTGTTTACCGAGAATGCTCTTCTTTTTCCTTCCATTTCCAGGAAAAACACCTGGTTTGCCAGCGTCCAAGGGTACCCGGTGTTCACTTGCTATAACATTAATCGAGTAATAGAGCTGGCAAAGAAACCGCGTGGCCCTTTTTTTTTTTAGATCTTCCCTCTCGTATTCTTCTTTTTTTCTTAAGATGGATCTTCATCCTTTCCTTAACAAGTGAATTTAACTCTGGTTCTCCATAAATCTAAGTCTTTTATTAATTCATTTCAGACAAATCTTTTACTCTACAAATTAGTATATTCATAAAAAAATTTCTCTGGGATCCGAACTAGAGATAATAAATAAGAAACAAATCTGTTTACCATTCCACAGTGCTAATCTCCTGGAGGCAACAGAAAAGCCAGAATCAACGACAAATTTTGATTCTACCATATGATTTTTTTTTAAAAAAACAGTAAGATTAGAGATGTTTATGGATGTTCACTGTCGACAATATCAATGCCATTACATTGTTGTGAACTAGTTTTATATTAATATCACCAAAGAAAATCGCAGCTATATATTAACAAGAGCGAGTCACCAGCAATTTTGTATAGTATCATGACAAAATTGGAAGGAAATGTTTAACTTGCAAAGTTGTGCATCCTTCTTTATGCAATGCCATCTCTAAGAAGAGCTCTAGTCATTGCGATGCAACTATGATTTTTGATCTCTTTTAGTTTTTTTAAAACACTTTAAATTAATTAAAAAAATAGTATTTTTTATCATAAAAATGTTCTAGTATCAAGAATATTATTTTAATATATTTAAAAAGCATTTTAAAAAAAAACTGATACGACATGATCTAAATACTCTAAATAGGCAAGTTGTTTGCTACAAAGTAATATTACACCTGGGATCTGTAATTCTGGTGAGGATAACCAAGAAATGAAAAATCCTTGATAGTCCAATTGAAATTAATTTCAGGTACATGGCTTTCCATATCATATTCCTACATGGAAGAACCAGTTTCAAGAAATCAGGCTGCCTTTTCGGGTTGTCAAAAATCTGTGTTCTTTACCTTCTATAGTCTCCGTTACAGTATAATTAAAACATTGTCATTGATTATTTAATCAAAGAGGCCTTCATCATGCCAAATATCAACTAAAAAATCTACCATCTCCTGCAAAATTCAACAATCAATTGAATTGTGATCAGCAACTGCTTGAGAAATTAAGTATAAAACTAGGTGGAGTGTTCTGAATGATCGCAAAGAATCACCAGTCCAAAATCTTTAACCATGATCTTTCCTGCACATGCTCATGCACACTATGACTAAAAGAAGATTCAAAACCAATAAACAACAAAATTCATCTGTTGTAAGAATGGTTGTCAGAAGAAAGCTTACTGGTAAAGGGATTGGCTCAGAGAAGGGCTCGTGAGTTGAGAGCAAATCTTCATAGGTTGCTGACCAGCTGCCAGAAGAAGAAAAATGTGCTGTTATGTTTCATCTACCAGCATTTGTGGCTCCAAGGATGCAATGTTTGATCCCCCATCTCAAGTGAAAAATTATCAAAGATTGTACTTTTTATATTCTCTCATATTGGTTCACACTTAGGTGGGACCATAAGTAGTAATGATCACTAATTTGAGCAGGTACAAGAAAAAGATTTAATAAACAATATCATAATGGCATGAACCATCACAATATACAAACAAACTGGGAAGACATTACTGCGCTAGCATGAACTTCCTCTTGGCGATGTGGCCAGTGTAATGCTGTTAGTCCTACTTATGAAGCCACTTGCTAAAAATTCTTTTTTTTTTTTTTCATATATGTTTAGGAAGGACAAAAATAGTCCATCAACTCCCTACTTAATTAAGTTGGCACATGCATTTATTCTTGGCTGAGTGCAGCAGCCAGCAAAATGCATGTCAAACAATTCATCACTCTCCAAACCTTTTAATAGTCTCCGTTAATCCTTGTAGGGAAGTGCAATTGTTATTCTTATTCTTTCCATATTAATTGATGAGACAATTACTTCATGCACCTATGAAAATCTGAAATCTGAAATTATTCAGACTAAAGAGCTTCAAGGCCTGTAGATGTTAGAATTTCTTGGCCGCAAAAATAGAGCCCATAGCAATCAAGAAGCTTTACAAATGATCACCTTATAATTGGGTCCTTAATCATTCTTTGTGGCTGTTGAGATTGATCTCCGGTCCACTCTCTTCTGCTCTCATGCCATGCAATTGCAGCTGGACATTTAATTTGAACAGGTTATGCTCATAGAAAAGAATGTTATGCATTGAAAGAAAGAGGAAAGGACAAATATGAATAGACAAAGGCTTGTTATTTGGATTCACACTATGAGAGAAAGATGCACAGCAGTCTCAAAACCATAACCAAAAAAGCACTTACCTTTTGAGGAGACCTTCAGACTTGACAAAGAAACCTATATGACACATCAATTTAGAAGGGAATACCAAAAGTTTCGAGGCATTATGTTGCGCAGAACATAGTCAATGATATTTACTAAGATTACTCTGTGATAGTCAAGGTTGGAGAAATAAACTTCTTTAGTCTTTCTCCATAAGAAGCACAAATTCTCAATTGGCATCGTGTGTATATTTTACATGGCATAAGAAATCTCCAGCACCACTTCTAATTAAAAAATATGATACCATGCAAAAGTGATTTCCAACTCCGTAAAAAAGAAGTATAAAAAGTCACATGTACAAGAACCCTAAAAACCTGCAGATGTAAGACTAACTAAAAAATGTGTGTTAAGCAAAATCACCGAGCAAATTGTTTTAGTAAAGATCTGTTAGGCAGGAGATGAATCTATTGAAATTGCTGGCATTTATTACTAAGGCGAGAGACTCACCATGATTGATGAACACGGAAGCACTCTTCTCTTTTTCTGTGTGCTTATGTTCTCCATTGGTAGATGTAGAATGCTCTACCGGTTGCTTCTCATTGGAATGGGAGCGAACAGAATTTACATCCATTGGCTCTAAACTGAGTGAGCATTCCCTACGGCACTAACAAAATAACTGTTGATTAGAAGTCCTTTTTAACAAGTTCCTTCAGGGATTTATCAGAAGATATAGCTACCTGGATTGAAGCAAGGCTTCCAGAACAACTGCTTGGCATAAATAGCTTTTCTGTGTGATTGACGAATCAAAAAGAAAGGAAACAGTGAGGAAATATTAGTCAGAATGTCACTTGAATACCAAAGTGGCACACTGGAAAAAACTAACCACATTCTTCACGTTGGACTAAATATTAAACTAGAGCCACTTTTTCCATTAATCACATTTCTCTTCTTTCTGCAAATCAATAATCTGTTAAGTATTTCTTTAAATTAATCACTAAAACTTCCAGAGTCCACTTATGTTAACACAACAGAAGTCCCACCCTAGAAAAGTAGATGCCATGGTCCTATTAGTATCCATATCCATCCTCTTTCTTTCTAACATAAGCATCCTTGCGGGCACATGACATGTAAGGCGTTGCTTAAACCAAAGACATCATTGTTTCCCGGGCATCATTAGAAGATGTTATTTTCATCTAAATTTACAGCATGATTTATTTTCACAGTCAACACGAATTTAGATCTGTTGCAAAAGTATCAGCTTTTCCAGAAATAAACCCACAAAATGGAACCACCAAATATTTTGTTCTTCGCATCCCCGCCAAGTCACTAAGAAAAACCAAGACAAAAGACCAGCCTTTCCATTGCACAATTCACTAAGTTCTGCCCCAAATTTTCAACTCAAATCCCACCATGCTACTGTTTAATTCCTCATTCTACAGATCAAATAATCTTTAACACAATATATTTCAAGAACCGCATCATTCAATTAACTAACTTTAACGTTCTTAAAGCCAGTCTTCTTTTGCTCATCCATTAGCCACAGTTTCTCTGCTTTTACACTGCTCTTCCTGTTTTCCTCTTGTTTTTTTTTTTATTAAAAAAAAAGCAAAAATATTGTATCCAATAAGTGCTCAAAATGTGAAAACAAATGTACAAAACCGACACAAGACTGTAAAAAAAAATCCCATGAACTCAAAACCATATCCGGAACCCAAAAACATGTCCCGAATTTAACAACGCATACATTTAGCCAACCTTTTTTTTTTGTTGTTAAAAATAACAAATCCATTATGGTATAAAAAGTATTCTTAAGCAAAAAGAAATCGAAAACCCAGAAAAGAATTACACCAAGCAAGAGAGAAAAGGCCGGGCCATACCTCGCTGCAAAATCTTTACAAACGCATTGGATTCTATTACTGCTGAATCTAAAGTGTTTCTTTTAGAGAGAGAGAAGGAGAGGGGGGGAGAGGAAATACGAGAACGCTCGGTTTTGACTTTGATAAATTTGGCTTTTGGTATGGTAATAATAATATAATAATCTTTGTATTAAAAGATAGAGGAATAATTATAATATTTAAAAATATTTAATTATGTTTTTTTTCCCATTTCATATCCGTCCTTCCTATTTTTAATTAATCCAAAAAAAAAACTCTCTACTATACATAATCTTTTTGCTTTAATTTTATTCTAACTAATATAAATATTCCCACATCATCTTTCCTTTTAAGAATTTAAGATTAATATCCTGTTTAGACGGTGGTTGTGGTTGTTTTTTAAAGTATTTTTCATTTAAAAATATATTAAAATAATATTTTTTTATTTTTTAAAAATTATTTTTAACATCAATACATCAAAATGATTTAAAAACACAAAAAAATTTATTTAAAATAAAATCAAATCAAATTTTGGGAAACACCGCCGTGCCTCTAAATCTGTCTTGGCTTGTCTATATTTGGATGTAGTCTTTTAATAAATCTTATTCTTACCTTAATTTTAAATTAAAAAGAATGTCTTTTTAATATCTCTTTCCAGCTGACGTGGATTTGATTTGGAATATTTGGAGTGGATAGGCTAAATTGTCTTTGTATCATGGAGACTGATATGCCCTTCACCTACTGCTCAATCCAATGCTAGGTGTATAATCAATGGGTGTGTTGGTCATTTCACGTATAACAATCTAAATTCCAAGAATCAACATCTACTCACCACACGCTGTTTCTTCTCTATCTGCCCTTCGCTCGCAAATCTGTTGTCTGGATTTAGGACAGCGAGGTTAGAGCTTAGAACCTAGTTTTTGGTGAAGAGTCACGGCTATAGGGCGATTATACCAAGGCAATTCAGCAAACAATTCATTGCATGAGAATCTAATTGGATCTCGAAACATTACATTTAGTGATCGTTTTTTTTTGTTATAATTTATATTTTAAATTACTTTTAATATAAATAATATTAAATTAATATTTTTAAAATATTTCTTGTGATTTTGATGTTTTGATATAAAAGAAAAAAACATTGTTTAAATATATTTTTAATTAAAAATTATTTTTTAAAAGCATTATGCAACACAATACTAAAATTCATTTATATACATAAAAAAGTTTAAATTAGATTTATTTCATTATGTTTTTAATTTTCATTTTATTTATTACTACTTTTCATTTGATGATATAAGTATTTTTATTATATAATTTATGTGTTAATTAAAGCCAAGATTCTCTATAAAACAAACTTGAAATATTATCTTAAATATTAGTCTTAGAATTTGATATTAAAAATTCAAGAAAAAGAGGTAAAGTCCCCTCACCACCCACCAATCCAATCAATTGAAATTACACAATTTATTGGTATTTTAACCGATAAGCAATCCTCTAAAATTTATTCATGTTATAGTGTGTTATTAGATTTCCATGACGTAATAAGATGGTTTTTGATATTGTAGTTGCAGTTGATTTTCATGTTTTTATTTGAAAATATATTAAAATATATTTTTTCAAAAATAAATTATTTTTGATATTATCAGATTTTTTATTTAAAGCACTAAAAATATTTTTATTTAAAGCAAAAAAAAATCAGTTTTTTTTTTAAAAACACTTCTTTAAGTATTTTCCACACCCTTAAATGTACAATTAAGCCATCAAGTACTTTGATGTCACATTCACTCGCAATACCGCAAGGTCAAAACTCTTCCAACAAAGCAAAAATCTATCATCCACTAATAAGTTCCAATACAATTCACTCGCATCATATACAATAGACCGACCTTAGCTCAGTTGGTAGAGCGGAGGACTGTAGTGGTTTCTGTAATCCTTAGGTCGCTGGTTCGAATCCGACAGGTCGGATTTTTTCCCTCTTCAGAACCTTCCCTTATTTTTGACCCATCAAAATTTCGACGATTTTAAAAGATTTTCCTTTCCTTTTTTTTTTAATTTTCCTTGAAAATTCCTTAAATTACTCTCAACAAAAGATTAAAATCCTTGAAATAATTACATTTGGCTAGATTTGAAAAGATAGATCATCAGGACAATATCTACTTCTATTAAGAATGTTGCTGATTGGTAAACGTGAAAATATGATGATTCTGTATCAAGGCAGATGATAGGTGGTGATTGTAACTGCCTCGAATTATTCCTGTAAGGGGTTATAAATGTGCACGATGAAAGAAATACTGTGAATGTACAGTATCGTGCAAGAAAGCTCCAGAACCATCTTCTTCGTCGCCGCCAGTCTGGAACTTTCAATCACCTATTTCTATGTACAGCAAGTTGAACCCTGGATTTCAAAGTGATGGGAGATCTTTTTAAGCTGCCTCCACATTTTAATCCATCTGTCCTTTGGAAATTGCCGGAGCTGGTTGACCATGTAGTCTGGCTGTATTGCCTCGTTTTCAGAGAAGAAAATTGAGAATTGGCTATAGTCAATCTCATCCTCATAGGGAACTTGATTAGATCACTCGCAATGATTGGAACACAGTGGCTAACAATAGCATCAAAAAGCCTGCTAGAGGAAGGAGTATCTCCAGCAGGGTGCAGACAGAACATTGATGAACGCATCCCTTTAGTTGACTGGTATTTCATGAAAGAAAATGAATGAGAAATAAAAATCACAAAAATTACACGGATAAGAAATCAAATGACCTGGGGCTACCCTATTTCGAGAAAATGACACACCGATGGCACTCTCTCTAAAAGGAAATTCTAGAGAATGATCTTCCATTTAAAATGCCGAAGTGAATTGGGATATTCTGTAAACTAAGGGCCCGGGGCTAATAAACATGATAAAACATGGCACATTCACTCTGGTGATTGGATTTCATCTGACAATAATTAGCTGCAAAAGCATGCCATAATGTCAGAAGAGCCATATTGTAACGGGAAAGAAAAAAGTACTTGTCAGCCCCTACTGTCAAAGTCATATTATACAACAATTGGAAGGACCTTGATATGGAATGACAATCGTAAATTTTGATCATCTCCATCACTCCTGTACGTACCACGTGCACTGCTTCTTCTTTTTTAACAGAGAAAACGTTCAAAGCTGAGTGGAAAAGGAAATTGGGACTTGAGTGGGAGTTAGAGGGCAAAAGAAAGGGTTCTTGGGATTTCGCCCGGGATTGTGGGGGAATTTTGACCCAGAAGAAGTGTAAGGTTTTCTGTTAGCATCATATGGTCTCTCTCATAAGATTGAAATTAATGTAAGAATAAGAAAGAGTTGTATGCTTCAAGGAAAGGAGAAAAAAGATTACAGTTGATAAATCTCTGTCATCTCCCTTTCCATTTTTAAAACTTCTCTGTGAGATGGAAAGGCATCGTTTTTTCATGTTAATTCCAATACCAGCTTCATTAACAAGAAGAAAATCACAAGGGAAAAAGCAAATGAACTTCAAATCAAATTATAGTTATAAAATTCAATCGAGTTGTCGATTGATTGATTTTGTCAACTCGTGGGATGAAGATCAACCTGATTTTTTTCTTGATCAAAATGACTTTATTTATGATGAAATGACATCATTTTGATTAAAAACAAATTGAATTTTATTAAAATATGGCCGTTAATTTCCAGATATAGAAATTGTGTAAAGTAGGGATAAAATAATTTTATATCTAGCTATTTTAGTCTTATAATTTGTCTATAAATTCACTCTCAAATGTAGGAGTAAAAAAACACTGAATATACAGAAATTATTTGAATTCGAATTCTTACAAAATTAAACCAGGCTCGAGCTGGTTCCAGGTCAATGGATTGGTTGGACCAAGTTTTGTAACTATGCTAAACAAATAGTCCAGTCACAAAACAAAGCCAAGGGCCACTTGCTTGAGTCCCAGGATACATTCAAGCACAACTGCAATGTGCATTTGTTCTAATTCTCTGGTAATCTCTCCCAGCAAATGTTTTTCGAAGATGTATCCCTTTACTATCATATACACATCATATACAATCTAAGTGGCTATCTATTTATATGAACATCCCAAATGCTTGGATATACTTAGATTCACTACTCTTGCATCTCGTGATTCATCGAGAAAATTGTAAACAGAGACGTGGAAAGTGCTCCAAAAGTCTCTAGCTGATCATTGAAAAAAAGTTGCATAAGATAAACAGACTCCGTGAACTATGCCCATCAGATACCAAAGTTGCAGCAGTAGTATAGGTTTCCATCAGATAAACGTACCTCTTTTGTAACAGTTCAGCAGAAAAAAGTTGCAGCTTGTCTTCGCTCACAGAGCCAAGTATACCTGCGTCCTGGTCATGTGCGTACTTCACATCAAGGATGGGGTGGTGATGTTGTTTAAGATTCTGGGTCACATTGAAACTTGGCAATTCCTTCAACCTCAAACCGCGGGTTGTTTCATCTCCATAGGCAAACAAGGGGGAGCAATTCTGCATGTTTATAATCGCAGTCTTTGCCATTTGACTAAAATAGGCAGATGTAGATCCCCAGTTACGATAATGGCCATCAGCTATTCTCTTGACAAGAAGTTGAGAACACAGTGTGGCTGATCCTGGAAAAGGGGATGAATCTGGATCTATACATTGGGAATTAACCGTAGAATTTGATTTCATGGACTTGGGATGATATGAAGCAACAATGTCATCGCTTAATGGACCATAAGCAAGTGAAGTGCAAACCCCTTGATTTTCAAATCCAGGAACCAGAAATGGCCTTCAGAAAAAGTAAGGCAAGTCAGCACTGGCCATCCGAAATATTTATGAAAAGGAAGTTCAAGTTGACTAACCGTTTTCCAGCATGTGTTCCAGACACATGGTCCCAGAGAGGAAGCTGTAAGCAGTTTCTGAGAATTGGAACCAAGAACAGGGTTATGTGCAAGGGAGTATATAGTGTGAATTGGACCGGGCACTGGTCCGGTCATGGACTGCAGAGGATTCAGGGTCCCACGCATGTCAAATACTAAAAGCATACCATTCTGCAGGAAAAAAAAATGAAAATGATAACATTGACGCAGTTGTAGGATGTTAAATAACTGAAATATCTGATGGACGTCTAGGAAGTGGAAGAGAAAAAATGAGAGAAGAGAAGGGCTTCATCTGATGATTCAAGGCAGGTATCTTAACAAAACTTTAGAAGTGGGAGGAGCATGGTACCATCAAACTTTTCCAAGAATCCAATAATCTTTTGAATATTGTGAATTACATCACTAAAATATATGGAATGCTATACACAATTAGAGATCAAACCTGTAAACCAGCGTGCACATAGTGAGGGCTGTTTAGATCCCATGAACATGACCAAGCTGGGACCTGGAAGCACAATTCGTAGGGTTAGGAGTACCCAGAAAGGTTAAATTGACAAAATTTAGATAGTCAAGGAAGCCATACCCTTAGATTATAGGTCATGACAATATTGTTGCTTTCCATGCTAAAACAAAAAAGAACTCGGATTCAATTAGTTGCAACAAAGAAATCCAAAAAATGAACTCACTAAATGAAAGGACACAATGATTCACCCAAGTATTGAAAATTTCTTCCCAAGTGAAGCCAAAAGGGTGAATCTACCACAAGGAGAAATTTGTATATCCTTGACAGCTGTGGTGCTAGGAGGAAGATGTATATCTTCATTTTCACGAGGATTAATCAAGTTAATCTGTTGAAAATTAAAGCATAAGCCCATCAAGCTTCAAACAGTATAAATCAGATGTGTGTGAATATTACTAAACCTCCTTGTTCAACCAAGAAGTTTACCTTGTTGAGAATATGCATCCCACCCATCCCAGAAATTCTTCGACCGAGAATCAGATTCTGATAAGAGAAGTCCATGGCAAACAGCCTTCCACCTTCTATGGCCAACGCATGCTGTCAAGGTCAACAACTATTCAACAAAAGAAACAGCTTGAAACATAACACTAAGAGAAACCATGGGATTTAAAAGCCATGTATGGGAGAAAAGAATACATTAAGTGAACATATTCAACAAAATGGGGGAAACTTGACAGGCTGATATTGTAAAAGTCTTTCCAGGAATACATAATCACAATCGTATTTCAAACTCTTAATAAGCCTTTCATACTAACAGTCTAAACTCACATAAAAAAATTAACTATGGAATAGTTGAAACAGGCACCCATCGTGTTTAAGAAGAATAAGGAAAGAACACAGAAACAAACAGACCTGTAATTTAAAGTTGCAATGGAGGAGTTTTTGTTTGGAAGAATATGAGCCAAAGGAATACCCTGCATTATCAAATAACAGCAATTAAAATCAACCACTAATTCTGTCATGTTGTCACACATACTAGAATATCAGATTCATTGAAGAACAGCAGCTTTCTTCCAGATCAGTAAAACACACATACGATTTGTTTGTAAATATTAAGGAATAGGAAGGTTGTATTATTTCACAAGAATGATTCAATTCAGAATGAATAGGAAACCTTCTATAACTAAGGATGGTAATAACCAGATATCAGGAAGGTAATATAAATGTGTATCTGCTTTGGAAGCTAACAAGTTGTAAAATGCTTGAGAGGAATCATACAATTAGACCGAAAAATGAATCTTTACTATTTGTAATCCACGTTTTACTAGTAAATCTTTTACTAGATGTACATAATCATCTGCATTTTCACAACTCCTGTTGTATATTTTTGAATTGTCATGCAATTTTAACTGCATAACTCATAGCCATGTCTCCTAGTACTTAGCAACAAACTTCCACATGAATGAGCCTATCAGGCAATGGATTAGTCAATCAGAACACTCAATAGAAAATGAATTGCACAAAAAGCTATGAAGTCTTAGTTTGATTGACCAAGTAAGCCAACAGAGATGGAAATGAAAAATATATGAACTGCTATCATATTCATTAAATTAATCATGCAGAGGATTACCAGATTGTGCACCCTGAGCTTCTTTTGCGTTAAAGAATTGAAGAGGTTTATTTCCCATCTGCACAAATGATGTGTTCTCTGTACAAGCTGGCTTCTGGAAAACCAAAATCAAGCTCGTTAGGACAGAAAAGGTGAGAAGGAGAAAACCCTTATATGAAACTAAGACAAGCTACTACGTAAGGATAAAGCACACTCAAATCAGAAAACAGTTTGATGCATCAGGAAAGCATGGCTGCTAGGACAAAGTTATTGATACTTTTTCAAAATAGATGATCATTGAGAAATTCAATACGATATAATGTAGGAGTTTAAGATGACATCTTTAACATTTTTCATTGAAAGCTATTGTTTATACATTTAATATTTTAGGGAAAGTTAACTTCCAATAGAAAACAACAGTATGATGCACCCAGGAAATTAAGATAGGAAAGAGATAAAACTTAAAGATGCAATGTATTTTTTACATAAAGAATTTTTGAAGTGTAAATTAAAATATTTATGCAAGTATATAATTAAATTAATTGATTATCATCTATGTAAATAAATGAAAAAGAAATTGTTAATAGTAATGAAAAAAATTTAAAATGAATGTAAATCAAGATATGCAATTACATAAAAAGACATTCATCATATGTGTTAATTGAATTTATTTATTTATTTATTTATATTAATGACATATAAACATACACCATAAAACAAACTCATGATTTAAAAGATAAACATAAATAAACTGGTTAGATAAACCCGCACCTTGAAAACGTATCACACAAGGCTGAACACACAAAAAAATAATTTAAAAATAAATTCTATTTGTATAAATAAAAATTGTAAACGAATTAGAATAATACCTTGAAAAATCAAACACAAACAAAATATTTTAAAAAAGCTTTTGGCCAATAGCTATAAGCTTTGTTTACTTTAAAAGTAAAAAAATGTATTTAAATTATGCAAAAAAATAAAAAAAGATTTAGACACTCCAAACAATTGTTTTAAGGACTGAAGAGTCCATGAAAAAGAATAAAACATTCCCACCCTCAAGGATTTTTCTTTTTCGATTCAAGAACAAATATGTAATTTTAATGTAGTAATTTACAATAAATTTCTTTAATGCTTTGGTTAATATATATTATTCTGTTCACAATATTTATTTGTTTGTTTATTTAGACTGAGACATGGTTTTAAACATTTTGCAAACTAACAACATCTGCTTCTTCCCCATAATATTTTTAATAGAGATTTTGCTCACGTTTTCTGGTTTCTTAAAACGAGCATTCATTAATTTGTATTTTATTTATTTATATATTTATTTATATTAGGATTGACTTGTGCTCTTTTTAAGAATATATTTTATATTGTCGACTGCTTAAAACCGTGTGATAAAGGTTCATTATATTAATTAAACAAAGCTTTCGTTGATTACGACCGTGTGAATTCAGGAACGAGAACCATGCTTTGCATGCCTACTCTAGTTATCGAAGACCGTACCTCAACATTGTTTTCTATAGTTCCCTTTTCTTTTTCTTTTTAAAAAAACATATTGTTTTTTAAAATACTTTTTAGTTAAAAATATATTAAAATAATATTTTTTAAAATTATTTTTGTTATCATTACATAAAAATAATTTAAAAACACTAAAATATTTAATTTAATTTAATATAATAAATAAAATAATTTCTTTTTAAATACAATGTGAAACAAACAATCCTCAAAGTGTTTACACCTTTCCATTGTTTAATTGGGTTGAATTTGGACCACTCCACTCACTAAGTAACATTAAATATGCCGAACTCAAAGCATCTCCCTTATAAATACCACCTCTCCTATCATCCCTCATCCAAGTGTTCTTCTTCCATTCGAACGCTAACCCAATCGGCATCTCCTGGTCTTCTCTCTCGAAATGAAGTTCATGCACATTTTTCTTGTTCTCGGCATCCTAACCTCTCTTGTCCTCGACATTGCTTCATTTCCACTCCAAGAAGATGAAGTTCACTATAATACTGACAGCGAAGTAATTGAAAACTTTTCCTCTCACCGGAGTAGAGGAGTTAGCCGCTTTCTTGCTCATCACAAGAGATCGAAAAACCGGAGACTAACTTGTAACAAGTTCCCTGGGATTTGTCACGCTAAGGGAAGCCCAGGACCTCATTGCTGCAAGAAGAAGTGTGTCAATGCGTTGACCGATCGTCTAAATTGCGGCTTATGTGGGAAGAAGTGCAGGTATAATGAGATTTGCTGTAACGGAAAGTGTGTGAATCCATCGTTCAACAGGAGACATTGCGGGGCTTGCAGCAGTAGCTGCGGCAGCGGGAGCTTATGTGTCCTTGGCCTTTGCAACTATGCATGACCTAGGAGCAGAGAATAACAGTCTATGATTCATTTAATTTACATGCAATTCTTTTGTTTATCTAAGCGAGAAAGTTAATAAAAACTGGCTTTTGTATAACTTACTACTAATTCTTGTCTTCAGTATTCATTCCCAGAACGTAATCAATCAATTAAATTATATTTGATTAGAGTAACAATATATACCATCATCATCATCTCCACGTACAGTGCTTCCTCCTCCATCTTCACAGATCACCCCGCAGTTCAGGCTGGGAAAGAATTCATAATTTAAACATCTCAGTTAATTAAAGTGTGGAATTAGAGGATGCTTGCAATTCTACCATTGTCAATTCATGCAACTCCATGTCTGTTTCTGCAGGGTTTGCTGCTAGCCAGTAGCCACCGCTGCATATATCCAATAGCACCATCCAGTACGAATGATTTTATTCGTCGCCGCAGGTTCACAGTTGTCTAAACAACCATGGCCTTGAGAGCTTGACACTGCCCGGGCGGAAAGCTGGCAATGCTTGAATTCGAGATGGGTTAGCCTTGCTCTCCCCCTCTGGTCTTGTTCCTTAATTAGGGTTTCAATTTCCCTGGCATCAAACACAAATCTCCTTGTAAGGTCAAACCATATTCCTATCCGATGTACCTGCTATATTTAAAATAAAAAGCTTGGAGGTTTCTCTATAAAACTGATTGCAGATCAATTAAGGCGCGGGCATGGGAGTGGAGTTGAAATTAATTTTCTTTTTAAAAAAATCGAGTTTGATTTCGCTGGGCAATGAAATTACTAATAATGAATATAAAAGAAAACAAATATCATGCATATAATTAACCGTCAAAAATCACATATCTTAGAAGGAAGAAGTAGTAAGAAGAAAAAGTCAAAGCAAGAAGCCCGTCTAGCTCAGTTGGTAGAGCGCAAGGCTCTTAACCTTGTGGTCGTGGGTTCGAGCCCCACGGTGGGCGTTTTGTTTGTTTCCAAAATTTTGATTCCCCCCCTCTCCAATAATAAAAGTTATTTTATAAAGTTAAATCCCTAAAATAATTTTTTAAATAGTATAAATATAGTATTTTTTTTGTTTATGTCTATTTCAATAATAAAAACTATTTAGAATAATCATTTTTTTATATCATTTTAAATATAATATAATTATTTTGTATATAATTTAATTATGCAATTAATTATATAATTAGAAGCAAGTTATATAATTAAATAATTACTTTTAAAAACCTATATTTTTAGCTCCTGGCAAATTAAACCCAACTCTTTAATCCCATATTTTTAGCTCCCAAACTCTAGAAGAAAACATCATAGATTTCTAATAGAGACAACAGGGAAAACTGAGACTGGTATTTGATTCCGTGAGGAGGGCATTCGTCAACACAACCTCTCATTGACACAATAACTGGAAATTGTTTTTCCACTTTTCGACCAACCCTCTCCTCCCAGTAATTCATCAACCATTGCCTCTCTCCCATTCTCCCGAAACAATCCCATGGCCGACACACAACATATGCCTAAAATTTGTAGCACATATTTCTGAAACACCTCTCATTCTGCTAGAACTGTTTACTCTAGGGTAGTCTCTTGCCCATTGCCCAACCTAATGTTGCATAGCTCCCTCCCATAGAATGCCCTGTCATGCCTCTTCTAAGCAATCGTCAAAACACCACAAGCTCAGTCTCTCCCTCTTCAATTTCATGCCTCTCACTCGTCAATCTCAGTCTCTCCCATAATTCCACAACACCGCAAGCTCAAAATTGAAATCTCAATCCACCCTAACCTTAACTGTTTTTAGTCATCACAATCCTCAAAACTCAACCAAACACACAAAAAAACAAAAAACTTGAGTTGAACAATGATTCCAACAAGAATATATACTATGATTTCTTTTTTGTACATCTATATATAGCAGGAAAAATTATTTTAGCTATTCACATAGCTGTTCTGTTGGAGCATATACAAATATACAATGACACAAAAATCTTAAAAACAACATTTTAGCTTTACCTCTGCTTATGCATGTTCATGTTCGGTTAGAGATGCTCTTATAAAGTTCTTGGGCTTCAGCGAGTGACTCAGAAAAACAATGGTGGCGGGGAGAGAGCAATGGTGAAGAGAAATATAACAAAGCAAATGAACATTTTAAGGAGTTCGAATGCAAACGAAACCTTTAGCAAAAAACAGAGGTGACTTCATTACTGTCAATTTTTCTTTTGTCCATTTTGATCATTTAATTATATATTAGATATAATTAATAGCAAAACAAAAAAAGGAAATGAGAGTGCGAGCCTCACTTGTATCACACATATTCAAGTCCTTGAACAAAAGAAACACGATCCTCTTCAACTTCAACATAAATTTCTTCCTCACTTGAGAGAAATTGAAATGTAAAAATTGAATTATTAGCAAGAAAAGTGAAATAAAATAGAATTATTAGCAAGAAAAGTGAATATAACATGTTCGAACTAAAGCCTAGAAGCTCCATTTTAGACATGATTATTCATGTAAACTACCTTAACTTAGTTTTTTTTAAATTAATTTTTACCTGAAAATAATCAAATTAATATTTTTAAAGTGTTTTTAAATAGTTTTGACATACTAATATCAAAAATTTTAAATTTTAAAAAACATCATTTTAATATATTCTAAATTATTATTATTTTAAAAAAATCACTACAATAACAAACACGCATTCAAGTCTGGAAGATGTAATGTGTATTTGATATTATGTTGTATAATAATTTAAAAAAAAAATTGATTGTATATATATTAATACTTTTTTTCAATTTAACTTTTATTTTTAACATCACTATATAAGAACTATTAAAAAATATCAATTCAATATATTTTTTATTTATTAGAAACACGCTACACAGGTACAAATTCAATGTCATTCGCTACAAATGAGACAAAAATACAAGACGGGAGGAAAATTCGCAGTCATTAATCAAGCCTCAGCTATCAGAATTAATAGCCGGGTTAATGGGTGAAGAGAGAGAAAAAGGTGCTAATTTGAAATCTTGACGCCATTTTTTTTTATTATTGTGTCCTCCTTCTAATTGGAAGATCCTTACATTGGACTTAAATTAATAAAAGTTACAAACAAATTAGCCTTTAATGTCCCAAAAATCGAAACCCATCGAAGTATTTCCTTGACACACAGCAACCGCATAGCAGTTTTTGCAGATGCTCAACAATCAGATATCTCTTTCAGGAATTTCATCAAACGGGATTCGGGCATCACTAGAAAAAACGAGAAAAGGGTCTGTTGTTTTTCATTAGGCAAGGGAAGGTAGAAAGGTTCGATTTTGAGAGAAAGGGTTTGAATTGAAGAGAAGGTGACGGAGAGAGTCCCGAGGTTTCCTTCGTTCGTGAAATTACTAATAATGAATTTAAAAGAAAACAAATATCATGCATGCAATCAACCAGCAAAAATTACATATTATTTAAGGAACAGATTGTTATAAGAAAAAGTCAAAGCAAGAAGCCCGTCTAGCTCAGTTGGTAGAGCGCAAGGCTCTTAACCTTGTGGTCGTGGGTTCGAGCCCCACGGTGGGCGTTTTGTTTGTTTTCAAAATTTTGAGCCCCCCTTCACTATTCGAGAAGAGAGATGCCGTGAAGACCCAAAAGCAGGCGTATCTTTTCTATGAAAGTTAATAATTTAGCTTATCAAAAAATAATATTTCATAAATGTGAGAGCTTGATTGAATTTGTTTTTTAAAATCTATTAAAATGATAATTTTTTATTTTTTAAAAAAATATATATATTAAAATGATATTTTAAAATTTATATTTATATTTTTTAAAAAAAATACTTTTAAAATACAGTTTCAAATTTTGCTTTAATGCTGAAAAAACATAGATGTCTATAGAGCTGGACTCTAGAATGGGAATGACACGGCTATAAGTTTTGAACGCATTCCACAAATTGAAACAGCACCGGATTATAAAGTTCTTGGGCTTCAACAAGAGACCCAGAAAAACAATGGTGGCGGGGAGAGAGCAATGGTGAAGAGAAGCAAATACACGTTTTAAGGAGTTCGAATGCAAACGAAGCCTTTAGCCAAAAAGAGAGGTGACTTCGCTACTGTCATTTTTGCTTTCGTCCATTTTGATCATTTAATTATATATTGGATATAATTAATAGCAAAAAAAACATGATCCTCTTCAACTTCAACATAAATTTATTCCTAACTTTGAGAGAAATTGAAATTTAAAAACTGACAGTAGGAGTGGTGAAGAAACCAAACTGTTTGTTGCAGACAGCAGTATCACAGCTGCAGGTTCAGACTTCTATTACACATAGTATTTAAGCCCCCGAGCAGAGAAAGACATGGAAATTTACAAAATAAGGCTGGCGCTTATAGATGGCCAACATGCATTTGCAATTTTATTCTACTTCCGACAAGAGGCACCTACGCTCCCTCTGCCTTCTTGAACAACTTTCATTTTCCACTTTGATAACCGTAGACACCTAAAGCACGAAAACAGATTGTAAAGTAGCAACCGATCAATTTAATGGATCATTGGTAAGTCTTGTTGTGAATAATCTCAGAATGAATTTCAGACAATGATAAGGTTTTACCATCTGCTGGGACAAGGATTTCACGTACGTTGTCCATGCCTCCTAGTTCCAAGGAGAATGTCCCGAATTCGGAGCAGTTCAGCCACAACATGGCTAATATTTGTCCTCTCTCTCGGCACTTCTTCCGAGCAAGAAACTCCTACCTCCATAATAGAAACCAAGCACTCCAGAGCTTTGTCATTTCCAATAGGCCTCATCCTATCAGAGGCAATAGCACTTGTTTCCTCAACTTCTTTTAGAAGTACGGGATCAACAACCTCCATCACATGGTCAGGCAGCGCCATTTTAACATATTTGTGCAGGTTCAGCCCCTCTTTGAACGAGCCATCTGTTGGCGTCTTTCCAGTAAGCATCTCCAACAATAGGATGCCAAAGCTGTACACATCCCCAGAAGCTGACACCTCGTTTCCGATACCATACTCTAAAATTTATATGCACGGCTGTTAACAACCTTGGAAACTAGCAGTAAAATGTCACTAAATTTTATAGCTTCTTTAAGTATTTCAGTACGCTAACATGTGCAAGGATGTTTATGACTTTGGCAGAAATAATTGTTATCATGTGGATAATAGTTATATCAATTCGTCAATGCAAGCCAATGGAATATTATTCTAATCACTTGAAACTAAAATAAATCGTGTAAAATCTGACTGGTATTACCTGGGGCAGCATAGCCAACAGTTCCTTTTAAACCAATAGAGCTGTCCTGATTTGATGATAGCTGAACTGAAGCTTCTGGACGGAATCTTGCTAATCCAAAGTCTCCAACATGAGCAGTCATATCACCATCAAGAAGAACATTGCTAGGTTTCAAATCACAGTGAACAACAGCCATTTGACAGTGGTAGTGCAAATAATCAAGCAACTACAGTGGTAGGACGAAAAAAACTTTGAAATTGATATAGATTTGGTTATGTGATAAATGCTTATTTGATGTTAACCACTTTCCATGCTTAGTAATAGCAACTAGCAAGCATATGTAGCATATCCAAACCTAATTCTATTGCCTTCTTGTATCATGTTCTTGTTCTTATCTAACTTCCCTTGAATAAAAAACACTATTTTGAAACTACATCAACTATACCATCTCTGCATTTAAAAAATTATTAACATGCAACATTCACTAAAGATATGAATGTCCAATCTCTCCTACCATTTTCTCAGCAACCAAACATGACATGAAGATTCTTTTTTTTAATACTGCACCGATTATAAACAACTTGCCAACCAAAGTTTCGCTTTCTCTTAGCAAGCAGCCCTAAAAAATATCAAGCTTTCCATTCTTTATCCACCATTTTCTCAGCTACCAAACATAACAACAGGAAAGCAACGATTTTTAAACTCCCAACTGAAAAAACAAAAACTAACTAAACAAATCAAACAAATAAACATAAATAGATTCTAACAAAACCCATCATGAAAAATAAATAATCCAACAATCTCACGTAACCCAATTCAATTTAAGTGCAAACACAAAATATATGCAAAAAAAACAATAACTAATACATCAATTGCAATGTTTAGCCTCTGAATCAGATTCAGATTTCCTCGCTCGCGGTTCTCATCTGATGTATGTACTGGATGCAGCCACTCTTCCAGGCTCCCATTGACCAAGAATTCATAAACCAGAGCTTTAAAATCATTGCCCTGAAAATCAAGGCTAGAACATGCAGTTAAAATTTTGACAAGGTTTCGGTGCCTGATGTTTATCAAGGCTGCACACTCTGCCATATAGCTTTTGGAAGCTCCTTTACGTAGCAGGTTGAATACTTTCACTGCGACAATCATTCCATCAGGTTCGAGGATTGCTTTGTACACAGAACCAAAACTACCTCGACCAATCAAATTGGACGGGGAAAAGCCAGCAGTTGCACGATAGAGTTCTTCATAAGTCACTCTCCGAAATGAGACCTCCCATGAAGCTCCAGAAGCAGGCTGACTTTTTGCTTTTCTCCAGGAATAGATAAGTAGAGAAGAGATCAGAAAGAGTGCAATGATAAAGCCACATGGAATTGAAATTACCAGCTTCAACTTGGTAGAAAATTTTGGCTTTCTCGACTCATTGGACGTGCATCTGGACAAATTCAACTGAGATATTCCACCACAAAGCTGATCGTTTCCCAAAACTGAGACTGCGCTTGCATTCCCGAAAACTCTTTGTGTAGGCATCTCACCTTCAAGGTGATTAAAAGAAAGATCCAAATGCTGCAACAACTGGAAGTCTGCAAAAAATCTTGGAATTTGGCCAGTCAAGTTGTTGTAAGAGAGATTAAGATCTTGAAGTCCTCTCAAAGAACTCAAAAGCTCCGGAATAGACCCTTGGAAGAAGTTCCCCTCCAAATACAGATATTCTAGCATAATGCAGCTTCCAAGACTTCCAGGAATCTCACCTGATAACCTGTTATGTGAAACATCTAGATATCCTAGGTTCACTAACCTGCCCACTTCAGAGGGAAGGGGACCTATCAACTGATTATGAGACAGGTCTAAACTCACGGATAAAGAAGCAATGCCAATTACTTCTTTGGTTAATGGACCGCTCAAATTGTTATGAGCAAGGTCTAAATGTATCAAATTCTGGCAGTTTGCAAGATTTGATGGGATGCCTCCTTGCAAATTATTCGCAGATAAATAAAGTTCGAGCAATGAAGTAACATTGCCCAAAGATGAAGGGATATTTCCAGAGATTTTGTTTTCACCGAGGTTTAGACGGTGCAAATTTTTCAATTTACCAATGGAAGTTGGTATAACGCCAGTCAATTGATTTGTTTCCAATGTCAAACTATCCAGGCTGATGAGGTTTCCAATATCAACTGGAATGCTTCCCCGCAATAGATTTCCCCCCATGGCCAGTGCTGTTAACTTTGATGAGAAGTTGCTGATTATTTCTGGAAACATTCCTCCTAAATTGTTACCAGTCATACCCAAGTCTTCCAAATTGGTGCAGTTTGCAAGGCTATGGAGAAAGATGAGATCACCTTCCTCCCCATTTCCAAGTTCATTGAAATCAATACCAAGATACTGTAGATTAGGCAGGTTTGGAAAAGGGGGCACTTTCCCACTAAAGCTGTTGTTTCCGAGATCAATATGAGAAAGAGTTGAGGCATTGAAGATCGTTACTGGTATCGGTCCGTTTAATTTGTTGGCATAGAATACAAGCACTTCAAGGCTTGGAAGCTTTTGGCCAAGGTCAGAAGGAAGACTCCCATGAAATTGGTTACTCGCCACAGAGAAAAGAGTAAGAGAAGAGAGATTGTACATGGACGGAGGAATTGTGCCGCTCAGATTATTTAAAGCAACAGACAATATTTTTAACCTTTTCAATTTCCCGATACCATAGGGAATGCTTCCTTGCAAATGATTATCCCCCACATCAATTCTCTCAACAGATGAGAGATTTTCAAAAGAAAGTGGTATCTCACCAACCAGATGATTAGCTCCTAAAAAACATGTTTGCAGATTTAATAACGACCCCAGTTCTGCAGGAATTTTGCCAATCAAGTCGTTTCCCCGTAAATCAATCAACTGAAGATTAGAGCAATACGAGATATTGGCAGGGATTTCACCGGTGAATGTGTTGTTGACGAGGTTCAACTGAAGTAGACGAAACAAACGACCCAACTCTTGTGGAATATTTTGGCTGAAGCTGTTGTTGCTCAGGTCTAGAATCCTGAGAAAACTCAGGTTGCCAACGTGAGGAGAGAGGGAGCCCGCCAGCTTGCAAGAGTGGAGGTCAAGTTCTACAGCTCTCTGATGCCGGCGTCCACACTTAACGCCTGACCACTCACAGAAATGCAAGGATTCATTCCACGAGCTGAGTGAACCGAGGGGATCCTCAGTGATTTGAGCCTTAAAAGCTAACAGGGAGAGTCTATCTGTTCCTCCTCCAGATAATGAGAGGGAAGAAGAGATCGGTTGCATTATTTGCAGGAAAAGAAGCCAAAACATGTACGAACTCATGCTTGGTAACTCCATTTTTAATTTGAGGTAGAGATTTTAGTGATGAAGATATGGTTCTAAGAGCTCCTCTATCAATATGGTTCAGACAGAAAACACTGTTCAGTCAACAAATTCAAAGTCAACTTGGAGTCAACTAAAGTCGTGTACGCTAGTTATCTTGTGACTTGTGAATGTGACTTGTGACTTATGACCTGTGACTTGTGACTTGTGACTTGTGATGTATAGTGCCACGTGTAAAAATATAAATTAGAAAACTGAGTAAGAGAATTGAACGAGTCAAAAAAATAATAGAAATAAAGGAGAATTATTGCACGACCTCACTATTTATGATCAAGAACCAGCTTCCTAGCAACTTCCTAGTTGGCACCACTATGACGCCAATCCAGGAGAAATATATATTTTGTTTTTTCAAAAACTGTAATGTACTAATATTTAAAATAAGTTTTAATATATATAAGTATATTTAATATTTAAAAGGTAGCTACTATCCTAAATTTGCAGCAATATTAAATTTTAAAAGGGAACTGCTACTACGATATTAAATTAACTCTAAATTTGCAGCAACTATTATCCTATTAGATCAACCCTTTATTTATTTATTTATTTTTGCTTTGGCAGTGATTGCTAAATAAGTTTTAAGTTTATAATTTATGTGTATATTATTTGATTTAGATTTTTGATGCTATTTTATAATTGATTGAAACTTTCAAATGGTACAAATAATTGCTCGCTTATTTTAAAATAAATTGATGAAAAAAGGACTAAAATTAACTTTCGGTTTGTGTTCGGTTTTATTTTCTTAGATTCAATTAACCAAAATTCAAACCGAATCTATCAAAACCGAAATCAAACAACCAAAGGCTCATACAATTCCTTCTTTTTAGCAGAGATATCTTCTCAGTTGATGTGAATCTCTACATGAGAGAAGGTTGTATGCACTATATATATCCTTCGCAAGGAATGGTTAAGATGCAACGCTAGCTCACCATTCGCAGAAAAACCCTCTCTACTCTATCTTAACGTACAACTGATACAAATAAACAATGAAGGGATGGAAGATTGGAAGGGATACATTTATGAACATATACATACATACATACGTTCATACATACATACATACATACATACGTCCATACATACATCCATCCATCCATCCATCCTTAAAAAAACAATGGAGATAAAAGGCTATTTCAGTCCACTGAATTGATTGGTGCGAATTATAAAACTTTCAAGGTTTGGAAGAGTTAAGCCCCGGGCCACGAGGAAGACTCCCATATGAAGTTGGTTTCCTGCCACAGAGAAATGAGTAAGGCATGAAAGATTGTACATGGAGGTAGGGATTGTACCGCTCAGATTATTTTTGCCAGAAGAGAAATGCTTCAATCTTTTCAATTGCCCGATACTCTTTGGAATGTCTCCTTGCAAGTTTTTCCGTCCGGCATAATTTCATCGATGTGTGAAAGATTTTTTTCCATTCCATACCTAACTTCCAAGCTTTTCGTACAATTTATATTCGACAAGTGAATAGCATTAAATTGTTTTAGAAATGGGCAGACATCAAATACGACAATGATCTGGAAATTTCTTACTTCTACTCTACAGTAAACTACGTTCTCTTTTGTTTCCCAAATTTTTTTTTATCATTGCTTCAGTTCAAGCTGATAGCGAGATATTGCTTAGCCATTTGCCCACAGGATCACGTTTACTGAACAAATGTTGGCAACTGCTTGGAAAAAAGGTTATTTTTTATCCAAACTCTACCTGTGCCCTGCATTTCTGAAATGAAATAATATATTTTTCAACAGTTTTTGGTAGGTCCAAAACTACTCAAGCTTGGTGAGGAAACAAAAATGCAGAACATATATAGTATTTTGATTACGGAGTGCATAATTCATAACCTGTTTACAGTCATGGCTATCCTTTTTAAGAAGCAAAATAACAAACAACTAGCTAGACTTTAACTCGATTTAACAGACCAGGTTTAATCTTTATTCTCCTTCTTCTTCTTCGTCCCTTTGGTTCGGCTTGCATGGCTATAGTTAGGCAACCTTGGTTACCACCGCAGAGACCATCTGGTTCATGCCACACGTACCATGTCCCCTGCAAAGCCGGTAATATCCCTTCTCTCCCCAATGCTTTCCCCATGAATTCTTGATGATCCAATACGGCTTGTAGCCAAACCTAAGAATGGAGTACCCTCTTGCACCGTACCCGACAAGCAGAACACCATGGTTGAGCCATTTCTTGCCGCAAATAAGTGGGCACGAGACTCCCCCGATATAAGTTTGCATGAATATTGCGTTCAGTCCGACTGCATTTTCCCAGATAAAATGTTTTTCAGTATCGGCTATCGCTGACTACGACAAACAAATGACAAATACTATGTAATATCGCAACCGATGATATAATGTAATGGCAGACGAAACCAATTGTATCCATATATGCTACTCTTCATGATAGAAGGTCAACTCACTTGCAAGAGGTCCATGGTGAACTAAATTCGCCGCAATTTGGTTCTCGTCAACAGCGATTTTGGTGAAATTAGCAACTTTTACAGCTATTTTCTCTGGATCAAACTTGCATTCACCCCTTTTACCTGCATAAGGGTATGAACTCTCCTCCTGTAACCCCCCTGCCTCAATCAAATACCTGTAGGCATTGGTCATGAGTCCTCCACCACAACCATCGTCGCATGAAGCCTTGTCGGTCTTGTCACACTGCACAAAAATCCAAGGAAATAACCAAACATTTATGACAGAGCTTTCAGGCCTTGATTTATATGAGCTTCTTCAAATTGAGGTGATGTATGGAGTCCAAGATTATTGGTGCTAGCTGTGATGGTATCTAGTTGATCAGAATAAGAGATTGAAAGGGCGAATCGGAAACTAACCACCCTGTCACAATCAACAAGCTGTTGTTCACTGAGATTGAGAAGCTTCCCTGTTGCAATAAAATTTGCTCCTTCAACAGATCCAGTGGCACTAAACGCCCAGCATGATCCACAAGAACCCTGCATTAGACCCACAAGCACATAAACAAATGTAGAAACTATGAATTTGCACATCTCTCCAGCCCTCTACAGCGCTGCTTGGTAAAACTAAGAAAATTAGCCCTCAAATCTAGTAGAAACTGTACCTGCATCTTGACATCAGTGACAGCTCCTTTCTCTCTCCAATCAAAACTACCAGGCAAACCACTTGCATCCATAAAAGAAGCAGAAGCTTTCTCCACTGGTACAGTACCGCCACCCAAAACACCAGTATAAATTCTCTCAAATTCCTCCTCGGTCAAGTCCATAAACGGAGTGACCCCATGAATTGCAGTGGGGTCCAGTGCCTGGTGCTCAACAGCTCTGATCAAGTTCTTGCCGAAGATCCCAAAGCGGTGCACGTACTCTTCTCTCGTTTTATATTCTTTTTTGTGCTTTTTTATAAACATCTTGAACTTCTCTTCAGTTCCCAGAAGGTTAAGACCATTTTTCATGAACTCCCTGTTGTCAAGGGTAGGATTGTCTGTGACTTGGAGGATTGTTGGGTCCTGTGGGCTGTCATAGAGATCGGTTACAGAAACTGCTATTGATGTAAAGATTAGGAGTCCTGCAAGGATTGCAGTGCATGTTAGAGCTGGGGTTTTATGGATCATATCTTGTTGATTTCTTGATTTTCTTGTTCTTGGAGAGCTCTGGTGTAAGAGAAATGACTTGATCCATATGATGGTACTTTCTAAATAAGGTGGAGAATTTATTCTGGCTTTGATGGATATTATGGGAAAGGAGCGAGGGTGTTTGAGGAATTAAGCGAAAACGTTGTTGCATGCAAAGGTGTGTGTTCGATGGAAGACACGTAATGGTGCGTGTCAATGGCTTAAGTGGTCGCTGAACTTTGGAGGTGCCGAGTGAGAGCTTATCTCAAGACAAGTGCACCGACTTTTAAGGATCCCTGTTAAATTTGTTTTTATATGTTGTTTCACTGTGACTCGGGAATTCCATCTGAATTATGTAATGATAATTGTTCAATGTCAAATGATTTTAAAGAAAATAATATTATTATTTTAATGAAATATTAATGCATGTTAATTTAATAACATGTCAATACAGCAATTCATGTTAATTAATAGTTTATTTAGTATGGTAGTAGCAATTATTTTTAAAAATATTTCTTATTTATAAATATATTAAAATAATTTTAAAACACTTAAAAAACTAATTTTAAAAAATACTCCGACAACAAAAGTCTAACACGAGCTTATCTTTTAATACGAGAGTATAATTGATATTGTTTTTTAAAATATTTTTTGTTCAAAAAAATATCAGAATTATATTTTAAAGAAAACATTATTTTTTGATCTTAATATATCAAAATGATATAAAAAAATTAATTTAAAATTAAAAAAATTATTTTTGAAAAACAATTATAAACAGTCGAAATGGAAGATCGAGCCAGGTGGGATCCAGTGAATTATGTGTAGGGATGGAGTAAAGAAATTTTATAGATCAGGAAAAACTAGTTCAAAAAATTGGGATAAGATTTAGGCCAGTTGACAAACTGGGCAGGTGTCAATGTCGCAATATACTTGGAAGGAAAAAAAAAGCCCAGGCATTTTGGAATAGATCGTCAGTCCATAATTCTTTTATCAAAGCTGGTTGCCCTAGTATTATGGGCTGCAGGCAAATTCAGCCTTCTGGTTGGAATAGATCCATCAATAAAGAAGGGCCTTATTTAGTTCCTCATCTCTATAGATTCAACTGGTTGGAGATTAGGAGGAGCTGGAGGTGTTTACAGTTTTAGAAAGAGAGAAAAAAATCAAATCTAGAGGTATTTTCAGCCAAATTTTGCGTAGATTTATCCCTCTGATCCAGTAAAAAATAAACTGTAAACGCTGAAAGTAAGGGATTCATGAGAATTTTATTTTTATTTTATTTTATTTTATTTCTTAAGTTGATTAAGGAGTTAAATAATCATTACGTCTTGTTATTTGACCGTCTTACTATATAAATATTTCATTTTCTATGAGGCTACAAATTAGCAACTTCTTGGTGTGAAAGCTACAATGGTCAAAGAGGGCCATCCCATTCTGGCCAAGAAAAACAACACTGCCGATGTTGACTGGTAGAGTGTGATTTTTATTTTTTATTACCTTTTATGACACCCCCCTCGCCGTCTCCACTCTCAAGTAGCTCCTTCTGGGCTCGTTTGAATATAAATCGTGGCTCTAATCATTATTTCATTGAATATAAAATTTAGGATATCCTCGTGCTATTAACTTTAATTGTTAATAGATTTATTTTTTCATATTTATCATTCAAAATTTGATTCTAATTTATATTGTCATAAGAAAATCCCATACCAGGGCGGAGCCAATAAATTAGGTTTGGAGGGACAAATTAAAAAAGCAATTCTAGGAGAGGTCAAAAGTTAAAATTTACTAATTTTAAGATTGAAATTTAAAATAATCCAGGAAAAAAACAAGGTAAAAGCATTTGCAGGGTCCGGGGCCCTGCCAGCCACCCCTACCTCCGCCCTCTGCTCTTATAGATACCCTCGTTCAAATAAATTGTCTATGAAAACATGATTGAAAAATAAATTGTAAAATGTTGGCATGAAAATTAATATTTTAACAGTTTTAGGAGAATCATTCACATGCAGGACTGGTCCGATTAACAAATTAGGGTCAATATTACAATATATAAGTCAAGTTTGAGAATATATATATATATATATATTATTTTGATATATTTTTAATAAAAAAAATTACCATGCTCTATGAAAACAAAAATTTAAAATGCGTAGAGAAATTAGACAGAAGAGAATTGGGTTGTGAGAGTTATGAAGCCTGAATAATGGGTGGATCGGATAGCTCTCTGTTGCTTCATGTCAGCTGGTTTTTTTGGTTAGTATGGTGATTAATATTGTTTTTGAAAAAAAAAAATTAAAAATATATTAAATGATGTTTTTTTATTTTTAAAAAATTATATTTAATATCAACCCATCAAAATATCAAAAAATGAAAAAAAAATAATTTAAATAAAAAATGAAAAAAAAAATAATTAAAACATAGTGCAAAGGCTGCTGTTCCCTTCAGCAATAGCAGCAGCTACGGATTTCACTGTGGAGATTAGCATCAATCTGTTGACTAGGTAGGGAGATGCTTTTATCAGCACCCTGTTGGAGCGGAGCTATTCTTGCCTCTCTGACAAGAAACCTGCAGTGGTCAAGGAGTACCGCCCAATTCTTTGCGAGAAAAATAATATTGCCGACGTTGACTGGTAGAGTGATTTCTTTTCTTGATGAGGAAGCCATGATCCAAAAGTCCGACTCATAGGTTCGGCTCCAAGCAACCACCTTCTCTCTCTCTCTTAAGCTAGCATTAAAAAAAATAAAAAACAGGGCTGTCCGATTGTCTCCCGCTGGAAGTAGCACCTTCTAGACTTGTTTAATTATATAATCTTTTTTTTTAAAGTATATTACTAATCATTATTTTATAATACTAAAACGAGGCTCAAAGACAAAGCGTATGTGGAAATTTGGTGGTGGAAAGATTCCCTTGCAGATGTCGGTTGGTTTGGTTTCAGAAAGTTAAGATCACGTGGTTTTGCCATGAAATTACAAGAAGTGATGTTTTTTTTTTCTTGTCATGAAACTATCACTAATAAATTTTTTTATTAATATAAATATTTAAGTCAATTTATGGTTAACTCTATTAATTTCATGAGTTTTAAAATTAATAATTATATAAATTTTTAATGATTATCATACTAATATATATAACACTCAAATCTAAAATTATATAAAAAAAAATTTAATTATAAAATTATATCACACTGGATGGTTACTATCAGTAACATTTTATTTCGCCGACTCGTGGTATTTTATCGTTTATTAGCTAGCGACGAAAATGGCATGGACGTGATTATTACATCTAGCCTGGTTTATAGATCGATTCAAGATATGCTTGTCTACAAACTTGTCCGGACTAGGTTTTCTTTTAAACCATCTTGAACATTGACCAGTCAAAATGGGTGGTTTGAGTGGTCAACGAGCGATGCTGTAATTTGGTTAGATTTTGATGATACTTGACTAGATTAATTTCAATTGTTTTTTTATTTAAATTGATGTAGTTTTATCTTTTTTTAAAAAGAAATATTGACATAATGTTATTTTTTATTAATTCAGTGGCTTATAAATTAACTCAATATTGTAGTAAATCAAATCTTACAAATATGAATATAAATTATGCATCCAAGTGCACGCTCCTTGAAATATGTAGGCAAACGCACATTTATTATTGTTGTTGTTGTTGTTATTTTTTGAAATTGATCAATCCAAATATAATCAGTCTAAAAAACTTTTTAAATATTTTAAAATTCATGTTCTGATGCAATGCATAATGTATCTGATCTTAATTCTAATAGTCTCAGTAAAGACCCGCACTGTATACATTTATTTAATTATTTAAAAATTTAAAAATAATAAAATGAGATTTTTTTTAAGAGGCAACTATTAGTTATTTCTCTTGCCATAAACAAGACACTGGCCACCGGTCATCTTGACCATGGGTAATTAACTAAACCACTAAAATAAAAAAAAATTATTAATTATCAGCACATAAAGTTTGCTATGAACTACTGAATTTCTTTTAATACCATAACAAAATACAATGTGTTAGAGCTATTAGCTAATAGGAAAATATTGTTGAGATCATAATGAAATATGAAAAATATACTTTTAACTTGGACTTTAAAGAGCCAATTAAAAGACAGTCAACAACTTGAAAATGTCATTATAAATTTATAGCTAACAATTTCACTGCGTGTTTTGGACCTGTTCCGCCATGGTCGATTATAAAATAAAAACATGGCAAATCAGTCAAAATGGCTTGTCAAGCTGTGATGCTGCGCAATTCACGATTATTTATGTAGTCCGTTTGAATTAAATCATTACAAATAATAAGTTATAAAAATAAAAAATCAAAATTTGGTCAATGACATCTTTCTCCCCATCTTTTACTGTGTTTCCCCGCCTATCCAGCAATTTAAATGCCGTGAAATAAATAATTATTCCATTAATTGCAATTCAACGCAAAAGTCATTCATATATATATTAAATACCCAGCCCAACCTCTTTAAGAAAATAGGAACAAGGGTAGCACTGAAATTAATTACTAGTAGCCGAGGACCAGATCAAACCCCATAGGTTGACCGTAGAGTCTTTGCTTTATTTTGCCTCGAAATCAAACACAGGGTGACATGTCGCTATTGGATTGGTTAATCCATTACCTAGCAAAATGTGGTCAGTTGACAGGGTATTTTAATCGAGCACGTGCGTAGACTATAAGCATCCACGTGGCAGGAACCATGTTGGGTGAGAAAACAGATGGGTGGTAGCCTGGTAGGTGATCAAATATCCACCAAATATATCGTGACACGATTCGTTTCTCGATTGTAAATATCGTTTTCCAGATTTCCCGGAAACGAGAATGTAACGAAGTTTTGAAATCTGAGTGAAATATTCACTTTAGTTTCAGAGGAGATAAGGCCAGGAGCCGGCCGGGCCATACCTTACGTGAACCAGCCGACTCCTGCAAAGAAACTTAATCAAGATACAAAGCTTGCTAATGAAGATTTGAGTATTATTGGTTAGGGTGATCGTTTTTTAAAATATGTTTTTATTTAAAAAATATATTAAAATAATATTTATGTATATATATATTATAATTTACATTTAATACCAGCTTATTAAAATATTATAAAAACATAAAAAATTATTTCAAAACAAAGAAAAAATAAAATAAAAATTATTTTTTTCAAAAATATTTTTAAAACACAACACTAAATAAACACTAAAGTTGCATGATGGGTTGAGTTTTCATCAAGAAAACAGTAAATTAAATTCAATATCTCTAAATGATCTTGTAGAGATTTCTTCGAATACTTTGCAAATAAAACTTAAAAGGAATGCGCCATGCCTAAATTAGGGCCGTGCATTTCCTTAAAAATTTAATGAAATACTCCTGTCTGGATTTCAAAAAGATTCTGGATGAACCTTCTCGATACTTGTTTCCAAATAGTCTGAATCGGTACGTTGGTTGGACATCAATACACTGCTTAAAGTTAAATAACCCTCCTTTTAATTTTATTCTTTATTTGAAGATCATAGAAAAGGATTTTCATGGTTATAAAACGACATTGTTTCGTGAGTTATTTCAACCGCACAATGAATTGGATATGCTTGTTAGTACACGTGTTAGATTCTCGTCTTTTTTCAATAAAGTTTTTGTTAATTTTTTTTAAAAAAATGTGCAAACTTAAACCGGAAGAGATATAAAAGGAATGTTTTTTTCTCAACATAAATCATGCTGCACGTTACAGAAATTCAACAAAGGGACCCAGTCGTTTTTCAGTAAAGAAAGAATTCTTCTAGGCAATGTACTTTGAATTTTCATTTTCAAGGCAATACTAATTAAATTAACTCCTTAATTACCAATAGTCGTGATTTTTTTCAAGCACTCACATGTCATCGACTAGTCTGAAAAATATTCTTTTTTTAAAAAATACTTTTAAAACACAATTACAAATACCCCGTAATATCGATCTATTCAACGTCTAACAAGAAAACGAAAAGGGACGAGAAATTGAAACCCTATGAAAAGAAAGCAAAGACAGTCCAAGTGAGTTAAAAAAGAGTGGCAGAAAAAACCTATTCCCACCACCAGTTCTTTTGATGTGTAAGTACTCTGGTTTCTGCTAGCTTTTCGAGTCGTAAAAGTCCCCATCCAATCCTGAAAAAACACAGTAGCTAGAAACAAACTCCAAAAGGAAGAGGGAAACTTCAAAATGTAAACAAAGCAAAAACAAAAGCAACCCTTCTTGTTAAATCTTGCTTTTTTCTCCTCGAAGGCAGAGAGAGAGAGAGAGTAGCGATAATGGGGTTTTTGCACGAGGATGTTGTTGTAATAAGTCAAGCGGAGAAGCCTGGAGAGTTGACTGTGATTACGGTGAATTGTCCTGATAAAACTGGACTTGGTTGTGATCTGTGCAGGGTTATCTTGCTTTTTGGATTAAGCATTTGTAGAGAAGGTAAGTTTTTATTTTTTTTAATATCTTTGAAATCATTAATTTGGAGTTACTTTAGCTGTGGACTGTGATTTGTAGGGAAAAAATTGCTGGGTGATTTATTCTTCAGGATTTTATTGGCGGGATTTATTTTACTGATGGGATCAAATTTTATCATTGAGAAAATAAATAACGATGCTTATGTTTTTGTAATTTTGCTGTAGCTGAATCATCAATTTGGTGTTTTGATCGAATATCTGAAGGAGAACTAAATAAAGGGGAAATAAAATAATTCTTGTTTGCACCCTGCCTTTATCTCTGCTTTGAAGGAGGTAGTTGGGATTTGCAGTTGAAAAAGTAGGTAGTTAATCTTACATTTTCTATCATGCTGAAACATAAAGTGTACATATTTAGGTTGTTGATGTTTTGTTGGATATCAAAGATAAGGTTCATGGTAAACTATACATGCATCTAACTGTTTTTTCCTTACTATTTCCCGAATTTCATATAATTATTTGAGATAGTTAATGAAACACGAGATTGCTCCTGGAGTTTTATTATTTGTACATTTTTTCCTTAATTTTTCCGGATCTGTATTTGATTAGTTCTGAATTGATTTTGTATGTTGAAGATGCACAAACGGACGGGAAGTGGTGCTATTTAGTGTTCTGGGTGGTGGGGAAGCCTAACACAAGGTGGGATTTGTTGAAGATGAGGCTATTAGAGGTGTGCCCGTCATATTTTTCAACCTCAGAATTTGACTACTACAAGCCCGAGAACCAACAGCCAAAGCCGCCGGATGTATTTCTGTTGAAGTTCTGGTGCTCTTATGACCGTGAAGGCCTTTTACATGGTAATCTGAAATTCCGTTCTGGAGAAATTGTGACACCTTTTAAATCGGTTCTGCCTACTTGGGATTTTTGCTCTATGAGTATATTATCTCTAAAAATGTATGCCTGTTGAAATCTTTTGAGAACTTGGGAGGAGTTGCTACATGAAGTATATTGTTTCTCTATATTTATGCATGACTGACACCAGGAAGCATTGAGATTCACAACGTAATTACTCTGTTTTGATAGGATGACATTGAATTGGATGGAAAGGGAATGGTTTAATGAATCCCTTAGGCCGGAATTTGTTTTTGCTATTGGAAATATAGAAAAGTAGTGATGTTTCTCATAATTTTCCTTAAAATGGAAAATGACCTCCTCATTGTGTAGTGCTGTAATTATGCTTATTCCCTTAACCCATATCTTCTACAAATGAGCATCCTTACCCATTATATGTGTTTTAATATAGGATCACAGCACGTGGAACAATCTCCTTTTACTAATCTTTGCTAACTATTTTTTTTTTTCATCTTTAGATGTAACTGAGGTTCTGTGGGAGCTGGAGCTAACAATAAAAAGAGTGAAGGTGTGCACTGCTCCAGATGGGAGAGTGCTGGACCTCTTTTTCATCACCGATAATAGGTTGGTCATTCTCTGAAACTTTACTCAAACTATGGCCATACATTTCTGTTTCCCTTTATTCCATTTCTGCTTTTGATAGTGTAATATTTTTAATTATATGCTCTTATGGTTGCTTTACCCAAGGAAAAACAAGGCTAATTGCAATATGAAAACCACACTGTAAGACTTCAGTTTTATCTCTTCCCTTCATCCCAGAAACCATGCATGCTCCTGCTCCCCTGTTTCATTCAGAAGTAATAAATGACTTACGCTTCGCATGTCAATCAAGTGATGTTAAAGATGTAGAAGAGATGACCAATGACTACTATTGGATATTCCAGCGTTGGCTTAAGTATGTATGAAGACCGAACTGTTTTCACCTCAAACTTGTCTTCTTTTGATAAATTTATCAATCTTGCTTCAATTTACAATAACTTAATGATGGTTAAGTAATACAATTGAATGCCACATGCTTGTGCTTGATCAAGTCATGTTTAACTAATCCTTTGTGCGAGCTATTGTTCGGAAGGAAGAACCTTATTCCTCATTTAAACACCATTTTCATTTTTTTATATCACTGATATAACCATTCAATTTAGTCTCTGATTTTCTAATAATTTTTCAATCTAGTTTCAAATCTTATCCAACCACAGCGAAATGAAAGCCCAGCTGAAGAGAGAATAACGAAAGGATAAAAGGGAATTTGTTGAATAATCCTAGATGCAAGAACCATTAAATAATAATATAAGATTCTCATTAAGATTTTATCTAATAATGTAAGTTCTTAAGTTGGAATATTTTTTAATATTGTGTCGAAAATTAGAAAAAGGCAACAAAATATTTCATCTACGTTAAAGAAAACCTCTGGGTCCAGAAATTGTCTTAGGTAGCTGTGAAAATGCTACTCACTCTGAATGTGCACTTATAAGGAATAGATTTGTGTGTTTGGAGAGGGAGAGAGAATCTGATGGTTGCCTTTCGTTTCACTTGCTTATCGATGGAATTGGACTGTTTGTTATCAGGGAACTTCTTCACACAAAATTGAGACGGGAGGAAACAATTCATCATCTGAAGAACGTATTAGGGAAGGCCTTGATTAGTTGTGAGATTGAATTAGCTGGGGCAGAAGTTACTGCATGTTCTCAAGGTTCATCATTTCTTCCTCCTGCATTCACAGAAGACATGTTTAATTTGGAGCTTCCCAATAAACACCGAAGTGGCTTTCTTGCTCCCAGTCCTGTCTCTGTTACGGTGGACAACACCCTCAGCCCTTCGCACACGCTCGTTCAAATTCTCTGCAACGATCACAAGGGCCTCATTTATGACATAATGAGAACACTAAAGGATTATCATATCCAGGCAAGTTATTCGAACTATGAACTATTTATATGTACTCGATGATTATAGCCTTTATTTAAACTAAAAATTCATCATAGTTTTGCTCATGGAACCTGGTGCAGAACTCTTAGAAAAAAGTTCTGGGTTTCATTGAGTAATGGAAGTTCCCTAATGCTTCTCTTTCCCGGTGAGTCTCCATTGGTTATCAATAATATTTATATGTGAAACATGAATTTATCTCAGATTTCTTATGGGCGTTTCTTTGCGAACCGAAAAGGAAACTGTGAGGTGGACTTGTTCTTAATGCAAGCAGATGGCAAGAAGATAGTTGACCCCAACAAACAGAATGCCTTGTGTTCTCGTCTGAGAATGGAGCTTCTGCGTCCTGTTAGACTTGCTGTGGTTAGTCGAGGCCCTGATACTGAGCTGCTTGTTGCAAACCCGGTTGAGCTGTCTGGCAGAGGCCGGCCTCTTGTCTTCCACGATATTACTCTGGCTCTCAAGACTCTAAACACCTGCATCTTCTCGGTACCATTCGTATTCCTTTTCTTTGAGTGCATGCATGATTCTATCCAAGATTATCTCACACTTTATGCTATCTTTTATTTTCTCAGGTGGAGATAGGGAGACACATGATTCACGATCGAGAATGGGAAGTGTACAGAATACTACTCGATGAAGGGGATGGTTTACCTGTGTCCCGGAACAAGATTGAGGAGGGTGTTAGAAAAGTATTGATGGGTTGGGATTAGATTGAGATGCTAACTTCAGTTAGGCCCCCTCACCATCTCTGGACAGTGTATCCTTTGGAGTCTCTAGTACAGCTAGGCGCTAACCGCAAGCTAAATACAGATCAAGAAATTTCTCAAGAGAAACGACAAGCTCTTTTATGTAAAAAGAAAAAGAAAAAACATGATGCAGGTGCATTATTTTTCTTTTTAAAAAAGCTAATATCTTTTTCATGATTCTTGTTTTTGGTCTTTGTTTTTATAAAAGCCATGGTTTCATTGCCGGCATTGCCCTGGGAACATCAACCATTACTATCACAGGATAAATGCTTAATGGCATTATATTGCCATTTGCTCAGGACACAGATCACTGGTGGATGCTAGGAACCTTGCTGACGCTAGTTGGTTGTTGACAAGAATGTGTCCCAGTACTATGATGTCAGCAAGGCTATGGTCTCACAATGCGCTGTAAAATTACCGTGATCCGGCCACCAGAAATCACAGGTGCTAAGTTACCATTCTGAGCTTTCTCCCTCCATCTGTAAAATAACATTACAAGGAAGCTACAGCCCTCCCAAGTAAGCATCAGCCAGGGCTTTCTCACAAACACAGCCTATGAAGTTTTCGGCCGTTTGGGTTTTGAAATTGAAGCGCTGCCATGACAACAGCCCTTAAACTTGTTTTAAAAAGTAGTTTTTTTAGTTTTCATCACTAGTTTTCTTAGTTTTTTTAAGAGTTTCTGTATGAGAAATAAAATAAATTGTTGAATATTTTTTTTTAGCAAATGTATTTTCTTTAATTTAATGTTTCCTAAAAAACTGTTCATACACTAGCCAAACTAACATAAATTTTAAGGATGACCACGATTATACTTTAACTGATTTACATCATAGTAAAGTAGCTGGATGGAAATTATATATAGTATATAACTAAATTGGCCGTCGTAGTGAGAATAAACGTTATAATCGTACATTTTGGAATTCAATACATGATCATATATATAATTTGGTATATTGTTAATTTACGACATGTGCAAAACTAATAATCGTGGGATTGCACAACGATAATGCTCTTGATATACATTACAACAACTATAGCAGTTGAAAAATTACATTAACATCAATAGTATTATATATTTTTTGATAGTACAATACTATACTTATTCCATTTTTGGAGTAGGATCTCTCCACGTAGTACACAATGAATTTGATAAGGAAAATGATAAAGGATTGGCGAATTGATTTACATGCACCCACCTTTACCTCCAAGACGATAGAGACATATATTTCTTGATTGTTGGTGATGGGGCATGATATAATGGTTTCACTGCTGATATATGTTTTGAAAATGATACAAAAATGATTGCAAAGAAGAGAATCATTGTCAAGTACTTATTATTTCCTTGAGACCCCATTTTGTGGCAAGAAAAAAATATGGGAAATATTCTAGAGAATAAAATGTTTTGGATTTTCTTAAAGAGATAGCTAGCAAGATGGATGGTTTTGGAGATGAAAACTAGGGTTAATTAGGTGGCATGACTATGATAATTGAGGAGCAGCTTCGTATTTACATAGTTACCATGAAAAACATTTTCATATGTGAATGGAATATTTTTGAAATAGCATGGTCTCTCATTCATACTTGGAGTCCTTTTCATGACACTTTCGTAGAATGTGATCAGATTTAATCTACTGGTTGTTTTGGAAAATATATCACAAGCTAATTAATTGTTTGTGAAATGCAATAATAATTTTAGAATTGTTGGTATCTCATTAAAAAAAATTGAACTTTTTTTATTCTAAGATTGAGCTTTAAACTAAATTGTGTAGGAGTTAATTTGGCATGACGCAGCTAGTTTACAGAATCAACTCACAATCAAGTCTATTTACTCACAATCTAGATTGATTTTTTCAAAACAAGGTTGTTTAGTTTTTTTAAAAAATAATTTTGAAATCATATTATTTTAAATTATCTTATTAGATTAACTCGTTTATTCATGACCTGATCTTGATATTACATTGTGGTACTGGAGATGAAAATTAGGGTTATAGATTTGAGGTAACAAAGGCAATGACCTTGAATTGTGATTACTTGACTTTTGACTTTTAAATCCGAGGAGATTTTCTAGTGCCGGTCTTTCAAAGTTGTCCATTGCCTTCTCTCAAGTCATTTCAAAACCGGTTAGTGTTTCGGACTCTTTTTTTTGAAGAGCTAGCTAGTTAGCATGATGGATGGTTTCAGAGATAAACATTAGGGCTATCTAGTTGGTATGATTACAACAATGTGTGTGTGTCTATATAAAAAGCTAAAGGTAGAAAAACCATTGTTCACCCAGATTTAAAATTAATTTTCACTATAATAGTATGATGATGTTTTTATCTCTCATCAAAATTCTTTAACCTAGATATTCAAGATAGTTTGATTTTTGTACATAGTTATTATTAAATAGTTAATAATAAATTTTAACTGGGGAACAAAACTACAACAAATAAAAACATTAAGACCGAGAAAATTAAATGCATTTAAAACAAAAACAAAATCAAAAATTCATTTTAAGTATATAATGAGTGTGTTTTGTGTGGCATCGTATTGTTTAAAAAAATTGTATTTTTAAATCATTTTAATGTGTTAATGTTAAAAATAAATAAATAAATAAAAATTATTAACAAAAACAATTGTTATCACCATAAAAAACATTATTGAAAAAACATTGAAGCTAGCAGGAGATAAAAATAAAATACAAAATTTATCTAGAGAGTAGACTATTATAAATTAGGTTCGTGTTATATTTCCATATAATCATAAATTAATTTAACATGATTTCCTTTAATGGATAAAGAAGATATAAAATTTCACTCTCACAACATTGTAATTTTAAAATCAGAAACCTTCAAAGTACATTAGAAAAAACTATATAAAAACATAAAGCCAGCCATGTAATTAATTTTCTTTTTATGCATACTTAAAAGTATGGCAGCGGATGTTTTAAAATTATCTTAATACATTGATATTTAAAGTCCTATATTTGATAATACACGCTGGCATGCCAAGGTAATGGCACGATTAGGAGAGGATGACCGCAGCTAAGGTAATATTATCCACGTAGATGTAGATTTTTCTTGCTGTTCATGTGTGTGTGTGTGTGTGTAATGAGTGACATACACCCTTTTGTGGCAATAATTTCCGAGATGGTCTGGCATCCCAAGGTGCAAAGTTGTAGTCTTAAAATAAAATATATTTTGGCGTGTTATATAAAGGGCGATGGCACGCTTAGGAAAGGATGATCGCGGCAAAGGTAATATTATCCAAGATGGTCAATATCAACTGGGGTTTGAAGGTTTATTTCTGGGCCCACAGGCTACATAACACCTTTTATAGAGACCAATTCCAGGTTACATGTGGACCAAGTCCAGGTCATTTAATCACAATTCCTGGCCCATTCACAACGTCATTTGAAAGTAAGAAAATGATTAAATAATAATAAATTAAGTTCAATTCAGATTTTTTTACCTAACAACTCATGCATGAAGTGACAGTAGCTTGAAAAGTCTAAAATCACGTATAATCACAATTCAAGGTCCGTGTCGCTGATTTTAAGCTCTCTGTTTTCACACTTCAAGCCCCGGGCTTTAAGCAATCACGTAGAGTCACTTTTTTATTTTATTTTATTTTATTCTCCTCTGTAACTATGAATCAGCTCCTCAGTTATCATACGCCTCGCCATCTCTTGAAAAACACCCAGAACATTTTATTCCCTGGAAGTCCCATTTTGTTTTCTTGCCAGAGATGGGGTCTCGGACAAATAATCAACACTTGACGACAATTCTCCTCGTTGCAATTATTTTCTTATCATTATCTAAAGATATAACGGCAGCTAGGTCATTCAATCAAGGAGTAGAGCGATCGTTAGAAAAAAATACTAGATACCGATCTCTTCAAGTTCAAAGCAGTCCGGTTTTAGCTCCGGATTCAGCACCATCACCACCTGGTTTGAAACGAAGAGATCCATGCCTCTATGTTCCTAAAGGTCAAAGTGGATGCAAGTAAATAAATCCGCCGCTCCTTCACCGACCAAGAATCATCGAGTCCCGCATAGAAGGAGCCTACTCCATAAATAGAAATACTTAACAATATAAATAAGTATAATATTGTTCCGTCAAAAAATGATAATTTCATAGATATTTTATGTAATTTCTCAATTATTATATTTGTTCAATTGTATACCAAGAGTATTTCTGCTATCTAATCCCACGATTATTAACTAGTTTTACATATGCTGTTAAATTAATTGCCCAAGAGTTTCAAAACACACACGTGTATTTCAGTTGTTATGATATTAAAAAATGGCGTCCAAAAAAGGACTAAATTGAATTATTATTAAAAAGGAGCACTTAAAAATATTAGTTATGTATAGTATTTGAATTTAAGGACCAGGGATTAACATTGTTAGTGTAGGTTTGGAAGTATAGTTAAAGTTGTTTTTAAAAGTGTTTTTTGTTTAAAAATATTTAAAAAAAAATAACACATAAAAATAATTTAAAAATACCAGAAATATTTAATTTAAAATAAAATAAAATTTATTTTTTTCAAAAATATTTTTGAAACACAATACCAAACAGGGTCTTAATAAAACTTGAAAGGAACAAGTCCTTAATAGCAAAGTTATTAAATCCAGTCTCACTTATTTTTTAATTTAAATTCAGTCATTGATGAGTGGTTTGATCTAAAACAATTCAAAACAATATCGTTTCAAAGATTATTTTTTACTTATTATGTGTACTCAGTTCCAAAATGAACTATTTTTTCTTTATAATTTCCATCCATCTACTTTACTGTGATGTGATGTGAATTGGTTGAAGTATGATTGTGATCATAATTTAAGTTTAAGGTGATTTGGCCAGTGTTTTTTTCTTCTTCCAGGAGATATAAAATTAATGAAAATATATTTACAAAATGAAAAATTATTATTTTTTGGAAATAAATGCCTTTTAATTCCTCGATTCTCTAGAAGATAGAAGATATCAAAGTTATTTTTAAAATTCTCCATAATTAAATACAAGCCTTGATTTCTAATTCTTCAATTCACTTGGACAGGATGATTCTAGTTCTTAATTGTTTTATTGTTAATATTTAATTATATCTCCTGGATACTCTTATAATGGTTTATAAGCTTGTTTCTATTCTTTCCACATAGATGTATTTATTATATTCTAATCATATTATATACTAAAAAAGTCAATTTTTTAAATGTCTAAATACTTATATGCCCTCCATTAAGACAAAATAAAAGAGTTGGTTGTAAGGTTGTAAGGTTATTTCGGTAATTTATTACTTTTATTATTCTTTACTACCAAATATTGTGTGCTCGTATGACAAACACATCGACAGTATTCTCCTCGCACCCACTTAGAGCGACGCGTGTGGAGTTGGCCGGTGGTTAAAAATACTCATCCAACGTCTCACCTGATGCGCTATCATGTAATTTTTCTTATGGTGGGGCACGTGTCCGAACATAGTGGACGAAGTCGTGACGGTGGTTGGTTGATTGTTTTTGGCCCTTTTCTCTCTCTTGCATGTTGAATTACACGCAGACCCCGTGTTTATAGTATTTTCAGTTCTTTCCCTTATCTTTTAATTATTTTATATGGTCCTGATTTTTGTTATATAAGTTTTAATTTGTTTTAATTATGTCATTCGATTGAAATTGATTATATATTGCGATTTTATTTCAATCCTTATTCTTTTAAGTTTGGGTTTGGTTTTCAATCCCTTAATATTTTTGGCAAAAAAGGTTTGATTTTTTCAATTTGTTCATTTGATTGAAATTGAAAATATATTTGGTTTTTATTTTGACCCTTAACTTTTAACTTTTGATTTTAATTTCTTTATTTTTTTATATTTTAGAAATAGTCCTTATTTTTGTCCATGTTTATATATATATATATATCCTCTTAGCTTGGTTTTTTTTCCTCTTTTGTTGAGACAATACTTTTTTGAAAAATTTAGTTTTTAAATTTTAATTTGTATTTATGATCATTTAAAAATTTATATTTCTTTTTTTTCCCTTTGTTCTTTCTTTTAGTTTTTTTATTAGTTTGTTTTTTTATATATTCAATTCAAATATTTTTTTTAGCTAATAATTTTTATTTTTGTTTTATCATTTATTTTATTTTTTTGTTTATTGTTTTGTTAAAATTTTAAGACTTTTTTTATTTAATTTTGTTTTTTTTCTATTATTAATGCAATAATAATAATAATAATTTAGTTTTTTTTCATGCTTCCTTTTTTGTTAGTGTTTTTTAGTTTTTTTTCCTGGGATAATTTAATAACTTTTATTGTTTTAGTAGTAATAATAATGATAATTTTAGATGTTAAGACTTCGATGTTACTGTTATTATAATAAGATGTGCTTATGTGTTTTATTATGTCAAATATTGCATGTATAAATATTTTATTTTATTTTTAAATTAGCAAAATTTATTAATTATTTAAATACTAATAATTCTAAAAATTATTTGCTAAATCTGCGGTTTAACTAGTTTACCTAAATTTAGATGTTGAAGTCTTTCTCGATTTTCTATGCTGAAAAGTTGTATCTTAAAAAAGAAAAATATTGGTGTATTATATAAAGGGCGATGGCATGCTTTCGCGGCAAAGGTTAGGGTTTATTTCTGGGCCCACAGGCTATAAGGTACAGAACACCTTTTATAAAGACCAATTCCAGGTTACATATGGACCAAGTCTAGGGCATTTAATCACAATTCCTGCCCCCCATCCACAACGTCATTTGAAAGAAAGAAAGAAGAGATAGTTCGACTTAGGACCTGTTTGGTATTACGGTTGCTGTTGCGGTTGAGGTTGAAAAAAAGCAGTTTCAAAAAAAGCGTTTTTTACTGTGGTTCAAAAAAAGCAGTTAAGTGTTTTGTTAAAACTGTGGTTGAGTTGAAGGTTGAAGAAAAAACAGTTTTGGGTGTTTGGTTTCCAAACTTTACAAACTACTTTTAACTTGTAAAATTACTTAAAAGGGCATGGAAATATACACACACATTGATCCATACATACATACATATATATATATATATATATATATGTAACTTGTACAAATAAATTTAAAAATAAATAACAATTTCTATTAATGTGAATACTTCAAATAAAATGGAAACATCATTTCATTCTCCCATCAAATTATTTGCAATGCTCTCGCGCACAATATCCATACGGGAATTTCTGCCCGAACTCTGACTAGTTTCACATGCTACAACATCTGGTAATAAGTCATTTAGGATATAATCGGGATTGCGATCATATTCAATAAAAACATCATCATGTTACGATCTCCTTCTAATATAGTTATTGAGTGCCATCGATGCAACAATAATCGCAACATGTGTTTTGTAAGGATAAGGTGGCCTGCACTGCAAAATTTTTCACCTTTGCTTCCATACTCCAAATGTTCGTTCTATCACATTATGTAGTGATGAATGTGCACGATTAAATACTTTGCGTCGTCCACTTGGTTCACCCCAACGTCGAAAATCTTCTAAATGATACCTCTCCCCTCTATATGGACCTAAATATCCATACTCATTCAGATAACCGGCATCAACCAAATAGTATTTTCCTGAAAATAGAAACAAAATGCAACTTTTATATTAATTCAATGACAAAAGATGAATAGTAATTCATTTAAATTATCATATCTGTAAGAAATAAAAATTGACAACCTTCAGGCGGTTTAGGAAATTTAATACTCGTACTGTCTATAGCCTCGAGAAAAATACATGTATCGTGCGCACTAGAGAGGAGAATTGCAGAGAAGATGCCCCTCAATCAGTTGGCTTTTGGCAGAGATTCCTGGTGAATGAAACCCTTGAGATGCACAGGGTTTTTTGAGAGAGGGATGTGCAGAAAAAAGGGAGCAGATGAGGCACCCGTTTGGCAAAGAAGAGAAAGGGAGAAGATGGGTGCAGAGAAGAAGGGAGAGACGTGCAGAGATGAAGGGAGAGACGTGCAGAGATGAAGGGAGAAGATGATTTTTGGAAAGGGAGAAGATGACTCTCTGCAGGCTTTGGGTGTAATTTTTTTGATAAGAGAAACGGGGATCCAATCCCCAGTTTCGAACGGCGTTTCAAAAGCACTTCCAAGGTGCTTTTTTTGAAACGCCGTTCAGGTATATAAATGGGATGGGATTCACTAAGACAAAACGATGTTTGGTAAAAACCAAACACCAAAAATTCATCCCGTTTGGCAAACATGGAACGCACCACGTTGCTAAACAGGTGCTTAAAAGCCGCGAATTTGAAGTTTGAACGAAGAGAGTCCAGAATCAAAGACCGTACTTAGAAAAACAAACCATTTTAATATTTTATACGTGATCACGTGAACAAGGCTGAAAGGCTCGTCTCTTTTGGAAAATTGCATCAGATGTTTTCTTTGATTAAATTGTTTTGAACATTTCGAAAAACTTTACAGATGATCTGGGAAAATTACAAAATTTTAAATACCCATGTATCTTGCATCCAGATGAAGAAGTGGTGATGTTTATTTCCAGAATTTGAATTCGGTACATCTTAGATAATGTAAAATATTTATTGCAGTTCACACATGTATAGCTGCACGTAGGTATATTAAACAAACAAAAAGTACAAGGAAATTCTCTTATCTCTTTGTTGGGAATAGATTGAGATGCTAACCTCAGTTAGGGGCTTGGGCCCTCATCATCTCTGCACAGTATATCTTATCTCTTTGTCTCTCTAGTACAGATAGACGCCGACAGCATGCTAAATAGACCATGAAGTTCCTAAAGATAAACGACAAGTTCTTTTATCTCCCCTGTCAAAATTTTGACGTGAAAAGGCCTAGGCATAAACCAAGTGCATTATTTTTTCTTTCAAAAAAGCGAAGATATTCTTCGAGTTTTTGGTTTGTGTTTCGATAAAAGCCACGATATCATTGCCGCGCGCCGCCATCACCCTGCGATCACCACCAGTTCACCAAAACCATTACCGTATATGACAGGATTTTTCAACTTTTGCTAAACATGGTGTGCATATTTATGACGAAATGCTTCATGTCATGGGTTTCACGAATTGCCATTTGCTCAGGCCACCGATCGATGGTTGATCATGACAGCAGTGTGATGGCGGCGCGCGGCAAGATACAATGATACAATTACATAAAAGTGGATGGAAAATCTTGTTGATGACGCTAGCGTTGGTTGTTGACAAGAATGTGTCCCTGTATAATGGTGCAAACAAGGCAATGTATCTCACAATGCACTGCGACGTTACAGTGACCAAGCCACCAAGAATTGCAAGTTCCTGAAGTATCGTTTTGAGCTTTCTCTCTCCACGAGAAAAATTACATTACAAGGAAGCAGAAGCCCAGCCGAGTGGGCACCAGCCAGTTTTCTCCGCTATCACAGCCTATGAAGTTTTAAACCAATGCAATGACAACCCCTTGAGCTTGTTTTAGACAATAGCTTTTTAGTTTTCATTGCTAATTTTCGTAGTTATTTTAAACAAATTTTTCTATGAATTCACTGCACAATTATACACATATGTGTGTGTGTGTTTTGAAACTCTAAGCAATTAATTTAACAGCATATGTAAAACTAATTAATAATCATGGGATTACATAGCAGAAATACTCTTGGTATACAATACAACAAATATAATAATTGAGAAATTGCATAAAAACGATCAATATCTATGATATTTTTATTTTTATTGACGGAACAATATTATACTTATACTTATTTATATTGTTAATATTTCTATTTATGGAGTAAGCTCCTTCTATGCGGGACTCGATGATTCTTGGTCGGTGAAGGAGCGGCGGATTTATTTACTTGCATCCACTTTGACCTCTGGGAAGATAGAGGCATGGATCTCTTTTTGTCAAACCAGGTGGTGGTGGTGGTGCTGCTGCTGCTGAATCCGGAGCTAAAACTGGACTGCTTTGAAGAGATCGGTATTTAATATTTTTCTCTAACGATCGCTCTACTCCTTGATTGAATGACCTTGCTGCCGTTATATCTTTAGATAATGATAAGAAAATAATTGCAACGAGGAGAATTGTCGTCAAGTGTTGATTATCTCTCTGAGACCCCATCTCTGGCAAGAAAACAAAATGGGACTTCTAGGGAATAAAATGTTGTGGGTGTTTTTCAAGAGATGGCGAGGCGTATGATAATTGAGGAGCTGATTCATGTATATATAGAGAATAAAATAAAATAAAATAAATGACGTTGTGAATGGGCCAGGAATTGTGACTAAATGACCTAGACTTAGTCCATGTGTGTGGTTTCCAATCAACGACACGGACCTTGAATTGTGATTTTACGTGACTTTAGACTTTTCATGCAAGTATGGAGTGTGGTTTACGTTCCGTTCTTGTTCTTTTTTACAGTGTTTTTTTATTTAAAAATTTATTAAAATAATATTTTTAAAAATTTATTAAAATAATATTTTTAAAAATTTATTTCTGATATTTGTATATTAAAATTATTAAAAAAATGTATTTAAACAAAAAAACACTTAATTCGAAAAGATTTTTTTGTGCCGGTCTTCCGAAGTTGTGACTTGGAAGACTTCTTGGATACGATAATGGAGGAGCGGACCTCCATCTCTGGAATTATAGCTCTATTGATAGACCAAATCCAAGCGTTTTTATAAAAAAGAATGTTAATATTAACACAAGCATTTTTATAAAAAGAATATTCATATCAATTCAAGCTTTTTTCTATTACTTTCCTTCTTTTTTCAAAATATTAACATTGATCGAGCCATAGCTCATTTCACGTCATGCATGTGTTTTTAAGGGGGGGAAATCTGAATTGAACTTAATTTTTTTTTTATTATTATTATTTATTAACCATTTTCTTTCTTTCAAATGACGTTGTGAATGGGCCAGGAATTGTGACTAAATGACCTGGACCTGGTCCATATGTAACCTGGAATTGGTCTCTATAAAAGGTGTTTTGTACCTTGTAGCCTGTGGGCCCAGAAATAATCCTTCAAACCCCAGCTGTTATAGACCATCTCGTATAATACTACCTTTGCCGCGATCATCCTTTCCTAAGCATGTCATCGCCCTTTATATAATACGCCAATATATTCTTTAAGTTACAACCTTGCATCATAGAAAATCGAGGAAGACTTCAACGTCTAGATTTAGCTAAACTATCGATTTTGATCGCGTGATGGGCTGATTTTTTTTATTTATATAAAAAATTGATTGATTTTATGTGTATTGTATTTTATTATTTTAATATTTAATCAATAAAATTATAATTGATAAAATCTATTAGGAATTTTTTTTTTCCATCAGAAAGTGATTGAATGTTGCTATTCCAAAATTCTTTTGATAAAATCTGTTAAAAAATATTTTTTTTCTAAGTAGAAAACTGATTGTAAAATTTATTGTTCATATTATTATATTAAAAATATTTTAAAATAATAATAAATAGGTCATATATATATATATGAATATATTGATATTAAATAAATATCAAAATATATAATTAGTCTCATATATTGATAAGCAAAAAAATATTGCAGATAATAATAATTATTATTATTATTTTAAATGTCTTATCTATAATAATAAATAGTTCATTTATATATATTCTTAAGATACAACCTTTCATCATAGAAAATCGAGGAAGACTTCAACGTCTAGATTTAGGGTAAATTAGAATATAATAAGTATTTCTACCTGTAAAGAATAGAAACAAACTTATAAACCATTTTAAGAGTATCCAGGATATATTATGAAAAATTAACAATAAAAAAAGGAACTAGAATCATGTTAGCCAAATGAATTGAAGAATTAGAAATTAAGGCTTGTATTTTTAATTACGGAGAATTTTAAAAATAACTATTTTTATATTTTCTATTTTTTAGAAAATTGAAGATAGAAAACACATACCTTCAAAATTTTATCTTTTTATTTATTAAATGTATTTTCTTTAATTTTTTTGTTTTCTTAAAAAAATCAGGAAAAATACACAGATAAAAAAGCATACAAGGTTTGTATAGTAGCCAAGCTACCATGATTTTTTTCTTACAAAAGATTAAAAAAAAAAAAACACTTTTGTAATGCTTCCAAGCACCCCAAATTAATGTGCCGTGGTCAGCATGCACCTTGAGATATCCATTAAAGGAGATCATGTTTAATTAATTTATGATAAAATGGAAATCTCGATATTTTTAAATATCAATCTAATATAGACAAGGGATTCTAATTAAAAAATACTCTTAACCTCTCGATTTTTTATAGCTACTTCAATTAAAATCCTATATACAGGGCATGTTTGGGAGGGCGATTGCGGTTGTTTTTTAAAGTACTTTTCATTTAGAAATACATTAAAATAATATTTTTTTTTATTTTTAAAAAATTAATTTTGACATCAGTATATTAAAATGATTTAAAAAAATTAAAAAAATTTCATTTAAAATGATTTTTTTTGAATTTTGAACAAATGGTGGTTGTACCGCCGAAACAAACATGCCGTGTTCGCACTGAAGTCCTTCCAGGTTTCGTCTCATTCAATTGTCTTTGCAATTTAAAATTTATTCATAATTGGGATTTTTTTCTAGAAAAGGAGTTCATCTTCTGGAGAGAGAAAAAGAGAGAGTAAAGGATGGGGGCACCAAGTTATTAACAGATGCTAAATCTCCAGGATTATTACTTCGTTTCTCTTATCCCAGGGATTAGTTAAATCATCTTGATAATCTACCGGACTAATTAGGGTGTTTAGAAGAGCTGTTGCTGTAGCTTTTCATAGCTTTTCAAAAAGCTTTTTGTGCCGAAATACATCTAAATGATATTTTTTTATTTTTTAAAAATTATTTTTGACATCAGCACATCAAAATGATCTAAAAACACCAAAACATATTCATTTAAAATAAAATAAAAAAATAAAAAAAGATCAAAAGCTGCGGCACGGCTTGAAAAAGCCGTGCCAAACAGCTTCTAACTCTCGAGCTACTGAAGGTGAGGCTGGGCAGGCCCTAGAACTATTGAGGCAGCCCGACCTTTTCTGTCGAGGGCTCGGGGCCCATATACTGAAGTGGGCGGAATGGGCCTCCATATCTGTCTGGTTTAACTTTTTCCAGCGTTTCCTGTGGGCTTGGGCCATCTTCTTTACTGTCGTTGTCTTTAAAACCGGTCCATGGTCATGACCTTCAAGAATACAACAAGCCTTGCAGCTGTTAATCTTGAGTGAAGCATGAGAGCCGCTGTGTGATGATAGTGGGAATTCGACTCATGTCTTGAGAAAAACACTCAAATGAAATGAAATAAAATAAAATATATTCTTTTAGTATCACAAGACAAAGATGACATTTGTATAAAAAATATATGATTAGTTTAAAAAACTAAAACATGGATATAAAATAAATTTATTTTTATAATAAATATATCTCTTTCAAAACAAAAATATAAAAAAGATATATCTTCTCCATTCATCTATCTATCTATATATTTATAAAAAAGATATATTTTTTTATATTCATTTATATATATAAACCACAACAAAATACTATTTAAGTAGTTTTAAATTCTTAATTTTTTAATGTAGACAACATGTAAGATACTAAGTTGTATTAGAATGTGATTGACGTTACTTTTAAAAATAATTTTTTTATTTAAAAATGCATTAAAATATTTTTTATTTTATTTTTTAAAAATAATTTTTGATATTTGTATATAAAAATGATCTAAAAATACTCTAAAAAATAATTTAAAATAAAAAATATTTTTTTTGAAAAATATTTTTGAAATATAGCATAAAAAAACACCAAATAGTATTGCAAATCTGCAATTATAGGAAGTTGCTGAAAAGGTTTCTTGACGAGGAGAAAATCAAGAACGCTGCTCAGGTCCATCGCTATAGGAAAAAATCACAAGCAACTAAATAAAAAACAATAAATTATGTCGCTTTTATGTTATAAGCATGGCAGTGAGACTCTTGAACACGAACACATGAATTTTCTAACCAACCAGCCACCATACTTGAAATCTTTAAAAAATATCTCATTGGCTGAAAAAGAATTATGCTTCAAGCAGACGGAAAATTCCCTTGTCCTCTCCTCCTGTTTTCCCCTTGTCTACCTTGAAGATCACTATTGAAGAAAAAGGAAACAAAAGTCTCTCAATATTCCCATTTTATCCCTTTCTTATTAAATTTAACGATTAAATTAATTCATGCATGGCTGAATATATTTTAATCACGCGCATGTTTTGTATTGTTTTCCTTCTAAAATATATCTATCTGTGGCTAATTCTAATATGTGTATTTTTTATACAATTATATTTCTATGTTTTTAAATAATTAAATTTATTATATATATTATCATCCTGCTATTATTTTAGTTATTTAAATATAAGAATAATTCTCTCTCACACACAAAAAAATACACTTTACATGAGTTTAAAATAAAAAGTTACTTGATATAAATAAAATACTTTTTTAAGAATATTTTTACTATGACATGATATTTATTAATTATTTTTTATTTTAAACGTAAAACTAAATACTTTAATAAAATAGTACTTAATTTAAAATATTTAGTAGCATGTAATCGATTGTAAAAAATAAGATGGCTCAAAGAAGGGCTTCATCCTGAGAGATCCATTCAACGGAGCCCAGTCTCCAAACACAACACGAAATCAACTTCCTCTCTGCCAGAACATGTGGTCCGCATCCACCACGTGTCCCCTCAGCTCTCGTACATGAGCGGTCGTTAGTTGTTTGTCCTGTAGTGCCTTTCTGCTTTTGTTTGTGGATCTCCTCTTGGATCCCTTCGAATCTTCCTCCATTACAAATCTCCCCCTCTATTCTGCTTCACTTCAAAAAAAAAAAACGAAAATCAGAAAACACTGAACAGAAAAACAAGAGACGACTCATAACAATAACAGAAACCTTGAAAGAAAATGAGATCAATGAATTCGCGTTTATTACTGATTGATTTACAAAGCTCATGCTATTCAGCTCGGCAAATCCCACTATCATCAACACTCACTTCCCTCTCAACAATCACTTCGTCGTTTCGTCGAACGCGTGGTTTGCAGCGTCGAATTTCCTCCTCAAAGTCACCCACGCCGTCGGTTGTTCGGGATCCGGAGATACGGAGACCGGGGGATCGGTACAGGAAAGGAAATGGGTCGGTGATAGAATCGGAGAATTCCGTTTCTACTTCGAGTTCAGTGAATAGTAATAGCGAGTTGGATTTGTTACTTGAACTGTTGCCGTTGAGAATGAGGACTGAGTTATCTGGGCACAGAGAGATTGGTGAGTTGATTGAAGTGGTAATGGATCTGGGAAGGAAGCCTATTGCCAGATTTCCATCCGGGGATCTTGTCATTTGTGAGCAACCAGTGAAGCATGAGGATTTAAAGCATGCTATATCAAAGGTGATATTTACGAAGGAATTTAATCGTTTGTTTTTTAAGGTTTTGATTGGATTAAATTTATACGTAAGGTTATTTATTGGTGTCTTTATTAGTTCGTTTGTTTTATATGGGAGATGATGATTTGTTTTCTCTTTTTTGATTGTGACATCGGTTAATTTGCCAGACTTAATTTTTTATTTCTATCCTATGACTGCATTATTTGTGTGAATATATAATTATATATTACCTGGTTGTGAGGTTTGACTCCCCTTTTTTTTTTTTATATATATATATATATATGAAGCTTCTCTGTTCGTATTATAGCTAATTAGTGACACTGTGTGCATCTTATGTAGTGCAAATCCAAAACTTTATGTTTTAGTTAAGCTTGTGTAGAATGAAAGCGATCCACCAATTCCTTTCTGTCGAGGAATCTCAATAGTGGCATTTGTGTGATTGAATGTGCTGGTCATTGATTCATCTACATGAAACATGGTGTTAGCGTTAGGATGTTTGTTGGGAGCAGATTGCAGTAAGATTCTTGTCTGAAGTTAGTTGTTGTTTGTGATTAGGTTGGTGATTTTTCTGATGACAACCGTTCGGGTATTGATAGTTCTTTGCATCGTATAAGTGCCATTCGAAACCGTAAAAGGCAAATTATTGGCCTTACATGTCGGGTTGGTCGTGCTGTATCTGGAAGTGCTGATATTATCCGTGACTTGATCGAGGGGGGAGGTTCTATCCTGGTCATAGGTCGTCCAGGAGTGGGTAAAACAACCTTGATCAGGTATTGGTGCTTCCATGTTTGTAGAATTGAGAAGCTGGGATGAATTTCGTTTTGGAAGATTATTTCATGGATGTTAGATTGGTGCATTTGAACACATGCATGTGTATAGTTCTTGTATAATGTCCACATTAGAAACTATGTAATATTAAGAATTCTTTCTCTGTACTAATTATGATGGTTTCTCCCTTTTCATTTGTCATTTTTTTTTCCCTTTAACATTAAATGTTCTATCTATCATGAACTTGGGATCCCCATATGCTATGCTAAAAAAATTGCAGTGGAAAAACTGGATAAAAGAGAATAAATGGAGATAGTTTGACCATTCAAGTTTATAGAAGCTCATAGGATAAATTCGAGATGTTGAGAATTCAAATATTTTCATATAACCCTGTGTTAATGCATGCTTTTTTTTTTTTTTTTTTTTTTTCTGGTGTGCACAGAGAAATAGCAAGAATGTTGGCAGATGACCAGCGGAAACGTGTTGTAATTGTAGATACCTCAAATGAAATTGGGGGTGATGGGGATGTTCCTCATGCAGGAATAGGTCGTGCAAGGAGGATGCAAGTTCCAAATGTTAATATGCAGCATAATGTGAGCATTAAAAAGCCTCATTGTTGTGATATTGCATAAATCTCTAGAAGCTTAGCTTATTTTATACCATTTACTTGATGAACTTCCATGCAGGTTATGATTGAAGCAGTTGAAAATCATATGCCCGAGACCATCATAATTGATGAGATTGGAACAGAGCTTGAAGCCTTAGCCGCCAGCACTATTGCTCAACGTGGAGTTCAGCTGGTTGGAACAGCCCATGGAATGACCATAGACAACATAATAAAGAATCCTTCTTTGCAGATTCTTGTTGGAGGCATAGAGGTATGATAAGACCTTTTTTTATCTAACTATACAAGCTCATGTTGGTGTGCTTATACTTCTATCAAGATTATGCTGTCTGTTGACTGTGCCATCAACATAATTTTTACTTGTTTCCACTTTGTATGGTGTCACATGCATAGGGGATCCCTGTGCATAAAAGTTTCTGATTATTCCAAAAATGTTCATTCATCTGTTTGCAGAGTGTAACTCTCGGGGACGAGGAAGCAAGGAAAAGGAAAGTGCAGAAGACAATTCTTGAGAGGAAAGGGTCTCCAGCATTTACATGTGCTGTTGAGATGATAACTAGAACAGAGTGCCGTGTTCATCACAGATTAGATGCAACAGTAGATGCTATATTGGCTGGTATGTCATATTTTTAAATTGGGAAGCTCTTATTACACAATGTTGTATACGCATGCATAACTTCTTTTCTGTAACAGGAAAATCTCCTCTGTTTGAAATCCGACACATGGATACTGAGGGTTATGGCTCTCTTAAGTTGATTCCAATGTTTCAAGAGAACCTTATAGAAGAAAGTGATGATTCTCTCAAGTCCATTTCAATACTTCAAGAGAACTATGTAGAAGAAACCGAGGTGATAACTAGTGATAGAGAAAGATGTGATGAAGTGGAGTCTGATGAGGAAGAGGAAGATGAAGATTATCGTTCAAAACAATCCAAAACATGGAAATCCAGTGGAACTGAGAGCAAGAGGAAATCACCAGTATGCATCTACACTTGCAAGGTAAACTAGTCAAAGTTTCCATCCTGAAGTTTCTTTTCCTTTGTGATTTTATCAAAGTTGCTTTTAGGGAGTCAAAATTTCAGAGCAGGGAATTTTAATCTTTTATCAGATTCCAAAAGAATATTTCCATGAGTGACAAAGTTCCTGGTAATATCAAAGTTGAAAGATTGCATTGACAATCATTCTGTTGTATTTTGTTGTTCTTTAGATCGTTGATTCTGATCTGCTACAAGTGGCAAAAGTAATGGGGATAGAGAATGAGATAGACGTGACCGATGACATTGGAGCAGCAGATGCAATACTAGCATCCAGTGCAGAAATGAAGCAGAACCCATGGATCCGTGGTGTTGCTAAATACCACCATTTACCTGTATTTGTTATCAAGGTATTGCTCATCGTTTGTTCTCATTCCATTTTGAAGTAGTTATACTTGTTACAACGTGATATCTTAACAACTTTCACTATTCATGTTGGAATTTGGAACGAGCCCCCATTAACGATGATAAATTTACTTGCATGCCACCTTTGCTTTAGGATCAGAAATGTTCCATAGAAGGTCACGACTTGCATTGAAAAAATATTGCAAGGATATCTTAGAAGCTGTTTGGCACGGCGTTTCAACAGCCGTGCCGCAGAAATTTGATTTTTTTTCATTTAAAATGAATATGTTTTGGTGTTTTTAGATCATTTTGATGTGCTGATGTCAAAAATGATTTTTTTTTTTAAAAAAAAACATCATTTTAATATATTTCGGCACGAAAAGCACTTTGAAAAGCTACCGCAACCGCCCTCCCAAACAGGCTCTTAATCTACCTATATTAACAGATGATGTATCCTTATCGCTATCATGGTTTTGCAGTCAAATACCATGGCACAGATGGTGAAGGCACTTCGTATGATTCTTAAAATGGAATCGCTTGGCTCTTCATTACAACAGCCACTCAAAAGTTCTTCTGACATAGTAATTGAAGACGATGCACCAAAAAGGAAACCTACCTTGGAAGAGATTGATGCCTTGGAGGTGCCATTCCTCTGAACATTTTGCTTTCTGTCTTCTCATTTTGTTTCATAAAATCCAATTATTCAGGTGTTTCATTCTTGTTTGAACTCCTCTCTCTTTATCTTACAGGAGGTTCGCCTGGCAATTGAGTATATTGTCATCCCTGGCGGGGAGCCAGTGGAGCTTCTTCCTAGACGCTCTGAAATAATTGCTCGGCAGCTAGAACTCGTGGAAAGCTATCAGTTGACAGCAGAAAATTCAGGCACTGAAGTTAACCCTAGGTTGCAGATTCTTCCCATGAGGACAAACAAGAAAACAACATCTAAACCTCTAAAATCCAGCTCAACCTCACATGCAGTGACAAGCTTTGAATCATTCACTGGGAGCGGTGGCACTAGTGTCACCAGGCTGCCCCTTCTTCCTGAATAATCTGCACCACTTTTCTAATTCTTACAAATTTCATCGCAACCATTGGTTGATAAATGTTCATTCCCTGTACAACCATTGGTTGATACATGTTCATTCCCTGTACAGTCATGTAGATCATGTAAGTATCTATTGAAATGCAATTGTTTAACGTTGTTAACGTGTAATTCTATTTATTATCATTGTTTCACCGATGGAAAATCATGATCTATCATTGCAATTCAGACCATGGACCATGTTGTGATTACAAAATCTATTTAACATACCCGAATCAGATGCATCTTATATCAAGTTGACCTATGTTATGGAAATTTTGTTCGAGGAAAAATATTAACAATAAAATTGAACTGCATGTTTCATATCAAATATGAACAAAACAATTTGAGTAAAACAAGCCTATAAAAATTAAGGCTTTTTTTGGTTGCTAGAAAAATAAATTATGTTTTTGATATTTGATAGTGTTATAGAAAATAAATTGAAAAATACTCGAGTATTTGGATATATCATTGAGAATGAGCTAGAAAATAATTTATTGATGTTTTTTTTAAGTTTATTAAAATAATGAGAAGCAAACTTTACAAATTAAAATGTTGAATAAGAATGAGATTGAAAAAATAATAATTTGATAAACTATTTCAAATAAAATAAATAACAATCAAAGTAATGGAGACATGTTATAAAATTAAAAAAATAATTCCAATCTCATAGATTATTTCAAGTAAAATTAACTATAATTAAAAAATTGAAGAACAAGTCTAAGACAAATTTTCTTATAAAACAAATAAGGAATACACAAGGTTTGAAACACACATCAATTTTGTTTTTCTCAATTTTTTGTTAATTGTTTTTTGTCAGTCATGACACCAATTGTGTGTGTGTGTGTAAAGAGAAAAGTAGAAATATAATTAATTAGCTTGTATATCAATTTAGATGAAACTCGTTCCCTGAAAAAATAATAGCAAAGACACATTCCCACAACATTAATTTTATACGTTCTAGATAAATAAATTACATGAGATGAGATGTTAAGTTTAAATTTCAATTTGGACTAAATGGAAAAATTAAATCCATCAAACTTCTGTTTAGTGTTGAATAATTTAAATTAGAACTACAAGAATTTTTTATTTAAATTAAAATTCCATTCACAAAACAATAGAAAAGGAAAAAAAATATTGTGTTTTGAAATTTGATGAAGATTGTTTGAATTTAAATAAAATCTGTTTTTTTTTTTTTAGTTTTTAATTTACATCTAATATCTTCGATTATTATGTGGGCCACGAGTACAGGCCCTCCGAAAGTTTAATATAAGCCCACGGCCCAGGGTCTGTCTTTAGGAAGATACCGATAAAGTCTTTCTCAAACAAAAAAAAATAAAATCATAGATTTTTTTAGGGTTTCCACACGAGCTGGGAGAGACACTAAACAAGGTAACAAATTTCATCTCTTTCCTTCTCTTCTTTTCCTCTTTCGCCCTGTCAATTTCTCGCAACAATACGGGGTCGTTTTGCGCAGTTTTTATATGATATAGAGAGATAAATGGCCGGAAAGGAAGAGAACAGGATATTTGTCGGAGGTTTGTCATGGGACATCACTGAACGGCAGCTCGAGAATGCGTTTAGTCGCTTTGGAAAAATCGTTGAGAGTCAGGTACGGTACTGTTTTTCTTTTCTCAACGGACTCTGTTTGGTTGCTGAGAAAATGAGGGAAAATAAGGAAAGCTGTGAAAATTTGAACTTTTATAGGTCATTTTAATTAAATAAATAAAACAAACTTAAGAAGAATAAAGTTTGTTTGTTCCTGTGTGTTTTTTTAATTATTTATTCAAGATTCTGTTTCTGTTCTCATTGATTCAGAGGATAATAATTATAACTTCTCTGATTTTTTTTTTTATAGTTTCATCTTATTAATTCTCTCCCTTTGCTGTTCTTGGATTGCTGCCTCGTGATCTTTTGAGATGCTGTGTGTTTAGAGATATTTTTCCACCAGAGTGGTTGCTGAAGCACAGCGACATTTGTTTGATGGATTAGATTAGTTTGGTCGGATCCTTATTTTAGTTTTGCAAGCAAGGATGTAGCACTGGTTCCTGGATATGTTGGATTTTGAAGTCAACACCTGTTTTTTTTAAAAAAAATGGCTATCGGGGTAAAGAGTTGATTTTTATGTTGTTGGAAAAGGTGGGAATGAACATGATTGTGGGTATTCTGGTCAAGTGATTGATTGGGTTTGAAAGTTACAGTAAATCTGGATTCCTGGATGATGTAATGGGGAGTCTAGCTGAAATTTCATTTACACGAAGAGCTTTATTTTATCAAGGATGACATGCATTCTCTTTCAGTTGGTGTTTCCCATGCTAGTTGGACCAGAACATCACAAAGGTTTTGGGAGAAGATTTTTCAAGCTGAAAACTTCTCTGTGCGGTTCTTCCTTGGGATTTTGTTGATGGGATTTTATCTCATGTTTTCATTCTCTGAGATTCTCGATGGTTAGCTAGTGCGTTTGATTATCACTCTATGATATAACACAGGGAGTTTCTGTTAGGACTTCTTTGTCATCTTGCCGCTCTGCTGTTCTTGACTTGACTTTCCCTCCACTGATAATCAGAAATGCTGCATCCCTTATGTTTTGGCCTCTTTTGTTATAGTGCGCATGCACAAATCTTGACTTTCATATGTAATATGGGTGAGATATATTCATGGTTGTCCCAGGTATAGAAACCTAGTTCTGATGCATCATTCTTGATGCTGCAACTCATGTGAAGCAGTTAAAGCTATCTCTTTCTGCTTGGAAATGGATCCTTTTACCATGCTAGTGCTGTTCGAGTTGAGGTTCCAGCTTTTCATCCTTGCATTTACTCCTCATCTTTGAAATGCTTTCAGCTTCTTGCTGATAACAAGATTACTGTTGGTGGACTTATTCATTCAACGTTCAGGATAAGTTTTCAGATCATGGATATGGCTCGTTAACTTTGATTAAATCGCACACTTCGTCCTGCATTCCAGCATATGTAGGTCACCCTGTTCGTGGGCTTTGTTTGTTTGTAAATCCCTTGCATTTACTTGTGTCTGTTGGAAGCCTCGGGAGTCCTAAATTGTATTTATTGCTTTGATGTACCGGAACTGCATTCTGCATGGCAGAGGATAGATTCAGTGCCTTGGCAATACAGAATTGGGTGCCCGTAGCTTGCCAGTGTCTGTTTGTTAATGTAAAATCTGCCTTTAACAGTTAGTAGCAGAGCTGTCTATTCTTGAGACTGGAAATGCTAATATGTGGATCTTTTCAGACCTACTCATCAAACATATATAGTTGTTAGCTGCTGGAGTTTTTTCCTCTCTATTGCTCTCTCTCTCTCTGAGTGTCTCTTTGTTTTCATCACTCTTTATCCTTTTTGTAACTCCAATGGAAGGACTGAACATGGGCCACCTGCTAGTACAAGCACTGAACGTTTTCAGCATTAAAGCACTTGACAGTAGTCCTAGTTCTCTGGTTTATAAGGTTTCATCTGAGTGGATTTGGACAAATCCATGTATGCATAACTGACTATTTGAATCGAGTTTAAGAAGTTCTGCCTTTTGTCCATTCATTGTGTGGCAGATGCATTGACAAAAAAATGTTGTTTCTTGATTGCATAGTTGAGTGGATTCTTTTATCAGCTTGCCAACAGAATGATGAGATTCTGAGGAAGGATCCAGAATGATGGAAATGGTCATGTCCATTCTGTTTTGGTGAAAGATTGATTAGTTTGAGATGTATCATGGTGGATAGTCTGTTTTTTATGAGAGCCGTGAGACTGATTTGATGTATAAATCTCATTTTGGGATTTTGGTTTAATGAGATTTGATGACCTAGGCTTGAGCATGATTGTATTCAGTAGAATACTTTCCAGGGATAACCATCTTTAGTGGAATGTTTGATGAAGATTGATCCATTCAAGTTTATGGAGGATATGTGATAGTTATTATGGAACCCCTATCTTGGATTCTGTGGAAAATAGTGGTCAGAGGTCTACATGCTAGATATCAGTTACTGTTTTGAAGATTCTTCTGTTTTATTAAAGAACTCTTTGCAAAATCAAACATATTGGGATCCCTTACGGTTCCATATAACAAAGTGAAAGTAAGTTATCTAACTGTTACTATTGATCATCTTCATCCTGGTTATTTTTTCATGCAAATCAATCTTGTGCTGTTTGTTTTTTATCCCACCTTTCCCTTTTTGTTGAGTGAAGATGATAGTACAGTCTAAAACCAATCACTCAGTCATGCACTTTAACTTTGCATCAGTATTGCAGGTTTCCTTACTGGTGGTGAGCTGAAGCTATTTTTGTGCTCTGTAGCTCTAAGTTGGAGTGATATTTGTCGCCCATTATTGTTACTCCCTGGCCTGTTTTGTTGGCCCAAATCCACTTCCTGTTGTTTTTCCAAAATATGTCCATAGTTGATAGTTAAATATCAAGATTTAAGAATAAAAAGGAGTACATGTGAAGTCTATTCAATGTTTTTCCTTGATCATTGTGCTTAAAGGAAAATGGACCAACATAGCAGAATAAAGGGAGTAATATTGTGTTGGTACAGTCCAATCTAAAAGCTCATCGGGTCTGATAGTTGTTTTAAGATGTACATGCTATAGTGTTGTTTAAGAGAAATAGTATCTCGGAAATAGCATAAGACATCATACAGCATCCTCTTGTTCTCTTCATGTGATAATCCAATCATATCATTGGTTGTGTTCTCCAGCATGTTTCACCTGAATTGTTTGATCTCTTATCGTCTCCTGCTTCAGGTATGCACCACTTCAGGTTTTCCTGACACTGCTAAAACTATAAAGTGAATTCACTGTATAGCAGTATATATACATTCTAGCCATTCATGTTCAATATGCATTAGGTAAAAAGTGTTGTGTTATCCTTTGCATAGTATGATTATTGCACTTCAGCTACTGCCTAGTTTTCTCGCATTCATACAATTGCCTGACATATCACATTTTCCTATTTGGTGTTTCTGCAGGTAATGTTGGAAAGAGATACAGGCCGTCCACGTGGATTTGGATTTATTACGTTTGCTGATCATCGAGCCATGGACGATGCTATAAGGGAGATGCATGGACGGGACTTTGGTGATCGTGTCATCTCAGTGAACAAGGCCCAACCTAAAATAGGAGGAGATGATTCAGACCATGGCTACAGAGGAGGCTATTCAACTGGCAGCAGAGGAGGCTATGGGGGAGGAGACAGACCTGCTGGACAAGATGAGTGCTTCAAGTGTGGGCGCTCAGGGCATTGGGCTAGAGATTGCCCTTCAGCTGGTGGCCGAGGTGGGGGTGGAGGTTTAATCTCTTCACGTTCTAGGTTTGGAGGGGCTGGAGACCGTGGGGATCGTTTTGGAGGAGATCGTGATCGATTCATGGATGACCGCTATGATGGAGGACGCTATGGTGATAGGGATCGTTTTGACAGTAGAGACAACAAGTATGGGGGTCGTGATCGTTATGCTAGTGACAGGTACCTTAAGTTTTGAAGATTTGAAAATTGTAGAATGGTATTGCATGCTTCGTGTCTTCATCCTTACCATCATAGTAATTGCTTGCTTGTATCATTCTTCCACCCCAGTATTTAATTTTGTCGTTTGCTTTTAAATATGCATGTTGGAATTTGATTGCGAGGTTTACCCTTTTGTATTCTAGGGACATCCCTGGACGAATTCATTTATGCAGACCTTATGTAGCATGCTGACCTAGTTATGCCTTTTACTTTTCATGAACAGTGTGGTTCTTAATTCATAAACCATGCAGGTTCCCGCCAAATGGAGATCGATTTGCTGGGGAAAGGTATGGTGGGTCAGATCGCTATGCTCAAAATGGTTATGGCAAAGACAGGGGCTATGATAGGGATATTGGTCCACGAGGAAGCAATGATAGGTATGGAACTGGAGGGCCTCAACGCAATGATAGGAGCAGCTACAGAAACAGGCCAGGACCGTATGACCGCCCCGGCAGAGGAGGACGCCCGTCTTCTTTCGAGCGCTATTGATTGCTTGCTTGTGGTCAGTGCTATCAAACTTGTAGATCTATGCCGAATTTTATGTAATCAGTTTGAACAATCTGTGGTGTAGGATGGTTGGTCTGTCTTTAATTTTCAACCTCTCAGGTATCGTGTAGGATGATGTGGTTGTTAAAGTTATGACCGGGTTAATAGTTGCATTCTGATCTGATTTTTTGTTTGGTATCCATTTTTAACTTGAAATTGAGAGAGGATTTGGTATCGCCATGGTTTCTGCTCTTTTGCTGAACTACTAATAAAAGCAGATCGGTTAGCTAAATAACTTGTGTTTCTTGCGATGGATTCCATTTCATGTATAATTCATTTTAAATTATAGCTTTTTAGAAATTAAAATAAATTCTTTGCATTGAATTTTTTTTAAGAAAAAAAACATAACCATAAGTATTATTTTTAAAAACCTACTTTATTTAAACTGCAACTGTAATAACTATCATAAAATCATGTGAAGGCTCTCTTGTACTGCAATGAAATACCTTACCATGAGCTAATGATCTGTCTGTCTGTTTAATCGTTAAGAGAACTGATGGGTTTTGAACTAGAAAGTTGGAAAGGGAAATCAAGAACTGCAATGAAATGCCTTACCATGAGCTGCACATGTACTGCCTCGCGAGATTCAAAGACACAATTATAGAGGGTGATGGAAAGGGAAATTACTACTGATGGGATCTAGGGATATTACGTATTATGGCCCCACGAGATATGTTGACACGTTATATGTCGTAAATCGAGTCAAATTTCTCTCAACATAAAATATAAAGATGCAAAGTTAGTGCTCTTAAAATGCAATAAAAATGAGAGAGATATATGAGTCGTTAACTTGATTATATTCAATGAGCATAGTTAATACGATTATAAAATATATTAATAATAAATAAAATGCACAGAAAATTAGCAATCATTGACTAAAAAACAAGTTGTCAGTATTATATTCATGGAGAGAAGAAATTATACAAAAATCTAAACCGTGTGGGATTTTCAATCTAGTTATAAATACAGTTCATTGTGAATTGAGACTGTAATTACTATTATGCCTTTTATTTCACTAAATTCAGTTCCTGAGCTTGAGGGTGTTGATGTTTTTTTCATTTTCCGTGCATAGTAAAACTATCGTTTTGATCCCCAGTTGCAGTCCAAAAAAAATTGTCTGGTCAAGGGGGTTATAGATATTTTAGGTTTTTATGAACAATAAAATACTTACTTTTCCATAAGCCATAAGATAAAAAATAAGAGCCGCCAATAGAGGCATTATTGGTTTTTCCTGTGTTAGTTAGCAACAAAATATGGATTTACCCATAAAAGACAAAAGTGAAGAGTTCATTGTAGTGGTGGAATTGTATTTTCATATAAGGTCTAATCGTTATTACATGATTTTTGGGGGTATTTAGGGAATTTGATATTTTTTAATTCTTTTATTTTCAAAACACTACCAACTCGTCATTAAAAAAATACAAACAAAAAATATGAACGTCCCAGAAGGATAAAAAAAGTGAAACTAAACCAAAAATTAAAAAGAATAAAAACCGAAAGCAAAAAAAAAAAAAAAATCCAAGATATTGGATCCCAAACATTATATATAGAAAAGCTGCAAAACTTAATTCTTAATAAATACAATATCAGACTATAAATTACTTGAATTATTATTGTTGTTATTGTTATTATGATTGAAGGTAAAACAGAAACAAATGTTATAAGCATTACAAAAATATTATTTTATCTAATAAACGTATAAAAATAATTAAAGGAAAAAAATAGTATTATTATCATTATGAATATAATAATTACATCGTTTAGATTGTAATAAATATTTTTATTATTGATATTCTTAATATGATTTTATTAGTTATTGTTACAATTATTGTTTAAGTAATGAAAATTATTAAAGTTTTCCTAAGAAAAAACAAACAAACAAAAACTGTAATAGAAAAGCAAGCAATAAAGCAATTATAAAAAAAAATTACGAAGATTATTGTTGTTGTTGTGTAAACAATGAAAACCATATAAATATCTTAAAAAATTACACAAAAAACTTTAACAAAACAGAAAATAAAAACAATCAACATAAATGACAAAATCAAAATACATATTATTTTAAATAAAAATAAATACATACTAGCATAAATCATTTCATTTAAGAAATAAATATAAATAACAACGAAAGGAAAAAAATGATATATAAATTTTAAAATAATTATTAGCACAAAATAATTTTTTAAGACTAAATTGAATAAAAAAAAACAATAATAAAAATAAATTAAAAAAATAAAAATATAGACAATTAAACATGATGAAAAAGATTCTCCAAGAAAGACAGAAAAATAAAAAAAAATCAAAACCAAATCAAAAGGTAAAAAAAAAAGGGTGAAAATAAAAAACAAAAAAGATAATACTTTTACTCTTATCCTTTAATTATTTTTATTTGTTCTTCATACCAAATAATATTTTTTATACAAATAACATGCATGCTAATAAAATTATGTCCATGTTAATTATCTTGTTGTTCAAATATATAAGATTATGAAAACAAAGTCACTCTTAGCATTTGTTTTTTATACTTAAAAAGTATTTAATTCTGTACGCGGTGACCACGTGTCAAGTGGCGTAAAAAAGCTATTTGGAGATTCTCGTTATAGCTTCGTTGTCCACAGCTGTCTGTTTAGGCCCCGCATAGCCTCGTTCGTTTTTTTGATCACATGCCTTCTCCTGCTTCGGATTACGTGAGGGACGCTGAGGGTGTCTCTGTTATTTTTTTTTTATTATCAGAACATTTTTCTTTTGATAAAAAAAACAAAATAATAGTGAAAGAAAATAATTTACAAATTAAGACAACGTAGAGAGGAAGAATTTATATCCTTGCTAGCTTTCTCATGCACTTGCTTTATGAACATCCCACGACGGGTTGATGTTGAGATTTGGCAATTCTAGGTTTGGGATGGGCAGCATAAAGTGTGATGTGCATTATATTTCCTCACGGGCCAATAAACATCCGTGGGCCCTATTTTTTTAAGGACCTCGTGATCTCGTTCTGTTAGCTAGAAAACGAGTCGTGGTGTCCTGAAAAGTGAAAAGGACCCGTAGACATGCTGTCAAAGAAATTAAAATATACATATCAGCGTTTACATACAAGATGCCGTCTTAGCTCAGCTGGTAGAGCGCATGGCTTTTAACCATGTGGTCGTGGGTTCGATTCCCACAGACGGCGTTTATGTGGCATCTGGGTTTTATTTAAATATTCAATTTTCCTATTTCTACGACAGTTTCAGTATCTCTCTCCCTCTCTCCTAGCATGGAGATTCTTATAATCTACTAGGACGGTTAGGCAAGTTTCTCCGACAATGGCAATACTAGGACGGGATTGATTCATGAAAATAACAGACAAGAAAAGATTGGACCAAGGAAAAAAATAGCAAAAATATTCTGAAATTGACATCAGATCCGAAACGCCACCTCAGCCACTCATACTCATACCCTGTCTATCCACCACCGAAATTTTCTTTCCATCACTTCTTTAGCTAAGCAGGAATGGAGGACTAATCCACAAACATTGTTTGTATTCTTCCTCTTGGAAGTCAGTGAAGATTTGATGTTATATCTATACAATTGTAGTCACCAGTAGGAGGGCTTGCAATGGAGTCGAGCTAGTTAAGATGTCATTTTCCCTTTAAATATTTAATATTGCTGATGAGTTCCTTTTCTCTTTCTACTATAATGATAATAATGGGAAAGATACCATGGCAACATGGTTGGTGACGGTGCAGAAAATTAAAATAATTAGAAGAGACAAAAAGATCAGGCTAGGAAGTGAGTGCGAGGGCGGTGGAGCACCACTCCCGAACATCATTCCGAAGTAATCGCCGCCACTACCACTGCTGGACCCGGACCCCTGAATGCCGGTGTTGGTTGTGGAGCTCGTCCCTCCTCCGCTGAATCCCGGATCAGAAATGCTCCCACTGTCATCTCTGCAAATGTTTGAAAACCAACTGGTGAATACATTGCTTTGAAAGACCAAATGATGACATAATTCAATACAAAATGATGCTTCATGGCCAAAAGGGTTGGTGCAGGGTCGGTCGTATATGTGGAGACTGTCCTGCCTAGACTCGTTATGGTTCATATATACTCGGAAAGATTAGAAAAACAACAGCAGATAATTATTATGAGCTCGAAAGATTAGAACTGGTGTGGGTCTCATGTGAGATTAAGGGGCTGCGGGGCTTAGCTAGAGCTTCTCTTGGCACAATTGAATTGCAGCTCCATTTTCAGCAAAAAGGGAAGGGAAAAGGGACACAACTCATAAAGTGCATAGCCTATGCAAGCGAGAAAAAAAAGTTATGGGCGAACCAGAGAAAGTAAGAGGAAATTTAGAGAAGCTTAGCGAGCAAAAGTCAAGATGCACAGCAACTAGGTCATGAGGAAAGCTCCATTTCCAACACTGATGCACAGCAACTAGGCCATGTACAGTGAAATACCAATTAATAAGTGGGAACCACAGTGTGATGACAGCCATGAACTTGGCCCCATAAATATTTGCTGGAAAGCAGATCAAGAGAATATAACCGAGCCACTTCCCAAACAAACACTGAAACACAACACCACGCTAGCATATGTCCTGGTCCTAGGTGGGTCCACAAAAATTATCTCCAGAGGAAAAGGCCAGACTTTGCAACTGGCTCATTTTTCTTCACCCCTCCTGATTACACCTTGTTTGACAGAGACACATAAAGCCTCCATGATAACATGGACAGCTTAACCACACAAACGAAAGGAAACATTTCTGTCAACAGTTTCAATGTTTTGGGGGACATAATGCAGTGTTTGGAACTGAGTTTAACAAACGTTTTTTTTATTAAATTGATTTTTTTTTATGTTTTTAGTTTATTTTTATGAGCTTATGCATTTTCAAGTGTAAAAAAAAATAACCGCTACCAAACTTCAAAACACAAATACTCTCTTGAAAGTTCCGGAGACAAATCGCAATTGGAGTTGATTCAAGTACATGTTTAATTAAAAATCCCTGCCAGGCTCCAGTTCTTAATAAAGCTCTGGGGCTAAGACAGCAACACGAGCTAACGATGCACACATTTGGCTACGATCCACAAATGCATCCACCCCGAGCTTAGCAAAGGATGTAGTAGTAGACCTAAACCCTAAAGCGAGCAGGTCCAAGAGGGTCCCACCAAAACGAGATACGAGGAGGTCCAACGGTAAAAAGAATTGAAAAACACAAAACAGGAATAAAAGAGAGAGACCCTATTTGCCATGCAGTAGCAGTACTGGGAAGGCGCACAGGTGAGAGTGGAGACAAATCAACTGTAAGGCTGTTTTTTTGTGCTAGCTAGATTCCCTATGCAAACGCATGATCACGTGCTCCGACTAAAAAATAACTAGTTTATGTAGCCAATGTTAGAAAATATTTTTTAAAACGATTTTTAAATTTAACTAAAATAATATTTCTTTTAATCTTCTAAAATTATTTTTTAATAATATAGTTTCAATGCGATGTCAAAAAGACTGCTTGTATTTGCATTTAGATTCATTTGAAATGAGAAATATTAGTGTTTTTTTTATGTTTTCCAGTAATTTTGATATTAATATTAAAAATAAACACATAAAATCTGAAAAAAGTTATATTTCATATATTTTCAAACAAAAAAAATACTTGGATCACTGAACCAAACGCACTAGATAAAAACTCCATTTTCCACCCCTATTTTGTTTTTGTTGCATCCAAAAGCCTTCTTTTGGAAACACAATGCTAAGCTAACAATAAAAACACATAAAGCTTTTCCTTTAACAAAGATCAGGCACAGCCTGCCAAAACAATAGAATATGGAATGTTTATTTTCATTCACTCGACAAAGAATAATATTTTCCCTGAAAACTTTCCGCAATCGAGTTTATGGGATAGTGATTAAGGGAATTAGCACTATTCTTTCAACAAACACGTAATAAAATTAGATTAAATAAAAGTAGCAGGTAATTCAGTTGATATCAGTAATAAAATCTTTTATGGACAAAGGTGCAGAAAAAGTTGAAAAAGAGAGCACAAAGTGGGGTCAAGAGAGTAGTAAGGTTTACCTCGGGTCACCAAAGACACCAGCATTCAAGGTGAGTTGCTGAATTAAACCAGCAGACTTGGGTTCCACACTGGAGGCTTTACTGTACTGAGCACTCATACCGCCACCGGAGGGAACAAAGAACGCGCCGTTAACCATGACGTCCCCATCTGATCTCCAATTCCAACCTGCCCAATCTCCGTCGTTTGTGTCCACCCTCTTCGTTACCTATAAAAAATTCATCAAGTCACCGTCAGAGATTGCAGTCCACGCTCCAAAAATGAGAGTGGGAGATTGCAGGGAATTTGTAACAATGGCTGGCAGGCACCATAGAGATCACTCTCGTGCTGACAATGGTTTTAATTTAATTTTCACGGGGTAAACAGCTAGCTTTTCTCGGATGTTGCCACCGACTTTACTAAATCGACGATCATATTCTACCGACCTTGAATGATGAAAAATAATTCAAATCACACCAACTAACCTCTTTGGCATTCGCATCAGTTGGTGCCGTATATCGATTCCCTTGACTGTTTATGGTAGGATTCGCACTGCCGCCAATGGCATACATCTCCCAGGCTGTGAAATCATTGTTCACCACATGTATATACCCTCTTCTACATCTTGGCATTCGCTGGACCAGTCCTTGACCAAAGTGATTAAACGCTATGGTGACTTGCATGCCTGTGTCCAGTACATACTTGTCATCGTGGCCCAATAGCATCACTTCATCATGGTGTGTAAAATGGTTGTTTGATATTGTGATCCCAGTGGACCCCATTATGGCATCAATCAAACCATCAGTGCAGTAAGATAGAGAGCAGTGATCGATCCAGATCTTCTGGGCCCCGAAAATGGAAATGCCATCGCCGTCTGATCTTCCTCTCCATCCAACATGTGTTGGTGATGCTGCTATATTAGTATTACCAGAAGGCTTGCAATGGTGAACGTGGATGTTGTGGATAATAATGTGTGAAACGTATTGAAGTGTTATGCACCCATTTCCTGTAACGTGAACATTGGCGCCACGGCCATCGATAGTTTTGTAACTGTTGAAAATAAGTTCATGTTTGAGCTTAATGACCATATTTGAAGAAAAGATGATCCAGAGAGGCTGGTCTTGGATGACACCGTAACGTAGCGTCCCTGGCTTTGGGTTGGCTGGATCATTGTCGGAGGAGTCAGTGACCACATAGATCTGGCCACCTTTACCACCTAACGAGCCTTGACCAAATCCAATGGCGCAGTCAGCTAAACGTTGGCGGTTGTTTGCCCAATTGGAGTCGCATCTCCAGCAATCGTCGATGGGGTTTCCACTTCGGCATTGGTCCTTTTCTTGAATGGACAAAAGGTGCCTTCTTGATAGAAATGCATCGACTCTCCTGCGAGGTAAAATATAAAAAATGTCAATAATGTGATAAAAGTAAGGAAATAGCATTTGACTGGCTTAAAGAATATGTAAAATGTGGGAAGATAAAATAAGCCATGGAGCTCAATGATTTGGGTAAAGAGGCGAAAAAAACAGGGGAAGAAGAGTATGGTCTGTTTCTTTCCCGGGGAAATGCAATGACAACAAGAAAAATGACATGTTTGTTTTGGTTTTGTGTTGTAAATCGGATAATAGTTGAAAATGAGAGGCGCCCATGAGAGTGATACAAGTAAGGAAATAGCATTTGACTGGCTTAAAGAAAATGTAAAATGTGGGAAGATAAAATAAGCCATGGAGCTCAATGATTTGGGTAAAGAGGCGAAAAAAACAGGGGAAGAAGAGTATGGTCTGTTTCTTTCCCGGGGAAATGCAATGACAACAAGAAAAATGACATGTTTGTTTTGGTTTTGTGTTGTTAATCGGATAATAGTTGAAAATGAGAGGCGCCCATGAGACAGAATCTTCAATGAAAAGAACCCACACGGGGTTTTGTTTGACTGTCCCCTGTTTGGTTGCTGAGAAAATATGGCAATTCGAGAAAATGTGGTTTTATTTTCCATTTCTAGCTCAAAATTACTGCAAAAGAGAGATCCTGTAAGGCTAAACCTTGTGATGAGCAAAACCCGGGTAAGAATTTGTTCAAAATCAGAAAAACAGAAACTACCATAAACACCAAAAGCAAAAGCCAAGCTAGCATTTTTCTCCAGCTAAAAGGCTGAATCTTGGAAACTACAAAAAACCCATGATGCAAAACCATAAAATGAGCTAACACGAGATGGGTCTCAAGTGATTCTCAGCAGAAGGTTGCGAAGGTCTCACCTTTTTACATCTTCGGCGACAGCCTCAGGGTCTGGATGTTGGTGTGGAAGAGTGAGATTGAAGGCAGTAGTTTCAATAATGATTCGAGTGAAGGAAGTAAAGAGGCAAATTATGAGAATGCAGTTATTAGGAAGCTTCATTGAAGTAGGTAGCAATTAATGGGTTAGGTTATTAGGAAGTTTCGTTGCTTAAACTTCTGCTTCTCTATGAGAGAAGTTACTTCAAAGTAGGGGTGGAAGCGTGTCTTGTTCTCGAAGAACAAGAACAAAAATACTCAGGACGCTGCAAGACGTGGGAAAATGTGAAGTGCTTGCAGCAGCTTATATAATAAAACAAGATTATAATAATATGGCAAAGCAATAATGTAAAATAAAATTGTCACTTCCTAGGCAGGGCTTTCTGGTTTTCTTTTCAATTATGCAACAAAGAAGTGACGAAGAACAGAAAAGAGGGGCGTGGCCTCCCCTTCTCTTCAGTTCTCTGGCTGAGAGAGCCTCACAGTCACTCACACTCGTACCTTACTTGCTAATTACTCCAGGGGAAAGAAAAATCATTACGAAAGGTTAATTTTTTTTATTGTGGGAGAGCTTATCTAATAAAATGCTGAAATTTCCTTCTTTTCTTCGTTCTCATTTGATTTCTTTTTTGTTTTAGCTGATAAAGATTCTGTCAGCAATGGCTGAAAGTAATTCCTGCTCCGTTGTAATCTAACAGTGAAGCCTATTTCTCAGGTGGGGACAAAACCCACTTCTCTGCTGGCTTGGGCAGACTAAAAATGGAGATTATATTAAATTATGCAACCAAAAGTTTGCAGCATTTCCGAAACTTCTCTGTCCAAGTTGAAAACTTAAAACTAAGAGCCTTTACTTTATTATCGACAACTATCTAGGGTTCGCATTTGCAAGGAAGAGGAAAAGGTGAAAGTACTCTAAAATCTTTTGGAATGGTCCCCAGTTATTTGCAATATCATTTCAACTGTCTGGGCCTTGAAGAGATAGCATGTGGGCTCAGTGCCATCCTATCCTGGGATAGGTTACAGGTGCTGAGAGCAATTTTTGCACTGAAACGCACTTCAAAACTGTTTTTTTAATAATAATAATATATTAAATTAATGTACAAGTGCAATCATGCTACACCTCAACTGACTTGTGTTTCTTTTCAAAATAATAATATTAAATTAAATTTTATAAATTAAAAAATATATATTATCTATATATTTTTAAATAAAAAAATAATTTTAAAAACAACATTACATCACATCACGATATGCAAATATTTTTGTTTCACGTAGTGTTTTAAAATATTTAAAAACAAATTAATTTTTTTTATTTTAAATTATTATTTTTTGATATTTTTAAATTATTGTTTTATACTAATATAAAAACTTTTTAAAAAATATTATTTTAATATATTTAAATAAAAAAATATTTTTTAAAAATATCTTGTAAGCAATCTTAAACAGTCAACCAAGTGCATTATTGATAATGGCATCAAATTTGCCGATGATGGTGTAATCAAATTAATTACTCGGACAAGCTCCAGAGATTGAGACTCCTCTCCCAATTGAATAATACCCTTATTTTGTTTGAAACACCGTGTGATGGTACAGTTTAGCGGTGTTAGAGATTATAGTTGACGTGATTTTTAAATTTTTTTATATTTTTAGTTTAAGTTTTTTATACAGAGAGAGATAGTTTTGATATATTAATATAAAAATAAAATAAAATAAAATTCAATATATTTTTAAATAAAAAACATTTTAAAAATCAATATCTAACACAATCTCAAACCGGAGTTTCATCTCATCTTGGAGCAGTTCATATAATTGTAATTTAAAGTGATAAGCTTTTTTAAAAGGTATTTAATTAAAATTAATATAAAATGAATTTTTAAATGTAAAATAAGTAAATAAAAAATATAATTTTATGAATAAAAAACATAACTTTTATGAAAAACAGAAGCAACAAGCTGGGTGTAGGGATCGTGTTTTTTGAAATTCAAGGTGATGATTAAACCTTCCAATCATTTCCTGTAATCTACTCGTCCTTTTAGCGTGTCTTCAACCAGTCACCAGGCCAGGGACGATCGAGCTTCTTTATGCTTCGAAACTCCGTGGGACCTTTTTTACTTTTTTTATCAGAAACTTCGTTGGCATTTTCACTCCGAGGTAAAATCCATTATACATATGGTCTTCTGCTTTTCATGAATGGGTTACCAATCCGGTCAACGAAAAAGCGCAGAATTTTTTTATTAATTAAAGCTTTTTTGATGTTTTTAAATTATTGTGATGTATTAATATTAAAAATAATTTTAAAAAAATATTAATTTAATATATTTCAATTTCTCACCTCTCCCTGTCATGTTGCGATCTACATTTTATTTTGGTGCACTGCACTGCACTGCAGAACCAAAGGCAATGATAAGTGGCATTATACCACTGATTTTTTATGCTGACAATTTCTTCATGGCATCGAAGCTAGCTATTCTAATAACAACAATACTTATGTTAATTACCATTAGCCATCAAAATACCCTTTTTTTTATTTGCTAGGTTCTATTTGAAATCTTGTTTCAAAAATCTTATTGAAAAAATCTGAAATTTTATTTTAAATTTTGATTTTTTGGTATTTTAAAATTATTTTCATATATTAATATCAAAAATAATTTTTTTTTAAATAATTTTTTAATATATTTCTGGACAAAAATATTTTCAAAAGCAATATCAACCTTAACATACACTTATTAAATGAGCCAAAAACCTAATTTCTATTTTAAAAATAAAAATAAATTGATGTTATTTTATTCAATTTAAAAAAAAAAGCCAATCAAAAATGACTTCCCCAACCGATAACTTAAATCTTGTATCAAATCTTAAACACAAACCCAGCCAGAAAAATTGAATTTAGAGCAGGGAAGATTGCAATTTAGTCCATTTTCATTTGAGTGTTTGACCCTTTTCCTAACGTGTCCAAGTGAGTGAGTACTCTTCCAGCCGAAAAGCAAGCAACCCTTTCTCTACCCCACAAGTGCAAGTATTATAGCGCGAGCTTTCACATCAACCCTCTGAAAAACAGACTCATCGGCCCTTAATTTGCCTCCCAACCGCCGTGCACGCCACCTCATCTCTAGATTAATTATTATTTTTATTCAAAGAAAGCTGCTCGCCTCTAGATTCATGTCCTCCATTAGTCTTCTCTATCTGCATCTTCTCTTGTGATTCTTTTCCCCGCCTGTCATCTCATGAATTCCATTTTCAAAGAAATAAACGAAGAAAGAAGATCAAAACTATCATCAATCTGTACGCATGAATTTCTTGAAATGTATATTGCAAGATACTCTCATGATCCACTCATCTAGAGAAAGCAGACAAAAGAAAAACGGCAGCTAAAGTTTATATTCGAAGAAATAAATGTTCGTGTTTTAACTTTTAAAAGGGCAACTGACGGAAGAGATGATATGCTTTGCATTTATCAAGAAGCAGAGAGAGAGAGAAGCAAAAACTTAAGCGTGTTTTGTTGTTCTTTTGAAATAAAAAATAATAAAAACAGAAAAACATTTGATTGTAGTCATATGGATATAAAATAATTTTGTTTTTAAAATGTTTTTTAAGTGAATATAATTATAAGTTTTATATATCATAGACAGAAATAATTCACGTGTGAAGTAAACTCGTTGATTATTAAATAATAATAAATATATTGCGATAATATTTAAATGTTAAAAATCGTTTCTTATAACAAAATATTTCAGCTGATAAATTTTGAACTATTTATTACATATCACCTTTTTCTTTAAAAAATGTAATAACTCAAAGGCAGACACAAAACTGGGGGCTGTGTAGGGCTTTTTGATTTCAGGAGAGATTCTAAACCATCCAAGAAATAGATGTTTAGATTAGGAATTAGGGTAGGATAATTGGGGCCCATATGATTTACCTGGCATTTCAGAAAAAGGTTGGCCCATTCAACACAGAAAGGAAGGTAGCCCAGTTCAACAGTTGCCTTACCAGCACTGTCCAGTGTTTGACGTCTGGTTTGATATTTTGTTTAAAAAATATTTTTTTTAAAATATGAAAATTTTATATTTTTTTATTTTATATTAAATTAAAAAAAATAATAGTTTTGTATTATTTTCATGTGTTAATGTTAAAAATAGTTTTAAAAAAATAAAAAAAATATTATTTTATTATATTTTTAAATGAAAAATACTTACAAAAACAATCTCAATCACACTCCAAAATAGATATATAATCTCTGTATTTTTAGATTTTCTTTTAAAAAATACACTAGAATAGTTTTGAATTTTTAATATTATAATATCAAAATTATTACAAAATATTTTAAAAAATAATAATTTGATATTTTCTAAGTCAAATAATTTTTTTAAAAATATAGAAACATAAGTATAAACAATATTTTCGTATTTGTTTGGTTTTGAGATAACAATATAACCTTGATTTTTCAATAAAAAAACGTAGCAAACATAGGCTGCATCATAAATACAAGTATGGTTTATTTTTATATTTGAAACTTTGTACTAATATGTTTTAAAAAATATCATATGATGGTATTGAAAATAAAAAAATCCTTAACAAATCTTTTAATATTTTTTAAATAAAAAACATTATGTACTACAAAGCTAAACACATACATCCTCATTTTATAAAAAAAAATGAATTTGTCCAGTACCAAGTGTCTGTTTTTGTGTTTGAGGATGTGGTTGATATTGTATTTTTAAAATATTTTTCATTTAAAAATATATCAAAATAATATTTTTTTTATTTTTTAAAAATTATTTTTGACATTAGCACATGAAATGAAATAATCTAAAAACACAAAAAAATTTAATTTAAAATATATATTTTTTCAAAAATAACAATATCAAGGAATGAAAACAAACAATTATATTCGTGATAATAAGGTATTCTTAGATCAAATTAAACCCACCTTCCTATTTAATTAACATTTCAAAATATTTTCACCACAACAACGGCTTCCTCTCCTTCACGAACAAATAATAAAACGCCACATGGCTTACTCGATGTATTCAATTTCACTTAATCAAACGACAGCCCGTCACCCTTACCCTCAGGAGCCTAGATGTAGGCTCAGACAGCGAATTCAAAAATAAAACAGGCTCCCTCCCAATCGCCAAATACATATTTCCATCTCTACCCTTCATTTTCCAAGCTCTCCATTTCGAACATTTCCCTCTCACACAAATTCGATTTTTTTGGAGAGAGAAACACAAAGCTAGGGTTTATAGAGAGAGAAAAATAGAGATAAATTCTAGGGTCTCAGCTCGTGGGGGGTGTTCCTGTTCTTGACACAGAAAACATTATTGTCGCTGGTACTCTCTCCTTCCTCTCTGTAATTTTGTTTCTTTTTATTTTGTAAAATGTCGCAAAAGCTCTATTTTTTTCTACTACCGATGAATCTTCATGCGATATTTATTTGTAAAATTGTTCGATTGTGTCTAATTCAGAGCTTTTATTGATGTTATAATCGCGAAATCTTCCGCTGATTAGGTGGTTTTAGGGTTAGAAAAAAAAGAAGGAATTGTGCATCTCTTTTCGATTTCTGAGAAATTAGTAATGATTCAAATCAGAATTAGTATTTCTGTTTGTAGTAGCTTAACTTGCGTGATTGAGGAAACTGGGAATGTGCCAGGTGACAAAAGTAAGGGAGAGAAACAGGGAAAAGGGTCTTCGGTTGAAATTGCCCAAAGGAAAACATCTGCTAACATGAACAATTTTCTTGCACAAAGGAAAACGCTAGCTGATATTAGTAACCTGTCACAGCGAAACCAAGATGGGAAATCACAATCTGTTTTAGTTAATAAAGAGCATGCTGAGAAGCTCCAACAGGTATGTTTCTAGGTTTCAATGATGTGTTTTCTTGAGTATCAATTATAATTTAGCTTACTGGTTTTCTTTTCTTTTTTTTTGGTTGAATGTTTATGTCACAGGATATCATGGCATTGACAAAGCTTGTTGCAGATAGGAAGTATCCTTTTTGTTTTGATTTTGTTTGTCTTTCTTTCCCCTATCTTTTGTTGTCTCTTGTTGGTGATTTCATGCATTTTTTTTCTTAACTGTGGTCAACAGTAAAATCATCGAGTTGAGTGCAATTGAGTTAAAGAAACTGAGAATCAATTACCAGCAATTAAAACAACAGAATCTGCAACTTGCCCATACAAACAGCCAGATGTTAGCAGTAATGTCATGCATAAATCATTTTATTAATCACATTTAAATTGTATCAAATTTTGAGCCCTTGGTGAGACTAAATTATTCCCTTAAAATGCAGGAACTAAATGCAGGTAAAGATAAGGTAAGTTTTTATGTATGCAATCCATTGGATTGTCTTGCTCAATATGCCGTGTTGCAACGTTTATATAGTAACTATTTGGTTCATTTCTATTCAGCTTAAGGCATATCAACATGAGTTGGGATGCAAGAATGGCTTGCTTAATGCCAAAAATCTGGAGCTGAAGGTGTGTTTAGCTTTTCTTTCTTTCTTTTTGCCTCACTGCTGTATACGTTTATCAAGTTGTTGTCACCTCTCAGCAATTTTGGCAATTGACTTCTAAAAACCTGTGTTTTAGGAGAAAACAAAGAAAGGTAGCCAGAATAAGAGAAATGAGGTATTTGAGCGAGTGAACTCAATGGAATTTATGGGAAGTTGGTCTTTTTCATTAGTATCCTCCATAGAATTTCATTCTGTTCTGTCATTTCGTGTAGGTTGAAACCATCAAAGGAGACGAGGCTGTGCAATTCTCTCAACCAGAAGAAGAGAATAAACCTTGCAACACCAAAAGGAAGCGCCAATCAAAAGTTCAATGTAACTAGCATGCTATACATGCATTCAAAATTTTTGAAACTCTTTTATAAAGCCAACTTTTTCTATATTTGTTCTGCGCAGCTTTGGACTCTGGTGCTGGTAAACCAGGTCAAACTAAAGAGAATGTTAAGAAGAAGAGGTTTGTAATGCAAATACTATATCGCTGCTTGGAATTTGACATGCTGAGTGATCTAGCATTTTTCTAGAGTTCTGAGTTTTCATGGTATTTCTCTTGACAGTGTGTGTTTGCGAAGGCAATCTGCTATGTTTAAATCTGAAGAAGAACCCACTGAAAAGAAAGTTGTTACAAAGAGGTTTGTTTTGACATGATCCAGAACCCTGTATGGTTTTAGTCCACATATATTTATGAGTTATTGAAGTTTTTCTCCAAAGTTTTAAAGCTGGTTAGTATTTCTCCTGGCAGCGTTTGTTTAAGAAGGCAATCTGCTAGGCTTAAGTCTAGAGAAGAACCCACTGAAGGGGATATTGATACAAAGAGGTTTGTTCTGACATGGTCCAGAATCCTGTTAAGTTTTAGATCACGAATATATTTATGAGTGTTTTAGTTTTTCTCTAAAGTTTTTAGTTTGCTTAGTATTACTCCTGACAGCATTTGCTTGAGAAGGCATTCCGCTAGGTTTAAGTCTGGAGAAGAACCCACTGGAAAGGATATTGAAACAAAGAGGTTAGTTCTGACATGGTCCAGAATCCTGTATAGTTTTAGTTTGCAAATGCCTTTTGATTTGAGCATTCTGGAAATAATTTAACTGAAATGAAGGTTGTATATGCTACTATGCTTGTTTCAGCAGGATCTGTACAGGAAGGCAATCCACTGGGGTAAAGTCTGAGGATCGAATACAAGAACCAACTGAAAACTTGTTTAAGACAGATCATGCTAAATTTCATGTTCCTCCAATACATGATGATCCAGTGCATGAAAGTTGCCCCACATCATCAGCTCCATCTGTTAAAATTGAATCCGAAACAGGGGATAGTGTCCCTAGATTTGAAACTCAAGAACTGCGGAGGACATCCTTTCGGCCCACACGTCGAGCAGCCGAGAAAGTTCATTCCTACAAGGAAATTCCGCTTAATGTGAAGATGCGAAGAGGTGAGTGAGTTGAAATTCTCCCTTTCATTTTGTCGCGGAGCATGGCAGAGGAGTGGATGTGTATGCACATTTCCTACGTTCCACCCTTTTTTGGTCCTCTGGATGTTGTGTTCCGGAGGAAACATATTTCAGATACATGCTGACCCTCTGGATGTGCGCAAAATCAGTCTAGGTTTAGTTCATCAAGTATTTGAGTTGTACCCTAACCTAAGTAACACGTTTATGTGCAATTTAACATTTCTTTCCCTTCCCAGGAAAAAGAGACCATATCAAACTTCCCTCTAAATGACCCTGCTGCATCTGTCATGTATCATTTTGTCTTGTTCACATCATTTAAATCACACTAGAAAGAACATCATTGCCAACAGCCACCCATGGCTAACATTTGTATCGCTGTGATCCTGATTTTAAGCTTATAAAGCAGCAAGTTAATGTTGCCTACCTAAATGCTTTATTTACTAGAAATAGAAATTGCTGGTAAATGAAGTACGACCTGGCTCAGCACTTCAGTTCTCATTCTCTCCCCTAATTTTTGCTTCCTTGTTTATGATATTGCAGACATTAACACTCGTTTTGTAGTCTTCTTATTTGTGCGAGTATAGGCTTATTTTGCAAAGCTGAGATGCATTTTTGTAATCAGAATAATTAGTTGTCCATTGGCATTCAATTCATTCTAGTAGTTTCTTTCTTCCTTGATGTACATGGATTTGTATGACCCATAAATCTATGCCATTCAGACATTACTGGAGTACGAACTGGCACCATTTTACACTTGCAGAGGCCACGAATTCAAACGGCTCGGAAATGGAAGGTGGTGATACGGGTGTCGAGGAAGAAAAGTAAATCGGAGAATGAAAGACTAATAATTCGAATAGCCATTAAAGGAGGTTTGTCAATCCGATAAATGTTTTTGAAAAAAAAAAAGATTTTTTTTTATTTAAAAGTTTGTCAATCTTATAAATGTTTTTGAAATATTTTTATTTACTTTAAATTAAAATTTGTTGTGTTTTGAGATTATTTTGATGTGTAGATGTTAAAAATAATTTTAAAAAATAAAAAATATCATTTTAATATATTCCTGAATAAAAAATATTTTCAAAATCGATCAATCATACTTTTAAATAGTCTTTTAATCATGGATACCCTAAATTGTTTTTGATCATGTTTGAACTTGTAACATGGATGAAGGATTATAAATTTCTAACCATTGATTAGCAAAAATTGACCAAGATAAAAGGTTTGCTTTGTTGTTGTATATGTTTGATATGTTGGAAGACAATTTCTAGTAATTTTTCCGTACTTACCATTTCTCTAATTGTAAAATATAGGTTTTAAAAAATAAATTTATTTAATTTATTTGCTAAAATATATTTCATAAAAAATAAATTTATTTAATTTATTTGCTAAAATATATTTCTAGAAAGTAAATTATTTTTCGATATTTGATTATGTCATGAAAAATAACTTACTAATATTTATTTTATTGAAAATATTCAATAAAAAATAAAAATTTAAATCTAACAAATAAAAAAGTTGAAAGATGATTTTTTTAAAATAAAACAATAACAATCAAAAGAATTTAAATTAAATATGATGTTTAAGAAAATGAAAAAAAATCTCAACTTCATAAATTATTTCAAATGAAATAAAGAACAATTAAAAGAATAAAGACTAATGATAGATAAAAAAATTATTAAAAAAAAGAGACAGTAATAAAAAAAAATAAAGACCAAAGTTGGTATAAAAATTAAATTCCAAGGGATATATTTTAAAAAAAATAAAAAAATATAGTAATAAAAAGATTAAGAACTAAATTTAATATAATTACTAAATAATAAAATATTTTTGAGTTTTCCTTAACTTATGAAAAGTGTTTTCTAATCAAAATAAAAAGAAAATGTTTTTTTTAAATAAGCTAATTATTTCTAATTGAAAAATATTTTTTATTAACTAACTTTTCTAATAATAAATAAATATAAAATATTGAAAAATAAATTTCAAAGAATTATTTGTGCCTAATTAAGCAAAGAAAGGGATTGAAAGTAGAAAAATCGTGACAAGTGGGTCCAGCAACCGTCGCCATCTCGCATGGAAGGAGAGAGAAAAAGCAAGATGACAAAAAGGAGCTGATTTTCAAATCATTTTCCACATCTCCAAACCGCGTTTGTGCACGAAGAGGGAAAAGGAAATAAATAATTAGATTCAAAAAAGTTACTATTATAGGTTTTAAAAAAATAAATATATATATAGAGATGGAGGGGACTTTAAATTCATTTCTTTTTCTTGATTTTTAAATTATTTATTAGATACGCGTCAGAGATCTTGTTTTTTCTATTGTTGTCCTTGGGATTTTCAATGAAATTGTATTTCATGAACAATTACATGCATGCCCTAGGAAAAAATAGGAAAGTTTTAAAATTAAATTTGGTAATAATTAATAATTATTTAATTAACACAAAAGAGGAGCTGCGACCTTACGGTGCTCATATGGAACTTGTGAAACCTCAAGTCAGCGATGGACGAAGCCTAAACGGATGCATCCATTGAACTTTAATTTGGTTTTATGTCGAACTTGGGTTTACAAGGTTTTGCATAGCCTCTTTACAGTTTACCCACACATGTTACACACAAACCGCAGTCCACTTGACTTCGTGAGTGTTTCCACCGTGTTGTTTTAAAATTGTTTTTATTTTTATTTTAAATTATTTTTTTGATGTTTTTACATCATTTTAATGTGTTAATGTTAAAAAGTATTAAAAAAATAAAATAAAAAATATATTTTTAATATATTTTTGAATAAAAAATACTTTTAAAATAAATAACAATCATACTCTCAAACAGTCAATTCCTATCTTTCATTACAGCTCTTGGGGTAACATGCACTTGGTTCTGCTTCTGCCATGCAAGACCCGATGAACCCTAAAATGGCAGTCGGCCAATTCTCACCATTTCAATGTTGAAGCTGTAGATAGTTTTCTTGCACCTCTTGAGACCCCACCCCAAACCCAAGGGAAAACTACAGAGTACTGAAAATGAAGTTGCGTGTATGTGTACATACATGTGAAATGCAGCACGACGTGGAGGTGGGACAATAAAGTAAGGCATGGATTGGAATTTTACTCGTAAATAGTTCGTTATTTTCGATTGGTCAAATTGGAAGCCGCTTATACCTTTTCCCTTTCAAGGATAACTTTACTGTCTACATGGACATGCATGAAAGAATTCAGGACCCTACCATTAACTTGCCCAGCATTTTTTCGGTTCAGCCTCTCTCTCTCTCTCTCTCTCTCTCTCTCACACACACACACACACACACAGATCAAAATGCTGACCAATCAAAATGTAGCTGCGTTGATTTATCGTGATCCTTGCTGATGGGAATGAAATCATTCCCACGATCTTTTTGATAGATCCTATAATCTAAAGTAAATTAAAGTTTAGCAAACATTGTTAGAAAAGTATTATTAACATATTCGGATTCCTCACAAATCACTTTCACCGGTGCTTTTTCCCTTCCCATTTATTAGTCAATAAGTCTGTTTATCTTAATTTTATGATTTAGATCATAGTGATCGATTCATTTATTTTTTAATTAATTTTCCCCTGCCCTTTTATATTTTTTCAATTTAAAATTCGATTTTATATTTTTTTGGTTTGTTTCTTATAAAGTTATATTAGTCTCGTTATCTAAATCACATTTTTAATAAGTTAACTCGAGTATTTTTTGTGGTTTTTTTTTTCAATTTTAGATTTGTTGAGGATAGAAATTCACAATTTATTTCGGCTTATTTTTTTATAAAGTCATCTTATTCACATGAACTAGGTTGTGATTTGACATGTTAATTCAAGTAGGATTGAGTTGTTTGATTTTTTTGTATTTTTTTTTTATCCTTCAATATTAGCTTGTTTGAGAATTAAATTTAATAATGTATTTTAACTTAATTTCTACGAGGTTATTCTGGTTCTATGATCCAAGCTGCAAATTTAACAGGTTATCCCAAATTGACTATGTCAGATATCATATTTAATTTTTTTAGTCAAATTATAATTTTAACAGTAATTTGAGTGTTCAAGAACTATCAAATTAATCATGTTATATCAAGTTACTCCTATATAATTTATTTATTTATTACTAGAAAATATATTATATTACATTAAAAACATTTGCTGTGACCCACAATTACGTACTTGTACTCCTGTGAGAGTCAAAAAAGAGAAACATAATGGTATATACTTTCAAGGAAAAAAGTTTAAGTTCAGATAGCTTTAATCATTCTTCATGTTGGACTTCCCCTTTTGGGAGATCACAAAATCTGATTTGAAGATATACCTTGTACAGCTCAAGTCTCAGAATAAACTCAATCAGTACCAAATCAATTCGGTGGCAGATAATTTTGTCATTCTTGGCAAGACGAGGAGAATGATTCTGGCCCTTTTAGCTTAATTGGTCGTAGAATTGTCTGCAGATTATTTATTGCTCCCATGAACTGTATTTTGATGTTTGTTCTGTTTAAGGGGACAGATCAAACACTTATTTCAGCAACATCTTAAATTTTACCCTCTGCAGCTCTTTTTATTATCTTTTGTGTGCATAAATTTGATGGCACGTAGATTTTACCTGCCTTTTCTCTTGAAACTTTCCATGGTTTTGGCCTTTAGTGTGTATTTTGTCCAACCGCATGTCCCATGATACAAAATAAAGCCGAAGAGAGAATAAAAAGGGAGTAAACAGAACCTGCCCTGTTACCTAGTAAATTCAGGCCCTATAAGAAGTTGCCATCTCTCCCATTCTCTTCGTCTCTCAAGAAATACATCTCTTCAATTGAAATAGACAGTAAGGAAAGAAAAATGGAAGATCACTGCAGTCTTCTTAACTGGCCATGCTACCAAGATGAGGTAAGGCTATCACCTTGTGTTCTTGTCTATTTCCTGTTACTGGCCTTGTTCGATTCAGTTTCTTGCACTTGTTTTTAGACTAATGTAGATGTTTTTACCTTTTTTTTTTATTGCAGGGGATTGGAGAATTGAGGCATCATCTCCTGTATACTAAAGAACTTGAAACAGCAATTGTATCGGCAAAGGAGGAGATCGCAAGAAGAGAAATTGAGATATCCCATCTCAAAAATCTTTTGAGCAGGACAGTGAAGGAAAGAAATGAGGCCCAGATACAATGCCAGAAACTGTTTTTGGACAAATTATCCTTCCGACAACAACTGCTACAAAATCAGCAGCAGCAGGAAATCCAGCAGTTGGAGCAAGAATCTGCTTCACTCGCTATAACATGCAGCAGTGAAGATGAATCCAGGGCTAGCGATTCCAACAATCACACCAGCTCTCCTGATTCTAGCAAATTCATTGTTCCCTCGCAGCAGTTTAGTGAACCAATTCCCCGGCAATCATCACTTCCAGAAGCCATACTTAAGTTAGCAGCACACAAACCACTTCCAGAGAAAGGGAAACTCTTGCAGGCAGTGAAGGAAGCCGGCCCGCTCCTCCACACCCTTTTCCTGGCCGGACCACTCCCTCAATGGCAGCACCCACCTCCCCAATTAGATTCCATCGAGATCCCACCAGTAACCATTTCTTCACCAACTTCCCGGCAAATACACCGGGATTCTTTCAACAGTTTCACTTCTTGTCTGAGCAAAAAGAGGGATCGAGACCTCTGCGAAGGTCCTGATTTTTCTTCCCCTACCAACAACAAATACCAGAAAGTTGGCTTACAATACCCAAAACCTTAGTTCTTACATATAGTTCTCTAGTACTGTGGTGCATTCATCCTTTTCATTACTGTTAACCATGACAAGGAAAGCAACGGGAAACGGATGGCCTAGCTATGATGCATCAGTTTGGAATTTGTAAACTACATTTGTCTTAGATCTTAATTATTCTAACTTCTCTGGAAAGGCAGATGGAGACTTGAGTTCTGTATAATGTGAAAATGGGTACTAAATTCTCCATGTTAGCTGGAAAATTTTATATCAATATATTCCCTTTCTTTCACACGAATTTTCCAACAATCTTTGCTCCATGTAGCCAAATTTTGAGTGGTGCTCATGTTATTTCCTCATGGCTTTTGGATTAAATGTTAAAAGTAAAGAAATGATGTTAACCCCCCCCAGATTTTCCCCATTTTCATGGAGCACACCTACCAGTTATGGTGAGTGTATGCCAATAGAAGTGCATCTAATTAGACCCACCATCATGAAAGCAAGGACGAGATTGCAGCAAAAATGGTGTTTGCTAAAAAAATATTATTTATTATTTTAACATTTAATATTAAAAAAATATTTTTTTAATATATTTTCAAACAAAATATATTTAAGAAAAAAAAAAACTGCAATGGCAAACACACTATAATAAAAAACAACAACGATATCTTACACAAGATGATTATCATCATGAACTTTACATTAGGTGAGAAATTATTCACCAAAGCTAGCTAAAGTTCCCGTGGTAGACCTAGGGCGAGACAAATCAAAGCCTGGTTTGTTGATGCTAAAAATGAGCTTGAATTTTTCGAAGCGACTGCACCTAGCTTTCACATTCAAAGAGAGGTCATGGTCATAGGTCGTTGTTTTGCTTTAGACCACTAATGCATCAAGCCAATGAAAAATCTAGGAACCGTATAAATTCCATGGAGGTTAATGTTCCATGACCGTTCATCACCATCATGATGGATTGCACATGCATGGAGTTGGATGCTTCACAAATCTGGCCCCACACGTTTTGCAAAATCAACTTAAGTAGTAAATTACCGGACAAGACTTAAGATTAGACAAATCCATGGTCTTTACAGCTAATTGAAGGGAATATACTCCTGGTCTCTTAACAGCTAGACCAAAGCTAGTCTTAAACCATATTTTGGATTTCTTACATTAGCGTAGCATATAAGGTATTCAAATTGTGTGGCGCAATATCAAAAAATTTGCAATTTATGTATTTGAGTTTGAGTCAGAGTGTATATTTCTTATAAAAATCTGAGACAACATAAATTTTATTTGTTTATTCAGATTCATATAATATGTTTTTCAAAGATAATTTTTTCTGGTATTTACATAAATGTAGCATGCATTCATGGTAGCTGCTCGACATTACTATAACCAGGAAAATAAAATAAAATTTAAAAAATTACATGGGCCGCTGAATATGATGAATGGTTGTATTTTGAGATTTATCATCCTGGGCTTGTTATGTAAACTCTCGGCAAAATGCCCTGGGTTCTAGCCGGTTGCTCTATATCTTTTGTCAGGCAGCAGTTGTTTCATCCTGTATTTTAAGAGTGTCTTTAAAATAAATTAAAAATAAATATTTTTTTTTAAATTAAGAGTTTTTAGTATTCCAGATCATTTTCATGTGTTATGTCAAAAATAATTTTAAAAAATAAAAATAAAATTATTTTGATGTATTTATGAACGAAAAATATTTTTAAAATAATTTTTCAAACACACTCCCAAACAGATACTATACTAGTGTTTTTATCATTTTTTTCTTGTTTTTAAAAGCAATTCTGGCCAGTTTATGGGATTCATTCACGAGATCATTTAATATATTAAATCTCACAAAACATAATTTTGTTAAATAGCAATTATTCTTTATTTTTTTTCAAGTTTTTTCTTGTTATTTATCATTTTTAATTAAAAAAATAATTCTATCCAGTTTACTGGATTCGTTAACAAGATCATTTGATATATGTGGGATTATATAAAACATAATTGTGGTAAAACTACTATTATTCTTCAATATTTTTTGCCTCAGTCACATGGATTATACTATAGAACCGTGCTGGGAGGGCTTGAAATGAAATTAGACACTAGCAATCAAGGACTTTGGCCCAAATCTAGAAAACAAAAAAACTTAAACCTGTAAAGCAAGGTTGTCAAAATCGTGATTTTGACACGAATCGGAAGAGGCTTCGAAAAATCGGATCATAAGATCGGATCGTAAAATCGTAAGATCGTACCCGAATTTGTCCGTATAAAAATCGTAAAATCACAGCTAAAATCGTGTGAGAAGAAAAATCGTAAAATCGTAAGTGAAATATTTCCGAATACAATACAATATAATTATGGTTATAAAACTTTATTAGTTAAGGTTCATACATGATTCAAAATAACTTAAAAATACATTACAAAACAATTATGTCCATAGAATTTCATTAGGTAAAAACTAATAAATTTAAAATAAATATTTTGTTGTGTTATATAAATTAAAATCATTCTCATTACCTTTATTTTCCTCATTATTTTTAATACATTCATCAAAAGCATTACCATTGAAAGGATTATCAGTGCTAAAACTGGTATCAACACCGATATTGCTAGTACTAGCTCCAACTTCAACAAATTATTTCGACATCAGGACATGAAAATGATTTAAAAACATCAATTTTTTTAATTTAAAGTAAAAAAATTATTATTTTCTAAAATTTTAAGTATAAATTTTAAAATTAATAGTACTAATTTTTAAAAATGATTCCATAATATATATATATATATATATATATATATATATAGGGGGCCTGGCGCCAGCATATATATATATAGGGGGGGGTGGCGCCTGGCGCCAGTATATATATATAGGGGGGGCTGGGCGCCTGGCGAAGGAAAATTTCAAAATTTCAATTTTGGAGCAGAATCGTAAAATCAGATCGATTCGGTCCGATTTTGACCGATTTTGACCGAGTTTGACCAAAAACGATTTTTTTCCCCGAGTTGACACGATTTGATGAGTACGATTTTGCGAGTCAACTCGCGATTTTAACAACCATGCTGTAAAGTCAATATCGAGAGGGTGCTGTTGTGATCAAGATCAACTGTGAAGTGGCAATATCATTGGGCTTTCTTTGAACGAGAGGCTGGATGATCGTACGGGCCACAAATTATCTGGTAAAGCATTTTGTTGGGTTTTCTTGCGTCCAGCAAATGTTCGCAGGTTTTAGGTGTAGGCCCAGTTGCCTATATTTTGTTTGGGATGTAAATATCCTACTTGTCTTCTTCTGATAAACAAATCCACGTCAGAAAAATAAATATCCGTCTCCCACAAGGAGAAAAGAAAGTCACCGTCTCGCATAAGGAGAAGCAGTCAATCAATGATGATGCTTACGTCACTCTCCTCTTCCCTCCTCTCGTCATCTTTATCAAGGACAGGCCTGCCTCCTTCAAATTCCAATGGTTATTTTTCTTCTTCACTTCCTTCTCCACGACGCCGTCTCAATCCAAAACCAAACCACCACCACCGCAACCGCCATCTTTCTCTTCCTCTCCTCCCAAGAACCTCGCGTACACGCTCCATTCACTGCTCCTCTTCCATGCCTCTAGAAGTTTCAACATCATCTGCTCAGGTTCTTCTCTTTAATCAATGAAGTGATTCGTTTCTTGTAACTTTAAATCATGTTCATAATTATGATTAAAAGGTTGATTCAGTTACAGGACAGTTTGCTATATTCAAGGGCCTTTTGGGTAACTCAATCTATAATCGCGTGGAATGCGGATGTTGTTAGAGATGGCTCTTGTTATTTATACGCTAGCCAAACCGCTGCATTATCCGTTACTGATAGTGAAGTTGAGGGTCACGATTTTAAAATCAAGCTCGAGGAAGACGGCGGCGGCATTCCACAAAATGTAAGGCTTGTTGATGTTATTATTTTTTATGACGATGATGATTTATTTTTGGATTTTTTTTAGGTGATTGCGAAATTTCCTCATATCAGAGATTACAAAGCTTTCAGAGTTCCTTCAACTGTGGATGCCAAATCTCTTGTCAAATGCCAGCTAGCCGTCGCAACATTTGGCTGTGAGTTTTTTCTTCTTTGCTTTTTGTTTCTAAGAGATTTTGTTGGTTGGCCTAAACATATACTGTGAATATGTACATAGATTTAATTATCAAAAATGCGGTTAGAAGTTAATCATGTAATATTGCGGTTTGTTGTTTTATTTGGTTATATTTTTATTTTGTAGCGGCATGGGTATTGAGTTGTTTGTCCTAAAGGCATTTAGAGATTGTTTTGTATGTATATTGACGATGTAATGCTTCATGTGTAGGTAGTTATTTTCATGATATTGTGTTCTCTTCATTTTTGGCAGCTGATGGGAAATGCAGCTATGCTACTGGTTTGCAGTTACCTGGTGTTCTAGATGAATTGTTTGCATATGATGGCCCCCTTGGTGCGCATTATTCAGAAGATGCTGTGACCCTCTACCTGTGGGCTCCAACTGCTCAAGTATATGACATTTCATAACAGATTTTTTATGGTCAGTTTGTTTTTTGTCAAGCCGTCTTCTTCTACACTCTAAGCCATGTTTTTTTTTTTTCCTGCTTCAAAATAGGCGGTTTGTGCCTGTGTTTACACGAACGTGAATAGCAGGGATCCCATGGAAGTTGTTCAGTTGAAGGAGGTTAATGGAGTTTGGAGTGTAGAAGGATCAAAAGACTGGGAAGGTTGTTATTATGTGTATGAAGTGTCTGTCTACCATCCTAGCACCTTACACGTTGAAAAATGCTACGCAAATGATCCATATGCTAGAGGGTATGCTTGCTGTCTCAATTTGCCAACAATTCTCTGAAATAGTAAAGTTGTATACATACTCTGATTGCAGCATTGCTAATCGTCTTAATAGTATTGCTAATCATCATATTATGTTTGCATTGTACTTTTTGTATGCAGATGTGAAATTCCTCTAATTTTTTGCTGTGTTTTTGTTGTTGGAACAGGCTCTCACCAGATAGCCAGAGGACCTTATTTGTGAATCTTGATTCAGATTCTTTAAAACCTGAAGGATGGGAGAAATTAGCTGATGAAAAACCCATTATACTCTCTTTCACAGACATAAGTATCTATGAGTTGCATGTGAGGGATTTCAGGTAAAAAAAAGCTATCTCCCTTGAAGCTCTATAATCTGGCTCATCTTCGATGTTAGATTTCTGGAAGGAAAAAAAATCCAGTTTCAGGCTTATGTGCTAGTAAAAAGAGTTAACAGAAGTTGATAATTGCTCTGATGACATGCTGAAGTTTGTAGGTGCTTATTCATTATAAAATTCTATGTGCCTATTGTAGTGCCAATGATCATACTGTGCATCCTGACTTTCGGGGTGGTTATCTGGCCTTCACGCTGGAGGTAGTCCTGCTCTTTACACCCCTAATATTGGAATCTACTGCTCAAAACTCAAAAGTGTGTTGAGTTTTTTTGCATATATTAAAAGTACTGACATGATAGTGACTTAAATTGGTAAGCACATTCTTCTTGAAGGATTCAGCAGGTGTACTTCATCTAAAGAAATTATCAAATGCTGGTGTCACTCATGTCCATTTACTGCCTAGCTTTCAATTTGCTGGTGTTGACGATGTCAAGGAGAACTGGAAGTGTGTGGGTAAGTATTTTTCTTTGCTCATATTCTTTCAATTCTTGCCTTCACATCTAATGCAGTTCATGGATTGCCACAACCTTAGTTCAGCAAAATGTTTCATATTTTTTTAATGTACCTAATGTGCTTAAACTCATTTTTGAAATTAGATATGCTGTCATGTGTTGGCTATCATTAATTTGTATGACATCTAGGCTTCTACAGATAGCACAGTGCTGGAAAAATTACCGCCGGATTCAATTGAGCAACAAGCTCAGATCACATTAATACAAGATGATGATGGGTATAACTGGGGGTATGCTTCTAAATCCTGACTTGGACAAATATCATCAAGTTTGTGTGTCTTTCATGTTAAAACAGTTTTATTTTTCCATTGTCCTCATTCAGGTACAATCCTGTTCTATGGGGGGTCCCTAAAGGAAGTTATGCTAGCAACCCAAGTGGTTCATGCCGCACAGTTGAGTTCAGAAAGATGGTTCAGGTCCGGCTTTCTTACTAATACCTTTTGTCCTTTTCTTCCTATTGACAAGGCAGCCATTTTTTTTAACTATCTTTGGCATGGACCATAGGTATACTGCTTTGATGGTGCAGTTAGCCAACTTAGTTAATGCCTAACCATTTTCTTGTAATCAAATCCTTTTGATTTGCAGGCTCTTAACCATATTGGTCTTCGTGTCGTGTTGGATGTTGTCTACAATCATTTGCATGGAAATGGGGCATTTGATGAGAATTCTGTTCTTGACAAGGTTTTTATAGTTATTATTCTTCTAATATCCAGTCCAACTATGCTTTTCTAATGGTACTTGTGGTAGTAGGGTTGATTTAGAGAGAAAATTAATACCAAGGATGATACATTTTGTTATCGTGGACGGTTAGCCCTGGCTTCTGTTGTAACTCATAAGTTTTCCATGTAGATTGTTCCAGGTTATTATTTGAGAAGAAACACCGATGGGTTTATCGAACATAGTACATGTGTGAATAACACTGCTAGTGAGCATTATATGGTTGAGCGGTTGATCATTGATGATCTGTTAAACTGGGTTGGTAATTATAAGGTAGTTATTTGCTCTACGATGCCATTTTGTTTTTACATTCCTTGACTTGGCTTCTCTTCCTCAATTATATTTTGAAATATACTTTCCTTCTCGTTTTACAATAAGTGAATGATTTTCCGAGTTCATAAATTGAATTGTTGCAGGCTTAAGGTAGAGCTTAAGAAAGTCATTTTTCTGTCTGTTGGAATTCAATATATGTTTTTATAAGTTGATGATAGTTCATTGTATGCCATTTTGTCAGGTTGATGGGTTCCGCTTTGACCTTATGGGTCATATAATGAAAAGCACAATGGTATGTGACTCTTGAATCCGTGTCTTCCCTTTTTACATATATCATTTGACAAAAAATGTTTGGCATGGGAGAAATTCCTGTAATATGAATGCTCTAGTTTCCTCTAACATGTTTCGGAGCTATATCAAGCTGTCAAGTAACATGTTTTATGTTATCCTGCCACATAAGTCATTATCAGGAGAAAATGAGCTGCTCTGTTGCTGGACCAAGGAGCAGAACTAATTATATAGCATTGTGTTTTTGTGACACATGGATTCTTTGACACACTAAAAAATTCTAGGAGCTGAAACTTGTATTGGTTTTGATGCACTCAAGCAATTCTATCTTGCATCATGCCAACAAAGAACAAGAGCCATGCCACTTAACCTTTGTTATTTGTGCATAGGTGAAAGCAAAAGATGCAATCAACAGGCTGACAAAGGAAAGAGATGGAATTGATGGTTTAAGTGTCTACATGTAAGTATGGAGCATGAAGTGAATTTTCTTTCGTTCTGCCATACTTTATGAGTTATACTGTTTGTGCACCATAATCCCTTTGTTTTCTTTTTTTTCTTTCTCCTGGACAAGGGTCTGTGAAATTGTTGATTGCTTCTGGTGCACATTCCCATGGCATAAGTTGCTGATTGACTCTTCTGTTTATATAGATATGGGGAAGGTTGGGACTTTGGTGAAGTTGCTAACAACGGGCGTGGGATAAATGCTTCACAGTGCAATCTTGGGGGGACTGGAATTGGAAGGTACTATCTGTTATTCTAGATTTAACAATATATTGCTCCTTCCTCTGTCATAAAGAAAATTCTCAGGCATGAATATTATAAAGGCATTTCCCTTTTGTCAGCATTGCATAGTTGATCTTGTAATAACTGAAAGAATTCTACCAACTTCAACTGCTTCTTGGGACTGATTTTAATTTATTTGAAACCCCTTGTTGCTAGGAAAGTTTTTTTCCAATTCTTTTATGTGGAGCTGAAGCCTTATAACTGGCTTTACCCAGAATCAATTCCTAAAGTTATCTTTTGGTTTTTGTAATTTGCACAGGAAAATTTCCATCTTCTCACTTTAGTGATTTAAGTTTGATTAGTTTTCAGAAGCACATTGGCTTCATGAAATATTGGGAAATCCAATTTCAGTTTTAATGATCGAATTCGGGATGCAATGCTTGGGGGATCTCCATTTGGCCATCCTCTCCAGCAAGGATTTGTGACTGGGCTAATGTTGCAGGTAATCAATATTAATGGAAAGGCAATGAACTTTCATGGTTATGCGACTTGCTGACAATTCTGAAGAAATATTTTTTGGCAGCAAAGAAAAAATTATTTGATTGCTAAAACTTTAATACCTTTTCCACTAAGGTTTTCCTACATTAATATTTATTTGATTTCATTTAGAAGTTTCTTCCCCTATTCTATTGTTCTATATCTCAGAAATATTTAGTGTACATCTGGAAACATTTTGTTTCATGTTGCTGGCTGAATCTTCTTGCCACTTTTGGCGTATTACCAACAGCCTTTTTTCTACTTAAGGGTTAGATTTTTCAGGCTGTACAAAGGTCTGATATTGACCAATTACAACAAGAACAACAAAACCAACCCTCAATCCCAAACTAATTGGGGTCAGCTAAACAGATCCTTTTACACCATTCCGTGCTACCAGACACCAAATCTGCCCCAATATGGAGATAATTTAAACCCTTCTGATGTTGACTATTCTTAGAAAAGTCGTTGCTTTCTTTTGCAGTTTATGGAGAACATATGTATTCGGTTTCAAAAGTTTGTAAAAGGAGCTCAGTATAAATATATTTATACTGACCTCATCTGCCATCACTAGGTGGTCTTTGTTTTTCCTTAAAAGTAATTTTGTCAAGCAAACCATTTTGCAGCATTTTGTCAAGTATGTCTGTGTTACATCTTGGTTTGGAAGCATCTCTGAGATGCTTAATTGGACAATTAATGTTTTAGTTTGTGAGGGTGTAATACTGTACAATCTTTCGATTCCTGTATCCTTATAATTACAGCAGCTTTCCTGACTAGTAATTGATTCTTCTGTAGCCTAATGGTCATGATCATGGTGGAAAAGATGCTGAAGAACTCATGCTTTCTGCAGCAAAAGATCACATCCAGGCTAGTTATCTTAATGCTGTCCCATATTTGATGATGGTGTTGAATAGATGAACTTTTAAGTTCAAATGAGTTTGTGCAGCATATTGTCCATGACTTCTGCAATGTTCTTACAAATGAACTTATATTTAAAACACTCGGTGCTTTCCTTGGACTAAAAATGCTATGGATATATTGGCTGCATGCCAATAAAAGCTTAAGTATATAGATCAAGTTAAGTTCTCTTTTTTCTTGGCATTGGAAATACCCGACCGATATAACTAGGAAATGTTTTTCTAGACTAGAAATAGAAGCAAATATAATTATTTTTTTCCAAATTTTATATCCTCGTATTGGTTGATAACCTAGACAAAAAAAGTGCTTTTAAAATGCTGATCACTGAATGGCCCATTTCATGGAAAGATTAGATTTGTTGGGAAGATGAGGCCAGGAAGCCTCTTTGGGCCAGTATTAAACCTTTTGTTTACTCCTTTTTTGATAACCAATAAGTCATCTGGGTCATTTAATGACCCTAAGTCATGATTTTATCATTAATTAGTTGATTTCATGTTGTTTAGGTTGGGATGGCTGCAAATTTGAGGGATTATGTGCTGACTAATAGTGATGGGAAAGAGGTATACATCATCCTGCAGTGCAGAGATCTGTTTTACTGTCGAATATTTTATATTGTATATCTAGACTTAATGATTCAATCACATGGTTAATATGAATAACTAAGCTATCCTTAATTGGCTTCTCCAAATTTGTAATTACATAGAATATTTAATCCACACAATAAGATACACCTTCTCTCAAGCCTTCAATAGATCAGGCATGCCATATATATATATGGTAAAAAAACTTTATGCGTCTCTTTTGGGTATTTCCTTACCTATAAATATTTGGAGATTGGTTAACCTTCATCTTGTTTTTGTAATGGTTTTCTCAGGTAAAAGGAATGGAAGTTTTAACTTATGGTGGGGCACCTGTTGCATATGCTTTACACCCTGCAGAAACAGTAAGGACCTTAGCATCTGTGATTATGTTATTTTAACTTTCAAGGAACTTTTCATCTTTTTCTGAGATGATGCAATGGGAACACATATGAAACATCACTCAAGACACACAATGGGTTGCCAAAATGCCGTTACTAAATAAATACCTTACATCTGCTCTCTGGCAAGTGTTATTGGCGAGACATGTATCATTTAATACTTGTTTGCAATTATTTAGACTCTGAATCATGATTAGCACCTCCCTTTGTCTGTCTTTTTTGCTGCTGAACTCAACAATTTTTCCAATTTTAATTGTCAACACGATTATTATATCTCCATCAGATTAGGATAAGGTTTTTTGCTAAACATGATTATCAACTTTTTTGTTTTTTTCTTCAGATAAATTATGTTTCTGCTCATGACAATGAAACCCTATTTGATGTTGTGAGCATGAAGGTATGATCAATATGTTTTCAGAGTGTTTGGTTTTAGCCATTTCTCACAGACCCAATGTTGTTTATCGTAGTAGTATATATGACACTGTTCTAACTCAGCTCCTTGCTGTAGACTCCAATGGAAATTTCTGTAGATGAGAGATGCAGATTAAATCATTTGGCAACTAGTGTAATAGCATTTTCACAGGTAGAGTTCATATCATTTGTTGTTTAGCGATGTATTTTCACTATTCAAAGTAATGATTTTTAAAAAAAAAAGAATTCATCGCAGGTATAATAATTGTCTTTTTTAAATGTGCTTCTTGAGGATAATGTTAGATGGCTTGCTATCTGTGCAATAAATGAGGCTCTTTAGTTGGTGTATTAATAATATCTTCAACATGTTTGAAAATGGTGGAAGGTTTTACACAATGAAATGTTAACGTGGCTGGTTAGAATTTGGGTTCTTTTCAACGCCTGAGTCCTGTGTAGGACGTGTTGTGTTTGTAGTCCAGCTGATAAACTTAAACTGTACAACCAAACCCTGTAACCTGTTTTACAGGACTGCCAAACTTTCCTACCCAATAATCATTTATTAGTCATTAGTCATAATACCAAGTTTTTTGTTTTTCCCCATTCTACTCTTCTGAAAAAAGAAGCTAGCATGTAAATCATGCAAACTACATTTTCTTGACCATTTTAATTCACCAAAATCTAATTCTGTCTTGTACTTTGTTTGCTAGGGTTTCAAGGCATAAGAAAGCCACACAACATTATCATGTTTAACAATCAATTTGCTCAGTACTTGTTATCTTATGATGACTTGACAGTGTTGCCTGCTTGTTTAAGGGAATACCATTTCCCCCCCACTCTACTCTTCTGTTTGTGAAAATAGAAAATGGAAGCTAGTGAGTAAATTATGCAGACTACATTTACTTAATCTTTTTAATTCTCTAAAATATAATTTTGCCTTGGTACTTTGTTTGCTAAGGTTTCAAGGCATAAGAAAGCCATGCAACACTATCATGTTTAAAGTTCAATTTGCTCAGTACTTGTTATCTTCTGATGACTTGACAGTGTTTTCTGCTTGTTTAAGGGAATTCCATTTTTCCACGCTGGTGATGAGATGCTACGCTCAAAATCGCTTGATCGTGACTCTTACAACTCTGGTGATTGGTTCAACAGGTATTCTGTTATTCTTGTTTTCAAGTTCCTATCTCAATAAATTATTCCGACTCCAATTTTTATCTTCTAATTAATTATAAATTTGTCATTACAGTTATATCGCATGTTTTTAATCTTGTGTTGGTAATTTCTATTCATATTTTCTTGTTATGTGGTGCTGCCTGTCAGTTTCCTTGGTTTACTTGTAACTAATTTCAGGATAGACTTCACTTACAATTCCAACAACTGGGGTGTTGGCCTTCCTCCAAAGCAGAAAAATGAAAAGCACTGGCCACTGTAAGCAATAATTTATTGTTTATCATTATCCTGTGATTTGAAATACCTGGCTGTGTTTATTAATTTCTTTGCTCTACAATATTCTGCTATAATATATATAACTGATTTTCATGGTACAATCTTAGAGGAGGAAAAAAAGAACTGCTTTTCATGGTTTGTCCTCTAGAGCATCTAACACAACATTTCTCTTGAAAATCTGGATGTCTCTTTTCCTCAGAATAAGACCAAGACTGGCTGATCCATCCTTCAAGCCTCAGAAGAATCATATCCTTGCTGCTATCAATAATTTCTTAGATGTGTTACAAATCCGATATTCATCTCCACTTTTTCGTTTGATGACAGCTAATGCTATTCAGGCAAGAATTTTCACTTATAACATGCTGATTTGGGATGTTTTTGAGATTAAACATGTTTAATGGCTTTTATATCAGCACTGCCTATGTAACAAATAGGTCCTTTCTGCAATTGGTCTCTTCTTGCCCTTTATTGAAACCTTAGTTTTAATCCTCCTATACCTTGGAGTAACCGCATTTGACATAACTTGATAGTTGACTATTCCATCACCTAAAGTGTAAACAGGTTCAGCTTGCCCTAGGTTGGCCGTATGGATTCCTTCCGTCTTTTGATTGTATGGACTATGAGAAGGACTGATAGTGTGATCTCAACTCCTGACCTATGTTGACATGGGAATAGATATGGCAGTGGTTTGCCATGTAAGGGTGTTAACTGTCTCATATTTTTTGTTGAGTTTTTAATTAAGATACAGTAAATTACCTAATCAAGTTAAAAAAGCTATTTTAATTTTCAAATTTTAAAATAACTAAATAGTGGGAGCCAGCTTTCAACATGTGGCTCATTTTCTATTATCCATGTCAATGAATCGAGAGTTGGCCACCCTAACTTTTCCCTTATGGTGAACACTTTTTCCAAGCCAAAATGAACTTCAATTTCCATGCATATGGTCTCCACGAGATTTATTCTCTCTAATTTTCATGGAAAGTTACGTGGAGAAAAGTGTACTTCTTAGGCTCTAAATAGGTGGTGATGTTCTCCATTTCCATCCTAATCTTCAGACCTGCTGTTGATCAAATAACTATGGCCTGCATGATCTTGAAAACTTTGTGAGCTAGAAATGGATTTGATGCCATTCCTTAATTATTCAACAATTCACTGCATTCTTTCAAAAAAATCACTCTCATATTGGATTGTTATTTTTCATGATATTTTCATTGTTCCTTCTTTTCCTACACTTTCAGTGCTTAATTTTGACTTTGGTCTGTTCTCAAAATAAAAGGAATATCTAAATTCTCTCCAAGGACCATGAGTTGAAATAGCAGTAGCAGCTTTTTATATGTATCAGATTAGCAGTGACAATATCATTATTATACACTAATTGGCATCCAGGAACGGGTACGATTCCACAACACTGGTCCTTCATGGATCCCTGGTGTTATAGTGATGAGTTTTGAAGATGGCCATAGAGGTGTTCCAGGATTAACTCAACTGGATCCCAAGTGGGTGAATATATATACTACTCTTCTACTATGATTCCAAATTGTGTAATTACTGATAGTATTATGACCTGTTCTACAGCTACTCATTCATTGTGGTGATCTTCAATGCCAGTCCATCTGAGGTATCATTTGCCAGTCCCGTGTTGCGGGCAAGAACTTTTCAGCTGCATCCTATACAGGTAGTTATTCCTATACAGGTAGTTATTTCTTGGTTCAGCTTGCCATCCGAAATTCTTTTGGGACAGAACACAGCTGATCTAGTTTTCAATGGAACTCTCTAAATAATACTTCTAATAGAGCTAGGATAAGTTAGGGTAGATGTTTTTGAGGTAATGGAAAATACTGGGTTTACCTTGCACAAACAGTGACAAATATGAGTGGAATGGTGCGCCTATTTTTTTTTGTCCCGTGCTATTTTTCTCTTTTATTTGGATGTTAATTTACGTTGGAAAATGTTGTTTTCTATTTAATTTTTCTTTCTCACTATGGGAATTTTGATGCAGGCTATGTCAGCTGATGAAGTTGTGAAGAACTCATCATATGAAACATCCACAGGGTGCTTCACTGTGCCCCCGAGGACAACATCAGTTTTTGTGGAGTATCGGTAAATTGACACCATCCACCATATCATACACGGTGGTGAATATGCATCTTTTATTTCATTTTCGTAAGGTGAGCATAATAATCAGCAATTGATCTGCTGAAATCCCACACCATAAAGACTTTTATGCGGATTGGAAACTGAAAAGCACTGGACTTTAAATCGACATGGAAACATTCAGCTTTTGTCAAAAACTTCTTATATGAAACGAAATATAAATTTAACTGGGTTGAACCATTGAATTTCATAAAATAAATAAAAATTATTTTTCTCGTCGCTGTCTGCTGTTAATTGATAATTAAGGTGGCTCTTTTTATTTCCTCGGGAAGAGCCCTAGACCGTTGATATCGTTGGAAGATTTTTTATTAGTGATCAAACGTTCTTTACTCTTCAACAGAATTAGATGGAGATTTCTGTCAATTAATTCTAGCCTGCTCATGGTTTGGTGAATGGGAGAGTTAGTTAAGAAGTTGCTTCAGGAGACGAGTGAGTGCAAGAGGAGCCTAACTACCAGAGGTGTGAGCTTAACTCGGTAGCCTCGAAGTCTTCATCAACTGAGAGCAAAACTAAATGTTTTAATTTTTATATAACCCACGTCTGTTTCAAGTAGTGCCTCACACTGACAGCCTATAGAAATAGAGCCAGCTAAACACTGACAAAATCTGATAAACATGGCCAATTTCATGTTGAAATAATAAATCCGTACCAGGGCTGCTTTCATCCTGCCACCCTGTAGATGATGGTATTTTAAATCACCAAATTCATAATGAACAACAACACGGTGATTCTAGGTTTAGAGGTGATTTAACCAGGGATGATTCTTGTTTAGAGGTGATTTAACCAGGGAAGAAAGGAGAAAGAACATGTGATTTGCGAAGTTGTAGCAGTCCAATCACATTGATGGCCTGCTTAAGTCCCCACTTTAAGTCCAACCGCTTAAATCTCGCCTTTTTCTATTGATGTTACTTGCAAGTCAACTGAGCTGGGTCTAGAATCAGGGTAGATCTATTATAGGTTAAAGAAAATAATTAGTGTTTTCAGTTGTAGTTGATTTTTGAAGTTTGTATTAAAAAAATATTTTAAAAAAATATTTAATATCAAATAAAAGTAGTAATAATAATAATTTTCAAAAGGTATTTTTTCAATGCTTTTCCAAACGGTTGCCTATGGTGTATTGATTTGTTGACTCCACTTGAACCTACGTTTCAAGCAAAAGATAGAAGAAAGTTTCAAGAAGTATGAAATATGCTGATAGAATAATTGTCCACTGTGAATTTTAGAAAAGGAAAGGCTTTCAGCAGAGAGTTCGCAAATTTAAACGGGGCTCCTCTCACTGTGAATTTTAGCTAGCAGGTTTCGTTAAAGAGGTCAAAATTTTACAGCTCTTTAGGTGAATCAGCGATGCTTAACTAGAGTGTAGCAGCACCACTTCATTAGGGGAGAGATGGCCATCTTTTCTGTATTTAGTGTGGCACATAGGCCCGGCAAACCATTCTAGCCAGTTTTTGTCTCGCCATAAATGTGGCATTCATTGGATCTACCATATGATGTGTAGAGTTATCCCACTTCATATTAGTGGGCTCTTGTGTGTGTGTGTGTGTGTGTGTGTGTGTGTGGCTAGATGACAGTAATTTTAATTTCTCTCGACTGGGGAGATTTTATTTGGTGATGATATCAGTTCGAGATCCTCCCTCATAGCCAGCCATTGCAGCAGTTGACTAAGAAAGTGGATCGCTATTCGTTGTATTAATATTTTCCTCATGTATTAATTAATTCTTTATGATGAAAATAAATTATTCGGGAATACCCGGTTGCTTTCGTGTCAACGTAACCTATTCCATTGAGTGGCTCGGAAGCTACTATATACCTCTCTCTCTTTAATGGATGACTTGCGAAGTACAGATAGTATAGTGTACAGTATAATACTATTATAAAGTCGGTTATACATTCAGTACTGGCATACTTGTTAGCTAGCGATCTCTTCCAAGTTAGCTCTTTCCGTGCCCACATTCTTTGCAGAAGCATGGCATGAAAGTGTGAGATCACGAGGACAAGAGAGGAGCCCACGATTAAGAAATCCTTTGCTTGCCTGAATCATAGTTTCTTGGGTTGGTTTTGGATCCTTACGTGCCTCGCACAACCGGTCAATAATGCCTCTTCACGTCAAGAACCTGCCGACCTTATTCCACCCATCATGCATTGACTCGCTAGCTACTTGCTCACGGAAGGAAAACAAAAAATAGTGATTGCCATGGTCAATTGTGTGTGAGATATCGTAGATGCTCGATGTTGTAGAAAGTTTTGTGATTGGGAATTATAAATTGGCCCATGTCGATTTTTGAAAATTATTAGAAGGAGATTAAATTCGACTTAATTCCCTCAAATTCACAGTACAGTGAAGCGAGGTTGAATCAGGCTTGTATCTTCTTTTTCAGAAAATTTTAGATTGCTTCGTGAATAATTATAAATAATGACTTCATAGTAGAGACACATGCATAAAAGAAATAGAGAAATGAGAGAGAAAAATAAAATAAAATAAAATAAAATAAATATGATTCATTATTAGTAAAAATAATTATCAGGTATAAGTATTTGCAGTTTGTACCCAAAATAATAATAAATTAACATGCATTCTAGAGAGAAATTAATTAATTAACATAATTTATGATTAAACAAGTTTGTCATCATTAATTAATGAACTTCTTTGGTTTTAGTTTCAAGCCTTGGAATTAAGCTTGATGTGGATTCTTGACACGTAGAAATTGACTTGTGGGTGTTTCTTCAATGTCAAGAAAGAAACTGCACACTGTTGATTTAATTGTGATACATGCGTTGGCCAATCATGGCGCGCAGATTTGTCAGGTTATGTTATGGTGCAAAAAGTAATATAAATTTTAACCGAGTTAATAGCTATTTAATTTCCTGTAAGTTCTCAAAACGTAAAATACCACTCATCTACTTTTGTTCATAGATGAATTTTGATTGCTATTAAAAAAATAATTAAAACAGAAAAAAAACATATCCTTGTGTTTTTTTATTTCAAAAAATATTTTTTATTGGCAATGGTTTTTATTTTTTTATTTTAAGACATTAATCGGATACAAGTTTAATTACTTAACTAAAACCTTTTGTTTGTAATAAGAAAATCGAGTAATTCACATGGAAATATTGATGGATTTTTTTTCATTGGCATTTTGTTATGAATATTATCAACGAAAATGTTTTGTCATTGTTTTAGTTGGTCTTTACTAACTAGAAATTTCGAGAAAGCTTGATAATAATTACTTAAATTACTATTATCATTGACAAAATATACCAATAATATATACCGATAGAATATTTCATTGGTGATTCTGTCGGTCTATATAATTCCAAGAAAATCAACGACAAAATAAAAATTACCAATAAGAATTTTATCATAAAAAAAATTATCAATGTAAATTATATAAAATTAATAATAAATAATTTTGTCATTAAAACTGCTTATTTTGGTAGTGTGAATTGAAGTGAACTCAACGATTAGACTGTGAAAAAAAAAATTAAGTCAACTCGATAGAAGTGGGTGTGCAATTGGATAGTGGCCCAGATAATGCAAACTTCAAATTTTAAAAAATAAGAAAATTACATGAACAAGCATGAGACAGACAGCACATAGATTTGATGAAGATATTCAATCCAATTTTTTAATATTTAAAATATCCCCACTGTAATGTATTGGATAATTAAATTTATTTATTGAGTTTCAGTGAGTGATCATGATTAGCAAGAACAAGCTACCTCTGTCTTCTTCTTGTACTGACCCATAAAAAATTATTTATTTCACAGGCAGCTCTTGTTTCTTTGCCTTAATTTAATAGCATGATAGGCATAACCAGAACAAAGAATTACAAGAACAGGAAAAAAAAACACTGCTCCCACACACACACATCCATTTTATGGATTCAGATGCCGATTTTCTCTGGTTTATTTACACCGATATTGAACACTGGAAACTTATAAGAACACCGAAATTGATCTCCTGGTAAAGCCTTCAATTTTTAGTGAAACACCCTGCCCACCTACCATTGGAACAGTGGAGTAGGTGGCTCTGTAGATGGAAGTAGTGATGGGAAAGAAAACCATGAAAGGTTGGTCATGCAGACATGGGAATTATAAGGAAATAAACTGAAAGAGAAGCACCGCAGATTCCGTGGGTTCCAGGCTTGCACTCCAATCATCTCCGAGAGAGAATCTTCCAGGCAAAGTAATAGGCTTTGCGTTGCTCTCTCTCCCCTCTCGACGACACCCTAGCTATATACATTTATATGATATAAGTACATAAAAATTATAGATTCAAAGATAAAATATTTAAAAATTTTAGTTGAGTTTGTCACGTAAGCATAGATTACATTTTTTAGAATATAGGTATTGCGTCATAAACGACCACAAAAGAGCGCGTATAAACATTAGAAAAAAGAGCACAATAATTGAATAAGTAAAAAAACAAATTACTAAAATCATTATTGTGCAGATAATAAAATTATAAAAATCAATTAATAGAAAGAGCAAATTATAAAAAAAGGGAAAAGGAAGCAATATTAATTTAAAATATTATCACAATAGTAATATCGGAGTCTTAATATCTAAAATTATTATTGCCGCTATAATGAAAACAGAAAAAAATATTAAATTATACCGAGTGAAAAAAACAAAAAGCATGAACAAAACAGCAAGCAAGAAAAACAAATTATAAACTATTATTATTATTATTATTATTATGAAAGAATAACTAATCACTATTATTATAATCATAGAATACATAATCACAATTATTCTAATATTAATAATAATCACTATTATTATTATTATTCTTATTATAATTATTATTATTCTGTTAATAATGAAAGAAACATAAAAAAATGAAAGACTAAAAATATCACAAAAACTTTACCAAAAGATAAAAAACAAAAAAATATTATCATTGCTATTATCGGGAAAAAAAACACATCAAATTATCGAGAGGGAAAAAAATAACAAAAGAGCAAGAATGAAAAATAATTAAATCATGATTATTATTATTATTATTGTTATTATTATTATTATTATGATTATTATTATTATTATTATTGTTATTATTATTATTATTATGATTATTATTATTATTATTATTATTGTTGTGTTAAAAACACTTATATATACATGGACAAAAGTAGGGATTAAAAAACATAAAAGCTAAAATTAAATATCAAGGGATTAAATTAAAAAAGAAAAAGTCAAAGGGCTGAAATGCAATTACATTTATTGTCAATTGAAATCAGAGGACAAAATTGCAAAAATCAGAACTTTTGTACCGAATTGATTGAGTTATATACAGCCAACCCTGAAATTGAAAGTAGAAGGACCGAAGTGAAACTTTCACATTCAATCAATTAAAATCGGAGGACCCAATCAAAGAAAATCAAAACTTATATCACAGAAATGAGGACCAAAAACGCAATTAAAAGTACAGGGACCGAAGTGAAAAGTAACGCAACATGGGGGACTCTCCTGCACATTGACGTGCAGGAGAGAGAGAAACTTGGCCGGCGGCTTTAACCGGCCTCCGCTGCGTCTACGGACATCTGGGGGTTACACACGCCACCGCGGGAGGCAGACCACGCGGAGGCGCATCGTTCTGTCGTTCGGGAGACCATTTTCGGCCACCGGAGTAGTCCGCGCGCGCCACCTCAACAGGGCGTGAGGCGGAACACCGCCTGGCGCGTGCGGCCCACGACCTGACAGACGCCGAATTTTTTTTCTGAAAAATAGGGCCAATTACCGTGTTGCCCCTGTGCCTAATTAAGTGTTTTTGTCTTATTAGGGGCTAAAACCGTATTTAGCCATTTAAGAAAATAATAAAAAAATAAAAAGTTGCGGCGGACCGGACCGGCCGGTCCGCCCGCGCGCAATTACGCCGGTGCCCCTCAGCCGGAAGCCTTATTTTGTCTTATTACCGGGGACGAAATCGTCAAAACACTGTTCACAAATGAATATTTAAAAAAAAATAGAAAATTCAGAGGAAAAACCGAAAATAGCCCCGCTTCCAGCCCCCCTTTGCCGTGCGCCCGAGGGCCAATTTCGCCCGTGCACTACTCGAGTCCACAGTGGACTGTGAGGAGAGCTACAGTGCAAAAAGCCACGCCTTTTAGTTGTTTTGTATATATATATATATATATATATATAATATAATTGGCAAAACATTTTGTAAGAAAAAAAGTAATTGCAACATTGTTTGCAGTAAAAATTAACACCCAGTCCGCACGTACAGACAGATTAGTTTTGTGATGCTATAAACTAAGAATGGTGCGTGTGTTAATTACAACTCACTATATACACATGAGTGGAGGTGCGATTTAGTGGCCAAAGAAGGGGTGGATGAGAGCAATTTTAGCTAATAACACTGTGCTGCCAAGCAATTATGGGTAATTTTTTAGATAATTAGCAATTATGGTTAATTAATCAAGGTTTTAGTTGTTGCTAATTTCATTCTATTTTTCCTTGGCGCGTTGAAGTGAGTTGGCAAAGTGTGAGAAAGAGAGTTTGAAACGGACTTGACATTAACGAACACCCTCCCCTTACCAACTGTTTTACTTCCTCTCTGTCTCTAATTTTACCTCCTTTTCTGTTCCATCTCGTTGTTTTTGGCCCTCGTCTCCTTTTGGTACCCCACTCTTCTGGTCTAATTTTTGCAGCCCTTGCCCTATTTATAACTTGTTGCTTACGATCTCGGACTAATTCTCACTTGACTGTTCCATTGGGTGTCCGTTTTGACTCCAAAATCTGTCACCCGAAACAAACCTTTTCTCTCTTGCATTAATTCTTTATATACCCTCAACTCTTCTATTCATTAGCATCCCGTCAATTCTATTCTCTCTTTCTTTCTCTGATCGGGCGTTGGAGAAAGATGGAAGCGTCGGAGGAGGTCGCGGCCAATGTCGTGAAAGGGAGGAGAACAAAGAGGTCGAGGGTTCAGTCACCGCTCCCTCATGGCTTGACTGCTAATTCATCAAGCGGAGATGGCGGTGCCAGTTGGTCACCGACGAGCTCCATTAATGAATTTCAAGATAGTACTGAAGAAGAAGAAGACATGGCTAATTGCCTCATCCTTCTCGCCAAAGGCCATTCAAGAGATTTCCCAAAACAACAACAGCATCGCCAAGACTACGATTCGAGAGGAGGAGGGGTTTACACCACCAAATTCAACAGTAGAAAATTCCTGGAAACTGCTAATTCGACAGGTTCTGGCAAGGTTGGTTACTATGTATACGAGTGCAAAACCTGTAACCGGACATTTCCATCTTTTCAAGCATTAGGTGGGCATAGAGCGAGTCACAAGAAACCCAAGGCAACCCACAATGATGAAAGGAAGAAAAATCTTACACTATCTTCCGACGAAGAGGATGGAGGACATTACAACAATGTTTCACCTCTTTGTCTTCAATTGAGTGATAACAATACTAACAGGGGCACGTATGGCAATCACAATAAAGGAAAGATTCATGAGTGCTCGGTTTGTGGGGCGGAGTTTACATCCGGTCAGGCCTTGGGTGGTCATATGAGGCGGCACCGAGGTCCTCTTCTGTCTAGCACCGCAACCTTGTCATTAACACCACTGGCTATAGAATCTGAGAAACCCAAGAAAGCAAGAAACGCACTTTCTTTGGATTTGGATCTCAATCTTCCAGCCCCAGAAGATGAAAAATCTTCCTTTGCTTCCAAGCAACAACAGCAACACCACCAGCAGCCGCAACAAAACAAGCCTCTTGTCTTCTCCAGCCCGGCTTTGGTGGATTGTCATTACTGAAGAAGGTTATACTTCTCTTTTTCCTGACCTCTTCTCAAGTTTTTTCTTCTATTTGATCAGACATGGCCATTGGTTTGATATCGATTTACCCGATAATTTGTTTCTAATTTTTCTTTGTAAACTCGAAAGGATCATAATATAACATTCTTTTAATTCTTTTTACTATTAGCTTGATCAAATATTGTCATTCAGTGGACTTGAATTGCGTGTAAAAGCTAGCAATTTCTGTTCCCAAAAGACTAAGGTAATTCTTAAAAAAGTGCATGATACGAAGGGATCTTTAATTTCCTTTCTCTTCGTCATTGGTTTTTGCTCCTTTTCGGCGGCGGAGGGAATGTGTTGCCCACTCGAGAGACTGTGCAGCTTGAGTTTCTCACCCCCACCTAAACCAAGAAGTCTGCAGCTTTGGTCAACTTTTTTCACATACAGAAATGCCTCTCTGCTAACTTGTCTTTCTTTCTCATGTTCTGAGACCAAAAAATAGAATAAAAAGGAAGCATCGTAACGTGAGAAGAGATCGAGGCAGTAAGGAGCTGCACTTCCCATATGAACATTCCATTAAAATAAAAATTTCCCTACTTGACTATTTCTTTGTTCTTTTCTTGGCTTGGTCCACCCACACCTTCTTGTTAGTTACTAGCGTACTCGATCTACCTAATCAGCATACGCCACCATCACTAATTATGAACCGCTTCAAGAACTCAGTTTTAACATGCTGAAATGGGATTCTAGAGCACCTCTCTCACCACATGAGTGAGTGATCAAAATGTATGTATTGGCACTGCATTTACAATAACAACTGGTTGTTTGTAGCTAATAAGCACATGAATCTCTTGGATTTTGCTGCAAATGAACTGAAAAGCTAGCCGGTCTTGGTCAGTCTCGACCCACATGTATAAAAACTTATGGGCATAAGCATGCACGTGTAGGGCACAAAGTTGGCGATGATTTCCATCAAGGGTTAATGAAGACGATGATCCTGTACCAAAACCTTGTGCGTGTATGAGATTTCTTTAAGCATCATTAGCTGTTCTTGAGTGAGAGTGGCTGTCCAGAGAGTTGAGTAGCTGTCGGTCTACCTCGGAGAGAGAGAGAGAGATTGTGAGGTCGACAATGGGGGTGTCTAGTTGTGTAGTTAATTAGCGCTACTTTTGGGGGCCGGGTCAATTCTTTGAGGTGCATTGTGGTGGTACGTGCGGCCAATTTTATTTTTTTATTTTTGGTAACCAAGGTGTTCGGGTCAGCTTGCGCACACCTCGACTATTCCCTAGACTCAATTGAACATTCTGCAAGTCCAAATAAACAAGTAAGATACCGCGAGAATAACAAGAATACCTAGCAGGGTCAAACCAGGATGCTGAGAAGGGGATACCCTCCAGCTCCCACTGGGACTTGAACTCGGTCCCAAGAAGGAGGGCACCCCCAACTTACCACTGGACCAAACCCCACTCGGTGTGCGGCCAATTTTCTTGATTTGATAGCTGGGAATGCATTTGAGTAGATACTTTTCTATGTCATCGAAGTTCACATCGAGAGAAATTATTCCAAAAGATAGATCGGAATGGTGAACTTGCTGCCTCGCTCCTCTCTTAAAAAAATTCAACTCCAATCTTAGTCTTATTGTCTGTTAAATTTTATTATTTGCGGGTATAATATATACAAGAATAAACTCCTAAAATCATATATATTTGAGAATAATATATAGTAGCATCAATTGGCATGAGAATATTAAAGTTGATTCGAGAATATCCTTTATTATTAAAAATAAATCAAGACAAATTAAGTCATCTATTTACTACTAATTAACGTATGGATAAGTACTTGTGTAAATCTCGATTTAGAATATGTTTTTTTGTGTTGTTAATGTTTGGTATGCTCTTCCTGCGACGGCAGTTGAAAGTATTTGGTAATCGATTGTTGTCTTTTGCTTTCAAGACAACTCATATATACTTTAATTAAATATTGCTTTTAAATCAATTAATTATTGCTGATAATGCACACTGTCAACCTAAAATTAAATAACTGAATTGATTGCGAGTTTATTTTCTGTATTATCGATCATTCCAAATTCAATATATATATATATAGAGAGAGAGAGAGAGAGAGAGAGAGAGAGAGAGAGTTCACAAGTACTTACAGAATCTTCCTTAGCACACACAACTTATCCTAAAATGCCGACTACAGTTGAGATCAGTGCTCAAACTGACAGCGCGAAAGGGAAAAAGAAAAGGAAATCAAAATTGTGGCCCATGCAGGTTTCGAACCTGCGACCTTCGCGTTATTAGCACGACGCTCTAACCAACTGAGCTAATAGGCCACTTGTTGATGTCGGTCGGAGGTTATATAATTTATATATATATTTGTTAATATTCACAAAAAGGTGACTTTTAGGATATCTATAAAAATTAAGTCAAATGTGGTGATTGTAATTCAGATATTTTAAAAGTTTGGAGAAAAAATTAAGAATTATTTTTTTAAAAAAATGGATTTGATTGTGACCAAAAAATAAATAAAAAACAACGGTGAATTGGAACAAAAAGTCAATTGAGTATGCTTCTCTCCTATGCTAATCTTCCGGATTTGGTGAATCTTAAATGAAAAATGTGGTGACTTTTAGTAACTATAAGAATTAAATCAAATGTGGTGCCTTAGCAATTCAGATAATTTAGAAACAAGGTTTTCGAACAATTGATTAATCTATTGGTCTTGAGACTTAATTTATTTTCTCTAACCAAGACGTGGTCGGTGCAGATGTTTCAAACTTACAAAAATTTATTTTTGATGAATTTAAAAATTCCCTGGTAATTAAATTCATGATTTTTTCAGAGAAATTATAATAATTTTATAGAGAAATACTTTGAATATAATAATGTAGTGGACAATAAAGATTTCAAGTATCAAGTATCAAAACCTATAGCTGGCCCGGGAAAAGAATCGAAACAATGCAGACAAAGCATTACATGCAACAGTGAAAGTGAGAAAGGTTAGTCAATTACAAAGAGGTATCTCTTGAAAAATTATCAACTAATTAGTCCCCCAACAATCAACTAATTCTCAATGTATTCTCCGAACGACAATAGGAAATTGAAATTCCGTCCCTGAAGTATCATATATTTCTTAATTCAATCCCCTGTTTGAAGTCAGCGCCATTTTTAAATATTTTTGTAGTCATATGTTTTCACAAGATCCCGTTTGTTTAAAATTTTCAAGTTGCTCGTACATGTGTGTGCTGTGTGTTAATTGTTAAGATAATTTTTGTTTTATAAAATATAATTGATAAATAAATATTATTTATTATTGAGACTTTTATTAAAAGGAGATCTTGAATGATTGTAAAAGTGATTATCAACTTAAACTGGACCACATCTAAGAAATGACTGTTTATTATTATATTTTAAAAGTGATTTTGACAAAAAAATATATTTTAAATTATTTTTTGTGTGTTTTAAAATTATTTTGATGTAATAATATCAAAAATAATTTAAAAAAATTAAAAAAATATCATTTTCACATATTTTTAAATAAAAAAATATTTTAAAAAACAATATTAATCAGAATTTGTGATATACTATAAGTTTTATCCGGGGGTGGTCTCTCCCAGTACGACACTTATTGCTTGTGTAGTAAGGCAAATCGTGAATATCGTCAGTTCCAGGTTCAGTGGGGATAGATGCTTGTTGCATCGGTCCCGGTGAAGGTTGCTTGAGAATTAGGCCTAGCAGCCCCTGTGGTGATAGTCTAAATTCACGTATTAAAAAATATGCAAATTCTAAGAATTTACCTGATGGGCTAGGCTTGATTAATGGAGAACTCTATATCATATGGGCCAGGTCCAATTGGATGAGGCCCAGTAACTATTGCGCTGGAGTTGAACTCTGCCCACAAAATTGCTAAATTCAGACGCATTCACCAGTTTTGGTGCTGCCACAACATAATAATCACCTGTATCAAGAACTGGGTAGGATTGCCCGGCATGCATGTCAGGGGAGTCCGCCATGATTTGTATGATTCCGATGATTTTGAATCATTGAAATTGAAACTCCATTTTTCCTTACGTTGAATGTTCTAAATTTAAACTCCATTGTTTCCGAGTTCTTTTAAGAACTATTAAATTAATTAATTTACTTATTTTTAAATTAACTATCAAATGATTTAATTAAAAACTCGAGCTTAATATAAATTTATATTAATAAATTTCAAAATAGAACGATTTAATAATATTACTATAAAATCTTTATGCTCTTAGCATTGTTTTTTTTTTTTTTAAATAAAAAATATTAGTTCAGCCCGCATATTTAAGTTGGGGGGAATTTCCTGAATATGGAACAATTTTTCTGGATATGATATTAAAAGTAGAGTAACTTATTAAAATAATTAAAAAAAACTGTTATTCAACCAAAACTGTTAAAAAAGTTTTAAAGAGTTGTGCTATTAATAATAATGCAACCAGCAATCCAAAACTTTCCCTTATTTGTTCTAGATTGCATAACATGACTACTATTTTCCAGATTTTTTTATATAAAGAAATTGAAATCATAAATAAATAAATTTTAAAAATAAAAGCATTTAAAAAAAATATAAATCAACACAATAACAAGCATGGACTTAATGGACAAAATCATTTGACGTTTACATATCCGACAAACTTTTCTTTATCAGTGTCTGTGTCCAGACTAGCTTACGTATACCTCATTTAATTTCAGCTTTCAATGAACATCATATTAATAATTACATAACACAAACTTAAGATTACAAGAAAAATAAATCTCTTAATTTCAATTTTTTATTATACAAACCGAACAAACTTAGGGAGAGAGTACCTTAACTATCCGATTAACTAACAGCTAGGCAAGTTTTTTCCTTTCTGAGTCCCAGATGGAAAGATTCAACAGAATTTTCAGATATTTAAATTTCAAATCAGCAATCATTTTCAAATTCTTATCCTTGAAGTTTTTGTTGAGAATACAGCTGCACATCTACTATAATTACAGATGTGCAGGTTACCGTTGTAGGTTACGTGTAGCTTTAGTATTATTTCTGCAGTCTAGGAAAAATAGAAGTAGACAGAGAACATTGTTATTTGTATATATACTACAACTGTAACACAAGATTAAGGAATCGAAAAATAAAATTACAAGTTTTACATGGTATCAGAGCAAACCTCATTTTTTCTCTCTGAAATCGAATTTCTGAAATTGAATTGCTGTATCAGAGCAAACCTCGAATTGTTGTATCGAATTTTTTCCCTTGCCCGTAAACCCAATTTTTTTCCTTTGATTCCCACAGTGCTTGTTCTCAACAGCAGCTGCTCATCTGAAATTACCCAGAAATTCCACAAATTCCCAGAAATTATCCAAGCAATCACAATCCAATGGAGCACCCAGAAACACAAATGACACAAGAAAACCCAACAAATATGGAAATCAATGCAACCATACCAACCATACCAACCATACCAGCCTTCAACCCAGCTCCCGCTCCCCCAGCCCCAATCGTTGTCCATCAAGATAACTCTGCCTTCCCAACTGGCATTATGCTAGACGAAACAAATTTTTCACTCTGGTCTCAACTCATGGAAATGAGGATCGGGGCACGTAATAAGGCTGGGTACTTGACCGGCGACATTGAGAAACCAGGACCCGGCGACCCAAGACTAGAAATCTGGATCACTGAGAACCATCGCGTAAAAAGCTGGCTTATTGAGTCCATGAGCCCTTCACTGATGCGACGATTTATTCGTCTCCCCACGGCAAAGGAAATCTGGGATGCCGTCTCTCGCACCTTCTACGACGGCGCCGACGAAACCTACATATTTGAACTGAATCAGAGATCGTTCACCACAAAGCAAAATGGACGACCTCTGGCTACTTACTACAATGAGTTGGTGGCTATTTTCCAAGAAATTGATTGCCGGACTGCCTCCCAAGCCGGAACAGTGGACGGCGTGCTTCACCTCCACTCGGCCATGGCAAGGCTCCGTCTTCACATCTTCCTCAGTGGCCTCGACCCAGCCTTCGAGCATATTCGTGGGGAGATCTTACGGCAAGACCCCAAACTTGACCTCGAAAGTGCTTACGCCTGTGTTCGGCGAGAGCACCATCAGAAGTCGGTCATGAACGGCAGGACCCATGGTGGCTCCCCCGTCGTAGCTGAGAGCACCGTGTTGTTCACACGGAGCCACAAATCAGAGAGAGGAGCTGGAAATGACAAAGTTTCATGGGGAGAAAGAGGACACGGAGGAGACCGAAAAATATGGGGAGAGAGAGGCCACGGGAGTGAGGCTGAGAAATATGGTGGAATTGATAGGGGGAACGGGGTTGAGCGAAGTGTTTTTAACCCGGGGAGTGTCACCATAAAAAAACCGAGTGGATTGGTTTGTACCCATTGTGGTGAAATGGGTCACTCAAAATAACGGTGTTATGAAATAATTGGGTATCCGGAGTGGTGGGATTTTAAGAAAAAACCTCGAAAAAATTTCGGAAAAAATATGGCAAATCTTACGGAAGTCGAACCAAGACAACCAACTGCAAACGTTGTCCATCCAGGTATAATGGGTAAAAATTCTGAATTATCTGTTATTGCTAAAAATAGTGCTTGGATTATTGATACAGGTGCATCCGACCACATGACTAGAGACTCTGGTAACTTAAATTTTCCTAAACCTTCCTCTCAGTCAGTTATTTACACGGCTAATGGTAGTCCTTCTCCTATTACCGGAGAAGGGTCTGTAACCCTGACCAAATCCCTCACCCTAGATACAGTTCTCGTTGTTCCTTCCCTAGCATACAATCTCCTTTCGGTTAGCCAAATTACATCTTCTCTTGCATGTACTGTAATTTTTTGGCCTCTGTTTTGTGTTTTTCAGGACATTCTAACCCGGAAGATTCTTGGCTATGGTGTTAGACGAGGACATCTTTATTATCTGGAATTAACCGAGAAGGGGGGGTCAAGATTCAGTCAGGCACATCAAACTACGAGTAAAGAAAAAAATGAAGCCCTCATCTGGTTATGGCACCGAAGGCTAGGACATCTATCCTTTGGGTACCTCAAGAAATTACAACCGCATTTATTTTCAGATTTCAGTATTTCAGATTTTAAATGTGACACTTGTGAATTGGCCAAAAGCCATCGTATCCCTTATTTACCAAGTGGGAATAAAAGTTCTGAACCTTTCGCAATTATTCACTCAGATGTTTGGGGTCCTGCAAAAATTCCATCTTTTTCCAATGCACGTTATTTTGTTACTTTTATTGATGAATGCACTCGAATGACTTGGATTTCTCTTCTGAAAAATAAGAGTGATGTAAGGACAGTTTTTCAGGAATTTCATAAAATGGTGACAAGCCAATATCAGAGGTCAATTCGTACACTTCAATCTGACAATGGTACAGAATTTATGGATAAAATTCTTGGGACGTATCTAGGTCATCATGGAATTCGACATCAAACTTCTTGCACCTATACTCCATAGCAAAATGGACTTGCTGAACGGAAGAATAGACACATTATGGAAGTTGTTTGGGCATCCCTGTTTGGTATGAATATGCCTAAGTTCTATTGGGGAGAAGCAGTCAAATCGGCTGCCTATTTAATTAATCGTACTCCATCCAGTGTGCTCAATTTTCAAACTCCTCAACAAAAGATGGAATCGCTGCTCTCCATTCCTCATCTCCCAAACCTTGAACCCAGAGTGTTTGGATGCACAGTATATGTTTACATACCAAAAGTTCTGCGGGGTAAACTTGATCCGTGTGCAAAAAAGTGTGTGTTCCTTGGTTACTCAGAATTTCAGAAGGGATACAGGTGTTATGATCCGCTGCACCAGAAGTTACATATAACCCTAGATACCTCGTTTCATGAATTAGAACCTTACTATTCAGGGGGAGCATCTGGGTCGTCCCTTCAGGGGGCGAGAAATAATGAAGAGAACGACAACGATCTATTTAAATTAGAGGAAAATGAAGGGGCACTTGACAAGTTCAATGAAGAAATAAGACAAAATGGTTTGGATCCTAACGATGGTACTAGTTTGGATGTTTACATAGATCAGAATTATCTCGGCAACACCCCCACTCGGTCTCCAGAGATGTCTACATCTACACCACTAGCTGAGGAATCAACCCAGTATACTTGTCCTCAGGTAAATCCAAACCATGTCCTTGATGAAACTAATGAAATTCCTGCTCTTGTAGAAAATAAATACCCACAGAGATCAAATAGGGGAGTCCCGAGGAAACAATATGAACCTGACCCAAAAACCAAGAATAAATACCCTATCAGTAATTATGTGTCTTCCCATAGGCTGTCTAAGTTGTATGCATTTTCTGTTAACCAATTATCTACTGTATCTATTCCTAGTAATTTGCAGGATGCACTAGCAGATCATAAATGGACTAAGGCTATGAACGAAGAAATGGAGGCACTTCAGAGGAATAACACTTGGGAGATATGTCCATTACCAGAAGGGAAGAAGACAGTTGGGTGCAGATGGGTGTTCACTGTAAAACTCAATGCGGATGGTAGTATTGACAGGTACAAAGCAAGGCTAGTTGCGAAAGGGTATACGCAAAAGTATGGGGTGGATTACCAAGAGACGTTTGCCCCAGTTGCAAAAATCAATACTATCCGCATCCTCATATCTTTAGCAGTTAACCGAGATTGGGTCTTACAACAATTCGATGTAAAAAATGCTTTCCTAAACGGAGACCTTGAAGAAGAAGTCTACATGGATTTGCCACCTGGAGGTAAACAAAAATCCTCGCGTAGAAACGAAGTCTGCAAGCTAAAGAAAGCATTATATGGTCTGAAACAATCACCACGAGCATGGTTTGGAAGGTTCTCCTCTACGATGAAGGAATTTGGGTATAAGCAAAGCAACTCGGATCACACGTTATTTATAAAGCACAAAGAAGGAAAGATTACAGCATTAATTGTGTATGTGGACGACATGGTTCTAACAGGAGATGATCCAGAAGAAAGACAAGCACTCCAACAATTTCTAGCATCAAAATTTGAAATGAAAGATCTCGGACAACTGAAGTATTTCTTAGGGATTGAAGTTTCAAGATCAAAAACCGGGATATGTCTATCACAAAGAAAGTATGTGTTAGATTTGTTAACAGAAACCGGTATGCTCGCGTGTAAACCAGTTGACACACCAATGGAAATGAATCACAAGCTAGGAGAAATGAAAAATCAGAAGTCAACAGACAAAGGACGTTATCAACGGTTAGTTGGGAAGTTGATATATTTATCACATACAAGGCCAGACATAGCCTATGCAGTAAGTGTGGTAAGTCAGTTTATGCATTCACCAGTAGAAGAACATATGGAGGCAGTATATCGGATTTTAAGGTATTTGAAGAGTGCACCAGGAAGAGGCCTACTGTTCTCAAAAGGGGAGATTCGCAAAATTGAAGGGTATACAGACTCAGATTGGGCAGGAAACCAGACTGATAGGAGATCGACATCAGGTTACTTTACTTTTGTAGAAGGCAACCTTGTCACTTGGAGAAGTAAGAAGCAGAAAGTAGTCGCTAGATCAAGTGCAGAAGCAGAATTTCGAGGTATGGCCCATGGTGTGTGCGAATTATTATGGGTAAAACATGTGTTGCAGGATTTGGGAATCGATTATGAGACGTCTATGAACCTGCACTGTGATAATAAAGCGGCTATTGAGATTGCCCACAATCCGGTACAACATGATCGTACAAAACACGTCGAGGTAGACCGACATTTCATCAAAGAAAATCTTGATCGGAAAATTATACAATTTCCGTTTGTTCGGTCCGAAGATCAGTTAGCGGATATCCTCACAAAGGCAGTTTCAGGAAGAGTATTTTACGACGCCATTAGCAAGATGGGCATGATAAATATCTATGCTCCATCTTGAGGGGGAGTGTTGAGAATACAGCTGCACATCTACTATAATTACAGATGTGCAGGTTACCATTGTAGGTTACGTGTAGCTTTAGTATTATTTCTGCAGTCTAGGAAAAATAGAAGTAGACAGAGAACATTGTTATTTGTATATATACTACAACTGTAACACAAGATTAAGGAATCGAAAAATATAATTACAAGCTTTACAGTTTTCTCATTTGTAATTTGACCTGTAACTACTCGATTGTTGATGTGGACCTTTCGAGGTTCAACCAGCCGTGGGATGTTAAGAGTGATATATGGTTAACCAAATATTCCCAAAAGCACTAAGCTTCCAAATATGTTGGACTGCTAAACTTTTAAATTATTTCAAGCTCTTTTTTATTACAACCATTGCGAAAGCTCAACTGTTCATAATGGTCACTTGAGAAGGTGAAACATAGTTTGGTGTGGCCAACAGGACATTCTGCTGGATGCTATTATCGTGCTCGAAGTGCTTGACACTCAAATGATTGTGCTGTTCCCTCTACCGAGAACACGTCAGTACTTTTCTCTGCGAGATGCTCCTCCGGTTTGGAAACAGTGTTGACAAGCAAAAGATTTTACAATTTAAACTCGACCTCCCAAAATTTTACAGGTTAATTACAGCGGAAGCAGTGAAGACGACCATAAGATTAGATCTCTGAGAAGAGCATAAAATCGTTGACAGGGAATGAAGGAGATCTCGCCAGCCAGTTGCCCTCACCACAGATTTTGCGTCTTAGTATTACAGGCAGTTTAATTAGGAGCAGCAACTGCCGCCGCCGCCGCCGCCATGAGGTGCCCGGTACACTTCCTTCTCTTTCAGAATCTGTTGTCTCACAACCACCGAACCATTTTCCAATAAACTAGGAACCTCCAATATCTGTAAGGCAGAAGAATTATTCAGAATTTGCAAGTACTACCATTAACCTCCAATATCTGCAATATGCATACGTGAACATATTGCAGATTCAGAGCACAGAAAAAGAAGAAGATAAAAGGACATTTTCTCACATAAAAACGTACCTTTAATGTGAGTTCTTTGAAACATTGCAGAACATTTTCCCTGGTTCTAGCACTACATTCAAGAAATGAACATTTACGCTCCTGTGCAAGAGCCATCCCTTCTTCTCTACTCACAACTCTTTCACTATCCTGGAAGCATTGCATCGTTAAGACAACGTACCCGTTAAAAGCTCAAAACCTGAAGCCATGGCGTCTCTAACATGAAATGGAATATAATTGATGGGCTCTTAATATATAACGTGCATGTGTCAAAGTAGGAAAAGATAGGAATTGTTTGTCAACATACCCTGTCAACTTTATTTCCAACAAGTATTTTGATACACTTCTGATTAGTGTAGAGCTCCACTTCCTTTGCCCATATATCTGAAAGATTTTCGAAGGTTTCCCGTCGCGTCACATCATAAACTAAAACGAAATCAAAGCACAAACTAATCAGATTTTTATACATTATTAAAATATGTAGTAAATGCTAATTAGACAATTTCCATACCAAGGATTATTCCATGTGCCCCCCTATAGTAAGAGCTTGTTAATGTTCCAAACCTCTCCTGCCCAGCTGCAATACAACAGAACTCATCATTCACACACCGCTTATTCTATACCTCTGCAGGAAAGAAACACCTGCCAAATCCAATCTTTCACATTTATAAAGGGAATGGAGTTTAATTCAAATAAACAGTTGGCATTTGGCAGCTTTGATCCAATCGGAACTAAGTAAAATTCTTCGTCGGGTCCGAATGGAGTTTGGATTAATGAAAACAGGCTTGTTAAAGATTTTTCTTTACGGATGAAAGGAGTGCAGATTGGTACAGTTGATTAGAACAACACCACGCACTGGATTTAATTATGCTACCCAGAAATCTATATAAAGGGAAAAGGGTTTGTTTGAAATCTTCATATTAAGTGGCCGTTGCAAAAGTTTCTCCAAGTTCAATTGGGGTTGGAGGTTTGGAGCTCAGAATTCAGAACTTGAGAGCCACTTTCCTCTATTTACCTGTGTCCCAAATCGTTAACTTCAATCTTTTCCCACCAACAGTGAGCATCTTGATTTTAAAATCCACACCTGCACATTTTTGAAGCCTTCCCCTTTAAAACACAGCACATTTCAGAGCAAGTCAAAATTATTGAAGAATAAAGACACGAGCAAGGCTAGTGATATAATCCACTTGTATGCGCCCTGAAGTCCTGATCAGATTCTAGAAGACGCACGAGTAAGGCTCTCTCAATAAATCCCAGTCACAGGATTTACATAAACAAAACAATCTCACCTAATCTTCCACTGAAAATCTATCGCCAAATCTCCTTACATGCAATTAAGAGATAGCTAGAAGTTGCAGCCAATACCTATCTGCAAATTTGCCACTAAAAGAAAGAAAGGAGAAGATAAAATGACAGTACCAATGGTAGGAGAAAGGTCTCGAACAGAGTTGGAGATGAGACTTAAGAGAAGACTACTCTTGCCAACACCAGAATCTCCAATCAACAGAATCTTAAATGAATAATCGCAACTGTTATTCCCTCCTTTAGAAGAAGAACCCGCCATTTTTTCTTTATTTTTTTACAACCTAAACTAGAAACAGGTAGTTTCTGAATGAAAGCAGGAAAGAACTGTCTGTACTAAGAGGTTGGGAGATTTGAAGAGCAAGAAACCATGAAACGAGGTGGGAAATTTCCTGAGGTAGAAGGAGACAAGAAAGGTGGGGCTGGCAGGTAGTGATTTCTGTTGGCTGATGATGATAGATTATAGAGGAAGATTAAGAGTTTAATCTTCCAGACAAATGTCTTCTTTGATTTTGGTAGCTGCACGCGACATTGCAGACCTCTTGGACTCGCACAAATGTATTATGTAATAAGGATTTTGGCCGCTAATTAATTTGTATCCTTGTAATTAACTCTGTTCATTGCTTTTAACTCTTCTTTTTCATGATTTTAATCAATGATGATTAAGTAAAAAGAAAAAAGAAAAATTCTCCTATCCTTATCTTGCTGTGGTCGATCTGACTTCTTGTGTCGACGGAGTACGTACAACGTTTAATTATTTTATCCCCATGTACATTGTTTAGCTTTCGGCCATTTCTACATGCAGATTTATTAAATGGTAATTAAGATGATCCAATGAGATTGTTTCTACATGCAGGTTTGCCAACTGATACAGAAACAATTAACACACAGGTTATTAATCTATAAGCGAGTTAAAAACCAAATAAAGGGAAATATTTCCATGTCCGCTAAATTCAACTATTTCAAGTGTCTCGATAGCAGTCATGTCCTTCTTTTCAAGAAGCCGTGGATTTCAAGTCTCTCTCATTTAACTTCGCAGTCGCCGGTGCGTAGAAAAAGAGATCACTTGCCGGGCGCGTCGTTTACGCGCTTCGAAGGCGATGACACGGTGAGAAAGAAGGAGCTGTGCCTGGCCAAAAAATCTAGTAGCAATCCCACAGCTCAATAACACGCAATTGTTTTACAAAATCTTCAAAATTCATAGTATCAGATCACACTTGTCCCCTTCCTGTCCACGTCATGCAATTCATCTTTTCTTGTCACGGCGATGGAATGTAATAAAATATCACGAATGCACGACATAAAGACTGCAAGCATGTTGAACTTAACCTGTACATGTTTCCCAGAGTGCCTGCAAGGATGACTACGGGTATTTATTGGTATAGTTTTTCTATATTTATATTGGATAAACAAATAGATATTTATATAAATATTTATTGTTCGATTATTATTTATTTCTAATAAAAATATAAAATTATATATATTATGTTTGAATAATATTTTAAATTGGATTTATTAAATATGTTTAAATATAAATGTTATATTACCTGGTGGCAATTACCAGCTGTCGCTCTATTAGAAAGACAAACACAGAAGGCTAGCTTATGACCACTCGACTTGAGCCGACGATTTCAATGTCCAGCACTCTAATTTTGTGCTGGAGTTCTTTTTCGTGGAAAAAAATATCATTAATTATTTGCGCCAGATTAAAAGAAGATTTTTTTTACTGGTCGTTTTCCATGGATTTGACATGGTTGGACCACCATCAACTATTCCACCAATCAGATCACACACAATGCCACCCTCTAATTTGTGGTTTTCTGCTGCTTATTAAACACTGATCAGTGTATTTCAAAACCTGATTCCATTATCTGGAGCTCAGTGTCTGAAATAGGGGGGGACAATATCGTACAATAAATTCGATGAATAGTTTATGGATATTTAATTTATTTATCCAATAAATAATAAAAAAATAGGATGAACCTGATACTATTTTCGTATTTAAAAATACACATATTTTACAGTGTTTCAAAAACGATTTAAAAAAAAATTATTTTAAATTATTTTTTTATATTTTCAAATAATTTTGATATGATGATGTTAAAAATAATTTTTTAATAAATAAATAAATATTATTTTAATTTATTTTTAAACAAAAAAATACTTTAAAAACAATTTTTTGACATTTCATAACATGTCCGCAATAGAGCCCATGTTTTTGAAATGGCTCAAGAGTGGTGATGGGCTTTACTCGAGCCCTGGTCCTCATTCAAATTAAAAAAGAGAGTGGTTTGGTTAATACTTTGACCAAGAAACGGCCAAAATTCATAAATATCTTCTAAGGCATGCACGGATACACGCTACAGTGTCAACTGTCTAGCAGGCAAAAGTTACCCTCTTCAATCATCGGAGTTCGAGCCAAACCAAAAGACATAACGCAAAAAATCAAACCAAAGTTACTACTTCTATATTATATTAAAGGATAAAAAAAATCTGATTTTTTTTTTAAAATTAAATCTTTTTAATATTTATAGATTATTTTAATATGTTTATGTTAAAAATATTTTTTTTAAAATTAAAAAAATATTATTTTAATATATTTTAAAATAAAAAATATTTTTAAAAACAAATTCCACCCCACTAACGAACATACACTAAAATCTCGGACAGAGCGCCCTAGCCGTGAGGCCACATCAATCTTGAAAAAGCTCTTTATTAGTTGAGCCCAGCCGAATATCCCGGCTCAAAAGCTGAAGCACAGCAGACCACTGGGCATGACCATGAACCCATCTAGTCAAAGTCAAACCTTCAACCCCACGTAGTTGATGACGGAGGAATCTGTGCAAGCAAGGGCTTGGCTAAGTTATCTTCTGGCTTGAGATCCTTGAAAATACACTGTATAAAAACTTAGGTCCCACGAGCCATTACTTGCCTTAGTGGACAAGTATCTAATCAAAACGTAATATTTACCCTTGTTAGGGCATTTGTTGTGTCAGAATAGGATGCTCTGTCCAATTATTATTACCATTTTTTTGTGTCTATTTTTACTTTTCAGGTAATAATAAAAAGGGAGTAATTTCTTGGCTGTTTATTCGTTACATTTTTATTTTATTTTATCTCAAGCTTTGCCCTTCTCTTCCTCTTTCTTACACCACACTCCATAGGTTTCCAGTTATTGCATTTCTGGGCAGGCATAACGATAGAGGATTTTCAGGTAATTAAATCATTAGGGCTGTTGTTGAAATTAATTTGTTTTTGGCAAATGATAAATGAAATCCCATAACAGCATGATGAAATTGGAAACAGTGGCAATACTCCCATCACCTTCGAGCCCCCGAGAAACCACCATCACCTCTCGGTGGCTAGACTCGACCCATGAAAAATCAAATTCATCATTGCTCGTGTATATTTTTGGTCTCGGGTGCTGGTTCGCGGGCGAGGAATTTAGGCTTCATTAGAGAATGTGACGCCCATAAAAAAAGCATAATCTCACGTGAATTAACAAAACAAATAATCTTATTTAGCCACCAGTTTTGTTTTCTATATTTATATAATATAAATACATGGAGATTTATTGCAACTCTATAGTCCTAACCAATCATGCATTTTAAATTGCAAGTGACTTGAGATAACGACGATTAGATATTTTATTTTAAATTGATTTATTTACTAACATTTAATCAAATAATTTCCACATCATTACAACAGCTCCAAAACAACCTTATTTATTTTAAAACTACAGTTATTTTTCGCAAATTAAATAACTTTTTCCCAGTAACCTTTTTTAATTAACCGTGAACCAAGAATCTTCACATGATTTACCTTACCATATATCTATCCATCCCTTGTGTTGCCCCTAATCCAAGCCACACACATAACCCTCGACAGGCACCCTCCGATTGAACCAACCAAAATGTATGCCATTAGTACAATTGCCATCAAATTGCAAGACTGTTCGTTCTCCTCCTCCTGAGTTCTAACATAACATTTGTATGCTACATATGTCTTGTTCATATATTAAACAGTAAACATTAAACCCGTCAAAAAAATCAAAGGTCGGAAATTATTGCCAGCAAAAAGAACCTAAATTGCTTGCAATCGAAGGTACTACACTTAACTAAGACAGTTTCTTCCCCGTCAATCAAGAAACCTTATCTCCACTCCCAAAAAACCCTAGCCTCCATTTCCACACTTCCCCCTTTCTCCAACAACCATAGCCCATCATGGGTCTTGAAACCTCCTCGCAAGAACAGCAATTACGACTAGCACTGACGACCCCAGCACCACCAGTTCCAGCACCGGAAAAAACGACACCAGCCAGCACTAAAACGACAGCGTTAGCTCCTGGGTTTCGATTCCACCCAACAGATGAAGAACTTGTTATCTATTACTTGAAGCGGAAGGTTTCTAATAAACCTTTCCGTTTTAATGCTATTTCTGAGGTCGATATTTACAAAAACGAACCTTGGGACCTTGCAGGTAACTATATTTTTCCCAATCTAATTGTTTTCCTTTTTATTTTTGTTATTTTATGCTGTTTCTTCTGTTTTAAGGCATTACAATTGATTTTTTTTATATTTTTTGTCCCACTTTTTAGATTTCGTACTACAGGTAGTGTTTTTAGGAATATATATTATTTACTGCGCCTTCTCTGTTTTTAATTTGTATTAACCATGGCTGGCTATTATCTTTACTTGATTGTTGATGATACAGTTCTTTTCTGGGCTGTAAGTGGTTTGTTCTTGTTTTATTTTACGTTTGTTAGACTGGGTTCTCTGCTTGTATTAATCACTTCGCATGGTGTTCTTACTGGGTTTCAATTATGCTGGTTTGTAGACAAGTCAAGGTTGAAAAGCAGAGACCAAGAGTGGTACTTTTTCAGTCCACTGGACAAGAAGTATGGTAATGGAGCAAGAATGAATAGGGCGACAGGCAAAGGATACTGGAAAGCTACTGGAAAGGACCGGGAGATTCGGCGTCAGTCCCAACTCCTTGCAATGAAGAAAACTCTTGTGTTTCATAGTGGGCGTGCACCTGTTGGGACGCGCACCAATTGGGTTATGCACGAGTACCGGCTTATTGATGAAGAATTGGAAAGAACTGGAGCTATGCAGGTCAGGCTGTAATATAAATGTTGTTCGTGGTTTTAGCAATGTGGGTATCTATTTGGTTGTATTGATAATTTAGGAAATGAAAAGGAAAATAGGTATTTTGGATTGACAATAAGCGGAGCTTAACCAAAAGTGACTGTGAAGAGGCTGAGTAATTGGAAGTTTTTCCATTGTTATGCTGTACTGATTTTGTTTGTTTTGTTTTCTGTGAAGATCGACTCATATGTTCTCTGTAGAGTGTTCCACAAGAACAATATAGGACCACCAACTGGGAACCGCTACGCTCCTTTCATCGAGGAGGAGTGGGATGATTGTGGAGCAGCTCTTATTCCAGGAGAAGATGCTGCTGCTGATGAGGTGGTGGTCACTCATGATACTGGTGGTGAAATGCATCGCACGGAGCAGGTCTGTGCTTTTTTCTTCCATGTTGAAGTATCATAACTTTTAGGGATGCTTACTGCTGTCCTAGTATGATTTTAAGTATTGACAACTGCTAGGGGTGCTTAGCGTTGCTGTAGTATGATGTTGAATTCTTGCTTAGTGTCCTTGACGCAGGAGTGTTACTTTTGGATATAAAAAAGAGCTATTGTTATAATAAACTGCTACCTTGCTATTGTTCAAACTGAAGTCTGAAAAAAATGCACAACCTCTTTGTTCTGAAGTACACATGGTTTAAGTTTGAAGATGTCACCTATATAGTGGAAAGGTAATGGTTCTCTTTTAGTTCCAAGAATGGGTGTGGGAGTTTGACGTCAGAAATGCAGTTAAAAGTTAATGGATCTGATATCAGAACTGTTTTTCATGATTGTTTGTCTATTGGAGGAAGAAGGGTTGGTAGATTGATGTTTTATGACAAGGAGGCACATGTCAAACAGGTGTTGTTTGGAAGATTAACTTGAAAAAAGCATCAAGGGTTGCTTGAAGAAGTTTACTTTTATGGAATGAAGAGTGCATGATTGCTTATTACTTAAAGTATATAATAGAACAGGTCCTTGGGGAGGCTGTAAAAAACTCACTTGGTCAATGTGACTGCTACTTGGATCAGTGACTCATGTTATTGACCAGAGTTTCATCTTGCAAACTGGTTGCGTTGATGAAAACATGGTTTTGATGCTGTTGCTTTTGTATCAATTTAGCTGCAATATCAAGATTAGTTCATGAATGTGGAGCTGCATGACAAAAAAATTGTATATATGATTTCTGTTTGGTGATGTGGTGCTGGTGCTTTCTGCAATAGCGTGTTTGGGTTGGAAAACATCAATTTTGATGTTTTTTTCGGCACTTTTCAATGGTTTCGACATCTTCATATCAAAACCATCCACAAGCACCTAAAAAGCATCAATTTGATGCCTTTCTGTCTAAATGCACTTTCAAAAGCAACCATGTCACCAAACAGTAAAATATTTTTAAATTGCTGAAGTACTAGGAACAATGTCAATTATAGCATTTTCTTTCCTTGAAAGCTAGCTCAAACTATTCCTTACAGTTACCTAAACTATCAAATATAAAACATTTATTGTACTAGATAATAGTGCATCCATTAGATGGATTGATCAAGTAGTAAGAATGCAAATGCATATTATGCTGTCATGATTAAACTTTAACATGTAGAAAACAAGGATAAAGTGTAGTGTTCTTCAGTGGGATCAGGTGTAAACAAAAGGGCATTTGCTGTCAGATTGCTGAAATGGGTTTGTGCATGCATGGATCATGCTTGCTGCTCTAGCCAAGTCTCTTGACATTTCCTTGAAAAGTTTTCAAGCAAACTGATCAAGCCTTACATTGTATCCTGTCTGGTTATTCTTTTAGTTGACCTCCTTGATATGTCATTTGGAGACCAGAACCAGGTGTCAGGTTTTGTCCCAAGTTCTGGTGAACCAATTCAATCTTGAAAATTTGCTGTATGCCCTACCTTGGTGTTGAGGTTTTGGGTTGCAAATAATGAACTGAAAAGTGATTCTAAATTTAATCGTTTAAGCTTCAAGTGTGTCGGGACGCCTTGAAAAATAGGGATGGTGAATTCAGAATTTCAGTCACCTATTGTAGAAACGCTTGTACTTTGTAATGATGTAAAACCACACACATATAGTAGTCAGCGTGAAATTTCTTGAAATTTAATTTTGTATTTCAAGCAGCAACATTTTGCTCTAAAAAGTGTTACTTGTTTGTTGCAGGATAGCCATTCCATCAATAAAAGGCCTCTTGGTATTACCGAAGTTCCGGGGGATTCTCAAAATGCTTTACCTGCATGCAAGACTGAAAGTGTGGAGGATTGTCCTCCGCTGTGTGTGCTTAATACAGAAGCACCCTTGCCTCTTCTCCAGTATAAAAGAAGAAAACACAATAATGATACTGGGTCTATCCGTTCAAATGCTTCGGAGAATTCAACCAGGACAAGTCAGGATCCATGCTCATCCACAACAACAACAGCAGCAACAACGTCAGCAGAAATGATGATGGCAACAACTTCAGCAACAACAACGGCAATATCTGCTTTGCTAGAATTTTCTCTGATGGAACCTCTTGAACCCAAAGAAAATCCTCGTGCTCCTCCACCTGCATTAGATGCGGCTAGTCTTGATTCGTCAATGTCCCCTAGCTGCAGGAAGTTTATCAATGATTTGCAGAGTGAGATCCACAAGATTTCTGTTGAGAGAGAGACATTGAAGCTTGAAGTGATGAGTGCTCATACCATGATTAACATTCTCCAGTCGCGAATTGACTTTCTCAGCAAGGAAAATGAGGATTTGAAAAGAATTGACTTTCTCAACAAGGAAAATGAGGATTTGAAAAGGAGTGTCCCAAGTGAAATATAGTCAATCCTGAATCAGTTTCCCAAACAAGGGAAAGTAGTCTCAGACCGGTGCCAGTGTAATCATATTGTTATATGTAATAAAAATCAAGCAGCATCGGCGGCGGCGGTCGCCTCTCATCTAGTCTAGTCGGATAAATTGCAATATGTAAAATTAGGATTTTATTGCTGTCTTTGAGTTTAGTCCTTCGTTGTAAGAGAAGTAAGCTGGTGGATTTTGTTGCTTTGTAGGTTAAAATGAACTGCGTTGTTCGTAGTTGAATATTCTGTCCTATTTCAGCTGATCAGAATTCAGAAATTTATGCTGTCCTCAAGAAGTCGGTCCTGTCCGGTGGATCAGATGCCTGCCCGCCCCATTTCTTCTTTTTCTACAGGCAAGTTGAAATCAATTTCTAAAATAGAGAATCATAAGGGTATTGCAATCTCACGCAGAGGGGTCGGATTAAGTATTACTTCAACCATTTTGAGATGGAGCCTTTCTCTCTCTTGAATTTCCATTTATTTTCATATATTGCCATTAGATCTTCTCCAGTTCCTTCAACAATGCAAATATGCAAATTGCAAGTCGCTCATCAGTCTATTCTGTTGGTTGGCGGAGCTTCTACCTGGAGATTGTAGGGTGTAGTTTGGACATGCTCAGCTGTGTACACGGCCAGGGAAACACTAATCCTGATTTTCATACCAGCATGGGCTACTCTTTTGTTTTTCTGGCCTTTGGCCCTCTTAATTACCTTAAAAAATATAAATTATTTCTATTTAATTAGAGAATTTTATTTATTCTTGACATTTAAAAGCCGATTCACAAATATATATAATAAAAAATGATTATTCTTTGCAATGAGATATATTTATTTGCAACATGACTAGATTATATCAAAATATTTGGTCTCTTAGAGAGATAGTGGAGAATCTGTTTTGAAAATATAGAATTAATTCCAAAACTATTTTATAGATCTTTTTTTTTAGTTTTTTAGCTAACTGTGTTTTTATTCGTATTATCTATCTATTTATTTAAAGATAGTAAACAAACCTTACCTAATGAAATGAAACAAATGGGGAAGAGAACTGCCCTATCATTTTACCAAAATGTAATGGCAAAAAAACAACAAACGAAGTCTACTAGAACGACGTCGTCATCACGCGAAAAAGGCGAAACCCTGAAGACGCGAATAAACAGCGCGTTACTTCACTTTTCAACTGAAACGGCATCGTATTCCAGAGAAACGCAGCCACGCAGGAATAAGCACCCGTTTGGCAATGTGGTGCGTTCCACGTTTGCCAAACGGGACGCAGTTTGATTGTTTGGTTAGTACCAAACACCGGTACAAAATGGCGGGTCCCACGGCAATTTTTCTTCTAAACGGCGTCTTGAAATAAGCTGGATTTTGATGCTTATTGCGTTGCCGATTTCTGCTTTTTTTGTGGCGATTCCAGCTGAATAAGCTGCGATACACATTCAAACCTTCGAATAATCGTTTTATTACCGTTGAAAATAAAATACCCTAAAATGTCCTCACCATCTACCTCTCGTTACTCACTCTGCCTCCATCCCTCACTCTCCCGTCCTCAAACCCAACAGATCTGCAAATTTTATACAAAACAAAGGCTGGAATTGCAGGCAAGCAAGCGAAGCAAAAGAGCCTCAAAAGTTTTCCTTACTCTTCTATTTTTCAATTGACGCAATGCTATCCATAACTGTTCCTTGCTCTTGGTTACTGTGAGAATTGGGTCCAGTGCTCTAACTCTTCCTTTCCTTTTTGTTGAAACTTTGTACCCATAACCAACAACTTCTTCTTTCACTTCCTTTCCACTAGCTAATGGCACCTGATGAACCAGCAAGAAGAAGCGGAAGATAAAAGGAAGATTGTTGTGAGATTGAGAGGACTGGACGGGAGGAGGGAGGCGGCAGCCAAGTGGAGAAGATGGAGAAGATAAGAATGGAACGGGGAATGAGGTTTTTTAGCTTTAAATGGGGAACGGACGGGGGTTTATTATAATAATAATTATTATTATATAATAATAATTAATTGTTATTGTTAATTATAATAATTAATTATTATTATTAATTATTGTATTATAATAATAATTATATAATAATTATTATTATAATAATAGTTAGCATAAAAAAATAGAGGTTTTAATTTGTAATTAATTTGATTGAATTATTTATAATGAAATGTATTTTAATTAATTATGTTTAAACTTATTAGTTACTTGAAATATATTATTTAGTGTGTTAATTTTAGTAATTGATAATTATATTTTTAGTTTGATGGGAGAATAAAAAATAATATTTGTTTTTTCATGAATTATTAATTATATTATATTATTATAACTATTAAATTTACAACATTTAAAAAAATTATATATATATATACCCTTTAAAGTAATTTCACAAGTTAAAAACAGTTTGTAAAGTTTGGAAACCAAACACCCAAAACTGTTTTTTTTTCAACCTCCAACTCAACCACAGTTTTAACCAAACACTTAACTGCTTATTTTGAACCACAGTAAAAAGCGTTTTTTTTAAAACTGTTTTTTTTCAACCTCAACCACAACAGCAATGCCCTAATATAAATATATGCGCGGGTCTATAACTATGAAACCCTTCGTTTTTCTCTTCCTCGCAGACGCCAGTGTTTCCGCCACTGCAAAAACAACAAACAGTAAGTATAAACTTCTTTGATTTCTATAACTTTATTTCTTTTCCTGCGATCTGTCTGGATATCAAGAAAATGAAGGCAAACAGGAGCTTTTTTTTTTGTTTTTATTTTGTCTTGAAATTGCTTTCTAGCTCTGCTTTGTATTGGAAAGGACTAGTATTTTTTTGTGGTGATTTTGATTTAAAATCAAAAGAAATATGTGTGTGGTTATGGGAGTTTAATTTTGTAACCATTAGAGTTTATGGGCTCTGTTTGGTTTCTAATATAGTCAAGGAAAATTAAAGTTACTAGAAAGTTATTCATATTGGTATTTAGAGGTCATGAAATTTGTGGTGCTACTCAGTGTTTCTTTCGAAAGAAACTGATGTTTGTGTTTTTCTTACAGCAGCTCTTGTTTATCCCCCGGTGTCCGACTTTGTAATCTTCATGGCGAGCAGTAAGTTTCCTAATTTCCTTGCCAGTTTTCAGTTGTATAATTACTGAAACGTGCGAGTTTCTTTTCTGCTGTTCTGTTAATTTCAAGTTTAATGTAGATGGTGGGTGTTCTTTTGTGCAGGACTTCAGTTTGAGAATAACTGTGAAGTTGGTGTGTTTTCCAAGTTGACCAATGCGTACTGCTTAGTTGCTATCGGTGGATCAGAAAGCTTCTACAGGTGTTTTGAATGTTGACCTAACAAGTTATCTGATTTGTTTTCAAGAGATGTGTGGTATTGTTGATTTACATGGATTCTCTAACTGAATGAGTCTCTTGCAGCACTTTTGAGGCAGAGTTAGCTGACGTCATTCCTGTTGTTAAGACCTCAATTGCTGGCACTAGGATAATTGGACGGCTATGTGCTGGTGAGAATTCTGAACTTTTTCCTTTCCCTAGAATCAGGTATCCATTGCTTCTTCCTGCTTTAGTGAATGCAAGTGTACTCTTTTGGCAGGAAACAAAAATGGGCTTCTTGTGCCCCATACCACCACTGATCAAGGTGAGTTTGATGAGAGTAGGAAGAATTACAGTTTAGCTGTTTCAGCATTATAGCATTGGATTATCTTACCATGTTTAATGGATTAGCTTTTTAATATCACTTGTGCAATTATAGCATTGGGTGATCATACAACACACACAAGAAAATGTGCTTTCAATCATGTTTAACAATGTTTGTTCTTTTAATCAACTACTTGATTTCTGACTTTGGACTCTTGGCTATCTGTTGGAGATCTTATGTACTAATTGCTTATGTTTTTAATTGAAGAACTCCAGCAGTTGAGAAACAGCCTGCCTGATCAAGTCGTTGTTCAGAGGATTGACGAGAAACTATCTGCTTTAGGGAATTGCATAGCGTGCAATGATCATGTTGCCCTTGCACACACTGATCTGGACAGGGTAAAGTTCTATATCCCTGAATGATTTGTTTCATGACCTTAAACTAGACTCTTGTTATAACCATTGGGAACCAATGGAGAGGTCTGAAAATGATTATAGATTTTAGAGCTCATTTAGTTTCTTGGCATGTGCTTAAGTTAGAAATGGGCTCTCACTTAGCTGGAGACCTGAAGTTAACCCAGAAACCTGTCTGAATGGATTTGTGTATTAACTAGTCAGTAGCAGATAGTCCTTGTGAGGCTCAGAAAGTGACTCAAAGGTATAGCATGGCGTCTTATTCATACACGTTGTGGAACTTTGCTTGAATATGCATTGAAGAAAGATTTTGCTAGAAGTTAATATTCAAAGCCTTTTGAAGAACATTTTTTTGACTGTTGTTGTAGTACTCTCTTTACCTGAACATGTAAAATGGTTGGTGGTGGGGTCGTCATGTTCCATGACAACTTTACATGGATGGTTGATTGAGATGTAAGAAATGAATACCAGAATGGTTCACGAATGCCAAAAACAACCTCTAATTACAAGTATCACTTTTTATTATTTTCTTCGGTGCCCACGTTTTCTTCCATGTTCAACTTTCATCAGGAAACTGAAGAGATAATTGCTGATGTTCTCGGAGTTGAAGTGTTTAGGCAGACAATTGCTGGCAACATTCTTGTGGGGAGCTACTGTGCCTTCTCCAACAGAGGTGGTTTGGTAAGAGAGATTTGCTTCTTCTTGAAGGATTGAACAAACGTTTAAAGTTTTTGAATAACAGAACTTGCACTAAATTCTTGTGTGTGGTCTTTGGACAGGTCCATCCTCATACATCCATTGAAGACTTAGATGAGCTCTCCACCCTTCTCCAGGTACCCTTAGTTGCAGGTACTGTAAACCGTGGCAGCGAAGTGATCGCCGCTGGAATAACAGTAAACGACTGGACGGCGTTCTGTGGGTCGGACACTACAGCTACTGAACTTTCAGTAATTGAAAGCGTCTTCAAGTTGAGGGAAGCTCGACCAAGTGCCATCGTTGATGAGATGAGGAAATCATTGATTGACAGTTATGTTTGACTTGACGTTACCTATTTTCCTACCTGTCAACTGGCTCCTTGTTCTCCAGTGTGATGGAAACATGAATATTTTGACTTTCTTAAGCCGGTTTTTGTTTTCCAATTAAGAATACATGCTTCCAAAATGGGGTTTAAGTCCCCTTTTGTTCCCCCGTTGTCCCCGCTTAAGTATTTTGCTCCCTCCTCTCGTCTGTGCTGTTTCTTGTTGCTACAAATTTCACATGGGTAACTTGTCAGTAAGAAATAATTTTGATTTAGGTTGTATTTTAAAATATTTTGTTTAAAATATATTAAAATAATATATATTTTGTATTTTTTTTAAATATTTTAAATATTAACTTATTAAAACAATCTAAAAATTAAAAAATATCTTGAAACAAAACGATGCAAAGAAATATACTATAAAAATAAACTCCTTGTGGTTTAATGAATGAAAATAATGTGTTTTTTATTTAACATGAATATAAGTGTTTATTTAAAAGTGTGGTTAAAACTGTTTTAAAAAATTATTTTTGTTTGAAAATATATTAAAATGATATTTTTTTATTTTAAAAAAAATTATTGTTGACATTAACATATAAAAATGATTTAAAAATACTATTTTTTTTTAAATTTCAAGTAAAATATAAAAATAATTTTTTTTAAATTTTTTCATAAATGTTTTTACTATATTAAAATCACAACCTACGTTAACTGGTCTCAACGCAACTTTTTTTTACTATATTAAAAATTTAATTTTTGCATATTAGCGAATTAGTCCAGGGATGGCAATTGCGAAATTAAAAAAAAAAAGCCTAATGTTTTAACTTTTAACTCAGCGTGAAGTTAAGTCAAGTCAAAGTATACGCAGATAGAAGAATCCAGAAACGAGAACAATAATTTTCCTTTCAAACTAAAGAAACACGAATTAATAAAACTCACCCCAAACATAAGACAAATCCGTCATTTCACTGTCACCTCTCCAGTCCCCTCTTCTACCTTTACCGGTGCAATTGCGTCAGTATCCCTAACAAACTCCATTCGCGAGTGCAGTCTAAATTCCTCCACGCGTCAGTTTATTTCCACGCCACGTAATCAATACCCTTACTTCGACACCGCCATATTCTCACCAGGTGATACTTTCAATTGTCCTCTCCATGTCGGTTTACTGAATTTTCCTCGAAAAATCAGCTCGGTTAAAAAGGCAAATAATATGAAATGAAAGACTCGCTTCTCGACCCCAAAATAATGGCTTCTTCTTCAATCTCTCATCGTCAACAATCTGACTCTGATTGTAACAAATAAACCCTAACCCTAAAATTCCCAACCATTTCTTCAAAATTATCTACTTAAAACTCTGTAAACTTTACTTAAACCCTAATACGAACTGTCGTTTCGATTTCAAGTTTGATGGGCAGTAGTGACTCGGCGACTTCACTCGCTCCCGGGTTTCGATTCCACCCGACGGATGAGGAGCTTGTCCGTTACTATCTTAAACGGAAGGTCACTAACAAACCGTTCCGTTTGGACGCCATCTCCGTCACCGATGTTTATAAATCTGAGCCTTGGGATCTTCCAGGTCCTTAAATTTCACAACTTTTCTCTCTTTAGATCCACGTGTATAGCTCTTTATTTAATACAATATAATTGTTTGATTTGTGACTATCTTTAAGTAATTGTTTTTTCTTGTTTAATCATAGATTAGGTAGTGATTTAACTTGATTAGGTTTTGATTGTGAATTGAAATTTAACTTGTTTGACTGTGAGCTATAGATGGTTAAGTGATTTAATTTAGTTAGAAGTTGTGAATTTGACGATTATTCAGTCTACTTTAATAGGGATTTTGGTTTGTGGGTTTTGTAGTTAAGTCAAAATTGAAGAGCAGGGATTTAGAATGGTATTTCTTTAGTATGCTGGATAAGAAGTATGGAAATGGGGCCAAGACGAATCGGGCTACTGAGAAAGGGTACTGGAAAACGACTGGGAAAGACAGGCCTGTTCATTGGAACTCGCGAGTTGTGGGGATGAAGAAGACCCTTGTGTATCATCAGGGTCGAGCCCCACGTGGTGAGCGATCTAATTGGGTAATGCATGAGTACCGGCTTGTTGATGAGGAGCTGGAGAAAGCAGGAATTGCTCAAGTGAGATCGATTTCTCAAAAAAGATTTAAGTTTTTTAAAATGTAATTTGGTGGGATTTTTTTGTGCTGACTGTTGGGTTTTTTTTTTGGGTGGGGAAGGATGCATTTGTGCTTTGTAGGATTTTCCAAAAGAGCGGGACAGGGCCCAAGAATGGGGAGCAGTATGGGGCACCATTTATTGAGGAAGAATGGGAAGATGATGAAATGCCTCTCTTGCCAAGTGAAGAGATGGTGCCAAATGGAGAAGCACCAGCTGGTGATGGCTCATACCTGGAACTGAATGAGATTGACCAGGTTTGTATCTGTATGGTTGCTTGTGGTAAATTATTTTGAATCTATTAATTGTAAATTAAATGGCTGAGTATAAAAATGTAATTTTAATAATTTCTATTAGATCTACATGATGAAGTGAGGTGCACATGAAAACATTTACATCCAAAGAAGTTAGCAAAAGTAGTTCACAAGAATAGAATGCCATTTAGTTGCTTGTTTAAGTGTTAGTACCAAATCTTGCTTATTCCTTGCTTTTTCAATGCAAAGTTGTCCTTTTTTAAACTCCCAATAAGTATATGTTCAAATTTCAAATATTTTATATAATACATATTTTGTTGGGGTAATAAGGATTATGGATAAAAGTTCTTAATCTAGAAGCACTTGGACTTGCACATTTATATGATGATTATGTCCTTGATGTGACTGCATTAAAAATTTAACTTTGCATTAGTTGTAGTATCAAATACCTTTTTTTTTTGCTCAAGCTGCTTGAAGTCAGTGTTAGTTTGTTTATCTAAACGAGTTTGACACTTGTACCTGACCACAACATGTTGCAGTTTTTTATTGCCATCTGATAATTGTCAAGGTTTTTGCGTTGAGGTTTGAAGTTCTTTGCAACCTCCTGAGAAAAAGGGATTACGTTCTGTTTTTCCTTGTATTTTCCTTGTGATCAACTACATAATGCAATTGCAAGTAACATGTTGCAGTTGCTTTTGCGATCTGATAATTTTCTTTGCTTTGAGGTTTGAAGTTCTTTGCAAGTTCCTGAGAGAGAGGAAAAACTTTCTGTTTCTTGTATTTTTCTTGTGATCAGCTACTCAATGTAGTTGCAAATGAATATCTGGGGTCAATATGTTTATTGCACCAGGCTTGTAATATACTCCCTGGGGTGTACATGTTCTCAGATGGATTTCCATATTCCCCCTAAAGAACTTGCTGCTTATTAAGCATTTACATGCCTTGGCTGTTAATTTGGATCACTAAGCTGTCATTGTATGCTGCGCTCTTTCTATGTATTGACTTTTGCACATGTTAATATTGGTTTATTCTAAAAAGGATTGAAACGTATTTGGTTAACTTAGTTGAATGTCTTATGCAGTGTGTCTGCTGCTTTGGTCTTGTTTTTTCCATAGTGATTATTTGTAAATTTTCCCGGGTAGTGTTGTCAATGTATGTTACTTCATCATTACTTTTGATCCATGCTCCTCTGCGCAGCCTTCCTGTTTGTTTGCATTTCATGATTAATGGTCACACAACCAATTAATTTTTATTCTTGTCTTTTTTTCCACCAGAATTTTGACAGTGGAATTACATCTGAAAATACTGCACTTCCACTGAACTTCTACTATGGGGAAACAAGCAACTATGTGGAACATCCCAGTAACTTCAGTGATGATATAAAGCCTGTGATAAGAGGGGTGGAGAATCGATATGGTCCAGCTCCACCGGCTGACCAAAATATGGACTTACCTGGACAATATGATGTGGATGCAGACAAAAAAGAACACATTGCGGAGCCTATCAATAGTGTTAATGCTGTTGGTGCAAATTATTTGTTTGATGAATCATACTTGGATGCACTTGATGATCTTCCACAAAGTGAAGGATTTTTCCTGGAAGCTAATGATCTTTCAAAGCCCGTGGATCCAGAGACCGTTGCAGCTTCCTCAGGTTTTGACATGCTGGAAGAGTACCTCAATTTCTTTGATGCTGTTAATGAGAACATGTCTTTTGATCCTTCTGATATCTTCGGAAGTGAGACTGCTGTTTCTGACCAACAACTTCCACCCCAAGAGGTAAGAATATAATTAAATACTTCATTGCTTTAATTCACTGATTGAACTGCGAGCAGCAATTAACCTGTAACTGTATAACAGGATGTCAAGGGACAAGCTGAAGAAATGTCCGAGGCAAGCCAAAACCTATCAGAAACACATGGCACTATCGATCCATCTTCGTCAAAGCAAAAGCCAGAGGCCATGGAATTTGATTCTGGTATTTACATTTCAACTTGTTTCATTGGTACTCTTTATGTTTTACTTTCCTGTATTCATTAAGAGATGTAGGTTTTGCAAGAGACATAATTCAGCTGGTCTCATTTTGCCCCAATGGTTTTTGACATATGCTTCTGTTTGTCTGGGCTCATTCTTGTGTGTCTCGTTTAGGTGCAGATGTCAAAAATTCATTTATCAAGCAGGCTAGTCACAGGTTGGGGAACATTCCTGCACCTCCTGCCCTTGCTTCCGAGTTCCCTTCCAAGGATGCTGTTCTTCGCTTGCATCCAGCATCTTCCAGCTCAATTAACGTCACTGCTGGTATGATAAGAATAGAAAACATGAGCTTAGGTGGCAATGGGATGGAATGGTCATTTGGCAAGAACGGGAATGTCAATATCATCCTTTCTTTTGGTTTGCCACAACAAGGTGGTCCTGACTGTCTGGTGCCAATGAATAGCTTACTCCGAGGCAAAACAGAGTCGGTGGTGACCCGAGGCTGGCTGTACTTGATATTCTTTTGGGTCCTAGTTCTCTCCGTGAGTTATAAAATCGGGACCTGTATTTGTGCCAAGTAAATCTACGGTCAGTGAAGTTGGCTTAGGTATGCCCGAAAACTGTTTCTAGCGACTTTTCCTAGGGTTGATTGTTAGCTAATTCCTTATAGATCTATTAGGACAGCCTGGCATCAAGATAATCATTACTCTATGATTGTTGCTTATGTTTAGCTGCCAAAACCGAGAATTGGTGTGCTTAACTTGCATAGTTTCATTGTGATCATAAACAAGATTATGGCCTGCTGAACTTTTCAGAACAGGTTGATTGTTCCCCTTCCTGTATGTCGATGATAACTAGCTGCGGTTCTCTTTGAAGTTATAGTACGGCCTTTACGGTTCGGGAATTGTCATTTTTGGTCGGCGAATGTAATGTGATTAGAAAACCCTAATATGGCGGATTTAGATATCTGTAAATTTAACCTTCGAAACCCTTCAACGTAGCCATGGATAAATATCAGGACGCGTGGTGCTCATTCTGTACAGTAATGCAATCTTGAAGGTTCCGGTGATTTGCTGAATCTCCAGCTAGAAAGATTGGGAGTTGTGGGCAGTAGCACGCGCCAGCACAAAATGCTTGTGACAAGCAGCTTGGAAGAACACCGAACCGAATATAAGTCTCCGTACAAATCCAGGATGGTCTTGATGCTGCTATCGGAAGTTCGGAGCACTTGTTCTCGACATGCACCGTATATTGTGCACATGATACAAATTAAGAAAAACAATTTACACGAATAATAAATGTATGTATATAGGCGATCTCCTTGCCAATAATAATTATAAAGTTACTAATAATGGTATTTATATATGCACTAATTAAATACATTGACTATATTTTAATTTACTAATCAAATAGCAATAACAATGAGCTTTAATTTACTCATAAATAAACAATCATCATGAAATTTATAAGCATTTAAATTCAAGGGTAATGTAAAAGAAAACATGATGCTTTTTGAATTTATTTGTCTTTGGGTTTGACTCCTTCGATGATTAACAGGCCATTCATAATATACATTTCAAGTTGTAAATATAATATTAAAATATAAATATTCTAAGATGATGTCATAATTTATCATTATTATACTTAAGAATATATAGACAATAGATATTACATGTTAGAAATAGACTAGAAGGCGCATGTTATAGCTTTGACAAACATTTACGCCAAGTACAGCAAAGGTTTCTACATCTATTCTGTATAATTGCAAAAAGAGAACCCACAGGATTTCTACTTCATAAATTAAATCCCCGTAATTACTTTTTACCTCTTCAATGGTATTTCTAACACGCCCCCCCAAACTGCTTGGGCAGATTGGAATTGTTCAAAAAACATTGACTGAACAAGTTGCCAGCAGTAATTAAGCCAGCGGTGATTTGTTTTTTAAAATAATAATAATAATAATAATAATAATAATAATAATAATAAGAGGAGGAGGAGGAGGAGGAGAAAATAAAGACTGGTCTAGTTTTCCTGGATTAGGTGGCCCCGAAAATAAATTGAATTAACTTCAGATAAAATTAGTTGTTTCTATTTTTTCTTAGAAAAAACAACTTATTATTCTCTGAATACTATAATTAAAATTGGACTAAAACAAATAAGAATACAATCTGAATTTTTTCTCCAATAATCGTAGGAATAGAAAGTAGCTTACAAGCTTTCTAAAGTCAAATGATGTACAATAATAGCCCAACCCACAATCTCCCAGCTCTTACTGAAAACAGAGCAGTACATCAATTTCAATTTGATAACGGTAACATTCATTTAACAAATGGTAGAGAAAAACAATTCCCCACAGTGAACACTGTGCATGATCCTATCCAAGCTGCACACGATGATGCCATATAGCCGATGAGAATCCAATTTGATTTCTCCCTTTTTAGCAACCTAAAACACACACATTCAAATAAATATGTAAGAAAGAGGCCCAAAATAATACCCTGCAAAAGTAATCACTTGAAAAAAACGAAGAAAAATGCAAAACTCGGCTGAGATATTGAATGTGTTTCTGAAAAGCAATTCTTGGAATGCAGTTGCATACCTAAAGGAGTTGGCTGAGAGATGGCACTAGATATGTATACACAATATTCGCACCATTCTGTGAAAGATGGCCAGCATCCCAGAAGATTGACAGCTCAGGATTTTTACATTTTTTCTGAGCAATTGGGCCACACATGTGAGCATCCAAGCAGCATGCCTTGAACCGATTCGCAAACCCCACTATGTCTACAGCATGAAAAGAAATTATCATGATTTTGTGCATTAAATGTCTAGATATATAGAGGTAAAATATTAGTTCTTCCATGTTTTTCAAAAGTCCGAAGGCTCAGTAAAGATGTAGATCTAAACTAATCGAAACATCTCTTGTTAAACACTGTATCTTTTCATGTCCTTTCAATATACTTGAAAGAACCTAAAAATGCATTTTCATTATGGAGAATAACAATGACAAATCACCTTTAATTTTGTCAAAAAATGCTGAATCGATGGCATTATAGAGATCCAAGTATACAAATTTGGATCCATGGCACTCTTTGTTCAAAATTTTCAATGACTCTTTCAATAACTTGTTGTGTTGTCTCGATGCTTTGTTCCAAGTTTTGTCACACTTTCGAAGCGTTTCACTATACATGCCCGGAAAGCATCCCCTTGGAGGTGTCCCAAATATAGCTATCTTTTTCACTCCTAAACCACGAATTTCTCTTAGGTTCTTCGTAAGCAGATTAACAATTGTTTTGGTTTGATCGAACACATCCTGTTACGCAAACAGAAAAATATGCAACAAATTCGAGAGAGGGAAAAGAAAAGAAAATTAACGAGTCAAGGCACTTGCCTTCATGGTGCCTTTTTGGCGTGTAGTTTTGTATAGATAATCGTCGCCGGTGTAAGAGACCAGGGCAATGGAGTTTTCAAGATCAACTTTGGTGTACACATTTTGGGCAATTTGTTCCTTAAAATTGCCGATTTGAAGTGCCATTGAGTAGTTATTAAACGACACATCGAGAACTCCGCTCCCTCCGCGTGCAAAGTTCATTCCATCCTCCAGTTCTGATTTTGATGTTTTATTTCTTTGTGCATGAATCACAGGAGTTCTTCTATGGAGAAACGAGTAGATGAGTAAACATAGAGATTGTCAAAAGAATTAGTTGACGTTAGTGTCATCCCTGCGGTCCGGTTAACCCCGAAAATCCATTACTCGGAACCTAACCTAACCGGGGTCATATTTCATGTTAAATTGGTAATAACTCGGTCAGCTTATTGAATTCACAGTTTAATACCAAGAGTTATTTAAAAAAGAAAACGAAAATGATATAATTTTGTATAAAAAAGATATATTCGGGTTGACTGATAACATAGTAATTTAGACTTTTTTTTCAAATCGAACCAATACATGCAAGTGAAAAGTAGACAATTAAGCACCTATATAATCCTTCAACATAAGACCATCAGAAGTCCTGTTGCCCATATTTCCAGTGTCTACGAACGAGTCTCCGATGACAAAAAGCCTTGTTTTTTGTTTCTCTTCATGTCCTGCGATTCACAGGGTTAATTTCTATGTTAAATAAAGAGTAGCGGAAATACGTAAGAAAGTTCTGGAAGAAAGAAAAAAACTTGAAATATAAATGGCGCAACTAACCTGTGGAAACAGCGACGAGGGAAAACAGAAGCAGAAGAGCAAAAAGCTTCCCCTTCGTTTCCATTGAAAAAGAAATAGAGAGAGAAATCTGTAAATGTGGTGGTCGGGTTTTATAGGCATGGTTTGATGGTTACACAGCTCGTTGGCAGAATTTCTTGTGAGGTTTGTTGAGACAATCCAGTTAATGTTTCTCGACAGTGTTAGTTTTAACTTCCTATTCTCGGTGCGTTACATGTTAGCATCCATTGTTCGACATTATAAGTTTGCCTTCTTTTTTCCTTTTTGTTCTTCCGATCTTGTTAGTTTTGATAACCATTCTGTTCGAAATAAAAAGGAAGGAAGGAAGGAAGGTTGGTTAGTCCATCGTTTTTGGGCAGGCAATTACTTCTAAGCACTATAAAATTTCCCATGGATGTAGCATAACTTAAGGTTAGGGTTTCCATGGGTAGAGACAAGGCAAGGATATGGGCTAACAGAAAGCTGCGGTGCAACAGCCTTTTTCATCTCTGATGAGCAGGCTAAGACGCATCCATCTTCTTGCGGAAGGCTCGTGCCAACTTTCAGTGCTAAGAGTGTAGTTATGAAACAGGATCAGCTTTCCCACCTGATAGAAAAGGAGAGATGTGGTTAAAGAGTCCTCCTATAATGAAAGGGTACTTGGGAAATGAGGCTGCTGCTGCTGCAACATTTGATCCTGATGTTTGGTTAAAAAATGGTGATATGGGTTAGTTTGATGATGACGGATTTCTTCATATTGTTGATCGGATTAAGGAGTTGATCAAGCATAATGGGTATCAGGTATTTCAGGCTACTCTTTCACAGTCCTGCTCATCATGTTTTTGCTAAAAGCTTAGCCCTTCGATTGATCAAGAACCGGGCTCCTTTCTCTGTAAAATCTGGGGATTCTTTTAACCAAAACAGTCTGGCGCTAAATGCAGGTGGCTCCGGCGGAATTGGAAGCTATTCTTCTGAGTCATCCCCAAGTAATTGATGCGGCAGTTATACCTTAAGTTGTCTTTCAATGTCTCTCGCTCTCCCTCTTTGATCTATTTGTATATATTCTCACATACTTGGCAGTGTTGAAGATGAAGAAGCTGGACAGATACCAATGGCATATGTGGTGAGAACCCCTGGTTCTGAACTTACCGAAGAACAAGTCATTCAATTTGTTGCTAATCAGGTTGATCTGATAGCTTCTCCCTTCTTACTTCAAGCAAACTCTTAAGATTTCGTTCTTCTGATCTTGTTATATGAAAATCTTAGGTTGCCCCGTACAAGGAAGTACGGAGAGTGGGTTTCATCAGCGCCATTCCAAAGTCTGCTGCTGGCAAAATCTTGAGGAAGGAGCTCGTTTCCCACTGCCAACAAGTTATCTCGAAATTGTAACTTTCCTCCATTTTTAACTTGATACCAGGTCAGGAAATGGTGGGCCTGTAGAACTCTCAGGCAGAACGGACTTGAAAGAGAGAGCATAAACACCTCAGATAAAAGATCAATAGAACAAATAAGTTCTGAAACTTTTTTTTTTTTCCCGTTCTGTGCTGTGAGCTTTGGATAATTGGATATCTATGCACGATAACGTAGAGCAGAGTGATGATACCTGATGATGAAATAAAATAATTTCGAAACCTATAGTCTCTTAATATCGTCGTCTTTTATTGTTTAAGTAGAACTCGTAATTTGAAGATCAAAACCAATTCCCACCCGGAGGAGGAAAATTGGAAGGATATAACCTGGCCACTTGTGATTCTCAGTGAGAACGTCATATCTAGATGAAAAATGGATACTGTGGGTTAAATCTTACAGGATTTTAAGTGCTTTATGTAGAGTCTCTAACATCATCAACCTGCAGAGAAAAGTCATGCAGTATAATAAAGTACTGCTTGCCACCAGAAAGGGAAACTGGCAAAACGTTGGTTTCAGAAATGAATCACAAAAATCGATTCCCTTCCGAGGAATTATATGATATTGCTCTCCGTATAATAAATAAGTACATAAAATAAAAACTATTTGTTTATTATATGATATCCAATGAAATTTATAATGCACTAGGAGAGAATAATTCAATTGTACAAAAACAAATGTCATGGGTGGGATGGGGAAAAAATCAAACAATTACCCCTTTCACAGGAAACAATAGTGTGACTGCACAGACTATATCTTGTACCCGTTTCTAACTTAAACCTCCCAAAAAAACTCTAACAATGGCCAAGCGTTAGCAAAGGTTGCAAACACACATTGGCCAGGCACACACAGGCTGCAGTATAAGTATTAGCTTGAGAAGGCTATGGCTGCCAGAATTTTGGCATGATTTTGCGGCTTTGGCCTTGAATACTTCGCTGGTTTGCCAGTTTAGCCAGCTATCCAGCGCCAGACACCACCAGAACCTTGTCTCTGAGCTGCATCACGCTCTATCTCCTGCTCCAGAGCAGATTTCTGTCTTCGAAGTAGTTGTACTTCATTCTCTATGGACTGCAATGATTCCAGCATCTTCTGTAACTCAGCAATTTGAGCCTGGAAATTAACCAAAGCAAACCAAATTTAGGAATAGGGAATCACGGTCCAGCCAATAAACTGGTCAGATCACCAAGATACGAGTATAAGGTTTCGCAGAGGGAGAAAAAAAGGGATATAAAGAACAAGATGAGAGAGAGCGGAGCACCTCAAGTTTAAAGCATCTTGATCTCTCAGCAACTAGTTGACCTTGAACAGAAAGGAGTTCCTTAAGAAAAAAACAGAGATAAATGTTAATAAAACTATATATTACCACTTGATGAAAGAAGGTGTACACTAGAACAAGAAAATAATCATCAAGAACACACCTTGGACAGTTCTGCATGAGTACCATTAACTTCATCGACCTTTTCTGTAAGCCTAGAATTTTCTGCTCTGACTTCTGCGAGGGAAAATTCCAGCACTTTTTTCTCTTCTTTAAGTTCATCAATTTCAAATGCTAAATCTTGCTCAGAATGATTGTTTCCAACCCCATTAGAGTTCAGATTTAAGCTGGAGAAATCTAACTTCTCAGATTTAGCTATAGCATATGCAGCACTAACAGAAGCTGCAGCTGCCGCCGCGGCTGGTGACTGAAAAATCTTTGGACGTGATGCATCTCTTGGTTTAAGTCTCATAACAAAAACCTAGAAAATAGAGTTCAGTCAAGGAAATTAGGTTACAGTAAGAAAGATGGTGCATATAGGCACCATAACCAGTGCATATATAGCACATACCTCATTATTGTATTTCCCATTATAGCCACCAAAGGCAACCAAATGCCTCTCTCCATTGATTAATGCTGAACAAACACTAAGTCCCTGCTTTTGAAATTATATTTAGAAATTTTGCAAGCATAGAAGTAACTCCCAGGTCAATTCAATCACAACTAAGCTAGAACAACACATTGACACATAATTAGCATACATGTTTCTTGATCATTTTAATAATATTCCACCAAGATTTTGTGTTTCCACAGCAACTATGAATTCTCTACATGACTTAAAATTGCCATCAAAATCAGTTGTGTGAGCATGGAATCCATAAAAAGATCATTTTGGAGTCTAAACCTACAATCAGGAGGTGAATTGATGTCTGAATCTGGGAGTTTCTTCAAATTGATGGTTAGCTTATAGCCATATAATTTAAATGAGATCCAGAATGATACGCCCGTCTTTAAATTGATTTTGATAGTGTTCAGTCCTTTTCAAATTATTAATCTTTGACCTATGAAATTGCTATCCATTATCCAGCTTTCCTGAATAATGAAGATGTACTAACTGTCAACGGAAAGCTTGCTGACAGCAAGCTTTCCTATTCTACAAATCCACATTTATTTTCCTCTTCAATATATTTCCTATTTTGTATATATGACAGCTTATAGTTTATATATATATAGGACTAGAATCATGCTGATTTACTTTCGATGTATACATCCTTGTAATCTCTATATATGATACAGAAATCAAAGCTAAAGAGACAATTTTCAGACAATCCTTTGAGCTATTTTGACACTAACAATGTCTTGCTTCTGGTCCAAGAACTCTCCTAAATAAAACAGATGGCTAAAATTAGAGTAAAGCTTAACGCACAAAATACTGACCTCACTAGCAAGTGGATCTCTTTCTTTTACACTTGTCAATGCTGACCAAGCTAGCTTAGACATATTTAACACAAGGGTTTCTGGGCAACCTGTACGTCATCACCAGTTGGAAGTACCAATTTTAGAGAACAGTGGTTAGTGCATCCAATGGTAGGAATACAATTAAAAAAAGAAACATTACAGCATACCATTTTTGTTATCTCCACCGCCAACAATATACCAGTTCTCACCGATGGTTACACCAGCATGACCAGCCCTAGGAGTGACCAAATCACCTTGTAATTCAGGCTGGGACCACTCCATCTACAATAAGAGAAGAGCTTGTCATTTTTAAAAGGAGACAGGTGTCTAGATCTATGGAAATCTGGGGAATGCAAAATCTGTCTATATATTCCAAATATTGATATACCGGAGCAGTAACTGCTGCTCAGTCAACATGATTTTCTTAGTACATAAAAATCCCATGCAATTAAAAAAAATTAAATAAATAAGCATGCCTTGGTTAGTCGACAAGCAACCGGTGGAATATTATCACTGGATATGCAAGCCAATGTCAACACCCATAGCATGTTTCTTTTGTTTACAAGTGTCTCATGTACTAATAATTTCATCAAGAAATATTATCATTTATAGAATACACTGGCATGCTATATATCTTATTCTGATGCCTTCACAGTTCGCTTCTCGACACATAATAAATCACATGCTTTGAGTTTCTAGTAATTCATTTCTCAATATATAAATTAAATATGGTAACATTTACTTCACATTGTACATGTCAATTCAATCAAAGCCCACATTCCACACCTACTTCTCATCGCAAAAGATAAATAAACGGCAACACTTACAGTCTGTAAGTCGAGTACATGAAGATCATTGAAGAAGATTGAATGAGAACAGCCACCGAAGATTAGAAGGTAGCGTTCCCCGTTTATTGCAGCTGTGTGATCAAATCTGGGAGCTGGAGGTGTCTGCCTATCAAGAGACGAGAAAATGATGCAGAAAACTTCTAAGAAGTTGCAAGCAGCTGGATCTAAAAGTTGAACAGCACTTACTTTGTAGTTACTGCATCCCAAGTCATTGTTTCCAAGTCAAGGGCACACACATCATTCAGCAATCTCCTGTTCCTATCTTCTCCACCAAAAATTATCAGTCTAGAACCAACCAGTGTAGCAGAATGCCCCCCTCGGGCTACCTGAAATACACTCAAGAAATTACCAACCAAATTTCCAGAAACCAAAGTGCATTTTTTGTCTCCTTGTACATAACAACTTCAAAATATATCATAGAGGATAACATAAATTCAATCCAGGACAGATATAAAAATAAATAAATAAACCATTAATAAAGTCAGTTACCGGAGCATTTCCAGAAGTCTCAATAAGACCACAGGCATGTGTTTCCAGATCAATGAACCTCACTGCAAGAAATCAATGACAGAGGAAAAGATTCTTCTTAAGTACACATCTGCGAGCATCGCCAACTAATTTAGAAAAACATCTAAGCCCATCTCTTAAAAAATATTATAAAGAAACAAACCTGTCATACTATCAGAAGTTGTCTTCGAATGCCCCCCAAGGAGAAGAAGTTTGTTCCCCCACTTAACCTGACCCAAAGATCAATAAACTGTCTGAATGAGCAGCACAAATCATGTCAGGCCACTGCACTAATGTGTGCAAAATCTTACCATGCTATGATCTGAAGTGGCCGGAAGAATTTCCTGTGCGCCATTTTCTTCACCTTTTCCACTGTACGCCTCACTTTTAAGTTTCAAACTAGACCACACCAAACCTCTAAAATCAAAAACCTGCAGAAACATTCAATCCAGGATCACATAAACACACAACCCACATCTTACATTACACAACCGGCAATGTCATATACCTGAACATCAGGTAGAAACCGACCAGTACGACTCCCACCCGCAATATACAGTTTCTCGTCAGCAACTCCTGCAGCATGCTAAAAAATGAAAACAAAAAAGGTCACATTTCATTGATAAAATTATACATTCATTAATCGAAACAACTATAATAACAATAATTAATTGCTAGGTTTTTGTAATCGAAACAAACATCACCTTGTACCGAGCAGAAGGTCGTGCTCCGGGGACAGAGGTTGGGACCCACTGTTCATAAGGCAATTGCGAAAACCAATTGGCCATGTCCATTTCCTTCTTAAACTCCTCTGTTCCCATAGAAATCTGTTTACGGTTACCAAATTCATCACTTGTAAATTTTAAACAATTAAATCCATCAGCTTAATTAGCTGACTAGTTAACGTTGATAATACAGACATTTTTATCAGATTGAAAAGAAAAAATAAGGCAACAGATCCAGGATTAACAAATGAAATGTACCTGAATTGGATTGAAATTGACGAGGAAATCAGGGGCGTTGGTAGATCAGGTAGAGAAATTGTGGATCTGATCAGAGATTGGACGGTATTGATTCTTCGAGTGAGGAAATGGAGAATCGAACAGACAAGCGGATGGATCGCTCGCTGTGATTGGGTGAGAGTGTGATGATAGCAGAGACCGTAAAAGGCTGAGAGTCGTCTCTGGTGGGTTTTTATAGTCTACTGCAGTACGTGTTGTCCGTTGTCTACAGTGTAGGGGAAATAAGAAATAATAATCAAATTTTATCCCCACATTATAATTTAGATCTCAATTAAATTAAGCCCTTACGAAAGTATTATTTTCAATTAAACTATTTACATTTTCAAATGACTATTCGGTTGTTCGAGAGATAGGGACTAAAAGTGATTTTGAAAAAAAATCAAAAAAAATATTTTTATTTTTTACTTTAAATCAATTTATTTTAGTGTTTTATAAATCATTTTGATGTGCTGATATTAAAAATAATTTTTAAAAACTAAAAATATATTATTTTAATACGTTTCTAAATGAAAATATTTTCAAAAACAACTACACTCTTAAATAAGTATTAAGAGTTAATTCAAAATAATTCATTTCGAACATACAATTTAACTCAAAAACTCTTTTTTATGGTAGATGCTAGAATTATTAACGCATGTAAAAATAAAATATTAAAATTTTGAGTTAAAAACACAAGATTGAAATGGAATAGGGTTATCATTGCAAGGAAAATCTAATAGAAGACGCTGCAATTATTGCGAGAAAAGTTATTAAACCGAATCTGATAATTTAATAAAATGAAATTTAACCTATGTTGGATTTACTTTTAAATTGAGATTGATTGTTCAACTAGTAAACTTAGAAAGACCAGTAAATTAATTCATAATTTAATTGATTCGGCCTAAACAAGTAAGATATATTAACGTAAAATTTGAAGAATTATTTTTAAAATTTTATCCACGGTTAAAAAAATATACAATAATTGTTTTTTAAGGTATTTATTGTTTGAAAATATATAGCAATAATATTTTTTATTTTTAAGATTTGCACATCAAAAAAACATAAAAATATTTAAAAAATCAAATAAAAATTATTTAAAAAAAAAATGACGCAACATGGTTTGTGAGTGAACTTGCAACCTTGCCATGTCAGCACACATTCCATGCAAGATAGAAATCATGGCCCAGAAGCTATCAAGCCCGGGTAAACCAGGCCTCAGTGGAGTGGTCCTGAAGTATGGGCTCAATACTACCGAACCTATAGCTAGCTGGACACTTAGTCTAGAACGCCCACATAAAATCAGCAGTCCAGTCCGTCATGTTTTCATGTTGGATTTTCTTCGGGAACACTAACCTTTTTAAAAAATATACTTCAAATTATTATTATTATTTTTTTATATATATTATTTTCATGTATTTATATTAAAAATAATTTGTAAACACTAAAAAAAATATTATTTTAATATATTTTAAATTAAAAATACTTTCAAAACCAACATTAAACATAAACACAAACATACACTAAGGTTGTGTTTGACATTGCTTTTGCTTTTGCGATTGAGGTTGAAAAAAAACAGTTTCAAAAAAAATGCTTTTACTGTGGTTCAAAATAAGCAGTGAAGTGTTTGGTTAAAACTGTGGTTGAGTTGGAGGTTGAAAAAAAAACAGTTTTGTGTGTTTGGTTACCAAACTTTTCATATTGCTTTTAACTTGTGAAATTACTTTAAAGGGTATATATATATATATATATATATATAATTTTTTTAATATTGTAAATTTAATAATTATAATAATATAATGTAATTAATAATTCATGAAAAAACAAATATTATTTTTTATTCTCCCATCAAACTAACAATTTCAACACGAACAGATATTTCCCTTCCATTAGGACTGATCTGTATCTACATATTTTTTTATTTTTTTTTAAATATATATTTTAAAAAATGGATTGGGCCGAGGGCAGCCCAACCAAATTAGGCCTAAGCCCAACTTTGTTGGACTTGGGCTGGGCCGAGTGCAGCCCAGCCCAAGTCCAGCTTCAATAACGCGAAGAAGTGAAACGGTGCGCTGCACTGTGCACGTCTTCTTCGCATGACAGTGCAGCGCACCTGTGCACGTGAATTATTTCACGTGCACAGTAGCTTCCGACCGACCACTAAGATAGCTTCAACGGACGATACCGACGGGTAGAGGAGGTCGAGGTGGTTCTTCATGTGGTGGTGGCGTCTGAAATGGTGGCATGTGGTGGCCGGAGGCAGCGTTGGAAGGTTGCGGTACTGTTCACCAACCACGATGAGAGCTTCAACGGACAATACCAACGGGTAAAGGAGGCCGATGTGGTTCTTCCTGTGGTGGTTTCATCATAAATGGTGGCCTGTGGTGGCCGGAGTCAACGATGAAAGCTCCCGGCTTCCATGGCTGTTTTGGAGAGAGAGAGAGAGAGCCATGCACAGCCAAAGAACTTGTCACAGTTTCTGCTTTTCATATTACGATGATCAGATTCCAATTTTTCCTTCATTTTTCTAGTCATTTCTACGATCATCGATCATCGAGGAGCCTCTTTACCATTCTGTATAAATGTGCTATTCTATTTGTACAGATATGGTAGAGGGACGCATTCAATTCTTGTTTGTCCATTAGTTCCCACTTCTTCTCTTCATCACGCGGGGTAGACATGTAAAATATAAATTAAACACACTGATGCAAGAAAAGACGTTTCAATCTCGCACGCCCAGGCAATTTGCGATGCAAGAAAAGCAACAAATTTGTGTTTTTCTTGCATCGCCGTTTGAAAGCAAAATTTACGTGGGACCCATACCACAAACCACAATTTGTTACAAAACCAAACACTAGATTTTCAACGCCGTTTGGCAATCGTGGATCGCACCACAATGTCAAACGGCCACTAAATAGATTGGTGGGTTGCAACCTCCAAATAACAATCTTCTTCGAAGGCAACAAAATATCCGAGTCCTAACCCCCTTCATTTTTTGTATCTTCAGAGCAGCGTTGTGATTTTAAACTTGTTCCCTTCTGCTTTTCAAAAGATATGAGATTGTTTTTTGAAATAATTTTTATTTAAAAAAATATTAAAATAATATTTTTTTATTTTTTAAATTATTTTTGACATCAACATATTAAAATGATTTAAAAATTAAAAAAAATTAATTTTAAAAAAATAAAATTGAAACACAATATCAATAGTCACTGAGTTTAGTTAGACTTCAAATTTTATGGAGAAGTGGAAGGAAAGACCATAGTTGTTAAAATGGGAAGTTTGCTAAGGAATGGAACTCCAAAAACAGGGATAGTTTGTTCAAAACCAATGCCAAAGGCGTATCTATCATTATACGCTTCCCCGGTTTGTTCATGACAGGTTTGATTTTGTTTTCAGAGCTGTTGTTAGACCTTGGGGCACCGAATTCTCCAGCAGGATCGCAAAGTTCCCCCAACTCGGGACTTGCCAAAATTGCCGAAATCATCTAGACGGCGTTCATCAACTGGTAAATCAGATGAATCTCCAATCAGAAGATAAAACTAAAAAATCCGGGCAGTCTTCGCGAAATGACACCAAATAATTTGATGGTACTATAATAAGGATCCTAGCGGAGAAACCGAGTCACCCTCAAGTTCACCTGTCATACCGAAGAAATCTCGGAGAAAGAAGTCGAAAGATGCCCCTGTTGAGAAGTCAAGATCAAGATCTAAAGTCCCAAATCCAGTAACAGTAATCACTCCAGAGGTTCGAGTCCTTCACGAGATGGTGAAGAGAGTGGAATTTCCTCATCATATTTTAATATTAATATTCTTATTCTTGCACTGGGTAGCTGCTAGAGCCGGAACCAAACCAAACAGAGTTCATTTTCTTTTTGTCTTCCTCGATCGACCCAAATCACTTGGGAAAACAGATTTTTCCCCCTTAACTAGACAGCTTCATTTTGTTTGTGTTCAGTGAACAATACGATGATCACATAACTAGTTTTCCTTCTCTTTATTCATCCCACGTCAGTTCATCATTTATAAGAGGTTCCGAGCTATGATAATGGTGAAATGATGAAAAACTGGTTACAGAAACATGTCCTGATATCGCACGGCCAAGCAATCCTACTCTATTAGAGGTGATATCACAGCAGATTAAATGACAGGAATCACTGGGTATGCTGCGGTGGAGGAGCACGAGCGCCACTAATGTGTCTATCATTTCCAACGCAATTTAGCCGTTACGCGGTATTCTTTTCTTCGAAAAATAAAAATAAATATACAGGCTTTCTCACAACTAAAATTCTCTCTCTCTCTCTCTCTCTATATATATATATACTAGATAATGCCCCCGCGCTTCGCCACGGGCAGCACAATATTTTTTTCAATGTAAAAAGTATTAATTGTGTGTATTTTTTATTATAATATAAATTTAGCTAAAATAATAAATCTGTGCAGAATTCATGTCAAGTGCAAGTTTTCTATAAAATATATGAATTTAAAATCAATATAAATTTATCTGTTTAGTAGTTTCAAACGAAATAACCAGCATAAATTTATCATCATCATTAAAAAAGCAAGAAAACTCGGATATCTGAATTATTAAGTCTACTGTATTAAGATTAGTTTATTTTATAATTCAATTTAAATCAAACAAAAATAAAATATAAATTATGAAAATACCTACAATAATCAAATAAAAAAAATAAGTTGTTAATTTTCTATCAATAAAAAGACGAAAACATAGATTAAAAATTCATCCTGATGTTATTGCCATTATCATTGTTGTTAAAGCTAAAATTATTACTAACATTACTGTCAAAACAATTAAAATAATTAAATTACCATGAAAAATTAAAAAAAAAAGCAAAAGATTTTTATAAAAAAACAATAACTTAAATTATCATTATTATTGCATAAATAATAAAATCATAAAAATCATATAATCTAAAGAACAAATAAAGAAACAGAAAACAAAAAAAAAACGAATAAAGGGAAAAATATAGTAATATTACTTTTAAAATGATCACCGATATAAATTAAAATTTCAGGAAAATCTTTAAAAAAAATCAAAAGATTTTTATAAAAAAATAATCACTAAAATTATCATTATTATTGCGCAAATAATAAAATTATAAAAATCATCTAATCCAATGAACAAATAAAAATAAAATAAACAAAAAAACGTATAAGGAAATAAAATAAAAAATAATAATAAATTGGTTCGGAGATTAGTCATGGTGTGTCTATGCTGGCCTGGACACCCCGATTATCAAAAAACAGATTTGGTCCGAGGAGTAGTGGTGATGCACTTGAGCTGGCCCGGAGATCGTGGTTATAAAAAAAATATATAAGTGAAAAAAAATGTATAAATGAAAAAAAAGAGCTTAAGCTGGCTGAGAGACCATGGTTACAAAAAAATGTATAAGCGAAAGAAAACAAAAAAAATGTATAAGCGTTAAAGCACTGTAGCAATCCATATTGTTTTTTAAAAAATTCAGCCCAAGAATTAGTCGTGGTGTGCTTAAGCTGGTCGGAGATCCCGGTTATAAAAAAAATGTATAAGTGAAAAAAAAAGTATAAAAAAAGGAAAAAAATGTACCAGCAGGAAAGCATTTTAGAAAAAAAATGTGGGTCCGGGGATTGTCGTGGTATGCATAAGTTGGCCTGGACACCCTGGTTAACAGAAAAATTTGGATATGGAGATTAATCGTGGTGCATTTAAGCGAGCTCAGACACCCCGATTATTAAAAAACAAAAAACCAAAAAAATATATAAGTAGAAAAAAATATATAATAAGGAAAAATGAAAAAAATATAATAAGGAAAAAATACAAAAAAAGGCAAAAAAAGAAGAAGTAAAAAACGGAGGGAAAAAAGAAGAAAAAGAATAATTAGGAAAAAAAAAGCAAAAAAAAAAATAAGGAACGAAAAAAGAAAAAAAACTGTTGCAATCCACAGTGCACTGAGTCTGTGTGCACAGTAAAATGGTGCACAGTGAATACTCGACGCGTTTTATATATATGTATAATTGGATATGAAGATTAATCGTGGTGCATTTAAGCGAGCTCGGACACCCCGATTATTAAAAAAAAACCAAAAAAATATATCAGAAGAAGAAAAAAAATATAATAAGGAAAAAATGAAAAAAAATATAATAAGGAAAATAATACAAAAAAAGAAGAAGCAAAAAATGGAGGAAAAAAAGAAGAAAAAGAATAATTAGGAAAAAAAAAGAACAAAAAATAAAAGAAGAAACGGAAAAAAAAACGTAATCATAAATTAGAGAAAAAAAAAAGCAGAGGAAAAGAAAAAAAAACGTAATAAGAAAAAAAAAACTACTGTAGCAATCCACAGTGCACTGTGTCTGTGTGCACAGTGCACTGTGAACAGTAAAACCTCGACGGGTTTTATATATATGTATAATATATATATATATATGTATTTAATTAAATAAATTAAAAATTATTTAAATCAATATATCAAATATTGATGCATCTATTGACATGTTTAGCTGTGCATGTCAGGTATTGTTTAACATAAATAAATTGTATGTAAGTGTTATTAACGTATTTCTTTTATGGTGAGTAAATGCAAAAACAAAAAAGGTGTAATTATAAGTCAAATATTTTTCTTAACACAAATGAATTAATGTTTAGGTTATATTAATGTATTTTTTGACCGCGAGTAAAAAATATAATTATGAATAAAAAATCAATGTTTATACATAATAAAATATAATGAGGATTATATGTATTAATAAAGACATGTAAGATCTCAATTCTATTTTTAACATAATAGGAAAAAAAAGATAATATTACAATTGCTACATTGGAACACCATTTATATATATATATAACAAATTACACCCAAGATTTGACCTTGTCACCCCCAAGATTTATGATAGATGTGAGGTTGAGCCAGAGAGTAAAATCACACCCTCGCATCTGGGATCACCTTCCTCGTCTCTTATTCTTTATATCATCTATCATAGGTGTAAAATGTAGCCTGGACTGCCAAGTTAATTAAATTACTCATAGCTTAGCTTAGCTTGAATGTAATGTCTTCTAGATAGCTGCTATATGATATAAAAAATAGATTATCGAGAGATTAAATTAATTATTCAACAAATATGTTTATGTTAATCGGGTATATCCAAGATCAGATGTGTCTAGTTGGAAATCATATCCTGGCCATGCCATTCTTCTAGAGGATTGTGACATTACTAGCCGGGGAAAGCGTGCAAGGTTTTAATATGCAAGTATTGTTCTTTATCTGAAATTACATCCATCTAGAAAAAATCCATTTTAAAATTATAGTGTATCAAGAAATGTAAAATATAATTGAATGGGTAATCAAGAATAGCATGCACGTAGTGGACGCCATTAAAGATTGTCAGTCTTCTTACTATGATGCCTTCCACTTCTTTCTCGGCCATCAGAGTCCAAACTCCAATCACCAGAATCCTACAAAACAAATCCGACCTCTTGATCACTGATTGAATGAGTGTATCATCCAACATCCAATCTGTCATTACAGAAACATATGACTCCACTTTAACGTTTATATATCATCATGATAAATATTAACAAATCACACCTAATTAATCAGGTTGTGTACGGCACAATGTAAGTGGTTAGAAGAAGTGACTCGCTCACACTTGACCTCAGCAATTGCAGTAGCCCATTTCTATTCTTTATATCATCTATCATACAATCGAATGCTATGCAAATTTCCATCCAGGGCAAAGTAGAAGAAGGTGAGGTGCCAGCTGTCAGAATAAGCGTAGAAGACAGGCCCCACACTAACACTCCATGGAGAGATTGGGATGGGACAGGGTCATTTAGCTGGGTGGGTTAGTGGTTTTATTTTTTTTGAAAGTTAGTGGTGTTGGTGGCCTGAGATTTTGATCAGGGGTATTCTGAAAGAGGATATATGGAGTGTAGTGTCAGGAAATCATTTTATTTAAGAGTTTAATTTGTTATGTGAATTTTTGGAATATAATTTATATTATTTCTTAAAACGTATCCTCAAGTGAAAATTCTTAACGCTTGAAAATTGCACAGACTCATACTACATTGCGTTGGTTTTTCATCAAATAAAATAAGGATGGTGAGATTCGAACTCGTGACCGCTGAGTCAATAAGGTTCTGATAACATATTAAAAAATTATTTATCTAAAAACTTAAATTATTAAGTGAAATTACAGAATATAATTTATATTATTCTCTATCATTGTACATCGGAGAGGACAGTGTGGACTTATTACGTGTAAGCTTACAAGATGTTCTTCCTGCTGCCTAATGCTAGGGCTTATTTTATTGGATAGGAAAACAAACGGAAAACGCTGAGAAATTTGATGGCACCGATAGTGCTCTCGTGACTAGAAGAGGCACTGAGGTTCAAGGCTATTGGTATTTGATATGCCAAGTGTTGTCCGAGAAAATTCGTAGAAAAAAGGGCATGCATGCGCATTGCCAGCTAGCACAACCATTATAATATATAGAGATTATGCAGACCACATAAATTAGACCATTGCATTTACAGTACTGCATTATTAAAATAAATTTGACACGATATTAATGGAAGTGATGGTAATTTGTAAATGCATGGAACAAGAAGTCAGTTGTGCAAGAATTGAAGGTTAACAATCAATCGTCCACACACAGATCTATATATATATATGCACGAGTTCACAGTCTTTCCATTATTAGCAGTGACATGACACGTACGAGGATGATGTTTTCATGTAACAGAGCAGGCACCAAAGTTTAAAATTATTTACCACCATTCCGGCCGGAACCCTTTGTCGGTGCTCCCGACCTCACCAGGCCCAGCTTGATGGATCCGAGTCCAGACCGTGAAAAAACTATATAAAGATTAATCTGTGTCAATCCAGATAAATCCCATTACTACAGCATTGATAATCAATTATGCCAAGTGTTCTAAAAATAGGAGAGAAAAAAAATATATATATATATAATTATTTATATGAAAGAGAGAGAAACTGCAGAACCCAGGCCAGGGGTGTTGCAAATACAAGAAAGATTAATTAACAGACATCTGTGTGCATGAATCACGTACCGTTGTTAATTAGTTGATAAACGTATGCTCAAGGAGACAACTGTTAGCATAATCACCTAACAAGTGCTAGTGTCTGTAATTTCCATGCCTTCAAAGTAGGGTCCAGATATGAACAGAATGACGAAGTGGGAAATGCATGCCATTGGTCCCAGTTCCAAATTTGTATATTATAAGACTGAAGTCAAAAGTGGAGATAATGCTTTTATTCTAGGAAGATACTGCATGAAGGCACAGACAATTAGTCCACCACATCACCGTCAACCCCACCAGGCCACCACCAGCACCCACCACCACTAACAAAAACCCAAAACATATATACATTCCTTTCTATCATCACTTTTACAATGCCTCTATATATAGGGTTACCACCTTAAGCATTTTCAGTCAAGAAGCATTGGTTTCTATAGAGTGAGTGACAAAAACAGAACAACACAAGTTTCTTCACTAGCTTCATTGAGTCGTGAAGTCTGGAGATGGCAAGTTCAAGAGTGATAGGTGCTACATTCTTGATCTTATTTATTCTAGACCTCACTTTTGCTGCTAGGCCACCCAAGGCAACAGGTAAAGGAGGTGGTGGGGGTGGAGGGGGTGGAGGGGGGAAGGGTGGTGGTGGCTCGGCATCAGGTTCTGGTTCTGGTTATGGCTCAGGGTATGGGTCTGGGGGTGGTGAGGGATATGGTGGTGGTCTTGGAGGAGGAGGAGGTGGAGGCAGCGGTGGAGGCGGTGGTATGGGGTCAGGTAGTGGATATGGATCTGGCTATGGGTCTGGAAGTGGCTCAGGCTATGGTTCTGGCGCTGGGGTAGGAGGAGGTGGAGGTAGTGGTGGTGGAGGAGGTGGAGGTGGAGGCAATGGGTCAGGAAATGGGTCGGGATATGGAAGTGGAGGTGGGTCAGGATATGGAAGTGGAGGTGTTGGAGGAAAGGGTGGGGGTGGGGGTGGAGGAGGAGGAGGAGGCGGTGGTGGCGGAGGAGTAGGAGGGGCAACTGGCTCTGGCTCTGGCTCTGGTTCTGGCTATGGTAGTGGGTCGGGCTATGGATCAGGACGTGGAGGGGATAACGAATATGGCCTGCCATGAGCACAAGGTTAAATATATTTTATTTTAGATAGCACCATGTAATGGGTGATTTGTATGTTAAATAAATAAATTGCAGTAGCATTAGCTATGCATACACATATATTTTCATGTAATCGTGTCAAGTATGCTGCAGGCTAGCGGCTGCAAGTTGCATGCATGTAACTTGTAGTCTGCAAATATAGACCGCTGTTATCAGATTTTCATATCATAAATAAAAGAACCATTTATTCTCGAATTATATATATCCCTCCTCAATTTGAATAAATACATTAATGATTTCTAGAAAGAGAGACTCTTGTCACAGCACGGGTTCTAAAAGATAATTTGCTGCTTCTGCTACTTGGACAACTTCGCATTGATCGGGCACCCAAAATGGGCTTGCAATCGCTTGTACTTCAAGCTGGAGCTTCTCATTAATTTTCCAAATTCTAGAGCATCATCAGAACACATTTTTGGACGAGAACAATGAAGACTTTTTCAAAGCTTCAGATTTGAGTTTCCTTCGTTTTCTCATCAACCAAACAGAACTTGAGATTAACAATTACTCTTCCTTTTTAAAAAAAAAAAAAGTCTATCGCGAAAAGAAACCTTGAAAGCATGTCTTGATCAATTTATGTCGATCTAAATTAACTTTCTTTTTTCAAATGATATTAAATGTTCTAGAATCAATACCAGCTCTTTCTCGGCAGATGCCATGGAGCATATTGGAAGCTATCGAGACTCAAGAGCCAGTTGACAATATGAAGCCAGGAGCTCTTTGCCTGTATAAACCCTAGTCTGTTTTTGGATCAAGGTATCAAACAAATTTGCTACTACGAGCCTTCCAGAACATGATCAGACTGAAAACGGGACGAAGGAAAAAAAATATCAGATTTGAGTTTTGGACTGTAGCTATTGATTCACATGTTGTTTAAAATCAATGTTTATTAGTTATATCTCACTAGTTCAATTGTTATTGTATTTTGTTTCAACTATTATTGTATATTTCTGTATTTTGTTTCAAATATTTCTGTATATTTGGCTCTTTTAAATAGTTTTTACCATTAGAATACACAAACAAAAAAGGTATATTAATATTATTCAAAAAATTATTTTATCAATTTACCTTTCCAAAATAGCATTTTCCTCTTCTAGTGCTAGTTTATTAGCTAAATATTCCTTAAATTTTGTTATTATCATTTACTCGACGACTCATCAATTGACTCGACAATCTGTTACTGGATCTATTTCCGAGTCAAATCTAACAACTACATTGCTATCCTCTCCATGCCGATCCTTTATTAATCAACATGAAAATCATTGCTGATGATTACTAAGGATTGCCAATGAAAAGCATATGGATCCATCAAGAATCTTCTGATCACATTCGTTATTGGAGTTGGTAAAAAAAGAACCGACTCGCTCATGATCAAGAGCACATGCACATAATGGTTGCCACTTGTAATATAATAATTGGCTTCCACTTCTTTCCCAGCTGGCATCTCTCACATCACCATAGCCAATTTATCTCCTAGGCAGTATTGTGCTAAACAAGGATCGATCCTCTTAACATCTAAAGTCTAAGATTTGAGAGAAACATGGGAGCGCACCTTTAGACATTCTATCAAGCTGCGTATTGTATAGAATACCGGTGCTTAGAAGTTGTGATTCGTTCAGTGTACTTGAAAGTCAGAAAATTGACGATGGCCCATTTCTTTTTTCATCGAGGAAATGATGGCTAGGTTGCTGTGATTGAAAGCAAGCATGCTAGCTGTACAGATGGACACCCTGCGCAAAGTAGAGAACAGTAGTGCGCCAGTTGTCAGTGTAAACGTAAATCTACAGAAAGAAGACAGAGACCTCACTTGACATTCCATGGAGAGAATAGGATATTAGTGGGTGTCTGTGGCCTAAAATCCTGAAGAGTAGAATATGGGATTGAGAGGTTCAATGGGAGCTGGAGTAGGTGTGAGCTTAGAAGAAGTTAATAACACTTCTAACTTACAGCTTATTCTATTGTATAGGAAAACATGTGAAGAATACTACAAAATTTGATAGAGGCACCAGAGTTGGAAAGTAGTGGCATTTGACAATGCCATGTTTTGCTCGAGGAAAAAACATATAGAAGTAAAGATTAATCAGAATTATAGATCACCAATAGCTAATTAAGCCAAATTAATTACTGAAACTTATTAAACATGGCATCAAAGAAAGTGATGGTCTGAGCATGCATGGTGCTGAAATTCAATTTGTGCAAGAATAGAATGTTAAGGAACTATCTCACCTAAAAGTTTAAGCTTGTAAATGAGGCCCCATAATATGATTTATATTATTCTCTAACACCCCCCCTCAAGTGAAAGTTTTTTGGGCTTGAAACTTGCACAGGCTCACATCACCTTATGCTTGGTTTTTATCAAATAGAATGGGAGTGGTGAGATTCGAACTCGTGACCGCTGGGTCAACAAGGCTCTGATACCATATTAAGGAACCATCTGGTTCCTTAACATAGAAGACTATTGTGTATACATCAACCATGCAGATTGACCTAACATTCCACTGGTAATAATGCAAGGATAGTGCTTCCATGCATCAGAAAGGCACCAAGTTTTAAATTATAAATCAGCATTCAGAAACGGTTTTTTAAGTATACATCTGTTTATATTCAATGATGCCCAGTGTTCTATTATTTGGGAAAAGAAGATTTGTCCTCTTCCGAATTCAGAAACAATAAGAAATTGACTGGACAACCCAGCTTGTCGTTTGCAAGTTTAGACCATTGTGAATGTACTTGAAGAGGTTAAACAGACAATCTTTGTGCTTAAATTACTAGTATTGGTGGATCCATTGATGCTGTAGGAGACAAATGGTAGCAAAAATCACCACAAGACCGCTAGTGCATGGAAATTTCATGTATTGAAATATTAAAGTGGAGTTCAAACTTCAAATTTGAACAGGATGGTAGTGGGAGAAGCAAGCCATTGGTCCCATTTCCAAAGTTATATATTACAAGACACTTCAAGTCAAAAGGTGGGGATAAATCTTTTATTCTATGCAAATATTGCATTCAGACTGAAACAGACAGTCGTCCACAATGCCACCACCGCCACTCCCACCACCAGCACCCTTCCACTTAAACAACCACCTAATCACACGTTCCTTTCTATCATCATCAAGAATAGCAAGTGATAGAGGGTACTAGAAATTTAATAAATTTTTCAAAAAACAGTGTGGTCTTCTTGGCAATGCCTATATATAGGGCTCCTATCTCCAGCATTTTCAGTCCACAAAGCATACTGGTTTCTCATTCAGTGAGTGACACGCAAACATACATATATTTTGTGAGAGTTTCATTTGGAAATGGCTTTGAGGGTGGTAGGGGTTGCGTTTTTGGTTTTGCTTATTGTAGACCTCACCTTCGCTGCTAGGACACTAATGGCAACTGGAGGTGGTGGTGGAGGGCAGGGAGGAGGTGGTGGTGGTGGTTCAGCATCAGGACTTGGATCAGGTTATGGTTCTGGGTCTGGGGGTGGTGAGGGATATGGTCTTGGTAGTGGTGGTGGTGGTAGTGGAGGCGGGGGGGGAGGAGGTGGTGGCAGCGGCGGTGGCGGCAGCAGCGGAAAAGGGTCAGGTAGCGGGTATGGTTCTGGTAGTGGCTCAGGGTATGGTTCTGGTGGTGGGGTGAGTGGTGGGGGCGGGGGTGGGGGTGGGGGCGGGGGCGGGGGCGGGGGTGCAGGTTCTGGGTCAGGAAGTGGTTCTGGCTTTGGTAGTGGAAGCGGTTCTGGATATGGAAGTGGAGGTGTTGGGGGCAAAGGTGGGGGCGGTGGAGGAGGTGGTGGTGGGGTGGGAGGAGGTGGATATGTCCCTGGTTCAGGCTATGGTAGTGGATCAGGTTATGGGGAGGGCTACGGGTCTGGATATGGAAAAGGGGGGTATGGCATGCCATGAACATGAGATTACATTTTCGTTTAGATAGTGCCATCCAATCAGTCATTTGTACGCTGAAATAAAATTGCAAGAGCTCACCCATGCATATGCATATAGTATGTCGGCGGAGTTACTGCAAAAGTGCATGTTTGTCTGTTGATCTCCGTTACTAATATCATTTGTCATCTTCCATAAATAAAAGAATACAGTTTATTTTAAAAACAATTTTTATAGATAATCTCTCCCTCAAGTGAATATATCGTTTCATACAAAGGGAGTTTAATCACAAAAATAGACTTTAAAAGAAAGTAAAAGAACAGAGCTTGAACTAGTAAATTGAAAACTTCCTCCCAAAACTCTACTGACAGTTTAAAACTTTGAATGCAGTGAATAAAAAACTAATGACAGTAGAGACTTTGCATCCAGTAAAAAAAAAGTCAGCCTCAATACAAGGCTGCTAAAAAGAGAACCTCCGTGAAAATCTGACCTGGTAAATGAAGTCCAGTCATCCTCGTTATTGGAAACTACTACCTCTCTCTACCAAAAATGTCTCAGTTTAGGATCCTTCACCACAGGCGGCCAAAAGGCCATTAGAAGCTGCAAAATGAACTTTGCAACCATAGGGCCACCTTGGGTCCGTTCAACAAACATTCTGAAAACCTAATTAGATAGTCCAAACAGTACTGCATACAACGGTCATTCTTAGAACCAGAAAAGTCTAAAAAGCGATACAGAATCTGAAAAATCTTACAGGTGATAAATAATGACAACCATGTCTGGTGTCAGCATTCAGTTCTTACGGTCTCTTCAAACAAGCTTAGATTTCTTGCACTGCTAAATTTATTGCCAAAAAAAATAAGTTCCAGTGCTCAAGCGCGTCCATAACAAGGAGATGTAACAAAAATTGAAATGTCCAGGGAAACGGTTCGGCAAATTTCCATTTTAACTATAGCAAAGTATCCTTTGAAAACATAGCTCAGACGTAAAGCATGTAACAGTTTAAAAGTTACAACTGTATCAAGGAGATAAATAAACGTGGGTAAATCTAATAATCAGACAAGCTAATATTGCCTAATCCAACAACCGTTACATGAAACAGAATTTGTACCCTGTGAAGAATTTCCTATAGAAACCTGAAGAATTTCCCTCTTCTCTCCTTCCATCACAGATTTTTGATTGCTTACTAAATTCAGGGAACACCAAATAAACAAAGAGCAAGGTCCACAGAAAATTTTGCAACGACAATAATTCAGAATGCTCGGTGGCTAATCTGTCTCCCTCTCAGAAGCATAGGATACCTTCTGCATTATCATGTCCTCAGCAGCACGGATGGCCCTCTGTGATCCAGTGATTGTAATTTTCCTGCAGAAGAATGCAGAAAAGAACAGAATTGAAAACCTTGTCACTTCCGGACACACTTTTGAGGAGTAAATTGATTTAACTCAAAATCCAATCCCGTACCTATCAGTTGTTCCAGACATGAAATCACCTCTGTCAGATATTTTTAGCCTGGCTCCACTTGTCTGCCAAAACAGAATGCTCTGCATTAGGGGGAGGAAGCAAAACAAAGAATATATGGATCATTTGTTGTATAAAAACCTGGCTAATTTCCATTATATTTCTTCCTCCACGGCCAACAACCAATCCAATATGTTCATCAGCAACACCAATTGTCACAGAATTGGTAATATCATCCTGAAAACATCAGAAGGCTTCTATCAATCACAATCAACTTACACTTTAACAATCCCTACAGCATATGAATGTTTTCAGAACAGCACCGAAACATATAGAGATATTGATGATAGAGTTCCAATGTGAAGAGGTGGATCAGCTAGAAAAATAATCTACAATGAATATTACAATACCCGATTTAGGATTGGTATCAAACTACCAACTGTAAACCTTACACAACCTGAGAGAAACATATATAAAGGACATGAGCACCGGTATGAGTTGCCACACAGATGCGAGTAGAGTAAGCCTTTATAGAAAAAACAATTAGAGTATTAACTAAATAGGGCAAAGATGTGTGGCAGGATTTCTGTGTTTGATTACTGAAAAAGAAATCTAATGACTTAAACTTTATAAAAACTCAGCAAATATTCAGCAATGCAGCTCAAATGTTATGGGAAAACCTAAAGACAAGGAAAGGAAAAGCCAACTTGAACTGAAAAGGATTATTTCATCTCATGAACATGCAGGAAGATCAACGAGCAATGAATAATCATAAGTTAACCAGCATTACTGAAAAAATCTGTTCTAGCATTCCAAAATATAAGTAGTAACTATCAGTTTTTTGCTAAGGAGACTGCATTAACACCAGGATACCCGGTTAAAGCTTAGAGGATCATAGAATAGGATGAACCTTGTTATGCTGAAACTTTACTCCAGCCCCATTCAGCCCATGGTTCATTGTATTGTACGCTGCTGTAGCAACATAAGGAAGCACAAATGCATATTGAATAGCATCAAAACCAGAGAAGAAAACACCTATTCGAGTTAAAAGAATCTTAAAAGGTATTAAATTTTCAGAAAAAGGTTTAAAAAGAACAAATTTTCAGAAACCTCAAGGATACCAACATGACCTTTGCTCAGACTACCAGAAGTTTTTCAAATAAATGGCAACCAATTAACTGTCAGATTGATAGAAAAACAAAGTCTAAAAGTCCTTGATGATGAATGTGGTCAGAAACACATGATCTTGATTCGATAAAAAAATCTAGTACTGGTAGGTCAGTTAAGACTAAGAAGTTGCCTAAATCTCGCCAAATTCCTAAAAAAATGCTTATGGAGAAAGAACCCTTTGCACTAGTGAAAGACCACAGAATAATCAGCATAGCAAGGCTACTTGAATACAATTGTGCTTTTAAGTCATAACAATAAAACTCAAATGGCCATTCAAATCTTCATTGTAAAATAAGCATCTGAACCAAAAAGCACTCAAACTCTAAATCAACCCTCCCCAGACACTGATCATCTTTTCCATATACAATTGTGCTTTGAAATCATAACAATAAAACTCAATGGACACTCAAATCTTTCTAGTAAAATAAGCATCTGGACCAAAAAAAAAAAACTCAAACTCTATATCAACCCTCCCCAGGCACTGATCATCTTTTCAATGGCCACCCTGACACAGTTTAGAACATTCCAAGATCTTTCCCCAGGGTAAAAGCAGGGGGAACTTTACATCATGATACTGCCAATAACCATTGGGTTAACTAAGTTTATGAATTTATAAAGAACAAAAACGTGATATGATAAAAAAAACATGCAGAGGTGAAGGTAGAAACTAGAAGCTTTTTCTTCCAATAAAAAGAGAGCATTACTGAGTAAGAAGTTAATGACAAGTCACACCTGCATATGAAAATGGAGCGTGCATAGTCTGTGAGTAATGAGGGTCATCGGTTAGCTTAGACAATATTAAATCAATGGCATGCATTTGCTCCTCTAGAGTTCCAGTTAATGTAACCAGCCTATCAGTCAATCCAGAAAAGCTGGTATCCAGAGGAGAAATCTTGATGCCAGCATGGGACTCTTCAATAAATGACCTGCAGTAAAGGCAGATATCAGCATTTTACACTTCCTCACTCAGCTTTGATTTGATGGTAAACTTCTAGACAATCTTACAGGAAACAAAATAAGAAATTAAAATTCCCAATTTTATGTCTCACAAGAAAAATGGTAGACAGCCATAATACAAGAACAAGACCCAAGCATAACCTGACAGAGCAGCAAAATCAGCAAAGAGAAGATGAAAAACAAGATAAAGGACCAAATGTCATGCATTTATAATAAATACATATGCAATTCATGCATTTAGCTAAATTGAATGCTTAAAGTTCCATGTGAGCTACTATAAATAAATATAAAAGTAAAAACAACAGAAGTAGCTCAGATGGTTTGGCACATGAATCACAATGCATAAGCTAAGGTTTAAGTCCAAATCAATGTGATGCATAAACTGAGGTTTAAGTCCAAATCAGTGCAATGCAAAAATCTTGGTGATGGACTGATGCATCCAAAAGATTGCCAGAGCCCTCAAAGAAAGGGGAATGTGGATTCCTAAGTACCAGGAAACATACATCGATATATAAAAATTGTACTTAAACAAAGCTTGATTCCATGGATGGAACTCTGAACACCGAGCGAGTACGGTTGCTACAATTTCCCATAAAGATAGATACACTTCCTCGGACTAACATTAGTTTTCATATAAAATTTCCAGGTACAAATTACATTACATAATTCTTTATTTTATATTTTTACTTTTAGAGCCCTCGCCTAAATGTATATTTGTAAGAAGAATATAAAAGAAGTTTTCATACTTTATAATGGACCCTCCTTTCCCAATAATGCTACCACAAGCACTATTTGGAACAACCAATCTCACTCTCATTCTTGGTTCAGCATCATCTCCATCTTCAGCGGGAATCTGACCAATAAAACAAATTAACAGAAAACAAGCAGCATGTCATATATAGACCAAACCATATGTCACAATAATTACCTCACTGAGTAATTTAGCAATTATAAGTTCCACGGCCTTCAATGCATCATCAATTCCTCCAGATATCATAATTATCCTATCAGATGTTCCCGGAAAAAACTCATAATTTCTCGACAACTGAATTCTTGCTCCGGATTGTGACTGAAAATCAGTAATTGTAGCACCGCCCTTTCCGATCACAGAGCCAGCTGCCGCATTTGAAACAAGAAACCTGATACAAGTCGGCTTCTCTTCTGAATCTGGGAGGGGAAAAAACAAATATTAGCACCGCAGGAACCTGAAAGCAGGGAAATTAGTTTCAAGGCCAAAATAAGACTTGAAATTTAATTTTCCTTCATTTTCCACAGCTTCCTCACCAACCAAACAGAACTTAGAATTAAGAATCCCTCTTCTAAAAATCTAGGGTTAAGTTTTCAATTTCAAGTCAAAAACACCAGAATTTAGCGCACAAAAAAAAAACCAACCCCACACAGCAGTCAGTCCTATCACAAAATGTAACCTAAAATTACAATAACAAAACCGCTATCGTTATTAGACCAGAGAAACCTGAAGGCGGCGATGCAGGCGGTGGAGGAGATCTCTTTTGCGGTTGCTCCGGTGATGAGATGTAAGACGACTCCGTCGATTCCATTTCTCCTTATCTTCTATAACAGAAACTATCAAATTACTACACGGTAAATAAATAAAAATCAATAGCTGAAACTACTTCTAAAATGCGCGTGGAGGAAAAAAGAAAGAGTTAATGCTACCTTAGGTGGAGGCTTTTGAAGGTGACGGTGCCCGGTGGATTTTGTAAAACAAGAAATGCAGATTTGCAACTCTCTCTCATGTATCCACGGTGGTTTTGCTTCTAGGTTGGTTTTAAGCCTTGAAAACCGGCTCTTGTGTTTGTTTTTTTTAATTATTGACCTATTTTTGTTTCTTTTTTTCCACGTATTGGCCCTTCATTTTTTTTAGCTCAGACAGCTAGATACCGCGCATTTACTCCTTCTCTGCCATTTGCTGCACTTTTCACTTTTTCTACGGATTTTTTACCATTTGAGTAAACAGGAAAAGCTGTTACTGAAAATTATGAGCACCGTACTTAACTTCAGTAGCAGAAAGTGAAACTGTGGATGATGCCTTATTACTCGTGGGGCTAGGTACCAAGCATTGCCTCTTTTGTGCCCACATCCCCGTAAACACCCACCCTGTTGCAGCAATAAATCAATTTCTCTGCTCGCTCTCCCCTTTTTTTCATGGGACTAGATTATTTTAAAAAAAATAAACATTCAAAATAAATAAATAAATAATATCGTTGATTCTAGACTAGGTTCCCAGGTGGAATTTTTAAACAATTTTACTACAAAAGGTAAAACAAAACAGTATAAACTATTTATAAGATGGGTTAATTGGATCAGAGGATCCATGAAAATGACTAT